>JAIOJX010000026.1:266823829-268075329 GCA_022376925.1 Tragulus kanchil | reverse complement strand
TTGATATTAAGGTTTGCCTCTTGGGCAGACAGAGACTGAATTTCAGGTCATGACAGCTCAAAATCATCCTGGATTAGGATATGCATATTTTATGGTAGGTTTTATATAAATGTAAATTGGATGCAAAGCTGCAAGGAAGTTTTCACTATAGAATTTCAGTTTTCTTTTTTTTTTTTTTAATTTTTTTTTTTAATGTATGTATTTGGTTGCACTGGGTCTCAGTTATGGTATGTGGGATCTAGTTCCCTGACCAGGGATTGAACCCAGGTCTCCAGCATTGGGAGCATGGAGTCTTAGCTACTGGACTACCAGGGAAATCCCAGAATTTCAGTTTTCATATAGGGCATTATTCTAACCTAACTTATACAATGAAAAGGTTGGAGGAAATGGTGTCTTATACATTTGATATTCTTGACTAGAATATCTATTTTACATTAATTATTTTTATCCAGACCCCAGATTTCTCTTTTAGTTCAGTGCTGTTTTGGTATGTGCCATTAAAAAATATCAAAGATGTCTTCTGTCTTAACACTAATTTGACAAATTAAATTTAATATCCACTCCCCATTTGTTGTTATTATAATATCTTTTCACATACTGCTATAATTATCTATAATACATTTATTCCAGTAATGTAAAATATCTCTCCAATTGGAGGCTTGTAGGAGGGGGGTTATCTTTCATACATCCACATGAAAATAGTCTAAATAGATTAATTTTCCCTTAAGGTATTGATGTGGTTATGGATGCTGCATGTTTGTGGAGGAGTAAAAATCATTGAGGCTTTGAAAAATGTTGTGAGCTGCCACACTTTAACTATAAGGCAGCATACACTTTAGTTGGGGTTTGCCTAATTTCTTTTTGGTTGTCAACCATCTTTGATATTACATATTATTAAATGATATAGTCAATACAGCAGAAAATAGACTACACTCAAAATTGCTGATACAGTGATTGATTGGGTTTCCTTTGAACAGTAAGGAAATACTCTTACTTGGTGAGAGGATCCCCCAAAGTTGCATACATAAACTTTATATTGGAATCTGCAATGTAATAGAGATCTTTTAGGTGTCATAAATTCAAGTAGAGATTTACAGATAACTGTTGATATTAAGGTTTGCCTCTTGGGCAGACAGAGACTGAATTTCAGGTCATGACAGCTCAAAATCATCCTGGATTAGGATATGCATATTTTATGGTAGGTTTTATATAAATGTAAATTGGATGCAAAGCTGCAAGGAAGTTTTCACTATAGAATTTCAGTTTTCTTTTTTTTTTTTTTAATTTTTTTTTTTAATGTATGTATTTGGTTGCACTGGGTCTCAGTTATGGTATGTGGGGTCTCTTTCCCTGACCAGGGATTGAACCCAGGTCTCCAGCATTGGGAGCATGGAGTCTTAGCTACTGGACTACCAGGGAAATCCCAGAATTTCAGTTTTCATATAGGGCATTATTCTAACCTAACTTATACAATGAAAAGGTTGGAGGAAATGGTGTCTTATACATTTGATATTCTTGACTAGAATATCTATTTTACATTAATTATTTTTATCCAGACCCCAGATTTCTCTTTTAGTTCAGTGCTGTTTTGGTATGTGCCATTAAAAAATATCAAAGATGTCTTCTGTCTTAACACTAATTTGACAAATTAAATTTAATATCCACTCCCCATTTGTTGTTATTATAATATCTTTTCACATACTGCTATAATTATCTATAATACATTTATTCCAGTAATGTAAAATATCTCTCCAATTGGAGGCTTGTAGAGGTGGTTATCTTTTTTCATAAACAATCCATATTGGGCTTCCCCTGGTGGTCCAGTGGGTAAGGACACTGCCTTGCAGTGCAAGGGGCACCAGTTCGATCCCTGGCCTGGGAAGATCCCACATGCCACGGAGCGGCTGGACCGATGTGTCCAGTTACCGAGCCAGAGCTCTGTAGCGCATGCGCCCAGAACCAGTGCTCTGCGACAACAGAGGCCACTGCGATGGGAGGCCCACATGGGCCAAAGAACAAAGATGGATGAAAACAGATAAATGAAAGACCAATAGAAGTGCCCCGCCCACCCCTCTCCCTCCCTAACCCGTCCCTCCCACCCCCAAAATCCAATCCATATTGCTTTCTCTCCCTCATTCTGTTAGATTAAATTTCTTATTTTCTTATATTTGGTCTTGCTTGCATTGTTTGAAAGACAGATTTGTTTTTATTGTTAGATAAACCAAGAGGTCACATGATTAGATATGAAAACCTTGTTTAATAATCACTGACTTAAATTCCAAATGACATTGGAACATTAGGTATATTGCTCTCACCCTTGAATCCTTTAGATTTGTCTTTTTTTTTTTTTAACTTCCAACCCTAAAAAGTGCTGTATAAATTCACACTAGTATCTTGAGACATTTAAATGCCAGAGTAATCATTCAGGTTTTGGTATGATTACAAATTAGCAGTTCTAAAGCTAAATGGATTTAAAGAATGCCAGTTTCTCCTTTCTTCAGATTCTCCTAACCAGTGTTCCACTGTATGCCAGAATTCTTTGACTTTTTATAATTACTATAGGCTTTCCATCTTTAAAGTCACGTCATAGGTATTTTGCCTTTCATAATGATCCTTCCCTGTCATGCTCAGTTATAGTGCAGTAATTGAGGAAAATAGAGGAAAGACTGACAGAGCAGTAACAAGCTTGAAACTATTCTATACAAAATGTTCAATGTGTCCAGGTTTTATACCTTACAAAAAAAAAGAAACAAAAACAAAACAGTGGTGGCCTGGATGATATCCCTTATTTTCTAGGAAATTGATATTTGGTCAGAATCAGAGGTTTTTCAAATATTTTTGAAGTCATCGATCTCTTTCTTTGAAGTAAATCTGATATACAATCTTGGTCTTAAAATAAAGACATGCTGTGTTCCCAGAGATAGGGCCTCAGCTCATCCACCTGCTCCTTCCTTCCCTTCAGCAACTTTAGAGACATGCCCTCCTCTCCCCTAAGGTGTCCCTGGAGTACAATGTGAAAGTCACACAGTGACTAGCCATTTTAGAGGCTAAATGTTTGGTGAGTTTCTGCCTATCCTCAATTCTCAAGCTTTGAAATCTCCAAATAAGTCCATATACAAAGGATGACCCAAGAGAACTGGCAGCATTAGGCTTCATTGAAAGTTTTTGTTTTGTTTAATATAGATGTTGTGCAGATTATTTAAATTCAAAATCAAAAAACTAAAGTACATTCGTCTTAAGCTTAGTGATATAATCCTTGGGGCCTAGACTATAAAATGGCCCTGTGGCTTCTAGTTGAGATCAGAGTTGACAGGGACCTTAAAGAGGAAACATTGTTAATTTTCCAAACCCTACAAGTTATTTGTAAATGATTAGGGCAGAAGCTGCTAATCATTTAATGAATGACATGTGATTGAAGGTGTTTTTTTTTTTTTTTTTAATTTGACCTCTTTATTGTTTTTTTATTTTTATTTATTTTCATCCATCTTTATTCTTTGACGTCTTTGGGAGTGGGCCTCCCATCACAGTGGCCTCTCTTAGTGCAGAGCTCCAGCTCTGAGTGTATGCACTCCAGAGCGCTGGCGCATAATTGGACATACCGGTCCAGCTGCTCTGTGGCACGTAGGATCTTCCCAGATCAGGGATCGAACCGGTGCCCGTTGCACTGCAAGGCTGACTCTTCACCCACTGGACCACCAGGGAAGCCTATGATTGAAGTTTTGAACCAGACGAGTGCACAGATATTTGGAGTCATAGGATAGCCATTCAGATGAGAATAGCTTACTGATACAGCTCTACACTGTGCTAGATGCTGCTTTACTTAGGATTCTGGTATGTTTCTCATTTAGCCCCTACAAACTTTTTATGGCCCTATTATCACATTTAAAATTGATGAGAAAATTGAGTCTTGGTTAAGTAACATGCTGAAATTTTGGTCCTTTAATCCTTTTTTTCCCCTTCATCCTCCTTTCATTCTCCTTACTCAGATTCTTCTCTGGGCTTCCCTGGTGGTTCAGTGGTAAAGAGTTCTCCTGCCAGTGCCAGAGACTTAGATACGAACCCTAGGTCAGGAAAATCCCCTGGAGAAGGAGATGGCAGCCACTCTAATATTCTTACCTGGAGAATCCCATGGACAAAGGAGCCTGGCAGGTTACAGTCCACGGGGCTACAAAGAGCTGGACATGACTTAGTGACTAAGCACAAAACAACAACTTAAAGGAGGGAAACCTGTTGTCTTTTCTTCTTTACTGTAATAGTTTGGGGGTTGGTTTGTTCTGATAAACACAATGAAATTTCTCCCAATTATGCTCCACTTCCCCATTCCAGACAATTTTAAATTCAGGGAAATTTTGCCTTGGAGAAGAAGTTTTTACTAAGTTACCCTATATGTCTTAAAAAGAAAAAGAAAAAAAAATACCTTAGATATCTTGAAATTTATATCCTGTACAGTATTTAATGAATGTTATCCCAAATAAGTCTGAGAATTCCTATATATGCTGTGTCTTTCCATTCCATCTCCACTTTGGAGATAGCCAGTGAGTGCCAGCATTTTAATGGCTCTTAGATGCTTTGTGGTAAATAAATCTTTACTCACCCCCATTTGAACCACCCTACGGTACCTTCCATTTGCAGTGTAGCCTCTCAGTATATCCCTGATTCAGTGTTCCTTGGAATATACTTTAGAAAATGACATGAAACCATTGACAACATCATGCATTTAGTTTTCTTGATAGAAAATATTGTTTCCAATATAACTTTTAGAATTTTGTTTCTTGTTTTGCTCAAAGACACTAGTCAAGATTTGAGATGAAAATCAAATGGGGTTGTGCCATGCTTAAAAATTAGTATAACATTAAGCTCTTCTGAAAAACCTGTGCTTCCTTGACTTTATATTTCTATGTAGACTGAATTGGGAAGGATATGAATAAATTATTATTTGGGGGTCCTCCTTTGTTTGAAGATCCATTGTAGGGTTCTTTATAAGACTGCTAACTTAGAATTTTAACCTGATATTTTTATTCCAACAAAAATATAAGATTGATTATCATTTAAGTCTGATTCAGCCCAATTTATGTATTTTTATTTATTTTTCACTTTTTGGCCTCATGGCCTGTGAGATCTTAGTTCCCTGACCAGAAATTGAACTTACACCCCAGCAGTGAAAGCTCAGAGTCTTAACCGCTGGGCTGCCAGGGAATTCTCCATTCAGTTACTTCTTGATATAGGGCATATAATCATGACACATACGAGAAGAAAAGAGCATCTAGGGCCTGGAGATACACAGAATTGAATTTGATTTGAATTCTGGTTACCTTGAGTAAGTTATTTAATATTCATGTAGTTATCAGGTAATATGAAATAGCTATACTAGCCACAGCGGTGAGAGGAGGAGGTGGGGAGAGGGTATAACTTCTTGCCTTTAAAAGATTCAGAGATTAGTAGCATTCACTTGAACCTCTGCATTGTTATCTTGTTGGCAAAATGGCAGTGAGACAACTTAAAATTGCCCAGATAATACCTCAAGGAACCATAGATGTTCAATGTGAGTTAGGTTGTGTGTTGTCATTTGTTCTATTTAATCAACAGAACTACTCACAAGAGACCTCTCACAAGAGATACCAAAATATATGTTAAGTCCCTTCCTTGTTGATTAACTGTGTTGCCTTTGGAGGTTTATTTTAACTTGCCTTGGTGTTTCATTCATTCACATATTCTTTCTCGCAGGCACTAGATATACTTGCTAGGCTTCTAGAATTTGAGATCCCAGTGCCATTGCCTTGTGCACATTTGGTTTTAATTTTTCACTAAGCATAGCTTTCTGTCAGACTCCACAAAAATTACTTTAGCCTGATGAAAGTACTTCCTATCAGTTGAAAGCACAAACCTAAAAAAAATAAAAAGCATAAACCTGTAATTTAAAAATAAGCCATTGTGTAATACAGGGCTCTGCAAACTTTTTTTTTTGTAAGGGGCCAGATATTTTAGGCTTTATGAGCCATACTGTTTCTGATAGAACTACTCAACTCTGCTGTTGTAGTGTGAAGGGAATTATAGACAGTACACAAATGAGTGAATGTGACTGTGTACCAATAAAACCAAATTTATGAATACTGAAATATGAATTTCTTGTAATTTTCATATGATGATGTATTCTTGTTTTGCTTTTATATTTTTAAATCATTTAAGAATTATACTTAGATTATGGGCCCAGCAAAACAGGTGGGCTGCCAGGAATTCTCCATTCAGTTACTTCTTGATATAGGGCATATAATCATGACACATACGAGAAGAAAAGAGCATCTAGGGCCTGGAGATACACAGAATTGAATTTGATTTGAATTCTGGTTACCTTGAGTAAGTTATTTAATATTCATGTAGTTATCAGGTAATATGAAATAGCTATACTAGCCACAGCGGTGAGAGGAGGAGGTGGGAGAGGGTATAACTTCTTGCCTTTAAAAGATTCAGAGATTAGTAGCATTCACTTGAACCTCTGCATTGTTATCTTGTTGGCAAAATGGCAGTGAGACAACTTAAAATTGCCCAGATAATACCTCAAGGAACCATAGATGTTCAATGTGAGTTAGGTTGTGTGTTGTCATTTGTTCTATTTAATCAACAGAACTACTCACAAGAGACCTCTCACAAGAGATACCAAAATATATGTTAAGTCCCTTCCTTGTTGATTAACTGTGTTGCCTTTGGAGGTTTATTTTAACTTGCCTTGGTGTTTCATTCATTCACATATTCTTTCTCGCAGGCACTAGATATACTTGCTAGGCTTCTAGAATTTGAGATCCCAGTGCCATTGCCTTGTGCACATTTGGTTTTAATTTTTCACTAAGCATAGCTTTCTGTCAGACTCCACAAAAATTACTTTAGCCTGATGAAAGTACTTCCTATCAGTTGAAAGCACAAACCTAAAAAAAATAAAAAGCATAAACCTGTAATTTAAAAATAAGCCATTGTGTAATACAGGGCTCTGCAAACTTTTTTTTTTGTAAGGGGCCAGATATTTTAGGCTTTATGAGCCATACTGTTTCTGATAGAACTACTCAACTCTGCTGTTGTAGTGTGAAGGGAATTATAGACAGTACACAAATGAGTGAATGTGACTGTGTACCAATAAAACCAAATTTATGAATACTGAAATATGAATTTCTTGTAATTTTCATATGATGATGTATTCTTGTTTTGCTTTTATATTTTTAAATCATTTAAGAATTATACTTAGATTATGGGCCCTGCAAAAACAGGTGGCCAGCCAGATTTGACTAACTGGCTGTAGTTTGCAGACACCTGATTTAGGGTATAATCTATGAATTTGCTTTATTGTTGTTGGATAATAATTTTTAGGCATTTAGCTGAATGGTCCTTTTTAGTAGGGATTATATATGTTAGAATTTATGTTCTGCTCTTTTTTTCTCACCCAGTTTATTTTACTTTTATAGAATATATGCGAATAGTAGAAAACTAATGAGGAAAAAAATGATGTTTTGTTGTTGTTATTTTGTGGAGGTTTTTTGCCCTATCCATTTAAGAATTTGAAGGGCATCTTTTAAGGCTGATTACTCTCAGATTTCTTATCTGCCTCAAGTCAAATTCTGTAAATGTAAATTTCAAGTAATGTGTACAAGGCCTCCTACACTTTAAATTTTTAAAATTTATACAATAGGAAATTTTATCTTTGAAATAAATTGTATGTAAATAATCACACATTTACATTGCATGAACACTATTGAGTGAAATTTTTTACTTCAAAAATAAAAATGACACTTATAGTGATTATAAAATTTTGTCTGTTAAAACTATAATTTGAAGTTCTGTTAACTTGCTTTGTATAGACCCCAGAGAAGAAACAATCAGAATCATCCAGAGGAAGAAAGAGAAAAGCAGAAAACCAGAATGAAAGTAGTCAGGGTAAGTGAAACAAAGTCTTCCTTCACACCCAAAGAGGCATTTATAATTATTCTGGTTTTTAATCAGTTAGTAATTTTAAAACCTAAAAATAAAAAGCATAAACCTGTAATTTAAAAATAAGCCATTGTGTAATACAGGGCTCTGCAAACTTTTTTTTTTGTAAGGGGCCAGATATTTTAGGCTTTATGAGCCATACTGTTTCTGATAGAACTACTCAACTCTGCTGTTGTAGTGTGAAGGGAATTATAGACAGTACACAAATGAGTGAATGTGACTGTGTACCAATAAAACCAAATTTATGAATACTGAAATATGAATTTCTTGTAATTTTCATATGATGATGTATTCTTGTTTTGCTTTTATATTTTTAAATCATTTAAGAATTATACTTAGATTATGGGCCCTGCAAAAACAGGTGGCCAGCCAGATTTGACTAACTGGCTGTAGTTTGCAGACACCTGATTTAGGGTATAATCTATGAATTTGCTTTTATTGTTGTTGGATAATAATTTTTAGGCATTTAGCTGAATGGTCCTTTTTAGTAGGGATTATATATGTTAGAATTTATGTTCTGCTCTTTTTTTCTCACCCAGTTTATTTTACTTTTATAGAATATATGCGAATAGTAGAAAACTAATGAGGAAAAAAATGATGTTTTGTTGTTGTTATTTTGTGGAGGTTTTTTGCCCTATCCATTTAAGAATTTGAAGGGCATCTTTTAAGGCTGATTACTCTCAGATTTCTTATCTGCCTCAAGTCAAATTCTGTAAATGTAAATTTCAAGTAATGTGTACAAGGCCTCCTACACTTTAAATTTTTAAAATTTATACAATAGGAAATTTTATCTTTGAAATAAATTGTATGTAAATAATCACACATTTACATTGCATGAACACTATTGAGTGAAATTTTTTACTTCAAAAATAAAAATGACACTTATAGTGATTATAAAATTTTGTCTGTTAAAACTATAATTTGAAGTTCTGTTAACTTGCTTTGTATAGACCCCAGAGAAGAAACAATCAGAATCATCCAGAGGAAGAAAGAGAAAAGCAGAAAACCAGAATGAAAGTAGTCAGGGTAAGTGAAACAAAGTCTTCCTTCACACCCAAAGAGGCATTTATAATTATTCTGGTTTTTAATCAGTTAGTAATTTTAAAAAGTTTTGTGTTTTCATGATTTGTATAGATACCACGTAATTTCTGCATTAATAATAGCTTAGGAATGTACTTTGTGTAAGAAAGAATATTATTATGAAATTGGAATCTTTTTGTGTCACAGGTAGTTTGCTTACAGTCACTGTTTTTAGGTTTTTAATGTTTCCCTTATTTTTTATATTTGAGAATTAGAAAGTGTCATATCCAAACCTGACATGAATTATCTTTTATCACCTTTTTCTTTTCTC
This sequence comes from Tragulus kanchil, assembly GCA_022376925.1. Classification (NCBI taxonomy): domain Eukaryota; kingdom Metazoa; phylum Chordata; class Mammalia; order Artiodactyla; family Tragulidae; genus Tragulus; species Tragulus kanchil. Next base: position 268,066,004 of record JAIOJX010000026.1, on the reverse strand, counting down.
TGTTTATATGAATTATGGTGTTGAAATAACTTCTTGTTTTTGAATAAGAATTTCATATCTTGCTTTGAAACAAGAGCCTAAATTTACTCATCCTTTTTATTAAAAAAAAAGAAAGGCTATATAAAAATGACTGAGGGACTTCCCTGGTGGTGTAGTAGATAAGAATTTGCTTGCCAATGCAGGGAACATGGGTTCAATCCCTGATTCAGGAAGATTCCACATGCTACAGAGCGACTAAACCCATGCGCTGCAACTACTAAGCCCGCATGCTGCAACCGCTGAAGCACTTGAGCCTAAAATCTGTGCTCCGCAACACGAGAAGTCACAGCAATGAGAAGCCCTCACACGACAACAAAGAGTAACCTCCATTTGCTGCAACTAGAGAAAAAAGCCTGCACACAGCAAGGAAGACCCAGTGTAGCCAAAAATAAAAACAAATAAATACAAAATAAATAAAATACATGCAAACATATGTGTGTGTACACACACACACACACAAAATGATTGAGGTACTTCATTAAAGCATCATCCTTTTCTTTCCATACCTTTTCTTTATCCTTTCTTGTTTTCTTTCCATATCTTTCTTCATCTTTTCTTCTACATTTTGTATTATGAACTAATTAGAAAACTTTTTTCATTACACTACAAAACTTCTTGTAATGGACAAGATAGTATTGTAAATTTTATGCATATATTATGTGTTTTGGAGCCATTCTGTAGCCACAAAGTCTAGAGCCATGCACCCATGGCTTACTAGTGTTTACATGTGGCACTGGCATCAAGAAATCATTTTCAGCAGCCTCTGTCTGGAAAGAAGGAGTTGAGTCACTCTAGCACCTTTCTCTAAGTCTTTGGTATTTTGTATTTCAATCTGCCCTGAGGTCCTTTTTGATCTTAGTGTAGTTTTCCCAAGTTGTGGGTAGTGGCCTTGAATTTATTTAGTTCTGTTAGTTGTGATAGTTTCAACTTCAGATTTTAAAACTCACTTAAAAGCAGGTCCCAATATAGCATGGGTCGGTTGATCCAACCTGTCTTTAGGAAGCCACATCTTTTTCTCTGTGGTCTGCCATTCACAGAATTGTTTGCACCCCTGCCCCCGCCCCCGCCTTTTTTTAATGGTTTTAAGACTGTGGCCAGTTTTAATTGTATTTTCTCATTTCGTTTTCCACATTGTATTTACTTTAGAGAGAGGCTGGTTTTCTATGTGCTCTTTTCCCCCCCCTTTCTTTGACGTAGGCTTATTTAAGTCCATACATAGCAAACCTCTCCTGTCAGCTTGGCCAGAATTGGGTCGTGGGTCTATTCTAAAACCAGCAATGTCCAAGAGGAATCTTACTGTTCTTAAAATCAGGCCCATCTCTGAAGTGAAAATGGAGTAACATTCCACTTAGAAATGCAGGCTTCCTGGAGAAGGCATGATACCTGAACAAAATTGGATTTCTGATAAGGAGGGAAGGGGAACTAGGAGTGGAGGCCAGATGGGATTCAGCCTTCCCAGAAGTTATATGTGCTATGTAGCAGAAGGAATGTTAACAGAATAAAGTTTGGATTCAATCAGGGAAAAAGAATGGGAGAAATAGTTTCTGGATAGGCAACCATCAAACATCTCTGTCTTCATGAAAAGGTGACACTGCTTCAGAATCTGCAGGAAAGTTATTATAGGCATAAAGGAAATTCCTTTGGTATAAAAACTTTATAGTCCTCTCTGACCTTTGAATAAACCTATACAAAACTATAGTTGAAAATTTCTAGTTTTTTTTTTTCCCTTATATTTCCTGTACATTGTTCCAAGAAGAATTTGAGGTTGTTGAACTTTTAAATGTATTGTTTGTTCATCTCAGCAATGCCTGGCATATAGTACCCACTCAAGAAATATTTGTTGAATAAAATAAATGAATAAATGTAGATAAGTCAGCATTGAATTGATAAATGTTTATGTTTATATTATCCAAAGCTTTTGACTCCATCATTAGTTTTTCTTTTGCAACTTGAAGCAATTAGGTTTTCAGGGTAATTCCAATCAATGGCATATTTCTTAGCAACTTCGTAGTTCAATATTTATAAAACTTATGAAAAGCCCATTTTGTTCCCTGTTTGTTTGTTTAAAGTCCATTTTAGACCAAAGTTTCCAAGAATTGCGACCTGAAATAATTTTGATCAATTTATCAATATGGTCATATAGGAACAATATTTAAAATCTGTTTTTGAAAAATATCCTATTAAGTAGATTATTTTTGTGTGTATTAGGCGAATTAAACTCAGCACATTCTCTTTCTCATATAGTATGTGATAGATAGTCATGACTGACTTTATACAATTTTTTTACTTTTATATTTTAGGAAAAAGTATTGGGGGACGTGGCCACAAAATTAGCGACTATTTTGAAGTAAGTTCATTGAGGAATATCTTCAGTTCTTAATATAATTTTGCCATAGGCTGAAATAATTTGTTAGAAGCACAAAGTCTGCTTTTGTTTATCTACTTGATTAAAGCATAGCTTAAGTACTGTGTGATGTTGTCTTCCTAGAATACTACAGTTTACTTTGGTATGGCACATTATAATTTTCAAAGTGCTTTCTCCTTTATTTGCTTATAACAGGCTAGGAGATAGTATTAAGTAGGTATTAATATTCTTATTTTACAGATGAGGAAACTGAGAACCAGAAATACAGTAACCTTGTTGTTTAGTCACTCAATTGAATCCCACTCTTTTGTGACCCCATGGACTCCTCTGTCCATGGGTTTTCCCAGGCAAGAATACTGCCATTTCCTTCTCAGGGAATCTTCCCAACCCGGGCTTCTTCCTAACCCAGGGATCAAACCCACGTCTCCTGCATTGCAGGCAGATTCTTTAGCACTGAGCCACCTGGGCCCAAAAAATCCTCATTTAGCACTGAGCCACCTGAGGTTGTTGAACTTTTAAATGTATTGTTTGTTCATCTCAGCAATGCCTGGCATATAGTACCCACTCAAGAAATATTTGTTGAATAAAATAAATGAATAAATGTAGATAAGTCAGCATTGAATTGATAAATGTTTATGTTTATATTATCCAAAGCTTTTGACTCCATCATTAGTTTTTCTTTTGCAACTTGAAGCAATTAGGTTTTCAGGGTAATTCCAATCAATGGCATATTTCTTAGCAACTTCGTAGTTCAATATTTATAAAACTTATGAAAAGCCCATTTTGTTCCCTGTTTGTTTGTTTAAAGTCCATTTTAGACCAAAGTTTCCAAGAATTGCGACCTGAAATAATTTTGATCAATTTATCAATATGGTCATATAGGAACAATATTTAAAATCTGTTTTTGAAAAATATCCTATTAAGTAGATTATTTTTGTGTGTATTAGGCGAATTAAACTCAGCACATTCTCTTTCTCATATAGTATGTGATAGATAGTCATGACTGACTTTATACAATTTTTTTACTTTTATATTTTAGGAAAAAGTATTGGGGGACGTGGCCACAAAATTAGCGACTATTTTGAAGTAAGTTCATTGAGGAATATCTTCAGTTCTTAATATAATTTTGCCATAGGCTGAAATAATTTGTTAGAAGCACAAAGTCTGCTTTTGTTTATCTACTTGATTAAAGCATAGCTTAAGTACTGTGTGATGTTGTCTTCCTAGAATACTACAGTTTACTTTGGTATGGCACATTATAATTTTCAAAGTGCTTTCTCCTTTATTTGCTTATAACAGGCTAGGAGATAGTATTAAGTAGGTATTAATATTCTTATTTTACAGATGAGGAAACTGAGAACCAGAAATACAGTAACCTTGTTGTTTAGTCACTCAATTGAATCCCACTCTTTTGTGACCCCATGGACTCCTCTGTCCATGGGTTTTCCCAGGCAAGAATACTGCCATTTCCTTCTCAGGGAATCTTCCCAACCCGGGCTTCTTCCTAACCCAGGGATCAAACCCACGTCTCCTGCATTGCAGGCAGATTCTTTAGCACTGAGCCACCTGGGAAGTCCCAATAAAGTAGCCTGCCTAAAGGCAAATTGTCAGTGGAAGAGCACAGAGTAGATAAGTCTTGCAGCCTTTAGAATTCTTTGTACAATCATTTCAGGCTTTACTCTACCACAGCAACAACTGAGCCCTATAGATGAAGATTAACTAATGATAGAGATGTGAATCTAAGAATCCCCGAAAATAATAAACAATGGTAAATGAAAATTCTTAACCAATCATAAGTGTTTCTTTGCCTCTACACAGAAACACTCTTGCTTGCCAGTTTTCATTATAAAATATTAATGCAATTATTAAAACAATAAACATAATCTGCTTAGTTGAAAAATATTTGTATATACTTGAGAGAGAACAGAATTTGCTGATTGGAAGAAGGGCTGTATTTAAAAAATATATATATACATTTAATGAGTATAAGCTAAAACTGTTATAGACTATAAGATCCACCTAATGCTCTTCAGTTAATGTCAGTCCCTTAGTGTTAATATCATTTTTTAAAAATCTTTGCCAGAGGTAGGGTCAGTTCAGATAACCACATCTCAGGTGTCTTGAATGCCTGCTGTGTGCTGAGCATTATGCTAGGCACTATAGATAAAAATTTTAAACAAAGTTTCTGGATTGTAGGAAATTGTTAAATGAACACTCTAGGGAAGTCCCCATTTCTGCTGTTCACACCTGATACCCAGAGGTGAAGCCATTAGTAGCTTCTCTCCTTCCCTTTGTAGTTCAGAAACATGGGATTTGAGAAAGCTATGGGATAGATTAGGTGGCTTCCCTCTATATGCAGTTAAGTCTTGCAGTTCTTTTATAATGCTGTGGACATTTAGATACTTAACAGATCTTGGAAATGATAGTTCTGAGACAGTTGATTACGTTCACTAACATCTACATATCTACATGTAAACATTAATGTTTATTGTGATTAGGGATCCTCCTGGTTTAACAAACAGAAGGGAGCTGTGCTAAAATTTGAAGGAAAACTAAGACATGATGTTTTGGGGGAAGTTTACCTTTGAGTCTTTTAATTAATAATGCCATGTCTAAAATACCATCTGTCTGAACCTGTGTTATATAAATGGTGATGTCTTCTTTTACCCTCAGTACCAAGGTGGAAATGGCTCAAGTCCAGTGAGAGGCATACCTCCTGCAATCCGTTCTCCTCAGAATTCACATTCACATTCCACTCCTTCTTCATCTGTAAGTTTGTACAGTATCATCTTTGTGTCTCAGAGGTTATGTGTACTGAATGAATAATTTTTATAATTTGTCTTCATTGAGGCCTTTTATATATATTTTAGTGTTTATTTTAAAATCATTCTGTCATTCTGAGAGGTGAATTAAATTCTTTTCAGTGATTTGATGTGATTAGACTTTATTTTTGAAAGTTATTTATTATTTTTTTTAAGGTTAACATTTTTCTTACTGGTGGTTGTATCACAAAGGTTTCTCCTTTTTCTTGTCAACTCTTTTTTTTTTTTTAATTTGGCCTCTTTTATTGGTTCTTTATTTATTTATTTTCATCCATCTTTTATTCCCTGGCCTGTGTGGGCTTCCCATTGCAGTGGCCTCTCTCGTTGCAGAGCACCAGCTCTGGGCGCATGCACTCTTGAGTACTGGCTTGCAATTGGACACACTGGTCCAGCCGCTCTGCGGCACATGGCATCTTCCTGGGCCAGGGATAGAACTGGTGCCCCTTGCACTGCAAGACAGACTCTTTACCCCCTGGACCACCAGGGAAGCCCCAAAAGTGAGATTCTTAAGTTAAAGATTTCCTGAATTATTTCCAGGAAGTAATGTTTCTATAAAAGAATGATGGGACTGGGAATTCCTGGCATCCCAGTGGATAGCTCTTGGCACTTTCACTCCTGGGACTCAGTGTGATCCTTGGTCAGGGAACTTATCAGTTCAGTTTCTTAACCTTTAAAATGGTAGCATAATTCCTTTCTGGGAATCCTTAAGAAAAGAGTAGGCAGCCATCAGCCTCAGATGATATAGTTTGGCATAAGAAAAGAATCTTGGACCTAAAAGTGCTCTTACAGATTTTTAGTTTGTTTCTGAAATTTTTAAGATCTAGCTGTTTTATATGTATTGTTCTACATATGGGATTTTATTTACTGTTTTTGCCTTTTATTGTGTAAGTTCATTGTCTAACAAGAAAAACAGTGTTGGCTTTTAGTAATTTAAAAATGAATTAAAATTTTTTAAAAATCAAAAGTGTGTAATTTATTTAAGTACATTGTTTTAACTTCAAGCATGGTCACTCTCTGTTTCTGTCTGTAGACGTACACTTTTTAATGTCTTAATTCATTTTGTACCTTGGAGCACATCACATTGCCATATACCAAGTAAAGTCTAAAACCCAACAATAGCCTTAATTGAAGTGATAGCATTGGTACATGTTGTAATCTACTGTTTTCAGTGAATGTACTTTAAAACTAGTGACTAGATAAACCAAAGTGATTTTACACTACATATGGGCATGCATTAGGGCTTCCCTGGTGACTCAGGCAGTAAAGAATCTGCCTGCAATGCAGGAGACTGGTTTCAACCCCTGAGTTGGAAAGATCCCCTGGAGAAGGGAATGGCTACCCACTCCAGTATTCTTTTTTTGGGGGGGGGGGGGGGGTTGGGGAAGGAGAGGGGCAGGCGGGCTACTTCTATTGGTCTTTTACTTACCTGTTTTCATTCATCTTTGTTCTTCGACCCGTGTGGGCCTCCCATCGCGGTGGCCTCTGTTGTCGCAGAGCACCGGCTCTGGGCGCATGCGCTCCAGAGCTCCGGCTCGGTGATTGGACACATTGGTCCAGCCGCTCCGCGGCACGTGGGATCTTCCCAGGCCAGGGATCAAACCGGCGCCCCTTGCACTGCAAGGCGGTGTCCTTAACCACTGGACCACCAGGGAAGCCCCACTCCAGTATTCTTACCTAGAGAATTCATGGATAAAGGAACCTGGCAGGCAAGAGTCCATGGAGTCACAGAGAGTCAGACATGACTGAGCGACTAACACAACAGCCAACAACATGGGCATGCATTGTTGTCCCTAGTACTAAAAGAATTCTATTGACATATTATGATCTTTTCAGTTTTACTTTTTGAGCCATCATAAACTGTTGTTAATAATTTTGTTTTAAAATAATGTATGCAGCCTTATTTAACAGATTAAAAGCATTAAAATTTTTTTTATGGAACCAGATTGTATACTCTTGATGGTAGGATGTGTGTATGTGTGTATAAATATATGTCTGTATATACACATATATATATACACACACACATGACTAATTATCTCTTTTTTTTGGCCACTTCTGTTGATCTTTCATTCACTTATCTTTTTTGTTGTTGTTTGGCCTGGGTGGGCCTCCCATCACAGTGGCCTCTCTTGCTCCAGAGCTCTGGCTGGGTAGTTGGACACATCGATCCAGCTGCTCCGTGGCACATGGGATCTTCCCAGGCTAGGGATTGAACCAGCGCCCCTTGCACTGCAAGGCAGTGTCCTTACCACTGGACCACCAGGAAAGCGCTGGTTATCTCTTTTACTGGGCTTTATAGGAGGAAAGTACTCAATGCTTATTGAATAAAGGGTGATTTAAAGTTTTTAAAATTCAGTTATGTTTTGAGTTATTATCTTAATAAAAACTGGATGTTTAGTTGTTGCTAAGAAAAAGTCTATTTTTATTCTTGCTAATGTAAATTTTTAATATTTTATTAAGGTTCGACCGAATAGCCCTTCTCCTACTGCATTAGCTTTTGCGGACCACCCTATTGTACAACCAAAGCAGTTATCCTTTAAAATTACTCAGGTAAATAGTAATTGGGATTTCTTTATATGACTTCTAAGAAACCAGTGACCAACTTCTGCGTATACAATTAAGATGTCTTCTCTATTTTAGACATGATCGTAAAATAAAATTTGTTATCCAGAAAGCTAATTACTAAATAACAATGTAAAAATACTTTGTAGAGAGTGAGAAATTGAAAGACCCAGTTTACTATCAGCCTGTCCTTTGTTACACACTGGTTAAGTATATGTTTTAACCATACATGTCAGTTCTGTGTCCTGATTCTTTTGAATTTAACATCCAAGTACATATAACTGATATCTTCATGAAGGTATTATATTTGTTATAAGTAGACTTAAAGTAGTTTGTTTTATATGTCTGTATTTTTGTATATCATACATGTGCTACACACTAAAAAATTATTTTAAAATTAATCATATCTTTTGCAGTTATTTTGTTTCATGAATTTCAAGTACTAAGTTTTTAACTTTATACATGTGACAGTGTTTGGATGAGTGTCTGAAACCAAGGACTGAAAAACACTTCTAAAGGTGTTAAAACAAAACTACAATAAGATCTTTTTGGATACACTTTTACATACATACACAATACTTCTTTGCTCTTTAGAGTCAGAATTAAATTTAATTTTATGTTTGCATGCAGTGATATATATATATATGTATGTATATATATATATATATATATATATACACATACATACACACACATATATATATATAATGGAATAATAAAATAGTTTTCTTTTATTTAGACTGATCTTACAATGCTGAAATTAGCAGCATTAGAAAGTAATAAAAACCAGGACCTGGAAAAGAAGGAAGGTCGTATAGATGACTTGCTCAGGGTAAGTAAGAAGTCATTGCCAATTATTTGGCAATAGTAAAACTGTTGAGAAGATATTTAACATCACAGAAAGCTCTATTATTGGGGAAAAAATAAGCCTTTTAGTGTAAGTACGTAATTGAAAATATCAGTCATTTAAAGAAAAAACTTCTATTAGCTCTTTAAATGTGAATAGAAAAGCAGTTGGAAAAATAGAAGTTTATAAAATTTAGTTTTACTTGATCAACTGTACTAAAATAGCCATTTCATGATGGTTTTGAAGTTAACTGATTTTTGTTATAAACCTGAATGCTATTTGACACTGTATTAGATGAAGTAACTACTGCAATGTTGTGAGATTTTTAATGGAAACTTCATAAAAAAATATATGAGTAAAGGGTGAAGCAGTGGTTCTCACCCCTTGCTGCTCATTTGAATCACTGGATGAAAAGCGTGGGAGGTACTTTATAAAAGTGCCAATGCTTAAACTATACCATAAAAAATTCTGATTATATTGGTGTGATGCAAGGTTTGGACATTGGTAGTTTCAAAAACTCCTCCAATAGTCCAGTGGCTAAGACTCCATGCTGCCAATGCAGGGGGCCCGGGTTTGATCCCTGGTCAGGGACCTAGATCCCACATACTGCAACTAAGCCACCAAAATAAATTCAAAGCAGGTGGGAAAGAAACCTCTTCCAAATGAGTATAATTTAGCCAACACAGAGAACTGCTGGCATAGAAATTCAGTGAAGCCATTGTCTGTGATTGTATCATAATTGCCAGTACCTCTGAAACATCCTCTGTACCTCTCTTGATCCCATCCCAGTTCCTCCCTTACATCCCTTTACCACTAACCAGTGTTCCAGATTTTGTATTTATTTCTTATGCTTTTGTGTTTCTTTATAGTTCCATTACATATACCTTATACATTCTTAACAACATGTTTTTTCACTATTTCTGAACTTTAAATTACAAAATTATACTGTATGCCGTGCTTGTTTTCACTAAACATTATATGTGGCGTTGTCATATACAGTCATTTGTTAATTTCTCTGCTAGGTGGTAAGATGGTATGTGAATATACTGTAGTTTACCTTTCTGCTCTCATTACATATTTTACTAATACTTTTTCCTAGTGTGAACAGTTCTGCTAAGAATATTCTTGTACACATCTTCTGTGGCACATGTGAAGAATTTCTTTATGGTATATGCTTAGGAGAGATATGGCCAGAGTATAGAGCATGCATATTTTAAACTCTACTTAGGAAAATTTTCCCAAGGTGGTTGGACCAGTTTACATTCTACTAACAGTGGACAGGAAATAATATTATTGTTTATTATCCTTGCCAAGAATTATTATAGTCATATTAATTGGGGGGTTTAGTTTAATGGATGTAACAAGGTATTTGTTATTATGAATTCACTTTATTTTTTGAGCATCTTTTAAAATATTTGTTAACTGTTTTGAGTTGCTATCCTTTTCTAAATTGGTATCAGTTTTTTGATGGCCACATATATTGATTTTTTTTATTGTCTTTTTATTTCTTTGCACTCTTTTAATTAGATAATTTAAAATTTATATGGTTAGATATATTTTTATTATAAATTTTTTAATTTAGTTTGTACCAAATTATTATCAAAGGTGTACCAAAATAATTCATGTTTTTATCCCTATGACCATAGAGATGTTCGTCTATATTTTCTATTAAAATTTTTATACTCTGCGTTTTCAGTACAAGTTATTTGGGATATGATGTGAAGTAAGGTTTCATTTTGATTTCTTTCTATATCGAGAACCAGTGTCTAGACCATGTAATTAGAAGTCCCCTCTTAACTGCAGCCCCATCATACAAGCTCATTTCCATACACAGTATTATTATTTTCATGGTAAGTAGATGTTTTAACAATTTTTTTAGTATCACATTCAAATACTTAATCTTATTAATCCTCTTTATGAAATTTGTTCAAGATATATAAATATTCTTAAGTGTCTCAGATACAAAAATTCTCGATCTTTTTCATTGTCTACTTATGTTGTAGGCTAATTGTGATCTCAGACGGCAGATAGATGAACAACAAAAACTACTTGAAAAATACAAAGAGCGATTAAATAAATGCATATCAATGAGCAAGAAACTGCTTATTGAAAAGGTAAGTTCCCTGGGGGCTAGTGATTAAGACTTCACCTTCCAGTGCAGGGATGTGGCTTCTAACCCTGTTTGGGAAGCTAAGGCCCTCACATATCCCACATGCCTTGTGATTAAAAAAAAAAAAAAAATCATCAAACAGAAACAATATTGTAACAAGTTCAGCGCAGGCTTAAAAAAATCCACATCAAAAAAAAAAAAAATTCAGTAAATCTTCCCTCTCCTTTCACTAGCCCCTTTTACCTTGTATGCTTTTAAAATTTAAATTAATAAAATTGAATGATGATTTTTTTTTCTCTCTTTTTTTTCAGAGTACACAAGAAAAACTGTCAAGCCGGGAGAAGAGTATGCAAGACAGATTACGCCTTGGACATTTCACAACAGTTAGACATGGTGCTTCATTTACTGAGCAATGGACAGATGGTTTTGCATTTCAGAATCTTGTGAAGTTAGTCACTCTTACGTTTAAAAAAAAATTAGTATTCCTTTGGATGTTCATTATTTTCAAAGATTATAGATTTAGAATAATGTTCAATTATCTACTTCTACTACTCCTTACTACTACTCTTTGAAATCATAGGACTTATACATTTGAAAGGAACATAAAACAGAGGCATTGAAATTTTAGCTTTAGCAGGCTTATTGATTAGTTAGCATTCATAGTATGATGTATTATTTTAAATATGACTTCCCAAAACATAAACTGACCTAACTTTTTATAGGTTAGTTGAGAGGAAAAATGTTAAAAATTTTAACTTTAATTGGAAGATTTGTATGTACAAATACATACACATACATACATCTATCTATATATATATATATAATCTTGGGGTTTTTCTCCTTAGTTTTGTTTTGTCTCCCATTCCCCATTCCTTATTCCACATTTGCCTGGTCATTATTCCTGTAGGAAAGACAGGAACATTTTCTCTATACATAATAACTCAAAAGTCAGTTGCACTGAATGTGTGACTTTAGCACCTTGGAGGTAAACTTTAAAATGAAGAAATCCACTTTCTTGAGTCTGGATGGTAGTAGGAAAGGGTAGGTTGACTGTTCATGTGTTAAGGACTTAAGGAGCCATGATCTATTCCCGCCCCCCACCCCCTCACTTTTTTTTCTGGAAAGCGTTTAAAAACCTGCAAAGGAAGAGTAGTGCCAGCATCCAAGTTTGCTTTCCAGAGTCAGTCCAGTTAAATGGAAAATGTAGGCAAAGCTGTATTTCACATAGTATCACATTAGCTTTGCTATTTCAAACACAGGTGTCCAGGACTTAAGCATAGAATAGCCTTCTGTCTCTCTCAGTCGATTTATCCAGCTTCTGTTCAGCACAGCTGTGCTGGGTGTTGGGTATTGAAGGACAGTGTGTTTGTGATGGCGGGTAGTTTAGGTTTTAATTCTGTGGATTAAAGGGAGCTGTTTTATATGTAGTGTGTGTGGTCAAATTTGAGTTTTAGGAAGATAACTGATGGTAATGTGGGAATAATATTGAAAAGGACAGTAACTGTTGACAGTTTAGAGGGAGAAGCAACCAAATGAAAGGTGATTAGGCTTGAACTAAAATATTAACAGTAGAAGTAGAAAGTAGGAGATATAGTTGAGATGTAACTTAAACATTTTTAGTGTTTTTCTGAGTTGCTAAAACCAGATCTACGGTTGTCCTGGTAATGAATTAAAAAGAAGGTTACATAATGTAACATTAAAAATAAACTAAAATATAAACTCTGCCAGTTAAAATTTCTCCATTGAGCTATCAGAAAAAAGTGTCAAGCTGGAACTTCTGGGTTGGTAAACATAAGAGATTTGGGGGTTGGGTAGTAATGAGAAAAACTGACCTAACTTTTTATAGGTTAGTTGAGAGGAAAAATGTTAAAAATTTTAACTTTAATTGGAAGATTTGTATGTACAAATACATACACATACATACATCTATCTATATATATATATATAATCTTGGGGTTTTTCTCCTTAGTTTTGTTTTGTCTCCCATTCCCCATTCCTTATTCCACATTTGCCTGGTCATTATTCCTGTAGGAAAGACAGGAACATTTTCTCTATACATAATAACTCAAAAGTCAGTTGCACTGAATGTGTGACTTTAGCACCTTGGAGGTAAACTTTAAAATGAAGAAATCCACTTTCTTGAGTCTGGATGGTAGTAGGAAAGGGTAGGTTGACTGTTCATGTGTTAAGGACTTAAGGAGCCATGATCTATTCCCGCCCCCCACCCCCTCACTTTTTTTTCTGGAAAGCGTTTAAAAACCTGCAAAGGAAGAGTAGTGCCAGCATCCAAGTTTGCTTTCCAGAGTCAGTCCAGTTAAATGGAAAATGTAGGCAAAGCTGTATTTCACATAGTATCACATTAGCTTTGCTATTTCAAACACAGGTGTCCAGGACTTAAGCATAGAATAGCCTTCTGTCTCTCTCAGTCGATTTATCCAGCTTCTGTTCAGCACAGCTGTGCTGGGTGTTGGGTATTGAAGGACAGTGTGTTTGTGATGGCGGGTAGTTTAGGTTTTAATTCTGTGGATTAAAGGGAGCTGTTTTATATGTAGTGTGTGTGGTCAAATTTGAGTTTTAGGAAGATAACTGATGGTAATGTGGGAATAATATTGAAAAGGACAGTAACTGTTGACAGTTTAGAGGGAGAAGCAACCAAATGAAAGGTGATTAGGCTTGAACTAAAATATTAACAGTAGAAGTAGAAAGTAGGAGATATAGTTGAGATGTAACTTAAACATTTTTAGTGTTTTTCTGAGTTGCTAAAACCAGATCTACGGTTGTCCTGGTAATGAATTAAAAAGAAGGTTACATAATGTAACATTAAAAATAAACTAAAATATAAACTCTGCCAGTTAAAATTTCTCCATTGAGCTATCAGAAAAAAAAGTGTCAAGCTGGAACTTCTGGGTTGGTAAAAACATAAGAGATTTAGGGAGAGTATCAGGCTCAGAGAGAGTCTGGAAGCTCCATGCCTTTTCTTTTAACCTTGCTTTATGCAGCTCTTTCATCTGGCTATTCCCAAGTTGCATCCTTTCATAATAAAGCAGTAATTCAAGTTTTTTTAATTACTTACATTTTTTATTACTAATAAGCATTTACTGAAGGCCTACTATATGTTGTTACATATATATTTATCTGTGTATATCAAGCTGTATCTTATGATACAACCTAAAATAGTTGGAGGATAAGAATCTCCAAATTATATGATCATTACTGAATGAACAGTTACTAGGCATATATATATATATTCATTACAGTAATTCTTTTCCTTCATTATTTTTTTGCGGGGGGGTGAGGGGGCAGGCGGGCCACTTCTAATCGTCTTTTCATTTGTCTATTTTCATCCATCTTTGTTCTTTGGCCCGTGTGGGCCTCCCATCGCGGTGGCCTCTCTTGTCGCAGAGCGCCGGCTCTGGGCGCATGCGCTCCAGAGCTCCGGCTCGGTATTTGGACACATCAGTCCAGCCGCTCCGTGGCACGTGGGATCTTCCCAGGCCAGGGATCGAACCAGCGCCCCTTGCACTGCAAGGCGGTGTCCTCACCCACTGGATCACCAGGGAAGCCCTCCTTCATTATTTAATTAGGGTTATTGGCTGTTTATTTTCATCAATAACATCTTTTGGGTTTTTTTGGCCACTTCTATTGATCTTTCATTTATTTATCTTTGTTCTTTGGCCTGTGTGGGCCTCCCATCGCAGTGGCCTCTTTCATTGCAGAGCACTGGCTTTGGGCACATGTGCTCCAGAGCTCTGGCTCAGTGGTTGGACACATCGGTCCAGCTGCTCTGCAGCACGTGGGATCTTCCCAGGCCAGGGATCGAACTGGCGCCCCTTGCACTGCAAGGCAGTGTCCTTACCCTCTGGACTACCAGGGAAGCCCCATCAATAACATCTTGATTGTACCCTAAACTAGCTCTAAAGTTAATTTTGTAAATAAACTGAAATTATTTATTATCACCTCCAGAAGAAAACTGAATTAAAGTTGTATTCTAACTTAGCTATTCTTGAGATTTTCCTCTACCATTTTACTCATTTACGTAGGCGCTTCTTCACTCTTTCCCTCCTTCCATGTTCTGCTACTACCTGACTGGAACCATAGGACAAGACAATGTGTGTAAAACCAAGTCTTTGTCAGCAGAGTATAAGTTCTTTAGTCCTGGTTTTAATAGAGGTGGTGGGGCAAGGAATTGAAGTATTTGACTTGTTCTAAATCTTAATATCAGCAGCATGTAGTTTTTAAAAATTTTTTCCTAGTGTAATGAGGTGACCTAGGAGAGAACATGATTATATTAGAAGAGGCTTAAGGTGTTATACAGTGGGATGGTTTTTAAACGCTTCAATTAGAAGAAGTATTATTATTTTTTTAAAAAGATTTATTTATTTATTTATTTTGGTGGGGGTGGGGTGGGGAGGGAGGGGAGTAGGCAGGCCACTTCTATTGGTCTTTCATTTGTCCATTTTCATCCGTCTTTGTTGTTTGGCCCGTGTGGGCCTCCCATCGCGGTGGCGTCTGTCGCTGCAGAGCGCTGGCTCTGGGCGCATGAGCTCCAGAGCTCCGGCTCGGTAACTGGACACATCGGTCCAGCCGCTCCGCGGCACGTGGGATCTTCCCAGGCCAGGGATCGAACTGGTGCCCCTTGCACTGCAAGGCGGTGTCCTTACCCACTGGACCACCAGGGAAGCCCAGTATTATTTTTAATTACATTAATTTCCCATTTTTCAAAACCTTTTCAATTTTTCTTGGTAGTTTCTCTCTAGTGTCAAAATACCTTCTTTCTTCCTAAATTTCTAAGGTTAATTTTTGTTTCATTTCAAAATATCACTTACCCTTTCCCAAAATTTAGTAGAGATATATTAGAAAATAACACTTTATTAAATTCACATTTGTCTTTTGTAAGTTTTCCTTTAAGTAGTGATGAGATGCATGTATGAAACCTAGTCCTTAACTGTTGTTTCTTTTTTAATAGCTCTTTAATTTTGTAAATAAACTGAAATTATTTATTATCACCTCCAGAAGAAAACTGAATTAAAGTTGTATTCTAACTTAGCTATTCTTGAGATTTTCCTCTACCATTTTACTCATTTACGTAGGCGCTTCTTCACTCTTTCCCTCCTTCCATGTTCTGCTACTACCTGACTGGAACCATAGGACAAGACAATGTGTGTAAAACCAAGTCTTTGTCAGCAGAGTATAAGTTCTTTAGTCCTGGTTTTAATAGAGGTGGTGGGGCAAGGAATTGAAGTATTTGACTTGTTCTAAATCTTAATATCAGCAGCATGTAGTTTTTAAAAATTTTTTCCTAGTGTAATGAGGTGACCTAGGAGAGAACATGATTATATTAGAAGAGGCTTAAGGTGTTATACAGTGGGATGGTTTTTAAACGCTTCAATTAGAAGAAGTATTATTATTTTTTTAAAAAGATTTATTTATTTATTTATTTTGGTGGGGGTGGGGTGGGGAGGGAGGGGAGTAGGCAGGCCACTTCTATTGGTCTTTCATTTGTCCATTTTCATCCGTCTTTGTTGTTTGGCCCGTGTGGGCCTCCCATCGCGGTGGCGTCTGTCGCTGCAGAGCGCTGGCTCTGGGCGCATGAGCTCCAGAGCTCCGGCTCGGTAACTGGACACATCGGTCCAGCCGCTCCGCGGCACGTGGGATCTTCCCAGGCCAGGGATCGAACTGGTGCCCCTTGCACTGCAAGGCGGTGTCCTTACCCACTGGACCACCAGGGAAGCCCAGTATTATTTTTAATTACATTAATTTCCCATTTTTCAAAACCTTTTCAATTTTTCTTGGTAGTTTCTCTCTAGTGTCAAAATACCTTCTTTCTTCCTAAATTTCTAAGGTTAATTTTTGTTTCATTTCAAAATATCACTTACCCTTTCCCAAAATTTAGTAGAGATATATTAGAAAATAACACTTTATTAAATTCACATTTGTCTTTTGTAAGTTTTCCTTTAAGTAGTGATGAGATGCATGTATGAAACCTAGTCCTTAACTGTTGTTTCTTTTTTTAATAGCTCTTTTATTTTATTCAAGAAATATTTATTGAATGCCTAGCATGTGCCAGTTACTGTTCCCGGCACTAAGGGTACAAAAGGGTACAAAATAGTTGTGGTCTCTCTTCTCATGGAGTGATTTAGTCTAACCAAACACACTCTGATCAAGTGTCCATAGGAATATTTGTTAGAAAAGAGGAGATGGAGAGCTGCAAGGTTCTATGAGATTATATGTGGCAACACATCTTTCTCTAGACCAGGGGAGTGTAAGGAAGACCTTATTTGGAAATGAATGTTTCAAAGGAGACAGACAGTGAGAAGGCGTTGGTTTACAATAGTGGGACTATAAGGTTACAGATTTATATTATGTGATTGTTCATGTTTACTAATGTATTTTCATGTTTTACTTGTGAAAAGTATAGAAAGGTTAATATTTTCTTACATTTATTTTTATATAGGCAGCAAGAGTGGGTGAATCAGCAAAGGGAAGATATTGAAAGACAAAGGAAACTTCTAGCCAAACGCAAACCTCCCACAGCTAATAATTCTCAGGCACCCTCTACCAATTCTGAACCAAAACAGAGGAAAAACAAAGCAGTCAATGGAGCAGAAAATGATCCCTTTGTTAGACCAAATTTACCACAACTGTAAGTCTGCATTTTTAATTTTCCTCTTCTTAAAGTGTTGCCAGTGAGCCTGAATGTTAGTAGTTGATATTTTTTATAATTAAATAGTAAAAATCATTATGGCCAGGAAGGAAAAGAGTATTGAAAATATTTACTTCTAAATTAATAAGTTGCCAAATCTAAATTCTATCTAAGTGGAGATTTCCTATTCCTCTTTTAGAATGGAGACATGGGTAGGCAGGAGGAAGCTGGAGTTCTCTTTTTCTTCCATGTCTGAATGATAGTGGAGTTTGTTACCAGTTTTGATTATTCCAGTTCAGCATTCCTCTTAATGTTCTTTTTTCTCAGAGTATTAACTCAAGTAGTGCAACTGACATACTTTGTCAATCATATTCAGAGGTTATAGGTACCCCTTTTTGTAAGTCCTTTAAGTAGTGATGAGATGCATGTATGAAACCTAGTCCTTAACTGTTGTTTCTTTTTTTAATAGCTCTTTTATTTTATTCAAGAAATATTTATTGAATGCCTAGCATGTGCCAGTTACTGTTCCCGGCACTAAGGGTACAAAAGGGTACAAAATAGTTGTGGTCTCTCTTCTCATGGAGTGATTTAGTCTAACCAAACACACTCTGATCAAGTGTCCATAGGAATATTTGTTAGAAAAGAGGAGATGGAGAGCTGCAAGGTTCTATGAGATTATATGTGGCAACACATCTTTCTCTAGACCAGGGGAGTGTAAGGAAGACCTTATTTGGAAATGAATGTTTCAAAGGAGACAGACAGTGAGAAGGCGTTGGTTTACAATAGTGGGACTATAAGGTTACAGATTTATATTATGTGATTGTTCATGTTTACTAATGTATTTTCATGTTTTACTTGTGAAAAGTATAGAAAGGTTAATATTTTCTTACATTTATTTTTATATAGGCAGCAAGAGTGGGTGAATCAGCAAAGGGAAGATATTGAAAGACAAAGGAAACTTCTAGCCAAACGCAAACCTCCCACAGCTAATAATTCTCAGGCACCCTCTACCAATTCTGAACCAAAACAGAGGAAAAACAAAGCAGTCAATGGAGCAGAAAATGATCCCTTTGTTAGACCAAATTTACCACAACTGTAAGTCTGCATTTTTAATTTTCCTCTTCTTAAAGTGTTGCCAGTGAGCCTGAATGTTAGTAGTTGATATTTTTTATAATTAAATAGTAAAAATCATTATGGCCAGGAAGGAAAAGAGTATTGAAAATATTTACTTCTAAATTAATAAGTTGCCAAATCTAAATTCTATCTAAGTGGAGATTTCCTATTCCTCTTTTAGAATGGAGACATGGGTAGGCAGGAGGAAGCTGGAGTTCTCTTTTTCTTCCATGTCTGAATGATAGTGGAGTTTGTTACCAGTTTTGATTATTCCAGTTCAGCATTCCTCTTAATGTTCTTTTTTCTCAGAGTATTAACTCAAGTAGTGCAACTGACATACTTTGTCAATCATATTCAGAGGTTATAGGTATTGGCTTTCCCCTTTCTGCTTTGTTTTCTAGGTTTTCTGATTTAATGATGAACTATTTTTTATAATTCAAAAGTTGTAGACATCAAAAAAACATAGTTGCCTGCTTATCATAGGAAATTGAAAAATATGAAAGAACAGTATAAATCAGTAAAGACCATGATCTTATATCCCACAGAGATCACCATTGTTAAAATTTCCATGTATAGATGCAACCTAATTTATATAATTTTTCTGTTTTATAAGACCTTACATAATTTTATGTGAGTGGAAAATACATACACACACCCTCTGCTTTATGTTACTATGTTTCTTCTTTGTTGAGAGATACTGTTTGATCTGTGCTTTGAAGCCGATCCCCTGGCAAGTCAGAGGCCTCTTTTGTTGTTACCTCCTTTATCTTATGTCTTCAACCTTTTGCTCTCTACCGGTTTCTTCCTTTGAGAAAACAACAAACTTGCCATCAATTAGAAATCTCTCCAGTAAAAATAGTATTTATGTTGTTGTAAGTTGGAATTAAATCCTTTGGCTATTGATATTTTAAAATATTTATCATGACTTAGTTTTCATAGATTAGTAGGTTTGTTGCTTTAAAAAGGGTGGATGGAGAAGTGAGCGATTATATAGAAAAAGTGTGTAAGCTTAATTTTGCCCCTCTAGTCATCCAGTCTTCTAGAGCTCAGGTGTGTTCACTGGCCACTCGAGTTCTCTCTCCCCTCCCCACCTACCCCATCACCTTTTAACTTTGGTCTAGGCTATCTTGTGGTCAGTCTTTTTTTCAAAATAAAAATGTGATCCTTTTTCTTCTTTGTGAGCCTAACGTAGTTTTCTGTTGCTTGGGTAAGATAGTCCAGAAAGCACTTTTGACCCAGGAGCTTCTGACCTCTCTTGCCTCATCTTTTATCATTGACCAGTGTCTCCTACTCACCACTGACTTTTATTTACTTATTTATTTTTTGGGGGTTGGGGAGGGAGGGGAGCAGGCGGGCCACTTCTGTTGGTCTTTCATTTGTCCATTTTCATCCATCTTTGTTCTTTGGCCCATGTGGGCCTCCCATCGCAGTGGCTTCTGTTGTCGCAGAGCACCGGCTCTGGGCGCATGCGCTCCAGAGCTCCAGCTCGGTAATTGGACACATTGATCCAGCTGCTCCGCAGCACATGGGATTTTCCCAGGCCAGGGATCGAACCAGCGCCCCTTGCACTGCACGGTGGTGTCCTCACACACTGGACCACCAGGGAAGCCCTCACCACTGACTTTTAAACTCCAACCCATTGTCATAATTTCTGTGCATCTTTTAAACCCCATACTAGATACTGACTCCTCTTGAAAGCTTTTTCTTGACCCTTGAAAGACAGGGCTCAATTATCACTTGAGGTATTGCCTTGTGTGTATTCAGTCACAGCATCATCCTTCATTCAGTAGTTAACAACACTGGAAACATCCTAGATGTATGCCTTACCCTTGTTTTTTGTGTCTATCTACGTAACATTTTTGTGTCTTGTCTACCTTCACTGCCTCTATCTTATTGTAGGACTGCATCTCTCTCTCTCTCTGTCTTTAATATATATCATTACTGTTTCTTAAGGAAATTTCAACCTGCTCCAGTATTCTTGCCTGGAGAATCCCATGGACAGAGGAGCCTAGAGAGCTGTAGTCCATGAATTTGCAAGAACTCTTTCTTACCTTTCACATGATGTCTTTTTCATGTTTAACCTCCTTCACTAGCCTCACTAGCCTTCAAGATAAAATTCACTCTCATGAAGACCCTTTATAGACCTTCTTATTTCTCATTCTCCAGTGTCTGCCCTATGTATCCTACATTAAATTCTATCAGTTCTTTATATGGACTATGCTTTCTTGTTTCTGCACCTTTGTCTATCTTTTTTTTTAAATTATTTTATTTATTTATTTTTGTTATAGTTTTGTTGTTTACTGCCACACATCAACCAGAATCCAACGTTGGTATACATATGTTCCCGGGGCTGGGCCTCCCATCTCCCTCTCCATTCCACCCCTCCAGGACGCCACAGAGCCCCTGTTTGAGATCCCCTAGTCTCACAGCATATTCCCCTCCCTCATCCCAATGTCCATACTACTGTTCTCCATGTCCACCTCTCCATTGCTGCTCTGCATATTCATTTATCAGCACAATCTTTCTAGATTCCGTGTATGTGTCAGTATACAATATTTATCTTTCTCTCAACATACTTCACTCTGTATAATAGGTTCTGGATTCATGTACCTCATTAGAACTGATTCAAATGCAGGGTTTTTTTGCAGCTGAGAAGTATTCCATTGTATATATATATACCAGAACTTCTTTATTCATTCATTTGTTGATGGACATCTAGGTTGCTTCCATGATCTAGCTATTGTGTAGAGTACTGCAATGAACATTGGAGTCCAGGTGCCTCTTTCAATTTTGATTTCCTCAGGGTATGTGCCTAGTAGTGGGATTGATGGGTCATATGGTGGTTCTATTCCTAGTTTTTTCAGGACTCTCCATATTGTCTTCCATAGTGGCTGTATCAGTGTACATTTCCACTAACAGTGCAAGAGAGTTCCCTTTTCTCCACACCTTCTCCACGCGCTTATGGGTACCTTATTTTTGACAAAAGAGGCAAGAATATACAGTGAGGCAAAGATAACCTCTTCAACAAGTGGTGCTGGGAAAACTGGACAGCTACATATAAAAGAGTGAAGTTGGAACACTGCCTAACACCATATACAAAGGTAAACTTAAAATGGATTAAAGACCTAACTGTGAGAAACCAGAAACTATAAAACTCTTAGAGGAAAACACGGGCAGAACACTTGGTGACATAAATCAAAGCAGGATCTTCTATGACCAGCCTTCTTGAGTAATGTAAATAAAGATAAAAATAAACAAGTGGGACCTAATTAAACTTAAAAGATTTTGCACAGCAAAATAAACTATAAACAAGGTGAAAAGACAACCTTCAGAATAGGAGAAAATAATAGCAAATGAAACAACCAATAAAGAATTACTTTCCAAAATAAACAAGCAGCTTAGACCACTCAACACCAAAAGAAACAGACAACCCAATCAAAAAAAGGGATAATGACCTAAGCAGACATTTCTTCATAGAAGACATACTGGTGGCCAACAAACACATGAAAAGATGCTCAACATTGCTCATTGTTAGAGAAATGTAAATCAAAACTACAATGGGAATCACCTCATACCAGTCAGAATCGCCATCATCAAAAAGTCTACAGACAATAATGCTGGAGAGGGTGTGGAGAAAAGGGAACCCTCTTGAGCCTTTGTATATCTTATTGCTTGCCTTTCTTTACCTGTCTTACTTTCTTTGTATCCTTTAAGGCTTGCCGTATATGCCGATTCCAATAGGAAATCCTCTTTGACCTTTTTTCTTCTTAATTTCTTCCCCATTTCTCCTCAATAGGTACCTTTTAAAAAAATTATTAATCTATTTTTATTTTACTTTTAGAGAGTTTTGTTCTTTATTGCTGTATATACATAAACATGAATCAGTGATCACCCTTGACCCCTCTCACCTGAACTAGTCTCCTACTTCCTCCCCATCCCAACTGTCCAG
The DNA here is from genome assembly GCA_022376925.1 of Tragulus kanchil. Classification (NCBI taxonomy): domain Eukaryota; kingdom Metazoa; phylum Chordata; class Mammalia; order Artiodactyla; family Tragulidae; genus Tragulus; species Tragulus kanchil. Next base: position 268,043,554 of record JAIOJX010000026.1, on the reverse strand, counting down.
ATTGTTGCATAGCCCCATGTAAGTTCCCTTAGTCTTACAGCATATTCACATTGGTTGTCTCTTTACATATGATAGTGTAGGTTTCCATGTTACTCTTTCCATACCTCTCACCCACTCCTCCCTCCCCCGAGTGTCCATAAGACTATGCTCTGTGTCTGTTTCTCCATTACTGCTCTGCATATGCATTTATCAATACTATGTTTCTAGATTTCATATATATGTGTCAATATACTATATTTATCCTTCTCTTCTTGACTTATTTCACTTTGTATAGTCGATTCTAGATTCATCCACCTCATTAAGACTGATTCGTATACATTTCTTTTTACATCAGAAAAACATTCCATTGTATATATGTACCACAGCTTCTTTATCTATTCGTTTGTCAATGGACATCTAGGTTGTTTCCATGTTCTAGCTATTTCTAAAAGTGCTGCAGTGAACAATGAAGTACATGTGTCTTTCTCAATTTTGATTTCCTCAGGGTATATCCCTAGTAGTGGGATTGCTGGGTTCCCTTTTCTCCACATCCTCTTCAGCATTTATTTTCTGTAGATTTTTTGATGATGTCCATTCTGACTGATGTGAGGTGATATTTCATTGTTGTTTTGATTTGCATTTCTCTAATAATGAGCAACGTTGAGCATGTTTTTTCATGGGTTTTTTTTGGCCATCTGTATGTCTTTTTTGGAGAGATCAATAGGTACATTTTGTACTTGCCTGTCAGTATGAGGGCTTTTATCTCACTATATTCTCTCTATACTCCCAGTATCTAGTACAATTCCTGGCATATGGAAAATGGTCAGTAGATACTAAATTACAGTACATAAGCATTTGATTGAATTTCATTTTCTCCTTCTCGAAAACCATTTTTCTAGTTTTCCATAGGTATTTTGCTTCCATCTTGTCTTCTAGGATCCTCATAGCCCTACCTGTAGTTTACAAGTCACAGACTCATCTCATTTCCATCCTATTTTATTGCATATATTGACTTATAAGCCTGAAGTTATACTGCTATATGTTCTTAGAGTGACAAATGAAGTTATATGACATAGCAGTTGGATTACATCATTATACAAGTACAGATTTAAATAAGGGGAAAAGCTACAGAAGCACTTTGATTTATATATATTACTTTGATTTAAGTAGCCATTTGTTGCAACTGTCTTCTAAAACCTTCTTTTAAACCCCTGTTTGTGCAGAGCATCTAGTACAGTAATTGGCATAGAGATCATGAATCTTTCACTATTTCTTTTTTTTTTCCACTATTTCTTTATCAAGAAATTAAAATAGAAAATAGGACTTCCCTTGTGGTCCACTGGTTAAAAATACACCTGCCAATGCTCAGTCACTGGTCAGGAAAGATTGCACATGCCATGAGGTAACTAAGCCTATCTGCCACAACTACTAAGCCTATGCACTCTTGAGCCTATGCTCTGCAATAAGAGAAGCCCACACACAATAACTAGAGAGTAGCCCCTGCTCACTGCAATTACAGAAAGCCTGTGCACAACAACAAAGACCCAGCACAGCCAAAAAATAAACACTATTTTAAAAAGAAAGTTACTATTGTGTCGTGGTTAGGATTTTAAGCTCTTTAGTCAGATATGGAATCCAACCTTGACTCTTCCAGGTTTTGTTTTGTTTTTTTGTTTTTAATTTTTTTGATAACCTCTTTTCTTAGAGCCTCCATTTCCTTGTGAAAGTACCTATGTCATAATATTGAAAGGATGATATGAGGTGCTTATAAAGTACTTGCATGGTTCCTGGCTCTTTACTAGTTTGTAACTACCAGCAAGATTCAGTCAACTTGTTTTTACTTAATTTGTTTTTAACTGAAGGATAATTGATTTATAACATTGTGTTAAATTTTTTAGGCAGGAATTTCTCAGTTTTTCAATTTTTTCTATTTTTAAAAAATTTATTGTAAATGAAACAAGAATGAATATTTTTAATGATGAATGGTACAGTTCACAAAGAAGATAGATATCATACTGCATTGAGCACCTTAATAACAACGAAACAAAGATGCATAAAACAAAAGTCAGAAGAAATGTAAAGCACAAGTAAAATATATTATCATAGTGACATATTAATATTTATCTAAGAATATTTTATCAGGTACAGAAAAAATAAGAATAGGAGTATCTTGAATGATGTCATTAATAATTTAAATATAATAGACATATATTTCATTAATTTATATCAGTCATAGCCTACACAAATATATTTAAAATTTTGTATTTCGTACATTATTATATGTCCATAGGATATATAGAAAAACTGGCAGAAAGTTTTTTTACTAAATTTAGGAAAGTACAAATCTTCTTTTTGTGTGTAATTAAGTTATACACATATACATCTATAATAGATTATTACTAGATATTGACTATAGTTCCTTGTGTGATACAGTAAACCTTTTGTTGTTTGTTGCATATATATTTTTTTAAAATTAGGAATCTAGCATTGTATTCATACTAAGTCAATCAAGTGGAATCAAAATGTCAGGCTTCCCCTGGTGGTCCAGTGGGTAAGGACACCGCCTTGCAGTGCAAGGGGCGCCGGTTCGAGCCCTGGCCTGGGAAGATCCCACGTGCCGCGGAGCGGCTGGACTGATGTGTCCAATCACCGAGCCGGAGCTCTGGAGCACATGCGCCCAGAGCCAGTGCTCTGCAACGACAGACGCCACCGCGATGGGAGGCCCACAGGAGCCAAGGAACGAAGAGGAATGAAAATAGAGAAATGAAAGACCAATAGAAGTGGCCCACCCACTCCCCTCCCTCCCCAAACCGAGCCCCGCCCAAAGTAAATAAATAAATAAATCTTTAAAAAAACAAAACAAAACAAAATGTCATACATTTTTAGTTAGGCAAAAATGCATAAGCTTTCTAAAAATATATATTATACATGTTATATATGTATATGAAAGCTTTTCTATTTTCTGTTTGAAAAGGGCTTGAAAAGGAACATCAGAAAAATAACAAAGAGCTGGAGAAATTGGCAAACATAAACTACATGAAATGGGAGTGCTGAAGATGAAATAGAAAAAGTAAAACAAACTAGATAAAAGTGAAAGGTCCTCTTATAGTCCACTGGTTTTTAATCATGGCTGCTCAATAGAAACATATCTGGAGCTCTAGCCAAAAAAAAAGGAAGTGATCCCTGGGAATTTGTATTTTTCAAAAAATTTCAAGATAATTGTGATATGCATATGGATGTTAAACAGTGATTACAGGTTTTTCTATTAAATGGTAGTTTTGATACAGAATTCTAAAATTTTTTAATTAATTGGTCATGATAAAATGGTATTAAGTGATTAATAGTTATAAAATCACAATAGTAAAAGATGTTTATCAGTTTTCACAATCAATAGGCAGACAAAAAATAAAAGATAATTACAGAGGCAAGCTATAATGGGAATATGATTAACCTGACAATATAAACTAACTACATACAATTTGGGGGCTCAAGCAAAATGATGTGGTAAGTAGAAGTTCATACATGCACATGTTTTCTTCTGCTCAGCCAGTCTGTGTCTTTTGGTTGGTACATTTAATCCATTTACATTTAAGATAATTATCCATATGTATCATCTTGTTATCATTTTCTTAATTGTTTCAGGCTTATTTTCTGTAGGTAGGGCTTTTCCTTCTCTTTTCTGCCTAGAGAAGTTCCTTCAGCATTTGTTGTAAAGTTGATTTGGTAGTGCTGACTTATCTTAATTTTGGTTTATCTAGAAAGCTTTTGATTTCTCCATCAAATCAGAAGGAGAGTCTTGCTGGGGTAGAGTATTCTTCGTTGTAGGTTCTTCCCTTTCGTCATTTTAAATATGTCATGCTATTCCCTTCTGGCTTGTAGAGTCTCTGTTGAGAAATCAGCTGATAGCCTGATGGGAGTTCCCTTGTGCATTATTTGTTATTTTCTCCTTGTTGCTTTCAATTTTTTTTTTTGTCTTTTTTTTTTTCTATTAAATTTATTTTTATTCCCTTTTCAGAATTTGGTTTTAATATTTTAAATCTGTCTTTAATTGTTGCCAGTTTGATCACTATGTGTCTCCTTGGGTTTATCCTGCCTGGGACTCTCTGTGCTTCCTGAACTTGGTTGATTATTTGTTTTCCCTTGCTAGGAAAGTTTTCAGCTGTTATCTCTTCAGATATTTTATCAGGCCCATTCTCTCTGTCTTCTCCTTTTGGGACTTGTAATGTCAAAATTCATGCATTTAATGTTGTCCCAGAGGTCTCTTAGGGTGTCTTCATTCTCATATTCTTTTTTCTATATTCTGTTCTGCAGCAGTGATTTCCACCATTATGTCCTTCGGGTCCTTATCCATTCTTCTGACCCAGTTATTCTTCTATAGATTCCTTCTAGTGTATTATTCACCTCTGTCTGTTCTTTAGTTCTAGTAGGTCTTGGTAAACATTTCTTGCATCTTCTCTATCTTTGCCTCTGTTCTTTTTCCAAGGCCCTGAACCGTATTCACTATCATTATTCTGAATTCTTTTTCTGAAAGGTTGCCTATTTCCACTTCATTTACTTGTTTTTCTGGGGTTTGATCTTGTCCCTTCTTTCTGTTTTTTCATGTTGATTAACTTTCTGTAATGTGGTTTTGTTTTTGTTGCTGTGGGATTGTGGTTCTTGCTTCTTCTGTCTGCCTTCTGATGGAGGAGGCTCAGACGTTTGTGTAAGCTTCCTTATGGGAGGGACTGGTTGGAGGAAAAACTGGGTCTTGCTCTGGTGGGAAGGGCCTTGCTCAGTAAAGCTTTAGTCCAGTTGTCTGCTGATGGGTGGGGTTGTGCTCCCTTCCCCATAGTTGTTTGGTCTGAAGTGACCCAGCCCTATGGGCTCTATGGTTGGGTTCTACCAAAGGGGCCTTCCCGGAGAACTGCTGCCAGTCCCCATCCTGTGGTGAGCTCCTGCTGACCCACACCTCCACAGGAGACCCTCCAGTACTAGCAGGTAGTTTAGGTTGGTTTCCTATGGAGTCACTGCACCTTTCCTCTAAGTCTTGGTGCAGGCAAGGTTTTGTTTGCGCCCTCCAAGACTGGAGTCCCTGTTTTCCTGAGTCCTGTGGAAGTGTTGTAATCAAATCCTGCTGGCCTTCAAGGTCAGATTCCCTGGAGATTCCAAGTCGCTTGGTTGGGTCCCCAGGCTGGGAAGCCTGATGTAAGGTTCTGAACCTTCACAACAGTGGCGGAGCTTCTGTGGTGTTACTGTTTTCCAGTTTGTGTGTGGGTCACTCACCTGGCAGATACGGGATTTGATTTTGTTGTGATTGTGCTTCTTCTGTTGTCTCTCTGTAGCTGATTCTTTGTCTTTGGAGGTGGGGTGGGTTTTTTTTGGTGGATTCCAGCATCCTCCATTCGATGGTGGTTCTGCAGCTAGTTGTGATTTTAGTGTTCTTGCAGGAGGAGATGTGAGCGCATGCCCTTCTACTCAGGCATCTTGAAACAGAAGCCAGTAATTTCTCATTTTAGTCACAAAGATTTACTATTCAAAGTACACAGTCTGCATAGCTAGTATTATCTATGGATAATATCTATACATCAGTACCTGTTAAATATTTTGACTTTATGTTAGATATGTTTTATATTGTTATTATTTTATCTGTTTATGTGTTTCACAAAGGATGACTGTAAATATTTTACCTTATATTTTATGTGAGTGAAGTTTTAGAGGTCACTCTGTTCTCATTTAAAGCTTAAATTTTAACTCAAGATTATATTTTTTGTAAATAGTTCTTATTTGGTGGATTCCTTGTCCCTCGTCATTAACCTAAATGACTTTTTTTAAGTAGCTTAATGTATATTTAGAGCAGTTTTAGTTTACAGCAATATTGAGGAGAAAGTATGGGTTCCTGCGTACTCGCGCTCCCCAGACATGCACAGCCTCTCCCACTGTCAACATCCCGCACCACAGTGTACACTTGTTAAACCGTTCTAACAAATGATGACCCTGTGTTGACACAGTCCAAAGTGTAGCATGCATTGAGATTCACTTTTGGTGTTGTGTATCCTGTGATTTTGTATAAATGTGTAATTTTTAAAAATCTTCTCTGAAAAGAATCTTTCACTGGTGCATTTAATCCATTTAAGTTTCATGTATTTACTTATTAGGGCCTAAATCTCATCTTTCTGCATTCTTTCTGTTTATCTTGCCTATTCTCTCCTCTCTTCCTTTTACCTTATCTTGAATTGCTTTGCTTTTATTTATTTGATTCTTTTTCTCTATTAGAAGTATGTCATGTTTATATACATACAATCATACACACACTCACACACACACTACCTAAAGACACTGTCTTGTATAGTCAGTGTTCACCTAAACTTTACCTGAGTGTGAAGAGCACTGTGTTGCTCTTCATTTATCCTACATCTCTGATTTTTACATCTAACAAGATCTTTTTTGCATAAGAATACCCTTTAGAAGTTTCCTTGGGTCTGTTGGTAGTGACCTCTTTCAGTTCTTGTTGGTCTGAAAATAACCATTATGCCTTCATACTTGAAATATTTTTTACTGGTTTTAGAATCTTAGGTTCGTAGTTATTTGAAGATATAATCTTACTGTCTTCTGACTTTAATTATTACTATTGATGAGTCAGCCGACTCTGTAGAAGATAATCTTGAATGGAGCAGAAGCAGTATTTTAGAGACTAGGCAACTGAGAATACTTTAAAACAGATGAGCAAGATCAGTCTATAGATTCATGAAGGCCAGAGAATTCCAAGTAGGATGAATATAAAGAAATCCTCAGACACATCATAATGAAATTTCAGAAAATCAAGGCAGAGAAAAAATTCTCAAAAGCACCTAAAGAGAGGGTACTTGCCTGGCTCTCCAGTGGTTTAGACTCTGTGCTTCCACTGCAGGGGGTACAGGTGTGATCCCTAGCTAGGGAACTCAGATCCTGCATGCCGTGAGGCTCAGCCTTAAAAAAAAAGACAACCAAAGGAAAAATATATTAAAAGTAAAAGTCATAATTATAAAAGCTTAAAATCTCCAAGAACATATAATAATTCTAAGTTTGTATGTGTACCCTCAAAATATAAAAAAACTGACAGTACTTTAAGGAGATATGGACATACCCACAAATTTTCATGGGTGATTTTAACACATAATTTTTTTAGTAATAGAACATATAGATAAAAATAATATAAAATAAAACATACAGCATGAGTATAGAAAATTTCAGTGGAATTGACAAACTTGACCTAATGAGCACATAACCCCCCTACCATTTGCCGAATGGTTCTTTTTAAAAATGGGCTTTTATAAAAATTGATCATAATGGATCATAGAACAGGTCTAAGCAAATTTCAAAGGATTTAAAGAGTTTATGTAAGACTGACATTGTTTTTCTTAAATGTTGGTAGAACTCATGGGTGAAACTTAAAAGACTGAAATCATGTAAAATATGTTCTCTGACCACATGAAACTAGAAATCAGAAACAAGTAGTGCAAAAGGCTCATGAGAAATGAGAAGATATTTTTCGATAAATGATAGAGAAAGTGCTGCATGACAAAAACTTTTGAGGTAAATCTGAAACAATATCTAGAGAGAAATTTAAACCTTTATATACATATATGGGAAAAGAAGAAAACATAAAATCTTATCAGAAGATGAACAGAGTTAATCAATAAAAGGAGGAAGAGGACTTCTTGGTGGTCCAATGGGTAAAGAGTCCACGTTCGATCCCTGACCTGGGAAGATCCCACATGCCGAAGAACAGCTGGGCCACTGTGTCCAGTTACGAGCCAGCGTTCTGAGGAGCATGCGCCTAGAGCCAGTGCTCTGCAATGAGAGAGGCCACTGCAATAGGAGGCCAACACATGCCAAAGAATAAAGATGGGTGAAAAGAAACAATAACTTAGAGGCAAAAAAGAAAAAATTTGAGGGGAGAAAAAAAAGGAGGAAGAGAAAAATAAGAGCAGAAATTTTGATACAGGGAATAATCATGCAATGCAGAGAATCAACCAATCGAAAAGGGGTGTGTGGGGGTTTCTGTGGGTGAGGAGGACTAATAAAATTGAAAACAAGAAAGAAAAGAATCATCATTAGGAATGAAAAAAAGAATGTTGCTATAGAATCTACAGATATTTAAAGGAAAACAAAATATTATGAATAACAAATTTTAAATTGTTTATGAAATGGATAAATTTCTAGAAAAATACAACTTAACAAAATTGACAATAGAATAAACAAAATCAAATAGTTGTGTTAACTATTAAATCAAATCGATAATTAAAATCTTTTATAATAGAAAACTCTCAGTACATATGACTTCATCTATGAATGATGAAGCCATTTGTAGCCATTTAAGAAATAGTGCCAATCTTTCAAAAACGTTTGAAGAACAGCTAAGGGAGAAACATTTCCAACTTATTTTATGAAGGCCAGCAGTCTTGTCAAAATTCAAGAAAGATTATACAGGAAAGGAAAATTATAGTCTAATTTGTTGTGTTTTGTTATTTCGTCACTAAATTGTGTCCAACTCTTTTGTAACCCCATGAACCGTAGCCTGCCTGGCTTCTCTATCCATGGGAGTTTCCAGGCAAGAATATTTGAGTGGGTTGCCATTTCTCTCCAGTGTATCTTCCAGACCCCAGGAATAGAACCTGCATTTCCTGCACTGGGAGGCAGATTCTTTACCAATGAGCCACTAGGGAAGCCCTACAGTCTAATATAACTTATAAAAATAAATGGAAAAATATTAAATAAAATATTAGGAATCCCACATTTAAACTCTTAGCAGGCAACCAATAGAAGATAATTTCCTTATTCTACAGTATATATTCACTTCTCTTTATGCTTATATTGTCTGCATGCTATGCTTATGGGTCACCATATCCTTGTGTGGCCTGTTTCTTCCTCCTGGCTTCTTTCTGCTGGTCCTGTGTAACCAAGTACAGATATCACCTCTTCTGTGCCTTTTCCCAGTTTCCTTCAGATAAATTTTTTCTTTACACTGTGTACTCATAGCTGTATTATCCAAGATAATCACCTTATTTTAAGGTCAAGTAATTAGTAATATTAATCCCATTTTATCCTTTGCGTTTAAACACATTCATAAGTTCCCAGGATTAGGATGTGGCATTTTTTAAAGTCATTATTCTACTTACAGAGACTGCCCACTGACCCAAGATTCACATCTTTCCCACATGCAGAATTCATTTATCCTATCTGCAAAGTCTCAACTTCATTACAGCCTTAACTGCACATCTAAAAAATCTTACCTAAATCTTATCAATTTAGACATAAATTTGAATTAACTAAATTAATTGAGTGACACTGTGTATAATCTTCCCTAAGAACAATTCCTCTTAATCTATGAACCTGTGAACCTCAAGAAACAAGTTACTACCTCTTCCCAAAATACAGTGATAGGGACAGCCATAGGATAAGAGTTACAGATACTTCTGTTCAAACAGAAAAATATAAAGGTGTCACTGATCCCAGACATTTTCAAAATCAATCCAGGCAAGCTCTGGTTTCAAGGTCTGATAATAATTTTTCTGTAACTTGTGGCTCTTCAAGCTTCTGTCCTGTCTTTCATGAAGATTTCTTTTTCGTGAAGGTTAGCATATATTTGTTGCTGAGTATCTTTATCAATTAATTTTTTTATTTTTTTAATTTTGGCCTCTTTTATTTATTTATTTTCATCGATCTTCATTATTTGGCCTCTTTGGGTCTCCCATTGCAGTGGCCTCTCTCCTTGCAGAGCACTGGCTCTGGGCACATGCGCTCCAGAGCACTGGCTCACAATTGGACAAACTGGTCCAGCTGCTCTGCGGCACATGGGATCCTCCCGGGCCAGGGATTGAAGCGGTGCCCCTTGCACTGCAAGGCGGACTCTTCACCACTGGACCAGCAGGGAAGCCCCAATCAGTTTCTTATTTGTAGACTATGTAGGACCTCTACTGTCTATCAGACATCCATTCATGACAATTTAGGTGTTTTCTTAAGGCACCGTATGTTTTCCGTTCTGTGCTCCTTGTGGAATTCCTTGCATCCTCACTTGGTATAGTTGTTAATATTTGTATTTCTGCTAATAGTCTATTCAAGGCAGTCTAAGGTTATTTTTAAATCATGCTCCTCTGAATTCTTCTAGCCTCTTACCAACTACCCACTTCCAAATCTTTAAGTATTTGTTGTAGAAATACCCCTTTCCAGGTACCAAGATCTGTAGTAGTTTCGTACTGCTGCCGTAACAAATTGCCACAAATTCTGTGGGTTAAAACAACACAAATTTATTATCTTATACTTTTGAAGACCACAGATGCAAACTGGGTCTCACTAGAGGGTTAAAATCAGGATATTGTCATGCTTTGTTACTCCCTGGTGGCTCTAGAAGAGAATCCTTGCTGTTTCCAGCTTCTAGAGCCTGCCTTCATTCCTGGCTCATGATCCCTTTCCAACTGCAAGCTAGCAGTAAGCCAAGTCAAGTTTTTGTCATGTCACTCTTGATTCCAACATCTCTGCCCTTTTCCTCACGTTTAAGGCTCCTTGTTATTACAGTGTTTCCACAAAGGGTAATCCAGAATTTAAAGTCAGCTAATTAGCAACTTTAATTCCATCCATTACTTTAATTCTCCTTTGCTGTGTAGTTTAGCATACTCCTATCTCCAGGGATTAGGATGTAGACATGTTTATGAGGCTATTCTACATATCACACCAGCACTTGATATAAGTCATTAGTTCTCAATTTTTTTTTTTTAATTGTATTTTAAACCCTGGGCTCTTCAGAGGCAAACTAGTTTCATCCTTCTCACATTCCTCCATTTCTTTCTCAGTGACACTTAAAAAGAAAAAAATTGAGGTGGAAATTTCATAATACAGTTAGCCATTTAAAAGCACATCGTTCAGCGGCATTCACAGTGCTAGTTAGTGTTACACAACCATGACCTCCCTTTATTTTTTAAACATTTTATTCAACCAGAACACCTAATGCCCATTAATTAATCATTCCCAATTCCTTCGTCACTGCATATTCCTGCGTGACAACCTTTCTCTGTGTGTTTGCCTCTTGTGTTCATTTAAAAGAATCATACAGTAGGTGTCTATCTTTATGGCAGTAACACATTCTTTTGATGAATATAACTGCATTAATTTTTGAAATAGGATGTATGAGTCCTCTAACATTTTCTTTTTTCCATATTGTTTTGTCTGTTTGAGGACCTTTACACATTGCATTTGAATTTAAGAAACAGCTTTCCCATTTCAGCACAATGGCTGATATGTATTTTGATCAGGATTATATTGGGTCTGTGGGTCAGTTGGGGACGAACTACCCTCTTAACAATAGTAAGTCTGCTAATCCATGAACACAGGATGTCCTTTCATTTAATTAGTATGCTTTCATTTCTCCAGCAATATTTTATAGTTTTTAGCATGCAAGTCACTTCCTGAGTAATTTTTTCCTATGTATTGTTTTGGGTTCTGTTATAAGTTGAATTGTGTTCTTATTGTCTGTTTTACATTGTTCATTGCTGATGTATACAGACACATTTGATTTTTGTGTATCGATCTCATGCTCTGCAACTTTGCTGAATTTATTAGCTCTTGTTTGTTTTTAGAGGTTTTATACATATAGGTTTAAGTCATCTGTGGATAGAAGTAATTTTATTTCCTCCTTTCCAATTTTAGTGTTTTTTTTTTTTTTTTCTTAATTCCTCTGGTAGGACTTCAGTACAATATTGAACAACAGTGGTGAAAGCAGTCTTGTTGTGGTCCTAGCCTTAAGGGGAAAGCTTTTACTTTTTTGCCATTGAGTGTGATGTTAGTTACGGGTTTTTAAAATAAATGCCCTTTTAGCATGTTAAGGAAGTTTTCTTCATTTTGTAGTTTTTTTAGTGCTCTTCAAAGGCAGAGAAGTCTCATCTACTCCCTCCCTCGTTTAAAAAAGTCTGATCCTCAGTGTGTGGCTTAGTTAAATATTCTATAAAGGTGTGCAAAATTGTACAAATATATGGGCTTGATATTTTTTTAAGTTCCTCTCACATTCTATTTATCTGGGCTTGAATTCCTTAACTCTGAAACTTTAGGTTAGTTTCTTGTTTAAACAGTAGATCTTTAAAGAACTGAATATCAATTTCTTTGAAATACATTACTATCTGTTTTCTGTTATTTCTAGTGGTTACTTCTGCAGATATCCTAGCTTTCTATTTAACTCTTATAAACAATTTTTGAATTAAAAATAAAATTCTCATTAATTCATTCATACTCAGTATAAAAGATTATCAGTGGCTAAGTTTTAAGAGCTTTAGCATGTTCCTAAATACGTATACATAAATGTGTAATAAAATATTCAGTCTGTAATCTCAGATATGATTCATATAGGGAGGGCTTGGTTGTCTTTGCACTCTCTATGAATAAGAGATATGCTAAGTAATTTAAGCAGTTGACATGTGAAGGAGGGTGGATTTTTTTTTAAGCATCTTAAAAAGCACATCATAGGGGGCTTCCCTGGTGGTCCAGTGGGTGAAGAGTCCGCCTTGCAGTGCAGGGGCACTGGTTCGATCCATGGCCCAGGAGGACCCCGTGTGCCGAGGAGCGGCTGGACTGGTGTGTCCAATTACAGGCCAGTGCTCTGGAGCACATGCGCCTGGAGCTGGTGCCCTGCAATGAGAGAGGCCACTGTGATGGGAGGCCCAAACATGCCAAAGAATAAGGACGGATGAAAAATAAATGCTTAGAGGCTAGAAAACACAACAGCAAACAAACACACTTTAAGGGAAGAAAAGCACATCGTGAAATTAATTGATGTGGCAATTAAAAGTCATCAAAATTAATATTTTCCTAGCTTAGCTCTTTTCATATGTATATATATAATAATATCCTATTTCTTTAAATAAGATTGGCCCCAATTAATTTGATCTAGGTATATTTAAATTTTATCTAAAAGTATTTTTCATCAGTGGAAATACATAGCAAATACCTAAAGTGTTAATATACAGCAGATTCTTTCTGATAAGGAAGTGCAAAGAAATGTAAGAAATGTCTTTTGCTGTTTGGTGGTTTACTTTCTCTTTGGTGAGACAGGAATAGGAATTCTTAAACTGCTATGTTTGAACTCCTAAGTTAGGTATGTAAAATTAGATACCATTTAGTATTGACACTTGCTTATTGATGCTTCAAAACTAAGCAGAGAGAAATTAGTATGCATATATTTTACTGTTTATTTGAAATTTTATAGTGGCAGTAATCAAATGCAATAAGGAAATAGCAAAATGCTGCTGCAAGTAATCATTAATCTTTCTTGAGAATTGTATGCATTTCATATTAGGATCAGACCTGTAAAATAATACTCTGAAGTCAAACTTTTTGAAATCAATGAGGTATCATTATACTAAGTAAATTTAGGCATGGACTACTTGTGTACATGTGCTTTAATTAAAGGGATGTGGATGATGTATATTTGAACCACAACATAAACATATTAACAACTGGAACTAAATGCTAGTAAATAGCAAATACGCATTACATTATAAAATCTATAAGATTAACCAAACAGTGTCCAACAAACTAAGACATCTCGTAGGTAACTGACATTGATTTATTACTAACTCAGAAGAATAGTAGCTATTGAAAACTACTACCAACTTAAGACAGCGAGATATATTCTCTCCAGATTGCAGAAATTCTTAGCCATCTAATGTGTGTAGTAGCTGTGCAGTTTTTGCATGAGAGCCAAACTTCTAAGCAGAACAGAGTACCAAAAGTTGTAGGAAACTAAATTAGTTGTACAAATTTTACCTTATGAATACTAAATTGAGCTATATTTTAATTCAATAAGAACCAAAGTATAGAATTGTATTTTATTCCTATATAGAAACAAACAAAATATTTACTTATTTTTTAAAAATTAGTTCTGAGCCCACCCTATGGTCTACTGGGTAGGCCTAAAATAGTATTTTAAGAATAGTACAAAAAAAAAAAAAAAAGAATAGTACATTTATGATACTGTTACATAGGTAATTTCCATTGGTGGCAAATATGCCTGTCCAGAAGCTATCTGCCAGAATTCCTATGGCTTTCCTTTACTAGACTAGTTGAGTTATTATCAATTTTAGTTTCCAAACCTCATTTTTTAAAAATACCACTTTTCCCTCTTCTTTCATTCCATCTGCATGAATGTTCTCTAGATTTACTTCAAGCAACAGCCACGACGATACTGCTGTATTCATTATAATAAAATCCAATGGTTATATTAACATAAGACTGGGTAGAGAGGTTTAATTTTAAATGTTTATTTTTTCACTCTTCAGAGATTTCTAGTGGAATACTACTGAATTTCTTGGAGGGTTTTGATTGTTTCATTGGAATGCCCTTTCTTTGGTATTAATAAATTTAATTAGCATCTAGCTTAAGGGAAATAGCATTTGTACTAAATGTTGCAGAGGGACCTAAGCCAAGCATAAATAAATCATACTTGGGTTTGTGTCTTAACTAAATACACCTAGAGTACATAAGTAAACAAGGGCTTAAATGTGATAGATAAAAGCAGTTCTTTCAGTATTGGTGTATGAATTGGGGGTTGTTTTGTTATGATTTTTTTTTTTTTTACCTCTTTCACTTTAATGATATAGAATCATGTTTTTTTAGGAAATATTATATGTATGTATCTGACTAAACATACATTAAACTACATTTGAACCCTAAACACCATGAGAGCTGGGCACTCTTAGCCCTCCCTACTGTTGAAAATTTGCATATGGCTTTACAGCTGGCCCCTGTATCTGCAGTTCCACATCCACAGATTCAACCAACTGCAGAGCATATAGTACTGTAATGTGCATTTATTTAAAAAAAAAATCTTCATGTCAGTGGACCTACTCAATTCAAACCCTTGTTTAAGGCTTATTTTTCACATTTACATAAGAATATTTAAAATTAATAATAAAACAACCATAAAGTACTCTCAAGCATATGTCTGTTTATATTTATTGATTATTGGGTGGGTTTTAGCATCCCTGAGTCACTTATTCACTAGCACATGGAAGCAGAGAAGGGAGGAATGTCTTCATTTCTTTAGTTCTTTCTTAAACGAGTGCCCACATGGGACCAATTCTCTTTGCAGTAATTTCCCAGTACTCTTAAAGTAAAATGAAATTCTTTCCTTGGTTCAAAAGTCCGTCATGCTCTTAGATGCTGCTCCCCTGCTTTATCTATTTTGCTGACCGCCTCTTTGACTATATTCTGATACATAAACGTTTTTTCCTCTTAAGAATCAGCCTATTTCCATCTTGGTGTCTTCATCCTTGCTTTAATCTACTTCTAGAACATACTCCCCTAGGTCTTCTTGTGTTGTTGTGTTTTTCTGACATTTAGATCAAGACTATCTCCCTAAAACCCAGTGCAAATTAGTATAATACACTCAGTCATTATCTCACCACCCTTTCTGATTCTCTTTACAATACTGTTATTTGGGATTATTTTATTTCTGGACTAAATTGTTTCTCTTCTGCTTCCTTACCCCCTTATACTCTGACTATAGAGTATAAATTCAAACCAGAGTGCATGAAGAAACTGTCTTTGTCCCTGTATCCTTAAGATCTAAATTCATGGTACTCATTAAATAGTTGTTGATTTATGAACTAGTCAGTTGTTCCTTCTGTAAGTATTAGATATATTCGTATCGCTTTAGCTTATGTGTTTTGGGTTGAAAGTTGTCAACCTCTTTCACTTTAATGATATAGAATCATGTTTTTAGGAAATATTATATGTATGTATCTGACTAAACATACATTAAACTACATTTGAACCCTAAACACCATGAGAGCTGGGCACTCTTAGCCCTCCCTACTGTTGAAAATTTGCATATGGCTTTACAGCTGGCCCCTGTATCTGCAGTTCCACATCCACAGATTCAACCAACTGCAGAGCATATAGTACTGTAATGTGCATTTATTTAAAAAAAAAATCTTCATGTCAGTGGACCTACTCAATTCAAACCCTTGTTTAAGGCTTATTTTTCACATTTACATAAGAATATTTAAAATTAATAATAAAACAACCATAAAGTACTCTCAAGCATATGTCTGTTTATATTTATTGATTATTGGGTGGGTTTTAGCATCCCTGAGTCACTTATTCACTAGCACATGGAAGCAGAGAAGGGAGGAATGTCTTCATTTCTTTAGTTCTTTCTTAAACGAGTGCCCACATGGGACCAATTCTCTTTGCAGTAATTTCCCAGTACTCTTAAAGTAAAATGAAATTCTTTCCTTGGTTCAAAAGTCCGTCATGCTCTTAGATGCTGCTCCCCTGCTTTATCTATTTTGCTGACCGCCTCTTTGACTATATTCTGATACATAAACGTTTTTTCCTCTTAAGAATCAGCCTATTTCCATCTTGGTGTCTTCATCCTTGCTTTAATCTACTTCTAGAACATACTCCCCTAGGTCTTCTTGTGTTGTTGTGTTTTTCTGACATTTAGATCAAGACTATCTCCCTAAAACCCAGTGCAAATTAGTATAATACACTCAGTCATTATCTCACCACCCTTTCTGATTCTCTTTACAATACTGTTATTTGGGATTATTTTATTTCTGGACTAAATTGTTTCTCTTCTGCTTCCTTACCCCCTTATACTCTGACTATAGAGTATAAATTCAAACCAGAGTGCATGAAGAAACTGTCTTTGTCCCTGTATCCTTAAGATCTAAATTCATGGTACTCATTAAATAGTTGTTGATTTATGAACTAGTCAGTTGTTCCTTCTGTAAGTATTAGATATATTCTGAAGAATACCTTCAGACATTTCTAGCTTATGTGTTTTGGGTTGAAAGTTGTCAACATTTTAGTATTTCCATTTGAATAATTTTATTATGCTGGTTGTTAGTAAGAAGTATTAATCTTAATATCTAGAATTACAATTTCATTTTGACAGGTTGACTTTGGCAGAATATCATGAACAGGAAGAAATATTCAAACTTAGACTAGGACATCTCAAAAAGGTATGTGACGCATATGCTGGATATTCAATTTTACCAGAAGTTGTGGAAAGTTGTGTTATAAGTTTCTTATTGAAGAAGTCAAAAGCACCCAAATCAAAAACTTTAGATAAAGAAAGAGGGGCATAAGAGTTGCATTTTTATGTCGAGTATATTAAAATAACATTCCTTTACCTTTTGGCAGTTTACAAACGTTTGAGCTGCAGGCAATACCATGTCCCTAGGACTTACCCGATGTAGGGATTGTGGCTTCAAACAACCACATGATGTGTGTGGGCAAAAAATTAAAAACAAAACCCCATGGCCTTATAGTGGAGGAATGATTCCTGGACAGACCTTCAGGTTCTTAAGATTACTCGGTTAAATGCTATCTTTTTATTGTTGTTGTTAATTAAAAAAGAACTTTAAGATGAAATATAAGGTTCTATATTGTGTGTGTCCATTTCGTAACAAATTGAAATAATTGTAAATGAGTAACAAACATGTTTCCTTGGTTTAACTTTAAAGTTATTGAATGCTTGATTAAATGTTTTCATAAAATATATACATTAGCGAATTTAGATCAAGACTATCTCCCTAAAACCCAGTGCAAATTAGTATAATACACTCAGTCATTATCTCACCACCCTTTCTGATTCTCTTTACAATACTGTTATTTGGGATTATTTTATTTCTGGACTAAATTGTTTCTCTTCTGCTTCCTTACCCCCTTATACTCTGACTATAGAGTATAAATTCAAACCAGAGTGCATGAAGAAACTGTCTTTGTCCCTGTATCCTTAAGATCTAAATTCATGGTACTCATTAAATAGTTGTTGATTTATGAACTAGTCAGTTGTTCCTTCTGTAAGTATTAGATATATTCTGAAGAATACCTTCAGACATTTCTAGCTTATGTGTTTTGGGTTGAAAGTTGTCAACATTTTAGTATTTCCATTTGAATAATTTTATTATGCTGGTTGTTAGTAAGAAGTATTAATCTTAATATCTAGAATTACAATTTCATTTTGACAGGTTGACTTTGGCAGAATATCATGAACAGGAAGAAATATTCAAACTTAGACTAGGACATCTCAAAAAGGTATGTGACGCATATGCTGGATATTCAATTTTACCAGAAGTTGTGGAAAGTTGTGTTATAAGTTTCTTATTGAAGAAGTCAAAAGCACCCAAATCAAAAACTTTAGATAAAGAAAGAGGGGCATAAGAGTTGCATTTTTATGTCGAGTATATTAAAATAACATTCCTTTACCTTTTGGCAGTTTACAAACGTTTGAGCTGCAGGCAATACCATGTCCCTAGGACTTACCCGATGTAGGGATTGTGGCTTCAAACAACCACATGATGTGTGTGGGCAAAAAATTAAAAACAAAACCCCATGGCCTTATAGTGGAGGAATGATTCCTGGACAGACCTTCAGGTTCTTAAGATTACTCGGTTAAATGCTATCTTTTTATTGTTGTTGTTAATTAAAAAAGAACTTTAAGATGAAATATAAGGTTCTATATTGTGTGTGTCCATTTCGTAACAAATTGAAATAATTGTAAATGAGTAACAAACATGTTTCCTTGGTTTAACTTTAAAGTTATTGAATGCTTGATTAAATGTTTTCATAAAATATATACATTAGCGAATTTATAAGAGCCTGATCATCAGTAATAATGTGAAGTGACATAATTTAGAAAAAAACTGCTATAGGCATTACTAAAGTTTTATAGTGTAAAGCTATGTACTTGTTTTTAAACTCTGAAATGTAGTCAGTTCATTGTTTTTCAGTCATATTTTTAATTCAAACCTTATCAGAGAACTAATAGATTTTTCCCCTTCAAAATGAAGTTACTGACAGATATAGAAAATTCTTTTTATTTGATCCATTTTATAAATTCTACTTACTTATCACATTAGTTACATTTTTTTAATAGGCTGAATAATAGCTAAAACCAGGCTAGTAAACTAATTGAAAATAGTATCTTCAAGTCATCTCCCTGGGGTAGGGCAAGGGTAGGTCAGAGAAACCCGTTCTTGTAGTGGCTACCATCTCATTATAGATGTTTTTATTTTTGGAATGCTATCAACATGCTTCAGATCCTTGCCATTTAATTACAGGGACCAGAAAAAAATTATATGCATATGTATGTGTATATATGTGTGTATATGTGTACATATATGTGTAATTTGCATTAGTGTTCTTTACTATGCCATATCTGTCTATGCCCCTGCTCAGAAAGTTTCAGTCTAATTAGTTGAACAGTGAATTCTAAAATGATTTATTCTGTTCTGTTTTGTTTTGTATTCTGTTCTTTTGTAATTACTGACATTTCTCTTGTTCTTTGATACAAGTAAACAACTTCAGTCTCTTTTGTAACTGATGGAGTTGTAATGGGACCATAGAAGGGAAGAGGGCATTTGGTAGTTCAGAGTTAGTAAGGGACCATAGAAAAGAGTTGTTATGTGTGTGGGCAAAAAAATAAAAACAAAACCCCATGGCCTTATAGTGGAGGAATGATTCCTGGACAGACCTTCAGGTTCTTAAGATTACTCGGTTAAATGCTATCTTTTTATTGTTGTTGTTAATTAAAAAAGAACTTTAAGATGAAATATAAGGTTCTATATTGTGTGTGTCCATTTCGTAACAAATTGAAATAATTGTAAATGAGTAACAAACATGTTTCCTTGGTTTAACTTTAAAGTTATTGAATGCTTGATTAAATGTTTTCATAAAATATATACATTAGCGAATTTATAAGAGCCTGATCATCAGTAATAATGTGAAGTGACATAATTTAGAAAAAAACTGCTATAGGCATTACTAAAGTTTTATAGTGTAAAGCTATGTACTTGTTTTTAAACTCTGAAATGTAGTCAGTTCATTGTTTTTCAGTCATATTTTTAATTCAAACCTTATCAGAGAACTAATAGATTTTTCCCCTTCAAAATGAAGTTACTGACAGATATAGAAAATTCTTTTTATTTGATCCATTTTATAAATTCTACTTACTTATCACATTAGTTACATTTTTTTAATAGGCTGAATAATAGCTAAAACCAGGCTAGTAAACTAATTGAAAATAGTATCTTCAAGTCATCTCCCTGGGGTAGGGCAAGGGTAGGTCAGAGAAACCCGTTCTTGTAGTGGCTACCATCTCATTATAGATGTTTTTATTTTTGGAATGCTATCAACATGCTTCAGATCCTTGCCATTTAATTACAGGGACCAGAAAAAAATTATATGCATATGTATGTGTATATATGTGTGTATATGTGTACATATATGTGTAATTTGCATTAGTGTTCTTTACTATGCCATATCTGTCTATGCCCCTGCTCAGAAAGTTTCAGTCTAATTAGTTGAACAGTGAATTCTAAAATGATTTATTCTGTTCTGTTTTGTTTTGTATTCTGTTCTTTTGTAATTACTGACATTTCTCTTGTTCTTTGATACAAGTAAACAACTTCAGTCTCTTTTGTAACTGATGGAGTTGTAATGGGACCATAGAAGGGAAGAGGGCATTTGGTAGTTCAGAGTTAGTACAAGTGTTTGTCTTTCTACCTAGGCTATTTTGATAATATATTTGTAGAGATCTATGTTTTATGTCCCATATAAAGATTTATCAATTATTTTCTGATCAACCTTTCATGATAATGGGATACTAAAGTATATAGTTACCTGGAGGGTTATTATTTCACACATAATAGTAAATTTTAAATTACTGTTTCTAATGAGATTTTGTATGTGTCTGATTTTTTGAAAACCTGCTATAAAATCTGAAATGATGGATCACTTAAATTAGGAATGGGCTATTTTTATTACAAAAATACTTAAAAGGATTCAGATGGGGGTTGTTTTTTTATTTTTTGATTGGTGGGTGGTTGGTTGATTTTAAAGCTTTCCTGGTACATTGAAAATATTTTATTTCTCTGAAACAATTCTATTTTATAAAGTAAGGTACATATACTTAAATGTCTAGATATTATCTAAGCAGTTATAAGCTGTTGTAGTTGGCTACACATTCTCTTCCGACCTCCATAGTATCTTCTCTCCCGGTGTTTGACTTCTCCATTTTTGTATTTACTCATCCTAATTCGTTCCCTCCATAATCCTTTTCCTATTTTATTTCTTTCAGCTTT
Organism: Tragulus kanchil; assembly: GCA_022376925.1. Classification (NCBI taxonomy): domain Eukaryota; kingdom Metazoa; phylum Chordata; class Mammalia; order Artiodactyla; family Tragulidae; genus Tragulus; species Tragulus kanchil. Next base: position 268,022,477 of record JAIOJX010000026.1, on the reverse strand, counting down.
TATCAAGTTTACTGAGCAGCTTTAGATCTCTAACCTTATCTTCTTTTTAACCCATTTACCACATTACTTTTCTTTGATCTCCATCATGGAATATTTTGGGAGAATGGATGAATTAATACTGAAATATACTCCTATGTCTTGAATTCTCACATTTTCTTTCGAAAGACTATTTTGGGTGAGAAGAATGAATGCATTATGAAGAAACTTGCTAGTAGTACATACAGAACAAAACTGAGTAAGTAGTGTCACCTTAGAGCACAAATACAGAGCAGTTGTCTGCTTTCCACTGAGTATTAATTTTTGAGTTGTACCATTTAAGAATAATAGCCATTCAGTTAGGTGTGTTAAAAATAAGTTTTCTGGCATTCTAAAGCACAGTTGGAAAGTAGGTCATGAAAAATAGGTCATTCTGTTTTCTAAAACACAGGTAGATTGGACATTTTTAGCACACAGAGATAAAGCTTGACTTGAAAGAAAAGATGCTATCACCTCTACCTTAAGCCAACACGACCATACCATGACTTGTAACTAACTATATAGCTTCCACCATAGGCTGGATCCGACCTGTGAGTATTTGATGTCCATGTAACCTGCACAGAATTAATCATGTGACCTACATCAGCCTAGGCGTTAGATTTGGAGCCTGATATACTCCTGCATAAGTAAAGGTGACTCTCACTCTCCCTTCAGTAAAGTTAGATGGAAGTATTAAATGTATTGGCACCAGAGGAAAAAACTTCCATCATCGATGAAACCCATACCATTTGGACATAGAAGATTAGAACACAGAAGATTATTTAACTTTTCCTTGAGATAATTTATGATGTACATTGCATTTTATAAAGATAATCATAATTGAATAGGTAAACCAAACTATGAAAAAGTATGTTTATCACTCCATAAATCATAAAGTTTAGTTCATACTCTATACTATTCTGTAGGGCTCAAAATATAATAAATTCAAATCCAATCAATCTGTTAGTGTGATTGAGTAACAAATGCTAAAATAAATACTCCTGGTTACCACCAAATAGTAAATATAATCTTACTTAAGGGCTTCTTCTGAAATTAGGAAAAGAATTATTTAATATTGACTGTCTTAGTTATTATCAGCTTGTGAAATTATTGCTCATTCATTCAATAAGTGATTTATTTCCATGCTGCCTAAATCAGGCATTATTCAAATTCACATTTCAGGAAAATCATGTATTACATTTTATGCACTTTGAGATATTAACCACTCAAGTGAATATTAATGTTAGATTTGAAAGCCAAGTTCTTTTCTGTTTGCTTTGTTTAAATTAATACAGCTAGTAACTGGTAAAGCCAAAACTTGAACCTTTTCTCACTACTATTTCAGTGGCAGTATCCTTACACTTTATTCCTACAATTCTCTAGTCGTAGATGGATACAAATTGATCCTTTTGTATTCAGAACTGATTCCCCTGTAGCTTTCTTTGCATCTTTCTTAGAGTAGCGGGAATTTTTGCTTTCCTTTTCATACGCTGTTTCATTTTCACTGCAGATAAAATAAAGCAATTAAGTTTTACATACACACTTTCTCTCTTTCTCTCACACATTACTTTCTTTGGGTAGCCTGTTAGTGACTGTTCTATCAACTAGAAAGTTCAACAGGAAAAAGCACATTTGGGGAAGTAAAATGTGTAAATATTCTCTAGCATAATTTTGCCTTTATATAGCTAAAGATTTAATAGAAAGGAACTATATAGTAAGATATACAAATTATTTTAGAGACTATACAAATTATTCCTAAAACTTACTAAGAATAACATTTTTGCTACTAGTAATTATGCACAAACTTCCTTAATTATTATTATAATAATTATAGTTGTAATGGGAGTAATTTCCTATCCTTAAGAAGTTCCTTTAAGGTGGAGCCACTAAATCCAATAATGTACCTCATATGGCATTTTAGGATTTAAGAAAACTAATAAGCCCTGTACCACTTAGCTTTTATAATTGATCCTGTTTTGACACCAGTCTTGATATATTCTGCCTATGAGAAAATCATTTATCTTTGTAATTTGAGGAATTCTGCTAGGTTGCTGTTTGTATAGTTCAGATCCTTACTCTGGAATCGAAGACTGTGGATGTGCTTTCCAAGGATTATTACTAAACTAACATAACTTTTTAAAAAATCCCCCCAAAACCATCTTCCTTATAAATGATTATAGTCATAATATTACTTTAAAAATACAAATTACCAATCATAGTACCTCAACATAAAGAGGAAGAATTTTGAAAGTTATTAGGCAAAAAGAATCTGCCTAAATCAGGCATTATTCAAATTCACATTTCAGGAAAATCATGTATTACATTTTATGCACTTTGAGATATTAACCACTCAAGTGAATATTAATGTTAGATTTGAAAGCCAAGTTCTTTTCTGTTTGCTTTGTTTAAATTAATACAGCTAGTAACTGGTAAAGCCAAAACTTGAACCTTTTCTCACTACTATTTCAGTGGCAGTATCCTTACACTTTATTCCTACAATTCTCTAGTCGTAGATGGATACAAATTGATCCTTTTGTATTCAGAACTGATTCCCCTGTAGCTTTCTTTGCATCTTTCTTAGAGTAGCGGGAATTTTTGCTTTCCTTTTCATACGCTGTTTCATTTTCACTGCAGATAAAATAAAGCAATTAAGTTTTACATACACACTTTCTCTCTTTCTCTCACACATTACTTTCTTTGGGTAGCCTGTTAGTGACTGTTCTATCAACTAGAAAGTTCAACAGGAAAAAGCACATTTGGGGAAGTAAAATGTGTAAATATTCTCTAGCATAATTTTGCCTTTATATAGCTAAAGATTTAATAGAAAGGAACTATATAGTAAGATATACAAATTATTTTAGAGACTATACAAATTATTCCTAAAACTTACTAAGAATAACATTTTTGCTACTAGTAATTATGCACAAACTTCCTTAATTATTATTATAATAATTATAGTTGTAATGGGAGTAATTTCCTATCCTTAAGAAGTTCCTTTAAGGTGGAGCCACTAAATCCAATAATGTACCTCATATGGCATTTTAGGATTTAAGAAAACTAATAAGCCCTGTACCACTTAGCTTTTATAATTGATCCTGTTTTGACACCAGTCTTGATATATTCTGCCTATGAGAAAATCATTTATCTTTGTAATTTGAGGAATTCTGCTAGGTTGCTGTTTGTATAGTTCAGATCCTTACTCTGGAATCGAAGACTGTGGATGTGCTTTCCAAGGATTATTACTAAACTAACATAACTTTTTAAAAAATCCCCCCAAAACCATCTTCCTTATAAATGATTATAGTCATAATATTACTTTAAAAATACAAATTACCAATCATAGTACCTCAACATAAAGAGGAAGAATTTTGAAAGTTATTAGGACCAATAACAATGTCGTATCACTGCTATTTTTTTTTCTTTTTCCCCATCATTCTTTTATTTATATTTATTTTCATCGATCTTTTTATTCTTTGGCATGTGGGGGCCTCCCATTGCAGTGGCCTATCTCACTGTAGAGCACCAGCTCTGGGCACATGCACTCCAGAGCGCTGGCTCGTAATTGGACATGCTGGTCCAGCCTCTCCGCAGCACGTGGGATCTTCCCAGGCCAGGGATCAAACAGGTGCCTCTTGCACTGCACAGCGGACTCTTCACCCACTGGGCCACCAGGGAAGCCCCATACCACTGCTATTATTCAAGTTCTGTGATGTGAACAGCATGTGGAGGTGTTGTTCCCTATATCCTAGTCTTCAAATTTTTTTGTCTTCTGGATTTTAAGTATTTGATTAGTTGGAGAGAATGCATATAGAAGATTTGACATCTCAGTATGGAATATTAGATAGTGTAGTAGGGATTGTTTTTAATGTATGTGTTTTGGGATGTGTGTGTGTGTGAGAGAGAGTTACAAGCCCTGAATATAAGTGCCAGACGTTTTTAGGAAAAACATAACCAACTTGTAATTGAAACAGGATTAGTCCAGAACCATCAGCACCAACACAAGTGTATCTCTGCAGACCGAAGGAGTCAGCTAACAGTGACAGTCATCTCAGTCTCTACTAAAACAAAAACCGCATCCAACATGCCACCTGACACCATTTCTTTCTCTCTCTCTCCTTTGCTCCTTGCGATGTGGCATTCATCTCTCCTTGTGCCTCCGTTCTGAAGAGATAACAGTATAGCAACAACTCTGCCACTGAAATCCTGTTCTCTGACCGATACTGGCACCTGCAAAGAGAAACAACCAGTAACAGGCAGCAGCAGCATCAGTATTAATCTTCCATGATGAAATCTTTACAGGTCAAGAACAAGCACACAGCTCTTTTCTCACTCCTTCACAGTGGACCATGCAACTAGTTGAAATGGAAGACAATGGATTGTCTGCAAGCCTTTTGAACAGTGGAGAATACAGGGCATTGGTTTTAGGTGAATTAACCCCCAAATATTCTTGAAATTTGGTATCTCCTTTGGTCTTTCTTTCTAGAATACCATTGTCATCTGATTTATCAGATCCTTAGTATGACCACAAAGAGTACGTCTGAGTATGTGACATCTTGTCCCTTTAGGTGTGGATAAAAACATAATTCTGGAGGACTTAAGTCTCTAAAACTGTGTGTGTACCTCTGTATTCAAGAAAATTTTCACTGAAAGCCAACCACATTGTATATTATATTTCGCTAGAACATAACACAAGATGCGACTTGTGTAGGAAGTAGTTTTCAGTGGAAGTCTAGTGAAAGTGCATTACACTAGAAAAAAATCACCATGAATCCCACAGAGAATATTATGAGGTTCCTGACTTCTTGGCATATGTGAGCAAGAAAGGTGCCAAGAGTGTTGAACTTCTAAACTTGACATTTTGTGCTGAGTACTGCTTCCATTTAGAGATGGCCACTGTTCTGTGAAAGCTGGGCTGAGGGAACATGGAACCAGCTGTAGACAGGAAAGTTCCCAGTGTGTACTCTCTTTTCTGCTTATTCTGAATCTGCAAGCACGTTCCTGCCCCGCCTCCATTTATAATTATACATCTTTACTTGGTAGTAGATGATGATCACTACCAGAGTGAAAATTTAGTGATAAAATGTGTTTTACTTCTGTGGAGTTTGATATTAATCCAATTGTTGTACAGGCAATGGCATTGTCTGAATTTTAGAAAGAATCTTAGAAGTCATGTTAATCACTGGGCAAGGTTTAATTTATTCAGGCATGTAAGTTCAGTCTAGAGGTCATTATTTCTCAAAAAAGAGAAAACAGTTGCTTGGCCACAAGTCGAAAACTGTAACTCCATGCATATACACAGAGAGAGTCTAGAACATTAGGCTCTTCTCATTACTAAAATCTTTTCATACTTTTTAAAAAATATGGAATATACGAGAACCCTGAAAAAGGTTAAAAGGAGGCAGAAACCTGGAAGAAAATGTAGTAAGGCCATTGTACGTGTATGTGCTAGGGTTTGGTGTCATTGCCTTGTTTAGTGTTTTCAGTATCAAGAAATTTCACCCCCTTAATACTTAAGGTGTGATTTCTTTTTCAGGAAGTATGTGGATGTTTAAAGTTTACCAGTCAGTTGGACTGTTGTATTTATTTACTGCTGAGAAGATAGGGTTTGGTTTGTTTAAATAGAATGGGGGAACTGACAGAATCAGAAACTGTTTTAACACTTATTCCCATTTAGGGTTTTTGATGTATTTATTCATTTGAAGAGAGACTAATGACCCCCCATGCCCCAAAGAAGGAAATGAAATAGAGGAAAACATTTAAGTATTAAAGTCATTATTTAAGCCAGTTAAACAGACTTGAGGGAGATACAGTGTGCTCCACTCAGTAATATCCAGCTTAGCGATTGAGGATGGGCACGAAGGGAACGTACATATAGTTAGGACAGAACCACACCCCACCCCATCACGAATTTCACAGTATTGGTCCCCCCCTTTTCATCTTCTGTTGATTAACTTGACATTTTGTGCTGAGTACTGCTTCCATTTAGAGATGGCCACTGTTCTGTGAAAGCTGGGCTGAGGGAACATGGAACCAGCTGTAGACAGGAAAGTTCCCAGTGTGTACTCTCTTTTCTGCTTATTCTGAATCTGCAAGCACGTTCCTGCCCCGCCTCCATTTATAATTATACATCTTTACTTGGTAGTAGATGATGATCACTACCAGAGTGAAAATTTAGTGATAAAATGTGTTTTACTTCTGTGGAGTTTGATATTAATCCAATTGTTGTACAGGCAATGGCATTGTCTGAATTTTAGAAAGAATCTTAGAAGTCATGTTAATCACTGGGCAAGGTTTAATTTATTCAGGCATGTAAGTTCAGTCTAGAGGTCATTATTTCTCAAAAAAGAGAAAACAGTTGCTTGGCCACAAGTCGAAAACTGTAACTCCATGCATATACACAGAGAGAGTCTAGAACATTAGGCTCTTCTCATTACTAAAATCTTTTCATACTTTTTAAAAAATATGGAATATACGAGAACCCTGAAAAAGGTTAAAAGGAGGCAGAAACCTGGAAGAAAATGTAGTAAGGCCATTGTACGTGTATGTGCTAGGGTTTGGTGTCATTGCCTTGTTTAGTGTTTTCAGTATCAAGAAATTTCACCCCCTTAATACTTAAGGTGTGATTTCTTTTTCAGGAAGTATGTGGATGTTTAAAGTTTACCAGTCAGTTGGACTGTTGTATTTATTTACTGCTGAGAAGATAGGGTTTGGTTTGTTTAAATAGAATGGGGGAACTGACAGAATCAGAAACTGTTTTAACACTTATTCCCATTTAGGGTTTTTGATGTATTTATTCATTTGAAGAGAGACTAATGACCCCCCATGCCCCAAAGAAGGAAATGAAATAGAGGAAAACATTTAAGTATTAAAGTCATTATTTAAGCCAGTTAAACAGACTTGAGGGAGATACAGTGTGCTCCACTCAGTAATATCCAGCTTAGCGATTGAGGATGGGCACGAAGGGAACGTACATATAGTTAGGACAGAACCACACCCCCACCCCCATCACGAATTTCACAGTATTGGTCCTTTTTCCTCCTCCTCCCCTCAATCTATATAATCATACTTGAGCAGAAGGAGGATTATGGGCAGTAGTTCCAAAACTAATCTCTAAACATTCAATGTAGCTTTCTTACTGGTTCATATTTCCAATGGTTCATGTCTCAGATCCATATTTAGGATATATAAAATAATATAATAGAAAAATTGGAGGACACACAAGAATTTGAAGTAAATTTGTAACAGTTTTCTTTTTTCTGCACTGCCCTTTCTGTTAGCTTTTAATACTGCCTTTTGTTAACTGCACCTTTCACTTTCCTAGTGATAGACTTTCAGAATAACATGATAAATATTTCATGAAATTAAAACTTAATTTGAGGACTTGGAGATATTAACTTGAAAGATTTATATTATTACTAAAATGAATTTTGCTTTCAATTTGTTGAAGACTCTTTCTGGGCTATTAATAGGTTTCCCAAACAATTAATGTTGTTATGGTACTATTAGAATATACTATTCTAAGTGATAAGTTTTTCTCTGTTTCGACTATCTTCATAGTATACCACACAAAATTATTTTTTCTAGCAACTCTCATGGATTATAGGCAAGCTCAGAATGATACATCAAAAAATTCTATTCTTATCTTGACTTTATAGAAAGGCAGCTCTTAAAACTGAGGGATTTTTTTGGAGGCTGACGTGTAACATACATTAAAGATTTGCTAAAAAAGTTTAAACTATTCAATAGTACGTTCAACTGTTACAGGAAATGCATTAGTTATACATTATATAACTCTTTAAGCTTTGTAAGTTTAATGCCTACACACCCCTGCTTTAAAAGAAAATAACTGCCCTTTTGAAAACTGCCATTAAGGGAAATGCTCAGAAATACTGCAAATCTGCCTCGCAGTTTTGACCTGCATTTTACATTTAACTTGGCATTTTACAGAGATTCTACATTGCTGTAGTGTGCTTTTAGCTTAGAATGTTGAGCCAGGAGGATCTTAAGTTGCCAGAAGGAACTCTGATTACAAATAGAAATCATTTGTATGCTAAATATCTGGTGAAGGACAAACTGGTTTTGCCTTCCATATAAATTTTTAAAAGTTAAAAATTTTGGAAGGTGTATATGTATTGCAAGTTACTTAAATGAGGCAATATTGAGATCTCTTGTTGTACAGTTGTCTAACCTGGGTTTTTTAAAAAAATATATTTAAATCAGAATTTTAGATCTTATTTTAAAAAGACTGTTAACATAGCTTTAGTATGTACTGTTAAGATTTATTGCCATATATTTTTGTTTAAATGGATGAGAGCCATGTCCTTTTTTTAGTTTGTGATTACCAGACCTACCTCTCTCTAATAGGAGTTTTTCTTACTCATGTCCCTTCAATACCATTGTTGCCTACAGAGACAGTTCCTTTCCAGAGACCCTGCTTGTTTCTTCTTAGACCGTTTCTGCTGTTATTGGTCGGCTAGTGGATGACTTGAGGATTGAAACCCAGTGTTCTTACTAAGCATGGTCTAGTTGTCCGAAATGCCTCTCTTTTATTTTAGTAATTTGGCCCGCCTTTGCCATGCGTTTGGAGATTCCATTCCATAATGGAATTCCCTGTTTGTAAGGAGAGAATACCAAGTAGTATTGCCCTAATGTTTGCCTAAAAGTATGCGTGTTTGTCTGCTCAGGCTATCATAGCAAAATACCATAGACTGGGCAGCGTCAACAAGGGAAACTTGTATCTCAGAATTCTATAGACTGGAGGTCCAAGATCAAGGTCCCTCGGGGTTTAGGGGTTTTTTTTCTTTAAAAATGTACTTACTTGTTTACCTTTGGCTGAGCTGGATCTTCGTTGCTGTGCGGGCTTCTTGTTGCAGTGGCGTCTCCTGTGGTGGTGCATGGGCTCTAGGACATGCAGGCTTCAGTAGCTGCAGCTCAGGGGCTCAGTAGTTGCAGCTCCCGGGCTTTACAGCGTGGGCTCAATAGTTACTGCACAGGGTTAGCTGCTGTGCCACATATGCAGTCTTCCTGGATCCGGGATCAAACCTGTGTCTCCTGCATTGGCAGGCAGATTCAAGTCCTCACACGACTTTTCTCTGTGCTCCACAAAGATCTGGTAGGGTTGGGAGGAGAGATCTCTTCCTACTCAAAAAAGCCACCACATCCCATCGAGGGGGCTCCACTCTCATGACCTAAGATAACTCTAACTCACAGAGTCCCCTTGTACGAATCCTATCACATTAGGGTTTAGGTCTTAAATATACACAATTTGGGAGGAACACAAAACTTTCAATCCAAAACAGAATGTATATGCTTTTTTCAGTGGGATTTGAGAGAAGTTACTTTGCTGAATTGAGTTGCTGAATTACCTTTCCCCTAGAAATGTGTCACTTTGTTTTAAGGTCCAAGATATTGTAGAATAAATATTAAATTACAATATGGAAGATGTAAATATATTTACTAATGACTATGGAAGATTTAATGTGTATCTACCTATACTTGGTTATATGGTTCCTTCCTTTGACATTCCCTCTTAAATACCTAGGATCCAGCTGTTTTGTTTTGTTTTTTTTTTTAATTAGTCCTCTTGACTTTTTTTTCCCTTAAACTTTATAGTTCAAACTGAATGAAGCTTGCCTATGTTTTCGTATTACAAGCTCTTCATGGGGCGTGTGTGTGTGTGCGTGCTTAGTCACTCAGTTGTATCTGACTCTTTGCTACCCATGGAGCCTGCCAGGCTCCTCTGTCCATGGGATTTCTCCAGGCAAGAATACTGGAGTAGGTCACCAGTCCCTTCTCCAGGGGACCTCTCCAGTCATTTCTGTATCCAGGTCTCCTGCATTGTAGGCAAATCCTTTACCTTATGAACCACTTGGGAAGCCCATACTTGCCATGTTTTATAGAGGGATAAAAAGCTTGCCTGACTGGTACAGACATACATTTCATTATCTTTTAGTGTTCCTTAATATCAATTACTGCCATTGTATAAACATCTGAAGATTACCAAGAATTATAAAACAAATGTAATTATGTATCAACAATTTAGTTGAGAATTCTATACTTATAATTTAATTGCTATAAATTCACTTTTGAACTAGTACCCCATACCGTAGTTTCAAATAACAGTTGAAACAAGTATTTCTGCTGACACTTCTAATGTGCATTTCACCACTTTATCAGATTATTTAAAATTATACCAGTTTAATTAGTGTTTAGTAGCTTCCTACATGTGTAAGAAGGTAATGGCAAGTTTTAAGGCAGTAAACATTAGTAATCTGAAGAAAGTAAGTTACCACTTTCTGTGTTCTATGATAAAAAATGAATTTGAATTTTTTCATGTTTATGGGCACACCTATATAGCCAGTTTCGTATTCCACTTTATGTAACTAAATTGAGACAACTGAACTGTGGTTTGACTTATTATTCTAAAGCTTTTGAATCTATTTCCTATCCTTATAATGAACTTTGAATTATTTAATCCTGTGGGACATTATCTTAGTTTTTTTGGCTTTTTGGTTTTTTTCATTAAAATTAGAAATATTTGTGACTGAAGCTACATTAAATGATGAAATTTCAGAGAATTACTTTAGGACACTCTCCCCAAAATTTTACAAAAGTTCATCTTCACTTAAATTTCTTTTTCCCTTTTTTATGTATCCATGCCTAGTTTACATTAAATATCTGTGAGAAGTAGGGGCTGAGTTTCATTTTTAAATAACTGAAGTAACTTTAAGGTCAAGTAGAATATAAACATACTTAGTTCTTTAATCTGTGAACATTTGTTTTTCTTGATTGTACTTAAAATACCCTTGTCAGTTTAAGCCTTAGATAATGATGTAGTAGACTTTATACCTCTATTATCTGCCTTACAATGAAGTAATATTTATACTTTCAGAGTAAATTTCAGAATGACTAATTTTTTGAGATAAAGGACTTTTTTAAGTATTAGAAGATAAATCATTATGAGGTATTGCTAATGAAAAGCAGAAATAAATATTTAAGTACAGTATTCAGAAATAATCCCTATTCCATGTGGTATAGATTTACAATGGTTGTGGTACACATTTATGCCAAGGCAGTCTGTATTTGTTTACTTAATAAATAGTTACTCAAAATACAGTTGAAACAAGTATTTCTGCTGACACTTCTAATGTGCATTTCACCACTTTATCAGATTATTTAAAATTATACCAGTTTAATTAGTGTTTAGTAGCTTCCTACATGTGTAAGAAGGTAATGGCAAGTTTTAAGGCAGTAAACATTAGTAATCTGAAGAAAGTAAGTTACCACTTTCTGTGTTCTATGATAAAAAATGAATTTGAATTTTTTCATGTTTATGGGCACACCTATATAGCCAGTTTCGTATTCCACTTTATGTAACTAAATTGAGACAACTGAACTGTGGTTTGACTTATTATTCTAAAGCTTTTGAATCTATTTCCTATCCTTATAATGAACTTTGAATTATTTAATCCTGTGGGACATTATCTTAGTTTTTTTGGCTTTTTGGTTTTTTTCATTAAAATTAGAAATATTTGTGACTGAAGCTACATTAAATGATGAAATTTCAGAGAATTACTTTAGGACACTCTCCCCAAAATTTTACAAAAGTTCATCTTCACTTAAATTTCTTTTTCCCTTTTTTATGTATCCATGCCTAGTTTACATTAAATATCTGTGAGAAGTAGGGGCTGAGTTTCATTTTTAAATAACTGAAGTAACTTTAAGGTCAAGTAGAATATAAACATACTTAGTTCTTTAATCTGTGAACATTTGTTTTTCTTGATTGTACTTAAAATACCCTTGTCAGTTTAAGCCTTAGATAATGATGTAGTAGACTTTATACCTCTATTATCTGCCTTACAATGAAGTAATATTTATACTTTCAGAGTAAATTTCAGAATGACTAATTTTTTGAGATAAAGGACTTTTTTAAGTATTAGAAGATAAATCATTATGAGGTATTGCTAATGAAAAGCAGAAATAAATATTTAAGTACAGTATTCAGAAATAATCCCTATTCCATGTGGTATAGATTTACAATGGTTGTGGTACACATTTATGCCAAGGCAGTCTGTATTTGTTTACTTAATAAATAGTTACTCAAAAATACTATGAAATTGGGCATTTCTAGAACTTTTTGCTGAAATTTGGTATGTTCTTTTTTTTTTTTATGTATTTATTTATTTTGGTGGGGGTGGGGTGGGGAGGGAGGGGAGCAGGTGGGCCACTTCTATTGGTCTTTCATTTGTCTATTTTCATCCATCTTTGTTCTTTGGCCCGTGTGGGCCTGCCATCGCGGCGGCCTCTGTTGTCACAGAGCACCGGCTCTGTGGGCACGCGCTCCAGAGCTCCGGCTCGGTAATTGGACACATGGGTCCAGCCGCTCTGCGGCACGTGGGATCTTCCCAGGCCAGGGATCGAACCGGCGCCCCTTGCACTGCAAGGCAGTGTCCTTACCCACTGGACCACCAGGGAAGCCCCGGTATGTTAAGTAGTATCTATATTGACAAATCAAAGAAGTGTGTGTATAATGGGTGGTTTTGTTTGTTTTGGTGTCTGAATTTATTTTTACATTCTACAATTGTGTATTTTGAGACGTGAAAAAATGTGTCAGAATTTTTATATTAAATGAATGTTAAATTTCTTTAGGATTTGCCTAGCTATGCTCTGATAACTAAGGATCTATCACAGCTATTCATAAAACTTTTAAGAGTTTCTTGAAAATTCTAGTTTGATTTATCCAGAGAGAGTGGTCAGACTATATGTGTGTGTTTGTGTATTCCAAATGTTGCAAGGTCTCAGAACAATCAATAGTTACGTGTTTTACCTTTCTTCCTCTTTTTTTTTTTTTGTTGTTGTTTATAAACTTTGGCCTCTTTTATTGGTATTTCAGTTATTTATTTTCATCCATCATTGTTCTTTGGCCTGTGTGGGCCTTCCATTGCAGTGGCCTCTCTCGTTGCAGAGCACTGGCTCTGGGCGCATGCGCTCCTGAGCACTGGCTCGTACTTGGACACACCGGTCCAGCCATTCCGCAGCATGTGGGATCTTCTCAGGCCAGGGATCGAACCCGGCGCCCCTTGCAACTGCAAGGCAGACTCTTTACCCACTGGACCACCAGGGAAGCCCCCCTTTTTCCTCTTTTAACCATTCTAAAATATCTCCATTTATTTTGTACTGGTAAATTATTCCCTCATAAATTAAAATTTGAATGTATCAGAAATAAAACTTTCAGCTCATTTTGTGTTATAAGTCAGTTTCAGACTACCTTATAGTCATTTTTCAGTTTAGACATTACAAAAATAGATTTCTTGTAGTACAGAATATAAAGCTCAGCATCTCATTAGGTATAGATTTTCATGTGGAGCTTGGTTTCTTGAAATAGGCTTTTGCCTTATCTCTTTCTATCTTTCAGGCATTGAAAAGAACACTTTGGTCTTTTAACTCAGTGGTACTTTATAATACACTATTCTTCCCATCACTATAAAAAAGTTGGTGCATGAGTAAAAATATCTTTTTTATATCACAAATAAATTGAGCTTGTTATAGTCCCCTCTCTTCATTTTCAGGAAGAGGCAGAAATCCAGGCAGAACTTGAACGTTTGGAAAGAGTCAGAAATCTTCACATTCGAGAGCTCAAAAGAATAAATAATGAAGATAATTCACAGTAAGTCATTATTTGTATTTCACAGTATTAACATGATGAGAGTTTTTTCTCCTCTTGTAGACCATAAACACAGTGTTTCCTGCTGAGGGACTTTTCATTCGTAGACCTTAAGTCCTTCCCATGACTCAGAAGGCCTTGTATGATCTAGTCTCTGGCCACCTCTCCACCCCATCTCTTTGATCCTCTCAGTTACACGTTGTCAACACACTGGCCCCTCAAACACTTCTTGTTCTCACCTCGAGGCTCTCGTGTTCTCCATTTCCTCTGCCTGAGGTGTCCCTCCTCTAAACCTAGAGTGGCTTCCTTATTTCACTCCAGGTGAAAGGCGTCCTGTCTAAAATAGCAGTCCTGGAGCTACTCTGTCCCCCCTATCAGGATCCTTACCTTGCTTTATTTTTTCTTGGCATTACTATTCAGAATTAGAGCATTTTTTTCAGTTATCTTCTCTGTTTACTTTCACTAAAATGTAAGCTACTGAGAGCAGGTTTTGTTCTTGCTATATCCCCCAGACACACCCCAGACCAGTGCCTAGCACATGGTAAGCACAGAATTAATATTTGTTGACTGAATACCAAATTTAATATTTTAGTAATGAAGAAGAAAATTATTTCAGTTAAAGGGTTATTTCCAGTTGTAAAACTGGAGAAGAAATAGAAGAGCAGTTATAGTCTCTGTCCAATCCCTCATAAATTAAAATTTGAATGTATCAGAAATAAAACTTTCAGCTCATTTTGTGTTATAAGTCAGTTTCAGACTACCTTATAGTCATTTTTCAGTTTAGACATTACAAAAATAGATTTCTTGTAGTACAGAATATAAAGCTCAGCATCTCATTAGGTATAGATTTTCATGTGGAGCTTGGTTTCTTGAAATAGGCTTTTGCCTTATCTCTTTCTATCTTTCAGGCATTGAAAAGAACACTTTGGTCTTTTAACTCAGTGGTACTTTATAATACACTATTCTTCCCATCACTATAAAAAAGTTGGTGCATGAGTAAAAATATCTTTTTTATATCACAAATAAATTGAGCTTGTTATAGTCCCTCTTCATTTTCAGGAAGAGGCAGAAATCCAGGCAGAACTTGAACGTTTGGAAAGAGTCAGAAATCTTCACATTCGAGAGCTCAAAAGAATAAATAATGAAGATAATTCACAGTAAGTCATTATTTGTATTTCACAGTATTAACATGATGAGAGTTTTTTCTCCTCTTGTAGACCATAAACACAGTGTTTCCTGCTGAGGGACTTTTCATTCGTAGACCTTAAGTCCTTCCCATGACTCAGAAGGCCTTGTATGATCTAGTCTCTGGCCACCTCTCCACCCCATCTCTTTGATCCTCTCAGTTACACGTTGTCAACACACTGGCCCCTCAAACACTTCTTGTTCTCACCTCGAGGCTCTCGTGTTCTCCATTTCCTCTGCCTGAGGTGTCCCTCCTCTAAACCTAGAGTGGCTTCCTTATTTCACTCCAGGTGAAAGGCGTCCTGTCTAAAATAGCAGTCCTGGAGCTACTCTGTCCCCTCTATCAGGATCCTTACCTTGCTTTATTTTTTCTTGGCATTACTATTCAGAATTAGAGCATTTTTTTCAGTTATCTTCTCTGTTTACTTTCACTAAAATGTAAGCTACTGAGAGCAGGTTTTGTTCTTGCTATATCCCCCAGACACACCCCAGACCAGTGCCTAGCACATGGTAAGCACAGAATTAATATTTGTTGACTGAATACCAAATTTAATATTTTAGTAATGAAGAAGAAAATTATTTCAGTTAAAGGGATTCCAGTGAACCATGTATCCAGCATTGTGTAAAAACTGGAGAAGAAATAGAAGAGCAGTTATAGTCTCTGTCCTTAATCCCTACCTATCAAAATGAAATTAGATGCTAAAGGAATTCAAAGAAGAGAAAATACCTGTGGACAGGTGGGAGCTTTATGAAGAAGACAGAAATTAAGCAAGGCATTAATTGGATTTAGTCTATGTAGAGGGCAGAAAGGATGTCTTTTTTATGCTTTCAGTTTTATGTAATTTAAATCTTCGTGACATAAATGAGTGTCAGAATTGGAAGCGGCTCATTCCTGCAGTAAAATATAAATATCTTGCTTAAAAGAAGGCCTCTATCATCTGTATGAATATGATTCAAGTATATAAAGTAGATGAAATAATAGTTACGAAATATACGTAATTATACCAGATAAAAGGTCTAATAAAGCAAATAAGTCAAAATGAATTTACAGTTGGCTGTTCTGAAACTTATGCCCAAACTTGTTTGTGGATATGACTTAATACACTTGATGAAAATTAAATGAATTGTTGTATTTCTCTTTGTTTTTTGGCTGCATGGCTTGTGAGATCATAGTTCCCCAACTAGAGACTGAATGTGGGCCATGGCAGTGAAAGCACCCAGTCCTAACCACTGGACCACCAGGAAATTCTTTACGTTTTGCTTTAAAACTAAGCAAAAATCTCTTAATAAAAGATACTATAAATTCTCAAGAAAAGCTTAAATTATTAAAGGTGTGTTGACATTGAATAAAATACCATATATGTTTGCATCTGAAATTATAAAACTATCATTGGTTATATTTATGATTTATTTTGGAACCATATTTTTCTGTTAAGCCCAGCTGTTGACCTTTCTGTGCAGGAGGGCCCACATTTGTAAAATAGGTAGTGGTAGGGCCTACTTCACAGGGTTGGTTAAGAATCAAATGAGATAGTACATGTGGGTGCTTAATGTGTGGCAGGTGTGATAAACTTTAAATAATGATAGCAGTATTGTCTGTGGTGGGGTTTTTTTAAGCATTTTTTTTTTTTTTGGACTGGGAATTAAAATTTTATTTGTAAAAGGCAAAGACTGTAAAATTTAACCATAGATGAGGGCTTCCCTGGTGGTACAGTGGGTGAGGACACCACCTTGCAGTGCAAGGCGCACCGGTTCAATCCCTGGCCTGAGAAGATTCCATGTGCTGCGGATGTGTCCAACTACCGAGATGGAGCTCTGGAGCGCATGCACCCACAGCCAGTTCTCTGCAACGAGAGGTGCCACTGCGATGGGAGGCCCACACAGGCCAAAGAACAAAGATGGATGAAAATAGATAAATGAAAGACCAATAGAAGTAGCCCCCCCCAAAAAAAATTTAACCATGGATGAAAGCCATCTTACAAATAGTTATTTCTCATCGTATGTCAGTACTATAAAACTTGACTAAAACTCCTAAAAGTATATTTTTTAAAGGGAAATAATTCCTGATGAATTATTGATAGATACAGGATTGTATAAAGCTCTTAATAATACAGTAGTTGGTAGGTCTTTATCACAGTGCAATAATTGGTCATTGAACTTGAACATTCAGCTTTATAGCTCAACGTGAAGCGTTGTGAGCACACAGGTAGAGGAAGAAGCATGGAATGAATTCAAAATAGCAGAAGAGCCACTGAAAAAAGAAATAGGTGTAGAGTAAGAGTGTAACTATGTTGTGGATGGAACCTTTGCGTGTGTGTTTTCATGTGCACGAATGTTTTTTTTCCCCCACCTTAAGGTTCAAAGATCACCCTACGTTAAATGAAAGATATTTATTGCTCCATCTGCTTGGTAGAGGTGGCTTTAGTGAAGTATATAAGGTAATGTACATTTTTTTTTCTGTTCTTTAATGTAGCAAAGATATAGGTGTATGTGGTTAAGAAGTACAAGTCTTTTTATTGATTTATGATTTTTTTGACTGGGTTTTATGTCCTCTCATTACAAAAACAAGGTCTAAGACAGCTTATGTTGTTTTACCTTGAGTCTCAAAACTATGCTGGTGCATTTGCAGTCCCTGTGGTATTTGGTACCTGGTTACCACTGGACACAACAAACAGCCATGAGAATCAGGGGGGAGGTAGCCGTGTAAAATAGGACAAGGTGGTATCCCTTCAACCTGTGTCACAAGCCTTATGTGTCCTGGATTTACCTCAAATTTCTACCTGTTTCAAGGCCAGTGTTTTTCAAATATGTATAAATGTAGTAACTTTCACTCGTCACATTTAGTTTTTCATACTTTACTCTTTTTACTTTGTATTATCTTTCTGTCTAACCTTTTTATTTTTTTTGCCTGCTTCCTCAATTTTTATTAGTTTTTTCAACCTTTATATACTGTTGTTCCTAAGATCTCGTTATCATTCTTAATCTCCTTTTCAAAATATCCCCTTCCTGTTCACTGAGTTATCACAGTATTTGGTTTCAGATACAGATATATAGATACATAGCTATCTACCCCACAAGCCCATACCTGCTTGTTTACATGACTTAGCCTATTTACCTCATATGGATCCTTCATAAGTTGTGCAGACTTACATCTGAAAGAGTTTATCTTCCTCTCCTCCCAAACCCTCCTCTCATTTTTTAAAACATTGCTGCCTACTTTAATCCATAGCACTGCTGTGAATCTGCCTGGTTCTTTCTTCATTCGACCTTTCCCTTAACTCCCTTTCTCCAGCATAACCAGTATCTAGTGTATGTCGCTACTAGTGTCATCATCATTAAGCTGTTCTAAATCCAGCAAGGACCCTTCTCTCTCTCAGCTCAAGGCCTCCTGCCTCTTGTTGCATTGCTGCCCAAAGGATTTTTCCTAGCTTTTATCCTGCCTGGTTCAAAGATCACCCTACGTTAAATGAAAGATATTTATTGCTCCATCTGCTTGGTAGAGGTGGCTTTAGTGAAGTATATAAGGTAATGTACATTTTTTTTTCTGTTCTTTAATGTAGCAAAGATATAGGTGTATGTGGTTAAGAAGTACAAGTCTTTTTATTGATTTATGATTTTTTTGACTGGGTTTTATGTCCTCTCATTACAAAAACAAGGTCTAAGACAGCTTATGTTGTTTTACCTTGAGTCTCAAAACTATGCTGGTGCATTTGCAGTCCCTGTGGTATTTGGTACCTGGTTACCACTGGACACAACAAACAGCCATGAGAATCAGGGGGGAGGTAGCCGTGTAAAATAGGACAAGGTGGTATCCCTTCAACCTGTGTCACAAGCCTTATGTGTCCTGGATTTACCTCAAATTTCTACCTGTTTCAAGGCCAGTGTTTTTCAAATATGTATAAATGTAGTAACTTTCACTCGTCACATTTAGTTTTTCATACTTTACTCTTTTTACTTTGTATTATCTTTCTGTCTAACCTTTTTATTTTTTTTGCCTGCTTCCTCAATTTTTATTAGTTTTTTCAACCTTTATATACTGTTGTTCCTAAGATCTCGTTATCATTCTTAATCTCCTTTTCAAAATATCCCCTTCCTGTTCACTGAGTTATCACAGTATTTGGTTTCAGATACAGATATATAGATACATAGCTATCTACCCCACAAGCCCATACCTGCTTGTTTACATGACTTAGCCTATTTACCTCATATGGATCCTTCATAAGTTGTGCAGACTTACATCTGAAAGAGTTTATCTTCCTCTCCTCCCAAACCCTCCTCTCATTTTTTAAAACATTGCTGCCTACTTTAATCCATAGCACTGCTGTGAATCTGCCTGGTTCTTTCTTCATTCGACCTTTCCCTTAACTCCCTTTCTCCAGCATAACCAGTATCTAGTGTATGTCGCTACTAGTGTCATCATCATTAAGCTGTTCTAAATCCAGCAAGGACCCTTCTCTCTCTCAGCTCAAGGCCTCCTGCCTCTTGTTGCATTGCTGCCCAAATCTCCTAGCTGATCGCCTTTCTCTAGGCACTGAGCTTCTCTAATCCATTTGTGTGTATGCTGCCGCTAGAGTGGCCTGGATTGAAGATGCCGTCTGATCATCTCTCGCCCCTGCTTAGAAACCCCGGGGCTTCCCACTTGCTCTTAGTTAGGATGAAGTCATGATGAAGGTCCTAGTCTCACCTTAAACTTCTATTAAAGGCTATTAAAGGCTTTCCTTTTCACCTGCCTTTTATAAGCTGGAGCTTCATTATGTATTGGTATATGATCAGTGATTAAGACCTTGGGTTCACCTGAGTCCAATGTAGAATTCTTAAGTACTGCATCCTCTATTTCTGATCTTACGCTTTTATAATTTTGTAACAAGCAGTTTATTCTTCTCCTGCTTATTTTAAGGTTAAATTGATAAAACAAGTGGTAACTAGGAAACTTCTTCCTAATAAATATGTAAGCTTTAAGGTGTTTTCTTAAAAGGAGCACTTTTCTATATAAGTTACAGTAGAGCCTAAATTGTTAAAATTTTCATGATATTCAGTGGGTTTTTTTCTTTTTAAATATAAGTCATCTGAAGTCATACAGAATATTCATCATTTTTTATTAAGAAATAGGGTGTGGTTTCCCTGGTGGTCTACTGGGTAAAGAGTCCACCTTGCAGTGCGAGGGGCACCAGTTCAATTCCTGGCATGGGAAGATCCTATGTGCCGCGGAGCAGCTGGACGGCTGTTGTCCAATTGCAAGCCAGCACTCTGGAGTGCATGCACCCAGAGCTGGTGCTCTGCAGCGAGAGAGGCCACTGCAATGGGAGACCCACACAGGCCAAAGAATAAAGATGGATGAAAATAAATAAATGAAGGACCAGTAAAAGAAACCAAAAGAAAGCGGGGGGGTGATAATTTGAACAAACCCTATAGTATAAAAACCTTTTCTGAGATGAGATTAAGGAATTATTGCTGATAAGGGTATAATAATTATATATGGTTATAGTTTAGTTTTATAATAGGTTTAAATTCTTAACAGTTGTGAAATTGTTAGGAACTTGCTAATTTTCAAACAAGTTGGTTAGAAACTTGGGAGTTTCTAGGAAAAGATAGAAGAAAAAGTTTGCTTCATCCAATCCATCAGAAAAGTATTATAATCACCTGTCTTCCTGTCCACTTACTGCCACTACAGAGAAGGTCCTTGTTTGAAAAAAGCTTTATTGTTTTATCTTAGTCCAATACATTGACATTTATAAAAGTTGAACATGAGTATTCACATTAAGGTTTTCCCTGATTTAACACCATGGTATTTGTATCTTATTTCTGATAATGTGCCACTGAACTATAATCTTATCAGTGATGGCTACCAAAAGTTACAGTAAATTCTAATTTCATATTATTGCAAATTATTACCAAAACATAAAAGTAAGCTATTATTCAGGTAGTCTTTGCTTCAGACTCTTCTGTTCCTTGAATCGTAGGCTTTTGACCTTTATGAACAAAGATATGCTGCTGTGAAGATCCATCAGCTTAATAAAAGCTGGAGGGATGAGAAGAAGGAAAACTACCACAAGTAAATATTTTTTTTATATCAATTTTGAAAATATATTTAATGGTCATGGAGAATTAACATGCTCTCCTTCTTGTAGACATGCCTGCAGAGAGTATAGAATACACAAAGAACTGGATCACCCCAGAATAGTTAAACTCTATGATTATTTCTCCTTGGACACAGATACGTAAGTGAATGTAAACAGACTTATTTTTTAAGAAAAGACGTGTTGCCTTTCATTTCTCCTGTTCTGATATAAAACCTCTTCATTTGTCCACTGTGATTCTGAATTATTGGATAATGTTTTATGTCTGATTTTTTTTTCTTGTCTCCATTGTAGGTTTTGTACAGTGTTAGAATACTGTGAAGGCAATGACTTGGATTTCTATCTGAAGCAACATAAATTAATGTCAGAGAAAGAAGCTAGGTCTATTGTAATGCAAATTGTAAATGCACTAAGATATCTCAATGAAATCAAACCCCCTATTATACATTATGATCTTAAGCCAGGTAATTAATAAAATTTGTCTAAGTTTTATAGATTTACATTTAAACAATTTAATTAAACTATCTGAAAATACGCTTTGTGACTTAGTGGAATACTAGTAGAAGCTGAAATGTTTCAAAAATTGTTATCACTATGTATTTTTAAATATTTTAAATGTATATTTTAATTGAAATGTTTCTATGTATTAAATGTATTTACCAAAAGCTTTCATAGTCAACAATGTTTTTCATCTTTTGTATCACTAATAAATTTTATATTTTGTTCTTAGGAAACATCCTTCTGGTAGATGGAACAGCATGTGGGGAAATCAAAATCACCGATTTTGGTCTGTCCAAGATCATGGATGACGACAGCTACGGTGTAGATGGGATGGATCTAACTTCCCAAGGGGCAGGCACATACTGGTAAATCCAAATCAGTACCCAGTGTTTTTAATGAGAGTATTTTCACGTGCCTTTGAGATGGCTGTGATGGAAGTCTGAGTTGAGACTGCTGGCATCTTTGCTCATATGGTCTTAACTGTAAATACCAGCAAAGTGAAGAAAAAAATTTGGCGTCAGTAAGTGACTACCAGCCAGAAACTCCTAGCATGGAGAATTTGTGAATCTTGTTCTATAATGTTAGCCTGGTGTTTACTATGAATAATAATAAAACTTAATATAACGTCTCAGCTATGAAAAGTAATTAACTAATAAGTATTAAGCCCTCTGTAGAGTTTTTGTGGTTACAATTTTTGAGATGTTTTGTTGATCATGGATGATAAGAGAAATCTGGTACAATCTTGGTCTTTGGACTTAAGTCTAAATGAATGCCATTCCTTGTCACAGTTACCTAGGTGTTAACAAAAAATTACTTAAGTGTGAATTTTCAAACTTATTATCAAATTTGCCAAAGTAGAGAACATAGACTATAAAATTTCAAACCAAGTTTAGATAAATTAGCAGAAGGGGTGAAATCTTAGTTGGAAGGGAGATAACTGCACTCAGTTTCATTGAGTAGGATGGTGATTACAAACATACATGTGACATTAAGGTTTTTAGAACATAGTGAGCCTGGGCAATAATAACCAATTCAGTAACATGCTACAAGTTTGGTATGCAGTTTACTTTAGAGAATAGAGATTAGTCATATCCACGTATCCATTTAAAGCCAGTTTAGAGTTTTAAAATTGTGCTTGTGACATTATTTTAGGACTATAATACAGTATATCATAAATTTTTTGAATATATATTTACAGAAAATTATCAAACTGGTAACTCCCAGAAAGTAAGCACCCTCAATCAGTAATGTTTAGCCCATTTTTTTTTTAACCACAAAATCTTAGAATTTCTAGTAAATAAAACCGACAAAAAATATGGTTTCTTGGTAGAACCCTGTATTCTGTGGAAAACAGCTTGAAAGCCATGTTCTAAGTAGTAGATGATCCCCTGTATAGTTGCCCGCCTTGCCCTACCCTAGGGGAAGGCAAAGGAAAGTTCTCTCTGACAGGTGGGTATGAGACAGGGACACTTATGTTTAAGGATGCTGTCTGTGCAAAGGGGGGCCCGTGGAGATGGCTGTGATGGAAGTCTGAGTTGAGACTGCTGGCATCTTTGCTCATATGGTCTTAACTGTAAATACCAGCAAAGTGAAGAAAAAAATTTGGCGTCAGTAAGTGACTACCAGCCAGAAACTCCTAGCATGGAGAATTTGTGAATCTTGTTCTATAATGTTAGCCTGGTGTTTACTATGAATAATAATAAAACTTAATATAACGTCTCAGCTATGAAAAGTAATTAACTAATAAGTATTAAGCCCTCTGTAGAGTTTTTGTGGTTACAATTTTTGAGATGTTTTGTTGATCATGGATGATAAGAGAAATCTGGTACAATCTTGGTCTTTGGACTTAAGTCTAAATGAATGCCATTCCTTGTCACAGTTACCTAGGTGTTAACAAAAAATTACTTAAGTGTGAATTTTCAAACTTATTATCAAATTTGCCAAAGTAGAGAACATAGACTATAAAATTTCAAACCAAGTTTAGATAAATTAGCAGAAGGGGTGAAATCTTAGTTGGAAGGGAGATAACTGCACTCAGTTTCATTGAGTAGGATGGTGATTACAAACATACATGTGACATTAAGGTTTTTAGAACATAGTGAGCCTGGGCAATAATAACCAATTCAGTAACATGCTACAAGTTTGGTATGCAGTTTACTTTAGAGAATAGAGATTAGTCATATCCACGTATCCATTTAAAGCCAGTTTAGAGTTTTAAAATTGTGCTTGTGACATTATTTTAGGACTATAATACAGTATATCATAAATTTTTTGAATATATATTTACAGAAAATTATCAAACTGGTAACTCCCAGAAAGTAAGCACCCTCAATCAGTAATGTTTAGCCCATTTTTTTTTTAACCACAAAATCTTAGAATTTCTAGTAAATAAAACCGACAAAAAATATGGTTTCTTGGTAGAACCCTGTATTCTGTGGAAAACAGCTTGAAAGCCATGTTCTAAGTAGTAGATGATCCCCTGTATAGTTGCCCGCCTTGCCCTACCCTAGGGGAAGGCAAAGGAAAGTTCTCTCTGACAGGTGGGTATGAGACAGGGGACACTTATGTTTAAGGATGCTGTCTGTGCAGGAGGGAGATAGAATCATGGCATTTCCATGTTAGGAACCTGGAATTATATTTCTTGTAGAAACAGTGTTTCCCCAAATGACTAGCTTTCTAGTCTTATTAGTTTTTTAGCTATGTATTTGGTAAACAGTGTCCTACACAAACTCAGAATATATGTTCAAAGTGCCTTTACAAATTACCTTTCATCCCCTGTTTTTCATTATCGCTTACACCCTTTTATCTTGAAAGACATATAGCATTGTGTTTAAGAGCCATTCTAGTTTTAGCTGCACACACACACCTACAGAAAATACACACTTTCATTCGTAAAACAAATGTGGCTTGATTTGGAGAGTAGGAAAAGATACCACATCCAAATTCTTGGTCATCTGTGAACATTCTGCTGGAATTGAAATGATCCTAGCATATTGAGTATAAAACAAAAACAACGATAGAATAATAGATTCCCATTTAGCTCTATTATTATTTTTTAGGACTTCATAGTTTATCTAAATTTTTGATGTATGAGATGCTTGCATCCTGGTGGAGCTGTTGACTTAAATATAGTCTATTTTTACCTTTGATCTAAAATTATGACTTTATAAATAAAAATCATTTTTTAATGCTCCATTTCTGATGGTGCTACTGTTCAAAACTGCATGATGATTAATGAATTAAGGTAACAGATGTGGCTGGTCACAAGCCTTCTCTGCTTGTGATATTTGGGCATATCTTGAAGAAAGGGTGGTCACTCTGTGAACTGGGATAAAGGAAGGCATAAAAGGTTGTCATATTCAGAAGCATGAGGGGGTCGGGGAAGAGATTTTGAAATTTTAAGTTGCTGCTAAATTAGGACAGGTCTTATGTTACAAGCCTGAGATATGAGGTCTTGCCTTGGCAGTGAGTGATGTTGAGGTTCTTAAAGAACTGCCTGATCAGATTTAATTTTTTCTATAAAAAAAAAATATGGTTTCTTGGTAGAACCCTGTATTCTGTGGAAAACAGCTTGAAAGCCATGTTCTAAGTAGTAGATGATCCCCTGTATAGTTGCCCGCATTGCCCTACCCTAGGGGAAGGCAAAGGAAAGTTCTCTCTGACAGGTGGGTATGAGACAGGGGACACTTATGTTTAAGGATGCTGTCTGTGCAGGAGGGAGATAGAATCATGGCATTTCCATGTTAGGAACCTGGAATTATATTTCTTGTAGAAACAGTGTTTCCCCAAATGACTAGCTTTCTAGTCTTATTAGTTTTTTAGCTATGTATTTGGTAAACAGTGTCCTACACAAACTCAGAATATATGTTCAAAGTGCCTTTACAAATTACCTTTCATCCCCTGTTTTTCATTATCGCTTACACCCTTTTATCTTGAAAGACATATAGCATTGTGTTTAAGAGCCATTCTAGTTTTAGCTGCACACACACACCTACAGAAAATACACACTTTCATTCGTAAAACAAATGTGGCTTGATTTGGAGAGTAGGAAAAGATACCACATCCAAATTCTTGGTCATCTGTGAACATTCTGCTGGAATTGAAATGATCCTAGCATATTGAGTATAAAACAAAAACAACGATAGAATAATAGATTCCCATTTAGCTCTATTATTATTTTTTAGGACTTCATAGTTTATCTAAATTTTTGATGTATGAGATGCTTGCATCCTGGTGGAGCTGTTGACTTAAATATAGTCTATTTTTACCTTTGATCTAAAATTATGACTTTATAAATAAAAATCATTTTTTAATGCTCCATTTCTGATGGTGCTACTGTTCAAAACTGCATGATGATTAATGAATTAAGGTAACAGATGTGGCTGGTCACAAGCCTTCTCTGCTTGTGATATTTGGGCATATCTTGAAGAAAGGGTGGTCACTCTGTGAACTGGGATAAAGGAAGGCATAAAAGGTTGTCATATTCAGAAGCATGAGGGGGTCGGGGAAGAGATTTTGAAATTTTTAAGTTGCTGCTAAATTAGGACAGGTCTTATGTTACAAGCCTGAGATATGAGGTCTTGCCTTGGCAGTGAGTGATGTTGAGGTTCTTAAAGAACTGCCTGATCAGATATGTTTTAGGAAGACTTTGTACATTGGTGAAGTGGGGGGAGATAGGATACTTACTGTTTTCTATTAGTGGATACTTAGCTTAGAACGTTATAATTTCTAATGATAACTTGTCATTTCTGTACATTACACACTTTTAGTTGGCCCTTGAACAGTTCAGGGGCACTGACCTACACAGTCAAAAATCTGAGAGTAGCTTAGAGTTGCCCTTCATTGTTCCGCCACCTGTCTGAAACTCTACCAACCAGGGATTGTGTAATGCTGTAGTATTTACTATTGAACAAAAAATCCTCATACAAGTTGATCCATTCAATTCAAACCTTTGTTGTTAAAGGGTCAACTATATATTGTACACTTTATAAACAGAGTTGTTTGGGCATTAGAGTCAAATGATAGAAATGCTTTAAAAGCTAGGATTTTCATCACTGTATGGATAAAATGAAAGTTCTAAGACTTTACATTTAGAAGGTTTTAAGTTATAAATTGTTAATATCCTTTCCTTTTTTCATTTCCCCTCCTCCCAAACTAGGTATTTACCTCCTGAGTGTTTTGTAGTTGGAAAGGAGCCACCAAAGATTTCCAACAAGGTTGATGTGTGGTCAGTCGGAGTCATCTTCTTTCAGTGTCTTTATGGTAGAAAGGTGAGTTAAAGTATACCAGTTCCAGCTATATGGACATAAGTTGCATCATGGTGGAGCTGTTGACTTAAATATAGTCTATTTTTACCTTTGATCTAAAATTATGACTTTATAAATAAAAATCATTTTTTAATGCTCCATTTCTGATGGTGCTACTGTTCAAAACTGCATGATGATTAATGAATTAAGGTAACAGATGTGGCTGGTCACAAGCCTTCTCTGCTTGTGATATTTGGGCATATCTTGAAGAAAGGGTGGTCACTCTGTGAACTGGGATAAAGGAAGGCATAAAAGGTTGTCATATTCAGAAGCATGAGGGGGTCGGGGAAGAGATTTTGAAATTTTTAAGTTGCTGCTAAATTAGGACAGGTCTTATGTTACAAGCCTGAGATATGAGGTCTTGCCTTGGCAGTGAGTGATGTTGAGGTTCTTAAAGAACTGCCTGATCAGATATGTTTTAGGAAGACTTTGTACATTGGTGAAGTGGGGGGAGATAGGATACTTACTGTTTTCTATTAGTGGATACTTAGCTTAGAACGTTATAATTTCTAATGATAACTTGTCATTTCTGTACATTACACACTTTTAGTTGGCCCTTGAACAGTTCAGGGGCACTGACCTACACAGTCAAAAATCTGAGAGTAGCTTAGAGTTGCCCTTCATTGTTCCGCCACCTGTCTGAAACTCTACCAACCAGGGATTGTGTAATGCTGTAGTATTTACTATTGAACAAAAAATCCTCATACAAGTTGATCCATTCAATTCAAACCTTTGTTGTTAAAGGGTCAACTATATATTGTACACTTTATAAACAGAGTTGTTTGGGCATTAGAGTCAAATGATAGAAATGCTTTAAAAGCTAGGATTTTCATCACTGTATGGATAAAATGAAAGTTCTAAGACTTTACATTTAGAAGGTTTTAAGTTATAAATTGTTAATATCCTTTCCTTTTTTCATTTCCCCTCCTCCCAAACTAGGTATTTACCTCCTGAGTGTTTTGTAGTTGGAAAGGAGCCACCAAAGATTTCCAACAAGGTTGATGTGTGGTCAGTCGGAGTCATCTTCTTTCAGTGTCTTTATGGTAGAAAGGTGAGTTAAAGTATACCAGTTCCAGCTATATGGACATAAGTTGAATTTTCCCCTCTTCAGCTTTCATTAACTTGAAATCATTTTAGTCAAGAATTCCAAGAACAGAGACCTGATTGAGGTGGGAACACCAACAAACCCTAAAATTACTGTTTTACTTGGGGTTAGGAATAGCCTGGGAAGCAATAATCCAAGAAAGCACTTGAAGTGTGTTGTTGCAGCTCTACACACAAGGAGGGAGGTGTGCTTACAGGCAAAAAAAACTGCAGGGTTACATAAATTGTCAAGGATTAGGGTTGGAGTTGGCCAGAAGTGAGGGTACCTGTTAAGCAAAAATTGGTTGGGGTTTGAAATGATGTACATAGTGGCAAAGTAGGAGGGACTTCTGAACTACCAGGCTGCAGCTTATTGGTTTTGAAAATAGCTAGTAGTGTCCTTTGGTTTGATACAGTTCAGAAAGTTGAGGTTTTCTGTGATGCAGGAATGTTTCTGAAATCACAGTGGCCACTTGGCTCCATTTTGGATGCCTGAACCACAGTTATCCATTTTTATTTTTTTAGATGATCTAAATATCACTTCCTAAAATGTCCCTGGATCAAAATTATTTTAATGTCACAATAGCTTCTTAGCAGTGTTGATGTTTTTCTAGTGTTAGGAATAACGGAGTCAAAACTGTTTTCATTATTATCCTCCATTCTCTCTCCTTTCTCACATCCTCTACTCTATCTTCACCTGCATGTTTCCCCCTGTACTTCCTCAGGGAAATTCCATTAAACTTAGTCCTAATGTTTCCCAAACCTCTTTATATTGAAGTCAGAACTACAAAATACCATGTATGTCTAATCCTTATCCCGTTCAATACCTTCATCAGTGTGAAAGGTGATTCGGGGACGTGTCTGGGAATTCACTGCATGTTAGGACCAAACCCAGAGCTAATTTTATTGAACTTAGTTGGTCATGCTCACGGTATTTTACTCTGGGCTTTACACAGATGTTTCCATTGCTTTTTAAACTAGTCTGATCTGTATCAAACTGAAGGCCACCCCTAGCTGTTTCCAAAGCCAGATCTGCTAGCAGTTACCAGCTGCAGCCTTGTAGTTTCTTCTAAGTAGTTGTTAATTATTAACATTTATTTATTTATTATTTTTGGGTAGGGTGGGGTGGGGAAGGAGGGAGAGGGGCGGGCCACTTCTATTGGTCTTTCATTTCTCTATTTTCATCCATTTTTGTTCTTTGGCCCGTGTGGGCCTCCCATCGCGGTGGCCTCTGTTGTCGCAGAGCACCGGCTCTGGGCGCACGCGCTCCAGAGCTCCGGCTCGGTAATTGGACACATCGGTCCAGCCACTCTGCGGCACGTGGGATCTTCCCAGGCCAGGGATTGAACTGGCGCCCCTTGCACTGCAAGGTGGTGTCCTTACCCACTGAACCACCAGGGAAGCCCTGTTAATTTTTAAACACTGTAAACATTCAGAATAAAGTTTAAGGTTTTTGTCTGAATTACTTTTATTGCAATGGCATTATTTTCTATTGTTTATTCACAATGTTTGTCTACGTTGAAGATGGATTAGATGGTGTACCAATTACAGCTTTGTTTCTGTGAGAATGCTTCCTAACTTGCAAGTGAGAATAAGATGTTTTAGAACACAGATCATTTGTATCTGGGAATCACTGATAATATCTCTAAATATTTTGTCAGATAGTTTCTCAATATTATTTTCATTTCTTTTAAAGCCGTTTGGTCACAATCAATCTCAACAAGACATTCTTCAAGAAAATACAATATTAACTTTCAATGTCCCAAACCTCTTTATATTGAAGTCAGAACTACACAAATTTTACCATGTACTTCCTCAGGAAATTCCATTAAACTTAGTCCTAATGTTTCCCAAACCTCTTTATATTGAAGTCAGAACTACAAAATACCATGTATGTCTAATCCTTATCCCGTTCAATACCTTCATCAGTGTGAAAGGTGATTCGGGGACGTGTCTGGGAATTCACTGCATGTTAGGACCAAACCCAGAGCTAATTTTATTGAACTTAGTTGGTCATGCTCACGGTATTTTACTCTGGGCTTTACACAGATGTTTCCATTGCTTTTTAAACTAGTCTGATCTGTATCAAACTGAAGGCCACCCCTAGCTGTTTCCAAAGCCAGATCTGCTAGCAGTTACCAGCTGCAGCCTTGTAGTTTCTTCTAAGTAGTTGTTAATTATTAACATTTATTTATTTATTATTTTTGGGTAGGGTGGGGTGGGGAAGGAGGGAGAGGGGCGGGCGGGCCACTTCTATTGGTCTTTCATTTGTCTATTTTCATCCATCTTTGTTCTTTGGCCCGTGTGGGCCTCCCATTGCGGTGGCCTCTGTTGTCGCAGAGCACCGGCTCTGGGCGCACGCGCTCCAAAGCTCCAGCTCGGTAATTGGACACATCGGTTCAGCCACTCTGCGGCACGTGGGATCTTCCCAGGCCAGGGATTGAACTGGCGCCCCTTGCACTGCAAGGCGGTGTCCTTACCCACTGGACCACCAGGGAAGCCCTGTTAATTTTTAAACACTGTAAACATTCAGAATAAAGTTTAAGGTTTTTGTCTGAATTACTTTTATTGCAATGGCATTATTTTCTATTGTTTATTCACAATGTTTGTCTACGTTGAAGATGGATTA
Source organism: Tragulus kanchil (assembly GCA_022376925.1). Classification (NCBI taxonomy): domain Eukaryota; kingdom Metazoa; phylum Chordata; class Mammalia; order Artiodactyla; family Tragulidae; genus Tragulus; species Tragulus kanchil. Next base: position 267,992,018 of record JAIOJX010000026.1, on the reverse strand, counting down.
GATGGTGTACCAATTACAGCTTTGTTTCTGTGAGAATGCTTCCTAACTTGCAAGTGAGAATAAGATGTTTTAGAACACAGATCATTTGTATCTGGGAATCACTGATAATATCTCTAAATATTTTGTCAGATAGTTTCTCAATATTATTTTCATTTCTTTTAAAGCCGTTTGGTCACAATCAATCTCAACAAGACATTCTTCAAGAAAATACAATATTAAAAGCCACAGATGTCCAGTTCCCTGTAAAACCGGTTGTAAGCAGTGAAGCAAAGGTACTCAATTTATACAGATAAATTTTGTGAACTAAAGTTTTTCATAAATTGTGCTTAAAGTAAGTAGTTGTTAATAAATAAACCAAAAGGGATTGTAGCTACAGGCAAGTCCTTTAGGGGCTAGGGATTTGCTCTGAAAAACAGTGGTTTAGGCATTTGTGATAGTTTTTAGGGATTCAGACATGATTCCTTTAGGAAGGCACTCAAAGGAAAACGTAATTTATCATTACATTTACATAAGGTTCAGAAGAACCAAAAATCAACTGTGGTGTTTAGAAGTCAGAATAGCTATTACTCCAGCAGACTGAGGGCAGCGCCAGTGTCTGAAACTGGTCATGGAGAGTCTAAAGAAGTTCTGATAAGGTTCTTTTTCTTGATCTGTTTGCCAGTTACATACGTATTTTCACTAGTGCTGTACACTCTATGCTTAATAGGAAGAAAATAATGGCAAAAAAATGGCATCATTCCCTTTGGCCAAGGTAAATTAACGGTGAAGTGGAATGAGTACTTTATAGAAGACAAGTTTCAGGAAAAGACTCCAGAGTTTTGTAGGGGGAAACGCAGTACTCCATATTCAACACAGTTACAGGCGTACCCCGTAGATACTGTGGGTTCGATTCTATACCACTCCCATAAGGTGAAAATTGCAGTAAAGACAGTCACAATTTTTGGTTTCCCAGTGCATATAAAAGTTAGATTTACATTATACTGTAGTCAAAATAATAGTACAGATTTTTAATTGACGATTAACTTTTTTTTGGCAAATTTTGCAATGGCATTATTTTCTATTGTTTATTCACAATGTTTGTCGTTGAAGATGGATTAGATGGTGTACCAATTACAGCTTTGTTTCTGTGAGAATGCTTCCTAACTTGCAAGTGAGAATAAGATGTTTTAGAACACAGATCATTTGTATCTGGGAATCACTGATAATATCTCTAAATATTTTGTCAGATAGTTTCTCAATATTATTTTCATTTCTTTTAAAGCCGTTTGGTCACAATCAATCTCAACAAGACATTCTTCAAGAAAATACAATATTAAAAGCCACAGATGTCCAGTTCCCTGTAAAACCGGTTGTAAGCAGTGAAGCAAAGGTACTCAATTTATACAGATAAATTTTGTGAACTAAAGTTTTTCATAAATTGTGCTTAAAGTAAGTAGTTGTTAATAAATAAACCAAAAGGGATTGTAGCTACAGGCAAGTCCTTTAGGGGCTAGGGATTTGCTCTGAAAAACAGTGGTTTAGGCATTTGTGATAGTTTTTAGGGATTCAGACATGATTCCTTTAGGAAGGCACTCAAAGGAAAACGTAATTTATCATTACATTTACATAAGGTTCAGAAGAACCAAAAATCAACTGTGGTGTTTAGAAGTCAGAATAGCTATTACTCCAGCAGACTGAGGGCAGCGCCAGTGTCTGAAACTGGTCATGGAGAGTCTAAAGAAGTTCTGATAAGGTTCTTTTTCTTGATCTGTTTGCCAGTTACATACGTATTTTCACTAGTGCTGTACACTCTATGCTTAATAGGAAGAAAATAATGGCAAAAAAATGGCATCATTCCCTTTGGCCAAGGTAAATTAACGGTGAAGTGGAATGAGTACTTTATAGAAGACAAGTTTCAGGAAAAGACTCCAGAGTTTTTGTAGGGGGAAACGCAGTACTCCATATTCAACACAGTTACAGGCGTACCCCGTAGATACTGTGGGTTCGATTCTATACCACTCCCATAAGGTGAAAATTGCAGTAAAGACAGTCACAATTTTTGGTTTCCCAGTGCATATAAAAGTTAGATTTACATTATACTGTAGTCTATTAATTAGTGCAATAGCATTATATCTAAAAGAATAATGTACATACCTTAATTTAAAATACTTGTTTGGCAAAAACTGCTAAATAGACATCATCTGGGCCTTTAGCCAGCAGTAATCTTGTTGCTGGTGGAGGGTCTTACCTTCCTGTGGATGGCTGCTGACTGATGACCATGAGGGTTGCGGAGGCGATTTCAGATCGATGGACTGTTCTTTTCATGAAGTTTCTCTGTAACGTACAGTGCTGTTTGGGAGAAGTCCTCCTGTGGGTAAAAAAGCTTTCAAAATTGAGCCAGTCCTCTCACACCCTGCCAGTGCCTTATGAAACTAAGTTTAGGTAATACTCTAAATCCTTTGTCATCATTTCTGCAATGAAACTTAAAGTCTTTCTTGAGTGTGGTTCAGGGCATCCCCAGAAAAAAAGTGACAAGTTACTGATGACCTACCAGAAATAAAATCCTGGTATAGAGTCAAATACTGCTAGAATTACCAGAGCGAGCACATGCTGTTAAAAGATGGTTCTGATCGATCTGTTTGATGTCTTCAGTTTGGTGGGGGGAGGGACACAATATTTGCAAAGTGCAATGGAACAAGGTGTACCTGTATTGGAAGCCTAGCTAGAACAGTTAGGCAAGAAAAAGAAATGAGGCATATAAAGTAATACTGTCACTATTTGCAGATAAGGGTTTATATATATAAATGATGTTCTTGATGATGCTATCCAAAAATTGAGAACAAATTCAGTAAAGTTGTGTGATATGAAATTAATGCAACAAATTTTTGTGTATTTCTATATACTAGTAAACTAGCGTAAAGAGAAATTAAGGAAAAAATCCCAGTGAATTCCCTGGCAATCCAGCGGTTAGGACTGGGCACTTTCAGTGTCAAGTTCAGTCCCTTGTTGGGGGGCTAATATTTTGCAAGCCACATGGTATGGCCAAAGAAAAAAAACAATCTCATTTACAATTGCACCAGAAAGAATACCTAGGAATAGATTTAACCAAAAAGATGAAAGACATACACTGAAAACTATGTGACGTTGACGAAAGAAATTGAAAAAGGTGCACTGTTGGTGGGATTGTAAATTGGTGCAGCCACTATGGACAACAGGGTAGAGGTGCCTTAGAAAATTGGGAGAAAAAACTATCCTATGATTCAGCAATTCTACTTTTTCAGTATTTGAAGAAAACAGAACCAACTCGAAACAATATCTGTATCCCAATGCCCACTGTTGCACTGTTTGCAATAATACCTAAGACACAGAAGCAACGTAAGTGTCCATTTATGAATGAATGGATAAAGGAAATGTGTGTGTAGAGAGAGAGAAAGGAAATTGTGCCATTATATGTGGAAAGATATGCAACAAAAAACCCAGGCTCACAGATACAGAGAAAATGTAGGTGTCTACCAGAGACAGGTAGGTGAGGGGTGGGTGAAATGAGAGGAGGTGGTAAGTCCTGGTATGTAGTGTACAGCCTGGGGGCATGTAGGTAATGCTATACTGCATATTTGAAAGTGGCTAAAAGTAAATCTTAAAAGTTCTCATTGTAAGGAAAACAATTTTGTAACTATATATGGTAACAGATGTGATTATTTCAATACAAATATTTTATGATACTCAAATTTACCATACGATCCATCTAGGTAGACCAAAAAAAGTGGAAGCAAGGACTTATTTTATATACCAGCATTCATAGTAGCATTATTCGCAGTAGTTAAAAGGTAGAAACCACTGAGAAATCAATCAACAGCAAATGGGTAAACACATGTAGTATATACATGCACAGTAGAATGAAATTCTGATGCATGCTTCAACATGGACGACTCAGGTAAGTGAAAGACAAAAGGACAAATATTCTACTATTCCACACACATAGCGTGCTTAGAATAGCTGAATCATAAAAGAGGATAGTGGTTGCCAAGGTCCGGGGAAAGGAGGAGTGAGGAGATACTGTTAAATGGGTCCAGATTTCAGTTTCAGAGGGTGAAAGAGGTCTGCAGCTGGAGCGTGGATACAGTGTACAGCAAGTGAGTGTACTTAATGTGACTGCATGGTAACTAAAGGGTTAAAAATGGTTTTTTTATGTTACGTATATTTTAATCTCCTAACAATTTTTTAAACAAAGAAATACAGCTTTCCAACAATAAGTTTAGATGGTAGGAATAGTATTTAGTTGAGTGAACTACTAGTAGCTGTGAGTTGAGTTGAATTTGAAGTAACAATTTTATTGCTACAGTTTTGTAAAATATTTGAACCCCCAATGAAATGTTTTCTTAAATGTTTCCATCATCTGTAGTATTTAATTAATTCATACTTAGAAAAGGAAAAGATTTTAATTTCTCTGTTTTTTTTAGGCCTTTATAAGACGCTGTTTAGCATACCGAAAAGAAGATAGGTTTGATGTGCACCAACTGGCCAATGACCCCTATCTCCTCCCACACATGAGAAGATCCAATTCTTCAGGAAACCTACACATGGCTGGGCTGACGGCATCCCCCACGCCCCCTTCTTCAAGCATAATTACTTACTGACTTTCCCACCAGAAGCGGCATGCTGTCTTTGAATTGCTTCCAGAGAAATGGGGAGGAGGTGGTAAGGGGTTCCTGGTATGTAGTTACAGCCTGGGGCATGTAGGTAATGCTATACTGCATATTTGAAAGTGGCTAAAAGTAAATCTTAAAAGTTCTCATTGTAAGGAAAACAATTTTGTAACTATATATGGTAACAGATGTGATTATTTCAATACAAATATTTTATGATACTCAAATTTACCATACGATCCATCTAGGTAGACCAAAAAAAGTGGAAGCAAGGACTTATTTTATATACCAGCATTCATAGTAGCATTATTCGCAGTAGTTAAAAGGTAGAAACCACTGAGAAATCAATCAACAGCAAATGGGTAAACACATGTAGTATATACATGCACAGTAGAATGAAATTCTGATGCATGCTTCAACATGGACGACTCAGGTAAGTGAAAGACAAAAGGACAAATATTCTACTATTCCACACACATAGCGTGCTTAGAATAGCTGAATCATAAAAGAGGATAGTGGTTGCCAAGGTCCGGGGAAAGGAGGAGTGAGGAGATACTGTTAAATGGGTCCAGATTTCAGTTTCAGAGGGTGAAAGAGGTCTGCAGCTGGAGCGTGGATACAGTGTACAGCAAGTGAGTGTACTTAATGTGACTGCATGGTAACTAAAGGGTTAAAAATGGTTTTTTTATGTTACGTATATTTTAATCTCCCTAACAATTTTTTAAACAAAGAAATACAGCTTTCCAACAATAAGTTTAGATGGTAGGAATAGTATTTAGTTGAGTGAACTACTAGTAGCTGTGAGTTGAGTTGAATTTGAAGTAACAATTTTATTGCTACAGTTTTGTAAAATATTTGAACCCCCAATGAAATGTTTTCTTAAATGTTTCCATCATCTGTAGTATTTAATTAATTCATACTTAGAAAAGGAAAAGATTTTAATTTCTCTGTTTTTTTTTTTAGGCCTTTATAAGACGCTGTTTAGCATACCGAAAAGAAGATAGGTTTGATGTGCACCAACTGGCCAATGACCCCTATCTCCTCCCACACATGAGAAGATCCAATTCTTCAGGAAACCTACACATGGCTGGGCTGACGGCATCCCCCACGCCCCCTTCTTCAAGCATAATTACTTACTGACTTTCCCACCAGAAGCGGCATGCTGTCTTTGAATTGCTTCCAGATGCACACTTGAGTTTGAGAGCTTTTGAGTGTTTTTGTTGTTTTTTTCACACAGGATATGGTTGAGGACCGTTTGTGAACTGAAGTTCATAGCGTCGTTTGTATGAGAGTGGATCATGGACAGTGAATAAATGTACATTTCTGGCTGTAGCCTTGAGCAGTACAGGGTGGCTGCCTAGGGCACAAAGGAAGACCATGGTGAGATAGGAGAAAGGTGGTTTTTGTTTGGGGGGAAACACTGTAAATAACGTTTATAATACTTCAGTACATTTGGTTGTTACTAGAGAGTTCTAATATGAAGGGTAGTTTTTCATTATTTAAAAACACATGGGAAAAATGAGACATTTCTAACACAAGGATTATACAGTGCCTGGATACAGTATTCAGCATTCAGTAGTTATCTGCTGCAACCAAAGTAAGAACTGAATGACAGTGACAGTTGTGTCTATCGTAACAGAACATGAGAATTAGAATCTTTGGGCAAAGCTAAATTTTATCACATGCCTATTCTGGCTTCTACCAAGTTGTACCTCAAAATCACGTGTCCACCTTTCTCCACTGGTTATGTAAAAGGGATAGCTGTCCCTAGATACATTAGACCTCTGACCAAGTGAGCTGCTTATTTTGAAATCAGTTGAAGTCATTAAAATATAGTATCTCCAGTGTTCTCAACATGTTAGGATGTTAACAGGTATTTTTCTTTTGTTACCAGGCCTTGTTCATTCAAACAAGTGACAATATGTAACCAAATGCAGACCAATTCTATGCAGGATAATGATAAATTCCCTTCTAGCTCTACTGTAAATTGTTGTACAGATGTCGATTTGAATTACCAAGTCTCAGCAGCTTATTCTTTTTTTTTTTAGGCCTTTATAAGACGCTGTTTAGCATACCGAAAAGAAGATAGGTTTGATGTGCACCAACTGGCCAATGACCCCTATCTCCTCCCACACATGAGAAGATCCAATTCTTCAGGAAACCTACACATGGCTGGGCTGACGGCATCCCCCACGCCCCCTTCTTCAAGCATAATTACTTACTGACTTTCCCACCAGAAGCGGCATGCTGTCTTTGAATTGCTTCCAGATGCACACTTGAGTTTGAGAGCTTTTGAGTGTTTTTGTTGTTTTTTTCACACAGGATATGGTTGAGGACCGTTTGTGAACTGAAGTTCATAGCGTCGTTTGTATGAGAGTGGATCATGGACAGTGAATAAATGTACATTTCTGGCTGTAGCCTTGAGCAGTACAGGGTGGCTGCCTAGGGCACAAAGGAAGACCATGGTGAGATAGGAGAAAGGTGGTTTTTGTTTGGGGGGAAACACTGTAAATAACGTTTATAATACTTCAGTACATTTGGTTGTTACTAGAGAGTTCTAATATGAAGGGTAGTTTTTCATTATTTAAAAACACATGGGAAAAATGAGACATTTCTAACACAAGGATTATACAGTGCCTGGATACAGTATTCAGCATTCAGTAGTTATCTGCTGCAACCAAAGTAAGAACTGAATGACAGTGACAGTTGTGTCTATCGTAACAGAACATGAGAATTAGAATCTTTGGGCAAAGCTAAATTTTATCACATGCCTATTCTGGCTTCTACCAAGTTGTACCTCAAAATCACGTGTCCACCTTTCTCCACTGGTTATGTAAAAGGGATAGCTGTCCCTAGATACATTAGACCTCTGACCAAGTGAGCTGCTTATTTTGAAATCAGTTGAAGTCATTAAAATATAGTATCTCCAGTGTTCTCAACATGTTAGGATGTTAACAGGTATTTTTCTTTTGTTACCAGGCCTTGTTCATTCAAACAAGTGACAATATGTAACCAAATGCAGACCAATTCTATGCAGGATAATGATAAATTCCCTTCTAGCTCTACTGTAAATTGTTGTACAGATGTCGTATTTGAATTACCAAGTCTCAGCAGCTTATTCTTGTACAAATGTTTAAAAATAAGGCTTTTCTAATTGGATATTGTATTTTTTTTAAGTCTTCTTGAAGGCGCTTTAATTGCTGCTAAATGGTGTTGCTTCTTTGCTAGAAAAAGAAAAAATCAAATGACCTCCTTAAAGGTGCAAGTTGACTGTACATCGTAGAGAATTATTAAAAGCAGGCATTCGTTAAAAATCAAAGCATGTAAAAATGATCCGTGCTGAACATAAGGAGTTCTTGAAATCAGTTTCTTGATTTCTAGGGCTGTAGAGCACATATATACTAGATTTATAAATTGTAATTCTACATTTTTAGAAGGTTCTTATCAGCAAGATGGGATGATGGTCCCTTAAACAAGTTTCTTGCGGTTTGTACAGATTTGTTAAAATGTGAACATTTTCTAACTGCCTAATATGGTAGAAACCATTATTTTTCAGGATGCTGTATTTCACTCCTTTAAGAAATTTCTTTATCACCACATTCACAATGCTGATTCTTACATGTAAATTGTCCATGTTGCCGAAAAAGGAAACTTTGGTTACCACAGATCCTCCTTAATGTTGTACAGTTAAGCTGTGGCTCTTATTTCTGATATTGCAAGCCATTTTGTTCTTTCATTGTACATAGACACTTGTCTCTTTAAGATGCTGCTGAAATTGTAGAGAATGTAGCCAAAACAGTAATAAACAATGACAGTTAAAATTTAAAGACTATGAAATTACATTTGAAGGAAGCTTTCAAGACTTAGGACATTGACTGGGCTCCTTTACATAAGAATCAGCTGAATAAATTCTTGAAGTATCAAAAACTTCAAGCTGTTAAAGTATACCTAATCAATTCAAGGCTAATTTGTTACCTTTCCCAAAATCACGTGTCCACCTTTCTCCACTGGTTATGTAAAAGGGATAGCTGTCCCTAGATACATTAGACCTCTGACCAAGTGAGCTGCTTATTTTGAAATCAGTTGAAGTCATTAAAATATAGTATCTCCAGTGTTCTCAACATGTTAGGATGTTAACAGGTATTTTTCTTTTGTTACCAGGCCTTGTTCATTCAAACAAGTGACAATATGTAACCAAATGCAGACCAATTCTATGCAGGATAATGATAAATTCCCTTCTAGCTCTACTGTAAATTGTTGTACAGATGTCGATTTGAATTACCAAGTCTCAGCAGCTTATTCTTGTACAAATGTTTAAAAATAAGGCTTTTCTAATTGGATATTGTATTTTTTTTAAGTCTTCTTGAAGGCGCTTTAATTGCTGCTAAATGGTGTTGCTTCTTTGCTAGAAAAAGAAAAAATCAAATGACCTCCTTAAAGGTGCAAGTTGACTGTACATCGTAGAGAATTATTAAAAGCAGGCATTCGTTAAAAATCAAAGCATGTAAAAATGATCCGTGCTGAACATAAGGAGTTCTTGAAATCAGTTTCTTGATTTCTAGGGCTGTAGAGCACATATATACTAGATTTATAAATTGTAATTCTACATTTTTAGAAGGTTCTTATCAGCAAGATGGGATGATGGTCCCTTAAACAAGTTTCTTGCGGTTTGTACAGATTTGTTAAAATGTGAACATTTTCTAACTGCCTAATATGGTAGAAACCATTATTTTTCAGGATGCTGTATTTCACTCCTTTAAGAAATTTCTTTATCACCACATTCACAATGCTGATTCTTACATGTAAATTGTCCATGTTGCCGAAAAAGGAAACTTTGGTTACCACAGATCCTCCTTAATGTTGTACAGTTAAGCTGTGGCTCTTATTTCTGATATTGCAAGCCATTTTGTTCTTTCATTGTACATAGACACTTGTCTCTTTAAGATGCTGCTGAAATTGTAGAGAATGTAGCCAAAACAGTAATAAACAATGACAGTTAAAATTTAAAGACTATGAAATTACATTTGAAGGAAGCTTTCAAGACTTAGGACATTGACTGGGCTCCTTTACATAAGAATCAGCTGAATAAATTCTTGAAGTATACTTCAAGATAAGTATCAAGGGGGTTCAAGCTGTTAAAGTATACCTAATAATCAATATCAAGGCTAATCCTGGGTAAGTAACACTTAGCCCTGTGGGGAATGGCTTAAAGGCTATACCTGTTCCTCTGTAGATTAAGATAGAAATCCTATTTTTAAAAAATATCAACAGTAATGAAATGTTAGCATCAACTGAGTGCTTTAGGTGCTGTCTACAAATTTTTCAGTTTTGTTGTTTGAGTTTTCAGCCTTCTGAATACTAATATACCATGTTCATTATAGTAACTGTTATTTGAAGTCCCAAATTAAAAGAAAATACCCGATTTTGTTTAAAATTTTAGTGAGGTATCTAAGTGGATGTGTGGAGAAGGAAATGGAATCAGCAGTCTTGCCTGGAGAATCTCACGGACAGAGGGGCCTGATGGACTGCAGTCCATAGGGTCATGAAGCATTGGACACGACTGAGTGACTAAACAGCAGCAATAAGTGAATGTGTACATTTAACAAAATGGAAAAAGAGGTACAGACCTAGATCCCTGGTTTTAACATATTATTTTCAAATGAATGGACAGAAAAGGAGGAAAACAAGCCATAAAACAAAAATGTTTCCCTGGGCTTATGTAATCATCAGTTTAAAATCCAAGGTGTGAAAGTGATAAGCCAGCTTTGAGACCATCTGTTCCTCCTACAGTTTTTCCAAAGAAATGACACAGCTTTGGGGGTAGTTATGCCCCAACCCCAGCAGATACAAGAAAGCTAATTGAGCCAAAGTGAGTACTATAACCTTTCCTGGAAAACTAGTATCACTAATTTCAAAACTGTCATGCTCATATTCCTTGACTCTAATTATCTTTTGAAGCTGAAATTGTTTTTTGGTCTCCTAAATTCCGTCCTCAGAATTAAAGCATTTCCTTTATTCCTTAGACAGTTGCAGAGGGCTCTTCCCTTTAAGAAGCACTGCAAAGTAAATGTACAGTTTTTGCATATAATTTAAAATATTTCTTTGATATCAATTAGCTTTAGTGCATGCATGCTGAGAGGAAGTAAGTGTAGAAACCACCCTAATTTATTAAGTCTGAAGTTGGGTAGATACTTGGTTGTTTTTCAAACAAAGTTTTAAATCTATTTTTTACTTACTGGCTGCCATCCCCTTCTCCTAAAAAAAGTAATTTTCAGTTTAAATGGTACATAAAATGTGAACAAACACTTCTACAAATACCTCATTACATGAAACCAAAATGGTAGAATTTCAGTGAAACAAATTTAAAGAGTATATTATTGTGTGTTCTGCTGTTGTTGTTACTTATTAAATGCAATAATGCTGATTACCATCAGATGTTATTAAGCTGTTTTGCAGGGATAGTGCAGACTGTCCAGTCCTATTAGACTGTGAGTGTATGCTTAGAATTTGCATTACTGGCTGATTTGTGTGCGAAAAAAGACAGTCTTACTCTTACACACATTTTAACATCACAATGGCACATCTTACAATAATCCCACTTTAAATATTGACATGTTATTGTGTCATTTTCCTCCCACATATACTGAACTCTAATGTTCTTAAGGCTTAATTTATTTTAAAAATATTTTAGCAGCTAGATTTTTAATAAAATTGTAAGAATTCTAGTTCTTGGATTTCAGGAATTTTATGACATAGTCTTAGAATTTCTACAACTTTCTGTTGATTTAAATTATAACATACACATCTCCATTTACCTTCCTCTGCTTTCATTTCCCTCTTTTTTTTTTTTTTTTTTTTGAGGGTTTTCTCCCTGTGAATTCTTGAACTTTTGAAGGGGAAAGGTTCATTGAGTAAATGTATATAGACTAACTTCAAAACAACTGTGTAAAGCCAGAGCCAGAGGAGAGCTCAGAAGTTATTTTTCATTAGGATCAAAATGCATAGTTTTCACTCAGAAATCCTCATTTAACACAGATATAACAGAGATATAGATCATCTACATACGTACAACTGTTTCTAAAAAGGCAATAACAATAATACTGGTTAAGAACTCATCTTAGAACTAGATTCTCTGGGCTCTAGTTGCCATTTGCTACTTGTATTTCAGGTTCCTCAACTGAAATTGAGAATAATAGTACCCACCATACAGTGGTTGCAAGAAATGAGTTCCCCTACATAAACCCATAGAAGAACCTAGCTCACTGTAATACCATGTATATAAAGCTGCTGTGATCATTCTCATTCATACTCAAAGATGAGTCTGAAGTTGGGTAGATACTTGGTTGTTTTTCAAACAAAGTTTTAAATCTATTTTTTACTTACTGGCTGCCATCCCCTTCTCCTAAAAAAAGTAATTTTCAGTTTAAATGGTACATAAAATGTGAACAAACACTTCTACAAATACCTCATTACATGAAACCAAAATGGTAGAATTTCAGTGAAACAAATTTAAAGAGTATATTATTGTGTGTTCTGCTGTTGTTGTTACTTATTAAATGCAATAATGCTGATTACCATCAGATGTTATTAAGCTGTTTTGCAGGGATAGTGCAGACTGTCCAGTCCTATTAGACTGTGAGTGTATGCTTAGAATTTGCATTACTGGCTGATTTGTGTGCGAAAAAAGACAGTCTTACTCTTACACACATTTTAACATCACAATGGCACATCTTACAATAATCCCACTTTAAATATTGACATGTTATTGTGTCATTTTCCTCCCACATATACTGAACTCTAATGTTCTTAAGGCTTAATTTATTTTAAAAATATTTTAGCAGCTAGATTTTTAATAAAATTGTAAGAATTCTAGTTCTTGGATTTCAGGAATTTTATGACATAGTCTTAGAATTTCTACAACTTTCTGTTGATTTAAATTATAACATACACATCTCCATTTACCTTCCTCTGCTTTCATTTCCCTCTTTTTTTTTTTTTTTTTTTTGAGGGTTTTCTCCCTGTGAATTCTTGAACTTTTGAAGGGGAAAGGTTCATTGAGTAAATGTATATAGACTAACTTCAAAACAACTGTGTAAAGCCAGAGCCAGAGGAGAGCTCAGAAGTTATTTTTCATTAGGATCAAAATGCATAGTTTTCACTCAGAAATCCTCATTTAACACAGATATAACAGAGATATAGATCATCTACATACGCATAACTGTTTCTAAAAAGGCAATAACAATAATACTGGTTAAGAACTCATCTTAGAACTAGATTCTCTGGGCTCTAGTTGCCATTTGCTACTTGTATTTCAGGTTCCTCAACTGAAATTGAGAATAATAGTACCCACCATACGAAGTGGTTGCAAGAAATGAGTTCCCCTACATAAACCCATAGAAGAACCTAGCTCACTGTAATACCATGTATATAAAGCTGCTGTGATCATTCTCATTCATACTCAAAGATGATTCTACTGCTTTTTTCCTACATATAAGATGCTTCCTGTGAAAAATTATTTTCTGTTAAACAATTCTGCAATATTTCACTCATTTTAAATGAAAATGGAAGGCATAGCAATGAAAAATAAAAATAACTTTGTCTCAACTGTAATTACCAAAAGGATCACATACTCCAACCATTTAGGCTATTTCATCAGAAGAAATTCTGCATTCATCCCAGTGTTTTCTGTGATAGTAACAGTCATCTGAGGTAGAACAGGTGCTATTATACCAGTTTTACAGAGGAGAAACATTGAAGAAAAGAACTTGGTAAGACCATATAGCTAGTAAATGACATCAGAACTAAAGCTTCTTGAGTCCTGGAGCGAGGTTCTTAATGACATCTTGCCTCTTTGGGAGAAAATTTATGTAGTGCATTAAATCATGGTTTTTTTAAATGGCAAAAGTGAACAGACACAAATATAACTGTCACTATTAACGATCAATATAAAGAATTGCTCTGTTGGGTCAGGAATGCCGTCTGAGGTATGCCTTGATGGTGGAATCACCTTAGAGAGGAGTTTCTGTCCAGACCCGTCCTCAGCAAGGCATAAAGTGGGTCACAAAGCCTTTTCTTGTTCTCACACACTTGTTTTTCCCTGCATTTAAAATTTATTAATAACTCAATGATCGGATCAGGCTCTGGCTAAGAGGACTCAATGCCCATAAATGTATATAGACTAACTTCAAAACAACTGTGTAAAGCCAGAGCCAGAGGAGAGCTCAGAAGTTATTTTTCATTAGGATCAAAATGCATAGTTTTCACTCAGAAATCCTCATTTAACACAGATATAACAGAGATATAGATCATCTACATACGTACAACTGTTTCTAAAAAGGCAATAACAATAATACTGGTTAAGAACTCATCTTAGAACTAGATTCTCTGGGCTCTAGTTGCCATTTGCTACTTGTATTTCAGGTTCCTCAACTGAAATTGAGAATAATAGTACCCACCATACGAAGTGGTTGCAAGAAATGAGTTCCCCTACATAAACCCATAGAAGAACCTAGCTCACTGTAATACCATGTATATAAAGCTGCTGTGATCATTCTCATTCATACTCAAAGATGATTCTACTGCTTTTTTCCTACATATAAGATGCTTCCTGTGAAAAATTATTTTCTGTTAAACAATTCTGCAATATTTCACTCATTTTAAATGAAAATGGAAGGCATAGCAATGAAAAATAAAAATAACTTTGTCTCAACTGTAATTACCAAAAGGATCACATACTCCAACCATTTAGGCTATTTCATCAGAAGAAATTCTGCATTCATCCCAGTGTTTTCTGTGATAGTAACAGTCATCTGAGGTAGAACAGGTGCTATTATACCAGTTTTACAGAGGAGAAACATTGAAGAAAAGAACTTGGTAAGACCATATAGCTAGTAAATGACATCAGAACTAAAGCTTCTTGAGTCCTGGAGCGAGGTTCTTAATGACATCTTGCCTCTTTGGGAGAAAATTTATGTAGTGCATTAAATCATGGTTTTTCAAAATGGCAAAAGTGAACAGACACAAATATAACTGTCACTATTAACGATCAATATAAAGAATTGCTCTGTTGGGTCAGGAATGCCGTCTGAGGTATGCCTTGATGGTGGAATCACCTTAGAGAGGAGTTTCTGTCCAGACCCGTCCTCAGCAAGGCATAAAGTGGGTCACAAAGCCTTTTCTTGTTCTCACACACTTGTTTTTCCCTGCATTTAAAATTTATTAATAACTCAATGATCGGATCAGGCTCTGGCTAAGAGGGATCAATTCACTTTTCTCACCCTCAGCCCACTTTCATGAGGGTAGAAGGCATGTTTCCTCTCCTTGCAGTGGTACCAGTTGATTTCTCAAAAGAAATCTGGGAAACTGAGTGTTAAGTAAAATACCTGATAGAGTCTTATACATCTAATGAAATTACCCATGTATGGTACTCCAATACCATAATCACAAATGAGGAATCCTGACTTTACCAAGTGACTCTTACTTTTTTTTTTAAAGCCTGCCTGTAATTTAAAATTTTCTTTATGTGATCCATTTTCATCTGAAGAATTTAGGCTGTTCCCAGATACCTAAGCTAAATACTTAACCTAAACACTAGATGGGCATGACCAGCACACCACCTTTCTTAGTGTTAGGAGATAGTATATTTGGTTTAAACCCTGTTGATATGTTCAGAGAGATAATGATTTATTTCTACGATATGACCAACTTAGACACTAAAATTACCTGATCTAAAGAATGAGTATGACATATGTCATTCATATTGATTCTATTTCCTTATGTCTGCTAATGACCAAATTCATAATTTCCTTTTAAGGAGGTATTCAGAAGAGTGAAAGGTGGGGAAAGCATGGGTTTTGAAGTCTGACCTGAGTTTACATTTGGCTTTTGTTCCTTAATAATTGGGTGCCCTCAGAGATGTCACTGACAACCTCTCTTGGCCCCCCAAAACTTCCAAACATCTGCCAAGTGTGTAGACCCCCAAAAAAAAACCACTTGAGTCCTGGAGCGAGGTTCTTAATGACATCTTGCCTCTTTGGGAGAAAATTTATGTAGTGCATTAAATCATGGTTTTTCAAAATGGCAAAAGTGAACAGACACAAATATAACTGTCACTATTAACGATCAATATAAAGAATTGCTCTGTTGGGTCAGGAATGCCGTCTGAGGTATGCCTTGATGGTGGAATCACCTTAGAGAGGAGTTTCTGTCCAGACCCGTCCTCAGCAAGGCATAAAGTGGGTCACAAAGCCTTTTCTTGTTCTCACACACTTGTTTTTCCCTGCATTTAAAATTTATTAATAACTCAATGATCGGATCAGGCTCTGGCTAAGAGGGATCAATTCACTTTTCTCACCCTCAGCCCACTTTCATGAGGGTAGAAGGCATGTTTCCTCTCCTTGCAGTGGTACCAGTTGATTTCTCAAAAGAAATCTGGGAAACTGAGTGTTAAGTAAAATACCTGATAGAGTCTTATACATCTAATGAAATTACCCATGTATGGTACTCCAATACCATAATCACAAATGAGGAATCCTGACTTTACCAAGTGACTCTTACTTTTTTTTTTAAAGCCTGCCTGTAATTTAAAATTTTCTTTATGTGATCCATTTTCATCTGAAGAATTTAGGCTGTTCCCAGATACCTAAGCTAAATACTTAACCTAAACACTAGATGGGCATGACCAGCACACCACCTTTCTTAGTGTTAGGAGATAGTATATTTGGTTTAAACCCTGTTGATATGTTCAGAGAGATAATGATTTATTTCTACGATATGACCAACTTAGACACTAAAATTACCTGATCTAAAGAATGAGTATGACATATGTCATTCATATTGATTCTATTTCCTTATGTCTGCTAATGACCAAATTCATAATTTCCTTTTAAGGAGGTATTCAGAAGAGTGAAAGGTGGGGAAAGCATGGGTTTTGAAGTCTGACCTGAGTTTACATTTGGCTTTTGTTCCTTAATAATTGGGTGCCCTCAGAGATGTCACTGACAACCTCTCTTGGCTCACCTTCCACATCTGCCAAGTGTGTATACCAGAAAGTTCCTCCAAGTAATATGGCATGAGTTCTGACCAATCAGATCGAATGTTGGCCATAATGTAGAAGACAGGAGTAAGAGTAACTGTGAGATACCTTGAGGAGATAGGAAAGAGGAGTCCAGGAAACTCCAAACAGCAGCCATTTATCAATGTGGAGCTGTTTCTGTATTTTAACTTATAAATTTGGGTTAACTACTTAGTATGAGCCCTGTGTGTCATCAGTGACAAGATCAGCTCTGTCAATGACTACCTTCAGTTCAGCCTGCACAGCTATTCTGGAAGTCAGCACATCCCAGGCACATGAGTGTCGTGGGTTGGAGACCTAACTGGTCTGTTTCCAGAACTTTTTCTTCACTTTAGAAATGCTACTTGGATCTCAAGATTGTTTCTGTTCAAGACACCCTGAATATTAAATAAAGTCATGGTGGTTGCTGGACTGATTTTAGAAAAACACAAAGCAAAAATTTACAATAGATACACAAAAGATTAAAGAATCTAAGCATACTACCACAGAAAAATCACCAAGGAAAAGAACACAAAGGAACTACCAAATGGGGGGGAAAGGCAGTAAGTACATAAGCATCAGTTATTTTTAATGTAAACAGACTAAACTCTCCAAAAGATACAAAGTGGCAAAATACGTAAAACGGGCAGGACCCATGTGTATGCTACCTACAAGAGACTTCACATGTAAAGACACAAACTGAACTTGAAGGGTGAAAATAGATATTTGTGCAAATGGAAACCAAAAGAAGCTGCAGTAGCTATACCTGTTATCAGCCAAAATAGATTTTAAGACAAAAAGTGTTAGGAGATAGTATATTTGGTTTAAACCCTGTTGATATGTTCAGAGAGATAATGATTTATTTCTACGATATGACCAACTTAGACACTAAAATTACCTGATCTAAAGAATGAGTATGACATATGTCATTCATATTGATTCTATTTCCTTATGTCTGCTAATGACCAAATTCATAATTTCCTTTTAAGGAGGTATTCAGAAGAGTGAAAGGTGGGGAAAGCATGGGTTTTGAAGTCTGACCTGAGTTTACATTTGGCTTTTGTTCCTTAATAATTGGGTGCCCTCAGAGATGTCACTGACAACCTCTCTTGGCTCACCTTCCACATCTGCCAAGTGTGTATACCAGAAAGTTCCTCCAAGTAATATGGCATGAGTTCTGACCAATCAGATCGAATGTTGGCCATAATGTAGAAGACAGGAGTAAGAGTAACTGTGAGATACCTTGAGGAGATAGGAAAGAGGAGTCCAGGAAACTCCAAACAGCAGCCATTTATCAATGTGGAGCTGTTTCTGTATTTTAACTTATAAATTTGGGTTAACTACTTAGTATGAGCCCTGTGTGTCATCAGTGACAAGATCAGCTCTGTCAATGACTACCTTCAGTTCAGCCTGCACAGCTATTCTGGAAGTCAGCACATCCCAGGCACATGAGTGTCGTGGGTTGGAGACCTAACTGGTCTGTTTCCAGAACTTTTTCTTCACTTTAGAAATGCTACTTGGATCTCAAGATTGTTTCTGTTCAAGACACCCTGAATATTAAATAAAGTCATGGTGGTTGCTGGACTGATTTTAGAAAAACACAAAGCAAAAATTTACAATAGATACACAAAAGATTAAAGAATCTAAGCATACTACCACAGAAAAATCACCAAGGAAAAGAACACAAAGGAACTACCAAATGGGGGGGAAAGGCAGTAAGTACATAAGCATCAGTTATTTTTAATGTAAACAGACTAAACTCTCCAAAAGATACAAAGTGGCAAAATACGTAAAACGGGCAGGACCCATGTGTATGCTACCTACAAGAGACTTCACATGTAAAGACACAAACTGAACTTGAAGGGGTGAAAATAGATATTTGTGCAAATGGAAACCAAAAGAAGCTGCAGTAGCTATACCTGTTATCAGCCAAAATAGATTTTAAGACAAAAAAGCTGTGATAAAAGATAAAGCCATTATCACGTAATAATAAAGAGATAGATCCAACAAAAGGACATAACACTTGTAAATATTTATACACCCAACATACAAGCACTTAAGTATATAAAGCAAATATTAAAATACCTAAAGGGGGAAACTGATAGAATAACAGTAAGGAACTTTAATATCCACCTTCATGAATAGGTAAATCATTCAGACTGAAAATAAGGAAACAGCCTTAAATGACACATTAGACCAAGCTTAACAGACCTGAGTTACATAGGAGCCGGGTCAGCAGCTCCCTGTGTGAATTCACATGAAACTTTTGATCCCTGCAAAACTACTAATTGCCTAGTATAGACCAGAAGCCTTGCTGATAACAGATAATCATTCAACACATTTTGTATGTTACATATTATTATATACTGCATTCCTAAAACAAAATCTATAGAAAAGAAATGTTAAGAAAATAAGGAAGAGAATATATACACATTCACTACTGCATTTGTCAATACCATAAGTTAACAAGACAAATCATCTGTCAGTACCTACATCAATACTGTCTTATGTTCTGTATAACATTGTGGATGTTACATGTATTATCAACAGTAGACATCAAAAATGAAAAAAATGTAAATAAAATTTACAGGTATAGTAATTCATGTATCAATAATGAAGAAGCAATGTAATATGACTGCTTTATAGCAGTGTCCTGTAATCCACAGAAATATTTAACAGCCTATACACTAATGAATGAATCATTGTGAAATTTCATGGCATCAAGTAGTAGTCATATTCATAATATAGTACTGGAAACACTATTACACATTAAAAAAAGATTACCTGAGATGATAGGTTGTTGTTCAGTTTCTCCATTACAAGAGAGGTAGACTGAATAGTAATTATTTGAAAGCAAAGTTATAAAAAGAACACAAAGGAACTACCAAATGGGAAAGGCAGTAAGTACATAAGCATCAGTTATTTTTAATGTAAACAGACTAAACTCTCCAAAAGATACAAAGTGGCAAAATACGTAAAACGGGCAGGACCCATGTGTATGCTACCTACAAGAGACTTCACATGTAAAGACACAAACTGAACTTGAAGGGGTGAAAATAGATATTTGTGCAAATGGAAACCAAAAGAAGCTGCAGTAGCTATACCTGTTATCAGCCAAAATAGATTTTAAGACAAAAAAGCTGTGATAAAAGATAAAGCCATTATCACGTAATAATAAAGAGATAGATCCAACAAAAGGACATAACACTTGTAAATATTTATACACCCAACATACAAGCACTTAAGTATATAAAGCAAATATTAAAATACCTAAAGGGGGAAACTGATAGAATAACAGTAAGGAACTTTAATATCCACCTTCATGAATAGGTAAATCATTCAGACTGAAAATAAGGAAACAGCCTTAAATGACACATTAGACCAAGCTTAACAGACCTGAGTTACATAGGAGCCGGGTCAGCAGCTCCCTGTGTGAATTCACATGAAACTTTTGATCCCTGCAAAACTACTAATTGCCTAGTATAGACCAGAAGCCTTGCTGATAACAGATAATCATTCAACACATTTTGTATGTTACATATTATTATATACTGCATTCCTAAAACAAAATCTATAGAAAAGAAATGTTAAGAAAATAAGGAAGAGAATATATACACATTCACTACTGCATTTGTCAATACCATAAGTTAACAAGACAAATCATCTGTCAGTACCTACATCAATACTGTCTTATGTTCTGTATAACATTGTGGATGTTACATGTATTATCAACAGTAGACATCAAAAATGAAAAAAATGTAAATAAAATTTACAGGTATAGTAATTCATGTATCAATAATGAAGAAGCAATGTAATATGACTGCTTTATAGCAGTGTCCTGTAATCCACAGAAATATTTAACAGCCTATACACTAATGAATGAATCATTGTGAAATTTCATGGCATCAAGTAGTAGTCATATTCATAATATAGTACTGGAAACACTATTACACATTAAAAAAAGATTACCTGAGATGATAGGTTGTTGTTCAGTTTCTCCATTACAAGAGAGGTAGACTGAATAGTAATTATTTGAAAGCAAAGTTATAAAAAAGAAAACTAACATATTATTGGTTTCATATTAAATATTACTCACTTTAATATAAGGATAGGCTATTCACTTCAGTACCTCTTGCACACAGTGTTCAACACACATAATTTTGTATATCTGTTGAAAAATATCCATGTATAAGTTCCCCCACACAAGTCAAACCCATGTTGTTCAAGGGTCAACTAGATGTAAAACATTCCTTCCAAAAGCAACAACATACATATTCTTCAAGTTGCACATGCCACGTTCTCCAGAACAGATCATATGTTAGGCCATGAAACAAGTATTAATAAATATAAGATTGAAATCGTAAGAAACATCTTTTCCAACCACAATGGCTTTAAACTAGAAATCAATTACATGAAGGAAACTGGAAAATTCAAAAATATGTGGAGATTAAAAAACATACTATTGAAAAACTGAGTCAAAATAAATTTAAAAATACCTTGAGACAAATGAAAATGGAAATACAGCAGCAAAACTTAAGTGATGCATCAAAAGCTGTTCTAAGAGGGGCTTGTAGTGACAAATGCCGACCTCAAGAAACAAGAAAAAAATTCATAATTTTATACCTCAAGGACCTCAAAATTTCAAATCACAACTTTATACTTTAAGAAAAAGAACAAAGAAAACCCAAAGTTAGGAGAAGAAAGGAAATTATGAAATCAGCAGAAATACAGCAGAGACTTAAACATGAAACTAAGAGCTAGCTCTTTGAAATAATAAAATTGACTAACCGTTGGCTAGACAAACCAACATAATAGAGGACTCAAAATCAGAAATGAAAAAAGAGATGTTAACACTTATAACATAGAAATACAAAGGATCATAATTTTTCATATGTGCTATGAACAATTAACTATACACCAAAAAAAACTGACAGCCTAGAGAAAAGGATACATTCGTAGTAATATAACAGTGGCCAAGACTGAATCATGAAGGAATAGAAAATCTGAACATACCAATTACTAGTAAGAAGACTGAATCAGTATCAAAAACCTCCTGAAAAACAAAAGGAACCAATGGCTTCACAGATGAAATCTACCAAATATTAAATGATACACAGCCTCTTCAACAAGTGGAGCTGGAAGAATTGGACAGCTACATGCAAAAAAATGAAATTGGAACATTCCCTGACACCATACACTAAGATCAACTCAAAATGGATTAAAGACCTAAATGTAAGACCAGAAACCATCAAACTCTTAGAGGAGAATATAGGCAAAACCCTCAAGGACATCAATCAAAGCAAGATCTTCTCTGACCCACCAACTAAAATAGCAGAACTGAAAAGAAAAATGAACATATGGGACCTCATGAAACTTAAAAGCTTTTGTACAGCAAAAGAAATTACAAAAAAGCTCAACAGACACCCCACAGAGTGGGAGAAAACCATAGCAAATGAAACAACAAAGAATTAATCTCCAAAATCTACAAGCAACTCAGACAACTCAGCACAGTGAAAACGAACAACCCAATCAAAAAATGGGAAAAAGATCTAAAGAGACGCCTCTCCAAAGAGGACATACAGATGGCCCCAAAGCACATGAAACGATGTTCAACCTCGCTTATTATTAGAGAAATGCAAATTAAAACTACAATGAGATATCACCTCACACCCGTCAGAATGGCCATCTTCAAAAAATCTGCAGACAATAAATGCTGGGGAGGGTGCGGAGAGGGGGGAGCCCTCTTGCATTGCTGGTGGGAATGTGGATTGATGCAGCCTCTATGGAAGACAGTATGGAGATTTCTTAAAAAACTGAAAGTGGAAGCACCCTGTGACCCAGCAATCCCACTCTTAGGCTTATATCCTGATGAAATCAAAACTGAAAGAAGCACCTGTACCCCGGTGTTCGTTGCAGCTCTCTATGCAATGGCCAAAACATGGAAGCAACCTAGATGTCCATCGACGAATGAATGGATCCAGAAGCTCTGGTACATATATACAATGGAATACTACTCAGCTGTTCAAAGAAATGCAGAAGACTCAGTCCTAATGAAGTGGCTGGCTCTAGAACCTATCATAAAAAGTGAAGTAAGTCAAAAAGAGAAAGACAAATACAGTATACTAACACACATATATGGAATCTAGTAGGACGGTCTTGATAACACGCGAGGGAACTCATGAAAAAAACAGACAGAGCATAGACATAGGGACATCGTGGCGAAGAAATAGGGAGAGGGAAGCATGGAGGAAGTAATAAGGAAACCTATAGTGCTATGTGTGGAAAAGATAGCTAGTGTTATAGTGCTAAGGGAATAGGAGTGCTTACAATGGCTTGGGGTGAAGGTCTGGAGGGGTGGGATTGGGGTCCTGGGCGGGTGGGGACCATGGATATGCATATGACTGATCTGGAAACATACATGTCTGTGAACAACAAAACTCTGTAAAACCTTTAAAATAAAGAATAAAAAAAAATAAAGGCAAAAAAAAAAAAAATCACACCTAAGAATGAAAAAGCCAGTTTCACATGAGAAAAGGTTTTTATAGTAGGATTGCATAGGACAAGATGAGGCCAATGAAATGTTTTGTCTTTCACTTCTTCCTTTACCCTGTACTTGGGTCACTAATCATATAAAATCAGATCCTTCTAAGACAATTTATGACATAAAATATAGTTTCCATGAAAATTTGAAAAAATAAATATATAGGAACTTTCATTTCAACCTCGCTTATTATTAGAGAAATGCAAATTAAAACTACAATGAGATATCACCTCACACCCGTCAGAATGGCCATCTTCAAAAAATCTGCAGACAATAAATGCTGGGGAGGGTGCGGAGAGGGGGGAGCCCTCTTGCATTGCTGGTGGGAATGTGGATTGATGCAGCCTCTATGGAAGACAGTATGGAGATTTCTTAAAAAACTGAAAGTGGAAGCACCCTGTGACCCAGCAATCCCACTCTTAGGCTTATATCCTGATGAAATCAAAACTGAAAGAAGCACCTGTACCCCGGTGTTCGTTGCAGCTCTCTATGCAATGGCCAAAACATGGAAGCAACCTAGATGTCCATCGACGAATGAATGGATCCAGAAGCTCTGGTACATATATACAATGGAATACTACTCAGCTGTTCAAAGAAATGCAGAAGACTCAGTCCTAATGAAGTGGCTGGCTCTAGAACCTATCATAAAAAGTGAAGTAAGTCAAAAAGAGAAAGACAAATACAGTATACTAACACACATATATGGAATCTAGTAGGACGGTCTTGATATCACGCGCAGGGAACTCATGAAAAAAACAGACAGAGCATAGACATAGGGACATCGTGGCGAAGAAATAGGGAGAGGGAAGCATGGAGGAAGTAATAAGGAAACCTATAGTGCTATGTGTGGAAAAGATAGCTAGTGTCATAGTGCTAAGGGAATAGGAGTGCTTACAATGGCTTGGGGCAAAGGTCTGGAGGGGTGGGATGGGGGGATCTGGGCGGGTGGGGACCATGGATATGCATATGACTGATCTGGAAACATACATGTCTGTGAACAACAAAACTCTGTAAAACCTTTAAAATAAAGAATAAAAAAAAATAAAGGCAAAAAAAAAAAAAATCACACCTAAGAATGAAAAAGCCAGTTTCACATGAGAAAAGGTTTTTATAGTAGGATTGCATAGGACAAGATGAGGCCAATGAAATGTTTTGTCTTTCACTTCTTCCTTTACCCTGTACTTGGGTCACTAATCATATAAAATCAGATCCTTCTAAGAAAATTCATGACATAAAATATAGTTTCCATGATTTTGAAAATAAATATATAGGAACTTTCAATTTATTCTTATTCAAGTAGAGTTGATTCAAAATATTATATTCGTTTCAGGTATACAACAAAATCACCCAGTTTTATTTTCTCAGATTATACTCCATTATAGGTTATTACAAGTTATTGAATATAATTCCCTATGTTATATAATAAATCCTTATTGCTTATCTATTTTATGTATAGTAGTTTGTTAACCCCATATTCCTATATTATCCCTATTTTATTATTTCTCTTCCTTTTGGTAGCCATTGTTTTCTACAACCCTGAGTCTATTTCTGTTTTGTATATACAATCATTTGTGTTATTTTTAGATGTCACATATAAGTGATACCATATAGTAATTTCTCTCTCTGACTTACTTAGTACATTCATCTCTAGGTCCATCCGTGTTCATACAAATGGCAATCTTTCATTTTTTTGTATGGCTGAATAATGTTCCATTGTATACACTTACCACATCTTAAACCAATCACCTATTGATGGACTCTGGGATTGGTTCCATGTCTTGGCTGTTGTAGGCAGTGCTGCTATGAACTCCAGGGTGTATGTATTTTTTCAAATTAGAATTTTCATTTTTTCTGGATATATACGCAAGAGTGGAAGTGCTAGATCATATGGTAGCTCTATTTTTGGTTTTCGAGGGAACTTCCAGGCTGCTGTCCATGGTGGTTGCACCAGTTTGCATTCCCACCAGCGGTGCTGGTGGGCTCCCTTCTCTCCACATCCTTGCCAGCATTTGGGATTTGTAACCTTTTTGGTAATAGCTAGTTATTTTTAAGTAAATAATAAAGTGTGTGTGCTCAGGAAGAATTCTTCCTCAATATTTTAAGGATTTTCATCAGAATATAATGACCTAAATTTACATGATCACAAATGTATTTAATCTATGTGCCAGAATTTATTGGAAAAATAAGTCGTTTGACTTGATAACATACATTTGAGAAAAAAGCAGAAGTCAACAAATCAGATTTAAGATGTAATTGTCAGATTGCCAAGAAAACTTTGAAGTTTGAAGATTCTTTCATGCTATGTCTGTCTATATAACAGAACATTAAAGCAACTTAGAAATGTAAAAAAATAAATTAAAAGAAAATGATACACACCAATCTTTTTCAAACTTTTCAAAAAAAAAAAAAAATGAAACAGGAGCGAATACTTCCAAATTCATTTCATAAGACTTCTAATACCCATACCCCAACACCAAAATCAGACAAGGATGACACAAAAAATAGTCACAAGCAAACATCCCTCATATACACAAAATATGAAAATCCTCAACAAAATATTAGTCAACCTAATTCAACAATGAATTATAAATTCATACACCATCACTAAGTGGAATTTATTCCAGGAATGCAAGGAATAATCATCTGCAAACAATATAATACACTATATTAAAAATGAATAAAATCTTATGATCAGAGGTATTTCTATATGGGCTTAGGAGATTAGCATGGCTCATCTCCAGCATGTTTCTGCAGTGATTCAGGAGCTGGAGACAAGATGGTGAAGTAGAAGGATTTGAGTTCACCTCCTTTTACAAAAACACCAGAATCAATTAACAGCTGAACAATCACCAACAAAAAAGACTTGAATCTACCAAAAAAAGGATACTCTACATACAAAGACAAAAATAAGACACAAAATGGTAGGAAGGGCGCTGGTTGTGATATAACCAAATACCTTATCTGCCAGGTGGGCAACTCGCAAACCAGAAAATAACTATATTGCAGAGGATCTCCCACAAGAATGAGAGTTCTGAGCCCCACCTCAGGCTCCCCAGCCTAGCAGTCTGGCATCAGAAGGAGGAGTCTCCAAAGCATTTGGTTTTGAAGGCCAGTGGGCTTGAGTTCAGGAGCTCCACAAGACTAGGGGAAACAGAGGCTCCACTCTTGGAAGTGCGTACAAGTTTTCACCTGTACTATATCTCAGAGCAAAGTAGTCACTTGAAAGAAGGTAAAGCCAGACATAACCTGCGGCTCTTGAGGGGTCCTCTGGAGGGAGGGGGTTGGCTGTGGCTCACTGTAAGGCAAAGACACTGTCCGTTGCCCCAGGGAATATCCGTCAGCACAAGCTCTCTCAGAGGTCGGCTATTTTGGAACCAAGACCCAGTCCCCATCCAGTAGCCTGCAGGCTCAAGTGCTAGGATAGGATACCTCACGCCAACCAACAGGATGGGAACACAGCCCCACCCATACGCAGACAGGCTGCCTGAAGTTGCCTTGAGCCCAAAGCCACCTATAAAGACATCCCATGGCATGGCCCTGCCCACCAGAGAAGTAAGATCCAGCTTCACCCACCAATGGGCAGGCACTAGTTCCTCCCACCAGGAAGACTGCACAAGACCCTAGACCAATCATGACCAAGAAGAATTACAATCCCACAGCCTGAGGAACGAAGACCACAAACACAGAGCATTAGATAAAATGAAACGGCTTCCCTGGTGGTCCAGTGGGTAAATCACTGCCTTGCAGTGCAAGGGGCGCCAGTTCGATCCCTGGCCTGGGAAGATTCCATGTGCCGTGGAGCTGTTGGACCAATGTGTCCAATTACCAAGCAGGAGCTCTGGACCACATGCGCCCAGAGCCAGCGCTCTGCGACAACAGAGGCCACTGCGATGGGTGGCCCACATGGGCCAAAGAACAAAGATGGATGAAAATAGATAAATGAAAGACCAACAGGTGTGGCCCACCCACCCCCCCTCCCTCCCCAACTTGCCCCCACCCCAAAAAAGAATGAGACGGTAATTGTTTAAAAAAAAAAGAAACAGCAGAGAAATATGTTCTAGATGAAGGAACAAGATAAAATCCCAGAAGAACAACTAAGTAAGGTGGAGACAGGCAATCTGAAAAAGATTCAAACTAATGACAGTAAAGATGATCCCAGATCTTAGAAAAAAGAATGAAAAGACAGACTGAGAGGATATAAGAACTGTTTAATGAAGAGCTAGAAGCTTAAAAGAACACAGTTAAACAATAACTGAAACGAAAAATACACTAGAATGAATCAACAGCAGAATAACATTCAAAAGAATGAATAAGTGAGCTGAAAGACAGATTGACAGAAATCACTGCTGGAGAACAGAATAAAGAAAAAAGAATGAAAAGAAGTGAGAACAGTCAAAGGGACCTCTGGAACATTAAATGCACAACATTCACATTATAGGGGTCCCAGAAAGAGAAGAGAGAAAGGAACTGAGAAATTATTTGAAGAGGTAACAGTCAAAAACAGCCCTAACAAGAGAAAGGAAACACACAAGTCCAGGAAGTGCAGAGAATCCCATGCAGGATAAACCCAAGGAGTAACACACTGAAACAAAATGATCAAACTAACAAAAATTAAAGACAAAGAGAAAATATTAAAAGCAACAAAGGAAAATAAAACAACATACAAGGGAATTCCCATAAAGCTATCAGCTCTTTTTTTCAGCAGAAATGCTGCAAGCCAGAAGAGAGTGGCATGATAAATTTTAAAGTGATGAAAGAAAGAAACCTGCAATCAGGAATACTCTGCCCAGTAAGGTTTCATTCAGATTCAAGGTAGAGATGAAAAGCTTGCCAGGAAGAAAAAGTTAAGTGAATTCAGCACTACCAAACCAGCTTTACAACAAATGCAAAAGGAACTTCTCTGATGGAAAAGGACACAGCCTGAGATTCCATGTGCCGTGGAGCTGTTGGACCAATGTGTCCAATTACCAAGCAGGAGCTCTGGACCACATGCGCCCAGAGCCAGCGCTCTGCGACAACAGAGGCCACTGCGATGGGTGGCCCACATGGGCCAAAGAACAAAGATGGATGAAAATAGATAAATGAAAGACCAACAGGTGTGGCCCACCCACCCCCTCCCTCCCCAACTTGCCCCCACCCCAAAAAAGAATGAGACGGTAATTGTTTAAAAAAAAAAGAAACAGCAGAGAAATATGTTCTAGATGAAGGAACAAGATAAAATCCCAGAAGAACAACTAAGTAAGGTGGAGACAGGCAATCTGAAAAAGATTCAAACTAATGACAGTAAAGATGATCCCAGATCTTAGAAAAAAGAATGAAAAGACAGACTGAGAGGATATAAGAACTGTTTAATGAAGAGCTAGAAGCTTAAAAGAACACAGTTAAACAATAACTGAAACGAAAAATACACTAGAATGAATCAACAGCAGAATAACATTCAAAAGAATGAATAAGTGAGCTGAAAGACAGATTGACAGAAATCACTGCTGGAGAACAGAATAAAGAAAAAAGAATGAAAAGAAGTGAGAACAGTCAAAGGGACCTCTGGAACATTAAATGCACAACATTCACATTATAGGGGTCCCAGAAAGAGAAGAGAGAAAGGAACTGAGAAATTATTTGAAGAGGTAACAGTCAAAAACAGCCCTAACAAGAGAAAGGAAACACACAAGTCCAGGAAGTGCAGAGAATCCCATGCAGGATAAACCCAAGGAGTAACACACTGAAACAAAATGATCAAACTAACAAAAATTAAAGACAAAGAGAAAATATTAAAAGCAACAAAGGAAAATAAAACAACATACAAGGGAATTCCCATAAAGCTATCAGCTCTTTTTTTCAGCAGAAATGCTGCAAGCCAGAAGAGAGTGGCATGATAAATTTTAAAGTGATGAAAGAAAGAAACCTGCAATCAGGAATACTCTGCCCAGTAAGGTTTCATTCAGATTCAAGGTAGAGATGAAAAGCTTGCCAGGAAGAAAAAGTTAAGTGAATTCAGCACTACCAAACCAGCTTTACAACAAATGCAAAAGGAACTTCTCTGATGGAAAAGGACACAACTAGAAACAAGAAAATTACTAATCTGGGAGAGTTCATCAGTAAAGACAAACAAAAGTAAAAGTAATCACACACATACACAAATATCATCAAAATCAGGCAACTGTGAGGAGACGAGAGTACAAACGCAGGATATTGGAAATGCACTTGAAATAAGAGACCAGCAACTTAAAACAAACATGTATATATACAGACTGCTATATCAAAATCTCATGGTCACTGAAAACCAAAAACCTACAACAGATACACAAAAAAGAAAAAACAATCCAAATACAAGACTAAGAGAGTCATCAGGTCACAAGAGAAAAAGCAAAAGAGGAAGAAAAAAAAGACCTACAAAAATAAACCCGAAACAATAAGAACATACATGTTGATAATTATGTTGAGTGTAAATGGAGTAAATGTTTCAGCCAAAAGACCCAGACTGACTGAATGGATACAAAAACAAGACCTGTATATATGTTGTCTACAAGAGATTCATTTCAGATCTAGGGACTTACAGAAAGAAAATGAAGGGGTGGAAAAAGGTATTCCATGCAAGTGGAAATCAAAAGAAAGCTGGAGTAGCAATACTCATATCAGACAAAATAAAACTTTAAAATAAGACTTTTAAGAGACAAAAAAGACATTATCATCAAGGGATCAAAGAAGATATAACAATTGTAAATGGATATGCACCCTACATAGGAGCACCTCAATATATAAGGCAAATGTTAACAGCCATAAAAGGAGAAATTGACAACACAATAATAGTGGGGACTATAATGCTCCATTAATAGCAATGGACAGATCATCCAGACAGAAAATCAACAAGGAAATACAGGCCTTAAATGACACATTAAACATCATGGACTTAATTGATATTTATAAAACACTCCATCCAAAAGAATACACATTCTTCTTAAGTGCACATGGAACATTCTCCAGGATAAATCACAGGTTGGGCTACAAAGTAAGTGTGGGTAAATTTAAGAAAACTGAAATATCAACCGACTTCTCTTACCACACTACTATAAGTTTAGACATCAACTAGGAGAAAAAACTGTAAGAAAAAGAAACCCCACAAACATGTGGAAGCTAGATCAGTAAAGAAACCAAAGAGAGAATTTAAAAATATCTTGAGACAAATGAAAATGAAAACACAACAATCCAAAATCTATGGGATACAGCAAAAGCAGTTCTAAGATGGAAGTTTACAGACTGCTGTAAGCCTATACTCAGACTGAATCTTGTTGAGATGGGTTAATTCAAAAGACACATTGGGATTTTCTCTTTGGGCTGTGCCAGCTGAGAAGGAACTGGGTGCTGCTCCTGAGCTCATTCCCCAGGCAATGGCAAAAAGGGGAAAGACGAAAGAAAGAAAGGAGAAGAGGAAGAGATGGGGAGCAGAGAGAGGTGGAGTGGCCTTGGAGGAGGCAAGGCGCCACCAGGCTGACTACTGCAATCTTACCTCAAGAAACAAAAATCTCAAATAAACAACCTAATCTTATATCTAAAGCAATCTAGAGAAAGAAGGATAAACAAAACCGAAGGTTATAAGAAGGAAAGAAATCATAATAATCAGAGCAGGAATAAATAAAACCACGTTGAAAAAAAAAAAAAAAAACCAAAAGATCAATGAAACTAAACACTGATTCTTTGAAAAAACAAACAAAATTTGTAAACCTTTAGCCAGTTATCAAGAAAAAAAGGGAGAGCTCAAATCAGTGAGATTAGAAATGAAAAAGATGGGGGCTTCCCTGGTGGTCCAGTGGGTAAAGAGTCCGCCTTGCACTGCGGGGAGCACCGGTTCGATTCCTGGCACGGGAGGATCCCACGTGCTGCAGAGTGGCTGGACCAGTGTGTCCCGTTGTGAGCCAGCACTCTGGAGCGCATGCGCCCAGAGCCGGTGCTCTGCTATGAGAGAAGCCACTACATTGGGAGGCCCACAAGGGCCAAAGAACAGGCATGGATGAAAATAAATAAATGAAAGACCAATAAAAAAAAGTGGCCAAAAAAAAAAAAAAAGAAATGAAAAAGAGTAATTACAACTGACACAGAAGAAACACAAAGGAAAAGAGACACAAGCAACTAATTGCCAATAAAATGGACAACCTAGAAGAAATGGACAAATTCTTAAAAAGATACAATCTTCCAGAATGCATCAGGGAGAAACAGAAAATATGAACAGACTGATCATAAATACGGAAACTGAAACTGAGATTTAAAATGTTTCACAGCTTCAGTGTTGGCTCCAATGGCAGCTGCATCTGGTTTTGCTCCCCTCTTCCCTACCTCCTGACACCTGCCTCCTCCAAGGTCACTCCACCTCTTCCCATCTGCCATCCCTTCCTCTTCTCCTTCCTTCCTTTGTCCCCTTCACACTGCCTCCGCTAGCCACATAAAAAATGGGAATTTACCAGACTGCTGTAAGCCTATACTCAGACTGAATCTTGTTGAGATGGGTTAATTCAAAAGACACATTGGGATTTTCTCTTTGGGCTGTGCCAGCTGAGAAGGAACTGGGTGCTGCTCCTGAGCTCATTCCCCAGGCAATGGCAAAAAGGGGAAAGACGAAAGAAAGAAAGGAGAAGAGGAAGAGATGGGGAGCAGAGAGAGGTGGAGTGGCCTTGGAGGAGGCAAGGCGCCACCAGGCTGACTACTGCAATCTTACCTCAAGAAACAAAAATCTCAAATAAACAACCTAATCTTATATCTAAAGCAATCTAGAGAAAGAAGGATAAACAAAACCGAAGGTTATAAGAAGGAAAGAAATCATAATAATCAGAGCAGGAATAAATAAAACCACGTTGAAAAAAAAAAAAAAAAACCAAAAGATCAATGAAACTAAACACTGATTCTTTGAAAAAACAAACAAAATTTGTAAACCTTTAGCCAGTTATCAAGAAAAAAAGGGAGAGCTCAAATCAGTGAGATTAGAAATGAAAAAGATGGGGGCTTCCCTGGTGGTCCAGTGGGTAAAGAGTCCGCCTTGCACTGCGGGGAGCACCGGTTCGATTCCTGGCACGGGAGGATCCCACGTGCTGCAGAGTGGCTGGACCAGTGTGTCCCGTTGTGAGCCAGCACTCTGGAGCGCATGCGCCCAGAGCCGGTGCTCTGCTATGAGAGAAGCCACTACATTGGGAGGCCCACAAGGGCCAAAGAACAGGCATGGATGAAAATAAATAAATGAAAGACCAATAAAAAAAAGTGGCCAAAAAAAAAAAAAAGAAATGAAAAAGAGTAATTACAACTGACACAGAAGAAACACAAAGGAAAAGAGACACAAGCAACTAATTGCCAATAAAATGGACAACCTAGAAGAAATGGACAAATTCTTAAAAAGATACAATCTTCCAGAATGCATCAGGGAGAAACAGAAAATATGAACAGACTGATCATAAATACGGAAACTGAAACTGAGATTTAAAATGTTTCACAGCTTCAGTGTTGGCTCCAATGGCAGCTGCATCTGGTTTTGCTCCCCTCTTCCCCTACCCCTGACCTGGCAGCACCTGCCTCCTCCAAGGTCACTCCACCTCTTCCCATCTGCCATCCCTTCCTCTTCTCCTTCCTTCCTTTGTCCCCTTCAAGCCACTGCCTCCGCTGCCCAGGACCTCCAGCTGGAGGACAAGCTCAGGGAAGCAGGCATTTTCTTCTAACCTGTGCTGTGCTGTGTTCAGCTGTGTCTAACTCTTTGTGACCACATGAACCATAGCCCACCAGGCTCCTCGGTCCATGGAATTCTTAAGGCAAGAACACTGGAATGGGTGGCCATTTCCTACTCCAAGGGATCTTCCCAACCCAGGGATTGAGCCTGGGTCTCTTGGGCTGTAGGAAGTTTCTTTACCATCTGAGCCACCAGGGAAGTTCTGGTCTAACCCAAAGAGAAAACTCCAATGTGTCTTGTGAATGAGTTAGCCTGTTTCAACAAGATTTAGCCTGAGTATTAGCTTTGGTATGAGCAAGGTCCAGCTCACTGTAAGAAAGCATAACCCCTACTGTAAAGCTAAATGCATGAAACCTGAAAACACCAACATATAAACCTTTTGATCCTTTACCCTTGGATGCAGTGCACCTATAGCTACAGTGTGAGAGGAGGTGCTTATTCCCCAAGATATTCTTTCCTTTTCCAGTACCAGCTTTACTTCACCAAGCTGTACTTTCTGTGGGAGGAGAGCATTTAATGGGAAAGGAAAGACAAGACAGGCTGCAAACACACTACTGCTTCTGCTAAAGCTTTGAGGGTCCTGAAGAACAAACCCTCATCTGAGGGGCTGGAGGTGAATGGAAGAGAATCAGAGGAAGGAAAATCTTCCTTAGTTGAGATTGAAAAGAGTAATTACAACTGACACAGAAGAAACACAAAGGAAAAGAGACACAAGCAACTAATTGCCAATAAAATGGACAACCTAGAAGAAATGGACAAATTCTTAAAAAGATACAATCTTCCAGAATGCATCAGGGAGAAACAGAAAATATGAACAGACTGATCATAAATACGGAAACTGAAACTGAGATTTAAAATGTTTCACAGCTTCAGTGTTGGCTCCAATGGCAGCTGCATCTGGTTTTGCTCCCCTCTTCCCCTACCCCTGACCTGGCAGCACCTGCCTCCTCCAAGGTCACTCCACCTCTTCCCATCTGCCATCCCTTCCTCTTCTCCTTCCTTCCTTTGTCCCCTTCAAGCCACTGCCTCCGCTGCCCAGGACCTCCAGCTGGAGGACAAGCTCAGGGAAGCAGGCATTTTCTTCTAACCTGTGCTGTGCTGTGTTCAGCTGTGTCTAACTCTTTGTGACCACATGAACCATAGCCCACCAGGCTCCTCGGTCCATGGAATTCTTAAGGCAAGAACACTGGAATGGGTGGCCATTTCCTACTCCAAGGGATCTTCCCAACCCAGGGATTGAGCCTGGGTCTCTTGGGCTGTAGGAAGTTTCTTTACCATCTGAGCCACCAGGGAAGTTCTGGTCTAACCCAAAGAGAAAACTCCAATGTGTCTTGTGAATGAGTTAGCCTGTTTCAACAAGATTTAGCCTGAGTATTAGCTTTGGTATGAGCAAGGTCCAGCTCACTGTAAGAAAGCATAACCCCTACTGTAAAGCTAAATGCATGAAACCTGAAAACACCAACATATAAACCTTTTGATCCTTTACCCTTGGATGCAGTGCACCTATAGCTACAGTGTGAGAGGAGGTGCTTATTCCCCAAGATATTCTTTCCCTTTTCCAGTACCAGCTTTACTTCACCAAGCTGTACTTTCTGTGGGAGGAGAGCATTTAATGGGAAAGGAAAGACAAGACAGGCTGCAAACACACTACTGCTTCTGCTAAAGCTTTGAGGGTCCTGAAGAACAAACCCTCATCTGAGGGGCTGGAGGTGAATGGAAGAGAATCAGAGGAAGGAAAATCTCCATACACCTGAAATAAGTGTTTGAGATTGCACTTAATGAGTCTTTCCCTCTAAAACAGGTTGCCCGGGAGAGTGGCCCACTCAACATAAAGGAGCTTTCTGACCAGGGTGTCAGCCGGGGAGTTTGTGTGGGAAAGTGAAAGGAAGAGCAAGAAGGCTTATTAAAAAATCAAAAAAAAAAAAAAAAAAACTGCTGCTAGAGCTGTTCTTGAGGAGCTGAAGAAGTTACCACCCATGCCTACCATTGAGCAAGTTGGCCCAGAATC
The DNA here is from genome assembly GCA_022376925.1 of Tragulus kanchil. Classification (NCBI taxonomy): domain Eukaryota; kingdom Metazoa; phylum Chordata; class Mammalia; order Artiodactyla; family Tragulidae; genus Tragulus; species Tragulus kanchil. The sequence continues at coordinate 267,957,086 of JAIOJX010000026.1, read as the reverse complement.
AAAAAGAAAACAAAATCCATAGTCAGGCTACAAAGCAGCCTGCGGATGGCTAGGGGATGAACCCAATCAGCAGACTGGCCCAGACCAAACAGGCAGAAAAGGAGAAGGAGCTGGATGAAGTACCTGCTCCTCACCAAGTGAGGCCTCCTATGCCACAGGGAGTTTGTGATGCAGCTGTAGGTGGGAAAACCGCACTGCAGAATGATCAGGCACCAATGAGAAGGTGGCCAAATGCAATGCAGCTGAGAACATGATGGAGCTACTTGGTTTCAAAGTTCCACAGGGTCATGCCCACCAAACCAGCCCTCAAATCAAAGAAGACACCAAGAAAGAAACCAGATGATAGAAGAACAGTAACCTTTTTTTGAACTTGGTTCTGGGGATGAAAATGGGACCGGCAATACACAGGATGGAACTAAACACTGGTTCTTTGAGTTTAGGATGCCTTATCTTAATCATCAGCAGTTGATGCTGGAATTCTTCCCACCATGCCTGAGGTTGCCCAGGTTGCAGGAATCAGTCAAGGATATCACACCAAAGATTTCAGCAGGGTAGCTCCAATCCTGCCAAGGGCACAGTATCTTCCACAATAGTTTGAATTGTGAGGGGGCACCTCGCCTACAGTCAAGACCATTCTAAAGAATAACATCCAGGACACATACCCCAAGAACCTCTCACAAGACCCTCTGAAAGTTAGACTATCTTTTCAGTGCCCAGAGATTCCAGGTTCCAAGATTTCCCCCAAAACAATAAGAACAAATTTGTATCTCTTATCAATTGCTCCTCTCAGCTACCCCTGAATCAGCCACAGTATCAGAAATAATGTGCTACAATATGGCTGGACTGAACACTTTAAAGTTGCTGTCTGCACTATTTACAACAGCTAGAACACAGAAGCAACCTAGATATCCGTCAACAGATGAATGGATAAAGAAGCTGTGGTATATATATATACAATGGAATATTACTCAGCCATAAAAAATGCATTAGAATCAGTACTAATGAGGTGGATGAATCTAGAACTTATTATACAGAGTGAAGTATGTCAGAGAGAGAAAGACAAATATTGCATACTGACACATATATGAAATCTAGAACGTTGGTGCTGATAAATGAATATGCAGAGCAGCAATGGAGAGGCGGACATGGAGAACAGTCTTATGGACATTGGGAGGAGGGATGAGAATATGCCGTGGGACTAGTGGATCTCAAACAGGGGCTCTGTTGCAACCTGGAGGGTGTGATGGGGAGGGAGATGGGGCAGAGGTTCAGGGGTGGGCAGGGACATATGTATACCTATGGCGGATTCAGGTCGACGTGTTGCAATAAACAATAAAACTGTAAAAAAAGATTATAAAATTAAATTTTTCAAAAAAGTAAAAAAAAACAAAGTTGCCATCTGCATTGGACCCACAAAATACAGAGATGGACCAGTGTCTGTGTGGTGGATGTGCTGAACTTTATCTGGCCATAAACCAGTGAAAAGAATCCCAAAATATATACTGAAAATACTGAAATTGCATTGAAAGTTTGGAATTTCTGATACCTCCAGTGGGCCAGGAGACACAATGGATAAAGAACTGGAGACAGCAGTGAAGAAGGCGGGACCCCAAGGAGGCGGCATGGCTGCTCACATGTGCTGGGATTTCTGCCCATGTGGCAGCAGCTGCTGGGGGCTAAGTGGGTCTGCCAACCACCCTGGCTCCATGGAGAAACCAGCAGGTTCATGCCCAAAGGCACCCTCGTGTTTGGTTTTGGTGGGTTTATTTTTTTATTTTCTTCTTGCTGTGTGAAAGGAGACAGAATGCTCAACCCCTTCTCAAACTGGCTCACTCGAACATTCTGGGACAAACCCTGGACACCCACACTGGAGAGAGGCCTTAGTCTGGCCCCAGAGCTGAAAGCGCCAGAGAAAAGCAAATGCTTCCTATGTGGTCAGAGCAGATCTCCTTGGCAAGCACTGACTCACACCTCCATGGTACCCACACCATCACCGCTGCTCTCTTCCAAAAGAGATAAGCATTCTTAGTTTCATCCTTTTCTTTCTTTTTTTAAAATATGCAACATGTCACAAATTTGCATGTCATCCTTGCACAGGGGCCATGCTAATCTCTCTGTATCATTCCAATTTTAGTATATGTGCTGCTGAAGCGAGCACCATTATTTTCTTTTGATAAAAATGACACTATAAATTTTCATTTGAGAGTCTCTCAATTATATCGAGCTACTTAACACAGTTTAGAAACTTGTCTAAGACTGACCATCAGTAAACTAACCAGCAAAGATCATATCCGAGCATGGGTGGTTATGCATTTTTATTTAATTGAACTAACCCAGGATCATTTCAGTGATGAAAGTTGTGTGCCCAAAATGGGATGGGAAGAGCATATGTATACCTATGGCGGATTCAGGTCGACGTGTTGCAATAAACAATAAAACTGTAAAAAAAGATTATAAAATTAAATTTTTCAAAAAAGTAAAAAAAAACAAAGTTGCCATCTGCATTGGACCCACAAAATACAGAGATGGACCAGTGTCTGTGTGGTGGATGTGCTGAACTTTATCTGGCCATAAACCAGTGAAAAGAATCCCAAAATATATACTGAAAATACTGAAATTGCATTGAAAGTTTGGAATTTCTGATACCTCCAGTGGGCCAGGAGACACAATGGATAAAGAACTGGAGACAGCAGTGAAGAAGGCGGGACCCCAAGGAGGCGGCATGGCTGCTCACATGTGCTGGGATTTCTGCCCATGTGGCAGCAGCTGCGGGGGGCTAAGTGGGTCTGCCAACCACCCTGGCTCCATGGAGAAACCAGCAGGTTCATGCCCAAAGGCACCCTCGTGTTTGGTTTTGGTGGGTTTATTTTTTTATTTTCTTCTTGCTGTGTGAAAGGAGACAGAATGCTCAACCCCTTCTCAAACTGGCTCACTCGAACATTCTGGGACAAACCCTGGACACCCACACTGGAGAGAGGCCTTAGTCTGGCCCCAGAGCTGAAAGCGCCAGAGAAAAGCAAATGCTTCCTATGTGGTCAGAGCAGATCTCCTTGGCAAGCACTGACTCACACCTCCATGGTACCCACACCATCACCGCTGCTCTCTTCCAAAAGAGATAAGCATTCTTAGTTTCATCCTTTTCTTTCTTTTTTTAAAATATGCAACATGTCACAAATTTGCATGTCATCCTTGCACAGGGGCCATGCTAATCTCTCTGTATCATTCCAATTTTAGTATATGTGCTGCTGAAGCGAGCACCATTATTTTCTTTTGATAAAAATGACACTATAAATTTTCATTTGAGAGTCTCTCAATTATATCGAGCTACTTAACACAGTTTAGAAACTTGTCTAAGACTGACCATCAGTAAACTAACCAGCAAAGATCATATCCGAGCATGGGTGGTTATGCATTTTTATTTAATTGAACTAACCCAGGATCATTTCAGTGATGAAAGTTGTGTGCCCTCTGGTTCAGCTGAAACAGTCCTGACCTTCTCAGAAACCTTGATGAAGCCTCCCACACTTGTATCAACTGGACAATTTGAGAATTTGAAACTTTAAATGATTATTTGGTTCCTTTTCTATTTTTATTCTTCTTCTTTTTTTTTTTTTAAAAGGGAGCAAGCAGTGATCTAAAGTAATTTTTTTTTTAACTTTTATTTATTTATTTTTGGCTGTGCTGGGTCTTTGTTGATGTGTGGGTTTAGCTGCTCTGCGGTATGTGGGATCTTCCCGGATCAGGGATCAAACCCGTGTCTCCTGCATTGGCAGACGGGTTCTTATCCACTGAGCCACAAGGGAAGCCCTATTTTTATGCTTCTTAATGCAACAGAACTAAAGTGAACTTTGATCTTTATTTTAAAGATTATTAAACAAATTGTGTTTATATACATTTAACTCTTGAGGACACTGGGCTCTGACTGCACTAAGGATATGACCTTCATGTGGCACATGCACAATTGCACATTGACTTTCCTTGAGTCCTTACACTGTTGACTACATCTCTATGTAGGGCTGAAAAGAATGACCCGTGTTCGTAACTGTTGCTTCTAATAGCATGTTGCTGTGCACAGAAATGTGTGTGGAAAGATCCTGCATATGGTCCAGATAAAAAGCATGGTAGCCTTGTGAGTAAAGTACTGCTTTGATTTATTGTTTGCCCTGGAATTGTTTCTCCTCACGGAATGTAGGTAAAACTTAGTTCTTCTTAAATATTGTTTCAAAATATGCAACATGTCACAAATTTGCATGTCATCCTTGCACAGGGGCCATGCTAATCTCTCTGTATCATTCCAATTTTAGTATATGTGCTGCTGAAGCGAGCACCATTATTTTCTTTTGATAAAATGACACTATAAATTTTCATTTGAGAGTCTCTCAATTATATCGAGCTACTTAACACAGTTTAGAAACTTGTCTAAGACTGACCATCAGTAAACTAACCAGCAAAGATCATATCCGAGCATGGGTGGTTATGCATTTTTATTTAATTGAACTAACCCAGGATCATTTCAGTGATGAAAGTTGTGTGCCCTCTGGTTCAGCTGAAACAGTCCTGACCTTCTCAGAAACCTTGATGAAGCCTCCCACACTTGTATCAACTGGACAATTTGAGAATTTGAAACTTTAAATGATTATTTGGTTCCTTTTCTATTTTTATTCTTCTTCTTTTTTTTTTTTTAAAAGGGAGCAAGCAGTGATCTAAAGTAATTTTTTTTTTAACTTTTATTTATTTATTTTTGGCTGTGCTGGGTCTTTGTTGATGTGTGGGTTTAGCTGCTCTGCGGTATGTGGGATCTTCCCGGATCAGGGATCAAACCCGTGTCTCCTGCATTGGCAGACGGGTTCTTATCCACTGAGCCACAAGGGAAGCCCTATTTTTATGCTTCTTAATGCAACAGAACTAAAGTGAACTTTGATCTTTATTTTAAAGATTATTAAACAAATTGTGTTTATATACATTTAACTCTTGAGGACACTGGGCTCTGACTGCACTAAGGATATGACCTTCATGTGGCACATGCACAATTGCACATTGACTTTCCTTGAGTCCTTACACTGTTGACTACATCTCTATGTAGGGCTGAAAAGAATGACCCGTGTTCGTAACTGTTGCTTCTAATAGCATGTTGCTGTGCACAGAAATGTGTGTGGAAAGATCCTGCATATGGTCCAGATAAAAAGCATGGTAGCCTTGTGAGTAAAGTACTGCTTTGATTTATTGTTTGCCCTGGAATTGTTTCTCCTCACGGAATGTAGGTAAAACTTAGTATTACCATTTACTGATGACAAACATTAATTTTTTTTATTTACTTATTCTTTTTGGGGGGCCACTTCTAATTGGTCTTTCATTTATTTATCTTTGTTCTTTGGCCTGTGTGGGCCTCCCATCCTAGTGCAGAGCACCAGCTCTGGGCACATGCGCTCCAGAGCTCCGGCTCAGTAGTTGGACACATCGGTCCAGTCGCTCCGTAGCACATGGGATCTTCCCAGGCTAGGGATCAAACTGGCGCCCCTCGCACTGCAAGGCAGTGTCCTTACCCACTGGACCACCAGGGAAGCCCTGTTTACTTATTCTTAAATGCCACTCCTGCTAGGCTGGTCCCTCCCAACCTGCCCCTTAGCCCTTTTTTTATTTTTAAGGGTAAAACTTTGTAATGCTTGTGACTCCACTGGGCAAAATTCTATGAAATAACTTTATATCAAACCACTAATCAATAAACAGCTACTAATGAAAGAAGAAAAAAACTTTCACAAATGAAAGTTCAGGATCAGAGAGCTTCACACACAAATTCTATCAAACATTTAGCAAAGAGTTAACGCCTATCCTTCTGGAACTATTCCAAAAGATTGCAAAGGACAGAACACTCCCAAACTCACTCTATGAGACCATCAGCACTCTGATATCAAAACCAGACAAAGATACACCCAAAAAAGAAAACTATAGGTCAATATCACCGATGAATATCGACACAAAAGTCCTCAACAAAATACTAGCTAACTGAATCCAACAATGCATTAAAAGGATCATACACCATTATTAAGTAATAGATGCAAGGGCTTTTCAATATCTGCCAGTCAGTCAGTGTGATACCCAACATGAACAAAGCGAAGATGAGAGCTCCCTGGTGTCTAGTGATCAGCACTCTGAGTTTTCACTGCTGTGTCCCGGATTCACTCCCTGGTTGGGAAACTGAAATCCTTCAAGTTGTGTGGTGGCACAGCCAATAAAATAAAACAAAAATTTATTTTACTCTTCAACTAAAGGATAAAAACCACATGATCATCTCAATAGACGCATAAAAAGCTTATGATACAATTTTAACACCCATTTATGATTTAAAAAATAAAAAAACAAAAAACCCTGAGCAAAGAGGGAACCTTCTTTTTTTCTTTTAACAGTATTTATTTATTTTTTGGGGAGGGGTGGGGTGGGGAGGGAGGGGAGCGGGCAGGCCACTTCTATTGGTCTTTCATTTCTCTATTTTCATCCATCTTTGTTCTTTTGGCTGGTGTGGGCCTCCCATCGCTGTGGCCTCTGTTGTCACAGAGCACCGGCTCTGGGCACAGGCACTCCAGAGCTCCGGCTTGGCAATTGGACACATCAGTCTAGCTGCTCCGCCGCACGTGGGATCTTCCCAGGCCAGGGATCGAACAAGCGCCCCTTGCACTGCAAGGCGGTGTCCTTACCCACTGGAACACCAGGGAAGCCCGGGAACCTTCTTAAAAGTAAGAAAGACCATATATGGGGCTTCCCTGGTGGGAACAGGGACAAGACCAACCTAACTCAAAGAAATGAGTGGAAGATCTAAATACACATCTCTCCCAACAAGATACACAGATGGCAAAGGGGAACATGAAAAGATGCTCAACATCACTACTTATTAAAGAAATGCAAATCAAAACTACAATAAGTGTCAGCTCTCACCAAAGTCAGAATGGACATCATTAAAAACCTACAAAACATAAGTGCTGGAGAAGATGTAGAGAAAAAGGAACTCTCTTGCAGGAATGTAAAGAATGTAAATTGGTACAGCCACTGTGGAGAACAGTATGGAGGTTCTTTTAAAAACTGAAAATAGAACTAACATATAACCCAACATTTCCACTACTGGGCATATACTGAGAAAACCACAGTTCAAAAGACAGAAGCACTCCTCAGTGTATTTACGACATCCAGGACATGAAAGCAATCTAATGTCCACCAACAGTTGAATGGAAAAAGAAAATGCGGTGCATCTATACAATGGTATATTACTCGTCCATGAAGAGCAATGAAACTGGACATTTGTAGAGACGGGGATGGACCCAGAGTCTGTCACAGAGATTCTGGGTGAGGTAAGTCACTGAAAACAAACACCATATATTAACACATATATGTGAACTTCACAAAAATGGTAGAGATACACCTATTTCCAAGGGAGGGATATAGATGCAGACATAGACAATGGCATGTGCACATAAAGGATGGGACAGGGATGAATTGGAAGACTAGGATAGACATATGCCATCGGGTGTAAAATACACAACGACTGGGAAACTGCTGTAGCACAAGATGCTTAGCTCAGTGCTTTGTGGTGACCTAGAATAGGGAGATGGAGGGGGGCTGGAGAGAAGTCCAGGAGGAAGGGATTATAGCTTATTTGTATTTTACTGTACAACAGAAATGAATACAACACTGTAAAGCAATTATACCCCTATGTTCAAAATATGATAATATCAGTAGATACAAAGACTGTTATTGACAAGATTTAACATGTATTTATGACAATAACTCTAAAGAAAGGGGCAAGAAAAGAACCCTTCTTAACCTAATAAAGGCCATAAATGACAGCCCATAGCTAATATCATATTTGATGGCAAAAAGCTGAAAGCATTTACAAAAGTAAACCTAAAATGGATTAAAGACAAATGAAATGGATTAAAGACATAAATGTAATGTTAGACACTATAAAAATGTAGAGGAAAACGTAACCATAACAAGTTTGATGTAAACTACACCAGTATCTTTTTGAATCCACCACCTACAATGAAAATAAGAACAAAAATAAACAAACAGGACCTAATTAATCTTAAAAGCTGTTGCATAGCACAGGAAACCATAAACAAGATGCAAACAGGCCTCAATGAAATATAAGAACAAAATATTCAAACAAACATGTGGGAAAAATTTGGTAAAATTGGTACAGCCACTGTGGAGAACAGTATGGAGGTTCTTTTAAAAACTGAAAATAGAACTAACATATAACCCAACATTTCCACTACTGGGCATATACTGAGAAAACCACAGTTCAAAAGACAGAAGCACTCCTCAGTGTATTTACGACATCCAGGACATGAAAGCAATCTAATGTCCACCAACAGTTGAATGGAAAAAGAAAATGCGGTGCATCTATACAATGGTATATTACTCGTCCATGAAGAGCAATGAAACTGGACATTTGTAGAGACGGGGATGGACCCAGAGTCTGTCACAGAGATTCTGGGTGAGGTAAGTCACTGAAAACAAACACCATATATTAACACATATATGTGAACTTCACAAAAATGGTAGAGATACACCTATTTCCAAGGGAGGGATATAGATGCAGACATAGACAATGGCATGTGCACATAAAGGATGGGACAGGGATGAATTGGAAGACTAGGATAGACATATGCCATCGGGTGTAAAATACACAACGACTGGGAAACTGCTGTAGCACAAGATGCTTAGCTCAGTGCTTTGTGGTGACCTAGAATAGGGAGATGGAGGGGGGCTGGAGAGAAGTCCAGGAGGAAGGGATTATAGCTTATTTGTATTTTACTGTACAACAGAAATGAATACAACACTGTAAAGCAATTATACCCCTATGTTCAAAATATGATAATATCAGTAGATACAAAGACTGTTATTGACAAGATTTAACATGTATTTATGACAATAACTCTAAAGAAAGGGGCAAGAAAAGAACCCTTCTTAACCTAATAAAGGCCATAAATGACAGCCCATAGCTAATATCATATTTGATGGCAAAAAGCTGAAAGCATTTACAAAAGTAAACCTAAAATGGATTAAAGACAAATGAAATGGATTAAAGACATAAATGTAATGTTAGACACTATAAAAATGTAGAGGAAAACGTAACCATAACAAGTTTGATGTAAACTACACCAGTATCTTTTTGAATCCACCACCTACGACAATGAAAATAAGAACAAAAATAAACAAACAGGACCTAATTAATCTTAAAAGCTGTTGCATAGCACAGGAAACCATAAACAAGATGCAAACAGGCCTCAGAATATAAGAACATATTTGGAACTGAAGTGACTAACAAGGGATTAGTCTCCAAAATACATGAACAGTCCATGTAGCTTACTATCCAAAAAAAATCAAACCCAATTTTAAAAAGTAGGCAGGGCTTCCCTGGCAGTCCAGTGGGTAAAGAGTCTGCCTTGCAGTGCAAGGGGTACCGGTTCGATCCCTGGCCTGGGAAGATCCCACATGCCATGTAGAGGCTAGACCAGTGTGCACGTGCCCAGAGCAGGTGCTCTGCAATGAGAGAGGCCACTGAAATGTGAGGCCAACACAGGCCACAGAATAAAGATGGATGGAAATAAATAACATAAAAAGACCAATAAAAAAGAAGCCAAAATTTAAAAAAAGAATACTGCAGTGGGTAGCCTTATAAAAAAAATGGGCAGAAGAATGCATAGACATTTCTTCAAAGATGAAGTATAGATAGCCGAAAACACCCGAAACAAAAAAAAGAATGAGATAAAGATGGTGGAGTAGGGCTTCCCTGGTGGTCCAGTGGGTAAGGACACCGCCTTGCAGTGCAAGGGGCGCCGGTTCGATCCCTGGCCTGGGAGGATCCCACGTGCTGTGCAGCGGCTGGACCGATGTGTCCAATTACCCAGCCAGAGCTCTGGAGTGCGTGTGCCCAGAGCCGGTGCTCTGCGACAACAGAAGCCACTGAAATGTGAGGCCAACACAGGCCACAGAATAAAGATGGATGGAAATAAATAACATAAAAAGACCAATAAAAAAGAAGCCAAAATTTAAAAAAAGAATACTGCAGTGGGTAGCCTTATAAAAAAAATGGGCAGAAGAATGCATAGACATTTCTTCAAAGATGAAGTATAGATAGCCGAAAACACCCGAAACAAAAAAAAGAATGAGATAAAGATGGTGGAGTAGGGCTTCCCTGGTGGTCCAGTGGGTAAGGACACCGCCTTGCAGTGCAAGGGGCGCCGGTTCGATCCCTGGCCTGGGAGGATCCCACGTGCTGTGCAGCGGCTGGACCGATGTGTCCAATTACCCAGCCAGAGCTCTGGAGTGCGTGTGCCCAGAGCCGGCGCTCTGCGACAACAGAGGCCACTGCGATGGGAGGCCCACACGGGCCAAAGAACAAAGATGGATGAAAATGGACAAATGAAAGACCAACAGAAGTGGCCTGCCTGCTCCCCTCCCTCCCCACCCCACCCCTCACCAAGATAAATAAGTAAATAAATCTTTAAAAAAAAAAAAGATGATGGAGTAGAAGAACGTGCACTCATCTCATCTTGGCCAAGTACCAAAATTCCAACTAGCCGTTGAACAACCATTAACAGGAAGATCCGCGAACCCATTCAAAAAAAGGACCCAAGGACAAAGGAGAAGCCACAACATAACGGTAGGAGGGAAATTATGATAAAATCAAATCCTACGTTTGTCAGGTGGGTGAATCACAAGCTGGAGAACAATAATACCAAAGAAGTTCTTGCACTGTTGTAAGGATTCTAGGCCCCACATCAGGCTTCCCAACCTGGGGATCTGGCCAAAGTGTTAGGGGAAGCACACTGACTGAAACTGCCCACACTGGCCAGGCATGACAGTGACCAGTTAAGTGAGTTATTTTGTGACAGAAGGTCCTGGTGAGGAACAGGGAGATAATAAGCCACCACTAACTGGAAGAATTCAGGAAAGGTCAAAATGAGACACCGTATGTCTGACCACATCCCAGAACCCTTCTCACTGGCATCCATCTTGGGCTGAGCAATACGTGCGCCACCAGGAAGGACTCTATAATAATTGGCCAAAGACAGTATGGAAACTAACCCCATTACTATAACCTGAGACTGCAAGTCACAAAGCAGAGCAGTTCTCCTGGGTTCCCTTACTCTACTGCTGTCTGCCTGGTGCCGCTTCCCAGTAAAATCTCTTGCTTTGTCAGCATGTGTGTCTCCTCAGACAATTCATTCCCAAGTGTCAGACAACAGCCCACTTTCGGGCCCTGGTAGGGGTCCCCCTTCCTGCAACAAATGGCGACTCTGGTGGGGATCCTTTCTCACTGTGACTGACATCCTGACCACTTGGGTACTTAGTGACCTGCTTGCCTGCCAATGGACCAGACCCAGATGCCACAACTGGGATCCTTTTGTCCCTGGTGTCCTTGTAATGTGGATGACTGGCCAAAGTGCCCCGACTGGGTAAGGAACAAGAGACTTTAATGACCTTTCTCCCTTTCCCTCTCTCTTCTTCCTAATCTTTCCTATCCTACCATTTTTTTCCTAGTCCCCCTTGTCCTGGACACAAGAGTCTGGTCAAAGGGCCTCAGTCTGAACAAAGACTTGGAGGCCGATCACCTCTGCTTGGCAGAGAACTCAAACTCTGGTTATGCTCTGATAAGGTTTCTGGTTTGAATTCTGTTCTGTCCTGGTTTTTTGTAGGGCTGGGTTCCAGTCCTCCCTTCTCTGGAGGCCCAGGGTACAGTCCCATAATGCCCAGTTATCTGAAGGTGGCAAGAGACATCTGTAAGACCATCCCTTTTGCCCTCCCCTCTCTTTCAACCTGCCCACCTCTTCTCCCTCTGAAATCTTTGAAGACCAGAGATATTTCCATTTACTGTTAGCATCTGGATCTGAAGTTCTTTGTCAATAGGAGGTTTTTTGAAAGACTGTAATCTTATATTTAAGGGAATGTCTCATTAGGACTGCCAGGTCTGTGTGTGTGTGTGTTTTATGCTCTGTGTTCTTTGTTGTGATTTATGACGGCCATTTTGCTTCTTGTGGCCGCTATATTGTTTAGACCTCAGAGGAAGCTGGTTTATGTAAAAGTCTTAAAAATCAGTTCACAAACTGGTTCTTTTTGCATATACAGTTAGTAAAAGAAAACCTGACCAAATTGCTGTTTTTAGAATTCTGACCCTGAGGTCAGAATTTGATTTTCTCTCCCTGTGTCTTGAGACCAGGCCTCTCAGGAACAGTAATCTAGACCAACTCTAATTCCTAAGACTGAGGGGAAAATGGGAAGAAGCTTTTAAGAATTTGATTTATTCCAACCGTTATTTATAATCTGGTGAATTTTATATTGTAATGTCTGATTCATGGCTAAATCTAGAAAATGAAGCTAAATTCACATTGTGGCTGTCTGGATATGTGTACATCTCAGTATGTGTCTTTGTCTCTGGATAATATTGTTGAGATTAGTTTGTAAATGAGCTCTATTTAACTGGCTTAAATAAAAGTGCTTACAAATAAGACAATTCTAAATTAAGCTAAATGAATTTCAGGTTCACGAACTGGGAAATTTTTAACATTAAATTATTACCTGGTAATATAGACATATCTTTATAACTATCAATAAATACAATACTTCTACTGTATCTAGATTAACTAGCTGTCAAATAAGACTATTCTGTTACAGATTTGTTAACAAGAAAAAGGAACACAATGTGGAATAAAATCTTTAGGGGAAGTGTTTTCAGTTAAAGAAGGAGAAATGAAAAACTATTGAAATGAGTTAGCAGTGCATGATCAGGATTTTCTCAAATTGGATTACAATTAGTTGGGTAAATGGATTTTGAGTTACCCATAATGCCCATTTCTGAATGGAGACATCTGTAAGACCATCCCTTTGCCCTCCCTCTCTTTCAACCTGCCCACCTCTTCTCCCTCTGAAATCTTTGAAGACCAGAGATATTTCCATTTACTGTTAGCATCTGGATCTGAAGTTCTTTGTCAATAGGAGGTTTTTTGAAAGACTGTAATCTTATATTTAAGGGAATGTCTCATTAGGACTGCCAGGTCTGTGTGTGTGTGTGTTTTATGCTCTGTGTTCTTTGTTGTGATTTATGACGGCCATTTTGCTTCTTGTGGCCGCTATATTGTTTAGACCTCAGAGGAAGCTGGTTTATGTAAAAGTCTTAAAAATCAGTTCACAAACTGGTTCTTTTTGCATATACAGTTAGTAAAAGAAAACCTGACCAAATTGCTGTTTTTAGAATTCTGACCCTGAGGTCAGAATTTGATTTTCTCTCCCTGTGTCTTGAGACCAGGCCTCTCAGGAACAGTAATCTAGACCAACTCTAATTCCTAAGACTGAGGGGAAAATGGGAAGAAGCTTTTAAGAATTTGATTTATTCCAACCGTTATTTATAATCTGGTGAATTTTATATTGTAATGTCTGATTCATGGCTAAATCTAGAAAATGAAGCTAAATTCACATTGTGGCTGTCTGGATATGTGTACATCTCAGTATGTGTCTTTGTCTCTGGATAATATTGTTGAGATTAGTTTGTAAATGAGCTCTATTTAACTGGCTTAAATAAAAGTGCTTACAAATAAGACAATTCTAAATTAAGCTAAATGAATTTCAGGTTCACGCGAACTGGGAAATTTTTAACATTAAATTATTACCTGGTAATATAGACATATCTTTATAACTATCAATAAATACAATACTTCTACTGTATCTAGATTAACTAGCTGTCAAATAAGACTATTCTGTTACAGATTTGTTAACAAGAAAAAGGAACACAATGTGGAATAAAATCTTTAGGGGAAGTGTTTTCAGTTAAAGAAGGAGAAATGAAAAACTATTGAAATGAGTTAGCAGTGCATGATCAGGATTTTCTCAAATTGGATTACAATTAGTTGGGTAAATGGATTTTGTTAGGAATGACACAGCCATAGGAAAACTGGTTAGAGCCAACTAGGTCCAAGACGGTGGTATCGACTTTTACCAGACTCAGTATATATGCCCATTGGGAGATATCAGCAAGCTAAATGATACACCCACCAGCATTGGCTAAATATGACCAAGTGTTCTAAACCCTTTTGATTTTTTTGACAAGACTTCCTAAATCAAATTCTATTGACGTTCCTTTGGCCTTAGCTATCTTTGGGATGCTTCAAAGGGCTCATAAAACATCCCAGAGATATTAAACTAATTATGTTCATTTGTTACATTAAATTACATGAGAAGTATTATAGTATCAGATTAACAATATATATCCCTTCGGCTATATTGTATGATAAATATTACTAATACAGATATCCTAGAAGTTATATGGAGTTTCTAAAATTCTGACATGTTCTAATATTCTAATGAGAAACCTGATGACTTCACAAAGGTTAACAAAAGGACTTAATTATCTGTTGAATATACTTCTATGATTTCTGTGAATACAATTTCTATGATTTCTATCTTAAAAAATTACCAGTTTGAATCTACATCTTCCAGGAGTAGGGAAAACCTTCCACTCAAACTAATTATGACAGTAATTTGGTAAAATTATACTTCATAAACATGAAACATGTACCTTTTCTATTGGACCCCTTCAAGAGATTGGAAACTCTAAGGTTTCCAGTAACTTTATCAGGTAAGTTAGGAAGGTTATGTCACTAACAGGTACAGAAACATTAAGGAATTTTTGAGACCTGGAAAAGGGAGGAATTTACCTAGATCTGTTAGGCAAAATCTGTGATAAACCTTTGGCATGACTTTCCTAGCCCTCAAAGGTTTTATTTTAAAAGTTCAGTCTGAGACTCTATAAAAGTTTCAGCAAAACAAGTCTATGATCAATTATGGTTATATAAATCATCAGACCAAGTTTACTGAGATCACACCTATTTTGCAAACGGACCAGTCTTAATTTAGTTATAGTGTGGAATAAAATCTTTAGGGAAGTGTTTTCAGTTAAAGAAGGAGAAATGAAACTATTGAAATGAGTTAGCAGTGCATGATCAGGATTTTCTCAAATTGGATTACAATTAGTTGGGTAAATGGATTTTGTTAGGAATGACACAGCCATAGGAAAACTGGTTAGAGCCAACTAGGTCCAAGACGGTGGTATCGACTTTTACCAGACTCAGTATATATGCCCATTGGGAGATATCAGCAAGCTAAATGATACACCCACCAGCATTGGCTAAATATGACCAAGTGTTCTAAACCCTTTTGATTTTTTTGACAAGACTTCCTAAATCAAATTCTATTGACGTTCCTTTGGCCTTAGCTATCTTTGGGATGCTTCAAAGGGCTCATAAAACATCCCAGAGATATTAAACTAATTATGTTCATTTGTTACATTAAATTACATGAGAAGTATTATAGTATCAGATTAACAATATATATCCCTTCGGCTATATTGTATGATAAATATTACTAATACAGATATCCTAGAAGTTATATGGAGTTTCTAAAATTCTGACATGTTCTAATATTCTAATGAGAAACCTGATGACTTCACAAAGGTTAACAAAAGGACTTAATTATCTGTTGAATATACTTCTATGATTTCTGTGAATACAATTTCTATGATTTCTATCTTAAAAAATTACCAGTTTGAATCTACATCTTCCAGGAGTAGGGAAAACCTTCCACTCAAACTAATTATGACAGTAATTTGGTAAAATTATACTTCATAAACATGAAACATGTACCTTTTCTATTGGACCCCTTCAAGAGATTGGAAACTCTAAGGTTTCCAGTAACTTTATCAGGTAAGTTAGGAAGGTTATGTCACTAACAGGTACAGAAACATTAAGGAATTTTTGAGACCTGGAAAAGGGAGGAATTTACCTAGATCTGTTAGGCAAAATCTGTGATAAACCTTTGGCATGACTTTCCTAGCCCTCAAAGGTTTTATTTTAAAAGTTCAGTCTGAGACTCTATAAAAGTTTCAGCAAAACAAGTCTATGATCAATTATGGTTATATAAATCATCAGACCAAGTTTACTGAGATCACACCTATTTTGCAAACGGACCAGTCTTAATTTAGTTATATTTGGTAGAAATGAGGGTAATTTTAAGGAGGAAAAGATGTTTCAATGAATGTTAAATCCCAGTTCATTAATGGAGGTCTATATCTACTAAGACTCATTTCTTGGATAGTTCTTTGCTTTGGGGGTACATTAATATAAAATTAAAAATAAAGTAAGACTGAATTATCTACACGTTAGCATAAGTTTGTTTCTGAAGCTTATCTCAGTAATCTCTCTTCGGATGAAGATCAGACACCTCAGGATTTGCAACCAAGACTGAAAAAAGACACAATTTACTCTTAGCTAGAGCATACACAATGAAGCTGAAGGGAAACTGACTCTTAGATTAATCCCCACTTCCAAAGGCCCCTACACTGGACTGGTCTGTAGCGAGAACAGCTGACCTGATCTCACCTTAAAATGATGCTCAAACAGAGGAGAAAGTGCACTGTTATCAGGACGAGAAGATGACAACACCAGAGACAGACAGCTTGCCAAGATGCTGCACATGATTCATATGATCATTTATAATGTTTTCTTGACTTCTTGTACCTTTGCATATATAAATCAAATGTTTCTCTATCATAGGGATGATCCTATGCCAGTTTTAGAAATCAGTCCAATGATTAGATTATTGACTAATTACCTGTGTGTAGTTTGGGGCTACCTTGGTGAATTTCTCTACTCCAAGACTCTAATTGGTTAGCCCTGAGGAAATTTAAAAAGTATAGTCATGTTCAGGTCACCGTTGATTTTACAAGATGGGAACCCCCACTTGGCCAATTAATAATATCTGCTCTAACCCTAACTGTAAATATGAGCTTTTCTTCTATTACTCAAGCTCGATCAGAGCAACAAGCAAAGGTTCATCCAAGGAATAAAATTTCCCACAATTATGGGATTGATTTATATAGCTAACACTAGGCTATGGTAATTTAAGTTTAAAATCTCCTCTATGTTGCTAACAATGAAATCATACTAAGGATAATCAGTATAGTAACTCTAGGGAACTTGATTATGTGCCTTATAGGCAGTGCTAATACATAATTTCCCTGAAAGATAACTACTGGTACAGAACAGACTAAGTCAGATGACCTGGGATATTACTGGGCTGCACCTAATGGAATTTCTTGGCTTAATTACTACTGATGACTTTACTAATACTGCTAGCTATGTTATTTTTATTTCATCTGTTTTACAAAATTTCTGTTACACTACCAAATGTGTGACTGAGTCTATGATAAAATATAGTTACATATGAGATCAATGATGATAACTATAACACTACATGGAGGAAGAAGCAACAACAGGAAATATTTGCTTGGACTGAGAAGTTAATAAGACAGGTAGTCCAGAGAATTTTGGATACTGTTTTATGGCCTAGTTCAGTAACAGCACATTGAGCGGGCCCATCAGCAAAATCTTTGCCAGACCTAAGAAAGCATTCTTGGTACCGTGGGATGAAATGGTCATGAAATGCACCCCCCAAAGTCACAGTCCAGCTTATGACCATAAAGGGGTCCTACCAACTAGACACGGCATTTGCCTTCTACCTCTACAAAGATTAAATCATGGCCACTGCAGCTGCTGACCTTCAACACGCCTGAAGGGCGCTCAGGATGGAGATCAGAAATGTGGCACTCTGTGCCAGTTCTGCTGTTCTCCGCCCAGTGCCCCTTCCCAATAAAATCTCTTGCTCTGTCAGCACATTCGTCTCCTCGGACAATTCATTTCTGAGTGTTACACAAGAGCCCGCTTTCGGGCCCTGGTAAGGGTCCCTTTTCCTGATAATTCAGGAAATCCCCAGGGAATTTGATTTTGCAGACCAGCAGGATTTGATACCTGAACTTCCATATGACCGGGGGAAACTGAGACTTTTGGAGAGCATAAAGAAATTCTTGTGCACCACAGGACCCAGGGTAAAAGTGTGGTGACCCCAAAGCAGACTGAGCCAGACCTACCTGTGAGTGTTAGAGGGTCTCCTGCAGAGGCGTGGGCGGCAGTGGCCTGCCACAGAGACAAAAGCACTGACAGCAATAGTCCTGGGAGCTGTGTTATGCCATAAGGCCTCGTGGAGGTCACAACTACCCCTACTATAGACTCCAGGACTGGGTTACCTCAGGTCAAATGACAGGCAGGTAGGGAACACAGCCCCCCCCCTGAAAGATAACTACTGGTACAGAACAGACTAAGTCAGATGACCTGGGATATTACTGGGCTGCACCTAATGGAATTTCTTGGCTTAATTACTACTGATGACTTTACTAATACTGCTAGCTATGTTATTTTTATTTCATCTGTTTTACAAAATTTCTGTTACACTACCAAATGTGTGACTGAGTCTATGATAAAATATAGTTACATATGAGATCAATGATGATAACTATAACACTACATGGAGGAAGAAGCAACAACAGGAAATATTTGCTTGGACTGAGAAGTTAATAAGACAGGTAGTCCAGAGAATTTTGGATACTGTTTTATGGCCTAGTTCAGTAACAGCACATTGAGCGGCCTATCAGCAAAATCTTTGCCAGACCTAAGAAAGCATTCTTGGTACCGTGGGATGAAATGGTCATGAAATGCACCCCCCAAAGTCACAGTCCAGCTTATGACCATAAAGGGGTCCTACCAACTAGACACGGCATTTGCCTTCTACCTCTACAAAGATTAAATCATGGCCACTGCAGCTGCTGACCTTCAACACGCCTGAAGGGCGCTCAGGATGGAGATCAGAAATGTGGCACTCTGTGCCAGTTCTGCTGTTCTCCGCCCAGTGCCCCTTCCCAATAAAATCTCTTGCTCTGTCAGCACATTCGTCTCCTCGGACAATTCATTTCTGAGTGTTACACAAGAGCCCGCTTTCGGGCCCTGGTAAGGGTCCCTTTTCCTGATAATTCAGGAAATCCCCAGGGAATTTGATTTTGCAGACCAGCAGGATTTGATACCTGAACTTCCATATGACCGGGGGAAACTGAGACTTTTGGAGAGCATAAAGAAATTCTTGTGCACCACAGGACCCAGGGTAAAAGTGTGGTGACCCCAAAGCAGACTGAGCCAGACCTACCTGTGAGTGTTAGAGGGTCTCCTGCAGAGGCGTGGGCGGGCAGTGGCCTGCCACAGAGACAAAAGCACTGACAGCAATAGTCCTGGGAGCTGTGTTATGCCATAAGGCCTCGTGGAGGTCACAACTACCCCTACTATAGACTCCAGGACTGGGTTACCTCAGGTCAAATGACAGGCAGGTAGGGAACACAGCCCCACCCATCTACAGACAATTGGATTAAAGTATTACTGAGCATGACCCTGCCCACCAGAGCAAGACCCAGTTTCCCCTACAGCCAGCCTCTTCCATCAGAAAGCGTGCACAAGTCTCTTAGCGTCACCAGAAGGCAGATAGAAGAAATAAGAACTACAATCTGACGGAATCCCACAATCATAGAAAGCTATCCAAAATGAAAAGAAATAGGATTAGGTCCCAGATGAAGGAACAAGATAAATCCCCAGAAAAAGAACTAAGTGAACTGCACACAGGCCACTTACTAGAAAAATAATTTAGAATAATGATAGTGAAGATGATTCACTGTCATCTTAGATCTTAGAAATGGAATGGAGAAGATTCGAGAAATGTTTTCCAAGGACCTAGAAGAACTAAAGAGCAAACAAATAGAAATGAACAATACACTAGAAGGAATCAATAGCAGAATAACTGAGGCAGAAGGACAGTTATGTGACCTGGAGACAGAATGGTGGAAACCAGTGCTGCAAAACAGAATATAGAGAAAAGAATGAGAGGGTTTGGGGGAGAATGGATAAATGTATATGCAAGGCTGAGTCCCTTCACTGTTCACCTGTAACTATCACATCATTGTTGATTTGGCTACACTCCAATACAAAATGTTTTCAGTGTTAAAAAAAATTTTTTTTAAATAATAAAAAAAAACACACCTGAAACAATGCCCAACATCATTAATCATTAGAAAAATGCAAATCAAATCTACAGTACAGTTATCACCTCACTCCAGTCAAAATGGCCATCACTAAAATGTCCACAAATAAAGGCAGGAGAGGGTATGGAGAAATCAGAACCCTCTGGGACTAATGAGGGGCATCTAATTGGTACAGCCACTGTGGAAGTTATGTAAAAACTGAAAATATAACTATATGAGCCAGAAATCCAGCTACTGCGCATGTAGTCTGAGAAAACTATACTTCAAAAAGACACATGTAATACCTAGTGGGAACCTGCTAGAGCTCAGAAAGCTAAGCTCTGTGGTGACCTAGATCAGTGAGATGGACGGGGAGTTGGAGGGAGGTTCATACATGTATATATACAGCTGATTACCTCGTGGCTCCGCCAGAAGAATCTACCTACAATTTAAGAGTTTCGATTCATGGGTGGGGAAGATCCCCCATAGAAGGGAATGGCTACCCACTCCAGTATTCTTGCCTGGAGATTCCATGGACAGAAGAGCCTGGTGGGTATAGTCCACAGGGCTGCAAAGAGTCTGACACAGCTGAGTGACTAACGCTTTTACTAATATTCACTTTCATAGCTGATTCACTTCGTTGTACAACAGACACTAACACCACATTGTAATGCAACTGTACCTGATTTAAAAAAATGATAATCTCAACCGATAAAGATCTTTTACCAGACTTCACACTATTTATGATAGAAACTCTCCAGGAGGAGGCAAAGAGGGCATTTTCTAAACATAATAAAGGTCACATATGACAAACCCACAATTAACATCAAACTTAGTGGTGAAAAGTGGAAATCATTTTCTTTAAGATCAAAAACAAGATGTCTGGGCTTCCCCTGGTGGTCCAGTGGATAAGGACACCGCCTTGCAGTGCAAGGGGCGCCGGTTCGAGCCCTGGCCTGGGAAGATCCCATGTGCCGCGGAGCAGCTGGACTGATGTGTCCAATCACTGAGCTGGAGCTCTGGAGTGCATGCGCCCAGAGCCGCTGCTCTGCAATGACAGATGCCACCGCGATGGGAGGCCCACAGGAGCCAAAGAACGAAGACGAATGAAAATAGAGAAATGAAAGACCAATAGCAGTGGCCTGCCCACTTCCCTCCCTTCCCAACCCGACCCCCGCCCAAAGTAAATAAATAAATAAATTTGAAAAAAACCAAAAAACAAAAAAAAACAAGACGTCTACTTTTACCACTTCTATTTATTTATTTATTTTTATTTTATTTATTTATCTTTTGGGGGTGGGGTGGGTAGGGAGGGGGATGGGCGGGCCACTTCTATTGGTCTTTCATTTCTCTATTTTCATCCGTCTTTGTTCTTTGGCTCCTGTGGGCCTCCCATCGCGGTGGCCTCTGTTGTCACAGAGCACCGGCTCTGGGTGCATGCACTCCAGGGCTCCAGCTCAGTAACTGGACCCATTGGTCCAGCCACTCCGTGGCATGTGGGATCTTCCCAGGCCAAGGATTGAACCGGCACCTCTTGCACTGCAAGGCGGTGTCCTTACCCACCAGGGGAAGCCCTACTTTTACCACTTTTATTTAACATAGTCTTGGAAGTTCTCGCCACAGCAATCAAGGAAAAAGAAATAAAGAAATTCAATGGCAAAAGAAAAATTGTTTACCATCAACAGAATACTGTACATAAGAAATCCTAAAGATACTACCAGAAAACCACTAGAACTCCTTAATGAACTTCATAAGGCTTTAGTAGAGAAAATTAATACACAGAAATCTGTTTCACTTCAATGGACTAAAATAAAAATGATCAACAGGAGGAATTAAGGAAACAATTCATTTTTCATTGCATCAAAAAGAATAAAATACTTAGGAATAAACTTCTTGCCTAAGGATGCAGAAGACCTGTACCCTGAAAACTCTAAGACACTGATGAAACAATCTGAAGATGACAAAAACTGATGGAAAGACAGATCATTTGCATGGATTGGAAGAATCAATGCTGTCAAAATGACTATACTACTCAAGGCAATCTACACAGTCAATGCAATTCAATTGAATTACAAATGGAATTTTTCACAGACTTAGAACAAAAATTTTATAAATCTGTTTAGAAACACAAAAGACACCAAATAGACAATGCAATCCTGAGAAGAAAAAAATGGAGCTGGAGGAATCAGGCAACTTGTCATCAAACTAGTACAAAGCTACAGTAATCAAAACAGTATGGTACCGGCACAAAAACAGACATATATATATCAAATGGGATAAGACAGAAAACTCAGAGATAAACCCACACCTCTATGATCAATTAACCTACGAACAGGCAAGAATATACAAAGAAGAAAAGACAGTCTCTTCAAAGAATGGTGCTCAGAAGCTTAGACAGCCACATATAAAACAATGAAATTAGAAAATAAGTACCTTACACAAAAGTAAACTTGAAATGGATTAAAGACCTAAATGTAATGCTAGACACTATAAAACTCTTAGAGGAAAACATAGGCAGAACACAATCACATAAACTGCAGTAATATCTTTTTGGATAAACCTTATGCATAGCAAAGGAAACTCTAAACAAGACAAAAAGACAAGTCTCAGAATAGGAGAAAGTATTTGCAACTGAAGCAACCAACAAGGGATTAGTTTCCAAAATATACAAATAGTTCATGTAGCTCTGTATTCAAAAAAATCAAACAATCCAACCACAAAGGAAAAAAAAAAAGGTGGGCAGAAGATCTATCTAGACATGTTTCTAAAAATGAAGTACAGGTGACCAGAAAAAATACATGAAAAGATGCTCATCATCACTAATTATTAGAGAAATACAAATCAAATCTATAGCAATTACCTCCTCACACCACAGTGGGCATCATCAAAAAGTTCACAAACAACAAAAAGACAAATGTATGGAAAGATAGATCATGTTCTTCAATTCCAAGAATCAATACAATCAAAATGACTATACTATCCAAGGCAATTTACATGTTCAGTGAAATTACTATTGAATTACAAATGGCATTTCTCACAGAATTAGAACAAATTTTTTATATTTGTATGAAAACATGAAAGACACCAAACAGACAAAGCAATCATGAGAAAGATAAATAAAGCAAGGGGAATCAGAAACCTTGGTATCAAACAAAGACAAAGCTACAGTAACCAAAACAGTATGGTACTGGCACAAAAATAGGCATATATATCAAATGGGAAAGTATAGAAAACGCAGAGATAAATCCACATCCCTATGATCAATTAACCTACAACAAAGGAGGCAAGAATACATAATGGAGAAAAGTCTTTTCAAGAAGTAGCATTCAGAAGACTAAATAGCTACATGGAAGACAGTATGGAGATGCCTTAAAAAACTAAAAATAGAAGCACCCTATGACCCAGCAATCCCACTACTAGGCCTATATCCTGATGAAATCAAAACTGAAAGAGGTACCTGTACCCCAATGTTCATTGCAGCTCTCTATACAATAGCCAGAATATGGAAGCAACCTAGATGTCCATCGACAAATGAATGGATACAGAAGCTCTGGTACATATATACAATGGAATACTACTCAGCTATTAAAAGAAGACTCAGTCCTAATGAGGTGGCTAGCTCTAGTACCTATCATAAAAAGTGAAGTAAGTCAAAAAGAGAAAGACAAGTATAGTATACTAACTCATATATATGGAATCTAGTAAGATGGTCATGATAACACACACAGTGAACTCATGGAAAAACAGACAGAGCATAGACATAGGGACATTGTGGGGAAGAAATAGGGAGGGGGCGGCATGGAGGGAGTAACATGGAAACCTATACTGTCATGTGTGGAAAAGATAGCTATTGTGCTACGGGAATAGGAGTGCCTACAATCACTTGGGGCGATGGTCCGGAGGGGTGGGAGGAGGGGAACTGGGTGGGGGTGGGGGGGACCAGGGATGTGCATATGAATGATCTGGGAACATACATGTCGGTGAACAACAAAACTCTGTAAAACCTTTAAAATAAAGAATTTAAAATAAAATTTAAAAAAAAGCAACAAGGGAAAAACAACAAATAATGTATAAGGGAACACTTATCAGGCTATATGATTTCTTAATACGGATTCTACAAGCCAGAAGGGAATGGCATAACATATTTAAAGTGATGAAAGTGAAGAACCTACAACCAAGAATACTCTACCCAGAAAGATTCTCCTTCAGATTTGACAGAGAAATCAAAAGCTTTCCAGACAAGCCAAAGTTAAGAGAAATAAGCACCACCAAACCAGCTTTACAACAAATGCTAAAGGGACTTTTCTAGGCAGAAAACAAGGAAAAGCTCTACCTACAGAAAATAAGCCCCAAACAAGAAAATGGTAATAGGATCTTACATATTGATAATTACCTCAGATGTAAAGAATCTGCCTGCAATGAGGGAAACCTGGGTGAGGGAATGAGGGAATCCCTAGGTTGGGAAGATCCCCTGGAGAAGGGAATGGCAACTGCCATGGGCAAGTGAAGGCATCTTCACTGACAGATACTGGGACCCTAATTATAAGGAGAACCGTTCTGATGGGGAAAGTGATGAGGAAGAAAAGTTAGATTATTTGCAGGGAATGTCACTATGTGGGGAAGAAGACCCCTCTACTCTAACTTGGTGGGTATGTCAAATGCTCCCACAAGGATGGTCATTAGTATGAGGGGATGGTTTCATATTCACTTCTCATAGGAAAGATCAAGAAAAGGAAAAAGAGAAAGACAAGTATAGTATACTAACTCATATATATGGAATCTAGTAAGATGGTCATGATAACACACACAGTGAACTCATGGAAAAACAGACAGAGCATAGACATAGGGACATTGTGGGGAAGAAATAGGGAGGGGGCGGCATGGAGGGAGTAACATGGAAACCTATACTGTCATGTGTGGAAAAGATAGCTATTGTGCTACGGGAATAGGAGTGCCTACAATCACTTGGGGCGATGGTCCGGAGGGGTGGGAGGAGGGGAACTGGGTGGGGGTGGGGGGGACCAGGGATGTGCATATGAATGATCTGGGAACATACATGTCGGTGAACAACAAAACTCTGTAAAACCTTTAAAATAAAGAATTTAAAATAAAATTTAAAAAAAAGCAACAAGGGAAAAACAACAAATAATGTATAAGGGAACACTTATCAGGCTATATGATTTCTTAATACGGATTCTACAAGCCAGAAGGGAATGGCATAACATATTTAAAGTGATGAAAGTGAAGAACCTACAACCAAGAATACTCTACCCAGAAAGATTCTCCTTCAGATTTGACAGAGAAATCAAAAGCTTTCCAGACAAGCCAAAGTTAAGAGAAATAAGCACCACCAAACCAGCTTTACAACAAATGCTAAAGGGACTTTTCTAGGCAGAAAACAAGGAAAAGCTCTACCTACAGAAAATAAGCCCCAAACAAGAAAATGGTAATAGGATCTTACATATTGATAATTACCTCAGATGTAAAGAATCTGCCTGCAATGAGGGAAACCTGGGTGAGGGAATGAGGGAATCCCTAGGTTGGGAAGATCCCCTGGAGAAGGGAATGGCAACTGCCATGGGCAAGTGAAGGCATCTTCACTGACAGATACTGGGACCCTAATTATAAGGAGAACCGTTCTGATGGGGAAAGTGATGAGGAAGAAAAGTTAGATTATTTGCAGGGAATGTCACTATGTGGGGAAGAAGACCCCTCTACTCTAACTTGGTGGGTATGTCAAATGCTCCCACAAGGATGGTCATTAGTATGAGGGGATGGTTTCATATTCACTTCTCATAGGAAAGATCAAGAAAAGATACCTGAGCCAAGCAGACAAATGTCTCTTTATACTAGCAATAAGCGCTGCTTACAACCCCGCCTCTCTGAGACCTCCTTCGAGGAGGACTAAGTAGCTGACAGACTTAAACTATCTCCTTTGACAAACATAGATAGAGATGTTTACCTAGATAAAAGCTTTTCCACCTGTGCCCTCTTTACAACTTGTAGTTCCCCTTGTAAATTAAGAATTGTAAGAATGCTTCCTCTACAAACAAATGTTTTCCCTGGAGAACAAAGGTGTTTACCTAGGTGTTCGTAAAGGAGCAACAAACTCCAGCAATAACCTCTTTTGCGTCTCTAGAGAAGCAAAAAGCTCTTGTAATAACCACTTTTATGATTACTAGTTAACCTGAGATTTCTAGTTAGAAAAATATACAAATATAAGGTAAGACTGTGTGGGAGGGGGCTTGCCCTGGTGGTCCAGTGGGTAAGAACACCGCCTTGCAGTGCAAGGGGCGCCAGTTCGAGCCCTGGCCTGGGAAGATCCCACGTGCCGCGGAGCGGCTGGACTGATGTGTCCAATCACCGAGTCGGAGCTCTGGGGCGCATGTGCCCAGAGCCGGTGCTCTGCAATAACAGACGCCACCGCGATAGGAGGCCCACAGGAGCCAAAAAACAAAGATCGATGAAAATAGAGAAATGAAAAGACCAATGGAAGTGGCCCGCCCGCTCCCCTCCCTCCCCAACCCGACCCCCGCCCATAACAAATAAATAAATAAATCTTTTAAAAAAAAAAGATTGTGCGGGAGGCTCATGGAGATCAACTGCTCCGATGTGAGACCGAGACTCTCCAGCTCTGAGGTAAGAACATCTGTTTGCATTTGATCGAGTTCTGATTACTTGTGCTTGCCTTTATTTGAATCCTGATTAATGAAATCCTGATTCTGATTATTATATGTTCTTTGATTAATAAGACTACTCTTGGTTTGACAATACTCGAGACCACGACACTTTATTGTCCAAGTCCGAGACTCACGACTCTGAGGGGACTACACTGTGACTGTAAAAAGTCTCTGATCTATTTAAGACAGCGTCTCTTAGTGAGACCTAATAAGAATAGGAATCAGAGTAAGCTGCAGCACAGTGCCCGCGACACAACCTCCTCCAGTATTCTTGTCTGGAGAATTCCATGGACTGAAGAGCCTGGTTCATGGGGTTGCAAAAAGTCAGACACAACTGAGTGACTAATACAAACACCTTAAATGTGAATGGATTCAATGCACCAACCAAAACACAGACTGGCTGAGAAGAAAACATGTGCATGTGTGCACTTTCACTTACCACATCACTCTGCTTGACTCCCCCAAATTGTATGTTATTATTTTATATTGTCGTGTTAATCATGTTCCCATTATGGCTTGCCATTGTAATTATCTTTTACTTTTTGTCTGCCTACTGATTGTGAAAACTAATAAACATCTTTTACTATTGCGATTAACTATTACTCACTTAATACCATTATATCATGATTGGTCAACAGAAAAATTATAGAAATGTTAATGTCTTCTATGATTATATACTTTTCCTTTTCCCATATATTCTAATTTTTGTGTTATGTATCTTTGTTGTTGAGGTGTCTCATAGTTTATGATGTCTATCTTCTTTGTGAATTGTACCTTTTATCCCTAAAATTATTCTTTCATTTAAAATTAAATAAATTCTAAAAAAATTAAGAAAAAAATTAATAGAATAGACAGAAAAGTAGAAGGATAGAGTAGACCTGAAAAGCCTTATGAACCAATTTAACATAATTAAGATTTATACAATCTTCACACCATAGCAGGATACAAATTCTATTCAAGTTCCCATAGACTATAAACCAGGAAACACTGGCACCTATCCTGGGCCATAAAAAAAGGTGCAAAAATGTCACAAGTCTCTTTGATATTAATTTCTCACTTAAATGCTTTCTTTTCTATTATCCTCTGCTTTTTCAGTCTTAACTTTATTGAGGCTTTCAATGGCTAAGTCACAAGATCTCTCTTGGTAAATGTGACACTGCACTTGAAAATATGTGAATTATTTTCAAATATCATTTAATATTGATTTATAAAACAATCCCACAGTGATAAGAGGAAAGAATCTATATGATTTCAAAACCTGTAGACCATAAAATTTTTGTACCATGAAAAGCTATTTTACATGATGTAAACTGCTAAACGAGATTCTTATCCTTTATAAATGCTTTTTCAGTATTTGGAAAATAATGTACTCAAGGATGCTGCAAAACGGTTCTTATCTAGCCTAGTCTGGAAATACCTCAAAGATCTTTCCAATTCATCCAATAAGAATTTACAGAGCATATACTGTATGTTAGACACTCCAGAGTCTACTATACAGAAGAAAGCAAAGTCTCCTTTTGGAGCACAGAATCTAATAGAGGAAACACACATCTAGATCATATACATGTGTAATTCCATTGTGGTAAGACAATAATGTGATAAATGCTACTGAAAAACAGAAAAAAAGGTATGCAAAAAAGCCAAAGGTCTATGTTACTCCAGTATAAAATAACTAAG
The DNA here is from genome assembly GCA_022376925.1 of Tragulus kanchil. NCBI lineage: Eukaryota > Metazoa > Chordata > Mammalia > Artiodactyla > Tragulidae > Tragulus > Tragulus kanchil. The sequence continues at coordinate 267,928,787 of JAIOJX010000026.1, read as the reverse complement.
ATCACTGCACTAGAAAAACTCTTCACTTTGGAGACGAAATGACATCTTCATAACTCCCCCCACCAAATTATCCAATGTGCCAACGCACACCCCAGGCTGAAAGCTGAGAATACTGGCAATAATATCTGGCAATCGTCTGAGTGTTTAGGGAATTCTCTTCTAAAGCACCTCATAGATATAATGCTGTCCATTTTCCCTGATTCTTCAAAAAGACAAACTTCTGAACAAATGCTAGCTGTGAAAAGCTATAAGTCTCTCCTGGTTACTCCCCCAAAAGAAAAATCTAATAATTTGAGTCACTTTTATTACATGTATGAACTAAATCCCATCACTATGTTATTGAGAGTTTTGTGAATATTTTATCTAATGCATTTCTCTTTAGACACCACTCCATTCTCCTACGGTAACAAAGAGCTGCTCATTTCTTGTATGTTCAGATACCTCAAGTTATTTTACCTTTCTCAGTGTTAAGAAGCTTTATGAATTCTCCCAACCTGTTAAAAGTAAAAGAATAAATCTCTGAATATCACCTTTTCAAAGTGAGAATCCCGTCATACTCTTTAGATTTAATTCATACCTTACTGCTTCCTCCTGAGCAAAGAGCTAAGCCCCAGTGTTTCAGGCCAGAACACGGGAGTGGGTTGCCATTTCCTACTCCAGGTGATCTTCCTGACCCAGGATCAAACCCACGTCTACTGCAGCTCCTGCCTTGGCAAGTGGATTCTTTGCCACCGAGTCACCTGGGAAGCCCCAATCCTAAAATGAAAACCAACGACCAACTCGTTGTTTTTAACTCTGCGTTCCCCCATCTCTCCAGTTAGATGGGATGTGGGAGAACACAGAGCCTGTGAGCCAAGAGCAGGCGGGAGCAGCCCCCTCCTATGCTGCCCTAGGCCACGTGCACAGCACACCTTCACCAGACCCCTCTCGTCCCCACTGACAGCTCCCGGCCCCCGGAGGAGGAAGGACTGTGATCTTCCCCGAAGCCTCATTCAGTAGTTCTTCCAGTATTTCTTCCCTGTCGAGGGTGCTGGGCCTGGGGAGGGACAGATGGGGCGGGTGCCCTCTGCAGCCCGTCCTGCACCGACACCGCATGGGCTCGCTCTTATCTGGGTCCCACGGCTAGCCTTCAAGTTCTCTCAGTCCACTCATCTGAGCCTCTGAGCTGCTCATTTCAGTGAGTGAGTGAGAGTTAGATGAGGACAAATCCTGACGGGGGCTTGTTCAGCAGAGGTCAGGGGCCCACTGTGAGCCAGCCACGCGCTAGGTGTTGCAGAGGCGGTTAAACCACACAGGCTGGTCCCCGTCACCAACACGCAACAACAGATGGTGTAACCCCAGAGGCAGCCTCCCCTCCTCAAATGTCACAGGGTTGAACCACATTCCCATAGGAACCTCCCCTCCACGTGCACGCGTCCACCAGTCTGCAGGGTGGAAAGATGCCAGTGCCCAGAGAGCAGCCGCCCAGGTGCACGGCTCTCCTGCAGCCCAGAAGCTCCTCTGGGTACCCGCAGTTAAGGGACCACCAATTGACTAGGCTGTTTCTAACTGCGTTCTTATCCCAGCCAAGAGTCCTGATGACAGCACCCTCATGGCTGACCAAGTCACTGGGATTTTAAATTCGGGTAAAAACGAGGGTACTGTTAGGTCTGGTATGAGCTAAGAGCATCCCCTAGGTGTGGGCATGGGACCCAGAGGTTACCTTCTCTTCCGCAGCTCTCCAGCTGCCCATGTCCCCCCATGAGACTTGGAGCTCCCCACCACCCCATCTCCTCGCCACACAGGTTGTGGTCACGCTGAAAGAACAAATGAAAGGTTTCTGTTTCTAAGGCAGATGCTCCCTCCCTACCCACAGGATTAGCAACTGGAATTCATTCTTCACTCCCTGTGGAAACTCCAAAATATCAATAGCATGACAAGCAAGAGCGGAGGTTGGACCCTGCCCAGATAAGAATTCTCATTCTTGAGGTCAAGGAAATCTTCCCAACTAGAAAGTTCCTTGAAGGTCAAAAGGGGAGTGACACTAGTCCTCCCAAAGGCCTTTTGGATGGGATCCATCTTGACTGAGAGATGCCTGCACAGGCACTCGTGGGAGGATCCTGAGATAGACCAGATACGGACTGAGAATCAAGCCAATCAAAACAACTGACCAAAGGAGACCCGGAATAACCCATAACATTCAAACTACCATGAGGGCACAGCTCTGAGTCAGCCTGTATCCACACACACTGTACTTTCTCTTCTAATAAATACTTGGTTTCACTACTTTAAGCCTTTGTCGGAATTCTTACTTCTTTTTTGCAAAGCCAAAGAGCCAGAACCTTGTCACTGACCAGTGGTCTAGTGGCTGGGATTCCGCTCTCAACGGTGACACGGTCTCCATCTTTGGCCCAAACAGTAGCTGCTGCAGGCCAAGGCAACACAAGATCATTCCCACCTGGGTACCAGGCCCAGCTTTATCTCCCCTACCACTGTGAGCCTGGGGAAGAGGCATTTCACCTCTTTGGATTTCACTCTCTTTACCTCAATACCATGAGGAATTGAAGGACAATCTCCAAGGGCCCCCAGGCTCTCTCCCTGAGCCACAGGCATTGGTGTTTTTTATATTTTTTTAAGCGTGCAGGGTTGAGAAGTACTGGTCGTAGGCTGCTTTTCCGTGCCAGGTGTAAAGGGTGGCTCTCCCCTGACCTCCATAAACCAGCGCCCAAAGTGAGGGGGCGCCCCAGCCACTATAGAGCAGGCGCTGGGGCTGGGAATGAGATGGACCGCGAGGCAGGAGGCCCGGGCATTACAGCATTTCCGTGGGCTTAAGTCTCTTGGGTGATAAGACGAAATCTTAAAGCTTTCCCCCAGACCGTGGAGCTCTGGGGTGGCTAGGGCCCCCTTCCTCAAGGACGCTGCCCACGCCTTTTCCTCCTGCAGAGAGGGCAACCACCAGCAGTTCCATCTCAATCTTTCATGGTCCGCATATTTTATTTTATTTTATTTTTTTAAGGTCTAATAGTACGTTGATTTTTTTTTTTTATTTTTTTTACATGTATGTTCCCAGATATTCATATGCATATCCCTGGACCCTCCCCCCCGCATATTTTATTTTTAAAAAAACTTGCTAAAAGGGAAGATTTCAAACCTTTGATCTTCCTAAGGGGCAAACTGTGCATTGCCTTGCAAAAAAAACCAAACCAAAACAAAACAGCTTTTATCAACTCCCTGATAAGATAGACTGAGCTCCCCGGCCCCCAAGGCCCTCTCCCCATTCCCAGCGGCAACTTCCACCACTCCAGACGTCGCGCTTCCTGATCCAGCCACTCGGCACGATGTGCGGTTCCAGAATACCCCGAGTGCCACCTACCTTCATGTCACTGCGGTTGCTGCCGCCTCTGTGGACAGTGCGCTTCCACTTGGCCCAGGCGCACTGAAGTCACCTCCCCGGAAGCCGGCTCAGGCCTGGGCCAGAGGAACTCTTGCCCGTGCGCGCTCCTTGCGCCTTATACACGCAGCACACCGGAGCCCTGTTTGCTTGTTTTCAACAGCGTGGGGAGGGGGAGGCCTTTGGATTCGGAACACCTGGGCCCAAGCCCAGCTGCCCCATGAGGTGAGCCTGGGCTTGTGCGGCAGGAACGGGTACCTTCACGGAGCTGTGGGGCCCACGAGCGGTGTCCATCTGCCCTCGGAGGGTTTGGGGGCGATGGGAAGCTAGGCCACTACCAAGAGCCAGGCTGTGACCTCAGTGGGGGGAGCCTGGGGCTGGGGGCCGAGGGTGAGGGAAGATGGGGCTGGGAATCGTGTAGTGCAAGATCCTCAAACCCCCACCCCACCACGTTCTGACTTCTGATGTTTTCTTGCAATATTTGAGGGGTTCACAGACACCCGGGCTCTTCATGTTTATCTTATCAATCCTCAGGTTGTTACATTTACTTTAAAATTGTGTTGAAAAAGGACTCATTTTGGTGAATGCTCCCAGGCTTTTCTGCATCCCCTCCCAGTTAAACTTGTCTACAGTGTAAGTGGGACTAAGTTCTCACCAGTGCCCTTTTCCAAACAACAAAAAGCGCCCCCACCCTTGGAGTAGCTCCCGCGACAGCGCGGCCCCGCCCAGGGGCCCTGCGAGGCCGGCCCGGAGACCCCGCGGCCTCCGACGACGAGAAGCGGCTTTCCCGGGTCCACGGCGCCACCTGGTGGCAGCGGCGAGCACCGCGTGCGGGGCTCCGGCTCCAAGTGGCCTTGGAAACAGAAGTCCCTGGAAAAAAGTCAATGTAGGTGAACAACAAAACTCTGTAAAACCTTTAAAATAAAGAATTTTAAAAATTTTTAAAAAGTTAAAAAAGAGAAGGGAATATTGCCATCTGAGACAATGAGGACCGTGAGGTACGTTGTGTGAAGTAAGTTGGACACAGAAAGACAATTACTCTCACTTGTTAACACTTATATGTGGACTCTTAAAAAAAGCGGGGGTAGGGGGCGGGCGGGGGTCTCCTGGTGGTTCAGTGGCTAAGACTTTGTGCTCCCAATGCAGGGAGCCAGGGCTCCATCCCTGGTCAGGGAACTAGATCCCACATGCCCCAACTAAGCGTTTGCACGCCTCAACTAAGACTTGGCACAGTCAAATAAACACATTTTTTAAAAGGTTAAAAAAAAAAAAAAGTCTATGTAGGGCCCTGTGGCCCCTGCCCAGCCTGTAGGAACAGAGCTGAGGAGTGGGAACAGACAGATCTACCAGGAGTTAGCTCCTACCCCAAAGCGTTCCACTGTGTGAACTGGAGGTTTCTTATTTGGTAAACGGGAAATAGCAGTACCGCCTACAAGGGTGCCAGGGAGAATTGAAGAAAAAAAAACTTGACTAGCCTTGCCTCTTAGCACCTGCCATCAACTCAATACTTCTCCTTGATTCCTTTTTTTCAAGTTTATAAAGGAAGCTACTTCAGCCTCATCCTACGAAGAAGCTGTTTTTTCAACACATGTTATATAGGTAATAAAATTAGGAAATAAGTGTCTTCCATATACATTTGGCAGCACCAGTCCATGGGATCAAGTCCAGAGCCTTTGCCTGCCCAGGGTCCCTCTTTCTCTCTCTTTGCACCCCCACCTCCACCATGCTAGACAAGTCCTAGCTTTCTAAGTCCCATTTCTCCCCACATGAAAATAACCTTGTTGTTGTTTGAAAACTAATTCAAACATATGTTTTAAAATTCTGCTGATACACAAGAATATTAGAAGAAATGAGAAGTTCCCATAACCCCACCCCAGCCAGCCTCACGCAAGTGTTTCTTTCTTTTTTTAAATTTTGGCCTCTTTTTATTGGTTTTGTATTTATTGATTTTCATTCATCTTTATTCTTTGGCCTGTGTGGGCCTCCCATTGCAGTGACTTCTCTCACTGCAGAGCACCAGCTTTGGGTGCATGCGCTCCAGAGTGCGCTGGCTTTTAATTGGACACACCGGTCCAGCCGCCTTGCAGCACGTGGGATTTTCCCAGGCCAGGGGTCAAACTGGTGCCCTGTGCACTGCAAGATGGACTCTTTACCCACTGGACCAGGGAAGCCCCGCAAGTGTTTCCTGAAGATGCTTTCCCTCTCAGCCTCAGGTCAACTTCACTAGTTCTAGTCTCAAGCTGAGCCAGGCTGGCCAGAGGCGGGCCACTCTAGGTGGCATCCTTCTAACCAGGATTCGAGGCCATAGAGTAGAGTACAAGGAGTACTCTGGGAATTCAGGCAGGCCCTCTTATTATATATTCCTTGATCCCTAAAAAAAGAGAGAGAGAATTGATGATACATTTCAATAGGTTTGGTTATCAAGGTAAATAACTAATGGATTTTTATCCAGACTTGGCTTCTGGAAGAGAAGGGAACCATTCCCTGTCACCATCCCCACCATCGTTCGGATTCCTATTTCTCCCTCAAGTTGAGAGTTTAAGTGACTACTTCAAAGTTTGTCAACCTTTGCACCCATTTCACCGCGATTCATGGATCCAAAATAATGAAGTCCGTGAAAAATCTCACTTTCTGACCGTTGATCTCCTAGGCTCTGGACCCTCCAGCTTCTTGGAGCCTTGGCTTCCCTCTCATCTCGACCGGGACAATACTTAACACATTGCAACTTCAGATGCCTGTGTACTAGGCAAGTGGCAGGAACCAGCCAGTGGGCAAGGTGGCAAACCGGCAGCTCAAGGGACCCTGCTTCCTTGTGGGGCTGAGAACCTAGTGTTGCCAGATGTGGGGTATGAGAAACTAATTAGGTGAAATTTTCTGGTTTGGGAATGCTGGCGATTAAATTTTAAAATGTGCGGGTTGGCTCAAAGGTGTCTGGGGAAAGCCAGTTTGCTGCCTTTTGTTTCCTGGGTAGACTGGCCTGCAAAGGGGCTGGCCTAGCTCCCTGCTTTAGTATTCACCCCACAAGCGGGGGCCTGCTTCCATCCAGTGCCAGAAAACATGGTGCAGCTTAACTCTGATAACACAAAGTCCCCGAGCCCACACCCACCAGCGGATGATGTGTTTGCTCGTTTTGTTCGAACTGGTGAAGACTGGCCAGAGGGCACTGTGCTTGTGTAACTCTTTGCAGAGGCAGCCTTGCCTGCATTGGTCAGTCCTCAGTTGTGCTTTAACAGATGTGAACTCTGCCCCTAGCCCCACAGCCTGCAGGTGCCTCTGTCACAGGCTGCATCCCTGTGAACATCTATGTCCGTCCTCCAGCTCCCAGAGTGATGCCAGCCTGGGAGCAGTTTCACCTGCCCTTCTGCTGGGTTGCCGTTCTGTTTTTATTTCCTCATTCTTGTGGTTAACTGAATTGGCTTATATGCAGGAAGCTTATAAAGGAACACATTGGTTAGCAAGACCGGAAACTGTTCTTCCTAGATCTACTCTAAACAGTATCAGTGATAAGAGGATTCCTTCTCTAACATGTACACTTTGCTAAGTGGTGAAAATGTCTCAGTAGACAATGGACTTTCTGTTGCCTTATTGAAGACCAGCTTGTCTCAGTATTATCTAGGAGGTGGTTTAGGGCCTGCTGCTAATTGGAGCTGGGGAGCGGCAGGTACAATGAAAGAGACAAATGTCAGTATTGTCTCTCAATCCCTGGAAAGCTTTTCAGGACTTGGGCCTAGGAACCCATATTCTCAGATAATTAAACGGAGGCCTTCACCCTTAAGCCCAGGCAGAGCCATTCTGCTACAGGCTCACAAATGGGGAAGGTCGTTCTCAAGTCTTTTTTGGAAATGATCTAAAGCCAGCTGTTCTAAAGCAAGCATGTTTAGTAAGGAAAGATAAAATCATCAATCAACCCTTCAAGAGCAGCTCTGTGTGCCAGATGTGGGGTATGAGAAACTAATTAGGTGAAATTTTCTGGTTTGGGAATGCTGGCGATTAAATTTTAAAATGTGCGGTTGGCTCAAAGGTGTCTGGGGAAAGCCAGTTTGCTGCCTTTGTTTCCTGGGTAGACTGGCCTGCAAAGGGGCTGGCCTAGCTCCCTGCTTTAGTATTCACCCACAAGCGGGGCCTGCTTTCATCCAGTGCCAGAAAACATGGTGCAGCTTAACTCTGATAACACAAAGTCCCCGAGCCCACACCCACCAGCGGATGATGTGTTTGCTCGTTTTGTTCGAACTGGTGAAGACTGGCCAGAGGGCACTGTGCTTGTGTAACTCTTTGCAGAGGCAGCCTTGCCTGCATTGGTCAGTCCTCAGTTGTGCTTTAACAGATGTGAACTCTGCCCCTAGCCCCACAGCCTGCAGGTGCCTCTGTCACAGGCTGCATCCCTGTGAACATCTATGTCCGTCCTCCAGCTCCCAGAGTGATGCCAGCCTGGGAGCAGTTTCACCTGCCCTTCTGCTGGGTTGCCGTTCTGTTTTTATTTCCTCATTCTTGTGGTTAACTGAATTGGCTTATATGCAGGAAGCTTATAAAGGAACACATTGGTTAGCAAGACCGGAAACTGTTCTTCCTAGATCTACTCTAAACAGTATCAGTGATAAGAGGATTCCTTCTCTAACATGTACACTTTGCTAAGTGGTGAAAATGTCTCAGTAGACAATGGACTTTCTGTTGCCTTATTGAAGACCAGCTTGTCTCAGTATTATCTAGGAGGTGGTTTAGGGCCTGCTGCTAATTGGAGCTGGGGAGCGGCAGGTACAATGAAAGAGACAAATGTCAGTATTGTCTCTCAATCCCTGGAAAGCTTTTCAGGACTTGGGCCTAGGAACCCATATTCTCAGATAATTAAACGGAGGCCTTCACCCTTAAGCCCAGGCAGAGCCATTCTGCTACAGGCTCACAAATGGGGAAGGTCGTTCTCAAGTCTTTTTTGGAAATGATCTAAAGCCAGCTGTTCTAAAGCAAGCATGTTTAGTAAGGAAAGATAAAATCATCATCAGAGACTCACGACGAGCTACTAAAGTGGCCTTCAGGTGACAGCAGCCTTGAGTCTCCACCATCTGCTCTGAAACTCCTCCCTCCTCTTCATTCATTTCAGGGCTGGCTGCCCCTCCAGCCTCCACTTCCAGACAGGCTTCCTCAAATGCAGACGAGCTGCTTCTCCCCAAAGAAATCCTCCAGCGGCTCCTGTTAAGACAAAGCCCCACCCTCCAGCCCCTGTGTGCTCTACGCCTCACCATTCCTCAGCCTGGAATGGTATCTGCCCCTCCTTCGCCTGAGCAGTGCTTCATGTCAGTCCCAGGTCCTCTCTCAAGAGTTCTTCCTGCTTTTGCCCAGCACCCTGGCAGAGTGCCGCCTCGGGCTCCATGCTGTGTGAGGGACGCTCCTGCGGACTTGTCAGTCACTCTGCTTCCTCTTCAGTACCTGGCAGCACAGGCTTCATTTCTCAGCCTCTGTTCCAGCTGCGTTACTGCACACTGGCCAGAAGGTAAGCCAAGGTGCTGTGCGAAACTCATCTGGGCTGTCCCCCAGAGAAGGGAGCTGGCCCTTTTCTTCTGGTTGGAACAAGGGGGCGTGGCGGGGACTCTGGCTGCCACGTGGGCCCGTGTGCTGACCTTGGAAATGACCACCACACCGGGCAGCACAACATGACAGGAGCCGTGGTCCCTGACATCACCAAAGTTCGGTCCTGTCTCAGTCAGACCATTTCCAACTCTGAACATGGGAGAGCGTGACTTCGCCGATGGTCCAGTGGTTAAGAATCTACCTTTCAATGTAGGGGACGTGGATTCAATCCCTGGGCAGGGGACAGAGATCCCACATGCCACAGGGCAACTAAGCCCATCTACCGCAACCAGAGAAGCTCTCATGCCCAACCTGAGAGAAGTCCCCCATCCCCGCAACTAGAAAAAGCCCAAGTGCGACAACAAACAACAAAATCCAATGAAACCAATCAAGGGAGAGAAAAATAGACTTTGTTTAAGCCACTGTATTTTAAGTTGTTCTGATAATCGAGCCTATTCAAGCTAATGTTCTCTGTCCTCCCCATCACTGCCTCAGGCCTCTTGTGTAAACTCCCACCGAGTGACCCAGGGGTTCGAGGCTGATGCTGACTGCCATCCTCACCGAGGGCTCATCTCCATGGTTAGAGTGCTATCTTCAACTGTCCAGAGGGCTGACTGCCCACACTGTCCCCTCTAAAAGGCCACAGTGTGGACTCCTGGCAGCAACATTATCTTTCACATATGTGCTTCTGGCACCTGATACAGGATATGCTACTGTGTATAAACACCAAAACTGAAGCAAAGAGAGAACAGAGAGTATCTAAAATTTAAACTCAGAAGATCTAATGAGCCCATGTAGGCCAAGTCTGTGCCCACCTTCCAAGTGAATGCTCAGAACCCCTCACTCTCCCCAGAGCTTCGTGTTTTTTATCTGCTCACAGACACTGTTCTTAGAAGATGGTCCAGGGCTGCTGTCATCCTCAAATGAGAACTGTGACCTCACAAGAGCTAAGAATCGCTGCACTGGAGAAACTATTGTTAAAAAAATTCCCTCTAAAGCTTAAAAATTACTGACTTGCTTCTTATTAAGGTTCTCCTTAACATTTTTTAAAAATGAGTATCTTAGAAATAACAATTTGCTCAGCTTTTCCTGAGCTGGAGCCTTTGTTATTTAAGTATAAATCCAGCCGCAGAGACGGATCTATCCTAAAAACTAGCAGGCACTGGTAACCCTAGTTCCCATGTGAGTAGTTGTGGCCCACTTCTACACACTGCTCCTTGATAATATTCTTCCTAGTGCCAGGTCAATAACCGATGGACCACTTTCATCTTATTTAAAAAGCAGAGATATAATATGCATTTAATTTCATTCAATGAATCAATTCCACATAACTTACCATCTCTTAGAAAATTTAGGAGAAAGCAAACGTAAGACATGAAATTACATGAATGCATCGTGACACACTGGGGATTGATGGAAGCACCATGGCAACCAGGAGTTGTAATCTAAATGTACCACAAGAAGAAAAGCCAAAGTACTGTCATTTATTGCTGTATCTACGCTTCCCAGTACAGCTATGATATTGTACGTAGCTACAAAGTGCCACCTTCTGGTTTAAAACTCTGCAACATCTCCTTTATTTCTTTTGAAATGCCATCTTTTGGTGGACGTATAAAGCAACAGCAGCAGTTACAAAATGTTTTCTGAGTAATTTTGAGAGCTCAAAACAAAGATCAGTGTAGAGGCTGAATAAAAAGATGTTCAATTAATAGTGCACATTGTGTAACTTTAATAACCTCTTTCCGTTGGAATTTCTGTGTAAACCTTAACAGAGATGTGACTCACAGAGATCAAAAGTAAAATATTTTTCTTTCCACAGCTTAGTAAGGTGGTCTGCATTCTCGCAAATGATTTACAAAATACAAGAAATGTTGCATGTGGGTATTAGGCATAAAATATTTCATGTTCTTACAGAGGAGCAGCGGGAGGACAGGGAGCTAGTGAACACCCTGTCGTCACCTTTCCCAAAGAGGTACACCCCAAGAATGGCAGTGGAAACCTGGCAGCAAGCCACCCTTCCAATTCTTTTTGGTTGTTTTAAAATACAAGCACTTCCTGACATTTCCCTCCTCGGCCTGTAAGCCCCAATTCCACTTGGCAGAAAGTAAGCGCACATCCTCTTGCTGAGTTTTGCCTTAGAAGTATTTACAGGACGCCTACAGAAATGGTACAAACTAGTATGAAATTAACAAGAGTTTGCATTTCCAGACACGCTCCCGTGGTGAAATAAGCACACCACGCCCATTCCGAAGGCCAGTCCAAAGCTAAGGTGACTCAGGGGCATTTGCATCTGTAACCGTAACCGCAGAGACTGGCTTCTCGCTGGCTGGGGCGGAGTCGCTGACTCTGTCCTCGACAGTGGCCGGGGCCTTGGGAGTGGGGGCTGTCACGTCCACAGTGAGCGCCGAGGCGGCATCTGCCCGTGCGGTGGTCGGGATGGGGTCGGAGAGTGGGCTGCTGGTGGGTGGCAGGGAGGCCAGCAGCTCCACAGAGCCTGCTGCAGGAGAGACCTCTGGAACCAGAGGGAAGGACGGGAGGAACTCGGACGGCATGGGGAGAGGTGCAAGGCCAGGTAAGTTTCGGGGAGGCAGGGAAGGAAGAGGTGGCAAACCTAGGACAAAAAGGCAGAGGTCACACATCTTCCCAGTACAGAAGAACAGCAGTCACTGTCACACCACTATTTTAATTTGCTTTTCGTTAAGGAGACAGAAGCTGAGGAGAGACAGCACAAATCACAACCTCTGACTCGACTGGGCTGGAGGCCGGAAGAGAGTTAAATATTCACTGAAAGACCAGCTGGCCAGGAAGAAAGCTCCCCTCACATGACTCAGCCCAGCTCAAGGAAGAAATGATTCTCCCCACCAGGATGGACAGGAGCCCACTGCCTGTGAAGCAGCACAAGGAGTGTCAAGCAGGACTCTGCTCTCTGAGCAAGCCGCAGGCTGACTCCTAGCTGCCCTCTGGACAGACCAGAGGAAGAGGAAACATGGGGGCCAGGCCTTCAGGAAGGTCTCACAAGGCAGCAGCCTGCTGCGGAGACCCTGGCATTAGCCTCACCAAAAGTACTCAGCCTTTTTTTGAGCCCTGTGATTGGTAACTGTTTATAGTGCACTTGGTGGATTCATTGTAGAATTTTAAAATGCAGAATGAAGGGAAAGAGTACTACTTCTTCAAGAAACAAAGGAAAACCAGGTTGTAAAACAGGTTTGGGGCAACCTGTGGCCCAGTCTGTCATCCTGGGGAAAAGGGCAGAGCCAGAAGCCAAGGATACAGACAAACACACAGACACAAAAGACCAAGGTAGCACTGAGACAGCACACGCTAGTTTGAACTTAATGATTTCAACTGTCTTTTAAACCATTATGCCGAAAAGCAAATGGCTTAATGAGAACAGGTAATGAATATATACAGATGATGAGCATTATAACTGGCTTCTCGCTGGCTGGGGCGGAGTCGCTGACTCTGTCCTCGACAGTGGCCGGGGCCTTGGGAGTGGGGGCTGTCACGTCCACAGTGAGCGCCGAGGCGGCATCTGCCCGTGCGGTGGTCGGGATGGGGTCGGAGAGTGGGCTGCTGGTGGGTGGCAGGGAGGCCAGCAGCTCCACAGAGCCTGCTGCAGGAGAGACCTCTGGAACCAGAGGGAAGGACGGGAGGAACTCGGACGGCATGGGGAGAGGTGCAAGGCCAGGTAAGTTTCGGGGAGGCAGGGAAGGAAGAGGTGGCAAACCTAGGACAAAAAGGCAGAGGTCACACATCTTCCCAGTACAGAAGAACAGCAGTCACTGTCACACCACTATTTTAATTTGCTTTTCGTTAAGGAGACAGAAGCTGAGGAGAGACAGCACAAATCACAACCTCTGACTCGACTGGGCTGGAGGCCGGAAGAGAGTTAAATATTCACTGAAAGACCAGCTGGCCAGGAAGAAAGCTCCCCTCACATGACTCAGCCCAGCTCAAGGAAGAAATGATTCTCCCCACCAGGATGGACAGGAGCCCACTGCCTGTGAAGCAGCACAAGGAGTGTCAAGCAGGACTCTGCTCTCTGAGCAAGCCGCAGGCTGACTCCTAGCTGCCCTCTGGACAGACCAGAGGAAGAGGAAACATGGGGGCCAGGCCTTCAGGAAGGTCTCACAAGGCAGCAGCCTGCTGCGGAGACCCTGGCATTAGCCTCACCAAAAGTACTCAGCCTTTTTTTGAGCCCTGTGATTGGTAACTGTTTATAGTGCACTTGGTGGATTCATTGTAGAATTTTAAAATGCAGAATGAAGGGAAAGAGTACTACTTCTTCAAGAAACAAAGGAAAACCAGGTTGTAAAACAGGTTTGGGGCAACCTGTGGCCCAGTCTGTCATCCTGGGGAAAAGGGCAGAGCCAGAAGCCAAGGATACAGACAAACACACAGACACAAAAGACCAAGGTAGCACTGAGACAGCACACGCTAGTTTGAACTTAATGATTTCAACTGTCTTTTAAACCATTATGCCGAAAAGCAAATGGCTTAATGAGAACAGGTAATGAATATATACAGATGATGAGCATTATAACAGGGGCCGTTACGATCTAAACAGAGCCATGACAGTGTACACCAAGGCATAGTAAGATCATCCACTGACATCATCGACGGGCCAAATTCCCGAGCTTAGCAAAAGTCAGCCCTGACGTGTGGCCATTTCAAAACTAAAGCGCATCTGGTCAATCATTAACCACAAGAGCAGACTTGTGTGGACACTGCAGCTTCATTTTCATCTGTGCGTACAATTCGACTATAAACACTTTCGGTATTTGCAAACTTCACTATTTGCAGCTCAAATCTCGCACAGTTTCTTTTTTTATAAAATACCTGTTAATAATGAATAGTATTTGTCAAGTAGCAAGCCTAGCCAGCCTGGGTCACGCAAGACAGGTACCACTACTCCCTGGAGGGCAGCTGCCCAAAACCCGAGAACCACAGGGAGTTCATTCACCACCCCTGGAACTGCACACCGTCCACCTCAGCTCCGCGAGGCCACGGCACTGCCCGGGATTTCTACAACTGGCCTTTACGGTGCTTGAGCTGTCAGGTGCAGGAAGGGGAAGAGGGGCGGAGAGGCAGCCAGGCAGAGAAGCATCACAAAGACATTCCTCCTCCTCTTCTTTTTCTACCGTTTTAAATAAAAAGGATTAATTTATATCTGAAGCAGCTGAAATTTGTTAAACGAATCTGCTCTTGCCAGAAAAAGACTGAAACAGAGGACTACCTTTCCTGGATAAAGCCTTTTATTAGACAGAGTCCTACGGAAAGATGGGCAACATACCCGGGTTCACGAGTTCTGGTAAGCTGACACCTGGCACGACGGGTGGGGCAGGAAGGTTGAGATTGGGGAGGACAGGCAGGCTTGGGAGTCCGGCTGGCAAAGGCATCAGACCTGCAGAGAAGGCAGAGAACACAAGATTAATCCCCCAACCTTGCATATTGAAATAAATATAACTACTACCCACTTCCAAGTGAGAATACCAGAAGTCCACTTACTATATGGCAGTTCTGTACTATAACAACAGTAACAGTAACAAAATCTAGGACATGGCAACCCACTGCAGCAGTCTTGCCTGGAGAATCCCATGGACAGAGGAGCCTGGTGGGCTAGTCCATGCGGTCGCACAGAGCCAGACACGACTGAGCGACTATTACTACTACTGTTACTTCTCCCTAGTGAGGCGTCTTTCTGTACCTAAGTGACTAGATGGCTAAGTGGGTAAGGGTTAAAACAAACCTCTGAACCCAAGAGCAAGAATGACACCAACCTAAGTGTCTTAAAGAAGCTTATTTATCTCAGCAAATATGGGAGTGATTTTCTTTGATGGTTGAGGTATATACTCTCACACTCTTTCTTCCTTTTTAATTTCAGACCCACAGCTGCTAATTTCTATAAAGAATCTCCATGTATATCTTCCACTCAAATTTTTCAAATATTAACATTTTATACCACACCTGCTTTATCATTCTGTGTGCACACATTTAGTTAATGGCTTAGTATGTCTGTGTAACTACATCTTTAGCCATACAGTTAAAGGCTCTCATAATGCAAGTACGCATAATCACTGAAGTAGTATCTGATCCTTAACTGATGGTTAAGGGACTTGGTTCACTGGGAACAGTCAGTGAAATAGACCAAAGTCTAACCTAACATTAAAGCTACTGAGGACCCAAATAAGGAGCTTGCTTCTTCAGGACACTGTCTTATTCAACAGGCATTGACCAGGATGCCCTAAGTAAGGAAGTGCTGACAGATGGAGCGGTTACACACTCCGTACTTCTGCCTCAGGCTGCTCTGGGGCAGAGAGGACAGCTGGCGGGGGCCAAGGAGCCCGGGGCTCAGCACCTGACTAGCTGGGGACTGTAGCTCCTTGCCACTTGCTCTCACTTACCACAAAGTTACAGCAGAGACAAAACGAGAATAAAAGACAGAAAAAGTCACCACATAGGGATAAATTTTTTCACTGTTTTCTAAGATGCAAAATATCAGTAAAGTCATTGTTATTACATATATGTCTCCTGCGTCTTACCTGGTAATGTAGTAGCTGGGTTCACTGGCGGCACAGAAGTGAGGGACTGGTTCACTTGTGGTGGCAATAATGGTACTGTTGGTCCACCTGGAATAAAAGCACACAGCCTTTCAAACATTTCAGCTGCTAAGGAAGGAGCACCGTCTGGGACAGTCTTCAGTTCCTTCCCTCCCCTGTCTCCCCTCAGTGAGACTTCCATCAGCTGGTCTCGAGTGAGTCGCCCCACAGCTCGTCCACCTGCGCTGCCCTCCACCCTTCCCAAGGCTGTTAGCCGAGCACGGGCCAAGGCGGCAAGGGGCTCTGCAAGCCCACCCCAGCTTGGTAAAACCTGGCGAGAGTTTCACCCCTGGAAATGGCTGGACGGGAAACTGTACTGGAATTTTGGGACTGGGCCACAGGGTCTCTAGTCAACCTCTGTGGAGTTCTGAGGCTGCTAGCGGCTACGTGGCCTGCGAAACGGTGAATGCTGGTCCATGAAGGAGAGTGAGGGAGATGACCTGAAAGAGACTGAAGAGCACGGGGACCCCAGAGACAGGGAGAACAGCCTGGTTTCCTTCTGACCTTGAGTCTGTGACATGTCTTTGAAGTCTAGTTCATTCCCACTTTTGCTGTTAGCTTGAGGAGTTTACGTTCTTTACATTCAAGTTAAATCTTAGGATCCGGCCAATAAAGGTTACATATTAATGTTTACCAGCTACTTATGTGGGAGGTTTCCCTGATAAAACAGCAGTAATACTGCACAGGGAGTCTAGATTTTGTCTTACAGAGATCTACTTTAAAGCAGGAATGAACTGTGCCTAAAGGTATGAAGCAACTATTTTCAGATATATTTTTAAATTTATTTAGTCATGTATTTACCTTTTTGCAGAAATTAAAGGCATGTAAAAATAGAGGAGGGTTCTTTGTTTTATCTGATTCTCAAAGGTGCTGGACAGTTGGTTGGTGTGTTCAGTCTTTCAAGTCTCAGGGGGGGTGGGCATCCACTATATATCAGACATTGTTCGAGGCACTGAGCAACTTTACAGCTTAAAGAAAATAGAAATCACTACTTTCAAGAAATTCACATTCTGATGAGGTACAGAAAAAGAAAGGGAGTGTGAGGAGGTCACAGTGATTAATGCCATTTCAAAATGACATATACATTTTCTGAAAATTTCTTAATCTAAAATTTTCAAAGGCACAGTGAAGTTTAAAAAAAAAAGCACACATACTCTGATGTTTCTACAGTTACTGTTTGGGCTCCTCTGCCACAATATAATTCAAGCAAAGATGGAAAAATAAATACCTAACAAAAAGTAGTTTCTCACATGTCATAATGCCGAAACATTTGAGTGTTTTTAAATTTACTTACTCAAAGTGAAAATGCTGATTTTTCTCAGTCTCCTTTGGGAATTTCTGCTTTATTAACACCTATCTTTTAATACTCAATAAACCATTTCTCTACATTCTAATAAAACCAGGGATCTCAGTACATGTGCTTATAAGACAACACAAATATAACTCTACTGTATGAGGGAAGATTTTAAATGTCTCTAAAAAGAAACTGGAACGTGAAGCGACATCAGTTCCTTCCTCAAGCCAGAAGAGCTCTCATGTGCACTGGAACACTCACTGTAAAGCCAGGTTATCAGACACTGGCTGGGATGCCGCCTTGGGAAGTCTATTCGGGAATAAATTAAAGGACCATTTCTTATATCTGATGGGATGAAAGAAAAAACCTCAATATCATAAAAAGGATTCAAACACTACTTGAATGAAATAATCTTTAAAATCTCTTCCAAATGTATCTATGACTTGATACTGGTGACATTAATATTTAATTTCATTGAGGAAATATTCTAAAACTTGACTGTGGTGAGGACCACGTAACTCCATAAATTTACTTAGAATCATCAAATTCTATACTTGAAGTAAGTTAATTTTATGATACCCAAATTATACCTCAATAAAGCTAGAGACAAAACCCAGCAAAGGGTAGGGGTAGGGGATATATGTTACCATACTGATAACTGGTGAAGGTAGGTGGTAAGGGGTGTGCTATACTATTTGTTACACAAATGACTATCTGGATTTATCAATATTAATCTACTTTTTAGTACGTTTCAAATTTTTGATATTTTATACAAAAATTAAAATTTCAAACTTATCTTTGGGAAGTAAAACAAAGACTGAAAAGATCTGGGATTTGAATCAAGGGGGCAAACTCTAGGGATCATACTGCTGCCCTTAACTGCATCTTTTTTTCTTTAATTTTACTTATTTATTTTTGGCTATTCTGAGTTTTCACAGCTGCTGTGGGCTCTTCTATAGTTGGAGGAATGGGGTTACTCTCTAGTTGAGGTGAGCAGGCTTTTGTTGCCGTGACTTCTCTTGTTGTGGAACCCCCTCTAGCAAAGATGGAAAAATAAATACCTAACAAAAAGTAGTTTCTCACATGTCATAATGCCGAAACATTTGAGTGTTTTTAAATTTACTTACTCAAAGTGAAAATGCTGATTTTTCTCAGTCTCCTTTGGGAATTTCTGCTTTATTAACACCTATCTTTTAATACTCAATAAACCATTTCTCTACATTCTAATAAAACCAGGGATCTCAGTACATGTGCTTATAAGACAACACAAATATAACTCTACTGTATGAGGGAAGATTTTAAATGTCTCTAAAAAGAAACTGGAACGTGAAGCGACATCAGTTCCTTCCTCAAGCCAGAAGAGCTCTCATGTGCACTGGAACACTCACTGTAAAGCCAGGTTATCAGACACTGGCTGGGATGCCGCCTTGGGAAGTCTATTCGGGAATAAATTAAAGGACCATTTCTTATATCTGATGGGATGAAAGAAAAAACCTCAATATCATAAAAAGGATTCAAACACTACTTGAATGAAATAATCTTTAAAATCTCTTCCAAATGTATCTATGACTTGATACTGGTGACATTAATATTTAATTTCATTGAGGAAATATTCTAAAACTTGACTGTGGTGAGGACCACGTAACTCCATAAATTTACTTAGAATCATCAAATTCTATACTTGAAGTAAGTTAATTTTATGATACCCAAATTATACCTCAATAAAGCTAGAGACAAAACCCAGCAAAGGGTAGGGGTAGGGGATATATGTTACCATACTGATAACTGGTGAAGGTAGGTGGTAAGGGGTGTGCTATACTATTTGTTACACAAATGACTATCTGGATTTATCAATATTAATCTACTTTTTAGTACGTTTCAAATTTTTGATATTTTATACAAAAATTAAAATTTCAAACTTATCTTTGGGAAGTAAAACAAAGACTGAAAAGATCTGGGATTTGAATCTAGGGGACAAACTCTAGGGATCATACTGCTGCCCTTAACTGCATCTTTTTTTCTTTAATTTTACTTATTTATTTTTGGCTATTCTGAGTTTTCACAGCTGCTGTGGGCTCTTCTATAGTTGGAGGGAATGGGGGTTACTCTCTAGTTGAGGTGAGCAGGCTTTTTGTTGCCGTGACTTCTCTTGTTGTGGAATTCGGGCTCTAGGGCACACAGGCTTCAATAGCTGTGGCTCATGGGGTTAGTTGCTCGGCAGCATGTGGGATCTTCCCAGATCAGGGATCGAACCCGTGTCTCCTGCACTGGCAGGCGAACTCTTCACTACTGAGCTACCAGGGAAGCCCTTGTCTTGATGGACTGTTATAAATCCATTCCAGAACAAGCTGGAATATGAGCAATCTGGAGTACAAATGTTTAAAAAAGAGCTCAAGAATAAAAGGTGCTAATGAAATAAAATGAACCCATGGCAGTATTTCATCCATTTACTCAACACTGATTGTGTATATAATACACTTTTGGTATGATGAAGAAAGAGGTTTAAAAAAAAAAGGAAAGGGTAAAATAAATATCATGTGACCAAGCAATTCCAATTTCTGGGTATATAACCAATAAAAATGAAAACGTGTCTTTGCAAAAACTTGTACACAAACGTTCACAGCTGCGTTATTCGTAACAGCCAAAAAGTAGAAACCACCCAAACGTCCAGCCGCTGATGATAAACAAAATGTAGTATATCCATGTAATGGAACATTATTTAGCCATAAAAAGATGATGCATTAACATATGCTATGAAATGAATGAACCTGGAAAACATTATTCAAGGTAAAAGAAGCCAAAGAGGAAGGTCACGGAAGATCACACATATTGTATGAAATATCTAGACTAGAAAGAGAAAGCAGATTAGTAATTGCCTAGGCCTGGGGGGTTCGGGGGAAGCAGGGAGTGACTGGGTACAGGGTTTGAAAAATACTTCTGGATTTATCAATATTAATCTACTTTTAGTACGTTTCAAATTTTTGATATTTTATACAAAAATTAAAATTTCAAACTTATCTTTGGGAAGTAAAACAAAGACTGAAAAGATCTGGGATTTGAATCTAGGGACAAACTCTAGGGATCATACTGCTGCCCTTAACTGCATCTTTTTTTCTTTAATTTTACTTATTTATTTTTGGCTATTCTGAGTTTTCACAGCTGCTGTGGGCTCTTCTATAGTTGGAGGGAATGGGGGTTACTCTCTAGTTGAGGTGAGCAGGCTTTTTGTTGCCGTGACTTCTCTTGTTGTGGAATTCGGGCTCTAGGGCACACAGGCTTCAATAGCTGTGGCTCATGGGGTTAGTTGCTCGGCAGCATGTGGGATCTTCCCAGATCAGGGATCGAACCCGTGTCTCCTGCACTGGCAGGCGAACTCTTCACTACTGAGCTACCAGGGAAGCCCTTGTCTTGATGGACTGTTATAAATCCATTCCAGAACAAGCTGGAATATGAGCAATCTGGAGTACAAATGTTTAAAAAAGAGCTCAAGAATAAAAGGTGCTAATGAAATAAAATGAACCCATGGCAGTATTTCATCCATTTACTCAACACTGATTGTGTATATAATACACTTTTGGTATGATGAAGAAAGAGGTTTAAAAAAAAAAGGAAAGGGTAAAATAAATATCATGTGACCAAGCAATTCCAATTTCTGGGTATATAACCAATAAAAATGAAAACGTGTCTTTGCAAAAACTTGTACACAAACGTTCACAGCTGCGTTATTCGTAACAGCCAAAAAGTAGAAACCACCCAAACGTCCAGCCGCTGATGATAAACAAAATGTAGTATATCCATGTAATGGAACATTATTTAGCCATAAAAAGATGATGCATTAACATATGCTATGAAATGAATGAACCTGGAAAACATTATTCAAGGTAAAAGAAGCCAAAGAGGAAGGTCACGGAAGATCACACATATTGTATGAAATATCTAGACTAGAAAGAGAAAGCAGATTAGTAATTGCCTAGGCCTGGGGGGTTCGGGGGAAGCAGGGAGTGACTGGGTACAGGGTTTCTTTTGGGGTAATGAATGTTCTAACCTGAACAAATGGTTGCAAAACTCTGCACACATACTCAGAGTCCCACTAAACTGTGCACTTGAAAGGAATAAACTGTATGCTATATGAATTATATCTCAATAAAGTTTTAGAAGAAAACCTAAAACATAAAAGGAGTCTATTAGGTAGAACAAGGAGTATAGAAAAAGGGGAGACAGGCACATGTACTCTGCATAAGACTGAACCTCTAAGAAAGGAAAGATAAACTACTCACTTTTCTATCTCTAGGGTATAAAACCTAGAGGAAATGCAAACATCTGTTGAATAAATAGAGCCAATTAAATAGAATTTAAAGGTTGAATCCTGACTCTACAAGAGAAGCCCAAGGTCTAAATTGGCTGAGGAGAGGTTTAAATACATGTGATGATTTAGTACCTACCAGCTCTAATAGGCAGGGCCTGCCAGGGCAGAGCATATATACAAAGTACCCTGGCATTAATTTTTTAAATTCTACAGCTTGGGACAGAAAACAATATCATGTAAAACAAAGTAGACTGAAAACAGAATCTATTTTTCTGCACACCTGTACTGAGAACATTACTGACAGCTGGTGGAGTTGAGCTAATAGAAAGTCCAGACAGACTCTGTTCAATTTCTGTGGTTCCTGGTGGTGACAAAGACGGTGGATTAACTGAGGACAGCTGGACCTTCCAAAAACAAAGAAAAAAGGAAAATTACTTAAGTTTAATTGAAAGAAAATATAACCGTTGACTCTCACTTGTTCTACAGGCACTTTTTCAATCATATACTAACTGTCCAAAGTTTTCATCTGGCACTTTGGCTTTAAGACACTCCTTCCTAATTCTTTTTTCTTTTTTTAAATATATGGATTTATCTGGCTGTGCCTGGTCTTAGTTGCAGCATGAGGGATATTTATTTGTGGTATGTGGTATCTTATTCCCTGACCAGGGGTCGAACCCAGGCCTCCTACATTAGGAGCACAGAGTCTTAGCCACTGGACAAACAAGGAAGTCCCACTCCTTCCTAATTTTGATAGGTGCCAAGGAAGCACACATCTCCCCACCCCATCACTTCCAGTCTCTTGACACATGGCATCTAGCCCATCACTCACACTGTTTTAGCCACTTTGATACCAGGAGATTCTTTCTCCTCCTTCCTAGCCAGCCGAAAATGATTATACTCAACCTCAAAGCACCAATTCTTTCCTTTTCTCTGATTTATCAGCCAGTTTTTTGCTTTTCATTCTCACTGTACATGGAAGAAGTCAGCTCAAGTCTTACTACCATAATAGATTCCTTAGAAATTTCTTAAGATGTCTAATGTCGTTGAGTCCCCCTTATCTTTTCTCATCAATGAATGAATGGGGCACCAATCTAGACCTTCAGGAGCATGGGGTGGGGGTGGGAATGAATCCATATAGACTCTACAGATAGGTGGATGGGTGATTCACATTTCACCTCCAAATCCTCCAACTTTCACTAGCTCCAGTGTCCTCTGGCACATTTCAACATGACTTGTATTCTGGCCCTTCTCCCCAGCTGCCTCCTCACCCTCTAGTCTTCTCAGACTGCCCACAGGGCCTCATAGCAGCAGAGTGCACCGGCTGGGGCAGCAGATATGGTAGCAGGAGTCTGAGTACATAAGGACACTGGCCCCGGCTGTGAGCCGGTGCTGGGTGGGGTCAGGAGAGGTTACATATCCCCACGGCTCCTCTTTACTTCCTCTAGAATTGGGGATGGCCAAACCACCAACCATAAAATGACAGCAGTACTTTACAACTGCAGCATTTTCTCTCTGAATGTTTGATTTTTATTTAATCATATGGGCAAGAGTTAACAGGAAACATTTCAAAAGCCTAAAAGACTGTACAAATACTCTCTTAGTGCTTGAAAAGCCTCACTTTTTAAGTGAGGCTCTTGTAACTGTTCCTACCCCTGTAGCTCTCCTGGCTTTCCCAGTCAAGTTTCTTGAAGCCATAATCACTGTCCGTCATCACTTATCCCCAGCAATCACCCTCTCTCCCCTGTGAGTTGGTATCTGCCTCCCAGCAAGGCTCCCACTGCTCCAGCCCAGGACTCGTTTCCTCACTCCTCCTCTTGCCTGACTTCTCCGCAGTTCCTCACACAGCTAACCCTGTGCCCCTTTTCCTGATGCTGTTTTCTCCTTCTGGGCTTCTCCTGAACTTCCTTTGGGGATCCCCTTTCTCTGCCCATGCATTTAAATACTATGAGCGTTCAAGATCCCAGTCTTGTTCCTCTGACCTACCCAAGCCCTATCCCTGTCTTTTTTAAAAGTGTTTAATAGTAAATTAGTGTCTCTATGCCGATGATTCCCAAATCTGTACAATCCTGCCCTCATTTCTAAAATCCAGAACCAGAGGCTATCCATCTACATATCCTATAAGTACTTCAAAATCCTACCTGTCAATACTTAACTCATCTGCCCAGTTTCACTAAGTGCTACTACCACACACATCCACTCACTTGGGTGGAGAGTTATGACATACCCAGGTAGAGTTACCTTACCTCCGTAAACCCATCTTTAAGAGGAGTAATGGGCGTGCCGGTCATCTGTCCTGGAAGAGAAATTTTCTTTCCTTCTTCAAACGGGCGTGTAGGTATTCGATGCAAATAACCATATCCAATGCCACATCCTAGGCTGTGAAAATATTTTTTCTTAAAGTTACAGTTATTAACCACTGCTTGTATTTCTTTGAGATTTTGAGACAGGAAAACAAATCTCCATTCTTTCAAATCCTATGTCTTATCAGAGGTCTCCTGACCACCCCTGATGCAACAGCACCCTTCCCTCCACCAGACACTTAACTGTACATCCTTTATTTTCCTTTAAGTATTTTTGAACCACCAACCATAATCATATTTCAATGCAGCATTTTCTCTCTGAATGTTTGATTTTTATTTAATCATATGGGCAAGAGTTAACAGGAAACATTTCAAAAGCCTAAAAGACTGTACAAATACTCTCTTAGTGCTTGAAAAGCCTCACTTTTTAAGTGAGGCTCTTGTAACTGTTCCTACCCCTGTAGCTCTCCTGGCTTTCCCAGTCAAGTTTCTTGAAGCCATAATCACTGTCCGTCATCACTTATCCCCAGCAATCACCCTCTCTCCCCTGTGAGTTGGTATCTGCCTCCCAGCAAGGCTCCCACTGCTCCAGCCCAGGACTCGTTTCCTCACTCCTCCTCTTGCCTGACTTCTCCGCAGTTCCTCACACAGCTAACCCTGTGCCCCTTTTCCTGATGCTGTTTTCTCCTTCTGGGCTTCTCCTGAACTTCCTTTGCGAGATCCCCTTTCTCTGCCCATGCATTTAAATACTATGAGCGTTCAAGATCCCAGTCTTGTTCCTCTGACCTACCCAAGCCCTATCCCTGTCTTTTTTAAAAGTGTTTAATAGTAAATTAGTGTCTCTATGCCGATGATTCCCAAATCTGTACAATCCTGCCCTCATTTCTAAAATCCAGAACCAGAGGCTATCCATCTACATATCCTATAAGTACTTCAAAATCCTACCTGTCAATACTTAACTCATCTGCCCAGTTTCACTAAGTGCTACTACCACACACATCCACTCACTTGGGTGGAGAGTTATGACATACCCAGGTAGAGTTACCTTACCTCCGTAAACCCATCTTTAAGAGGAGTAATGGGCGTGCCGGTCATCTGTCCTGGAAGAGAAATTTTCTTTCCTTCTTCAAACGGGCGTGTAGGTATTCGATGCAAATAACCATATCCAATGCCACATCCTAGGCTGTGAAAATATTTTTTCTTAAAGTTACAGTTATTAACCACTGCTTGTATTTCTTTGAGATTTTGAGACAGGAAAACAAATCTCCATTCTTTCAAATCCTATGTCTTATCAGAGGTCTCCCCTGACCACCCCTGATGCAACAGCACCCTTCCCTCCACCAGACACTTAACTGTACACTCCTTTATTTTCCTTTAAGTATTTATCTCGATCCAACACACTGTATACTTGTATGTTTATTTTCTGTCTCCCCCAATAAAATGTTAAGGGGGCAGAGACCTTGTTATGTTTACTGCCTTCACAGTTCCTGGTACATGGCAGACATTTAATAATTATTTGCTGAACAAACAACACAGTCTCTCCACTCAAGAGCCCCAGGCACTTGTATATGCTAATGGCATGTATACATCCCACAGGTCTATTTCAGAACCGACACGTATCAATCCAAAGTAATTCAGATTCCAATTCATCTGCCTAATGTCACCAGCAGTATTCTTCTAACACGATCCGAATACAGGGCTTCTTTCCAAAGCCTGCTGGGCTCCCACAGTTCTGTTTCCCTCTTCCTTTTGGAGAACTACTCCTCTGCTATGGTGTGCAACGATGGTGAGACATTAATAGGGTCCACCTTGCCCAAAGTAAGGTGTATCTTATGACTGGAGCCAAGCCAATCTATCCCTCTTGCTCAGGACTGCAAGTCTTGGAAGTGACAGAAAAAAAAAACAAAATGGTTCTATCCCTTTAGTAGAATCCAGATGAAATCGCCAATTAGTTCCTCCTTTCTAAATCTCTATTTAAGACTTTTCACAATCAGGTTTCAACTTATGCTTCCACCACAACTGCTTCTACTTTCCAAACTACTTGTACCTTCTGAGCAGGACATGCACAGATACCTATGAGCCTCTCACCTGCTAAGGCATCTGTTATTTTCATGGCTATCACCACCACCAAAAGCTGGGAGAGCAAGCAGTGGCTAATTTCAGCTCTTCCTTATTCAAATCTGATTCTGTAACAGTGCTCCACCATGACAAAATTATTTGTTCCCTCACTTTTCTTCCCTTATACCATCACGCTGCAATTTTTACTGAACTGAATCTCAGATATATTTAGGGGAAGAAAAGAGAGATAAAATAATATACTGATCAATAAAAGCCTTTCAGAGGTAGCTGCATTTAAAAACAATAGAACTATTAATCAAAAGAACTAAGCAGTAGTAGAGAAGGCACTTGAAGCTAGATGGCGGCTTTCCAGAAATATAAAGACAGCCCAAGAATGACACTAAGAAAAACATGCTGTAGTAAATGCAATGTGGGCAGCCTCTGAGGAAGGAATGAAAACCAGAGGTACATATATTCCAAACGGGGGCAGACTCAGGAAAGTGGTGTTTATGGGTCTTCTAAAGCAAAGGCTGATCAAGAGCACGAAACCATGTCAAAAGGAAAATGTCTTCCGCAGAAAAGGAGTTACTGCTGAAGTCTAGAAAAGGGCTCCAAGAACAAGAATGTGGCAGTATTCAGTCAGCATGATTAAAAATAAATGAACTAAAAAATAAAAAAAATAGATGAACTAGTAAAGTTCTTTGCTGTTGAACCTCACCATCTAGAATCTCTTCCTGATACCCTGATTTCACGCTTACTAGGCACAAAGGAGGTTTAGTAATTGATCTAAGAATTTCTAGAGGGGTATTTTTCCTATTGTAAGCCAAAATCTGCCATTCTAATGAATACAGAAGTTTCTTTGCAAATTTCTACCTTGCCCAAAGTAAGGTGTATCTTATGACTGGAGCCAAGCCAATCTATCCCTCTTGCTCAGGACTGCAAGTCTTGGAAGTGACAGAAAAAAAAAACAAAATGGTTCTATCCCTTTAGTAGAATCCAGATGAAATCGCCAATTAGTTCCTCCTTTCTAAATCTCTATTTAAGACTTTTCACAATCAGGTTTCAACTTATGCTTCCACCACAACTGCTTCTACTTTCCAAACTACTTGTACCTTCTGAGCAGGACATGCACAGATACCTATGAGCCTCTCACCTGCTAAGGCATCTGTTATTTTCATGGCTATCACCACCACCAAAAGCTGGGAGAGCAAGCAGTGGCTAATTTCAGCTCTTCCTTATTCAAATCTGATTCTGTAACAGTGCTCCACCATGACAAAATTATTTGTTCCCTCACTTTTCTTCCCTTATACCATCACGCTGCAATTTTTACTGAACTGAATCTCAGATATATTTAGGGGAAGAAAAGAGAGATAAAATAATATACTGATCAATAAAAGCCTTTCAGAGGTAGCTGCATTTAAAAACAATAGAACTATTAATCAAAAGAACTAAGCAGTAGTAGAGAAGGCACTTGAAGCTAGATGGCGGCTTTCCAGAAATATAAAGACAGCCCAAGAATGACACTAAGAAAAACATGCTGTAGTAAATGCAATGTGGGCAGCCTCTGAGGAAGGAATGAAAACCAGAGGTACATATATTCCAAACGGGGGCAGACTCAGGAAAGTGGTGTTTATGGGTCTTCTAAAGCAAAGGCTGATCAAGAGCACGAAACCATGTCAAAAGGAAAATGTCTTCCGCAGAAAAGGAGTTACTGCTGAAGTCTAGAAAAGGGCTCCAAGAACAAGAATGTGGCAGTATTCAGTCAGCATGATTAAAAATAAATGAACTAAAAAATAAAAAAAATAGATGAACTAGTAAAGTTCTTTGCTGTTGAACCTCACCATCTAGAATCTCTTCCTGATACCCTGATTTCACGCTTACTAGGCACAAAGGAGGTTTAGTAATTGATCTAAGAATTCTTTCAACTGGAGAGGGGGTATTTTTTCCTATTGTAAGCCAAAAATCTGCCATTCTAATGAATACAGAAGTTTCTTTGCAAATTTAATTTACCTGAGACAGTCCCTCTAAAATGAATGCCATTTTGAATACCTTCAGAAAACCATCTTTCTGTTATGTTCACAAACATGGACAATGATAACTTAACCAAGTATGGCCCCAGACAAGCCAGATTTTCTACCTCATTTTCTCAAACTGCAGTAACTTAGCATTCTGGTGGCAGCATATATGCAGCTGTAGAACCTCAGGATGTACAGGTTAGGGTATTGTAAGCACAGAGAGGCCTTCTCTGTTTGCATCAACTAATCACCTTTTTTCCCAGCAAGTACTGGAGCTTTTACAGAACAATGGAAGATGTTTCCAAACCCTAGGCTTTCCTATAATTCTAGTTTATACTAAACAATTTCTCAAATTTAAAAAGGTTCTTAGAACTTCCAAAATAATTTTTAAAATGTGTAAAATTTAAACAATAGGAGACCTAAAGATGCAATGTTACGTCAGCATGCTTTGCTCTGACTTTATGAAATTAGGAAATGAAAAGTCCCAGAAAACTGATTTTATAAAGTTTGATTTTCTGTTGGGCTTGATCCTCTTTTTAATTGCTCTTTATTGTTGCAGCAACTTTGTGTAACTTTTGGTCAAAATCCATCTGCCCGTTTTTGAAAGCCAACAACTTTCCTCAAAGTGCTAAGATATTCAATTAGAGAAAGTTACACTGTGTTGTCCCACTCATGAGGAGAGAATTAGGAAAATAAAACAAAACTGAAATCTATTTTACTAAAATAACAAAATAGCTTGTTAGTTCTTACGGAAAATGTCTTCCGCAGAAAAGGAGTTACTGCTGAAGTCTAGAAAAGGGCTCCAAGAACAAGAATGTGGCAGTATTCAGTCAGCATGATTAAAAATAAATGAACTAAAAAATAAAAAAAATAGATGAACTAGTAAAGTTCTTTGCTGTTGAACCTCACCATCTAGAATCTCTTCCTGATACCCTGATTTCACGCTTACTAGGCACAAAGGAGGTTTAGTAATTGATCTAAGAATTCTTTCAACTGGAGAGGGGGTATTTTTTCCTATTGTAAGCCAAAAATCTGCCATTCTAATGAATACAGAAGTTTCTTTGCAAATTTAATTTACCTGAGACAGTCCCTCTAAAATGAATGCCATTTTGAATACCTTCAGAAAACCATCTTTCTGTTATGTTCACAAACATGGACAATGATAACTTAACCAAGTATGGCCCCAGACAAGCCAGATTTTCTACCTCATTTTCTCAAACTGCAGTAACTTAGCATTCTGGTGGCAGCATATATGCAGCTGTAGAACCTCAGGATGTACAGGTTAGGGTATTGTAAGCACAGAGAGGCCTTCTCTGTTTGCATCAACTAATCACCTTTTTTCCCAGCAAGTACTGGAGCTTTTACAGAACAATGGAAGATGTTTCCAAACCCTAGGCTTTCCTATAATTCTAGTTTATACTAAACAATTTCTCAAATTTAAAAAGGTTCTTAGAACTTCCAAAATAATTTTTAAAATGTGTAAAATTTAAACAATAGGAGACCTAAAGATGCAATGTTACGTCAGCATGCTTTGCTCTGACTTTATGAAATTAGGAAATGAAAAGTCCCAGAAAACTGATTTTATAAAGTTTGATTTTCTGTTGGGCTTGATCCTCTTTTTAATTGCTCTTTATTGTTGCAGCAACTTTGTGTAACTTTTGGTCAAAATCCATCTGCCCGTTTTTGAAAGCCAACAACTTTCCTCAAAGTGCTAAGATATTCAATTAGAGAAAGTTACACTGTGTTGTCCCACTCATGAGGAGAGAATTAGGAAAATAAAACAAAACTGAAATCTATTTTACTAAAATAACAAAATAGCTTGTTTGTTCTTACGTCAGTTTAAAAATAAAAAAGAACTAGAGTCTGTGTACCATAATCATTAAATATGTGATTAAAAAAAATGAATTATTAGAGTCAATATTCTAAGTTGGCTCTTTCCTTTTCTCAAGAGAAGCTTTACAATAAATTAGTAACTTTTTTCAAAATAAAGAACAATGTCTACAACATATCTGATTGGTAAATTTAAAGAGTCATAACCTAGTCTAAAAAATGGCCTTACCTGCCTTCTCCACCCCATGCAGAATTTGGTGTAATAATCACTTCTCGACAGTTATCAGTGTCTGTATTATACACATAAAGTTTCAATGGTTTTGCTTCATGTGTTTCAATAAGGCTGAACAGATCTTCAGACTGCAAAAGCATTACAGGAGAAAAATGTTTTTATGTTAGAGCTTTAGAACAGTTAACCTAAAACAAAAAACACACCTAAAAGAACAACAAAACACACACATACACGCACACACTCCCCTCCACAGATCTGGAGCCCTGCCTCTAGACACAAAAAGCATTTCTCAAAACCAATACCAGTATTACTAACCCCTATCTATACAATGCAAGGCATCATGACCAGTTCTATACAATCCAGTCAGCAATTTAGTAAGTCTTCTACACCCTAATTCAACATATTCTGCTTTCTTGCTTTTATTAAGAGCTGGTTACCTGGGAACCTTTTCCTTTTTTCCTTTCATTTGTGATTTAGCAATATATACCATCCACTAGCTAACAGACAAGGAAAAGGATCCAACTAATAGAGCTAAGCCAATTTTGCTACCTTAGAAAATGAATAATCAATTGATTTAAGCTTGAGGTGTAAGAAGGTATCTCCCAGATTTCTGTTTAACACCCTGGAGCATAAACAGTCTTCATTAGCAGAGACCTAAATTTCAACTCTGAATGTAAAGTGTGCAAATATACTTGTGAAGCTAAACATTAATGAGGAAATATTACATAATTTTTACTATTAATAAACAAATTAATTACCTCATTCATGACTGTATCTGCTCCAATGATATAATCACTGTGAGGTCTGAGACCAGCCAGTGCTGCAGGAGAATTTGACTCCACTTCCTAGGATGACACAAAAAGCACCCCTCCAATCAAATTCTTGTTGTGTAGCTGTTTGGTCACGTCTGACTCCTTCGTGACCCCATAGACTATAGCCTGCCAAGATCCTCTGTCCATGGGATTTCCCAGGCAAGAGTACTGGAGGGTTTTGGGCTTCCGGAACCATTTCTTCTTTCACCAATGTTAAAAATCTGATTGGTAAATTTAAAGAGTCATAACCTAGTCTAAAAAATGGCCTTACCTGCCTTCTCCACCCCATGCAGAATTTGGTGTAATAATCACTTCTCGACAGTTATCAGTGTCTGTATTATACACATAAAGTTTCAATGGTTTTGCTTCATGTGTTTCAATAAGGCTGAACAGATCTTCAGACTGCAAAAGCATTACAGGAGAAAAATGTTTTTATGTTAGAGCTTTAGAACAGTTAACCTAAAACAAAAAACACACCTAAAAGAACAACAAAACACACACATACACGCACACACTCCCCTCCACAGATCTGGAGCCCTGCCTCTAGACACAAAAAGCATTTCTCAAAACCAATACCAGTATTACTAACCCCTATCTATACAATGCAAGGCATCATGACCAGTTCTATACAATCCAGTCAGCAATTTAGTAAGTCTTCTACACCCTAATTCAACATATTCTGCTTTCTTGCTTTTATTAAGAGCTGGTTACCTGGGAACCTTTTCCTTTTTTCCTTTCATTTGTGATTTAGCAATATATACCATCCACTAGCTAACAGACAAGGAAAAGGATCCAACTAATAGAGCTAAGCCAATTTTGCTACCTTAGAAAATGAATAATCAATTGATTTAAGCTTGAGGTGTAAGAAGGTATCTCCCAGATTTCTGTTTAACACCCTGGAGCATAAACAGTCTTCATTAGCAGAGACCTAAATTTCAACTCTGAATGTAAAGTGTGCAAATATACTTGTGAAGCTAAACATTAATGAGGAAATATTACATAATTTTTACTATTAATAAACAAATTAATTACCTCATTCATGACTGTATCTGCTCCAATGATATAATCACTGTGAGGTCTGAGACCAGCCAGTGCTGCAGGAGAATTTGACTCCACTTCCTAGGATGACACAAAAAGCACCCCTCCAATCAAATTCTTGTTGTGTAGCTGTTTGGTCACGTCTGACTCCTTCGTGACCCCATAGACTATAGCCTGCCAAGATCCTCTGTCCATGGGATTTCCCAGGCAAGAGTACTGGAGTGGGTTGCCATTTCTTCTTCCACGGGATCATCTTGACCCAGGGATCAAACACATGTCTTCTGCATTGGCAGATAGGTTCTTTATTGCTGAGCCAATCAGGAAAGCTCCCCCATCAAAGTACTGTATATAAAATAATATTCCAAACTGTACAGTTCAGTCCTTCATTATAGTAATTTAAACTCTCCTGTATTAGTCTTGTTACAAAGAATCTCAGATCAGAAGCTATAGGATATACTTATTTAAATCTCCCAAGCATAAAAAATCTGACAATATTAAATGAAATATTTAAGATATATCTATATTTACTTTAACATAACTTCTTCTAAGGGATAAATCATTAGGAAAAGTTTTTAGGCATCATATTTGCTTCTCTTCCTCAAGCTGTTTTTCTTTTTTATTAATCTGTATTTTAAAAGCAATCTGGGGGCTTCCTTGGTGGTCTAGTGGGTAAGGACGCCGCCTTGCAGTGCAAGGGGCGCCGGTTCGATCCCTGGTCTGGGAAGATCCCACATGCCACTGGGCAGCTGGACCGATGTGCCCAATTACTGAGCCAGAGCTCTGGAGTGCATGTGCCCAGAGCTGGTGCTCTGCAACAACAGAAGTCACTGCGATGGGAAGTCCACATGGGCCAAAGAACAAAGATGGATGAAAATAGATAAATGAAAGACCAATAGAAGTGGCCCACCCACCCCTCTCCCTCCCCAACCTGCTCCCCCCATCAAATAAAGCAATTTTGATTTTCAGAAACTGAAAACAGCCTAATAATAATAATACCCCTCCAGTCTCACCAAATTGGAGACAATCACTATGAAAACACCTTTCTACACTGTTTCTTAAACTCCAAGCAACAATGCACAGTTGACACCTACCAACACATGCCAGACGTTTTCATTTGCCCCATCAAAGCTGCAGAAACGAATGCTGACTCCCAGCAAGCCTTGGCCACCCCACATGTTACTTGGTGTAACGGAGGTCTCTCGCAGCTCCAGTGTTTTACTACTGTAGATAAGCATCTTTACAGGCTTTTCAACATTTGCTTTCAGTAGATCCTTAAGAGTGTCATTGTCTTTATTCTATAAACACAGAAATTTTGCTTAATAAAGGTCTAAGTTAATTAGCTTAATTAGCTTAAACTTTTTATAGGCCTATTAGGAGTAATATTAATAATTAACATAAAGAAAACATTCAATAGGTGGAGGTTTCAATAACACTCAAATATTCCGCAAAGTGAAAGAATGTCAAGAAATTAGGAATTTATGTTAGTATAACCAAGTAGGACCTATGGGGCCTTCTGGAGACAGGGCTTTCCCCATACCCTCTGCTGTAGCTCCTCTCTGAAGTGCCCAGATTACAGTAGCTCATGCTTATTTCCTGAGTTTTTCAGATGCTAAAAAACTACCACAAAAAGGAAGAAATTAACTACTTGAAGAACATGAGCAGTAGCCCCCAGACCTTCTGGTGCCTCAGGACTGATCACCATCAACCAATCAGGGAATCATGCAGGAGCTAATCACAAACCCTGGGACAGCACTCCCTCACTCTGTCTTTAAAAATGGTTTGCTGAAACTTTTGGGGGAGTTTGGGTTTTTCTGATCACAAACCATCAGTTCTCCTTGCCTTGCCCTGCAATAAGCCTTTCTCTGCTACAAACTCCAATGTTTCAGTATTATTTGGACTCACTGTGTGTCAGGAACACAAATTTGTGTTCAGTAACATTAGCAACAGCTTCTGTAATAGCCAACTATGGAATTATGGAATTAACAACCCAATATTATTTGAAATGACCCAGAGATTCAATGACAAAAACAACAACAAAATACTCCACAAGAGGACGTGTTACTCATGGAGTTGGCACGAGTTTGATTTTAAAATCTAAAACATTTGCTGGAATTAAAGTTTAATTTTGGACTCTACTCCTTACATATACACTTTACTCATTACAAACTGACAGGAGACAGTATGTTAAATATTTCATTACATAAATGAATAAAGGCCACCATGTAGGAGATGTTGGTAAGCAATGAAAAAAACCTTAAGACTGTTGTGAAAAAAAAAAAAAAAAAACAACCAAATAGCCACTGTCATAAGAATTTCCTTTACTTAAATTATACAGTTACCTTCCTATTGAACTTTGCTACATGTAAATTGAAAGAAACTTATAAAAAGTGGTTTTAATTCTGCACTTTTGGAACACACCTCTGTCTAGTGTTATAATATTATTTCTATATCAGGGAAGTGAGTGACAAGAAAACAGGCAAGTTATTTGGTAATGAGTCTTTTCTAATTAATTTGTCAAAAACCTACAAAAGTCTGACATTTTTTAAAAAGCAACAAAATCACATCTTTCTGCTTAAAAAAAATTAGATATTTAATATACAAAGTAAAAGTCTCCAGTGAGTTTCTTCCCCTAAGCTAAGCATTGGAGTATGAGCTATAGTATTCCATCAGTATATCTGACAATCTCATGTTTATTAACACTGGCTTATTTTATTGGTATCATACTCTATACAGTGTTTGTAACTAATGAATAAATATCCGTCCCAGGTAATCTGAAAAATTCTATTTTCAAAAGATTACAAAATAGGTGAAACTACAAAAAGCTGAACTTACTAATCTTGAACCATTAATAGAAACAATAAAATCAAAGAATGGCTCCAGTCCAGCCCTATGTCCGGGGGAATTTTCTTGTACCTGTGAAAACAGAAATGAAAAACACAAAGCTTAACTATGAATCAAAAGCTAAATTTTAATACCCATCACTTTTCAGTAAAAGCAGATTAATTTCATGTATAAGGAAATGCAGGTACTCACTAGTTCTCTCATTTCTCCCAGATAATGCCCCTGCAGCTCTCTAAATTCCACTCATTCTTTAAATTCATCTCGTATATGAGGTTCTTCCTCTATGGTTTTATTTCACACTACATTCCACTTTTTAGGGGTGGGATCGAACAATCCAGGAGTTGGCACGAGTTTCATTTTAACATCTAAAGCATTTGCTGGAATTAAAGTTTAATTTTGGACTCTACTCCTTACATATACACTTTACTCATTACAAACTGACAGGAGACAGTATGTTAAATATTTCATTACATAAATGAATAAAGGCCACCATGTAGGAGATGTTGGTAAGCAATGAAAAAAACCTTAAGACTGTTGTGAAAAAAAAAAAAAAAAACAACCAAATAGCCACTGTCATAAGAATTTCCTTTACTTAAATTATACAGTTACCTTCCTATTGAACTTTGCTACATGTAAATTGAAAGAAACTTATAAAAAGTGGTTTTAATTCTGCACTTTTGGAACACACCTCTGTCTAGTGTTATAATATTATTTCTATATCAGGGAAGTGAGTGACAAGAAAACAGGCAAGTTATTTGGTAATGAGTCTTTTCTAATTAATTTGTCAAAAACCTACAAAAGTCTGACATTTTTTAAAAAGCAACAAAATCACATCTTTCTGCTTAAAAAAAATTAGATATTTAATATACAAAGTAAAAGTCTCCAGTGAGTTTCTTCCCCTAAGCTAAGCATTGGAGTATGAGCTATAGTATTCCATCAGTATATCTGACAATCTCATGTTTATTAACACTGGCTTATTTTATTGGTATCATACTCTATACAGTGTTTGTAACTAATGAATAAATATCCGTCCCAGGTAATCTGAAAAATTCTATTTTCAAAAGATTACAAAATAGGTGAAACTACAAAAAGCTGAACTTACTAATCTTGAACCATTAATAGAAACAATAAAATCAAAGAATGGCTCCAGTCCAGCCCTATGTCCGGGGGAATTTTCTTGTACCTGTGAAAACAGAAATGAAAAACACAAAGCTTAACTATGAATCAAAAGCTAAATTTTAATACCCATCACTTTTCAGTAAAAGCAGATTAATTTCATGTATAAGGAAATGCAGGTACTCACTAGTTCTCTCATTTCTCCCAGATAATGCCCCTGCAGCTCTCTAAATTCCACTCATTCTTTAAATTCATCTCGTATATGAGGTTCTTCCTCTATGGTTTTATTTCACACTACATTCCACTTTTTAGGGGGTGGGGGAACAATCCTCCCAGCATTTAGCACATGACAGAGTAGATAGTTAATCATTACAACTGAGTGACAAATTCAAATTAATATATTCTATTTATTTTGTGACTGACACATTTGGTTACAAAACTAATGTAGCAACACAGCCGCTGTTATCAAGACATAATCTGCTGAGGAACAGGCAAGAAGAAGCAGAGACGGAGGACACACAGAACACCGCTATTTGTAATGCAGAACCAAACAGGTTAAGGGTTAAAATGCAGGCACAAAGTTCTAAGGGCAGGATTAAATCTGACTGGAGAAGTTTCACAGGAAAAAAAAGAGGCATCTGAAATTGTGCTTTAAAAGGGGGATGGATAAAGGGGAATGAGAAAAAAACACATGAAAGCTACAAGAATAATATGAGCAAAAATCCAGAAAAAGTCTGAAAAATGAGGATAACACAGCATAGCTAGAGACAGCTGGGTGATATGGGACAGAAATAAATGATACGTAACATTTTGTATGAATCAGCAGTTTCCAGAGTGTAAAGATCCATGGCTTTCATCAGATTCTCAAAAGGTTTCTCCATTACCCAAACAAAGTGTTAGAACAATGAATTTTTGCAATTCTTTGATTTTACAGGAGAAGAAACAACTGTATGACTTGCCTATGGTCTTACAGTGGCTTAGTGGTAAAGATGAAACTCCAAAGTATATCTTATAACCATTAGTCCAGTAAGAAGACTAGAAAAGAATGGAGCTGGGCTTACAGAGGATTTTACTTGGAAGGTTACGATTTACCTACTAGTTTCTCACAACTCAAATGTTTTGCATCTCAAATTTGAAATGCATTAAAATAAACTACTAAACTTCCTAAATTTGCAGGAAAACAAATATGAATAGCTAGTAATGGTAGTGAATGACAAAAAAACCCATCACTTTTCAGTAAAAGCAGATTAATTTCATGTATAAGGAAATGCAGGTACTCACTAGTTCTCTCATTTCTCCCAGATAATGCCCCTGCAGCTCTCTAAATTCCACTCATTCTTTAAATTCATCTCGTATATGAGGTTCTTCCTCTATGGTTTTATTTCACACTACATTCCACTTTTTAGGGGGTGGGGGAACAATCCTCCCAGCATTTAGCACATGACAGAGTAGATAGTTAATCATTACAACTGAGTGACAAATTCAAATTAATATATTCTATTTATTTTGTGACTGACACATTTGGTTACAAAACTAATGTAGCAACACAGCCGCTGTTATCAAGACATAATCTGCTGAGGAACAGGCAAGAAGAAGCAGAGACGGAGGACACACAGAACACCGCTATTTGTAATGCAGAACCAAACAGGTTAAGGGTTAAAATGCAGGCACAAAGTTCTAAGGGCAGGATTAAATCTGACTGGAGAAGTTTCACAGGAAAAAAAAGAGGCATCTGAAATTGTGCTTTAAAAGGGGGATGGATAAAGGGGAATGAGAAAAAAACACATGAAAGCTACAAGAATAATATGAGCAAAAATCCAGAAAAAGTCTGAAAAATGAGGATAACACAGCATAGCTAGAGACAGCTGGGTGATATGGGACAGAAATAAATGATACGTAACATTTTGTATGAATCAGCAGTTTCCAGAGTGTAAAGATCCATGGCTTTCATCAGATTCTCAAAAGGTTTCTCCATTACCCAAACAAAGTGTTAGAACAATGAATTTTTGCAATTCTTTGATTTTACAGGAGAAGAAACAACTGTATGACTTGCCTATGGTCTTACAGTGGCTTAGTGGTAAAGATGAAACTCCAAAGTATATCTTATAACCATTAGTCCAGTAAGAAGACTAGAAAAGAATGGAGCTGGGCTTACAGAGGATTTTACTTGGAAGGTTACGATTTACCTACTAGTTTCTCACAACTCAAATGTTTTGCATCTCAAATTTGAAATGCATTAAAATAAACTACTAAACTTCCTAAATTTGCAGGAAAACAAATATGAATAGCTAGTAATGGTAGTGACATGACAAAAAAATCAGAGTCAATACAAACTATTTTGCACTTCTTCTAAAACATTTTCATCATGTTTTAAGGAATTTTTATTCTGCCTGATGTTGTACTGTCAAAACTATCCTATGAAAAGAGTTTGCACTGATATTTATTGGTTGGTCTTCTTTAATAGTCCAAAAAGTTCTAACAATCAATTCTGAGGCTAATGCAAGTAACAGATCCACATCCACCCACACATAAACCTGTAGCTATTCACACAGTTACAAGTCATTTTATTTTATTTTTAAAATTTTATTTATTTATCTTTTTTGGGGGGGTGGGGTGGGGAGGGAGGGGGATGGGCGGGCCACTTCTATTGTTCTTTCATTTCTCTATTTTCATCCATCTTTGTTCTTTGGCTCCTGTGGGCTTCCCATCGCGGTGGCCTCTGTTGTCACAGAGCACCGGCTCTGGGTGCCAAGCGCGCCAGAGCTCTGGCTCGGTAATTGGACACATCGGTCCAGCCGCTCCGCGGCACGTGGGATCTTCCCAGGCCAGGGATCGAACCGGCGCCCCTTGCACTGCAAGGCGGTGTCCTTATCCACTGGACCACCAGGGGAAGCCCACAAGTCAATTTAGTACTTCAAAATGGTACTTCAATTTTAGTACTTCCAAATTGTTCCCAGAGTATGTCCCTCTAATACCAGACTTGGAATTAATGAGACTTAATCTTGGAATAATGATACATTCATTGTTTTTTGGATTAATGCTACCTTCTATTTATTTAAAGCCAAATTATACCATCATTGCCTCTGAAGAAGTAAAGCTAGATTTTTTTCATAATAAGGAATAGTTTCCACTATAAAAACAACTCAATGTTTAACTTATCAAAAATGATCTTGCTTTATGTAAGATTTCCTACAAATATGGAACTAAACCATTTTTGTAAATTAAACAAGTTAAATAGCAAAGGGATATATTATTAAAAGGTGTTGGCTCTAATAATAATAATAATAATAATCAGTACACACCTGTTCATTTTCTTTATACTCAGTTTTCTTAAATGGGGCATATTTTATATTCTGTATATTATCAAGCAAAGTGTCTAGAACCCCAAATGGCACATTTTTCCTTAAACAGCAACTCTAAAAGGAAAATGGTGGTTGCCTGGAACTATTATGAGAAGAAAAAGAGAGGTCAAGTCATAGCTAGCTGGCAAAAAATCATGATCCTCTTGGTGTAAAATGCCTGTTAGGTCCCTTCAATTAGGTATGAAATGCCTGAGGTGTGAAAAGAGGATAATTACTGCAGACCCTAGAAGCCCCCTCCAGAGTTCTCATTTAATAGGGTCCACATCTAATCACCTAATTCTCCGATTCAGAATGTTCCCAAATGAACATTTTTTTTAGAAACCAAATAGTCTACTGATCAACTTCAGATGTCTCCATTGAAGTTGCCAACAGTTTACCTTTACCCATACTTTGGTAATGTTATCACCAACCTAGAAAGGTGATCCCACACTGATTCCTATCATGCCACCCTCTCAGTATCCAGTTTTATCACTATTTGTTTGAAATGGAAAGTTTCCAATACCATTAGAATTATTCTTCCCTAGAACTCAAAAGATTCAATAACTAAATTTGAATTCCAAAATAAATTAGGATAATCTTTTCTCTATCTTTCACTTTCATTTGCTAAAAACATCAATCCCTCTGTTTCTAATGGACCTTGAAATTAATTTCTCTACTAAATTTATTTACATCATTAGTACCAGCACAATTTTGGCAATGAGGTATCTTAATTACTGCTAGGAATCCAGCAGAGGGAGCCCTAGAAAACGCTGTCTGACCCTAATTCCTACATTTTATAGCTTAGAAAATAAATTCTACAACACTGTAAACTAAACACCCATACAGGCAAGTTCCTCTGGCAAGATTATCCACTGATGAGAATCTCTCAGGATCTAATCTCTCAAGCATCACATTACCACTTCACCACGTTGTCCCTTATGAGATTTCTTGACTGTTGATGTAGCGTCTACCTCCTTGAAGCCACCTTAATTTAAAATAACAAGGAAAAATATACACAGCTGGCCTCCTAGGCTATTTATTATTGGGCCAAATATCACAGCAATTTAAGATGGACAAATTAAATTTGAAAGTTTAAAAATTAATATTTTACATGATTCTGAAAAAATGTACAGTGAAAAGGTAATAGAGTTTTAGAACCAATCCTCTTGATTTTGAGTCATGGCTTGCCTACTTATTAGCTTTTGAGCTGGGGAAAGTTTATCTTCCTAGGCCTCAATTTTCTCACATGCAAGGAAGAGATAATACCATCTACTTTAGAGGAATACTGTAGAGATCAAACGAGTTTAGCTAGCTGGCAAAAATCATGATCCTCTTGGTGTAAAATGCCTGTTAGGTCCCTTCAATTAGGTATGAAATGCCTGAGGTGTGAAAAGAGGATAATTACTGCAGACCCTAGAAGCCCCCTCCAGAGTTCTCATTTAATAGGGTCCACATCTAATCACCTAATTCTCCGATTCAGAATGTTCCCAAATGAACATTTTTTTTAGAAACCAAATAGTCTACTGATCAACTTCAGATGTCTCCATTGAAGTTGCCAACAGTTTACCTTTACCCATACTTTGGTAATGTTATCACCAACCTAGAAAGGTGATCCCACACTGATTCCTATCATGCCACCCTCTCAGTATCCAGTTTTATCACTATTTGTTTGAAATGGAAAGTTTCCAATACCATTAGAATTATTCTTCCCTAGAACTCAAAAAGATTCAATAACTAAATTTGAATTCCAAAATAAATTAGGATAATCTTTTCTCTATCTTTCACTTTCATTTGCTAAAAACATCAATCCCTCTGTTTCTAATGGACCTTGAAATTAATTTCTCTACTAAATTTATTTACATCATTAGTACCAGCACAATTTTGGCAATGAGGTATCTTAATTACTGCTAGGAATCCAGCAGAGGGAGCCCTAGAAAACGCTGTCTGACCCTAATTCCTACATTTTATAGCTTAGAAAATAAATTCTACAACACTGTAAACTAAACACCCATACAGGCAAGTTCCTCTGGCAAGATTATCCACTGATGAGAATCTCTCAGGATCTAATCTCTCAAGCATCACATTACCACTTCACCACGTTGTCCCTTATGAGATTTCTTGACTGTTGATGTAGCGTCTACCTCCTTGAAGCCACCTTAATTTAAAATAACAAGGAAAAATATACACAGCTGGCCTCCTAGGCTATTTATTATTGGGCCAAATATCACAGCAATTTAAGATGGACAAATTAAATTTGAAAGTTTAAAAATTAATATTTTACATGATTCTGAAAAAATGTACAGTGAAAAGGTAATAGAGTTTTAGAACCAATCCCTCTTGATTTTGAGTCATGGCTTGCCTACTTATTAGCTTTTTGAGCTGGGGAAAGTTTATCTTCCTAGGCCTCAATTTTCTCACCTGCAAGGAAGAGATAATACCATCTACTTTAGAGGAATACTGTAGAGATCAAACGAGTTTAACTTCATCAAATGCCCAGTGCAGTCTTGGATTTATGATAGGAGTCTTAACAAATCTTAAGCTCAACTTCCTAACTCCAAAATCAACTGAGGACAAATCTATATATTAGTTCCTGGACACTATTTCCGGACATTATTTTTCTAACCATGTATTAATTCACTCAGCCCTTAAAAAAGAGAGACAGAGAAAGAGAACATTAGCTAGTTAGGAAAGGGAGATAAATCATTTCTAAAAGTATTGTCTCTCAAAAATCAATTTCATATGGAGAGCAGATCTAAATATCAAAGGTAGAACAATAAAACCTTTAGAGTAAAACAGAGGTGAGTAACTTTGAGATCAACAAGTATGAAGACTTCTTAAATTGGAAACACAAAAAACTAACCATAATTTTTTAAAACTTGATAAACTTTACTAAAACTATTCATGTCTGCTCATGAAAGACACAATTAAGAGAGCGAAAAGATAACAATAAATATTCAACAAAGGAACTGCATTCAAAATGAATTCAGAACTACTGTAAATCCTTAAGGAGGAGAGTGAAACCACAATAAGGTACCACTTCACATTCACAAAAACTGCTAGAGTGAAAAAAGACAATTAACAAGGATTGGCAAGGATGTGGAGAAACTAGAATCCTCATATACTGATGGTGGAAATGTTAAATGGTGCAGCCTCTGTGGAAAAGTTTTAAAGATCCTTAAAATGTTAAATACAGAGTTATAGTATGACCTAGCAATTTCACTTTTAGATACATAAACTGGAGAAACAAAAACATGTCTACATATTCAAATCTGTACACAAATTTCATAGCTATGTTATTTATAATGTCATAAAGTGGAAATAACCCAAATGTCCTTCAACTGATGAATGAATAGAGAAAATGTGGTACACTTATGGAATGGAATATTATTTGGCAATGTACAGTGAAAAGGTAATAGAGTTTTAGAACCAATCCTCTTGATTTTGAGTCATGGCTTGCCTACTTATTAGCTTTTTGAGCTGGGGAAAGTTTATCTTCCTAGGCCTCAATTTTCTCACCTGCAAGGAAGAGATAATACCATCTACTTTAGAGGAATACTGTAGAGATCAAACGAGTTTAACTTCATCAAATGCCCAGTGCAGTCTTGGATTTATGATAGGAGTCTTAACAAATCTTAAGCTCAACTTCCTAACTCCAAAATCAACTGAGGACAAATCTATATATTAGTTCCTGGACACTATTTCCGGACATTATTTTTCTAACCATGTATTAATTCACTCAGCCCTTAAAAAAGAGAGACAGAGAAAGAGAACATTAGCTAGTTAGGAAAGGGAGATAAATCATTTCTAAAAGTATTGTCTCTCAAAAATCAATTTCATATGGAGAGCAGATCTAAATATCAAAGGTAGAACAATAAAACCTTTAGAGTAAAACAGAGGTGAGTAACTTTGAGATCAACAAGTATGAAGACTTCTTAAATTGGAAACACAAAAAGCTAACCATAATTTTTTAAAACTTGATAAACTTTACTAAAACTATTCATGTCTGCTCATGAAAGACACAATTAAGAGAGCGAAAAGATAACAATAAATATTCAACAAAGGAACTGCATTCAAAATGAATTCAGAACTACTGTAAATCCTTAAGGAGGAGAGTGAAACCACAATAAGGTACCACTTCACATTCACAAAAACTGCTAGAGTGAAAAAAGACAATTAACAAGGATTGGCAAGGATGTGGAGAAACTAGAATCCTCATATACTGATGGTGGAAATGTTAAATGGTGCAGCCTCTGTGGAAAAGTTTTAAAGATCCTTAAAATGTTAAATACAGAGTTATAGTATGACCTAGCAATTTCACTTTTAGATACATAAACTGGAGAAACAAAAACATGTCTACATATTCAAATCTGTACACAAATTTCATAGCTATGTTATTTATAATGTCATAAAGTGGAAATAACCCAAATGTCCTTCAACTGATGAATGAATAGAGAAAATGTGGTACACTTATGGAATGGAATATTATTTGGCAATAAGAAATTAAACGTTAATACATACTGTAACATAAGTGAACCTTGAAAACACTGAGCTAAGTGAAAGAAGCTAGTCACAAAGACCACATATTGTATTATTCCATTTATAAGAAATGTCCAGAATAGGCAAATCCACAGAAAGTAGATTAGTGGTGACCAGGAGCTGGGAGCAGGGGGAACAGGGAGCAGCTGCTTATGGTGTGAATTTGTTTCTGAGGTGATAAAACAAGGTCCTGGATTAAGATACCAATGGTGGTTGCACAACTCTGAATACAATAAAAAACCAATGAACTGTAACTTGAAAAGGAAGATGGACAACTTAAAAAAATGGAGAAAAGATTTTAGCAGACACTTAACAAAAGAGGATGTTTAAGTAGCCAATGTACACGAAAACATGTTCAACTTTATCAGTCATCAGGAAGTGCAAATGAGAATCACAACATGCTGCCACACCTATCAGAAGGACCAAGATGAAAAAGATGGAACATGCTAAATGTTGTTGTAAGAACATGGAACTATCAGAAACGTCAATTGCTGCTGGTAAGAATGCAAGTGAGTAAGCTATTTGGCAATATCTATATTAAAGTATACATACCTGTGCCAAATTTTCCACTCTTTAGTATATCCAACAGAAACGGGTATACACATATCCAAAAGACATAACAAAATATAACATTCACAGTGGATCTGTAATAACTTGAAATTACAAACTATACAAATGACCATCAATAGCAGAACAGAC
The DNA here is from genome assembly GCA_022376925.1 of Tragulus kanchil. Taxonomy (NCBI): domain Eukaryota; kingdom Metazoa; phylum Chordata; class Mammalia; order Artiodactyla; family Tragulidae; genus Tragulus; species Tragulus kanchil. The sequence continues at coordinate 267,884,838 of JAIOJX010000026.1, read as the reverse complement.
AAATTCTGGCATATTCTCTCTACAGCATAAAATATATTAATGAAATGAAAGATCTACGACAATATACAACATGGCTAAATCTAATAAGCAATATTTAAGCAAAAGAAGCCAGACACAAATGAATACATACTATATAATTCTATTTACAGAAAGTATAACAACAGACCAAACTAACCTCTTGTTAGAATTAGGAGAGTGTTCACATTGGGCAGTGAGTGGGTAGCTAGAGTGTGACCAACAGGGAAAGGATGCTGTTTAAATGAGTGTGTTGTTTGTGAACATTCATCAAGCGGTACACTTACATACAAAACATCTTAAGATATGGCCCTTCTATCAAAAAGGTGGAAATGAAATCATCACAATTTAAGAGCATACACTCAACACCTCACCTATAAGGGACACAGTCTGAAAGTCAGCAGTGAAGTCTAAAAGGACTGAGCAGTCAATGCAAATGCCACAAAGCAACTTGCTCTAACACTCATTCTTCTTCACAACACAAAAAGAAACACTTCTCCATAAGTACTCTAGAAAAAACAGCTACAACAAGCAAGATGACATTTGCTAGCCATTTTATACTCTTCCACAAAGCAAAAAGTGAGTTTACAACAGAAACTGCACAGTGAAGGGCAGTCATTTTTACTACATTAAAAGAAATTAGTACCAATTCTGAATCACCAACTTATAAATAATCCCTAATGTGGATTTTCAACTTTTTGAGATGATCTAAATGGAGAAAAGATTTTAGCAGACACTTAACAAAAGAGGATGTTTAAGTAGCCAATGTACACGAAAACATGTTCAACTTTATCAGTCATCAGGAAGTGCAAATGAGAATCACAACATGCTGCCACACCTATCAGAAGGACCAAGATGAAAAAGATGGAACATGCTAAATGTTGTTGTAAGAACATGGAACTATCAGAAACGTCAATTGCTGCTGGTAAGAATGCAAGTGAGTAAGCTATTTGGCAATATCTATATTAAAGTATACATACCTGTGCCAAATTTTCCACTCTTTAGTATATCCAACAGAAACGGGTATACACATATCCAAAAGACATAACAAAATATAACATTCACAGTGGATCTGTAATAACTTGAAATTACAAACTATACAAATGACCATCAATAGCAGAACAGACAAATTCTGGCATATTCTCTCTACAGCATAAAATATATTAATGAAATGAAAGATCTACGACAATATACAACATGGCTAAATCTAATAAGCAATATTTAAGCAAAAGAAGCCAGACACAAATGAATACATACTATATAATTCTATTTACAGAAAGTATAACAACAGACCAAACTAACCTCTTGTTAGAATTAGGAGAGTGTTCACATTGGGCAGTGAGTGGGTAGCTAGAGTGTGACCAACAGGGAAAGGATGCTGTTTAAATGAGTGTGTTGTTTGTGAACATTCATCAAGCGGTACACTTACATACAAAACATCTTAAGATATGGCCCTTCTATCAAAAAGGTGGAAATGAAATCATCACAATTTAAGAGCATACACTCAACACCTCACCTATAAGGGACACAGTCTGAAAGTCAGCAGTGAAGTCTAAAAGGACTGAGCAGTCAATGCAAATGCCACAAAGCAACTTGCTCTAACACTCATTCTTCTTCACAACACAAAAAGAAACACTTCTCCATAAGTACTCTAGAAAAAACAGCTACAACAAGCAAGATGACATTTGCTAGCCATTTTATACTCTTCCACAAAGCAAAAAGTGAGTTTACAACAGAAACTGCACAGTGAAGGGGCAGTCATTTTTACTACATTAAAAGAAATTAGTACCAATTCTGAATCACCAACTTATAAATAATCCCTAATGTGGATTCACTCAACTACTACAGGCAGTTTCAGTGGGTTCTGAGATAGATTTAGTGAATCATGACAGAATGGACAAATAGCAAAAGCTCATGACTTAGGAAAGGTTACCCCAGAGAGCCTGTACCTATTAAGCAGCTGCTCCCTGTTCCCTCATACCCCAGCCCCTGGTAACCACTATTCTAGTTCTCATTTCCATGGATTTACCTGTTCTGGACATTTCATATAAACGGAATCATACAGTATGCGATCTTTGTGACTGGCTTCTTTGTGTTCTATACTGGGTTGATTTTCAGTGAAGCATCCATCTCTTCTTCCATGGCTAAAAGTATAATTGTACTTCATACTAGGTTTGGGTCATTTCATCTAAACCCCTGTCTCTGAAATTTTCACTTGGGTGAGAGAGGGACAATAGGGTAGAAGGCAAGAAGAGTTGGGAAGGAATGGCGGGGGGCAGGTAAGGCGTTCTCCCAACTGCACTGGTCCATTTACTTTCGTACTTCCAGCTAAAGAATACAGAACTAATACCTTAAAGTAAGGAAAGGAAACCACACACTACTTTCTGAACACAGGATATCACACAACTAGTTATTTTATAAGGTAATATACAAAGATCCACATTTCTGGCTGGTATGCAGAGATGTGAACTCGATCGCTGGGTCAGGAAGATCCCCTGGAGGAAGGCATGGCAACCCACTCCAATATTCTTTTTTATTTTTTTTTTGGTCATTAAAAAAAAATATTTTATTTATATTTATTTGGCTGCATTGGGTCTCAGTTGTAGCATGTGGGCTCTAGTTCCCTGACCTGGGATCAAACCTGGGCTCCCTGCATTGGGAGCACAGAGTTTTAGCCACTGGACCACCAGGGAATTCCCAACCCACTCCAATATTCTTGCCTGGAGAATTGCATGGACAGGCTGCAGTCCACAGGGTCACAGAGTCAGAAACCACAGAAATGACTGAGTACATATGTACTCACAAATGTGTGGTAAATAATTCTGCAGTAGACCAGAAGAGTTCAAGGCTTACCTACTAAAACATTCTTCTCACATGTTCTACCAAAGTAACTCAAGGAGCATGCTCTCCTGATTCTGACCCTGTAACTTATACCGTATGTAACAACGTGAAATAAAATTCCAATGATAACTAAATGAAATAAAAACCTATCATTACATCATACCTTCCTAGAAAAGATCCATACATTAGAGAAATGATACTAAAAGAAATGTCGGCTCCCAGACTCTGACAGCATGCCACCTCATTTTATACTTTTCAAATACCAAGTCAGGTACTTGTTTCTTAGGGAAAGAAAGCTTACTGTGTGACCTCAGGCAATAATCTCTCCTGTTCTTTTCCTTAGCTGTAAAGTGAGGTGGCCGACTACAGTTTCTATGATCTAATGATTCACCATGAAAAAAGTCTGTTGCTAAGCTATCTATTCATTACATAGTATAGATCAAAACCAGTAAGATCACTTTAATTATAGACTTTTAGTCATTTCGGTTCATGTGTTCGGTAACAAAAATGGCAAATCAATGGAAAGAATGCTGACACTGACCTGTCTTATAAAAGACAGATATAAAGTCTCATCAAAAAAGATCTTTAAAAATTAACAAGCACGTTTATAAAATTAATGGGTCAGATTTGATCCAAAACTTAAAACAGCAGTGAAACACATGGTTAGGTTTGTGGACAAAAAGTAGCTGCTGAGTGGCTGATAAATTACAAGTTTATTTTAACAGTATTACTACAATAGTGGTTCTCAATGGGCGACACAATGATGCAAATGCTACTAACCAAGGAACCAGCTAACATTTTTTTTTTTAATCACATGCCAGACCCTACCTTAAGTGCTTTACACAGACTCTGCCATTTAATTCTCAGAATAACCAATGAAGTGGACAGCAGTGTTTTAATAAGAAATTTAATGTGCTCATTTTTTTTCCAAAATATTTTCATATATAGCAATGTGATAAAAAAAAAAAATAGAGGAGGCATTACTACTATCCCCATTTTTCAAATTAAAAACAACAAAGCTCAAAGAAATTCAATGATTTGCCCATGGACAAACAGAGAACTGATGGAATGACACTAGAATCTAGTCACAAGGGTGGTCTCCAGTGGTCTGCTATGACAGTCTCTCAATGTATCTAGTCACATCACAAGGTTCCTTATTAAGTGATCTCTCACAGGTGCTTAAAAAAACCAAACCCAGAAGGGGTCTGCAAGGGGCTCTGGTTCGATCCCTGGCCCGGGAAGACGCCACATGAAATAAAATTCCAATGATAACTAAATGAAATAAAAACCTATCATTACATCATACCTTCCTAGAAAAGATCCATACATTAGAGAAATGATACTAAAAGAAATGTCGGCTCCCAGACTCTGACAGCATGCCACCTCATTTTATACTTTTCAAATACCAAGTCAGGTACTTGTTTCTTAGGGAAAGAAAGCTTACTGTGTGACCTCAGGCAATAATCTCTCCTGTTCTTTTCCTTAGCTGTAAAGTGAGGTGGCCGACTACAGTTTCTATGATCTAATGATTCACCATGAAAAAAGTCTGTTGCTAAGCTATCTATTCATTACATAGTATAGATCAAAACCAGTAAGATCACTTTAATTATAGACTTTTAGTCATTTCGGTTCATGTGTTCGGTAACAAAAATGGCAAATCAATGGAAAGAATGCTGACACTGACCTGTCTTATAAAAGACAGATATAAAGTCTCATCAAAAAAGATCTTTAAAAATTAACAAGCACGTTTATAAAATTAATGGGTCAGATTTGATCCAAAACTTAAAACAGCAGTGAAACACATGGTTAGGTTTGTGGACAAAAAGTAGCTGCTGAGTGGCTGATAAATTACAAGTTTATTTTAACAGTATTACTACAATAGTGGTTCTCAATGGGCGACACAATGATGCAAATGCTACTAACCAAGGAACCAGCTAACATTTTTTTTTTTAATCACATGCCAGACCCTACCTTAAGTGCTTTACACAGACTCTGCCATTTAATTCTCAGAATAACCAATGAAGTGGACAGCAGTGTTTTAATAAGAAATTTAATGTGCTCATTTTTTTTCCAAAATATTTTCATATATAGCAATGTGATAAAAAAAAAAAATAGAGGAGGCATTACTACTATCCCCATTTTTCAAATTAAAAACAACAAAGCTCAAAGAAATTCAATGATTTGCCCATGGACAAACAGAGAACTGATGGAATGACACTAGAATCTAGTCACAAGGGTGGTCTCCAGTGGTCTGCTATGACAGTCTCTCAATGTATCTAGTCACATCACAAGGTTCCTTATTAAGTGATCTCTCACAGGTGCTTAAAAAAACCAAACCCAGAAGGGGTCTGCAAGGGGCTCTGGTTCGATCCCTGGCCCGGGAAGACGCCACAGGCTGAAGAACAGCTGGGCTAGTATATCCAATTACAAGCCAGCATTCCAGAGTGCTTGTACCCAGAACCAGTGCTCCGCAGTGAGAGAGGCCACTGCGATGGGAGGCCCACATAGGCCAAAGAATAAATATGGATGAAAATAAATAAAAGCCAAGAAAAGAGGCCAAAATTAAAAAAAAAGAAAACAAAAGAAAAACTTTATGTGTATGATCTATTTAGACTGTTAACTGGTAATTTATCAGTGAATCAATCAATCAATATAATAATTATGGCAGAGTATTAAAGCCAGAAAAATGAATGTAGTGATGTGAGTGGTTATTCTAAGTTAAATTCCTCTGAAAACTCCAGGGTAATTATTAAAAAGCCCTGTTAACATCGGACCCAGAAAGCCGACAAAGTCAGTTGTGTGTACTTCACTACTTACTCACCAAGGACAGAAGCCATACTCACCCACCAACAGTAGACCTCCACAAATGAGAATCCTGATGTCCATATTTTAAAATACTCTTCATCACAAAAATATATGAATATACAAACAATATGACAATATTTATTTGAAGTGTTTTTTTTTTTGGCCTCCTTTTTTTTTTTTAATTTATTTTTCATCCATCTTTATTCTTTGGCCTATGTGGGCCTCCCATTGCAGCGGCCCCTCTTGTTGAAGAGCCTTGGCTTAGGGCGCATGCACTCCAGAGCACCAGCTCGTAATTGGACACACCGGTCCAGGTGCTCTGTGGCACGTGGGATCTTTCCGGGCCAGAGATCGAACCGGTGCCCCTTGCATTGCAAGGCGGACTCTTTACCCACTGGACTACCAGGGAAGCCCTGAGGTTTATTAATATTGGGAAAAGTTCGTTAAATGATAATGACAATTCCTAAAAAGTGTCCTAAGGTTCACATATAGTTTATTCCATACAATGAATCAAACATTCCTGTGTGCCTATGCTCAGTCATTCAGTCACATCTGACTCTTTGTGGTTCCATGAATTGTAGCCCGCCAGGCTCCTCGGTCTATGGGGTTTCCCAGGCAAGAATACTGGAGTAGGACTGCCATTTCCTACTTTGGAGGATCTTCCTGACCCAGGGATCAAACCAGTGTCTCTTACATTAAGTTCCTTACCACTAGCATCACTTCATAGTGATGCTAAAGTAATAAAACATTCATTCATAATAAAATGAAGTATTCTGATTCTACACTTGAAACCAATTGCAAGGAATTAAACAATTTCGTAGCCTTTTATTAGCAGAGATCAATTTTGGGAGCAGGTTAGCATAGTGTTCATAAAGCTTTTACCAATTATAAATTCATTTTGGAAAATATCAGATAACCCAACTGTTTTCTTTCTGCACCCAGTTTTCAGAATGAGTAAAAAGAGAAGGGGCTAGCAGTGAGACTTTTATGTTTTTCAAATGGGGGTATGAGTTTAAAAAGTTAAAGAAAGACTGTTAAAATTATCACTACCAATAACAGGACTTTATTTTCTCAAAATAAGAACTAAGTTGAATTCTTGCAGGATTTAATGTAGATTACTTAGGCACCATTAAAAAAAGAGCACATGTATATAGGAGTAGACATGGTCTTGGTATTGTTTTCTATAGAAATAATTCTACTTAACTGTCACTCTCTTCTTTAAGAGGAATACCTAATGGTGCCTAGTATGTAGCAAACGGCTCAGAAGATAAAGACCTGCTATTATACTGGAAATACAATTCATCTCAATGGCCTTCCCTTCAAAATACCCATCATCTCAAAATCTCTCTGATAAAATTATATTGAATAGTGAACATGACATTTTCCATGTCCCTATACTGGCGTGAATGCTGGCTCCAGAATGTCCTCAGCTATGATCCATTACAAGGAGTATGAAGTGTAAAATGGAGTTCATTTGAATATTTTAATTTTGAAATATCTTATAATGGGAACTCACGAGGCAACTCCAAAATTTCTGAAAATGGGATTGCTGGGTTCACTTGATAGTAAAAAATCTACGCAAGAATTCTCTATTAAATAGTTACTTCAACTGTAGTAACTTCTAACAAGACTGAGAAGTCCTAACTAACATTTCTTCTGCCTTATGTTAGGATTAGAGACTAGGAATAAAAATGGTAAGCATAGTAAACACAGAATCAGATCCAATGCATAAGGAATCCAAAATATAATGCTATTTTTCTTTTGGCCATACCCCATGCGGGGAATCCTACTTTCGCCATCAGGACAGAACCTGTATCCCCTGCAGAGGAAGCGTGGAGTCTCAGTTACTGCGTCACCAGGGAATTTCCTAGAGCGTTATTTTTAAAAGGAAGCTTCTCAGCAAATTTTAAAATCTTCCACTAGTAGTCCACTTTAAAAAATTATTTCTATAACTATATCTTTTTGTAAATATATAAATATTTCAGTCATTGTGAATATTCTGGAAAAATACACTAAAGGAATAAAAATGTTGCCACCCACTAACAATCCTTTTAAAATTCTGGCTTCTTACCTTTTCATTTCCTGGGCACTTGAATGTCTATGCACATACACATACGTGGAGGCATACCTATGACTCCACAGTGTTTTGAAACATAATTTTCACTGAATGCACAGCATTCCAATCTGCAGTTAGGCCCTTATTTATGTAACAATTCCTCAGCTGTTGGATATTTAGGTTGTAAAGCTAATATGAGAACTTTTGGTCATACTGTAATGTACTTAACTGCGTCACATTATTCAAAATCTTCATGAAACATGGCTAAAGGGCAATGTTAGTCACAGAAAAAAAATGGAAGAAAAACATCTCAACAGTATTTACCTTTAGATAGTAAGATTACAGGTAAGTTAGGTTTTTGTCATACTTTTCTGAGCTTATACAAACACTCTTTAGTGAACACGTGCTGATAATCCAAAAACAATGTAGTAACTTACTAAAATGGGGAACAATATTTACACAGACATTAGAATCAATGATATGGGAAAACACAATTTGGTGAAGATAAAAGGTAGGACTTAAGGTTGTAGACAAATACCTGTAACAACAAAAGACTAGAAAAACAAAATGTCTAACTCCAGGGGATGGTGTTTAACCAAACTATATTACAACAGACTTACTAAGGAGCTAAGTCAAAGTGAGAAGCAGATCTCTGTGTGCTGCTATGGAAAGACAGAGAAGATGCTTTGCCAAATAAGAAGACCAGGGTGTTTAACGGTATGTATCATGCGATTCTAACGTGATTCTAACAGTGAAAAAAGAAAACAGTTAAGAGCTGGGGTGTGGGGGGTGGATTGTTTTACATGCATAAAACATTTTTGAAAGGCTACATAAACTATGTCAGTTACTTCTAGATGGAGTATGGGGAGCTGGCCATGTAATATGATCACAACATGAAAATGTGCATTAAAACATAAATACAGGGCTTCCCTGGTGGTCCAGTGGGTAGAGAGTCTACTTTGCAGTGCAAGGGTCACTGGTTCGATCCCTGGCCTGGGAAGATCCCACTGTGCTTATTTCTATAACTATATCTTTTTGTAAATATATAAATATTTCAGTCATTGTGAATATTCTGGAAAAATACACTAAAGGAATAAAAATGTTGCCACCCACTAACAATCCTTTTAAAATTCTGGCTTCTTACCTTTTCATTTCCTGGGCACTTGAATGTCTATGCACATACACATACGTGGAGGCATACCTATGACTCCACAGTGTTTTGAAACATAATTTTCACTGAATGCACAGCATTCCAATCTGCAGTTAGGCCCTTATTTATGTAACAATTCCTCAGCTGTTGGATATTTAGGTTGTAAAGCTAATATGAGAACTTTTGGTCATACTGTAATGTACTTAACTGCGTCACATTATTCAAAATCTTCATGAAACATGGCTAAAGGGCAATGTTAGTCACAGAAAAAAAATGGAAGAAAAACATCTCAACAGTATTTACCTTTAGATAGTAAGATTACAGGTAAGTTAGGTTTTTGTCATACTTTTCTGAGCTTATACAAACACTCTTTAGTGAACACGTGCTGATAATCCAAAAACAATGTAGTAACTTACTAAAATGGGGAACAATATTTACACAGACATTAGAATCAATGATATGGGAAAACACAATTTGGTGAAGATAAAAGGTAGGACTTAAGGTTGTAGACAAATACCTGTAACAACAAAAGACTAGAAAAACAAAATGTCTAACTCCAGGGATGGTGTTTAACCAAACTATATTACAACAGACTTACTAAGGAGCTAAGTCAAAGTGAGAAGCAGATCTCTGTGTGCTGCTATGGAAAGACAGAGAAGATGCTTTGCCAAATAAGAAGACCAGGGTGTTTAACGGTATGTATCATGCGATTCTAACGTGATTCTAACAGTGAAAAAAGAAAACAGTTAAGAGCTGGGGTGTGGGGGGTGGATTGTTTTACATGCATAAAACATTTTTGAAAGGCTACATAAACTATGTCAGTTACTTCTAGATGGAGTATGGGGAGCTGGCCATGTAATATGATCACAACATGAAAATGTGCATTAAAACATAAATACAGGGCTTCCCTGGTGGTCCAGTGGGTAGAGAGTCTACTTTGCAGTGCAAGGGTCACTGGTTCGATCCCTGGCCTGGGAAGATCCCACGTGCCACAGAGCAGCTGGACCGGTGTTCCAATTACAAGCTGGCGCTCTAGTGCTCATGCGCCCAGAGCCAGTGCTCTGCAGCAAGAGAGGCCACTGCAATGGGAGGCCCACACAGGCCAAAGAATAAAGATGAATGAAAACAGATAAATGTAAGACCAATAGAAGTGGTCAAAAAAAAAAAAAAAAGTTTTTAAAAAAACCTATGAATACATAGTAGATAAAAAGGAAATTATTCACAGCAAAAAATCTGGAATCATTTCAAAGTTGTCTCCGAAATACTTTTTTAAAGCAGAACCTAACAATGGATTTGGAAAAATAATAGAAAACACAAAATAAAAGAAAAAACAAAGTTAATCTATGAACTGTAGGAATACAATTAGAAATTACTAAAGAAACTAACTACTAATTAGAACTGGTTAAACACAGGTGATTCTATTCTATGATTATCTGCCATATTTACTCTGGTTTACAAGTTCAGAAATCCAGAGATGGAATACAGAACCCTAATTTAGGCAATAACAAATGAAAAGATTTTTATATGTTGAAATTTAACATAGTACTTCTCTCCTTTAAAAACAAAAATAAAGAAACCAATTACAGGACAGAGGTTGAGTGGGTTAGGAACTCTGAAACATTTTAAATATTCTCCTACAGTAGATGATCATTACTATTTTAACGCTCATGCTAATAAAACTCAAATGAAAGAATTACTTCATCTTTTGAAGCATTTATGCTCCAGATGCAGACTGGAATCCAAGGTTGTCCCTAGTAATTCTAAAAATCATATTAACAGATTAATAGCAGCTGCAGTACTGAATATGAGTGCTGATTTTTTTTTAACCTTTATTCTACTTTTAACTTTTACAGAGTTTTGTTGTTTACAGATACGTATGTTCCCGGATTAATGATATGTATATCTCCCCGATCCCACCCCTCCAGACCTGAGTGCTGATTTACTGAGGGGCACCTATGTAAAAAAAAATACACTCCAACTTGTTTAACATCGGACATAGTCATTAACAGAAGACACCTAACTGGAATCCTTTTGATGTGTACAGCTTTCATAAAGACTTTTAACTCTCATTTATTCTGTGCTTTACCTGGCACTCATTATCATAAAAATACCATGAATCCCCAAGGATTCACTGCCACTCTGACAATCAGCTACTAATACTGGATAACATACCCCAAAGCAGAGAACTCAGACTCAAAACAGGAAAATACAAAGAAAAGTACTGCCACGAACTTTCACTTCACATCTGAGATCGGACAATTCTCCTTCCATTTCCCCCAGCAGTGTGGCACCTGCGGGCTGGCTTAGCTAAAGGTAACAGGAAACTATCACGACTTATATAGACAGATTAGCTTTATTATCTGGGAAAATTATCCTTTCCTACCCAGAGTGTGGCTTCAAGAAGGATTTTTAGCAGAGTGGAGGGACAACTAGATGTAATAACCCGTAAGATCCGAAAGGTGATCGATCACAGCCCTATCAAGCAGATGTCTCCTAACTTAGTTTAAGGATGCTCTCTCGCCTGAAACATGGGACCTAGTGCACCGGGAGGTGCACCTTCCCACTTGCAGTGAAAATGCTCCTGCCTGCGAAGAGCTTATACCAATTACATTCTATTCTGTCCTGAAATGGGACTACAGATTGGGGCCACTTTATCGATAGTCCATCATGTTATCACTCAGGTGGGTATCACAGCACAAAACCAGCACCGCCACTTTTCAAGACTCCCAATTACTTGGGGAAAGGACCAGCTCTGTAAAACCCAGGCAGTTCACAGCTAGGGCTGAGCTAACGCTTTCTGAGATACTGTTTCTCTGCATCCTGGTCACTGAAGTTGCTTTCCTTTATTTACCTGGATTATTATTATTATTATTATTTTAAAAGTTCCTCTCCATTACCTCTTCTATACTGTGGACCTAAACCTTAATATCCACGACACCCTGAGCAGCCTTAGGAAAAAGGAGAACGGAAGTTGCCCCCATCAGGAAATGTAGAAAAGGAGGGTTGGGAAGGTCAGGCGCAACCCTGGAGAGAGAAGTATAGTCAAAACCAAGTAGATTTAAGCCCGTTAAACCTACTTTTAAGGAAATTTCGTTTTGTTTGCCTAATTCGCTTTTCCGGACAACCAGACAGCGCCGGGGTGGCTTAACATCAGCCTTCTCAGTCTTCCTTTCCTCGGACAACTCAAAGGCTACCTTCACCATCACCTTTTTGGCAGACTTTGCCCCCGAGCCTTCCCTAACTTTGGGAGCTAAGAGTAAAGCGGAGGCGGCTGAGAAGACCAAGAAGAAGAGGAGTCAAGGTTGCCCTCTCGCCCGGGCCGCCCTCGGCCAAGTCGCCAGCTGCCTCCTCTCGTTCCAGCCCGTCCTCCCAAAGCGGCGGCCCCCGGGCGCTCCAGGGAGGCGGGAAGCGAGCGGCCTCCCGAGCCGGCCTCGGTCCACGCTGAGCCCTCGGCCGCCGCTCCTTGCTGTAGTCGGGCCTGGCTGCCCCGGGAAGAAGTCTGTCGGGGCCTCCGCCTCCCCGCGGCCGGACCCCGCCTCCCGCCCGCCGCCCCCGGGCCGCCGTCGAAGCCCTTACCCGCAGGACGTGGTAGCCTTCCGTGCCCCCGCCTGGGATCTCGACGCTCTGCGAGGAGCCCATGGCGGCGGGCGATCCGTGTGGCCGGGACGGGTTCCGCGCTGCTCCCCGCCCCCCGCGCGCCGCCCGCTCGGCTCCGCGTAGCACTTGGGACGTGGCACTTGCTGCCTCGGGAGAGCCGGGCCGCACTGCCCGCTGGGAGATGGTCTCCGCGGCAGCCGCGGCCGCTGCGGCGCCGCAGACAGCGCCACCTGCCGCGCGTCCCCGGGAGGGCCTGAGAGCACGCCGGCCGGGAAGGAGGGAGGGCTGGAGTGGAGGGCGGGGTGGGGCCTACTTGTGCTCGCGAGACCGCGAAAACACGGCTCATCCGGCGTCGACACCTTGCTACGGGTCCCTGGGCTTGACAAGATTCATCCAGACACGTTCCCGCTCTTCCTAAAGAACAGTGGTTAGACTCTATCTCCCTCTGGTGGCCAGAACCCGGGAAGGTACTCCTGCTGAAAAGAGGGCCCAATACAAACAAGGAACTCTATTTTCTGGGTTTCTAAACCTCGAGATTCTGTCCCCCGATTTTACAGAAGACCGTGGTAGTGGCTCTTCATGGGCGGAGTACCGCGTCCACTCATCTCAGCTCAGTTTTATAAAGGAAAATGTTCCCTTTATTAAACACCTGCTTTAAAGAGTCATGGAGGACCCATCAAAGTTCTCTCTCTCTTTTTTTTTCTTTCATTTTTTCTCTTTTCCCCATCATGATTCTTTTATTTATATTTATTTTCATCCATCTTTTTTGTTTATTGGCATCTGTGGGCCTCCCATTGCAGTGGCCTCTCTCACTACAGAGCACCGGCTCTGGGCTCATGTGCTCCAGAACTCTGGCTCGTAATTGGACACACCAGTTCAGCCACTCCATGGCACTTGGGATCTTCCCGGGCCAGGGATCGAATCGGTGTCCCTTGCACTGCAAGGCGGACTCTTTATCTGCTGGACCACCAGGGAAGCCCTCTTTTGTTTTTAGCTTTCCCTAATTGGGAGAACAAGATCAGTCATTCCCAACCTGAGCGATGCCAGAGTGGGAAATACAGTTGGATGACCTTGGCGCTGCACCTCCAGCTGGGTTCCCCATTCCGCTTCCTTGAGGTTAGCCAAGTTGTATTCACACTTTTCCTACTCATTTGCTCCTTTTATCCCTCCTCTCCCAAATCCCCAGTTATACTGCCCAGGAGTCAATTTGACCGTCAGTGACAAAAGATCAGCCAGTTATCAGAACACATGTATTCTGATATGAAGCAATATGAAGTACCTATTATAACCCATGAAGTAGTCCAGTGCAAAACGTTTACCTTGCTTCTCTCATACCTTTAGTTAGATCTTCCTGCTCCTGTTTACAGGAATACAGCTAATAAAAAAAGCAAGTGAAATGACTTCACAAGGAAACAAACCAAGCAAAAATACAAGAAACGACTGTTTTTTGGAACAGCTAGCAGTTTCATGGATCAGAATAATAAGAAAGGGTTTTGGGCTTCCCTGGTGCTCCAGTGGTTAAGAAACCACCTGCCAATGTAGGGGACATGGGTTCTGTCCCTGATCAGGGAAAATTCCACATGCCTTGGGGTCAATGAAGCCCATGTACCCCCACTTCTGAGGCTCCTGGGCCCTTACAAGCCCGTGCTCCACAACAACAGAAGCCACTGCAATGAGAAGCCTGCACACTGCCATTAGATCATAGCCCCTGCTTGCAGCAACTAGAAAAAGACCACATATGCAGTGAAGACCCAGTACGGCCAAAAATAAATAAATGATTTTACTAAAAAACGGGTTTATAGTCAGTTAAGACATATGAAGGACATAACCAGGAGATGCAGTGAAAGGGGTTGAGTTGGGGGCTTATTTGGAGAAATTAGCTATAAAGGACATTTTGGGCTCAATTGGGAAAAATGTGAATGCCAAGTGTTTGAAGAAAAACACTTATGGAAAAGTGTAAATTATTGACTGGAAAAAAGTTATAAGACAGAATATGTCTGTAAACAATAGTAAAACATTTTTATAAATAAAATACATGTTAATACATGTATGTATATGAAGATGTGGCAGAATACCCAACCAAGGGTGGACAAGGGTGGTTCCTGGTGGTGGCAGAGAGGTTTTGTTTTTGTTTTTGCTGGTTCTACATTCTAGAATGTTCGTGGACTGCTTTTGTAACAGTAAAAGTATTCAAGACAAAAAAATCAAAAATCGTTTTTCTTTCTTTGCTGTTAATAGACCAATAATAATAGGTTTTTAGGAGACCCAGTAAGTATGTAAAGAAATGAAATCTCCCGTTACTAGGCTCCTGAAGGACAGGGAAGGCAGTGGAGTCGGCTCTGTGTTCCTAATACTCAGCAGAGTGTCTGGCAGCTAAATCAACAAGTTAATGAAACTAATGCAATGGATTAAGTGTAAGAATTAGATTTGATGATTATATTCTTGTTCTGCTTGGCAATGGTAATTCTCTTTGTGGTGGGGTCATAATCTGTTGCTAGGTTCAGTGGGTCAAAATGTTTGTTTCCCAAATGTCTGACACAAGCCATGGTTTGCAGAACCCTGGCTGTGAACCCAAGGTAGCCCGTAAGCAACTCTGGCCCTTCCTTAGGGCTGTAATGTATCTCAGCACCACAAATGACTATCTGCCAGACCCTGTACAGACTGAAAGGTTGAATAGGCAGACTTAATAAGGAGGTCAGTGGTTTCCAAGAAGGAAGAGGAGGAGGGGGAACAAACATTTTTTAGCCTGAATGTTTGCCGTGATAATGATCTACTCTGAAAACAATTTTCCAATTGTTTTATGTATGCAAACTATTTTGCATTGAAATGTCTCATCAAGTCTTATCACTAAAGATGTCCAGAGACCATCCTCTGGCTAATCTCATGTTAATTGTCTCAGGATATATGTTGTGGACGTGGGTCTAGTAAGACCTTTACAACCTAAAATATGCTTTTGATCTATTGTTAATAACCAACTGAAAAAGTACAAATGTCCCCCCTAAACTGGCTGCTCAGGGTACTCTCCTATCCCCTTCCAGTGCCTTTTGCTGGAAGCTTTCTCTATCCCTTTTTACTTTGGTAAAACTTTTGCTGCATGAAGCTCTGAGTAACCAAAGCCATGTCTTTTGATCCCAATGTGAAATTTTCTCCTTCAGAGCTATCTACTGTCATCTATCAAAACCATGTATTTTTTTCCTTTCTTGACTTTATTTAAGCTCATCCATACTTCTGGGAGGTTCTTTTCTATATTTTCTAATTCAAAGAGTTCTAACTAATCCCTTAAGGTCCATCTCAAAGGTCACTTCTTTATCCTTAAATTCAGTACAACTCTCTCCTTACCCTGAGCTTCTGGAAGAGTTAGTTCCTTCATTTCTGGTAGCATCATCATCATCACCACCACAGGGCTGTCTTCCACTGTTTATAGTCTACTCATTAAGGGTGAGGATCATATTTTTCACCTTTAGATTCCCAATTCTTGTCTGAATGGTGGGAACATAGTAGTAATGTTTGCAGATTTGAATGCGTGTGATGAAGAGTCTGCAAATCTTTTATTTTTCAGGATCAGTTAATAAGTTACCTCTCCTGTTCCTATTTGTGCCTCATCAAACCCTGTGTGATTTCTGGGGTCATAATCTGTTGCTAGGTTCAGTGGGTCAAAATGTTTGTTTCCCAAATGTCTGACACAAGCCATGGTTTGCAGAACCCTGGCTGTGAACCCAAGGTAGCCCGTAAGCAACTCTGGCCCTTCCTTAGGGCTGTAATGTATCTCAGCACCACAAATGACTATCTGCCAGACCCTGTACAGACTGAAAGGTTGAATAGGCAGACTTAATAAGGAGGTCAGTGGTTTCCAAGAAGGAAGAGGAGGAGGGGGAACAAACATTTTTTAGCCTGAATGTTTGCCGTGATAATGATCTACTCTGAAAACAATTTTCCAATTGTTTTATGTATGCAAACTATTTTGCATTGAAATGTCTCATCAAGTCTTATCACTAAAGATGTCCAGAGACCATCCTCTGGCTAATCTCATGTTAATTGTCTCAGGATATATGTTGTGGACGTGGGTCTAGTAAGACCTTTACAACCTAAAATATGCTTTTGATCTATTGTTAATAACCAACTGAAAAAGTACAAATGTCCCCCCTAAACTGGCTGCTCAGGGTACTCTCCTATCCCCTTCCAGTGCCTTTTGCTGGAAGCTTTCTCTATCCCTTTTTACTTTGGTAAAACTTTTGCTGCATGAAGCTCTGAGTAACCAAAGCCATGTCTTTTGATCCCAATGTGAAATTTTCTCCTTCAGAGCTATCTACTGTCATCTATCAAAACCATGTATTTTTTTCCTTTCTTGACTTTATTTAAGCTCATCCATACTTCTGGGAGGTTCTTTTCTATATTTTCTAATTCAAAGAGTTCTAACTAATCCCTTAAGGTCCATCTCAAAGGTCACTTCTTTATCCTTAAATTCAGTACAACTCTCTCCTTACCCTGAGCTTCTGGAAGAGTTAGTTCCTTCATTTCTGGTAGCATCATCATCATCACCACCACAGGGCTGTCTTCCACTGTTTATAGTCTACTCATTAAGGGTGAGGATCATATTTTTCACCTTTAGATTCCCAATTCTTGTCTGAATGGTGGGAACATAGTAGTAATGTTTGCAGATTTGAATGCGTGTGATGAAGAGTCTGCAAATCTTTTATTTTTCAGGATCAGTTAATAAGTTACCTCTCCTGTTCCTATTTGTGCCTCATCAAACCCTGTGTGATTTCTTTAGTGGCAATTGGTAGAGGGTGAGGTGCAAGGCTCACCTGATTTGGAACTGAGACTATATGCCGACCATTACGCCTGTCTTTCTGGTGCCATTCATTTCTTGGGTAATATGT
This sequence comes from Tragulus kanchil, assembly GCA_022376925.1. NCBI lineage: Eukaryota > Metazoa > Chordata > Mammalia > Artiodactyla > Tragulidae > Tragulus > Tragulus kanchil. Next base: position 267,867,494 of record JAIOJX010000026.1, on the reverse strand, counting down.
TCAGAGGGCAGAGAATAAAATCCCAAGGATGTTGTCAAAGCTAATATAAATTAATACAACATGATGGAAGGGAACACTGGGAGATTATCGTCCAAGGCAGTCTCAACTGAAGTAGGAATCTGCTTCAGGCAAGTTGGTATTTTGAAACATCACAGGTAGCAGAAAAACAATACCCAGCGAAAGCAAATATCTACAGACAAAAAAAGTCAAACAAGATGAAATCTATTTTTCTGGAAGAAAAAGCATCTGAGACACAATTTTGTGGGTCTATTCTGGGTTTCATTAATTCTGAGCTCCCATAAATAAGAAGTTCATGATAGAAGGGTTATTTGTATCATATTGGCTAATACAGCCTAATGTTTTTGCCTCCAGACAACTGGGAAACTTTGGCTCCTAGGGCATTTGGAGGACAACCAATTTATATAGTCATAGGTAGCACAGCCTCCCTTGTCTATAGCCCTTTCCTGACTTGGATTGTTTTGCTGACAAAGAAAACTTCAGGAGCAGTCATGTTTTGTGCCATGGAGCCCCAGTCATGGCTACCTGGAGTAGAGGGGAACCCCTGACTTATCAGCAACCAACAACCACACTAATCAATAACCTGTAGCATGGCCTATTAAGGAAAACTCTGCCTTGACCCACCCACCTCCCTACCCCAGAAAACAAACAACAAATAACAGATGGTGGTGACTAGCTCGGTCACTAGATTTTTTCTTTTGGACACTGAGAACTGGGAAATACAAGCAGAAACTCTCTCAATATATACTTATTTGAATTTTAGAATATAAACTTCATGAGGTGTTTGCCTGTGTCTACCACTGTATACTTAGTACTAACAATAGTCTGGCATGAAATAGTTGCTCAATATATAAACACTGAATGAAGAAATGGTCACTTTAACAGTCACGTCACCAGAAAAGTGCTGGATCAGTAGTTCTCAAGCTTGGATATGTATCAGGATTATTAAGAAACAAAAGTCCAAGAGATAGTTTACTTCAGTGAATCTGGGTCCTAGTTGTCCTTAATAACTTCCAGTGATTCTGATACACCCTAAATCTGGGAACTACCACACCAGAGCAAGTTTCAACCCCTGATGTTTTGTGGGCAATCAGATAGTGAGAATCTCTAGAGCTGAGAGTTCCTCCCAGCAACCAATCGCAGCCACAAGGCCCAATCTTTACTGGTGTTCTAGTGTTCCTTTGACATTCCCATCACTTGTCCTGTCCAACTATTCATTTTATTTAGTTTTTTAAAGATGTGTGTTTGGGGATAATTTTATATTTACAGAAAAGTTGTAGATCATACAGAGAGTTTCCACATATCCTTCCTCCAGTCTCTCCTATGGTTAACATCTCACATAACCATGGTACACTTGTCAAAACCAAGAAACTAATATTTATATATTAATGTTAAATAAACTCTAAACTTTATTCAAATTTTACAGGATTTTCCACTAACACTCTTTCTTGTTCAAGGATCTAATCCAGGATCGATCCTTCATTGTAGATAGTCTTCCTATCTCCTTAGTCTTCTCTGGTTTGTGGGGTGTCTCAGGCTTTCCTGTTTTTCACAACATTGATAGTTTCAAACAGCCCTGATTAATCAGGGACTTCCCTTTGGTCCAGTAGCTAAGACTCCATGCTCCCAATGCAGGAGGCCTGGGTTTGATCCCCGGTCAGGATCTAGGTCCCACATGCCACAACTAAGACTCTGAGTGCCACAGCTAAAGAGTTTGCATGCCAAAATGAAGATCAAAGATTCCACATGCCACAACTAAGACCCAGTGCAGGCAAATAAAAAAGCACTGGTCAGGTACTTGACAAAATATACCTGCATTTGGATGTATCTAATGTTTTCCTCGTGTTTAGACTTGGCTTGTGAAATCTGGGGAGGAAGACCAAGAGGTGAGGTGCCCTTTTCATTACATCACATCATTACCTCATTCCATCATTCATAACAGCGTGACTCATTACTGGTGATGTAAACTTTGATCCCTTTTTTTTAAGCTGCTATCTGCCTTGATAGTAAGTTACCATTACTCTCTTTCCCTGGAAGCAAATTACTAGGTCTAGCTTTTCCTTAAGCTCCACATCCTAGAGAGGGAATGTTCTGATACACCCTAAATCTGGGAACTACCACACCAGACAGTTTCAACCCCTATTTTGGGACAACCCTCAGATGTTTTGTGGGCAATCAGATAGTGAGAATCTCTAGAGCTGAGAGTTCCTCCCAGCAACCAATCGCAGCCACAAGGCCCAATCTTTACTGGTGTTCTAGTGTTCCTTTGACATTCCCATCACTTGTCCTGTCCAACTATTCATTTTATTTAGTTTTTTAAAGATGTGTGTTTGGGGATAATTTTATATTTACAGAAAAGTTGTAGATCATACAGAGAGTTTCCACATATCCTTCCTCCAGTCTCTCCTATGGTTAACATCTCACATAACCATGGTACACTTGTCAAAACCAAGAAACTAATATTTATATATTAATGTTAAATAAACTCTAAACTTTATTCAAATTTTACAGGATTTTCCACTAACACTCTTTCTTGTTCAAGGATCTAATCCAGGATCGATCCTTCATTGTAGATAGTCTTCCTATCTCCTTAGTCTTCTCTGGTTTGTGGGGTGTCTCAGGCTTTCCTGTTTTTCACAACATTGATAGTTTCAAACAGCCCTGATTAATCAGGGACTTCCCTTTGGTCCAGTAGCTAAGACTCCATGCTCCCAATGCAGGAGGCCTGGGTTTGATCCCTGGTCAGGGATCTAGGTCCCACATGCCACAACTAAGACTCTGAGTGCCACAGCTAAAGAGTTTGCATGCCAAAATGAAGATCAAAGATTCCACATGCCACAACTAAGACCCAGTGCAGGCAAATAAAAAAGCACTGGTCAGGTACTTGACAAAATATACCTGCATTTGGATGTATCTAATGTTTTCCTCGTGTTTAGACTTGGCTTGTGAAATCTGGGGAGGAAGACCAAGAGGTGAGGTGCCCTTTTCATTACATCACATCATTACCTCATTCCATCATTCATAACAGCGTGACTCATTACTGGTGATGTAAACTTTGATCCCTTTTTTTTAAGCTGCTATCTGCCTTGATAGTAAGTTACCATTACTCTCTTTCCCCTGGAAGCAAATTACTAGGTCTAGCTTTTCCTTAAGCTCCACATCCTAGAGAGGGGAATGCACAGAAATAATTTAGAATTCTGTAAGAAATTTTGCCTCTTCTCTCCTCTTTATTTAGTCATTTCATTTATATTAGTATGGACATGTATATTTATCCAATACTACATTACTCAATGCTGGTGGGAAAGCAAAATGGTATCTTTTGCTGTTCAAATTGTTCCAGCTTTGCCTGTTGGGACCACTTTTGGCCTGGCCTCTGTGTCCCTCTGACAGCCCCTCATCTTTTGTGTGTGTTAAAAAACGTATAACCTAAAATTTACCATCTTGACCATTTCTAAGTGTTAAGTTTAATTGTCTCAAGTACATTCACATTGTTGTGCAACCATTCTTTTATTTGAACATTTCTATACTTTGTGGCTACAAAATGCTCCAAGCTTATCTTGTATTTTTCCTGTTTCAGCCCTAGCATCAACCATTCCTCAAGGAGCTCTTATTCTTTTAAGTGGAAAATGGTAGTTAGAAACTAAGATGCAGTTGCTGGGTGTGCTCTTGGCTACTGATGTGTCACTGCTTCTCAACCTCTCAGCAGACAGAGCCAGACAACATGATGCTATTGATAGGTCTAAGTATATACACATATTTATAATTATTTCTATGTTTCTCTATCTGCATATATTAAACTACATATAACTTTATACTGTCTCCAACTCTAATTGAGCACTACAGGATTCTTTCCAGCATTTTCTCTATGTTTACTTGTAACTTCTGTCTCTGACAGTGAGAAATCTATTTTTCATTACCTATCATTTATTTACTTATTTCTACAACTTTAGTATACACACAAAGTAGATTCATAATTGTCAACATGGGCTCCTGTGAGAAGCCTGTTTACCAGCTAGGTTAGCTTTACAGTTTCCAGTCAGAACACCATTTTCCAAAGTTACTTAGGTCAGTTCCTCTACCCTAATCCTCTTCAACAGTGAATATACATGGTAATCGTCACAGTGCAGAACAGTTAGTCATTAGATCCTGGCTGGGATCCCGGAGCCTCATGATTTTTTTACTCATTACTGGTGATGTAAACTTTGATCCCTTTTAAGCTGCTATCTGCCTTGACTCTCTTTCCTGGAAGCAAATTACTAGGTCTAGCTTTTCCTTAAGCTCCACATCCTAGAGAGGGGAATGCACAGAAATAATTTAGAATTCTGTAAGAAATTTTGCCTCTTCTCTCCTCTTTATTTAGTCATTTCATTTATATTAGTATGGACATGTATATTTATCCAATACTACATTACTCAATGCTGGTGGGAAAGCAAAATGGTATCTTTTGCTGTTCAAATTGTTCCAGCTTTGCCTGTTGGGACCACTTTTGGCCTGGCCTCTGTGTCCCTCTGACAGCCCCTCATCTTTTGTGTGTGTTAAAAAACGTATAACCTAAAATTTACCATCTTGACCATTTCTAAGTGTTAAGTTTAATTGTCTCAAGTACATTCACATTGTTGTGCAACCATTCTTTTATTTGAACATTTCTATACTTTGTGGCTACAAAATGCTCCAAGCTTATCTTGTATTTTTCCTGTTTCAGCCCTAGCATCAACCATTCCTCAAGGAGCTCTTATTCTTTTAAGTGGAAAATGGTAGTTAGAAACTAAGATGCAGTTGCTGGGTGTGCTCTTGGCTACTGATGTGTCACTGCTTCTCAACCTCTCAGCAGACAGAGCCAGACAACATGATGCTATTGATAGGTCTAAGTATATACACATATTTATAATTATTTCTATGTTTCTCTATCTGCATATATTAAACTACATATAACTTTATACTGTCTCCAACTCTAATTGAGCACTACAGGATTCTTTCCAGCATTTTCTCTATGTTTACTTGTAACTTCTGTCTCTGACAGTGAGAAATCTATTTTTCATTACCTATCATTTATTTACTTATTTCTACAACTTTAGTATACACACAAAGTAGATTCATAATTGTCAACATGGGCTCCTGTGAGAAGCCTGTTTACCAGCTAGGTTAGCTTTACAGTTTCCAGTCAGAACACCATTTTCCAAAGTTACTTAGGTCAGTTCCTCTACCCCTAATCCTCTTCAACAGTGAATATACATGGTAATCGTCACAGTGCAGAACAGTTAGAGTCATTAGATCCTGGCTGGGATCCCGGAGCCTCATGATTTTCTTTTCATTTGCACACAGTATAATTCGTTCTTTGTGATGTACATTTCTAAGAGTTTTTACAAATGCATGTGTCCAACACCCTACTGCCATACAGAACAGTCCCATCACTTCCCTTACATGCCCTCTTTGTGATAAGCCATCCCCCCTTGGCAACTGTTCATCTGTTTTCCATCTTTATAGTTTCGCATTTCCCAGAATGTCATATGAATAGAATTACACAATATGTAGACTCTTGGATCTAGTTTTCTCACTTATAAAAATGCATGTAAGAGGACTTCCCTGGTGGTCCACTGGCTAAGACTTCATGGTCCCAAAACAAGGGGTGAGCATCGGACCCCTGGTAGGGTACCTAGATCCCACATGTTGCAACTAAGGGCCTCCTGAGTGGTACTAGTGGTAAAGAACACACCCGCCAGTGCAGGAAATGTAAGAGACATGGGTTGGATCCCTGGGTCAGGAAGATCCCCTGGAGGAGGGCACAGCAACCCAGTCCAGTACTCTTGCCTGGAGAATCTCTTGGACAGAGTCTCTACACTGGTGGGCTATGGTCCACAGGGTTGCAAAGAGTCGGAATGACTGAAGTGACTTGGCATGCATGCTGCAACTAACAGTCTGAATGCTACAACTGAGAGCTCATATGGTGCAACTAAAGATTCTGCATGCCACAAGTAAGAAAGAACCGCTGTATCCAAATAGATAAATACATAAACATTTTTTAAAAATAAAATGCATTTAAGATTCATATTGTGTAACTCAGTAACTCATTCCTTTTTATTACAGAATAGTATTCCATTGTATGGATATACCATAATTTGTTTTTCTGTTTATCTGTCAAAGGAAGATTTTGGTTGTTTACAGTTGTTGAGAAGTATCAATAAGGCTGGTATGAAGATTCACACATAGGTTTCATGAAAATATAAATTCATTCATGTATAGGTTTTCATTCACATACATATTCATATATATTCATTCATACATAGGTTTTGTGTAAATATAAATTTTTAATTCTCTTGAGGAAGCAGCTAGGAATGAATTTGCTGGGTTGTATGGTTTTCCAAAATGGCTGTATTATTTTTTATTCCCCCCAGCAGTGAATGTGCATTCCTATTACTCTCCATTCTCACCAGTACTTGGTACTGTCAGCTTTGGGCTTTTAACTATTCTATTGGGTACATAGCAGTATCTGACTATGGTTTTCATTTGTATTTCTCTAATGACAAATGCAATTAAATGTATTTTCATAAAGTTAAATGCCATCCATATATCTTCTGTGGTCATATTCAGATATTTTTCCCATTTTTAAATTGGGTTATTTATTTTCATGGGCTCCCCTGGTGGCTCAGACGCCTACAGTGCAGGAGACCTAGGTTCCATCTCTGGGTTGGGAAGATTCCCCTGGAGAAAGCATGGCAACCCACTCAAGTATTTTTGCCTGGAGAATCCCCGTGGACAGAGAAGTCTGGCAGGGTACAATCCATGGGTTCACAAAGAGTTGGACACGTCTTAGTAACTAAGCACAGCATAACATGGATTTTCATATTGTTGAATCTGAAGTGTTCTTTATGTCTTGTGGCTATGAATCCTTACCAAATATGCAACTTACACCCAGATTTGGCCTGTATTTTCATTCTTTTAACACTTGTCAATCACAAAGCAGACATTTTAGATTTTATAAAGTCTGATTTTATCAATTTTTTTTCACAGGTTTTTGCTTTCAGTACGGTAGCTAAAAGCTTATCACCAAATGCAAGGTCTCACGGATTTTCTCCTATGTTTTCTTCTTTTTTTTTTTTTTTAAATTTATATTTATTTCTTTATTTTAAAGTTTGTACAGAGTTTTGTTGTTCACAGACATGCATGTTCCCTGTTTTCTTCTTGAAGTTTTATAGTTTTACACCTTAGATTTAGGTATATGATCTATTGTAAGTTAGTTTTTATATAAGGTATGTGTTGAAGCTTATTTCTTTTTTCTTAGGAACATGCAGTTGTTCCAGAACCATATTGAAAAGACAATCCTTTCCTTATCAAATTGTCTTTGCACCTTTGTCAAGGGGAATCTTTAGAGCTGGGTGCAATCTTCACAGCAAACAATCTCAATAATAAGGCCCAAATAACTTAATAATGTGGCCCATATGTACTAAAGCGCTTGTATTTCCTTTTTTTTCTTTTTTTCTTTTGGCTATTCTGGGTTTTCATTGCTGCTGCAGGCTCTTCTCTAGTTGCAGGGAGTAGGGCTACTCTCTAGTTGAGGTAAGTAGGATTCTTGTTGCAGTGACTTCCCTTGTGTGGAACTTGGGCTCCAGGGCACACGGGCTTCAATAGTTGTGGCACATGGGCTCCATAGTTGCAGCTCTGAGGCTCTAGAGCACAGGCTCCATAGTTGTGGCTCATGGGCTTAGTTGCTCCGCAGATGTGCGATCTTCCCGGATCAGGGACTAAACCTGTGTCTCCTGTGTTGACAAGCAAACTCTTTGCCTCTGAGCTACCAGGGAAGCCCCAGCTCTTGTATGTCTTTAACATTTCATCATCTTTTTATCACCACATGTACTTTTAGCCGTTTTTAAAAATTTTTTTTTAAAAACCCTGTATTTGGATCATCGGTTCTTATTTAACTAAGCACAGCATAACATGGATTTTCATATTGTTGAATCTGAAGTGTTCTTTATGTCTTGTGGCTATGAATCCTTACCAAATATGCAACTTACACCCAGATTTGGCCTGTATTTTCATTCTTTTAACACTTGTCAATCACAAAGCAGACATTTTAGATTTTATAAAGTCTGATTTTATCAATTTTTTTTCACAGGTTTTTGCTTTCAGTACGGTAGCTAAAAGCTTATCACCAAATGCAAGGTCTCACGGATTTTCTCCTATGTTTTCTTCTTTTTTTTTTTTTTTAAATTTATATTTATTTCTTTATTTTAAAGTTTGTACAGAGTTTTGTTGTTCACAGACATGCATGTTCCCTGTTTTCTTCTTGAAGTTTTATAGTTTTACACCTTAGATTTAGGTATATGATCTATTGTAAGTTAGTTTTTATATAAGGTATGTGTTGAAGCTTATTTCTTTTTTCTTAGGAACATGCAGTTGTTCCAGAACCATATTGAAAAGACAATCCTTTCCTTATCAAATTGTCTTTGCACCTTTGTCAAGGGGAATCTTTAGAGCTGGGTGCAATCTTCACAGCAAACAATCTCAATAATAAGGCCCAAATAACTTAATAATGTGGCCCATATGTACTAAAGCGCTTGTATTTCCTTTTTTTTTTTTTCTTTTGGCTATTCTGGGTTTTCATTGCTGCTGCAGGCTCTTCTCTAGTTGCAGGGAGTAGGGCTACTCTCTAGTTGAGGTAAGTAGGATTCTTGTTGCAGTGACTTCCCTTGTGTGGAACTTGGGCTCCAGGGCACACGGGCTTCAATAGTTGTGGCACATGGGCTCCATAGTTGCAGCTCTGAGGCTCTAGAGCACAGGCTCCATAGTTGTGGCTCATGGGCTTAGTTGCTCCGCAGATGTGCGATCTTCCCGGATCAGGGACTAAACCTGTGTCTCCTGTGTTGACAAGCAAACTCTTTGCCTCTGAGCTACCAGGGAAGCCCCAGCTCTTGTATGTCTTTAACATTTCATCATCTTTTTATCACCACATGTACTTTTAGCTAATACCTGTATTTCTTGAGGTAGTCCACCTATGTGTGTTATGTGTATGTGTGTGTAGATTTCACCAGATAAAAGAATCTGCTTAAAAGCTTTCCCATGTTACTCCTCTCAACTGTCTCTTCCAGCTGAGTCCTTTTAACAATTTTATGGGTGTCTAATTTTAGAAGATGCATCTTTTGGTTAATTATTACCTGTGGGTTCTTTGAAGATGAAAAGTGCTGGTAGAGCCAGCAATTATTTCAGTAAGGACAAGACTGACCTCCTGACACCTGCCTTACTTGCCAACAGACACATGAAAAGATCCTCAACATCATTAATTATTAGAGAACGGCAAATCAAATCTACGAGGTATCAACTCACACCAGTCAGAATGGTCATTATTAAGAAATCTGCAACTAGGGCTTCCCTTGTGATTCAGTGGGTAAAGAGTCTGCCTTGCAATGCAAGGGGCATGGGTTCGATCCCTAGCCTGGGAAGATCCCACATGCTGCAGAATGGCTGGACCGGTGTGTCCAATTACAAGCCAGTGCTCTGGAATAAAGATGGATGGATGAAAATAAATAAATAAAAAAACAATAAAAGAGGCCAAAAACAGGTTAAAAAAAAGAAGTCTGCAAATAATAAATGCTAGAGAGGGTATGGAAAAAGGGGGACCTTCCTGCACTGTTTGTTGGAATATAAATTGTACAACTACTATGGAGAACAGTATAGAGTTTTCTTTAAAAAACCCAAAAAAAGAGTTGCCACATGATCAAGCAATTCCACTCCTGTGCATCTATCTGGAGAAAACTCTAATTCAAAAAGATGTATATACTCCACATTTACAGCAGCTCTCCTTGCGATGGCTAAGACATGGAAGCAACTGAAATGGCCATCAACAGAAGAAAAAAGAAGATGTGGTTTATGTACACAGAATAGAATACTACTCAGCCATTAAGAAAAAGAAATAACACCATTTGCAGCAGCATGGATGTAGCTAGAGATTATCATACTAAATGAAGTCAGACAAGGAAAGACAAACATCATATGTTACTGCAATTCAACAAAAAAATAGAATAAAGAAGATGTGGTTATACGTACATCTTTTATCACCACATGTACTTTTAGCTAATACCTGTATTTCTTGAGGTAGTCCACCTATGTGTGTTATGTGTATGTGTGTGTAGATTTCACCAGATAAAAGAATCTGCTTAAAAGCTTTCCCATGTTACTCCTCTCAACTGTCTCTTCCAGCTGAGTCCTTTTAACAATTTTATGGGTGTCTAATTTTAGAAGATGCATCTTTTGGTTAATTATTACCTGTGGGTTCTTTGAAGATGAAAAGTGCTGGTAGAGCCAGCAATTATTTCAGTAAGGACAAGACTGACCTCCTGACACCTGCCTTACTTGCCAACAGACACATGAAAAGATCCTCAACATCATTAATTATTAGAGAACGGCAAATCAAATCTACGAGGTATCAACTCACACCAGTCAGAATGGTCATTATTAAGAAATCTGCAACTAGGGCTTCCCTTGTGATTCAGTGGGTAAAGAGTCTGCCTTGCAATGCAAGGGGCATGGGTTCGATCCCTAGCCTGGGAAGATCCCACATGCTGCAGAATGGCTGGACCGGTGTGTCCAATTACAAGCCAGTGCTCTGGAATAAAGATGGATGGATGAAAATAAATAAATAAAAAAACAATAAAAGAGGCCAAAAACAGGTTAAAAAAAAGAAGTCTGCAAATAATAAATGCTAGAGAGGGTATGGAAAAAGGGGGACCTTCCTGCACTGTTTGTTGGAATATAAATTGTACAACTACTATGGAGAACAGTATAGAGTTTCCTTTAAAAACCAAAAATAGAGTTGCCACATGATCAAGCAATTCCACTCCTGTGCATCTATCTGGAGAAAACTCTAATTCAAAAAGATGTATATACTCCACATTTACAGCAGCTCTCCTTGCGATGGCTAAGACATGGAAGCAACTGAAATGGCCATCAACAGAAGAAAAAAGAAGATGTGGTTTATGTACACAGAATAGAATACTACTCAGCCATTAAGAAAAAGAAATAACACCATTTGCAGCAGCATGGATGTAGCTAGAGATTATCATACTAAATGAAGTCAGACAAGGAAAGACAAACATCATATGTTACTGCTTATATGTGGAGTCTAAACAATGATACAAATGAGCTTAATTATTAAATAGAAATAGACTCATGAACATAGAAATGTGAAATAAACAAGGACCTACTCTATGACACATAAAACTGTGTCCAATATCTTATAATAACCTACAATGGAAAACAATCTGAAAGAGAATATACATGTGTTTGTATGTATAAATATGTATGTATATAAATCCATAACTGAGTCATTTTTCTGTACACCTGAACTAACACAACATTGTAAATTAACCATACTTCAATAAAAAATGATTTAAAAACCCAACAAATTTGCTGCACTATTTAACACTTCCAAAAAAGAAGTGATTACTAGTTGTATCTTACTCTGGGTTTAAATGGAAATGTATTTAACACATTATTACTTAATATAATGTTTTCTTTTAGCTTTTGCTAACTAATCTTTACCATGTTGAGACGGAATCATCCTAAGCCTGTTCTATTTCAAGTTTTTATTAGGAAAACTGCTGAATGTCAGCCTATGTCAAATGCCTTTGGATACAATTTCACTCAGTCCATGCTTTTTCCCATTCAACTTATTATGTCCATAGGGTTGTTTTTAATGTTAAAAAATTTTACATTCTTGGTTTTTGGATATTGTATTATTTTCACCATGCTGTTGTATTCCACCCATATTTTACTTATTTAGAAATTTTAAATCTATTCCTATAACTTATGTTGCTCTGTAGTTTTCTCTATCAAGCTCTGTGCTTCTATAGCACACTAGTCCTAACTCTGTCATAGTACTTATTTGTTGTTGTTAGTCGCTCAGTCACGTCTGACTCTTTATGACACCATGTAGAGCAGCATGCCAGGCTTCCCTGTCCTTCACCATCTCCCAGAGTTCACTCAAACTTATGTCCATTGACTCGGTGATGCCCTCCAACCATCTGGTCCTCTGTTGTTCCCTTCTCCTCCTGTCTTCAATCTTTCCCAGCATCAGGGTCTTTTCCAATAAGCTGGCTCTTCACCTCAGGTGGCCAAAGTATTGATGCTTCAGTCCTTTCAATGAATAATCAGGGTTGATTGTCTTTAGAATTGACTGCTTTGATCTCCTTGCAGTGCAAGGGATTCTCTGGTCTTCTCCAACACCACAGTTCAAAAGCATCAGTTCTTTGGGGATCAGTCTTCTTTATGGTCCAACTCTCACATCCATCCATACTACTGGAGAAACCATAGCTTTGACTATATGGGTTATTACCTGGATGCAAATTGTATATCTAATTGTGTATGTGTCAGCAAGTGGAGAGCAGGGACCAGGTCACATCTCATTTTCTGTTCTTGGAGTCAAGCACAATGCCTGGGACATGGTAGAAGCTCAGTGAAACTGTGTTGAATGAAGAAAAGCAATAGCTTTTGAATTTTCCTTTCACCTAATTTTACCCACTAATGGTTATTAGCCATATCTTATCTCTATACCTCTTTTTATCAATACCATGTTTCTATCTTCACTTATTTGCCTACAGAAATACCATTGTGGAATACAATACTGCAGTTAAAATGAATCATATATCAATATAGATAGATCTCAAAATATTAAAAAACGGTTTTTAAATACTTATGCTTTTTCCCATTCAACTTATTATGTCCATAGGGTTGTTTTTAATGTTAAAAAATTTTACATTCTTGGTTTTTGGATATTGTATTATTTTCACCATGCTGTTGTATTCCACCCATATTTTACTTATTTAGAAATTTTAAATCTATTCCTATAACTTATGTTGCTCTGTAGTTTTCTCTATCAAGCTCTGTGCTTCTATAGCACACTAGTCCTAACTCTGTCATAGTACTTATTTGTTGTTGTTAGTCGCTCAGTCACGTCTGACTCTTTATGACACCATGTAGAGCAGCATGCCAGGCTTCCCTGTCCTTCACCATCTCCCAGAGTTCACTCAAACTTATGTCCATTGACTCGGTGATGCCCTCCAACCATCTGGTCCTCTGTTGTTCCCTTCTCCTCCTGTCTTCAATCTTTCCCAGCATCAGGGTCTTTTCCAATAAGCTGGCTCTTCACCTCAGGTGGCCAAAGTATTGATGCTTCAGTCCTTTCAATGAATAATCAGGGTTGATTGTCTTTAGAATTGACTGCTTTGATCTCCTTGCAGTGCAAGGGATTCTCTGGTCTTCCAACACCACAGTTCAAAAGCATCAGTTCTTTTGGTCTCAGTCTTCTTTATGGTCCAACTCTCACATCCATCCATACTACTGGAGAAACCATAGCTTTGACTATATGGGTTATTACCTGGATGCAAATTGTATATCTAATTGTGTATGTGTCAGCAAGTGGAGAGCAGGGACCAGGTCACATCTCATTTTCTGTTCTTGGAGTCAAGCACAATGCCTGGGACATGGTAGAAGCTCAGTGAAACTGTGTTGAATGAAGAAAAGCAATAGCTTTTGAATTTTCCTTTCACCTAATTTTACCCACTAATGGTTATTAGCCATATCTTATCTCTATACCTCTTTTTATCAATACCATGTTTCTATCTTCACTTATTTGCCTACAGAAATACCATTGTGGAATACAATACTGCAGTTAAAATGAATAAACTAGAATCATATGTATCAATATAGATAGATCTCAAAAATATTAAACAAAAAAAACAAGGATATGTATAGCAGGTCACTACATGTTCCAAGTTTTTAAGATGGAAACAGTATTGGCACTTATGCTGTTGGCTCTCAGCCCAATCCCAGTCCTTCTATCCTTCTGTATTGCAAAGGACTACAAACCTGTGAACTACTAATACATGCTGGGATGTATGGGGGATGTATGGGTTTTAAGGTTCCCTTAAAACCTGGCCCCGAGTTAGATTAGATTAGAAAACTGAAGGGAGGTGTTTTCCTTTCCATTGCTGGCAGGGCTTCCAGCCCTAGTGGCGGCAGGAACAGGAGGAGGTGACTGGAAATGAGGATTTCCATCGTATCAGCAGCTATATCAGCAGCAGCAGTCAGGGAAGAAGCTACATAGCATAATGACAGAGAATGAGATGGTTGGATGGCTCACTGAGTCAATGGATATGAGCTTGAGCAAGCTCCAGGAGATGGTGAAGGACAGGGAAGCCTGGCGTGCTGCAGTCGATGGGGTTGCAGAATTGGACATGGCTGAGCGACTGAAGTGAACTGTCATTCGTCTTCTTTTGTTTTGTATTTTTCCCAACATCAGGCTCTTTTCCAGTGAGTCATCTCTTCACATCAGGTGGACAAAGTATTGGAACTTCAGCTTCAGCAGCACTCCTTCCAATGACTAATTCAGGGTTGCTTTCCTTTAGGAGAGACTGATCTGATCTCCTTGCAATCCAAGGGACTCTGAAAAGTCTTCTCCAACACCACAGTTCGAAGGCATCAATTCTTCGGTGCTCAGCCTTCTTTATGATTCAGCTCTCACATCCGTATATGACTACTGAGAAAACCATAGCTTTGACTATATGGACTTTTGTCAGCAAAGTGATGTCTGCTTTTTAATACACTGTCTAGGTTTATCATAGCTTTTCTTCCAAGAAGCAAGGGTCTGTTAATTTCTTAGCTGCAGTTACCATCCATAGTGATTTTGGAGCCTGAGAAAATAAACTGTTTCCATTGTTTGCCCATCTATTTGAAATGAAGTGATGGGGATTGGATACCACGATCTTCATGTTTTCAATGTTGAGTTTTAGGCCAGCTTTTTCACTCTTCTCTTTCACCTTCATCAAGAGGCTTTTTAGTTTCTCTTTTTCTGCCATAAGGGTGGTGTCATCTGCATATATGAGGTTACTGATAAATCTCCCAGCAATCTTGACTTCAGCTTGTGCTTCATACAGACTGACATTTTGCATGATGTACTCTGCACATAAATTAAATAAGCTGGGTGACAATATACGGCCTTGACATACTCCTCTCCCAATCTGGAAGCAGTCTGTTGTTCCATGTCCAGTTCTAACTGTTGCTTCTGGTCCTGCATACAGGTTTCGCAGGAGACAGGTAAGGTGGTCTGGTATTTAGATCTACTCTAGAGTGGTTAAATGAAAAACAAAAGAAAAAAAAAGGAAAATGGCAAAAAAAAGTATTAATAGCTAATAAGAGCTTTCATTCTTTGTTAATTAATTTTTGCTCTAACCCTCTGGCACCTGCCGGCTTCACTGTATTGGAGTCAATGAATTTCAAAAATAATTAAAGTTAATGAGCTGCTCTCTGTGATAGGATGCTGAAAACTTAACAGCCACAATTAGCAGGAAGTGCAAAGTGGGGAAAGTGTCACTTGCTGATAAACAGAATTTCTCATCTTGTTGATACAGGAATCCTTCCCATATGTGAAAGTGATGCTCTACTGAGTCAAAGAAGATGCACGACTATGTTTACAAATTAGAAGCAAACTGGAGAACAAGTACCAATCTTGAAAATGATGTCCCTAGGCAAAAATCAGACCTCTCCTCCAAAGTTCCAAATTCATTGTGTCAAAAGGTTGGTGAGGATTCATGGCAGTTATCAGGCAACCTTAGAGAGTCAGTTGTTATAGCCAAAGTAGGGCATCGACATTCTATGACTACTGAGAAAACCATAGCTTTGACTATATGGACTTTTGTCAGCAAAGTGATGTCTGCTTTTTAATACACTGTCTAGGTTTATCATAGCTTTTCTTCCAAGAAGCAAGGGTCTGTTAATTTCTTAGCTGCAGTTACCATCCATAGTGATTTTGGAGCCTGAGAAAATAAACTGTTTCCATTGTTTGCCCATCTATTTGAAATGAAGTGATGGGGATTGGATACCACGATCTTCATGTTTTCAATGTTGAGTTTTAGGCCAGCTTTTTCACTCTTCTCTTTCACCTTCATCAAGAGGCTTTTTAGTTTCTCTTTTTCTGCCATAAGGGTGGTGTCATCTGCATATATGAGGTTACTGATAAATCTCCCAGCAATCTTGACTTCAGCTTGTGCTTCATACAGACTGACATTTTGCATGATGTACTCTGCACATAAATTAAATAAGCTGGGTGACAATATACGGCCTTGACATACTCCTCTCCCAATCTGGAAGCAGTCTGTTGTTCCATGTCCAGTTCTAACTGTTGCTTCTGGTCCTGCATACAGGTTTCGCAGGAGACAGGTAAGGTGGTCTGGTATTTAGATCTACTCTAGAGTGGTTAAATGAAAAACAAAAGAAAAAAAAAGGAAAATGGCAAAAAAAAGTATTAATAGCTAATAAGAGCTTTCATTCTTTGTTAATTAATTTTTGCTCTAACCCTCTGGCACCTGCCGGCTTCACTGTATTGGAGTCAATGAATTTCAAAAATAATTAAAGTTAATGAGCTGCTCTCTGTGATAGGATGCTGAAAACTTAACAGCCACAATTAGCAGGAAGTGCAAAGTGGGGAAAGTGTCACTTGCTGATAAACAGAATTTCTCATCTTGTTGATACAGGAATCCTTCCCATATGTGAAAGTGATGCTCTACTGAGTCAAAGAAGATGCACGACTATGTTTACAAATTAGAAGCAAACTGGAGAACAAGTACCAATCTTGAAAATGATGTCCCTAGGCAAAAATCAGACCTCTCCTCCAAAGTTCCAAATTCATTGTGTCAAAAGGTTGGTGAGGATTCATGGCAGTTATCAGGCAACCTTAGAGAGTCAGTTGTTATAGCCAAAGTAGGGCATCGACATTCTATCCTTTGATAATAGAAAAAAAAAAAAAGAGAGAGAACTATAGGTATTGAGGAGTCAAACACTAAATTGGCAGCTACTCTCTGTGAGTTCAGATGGGGCATGATTTTTCAGTGTAGATTTCTTAAAAGTAGATGAAAATGAGGTCTGGAAATGGCTTAGTGGCTGGGAGGAAGTGATGAAGCTGAGATGCGAAATCGCATCTCATTGTGGGTTCACATTTAGGGAGATGCTCAGTCTATTTTAAGATGAACTTAGGTGGCAAGAAATCAAGTGTGTTTTTTCATTTTAATGTTTATGAATTTATTGTAAATCATAGTTAACCATTTGACTAGCAATCAAAAACTTTATTTTATATTCATAATAGTAGAGTATGCTTTTTTCAAAATAATGCATTTAGGGTTAAAAAATGAGATGACTTTAAAAATCAATGAAATAGGAATATAGGTGGAATTTGGTTCTGCCTCAAATCGAAAATTTGGAATGTTGGGGAATTTCTCAAGGTACCTACCTTAGGAGTATCTAATTATTTCTAGGGCTTTGAAATGTACTATGTATCATCAAAACTAAGAAACTTTTAATTGTACAATGAATTGCTACAGGGCTTCCCTGGTGGTCCTGTGGGTAGAGAGTCTGCCTTGCAGTGCAAGGGGCACTGGTTCGATCCCTGGCTGGGGAAGATCCCAGTACAGTGGAGCAGCTGAACTGGTGTGTCCAATTACAAGCCAGCACTCTGGAGCGCATGTGCCCAGAGCCAGTGCTCTGCAGTGAGAGAGGCCACTGCAGTGAGAAGCCCACACATGCCAAAGAATAGAAAAAGATGGCTCAAAATAAATATAAATAAAAGAGGCATGATGGGGAAAAGAAAAATATTGAACCGCTATATTATGTATCAGGAAGAAACAAAGAATGCTGCTAAAAATATGGCCCACGTTTTCTTAGCACTTAGAATTTGGTTTGTATTCAATGAAGGCTCTCTTTTATTTCCACTAGGTACAATTTTTAAAAATCACATATTACAGTACTCTGTTTCTGTGCCTTCCTGTTTGTACAGTGACTTTTAATCCAAATCATACTGTAATCTGTTGGAAGACATTTTCACGATGACAAATTTCAAGTCGTATGGTACTGACAATGTACATAATTCAACTGACATGACAACTGAGTTCCTCTGACCACTTTTGCTCACAAGAAGGCAATGGCAAAGCTTTCTAGCTGCATCTGATTTCAGAGGTGTAAAAAGGTGAAAAAAAATGCTCATCAGTGACATACAATAAAACCTTTTTAAAGGTCAGTAGAAATTGCTTCTTTTCTTGTGCCCTGGGCTTTTGTGCCCAAAGAGCGGATATCACCAACAAAGGCGAGGTAATTTAGAGAGCCTTAAAGGAAATAATGAGTTGAATATCAGAGCCCTGTGACACTTCATAGATGTACAGGGTCCTGTGACACTTCATAGATGTACAGGGTCCTGACTGGTCACAGCACAGCTGGTGCAATGGAGCAACTTCTTCACACAGCCGATCATCACACAACTGTGAATTACCTGCAAAATTCCCAGTCACCTTGAGGGCAGAGTTAACATAGGATTCACCTCTGTGGCTGCATCACTCATATCACACCTTACATAAAACAGGTAATAGATGAATGATAAGTTGATGGGACAATTAGTTGTAGACAATTTACAATCTCCCTTCTCAAAGAAATACTGATCTTTCTGTAGTGATAGCCTTCAGACATGATCTTAGCCAAAAGGCTCAGAAGCAATCTGTAGTGATAGCTATTAATAAATGCTTACCATGAGTATTATGAAGACATACTATAAGCCAGAGCACTGTTACAAACGCTTTACATTTGTCAGCTAATTTACTTCTTAACAATCCCAAGGGGCTTCCCTGGTGGTCCAGTGGGTAAGGACACCGCCTTGCCGTGCAAGGGGCACCGGTTGGATCCCTGGCCTGGGAAGATCCACGTGCCGCGGAGCGGCTGGACTGATGTGTCCAATCACCGAGCCCGAGCTCTGGAGCCCATGCGCCCAGATCCGACGCTCTTTGATGACAGACGCCGCCACGATGGGAGGCCCAAAGGAGCCAAAGAACAAAGACGGATGAAAATAGAGAAATGAAAGACCAATAGAAGTGGCCCGCCCGTCCCCCTTCTTCCCCCCCACCCCCACAAAAGATAAATAAAATAAAAAATGTTAAAAAAAAAAAAACCCAAAAAACAATTCCAAGGTAGATCCTGTTATTATCTGTATTTTACATGGGGAAACTGGGGCACAGAGTCAACAATTAACTTGTCCAGAATCATACACTTGTGTGACTCCTTACACGAGCTCCTTGGATTAAGTCCAAGCCTGATCTTAACCACAGCCCTGAGACAATGTTTGGAATTTAGTGAACTCAAGCAATCATTTACCTTGAACTAAAATCAAGTATTATGAAGTCTCAAGCCAGCATCTGGATTCTGGCAGGCTGACGTGAGGGAAGTTAATTAAACCGAGGAATTGACTTTTTCTTTTTTAAAGAAATGGCCATTGGGTGTTAATCAGCTGTAAAGAAGAAAGCAGAAGACCAAGGGAATCCATAAAAGAGCTTTGCTCTGTAAGCACAGTTGCCTCACCTCTGACCTCCATAACTGAGAAAGAATTTGTTTCCTGCAATATTCTCTGTGAAGTTAGCAGCTTGAATCACTGCCACCAGCAAATGAGTTTTCTCTACTGAGAATGAATTCTCCTGAACTGCTGAAACAAAGGTCTATGTTCCTGAAAGGCAATTATTTATTTGGAAGATGGCTAGAGATACTACAGAATCTGCTCCCCACCCCCACCTCCCGGCCTGGAACTTAGCCCCTGGCCTAATGCCTCAGTGGTTGAGAATCCACCAGCCAATGCAGGCGATGTGGGTTAAATCCCTATGTTTGGAAGATGCCCTGGAGGAAGAAATGGCAACTGACGCCAGGATTCTTGCTTGAAAAACCCCATGCACAGAGGAGCCTGGAGGACTACAGTCCACAGAGTCACAGAGAAGAATGACTGAGTGACTGAGCACACACGCACCAGTAGAGACCAAAACACACAGAAAGGAAAAACTGGCCTGGCAAGTGTTAAGCCCAGGGTGAAATGTGAAACCTGTCTTATAAACAAAGAGACACATGAAATGTGGGACTTATTTATTGTGCTACTCCATACCTTTGCGATGCTCCACATACCAGAATTTCTGTTTTGATTGCACCCGATATTTGGGGGCTAACAAGGAAGAGGGGCTAAACTGTACCGATATTGAAATCTGAACCTGCTGTGGTGAATTACTGAACAGTTGCCACAGGGAATATCCAGAAGTTTCCATTTCTCTCATGTCGATAGTCTGGAGATTTTCAGATTAAAAAGTTATAATACACATCACTGTAAAAACTGATAGATGGTCCACTACCAGTGCTAGTACTATTTCTATGACTACCCAGCACAAACTCTTGGTAAGTCTGCCTTTTGTGAAAATAGATTCCCCTCAGGCGTGCTGGCTGGGACTAGAGGTAACATCACTTCCTTTGGCTCCAAGGAAACCACTGAAGGCATTGTTGCAAATCCTCCTGACATGTCCAGGTCCTGTTTGATCACATTGTTCTATACAAACAACATTCCTTTTGGAGAAGGAGTTCATCTCCATCCATTTAGATCCTATTTCATTTTCTGTTCTGATTATATGCCCTAACTATTTCAAATGAAATACTGTCTGCTGAATGCTGAAAATAGAATGTTTTTGAAAAAAGGAAAACCAGATAGTTACTTAAGTAACAGTATCTCTGTTGGGTATTTATTTTGGCAAGTGCAGTCCTTGGCTCATAGGAAATACTCAATACATATTTATCAGATAACAAAAGCAGAAATGTGCGGCGGGTCTCTATGATGTGGCTGGATATTCTGGACACCCCGACCCCATGCCATCACTCACTGTATTTTGGTCACTTTTTTCTCAAAGACAGCTCCTGTGACAGCCGAGGTTCCATCCGACACCTGGAGAGCTGCTTCAGTCCCCCCACCACATCCTTAGGGGCATTAGTTGTGCATTCCCTCTCTGTGTTCTGGAGTGGGTTACCCAGTGAGTAAAGGCACAGGATGAGGCTTTGAGAAGCACACTGGCCTATCTGTTAGCTCCAGGCACCCTAGAAACCACCTGTGGTGACTTGCTCCCTCCTTCCCCCTTCTCCTGTCATGTCTCATCCACCTGTCACATTTGAGGTGGCAGTAGCTATGCCTACACAAGAGAGCCCAGAGAGTCCCAGCAGAAAAAGGACCATAGGACCTTTTCTCCAAGGAAAACACAGAAACCTACAAGAAAAATATGCCAGAATAACAGATTCCATTGGTTATTAAAGATTGCTGAATTATAAGTAATAGGATAGGGCTTCCCTGGTGGTCCAGTGGGTAGAGAGTCTGCCTTGCAGTGAAAGGGGCACCGGTTTGATCCCTGGCCTGGGAAGATTCCACGTGCTGCGGAGTGGCTGGGCTGGTGTGTCCAATTCCAAGCCAGCGCTCTGGAGCACGTGCCTGGAGCCGGCGCTCTACAACGAGAGAGGCCACTGCAATGGGAGGTCCACACAGGCCAAAGAACAAAAATGGATGAAAATAAATAAATAAATAACCAATAAAAGAGGCCAAAAATTAAAAAAAAAAAAGTAATAGGATATACCTAAGAAAGACAAAAGGTAAACAGAGTAAGGGAAAGGATGGAAAAAATGAATTCTTACTGTTTGAGGAATGTAAATTTATACAATTTACTGGAGGACAATTTTATGTATAAGAATCCCAAAAAAGAAGTTTACTCTTAAAATTCAGGGATTTCACTTCAAGGAAATTCCCTAAGGAAAAAGAAATGAGATGAAGTGTATATCCATGGATGTTCAACACCATAATATTTACAGCAACAAAACAAATGGGAATTTGCTTAAATTTTGCTACATTTTTAAATACTATGTGATCATTAGCACATAAATATATATGTGTATACATTTGACATGGAAAGATGTTTTAAATATTGTCTCCAGTGAAAAAGAAGACCACAGAATAGCTGGTCAGATGTGATCCCATTTTTGCAAAACAATTTCTAGCACGTTTATGCTTAGATAAAAGTCAGTTAGGATATACACAAAATATTCAAAGTGGTAAGAATATGGAAGGTTTACCATTTAATCTTTCTGCTAATATGTATTTGTACTTTCTGGCAAGCATATGTGCTATTTAAGTAAGAAAAATAACTGCTCATGTGAAGTGAAAAAAATATAGATGTTTTCATTTTTCTATTTCTAATAATCAAACCCACTATAAAATATTATAAAATAATAGCATTTTAAAGCTGAAATCTTTCTTAGAGAATACTTTTTTCTTGCTTTACAAGCAAGTGGACTGAGGCCCTGGGAAGTTAACTGACTTGCCCTTCTACCAAGTCAGAGTGAGGGGCTGGTAATTCTGTAGGAAACATTGTAATAATGGGTTCCTGGTTCCAGGGTGGTTGGTCCAGTGGGTAGAGAGTCTGCCTTGCAGTGAAAGGGGCACCGGTTTGATCCCTGGCCTGGGAAGATTCCACGTGCTGCGGAGTGGCTGGGCTGGTGTGTCCAATTCCAAGCCAGCGCTCTGGAGCACGTGCCTGGAGCCGGCGCTCTACAACGAGAGAGGCCACTGCAATGGGAGGTCCACACAGGCCAAAGAACAAAAATGGATGAAAATAAATAAATAAATAACCAATAAAAGAGGCCAAAAATTAAAAAAAAAAAAGTAATAGGATATACCTAAGAAAGACAAAAGGTAAACAGAGTAAGGGAAAGGATGGAAAAAATGAATTCTTACTGTTTGAGGAATGTAAATTTATACAATTTACTGGAGGACAATTTTATGTATAAGAATCCCAAAAAAGAAGTTTACTCTTAAAATTCAGGGATTTCACTTAAAGGGAAAATTTCCCCTAAGGAAAAAGAAATGAGATGAAGTGTATATCCATGGATGTTCAACACCATAATATTTACAGCAACAAAACAAATGGGAATTTGCTTAAATTTTGCTACATTTTTAAATACTATGTGATCATTAGCACATAAATATATATGTGTATACATTTGACATGGAAAGATGTTTTAAATATTGTCTCCAGTGAAAAAGAAGACCACAGAATAGCTGGTCAGATGTGATCCCATTTTTGCAAAACAATTTCTAGCACGTTTATGCTTAGATAAAAGTCAGTTAGGATATACACAAAATATTCAAAGTGGTAAGAATATGGAAGGTTTACCATTTAATCTTTCTGCTAATATGTATTTGTACTTTCTGGCAAGCATATGTGCTATTTAAGTAAGAAAAATAACTGCTCATGTGAAGTGAAAAAAATATAGATGTTTTCATTTTTCTATTTCTAATAATCAAACCCACTATAAAATATTATAAAATAATAGCATTTTAAAGCTGAAATCTTTCTTAGAGAATACTTTTTTCTTGCTTTACAAGCAAGTGGACTGAGGCCCTGGGAAGTTAACTGACTTGCCCCAGAGTGTAATCTAGGCCAAGTCAGAGTGAGGGGCTGCAAAGGAAAAACCTACCCAATTCTCCTGTCTCAGGAAAAACCCAGTCTCCTGTACTTTTGTGTCTTTCTTTACTCTCACACAGAACACATCACTTCTGGTTCCCAAATGTGTGGAAGCCTTTCCCCACACCAAGCAATTGTCTGTGACACGACCCAGGTGTCCAACAACGTAACCAAATTCTGACGCTACCTACTAGAAATAAGACCAGTTCCACCTATTAAGGGTGTGGTCCTGCACGCCTGCTCCCACCCCACCTGAGTTCTCAGCTGCAAGTAGTAGGTCCCCAGGTTATTCACAACTTGCCTCCAATTTGGCTATAAATCGGCGGTTCCCATAAACTTCTCCTCAAGTTTGGTTAATCTGTTAGAGATGCTCACAGAACTCAGGGGGATATGTTTACCAGTTTCTAAATGGAGATGTTAAAGGATACAATAGCACAGTCAGTTGAAGAGATACATAAGTGTGAGGTCTAGGGGGCGGACCCTGAACACAGGAGCTGATGTCCCCAGGGAGCTGGAGGGCTTCCCCCTCCTTGTGTGGATATATTCATCAACCTGGAAACTCGTTGAACTCCATACTTTTGGGATTTTATGGCGGCATCATTACATGGGCAACCCTTTTCTCTTCTCAAGAGAATGAGGGTGGGGGCTGATAATTCCAGCGGGCTCAGGAGCCATCCAGGAGCCAACCCAGAGTGGCCTCGCTGGAACGAAAGACACTGCTCTTACCCAGGGAATTACAAAGGTTTCAGGAGTTCTGTGGCAGAAACAGGAACAGAGACCAATATAAATATTTCTTACTATACATCACAGCATCACAGGGTCAGAGTCAGAATCTGAACCCAGAGTGGCAGCTTATTGCTCTTTTTAAAGTGACATGGTACCTCTGAAGGGGGCCCAAACACACCCGAGGGCTGTGTGGCTTAGGCAGCCTGGTCTGTGGGCACAGCCATTCACTGGCTCTCAGTCGATCTTGAAAATGACCCAGACCACAGCCTGCTGAACAGCTGAAAGAAAACTCTCAGAGCATGAAAAATGCTCCACCTGTCTGCCTGACAAGCTGTATTTTCCCATGTGGCAGATGAAATCCTCTCCAGAAAAAAAAAAAAAGCTATATTATAAAGGACTCCTTTCTCCAGGGTGTCAATGACATCTTTCATAGGGAATGCTTCAAGGTGATGAACTAGATGGCAAGAATAATTAAGCAAGCCCCTCAGCCAGGAGCAGACTAAATGGAACAGTCTCCATTCAGTTCAGGTTGGACCAAATGACTAGATCGACCGAGATCAATAAAAGAAAAAGTAATTAGCGGTTCTTACTGAGATGTGCTGCCCTTGCCACGAGGTGAGTTCTCGAGGTGACATCAAGAGGCCTTGTTAATTCAGCTTTGGGATCTGGGTGGCACTGTGAATTGATCCCTGCACCTTTATATCTATAGCTTTACATCTTCATATTTATATAGGGGAGATTAGCCTACATGCGGTGGAGCTCTTGGGCAGTGCACCCTCCTCCTCCCCTCCACCCGGCCTCCTCCTGTTACTCCCAGCCTCCCTTAGGCTTCCTCCAGGGACTCGGACCAAAATCCAGTGAGGTTTAAAATCATCTTCTTCTGCTCATCAGCCATCTTAACATCGTTGCACTGGTTAGAGGAATATTTCAGCTCAATAACGATAAAGCCTTCAGTTACTGAGTTGATCTGGAAGCTATATATTTTTCCTGAACTGGTCTTCTTTGCTTTTTCTTTGAATTGATTGTTCCCCCTTGCTCTCCAAGTGACCTTGGGCTCGTCTCAAGAGAATGAGGGTGGGGGCTGATAATTCCAGCGGGCTCAGGAGCCATCCAGGAGCCAACCCAGAGTGGCCTCGCTGGAACGAAAGACACTGCTCTTACCCAGGGAATTACAAAGGTTTCAGGAGTTCTGTG
Organism: Tragulus kanchil; assembly: GCA_022376925.1. Lineage (NCBI taxonomy): Eukaryota > Metazoa > Chordata > Mammalia > Artiodactyla > Tragulidae > Tragulus > Tragulus kanchil. Next base: position 267,842,226 of record JAIOJX010000026.1, on the reverse strand, counting down.
GCAGAAACAGGAACAGAGACCAATATAAATATTTCTTACTATACATCACAGCATCACAGGGTCAGAGTCAGAATCTGAACCCAGAGTGGCAGCTTATTGCTCTTTTTAAAGTGACATGGTACCTCTGAAGGGGGCCCAAACACACCCGAGGGCTGTGTGGCTTAGGCAGCCTGGTCTGTGGGCACAGCCATTCACTGGCTCTCAGTCGATCTTGAAAATGACCCAGACCACAGCCTGCTGAACAGCTGAAAGAAAACTCTCAGAGCATGAAAAATGCTCCACCTGTCTGCCTGACAAGCTGTATTTTCCCATGTGGCAGATGAAATCCTCTCCAGAAAAAAAAAAAAAGCTATATTATAAAGGACTCCTTTCTCCAGGGTGTCAATGACATCTTTCATAGGGAATGCTTCAAGGTGATGAACTAGATGGCAAGAATAATTAAGCAAGCCCCTCAGCCAGGAGCAGACTAAATGGAACAGTCTCCATTCAGTTCAGGTTGGACCAAATGACTAGATCGACCGAGATCAATAAAAGAAAAAGTAATTAGCGGTTCTTACTGAGATGTGCTGCCCTTGCCACGAGGTGAGTTCTCGAGGTGACATCAAGAGGCCTTGTTAATTCAGCTTTGGGATCTGGGTGGCACTGTGAATTGATCCCTGCACCTTTATATCTATAGCTTTACATCTTCATATTTATATAGGGGAGATTAGCCTACATGCGGTGGAGCTCTTGGGCAGTGCACCCTCCTCCTCCCCTCCACCCGGCCTCCTCCTGTTACTCCCAGCCTCCCTTAGGCTTCCTCCAGGGACTCGGACCAAAATCCAGTGAGGTTTAAAATCATCTTCTTCTGCTCATCAGCCATCTTAACATCGTTGCACTGGTTAGAGGAATATTTCAGCTCAATAACGATAAAGCCTTCAGTTACTGAGTTGATCTGGAAGCTATATATTTTTCCTGAACTGGTCTTCTTTGCTTTTTCTTTGAATTGATTGTTCCCCCTTGCTCTCCAAGGGACCTTGGGCTATGAGGGCTCAAGGATGCCTAGGGAATTTATTCAATGGTGAAACCTACTTGCACTAGTTTGGATTAGATTAGGCTGTATATACAGAAGAATATGCATAATATCTGGCTTAAATTGAGAACAGTTTCTCATCAGTGGTTCTCTATCCTGACTGTCCCTGACTGTTATTTGGGGAGCTTAAAGCTACTGATGCTTGAACCTCAGCCACAAAGATTCTGATTCTGTGGTTGGGCATTAGATTTAAAAAAGAAACCCACTATGTTCAATTGCTTTAACCCTGGTGACACATTAGAATTACCTGGGGTGCTTAAAAAAGCAGCGCCCTGCCGGGCTGATTCAATTGGCCTGTGGAGGGACCCAAGCATCAGTAGTTTTAATGCAATTTTGGGTGACTCTTACGTGCAACCAGGGTTGAAATCCACTGACCTGGATGCTCTAAATGAGTTTGAATGACCTGACCTGGAGAAGTTCGAGAGTAATGAAAACACAAAGGAAATCACTGAACCCCTGTGACCATCTTTAAGGAACTGTGAAGAATATTTTGAAGGAATATTAGGGATGGTTTGGGAAAGATTTGAGATGAGCAAGTATGATTCCGTTTTTCAAAAAGTCAAAAAGAGAAGATGCTCTAGTCTGTAGTCTTGGCATTTTGGCACTAAGCCTCAGCAATATTTCTTCCTATTAAAATTATGGTTTATTGGCAGGGACCATGATGAGCTTACACAGGTTCAGCAAGAAAAAGATGCACCAAACTAACTATATTCCTTATTGCAACAGCATTGCCTGATTTTCAGATAAAGGATCCGTGTGTTTAAGTTCATTAAATGTTAAAAGGCATATGGCAAAGTGTGTGTGTGTGTGTGTGTGTGTGTGTGTGTGTGTGTGTGTGTGTGTGTGTGTGTGTGTGTTAATGTTAGGATACTCAGGTATGGAAGATCCATGCTTCTCAAACTTTACTGTGCAGTGAACTCCCTGAGGATCTTACTAAAATGCAGATTCTGAAGGTCTAGCATGGGGTCTGAGGATTTGCATTTTCACAGGCAGCAAGGAGGCACCCAAGTCCAGATTCCACACTTTTAAGTAGCAAGGCTGTAGCCTGTACAACAGTGTAGATCATGGATTAGTAAGTAATTAAATAGTCTCAAAAGAAGACTGGCCAATTGTCATTATGGGGGGAGTTTTCTATGGTTAGAATATGGTGTGGTTTAAGAATATGAAGAGTGGCTTAGACATTTATAGGATGCTTATCAAATTTTCTGATGACATTTAATAAGGCAGCTAATGACAGAAGAGCTTTCAACAGAATCTTTTTCTCTGACCCATTGAGGAGAGATGACTCATGTCATGTTCTTTTAGAACCTGCTTTCTGATTGACCATATAACTAACTATATGTGTGATCTTAGGCAAAGCATTTACCCTCTTGGCTCCTAGTCTCCTCTGTAAAACAAATGAGATTATTAAGAATTCTGCAAGTTACATGTGACAGAAAATTCAGCTCAAGCTCCATAGTCCCTCCTTATCTGTAAGGAATATTAATACATTCCAAGAAAGCCAATGGGTGACTGAAACTATGGATAGTCCTGAACGCTATATACAATACTATGTTTTCCCCTATATACACATACCTATGGTACAGCTTAATTTATAAACTAGGCACAGAGATTATAACTAAATCAAAAACTATAACAATCACAGCAACATACTTTATGCAAATATGGTCTCTCTCAAAATTTCTTACTGTATAAATTTAAAGCCTTTCCCATCTTAACACCTATCACACACTTATCACACACTATGGCCATAACTTTTGCAATCTGAGGTGTAAGAGTAAAACCACACACATTTTTTTTTCTCCTTCTTCATGATGTCATAGAGAAAAGATTGGTTTTTACCCAAGATCTTAGCAACCTTAGCACACAATTTTTCTTCTTTCCTTATTAAGTGAAGAATTTTCACGTTTCCACTTGAAGCACTTTTCATGCTTCTCTTTGGCAGATCCACACTGCTAGCATTACTACTCTTGTGCTTTGGGCCATTAGCAAGTAAAATAAGAACCACTTGAACACAGGCATAGTGATAAGAGAGAAAGAGACAGGCAGACATTCAGCTTATTCTCACACCACAGAATGGTGAGGGCGCAAATTTTTATAATACAATGCTGCCAAGTTGGCACGAGATGAGCTAGGCTAGCTATTCCTGGTCTCGGAAGTCCCATTTCATAAGATGCACTGTGCTTATATAACATCCTCCAGTATCAGGATATTCTTTTTTTTCTGGAGAAAATTCCCTGAATTCCACACGTTGTTGGAGTAGATTTCTAGGTTGCTGGGTGATCTTCAAATCAGACTTTCCCTCCTGAAAGGCAGGTTTTGGTGACGGAATGACATTGATGGAGGCCTGCGCAGGCTAGACCCTTCTGGAAGAGATCTTGCCGATAGTCTGTGGAGGACCCTGTCCCTAACTCCTGATAGCCCTGGACGCCTCCATACAGAGACAAGCCACTGCCCTCTGCCTGGCATAACTTGGCCTGAAAAGATGATCTGAGTTCTCACAAGCTGTCTTGAAGATTAGAGCTGAAATGCCAGTGACCTGTGGGTGCTGTGGTATTTGTCCTGTAGAAACGAAGTACAGGGCCTTGTAGAACTTAAGTAAACAGAGGAGGTTGGTTGAGACTAAAAAAAGGAACAGAGTAGATGCATGGAGAAAGAGACAGAGAGAAGATAATACCAATGGTCTTGGGAAAGGGGGGCAAGGGCAGAGAGAGAAAGAGAGAGAGAGAGAAAGAGAGAGAAGGAGAGAAAGAGAGAGCCGATGAGGAGTAGCTATGGCTCTCTACTCATCCACATACACCACAGGGTCTGCTCATGAAACAGTCCTATTTCTGGAGGTCATCCATATCCCCCTTGGGCTTAGGCCCTGCTGTGTGTCCTGGCTAGTTGTGAGCAAAACTTGCCTAACTTGTGGTGACCCTGGGGATATTTACTGAAGCTGTAAGAATCTTAAGAGGTAAATCAGAGACTTCAGATGGGAGTTGGTGGGCCAGTGCTGTTGACACCACTGAGTCTGAGAACTGGAGGGAGAGGGACGCCCCTGGGGAAGCTGGGTGTGATCAGGCAGGGTGGGGCTGGACGAGAGGGAGGAGGGAAGAGTGCCCTCCTGTGGCGTCAGCGGGGAGAGCAGGCAAGGGCTTCTAGGGAACGTCACCGCCCAGGCCCAGGGAAATTGAGATCTTTCTGAAGCTCTGGGATTAGGGTCTGACCTGTTGTTCTAAAAATGACTGGAAAGCCAGATATGCTGAATCTGTGGCAGACAGAGGGAGCGGGCAGAGCGCTGGACAGAGCTGGTGCTGGTGATTCTCAGTCAGTGACCGGCCAGCTTGTTCAAGGCTTTTTAACTGTCTGACCTCTAACAAGTAACTCCCAGGGCTTGTGGGCCCTCTTTGGTGGGTACCTACCTGTCTGAAAGATATCTTTGGAGAGCTTAAAAAAAAAAAAAAAAAAACCACCCTGGATAGGGCATATAGTTTACTGAAAACATGGAAACAGAATCTGGGTCCCCTGGCCCAGAGTTTATCTATGGGGCCGTTAGAGTGGACTCCTTAGTCACAGGTAATGGAACCCGCTTCATTACAGTAGTTACTCCACAAATACTACTGAGGATCTACTGTGTGCTTGGCCCTGGACTTACAGTAGAAAGACAAATATCAACATGAAAACCCTAAATCAAATCCCCAAATCAAATAAACATATAAGTTATAGTAAAAAGCTATGAAGACAAAGAACAGAATATGGTGAGAGAATGAGATAGAAGGATAGTTTGGGTAAGGTCTCAGTAAGGTTGCCTAGAAGCACGGTCATGTACGCTAAGGTCTAAAAGATGAGAAAGTATTTTTGTGGGAAGAGGATTTCAGGCAGCTGAAACACTAGGATGAATGTTGTAACAAAGAAAATCTGTAGTGAGAGTATAGAGAGTAGGGGAGAGGGGGCCAGAAATGAGGTTTGAGAGGGAGTCCAGACAATGCGGGGCCCTGAAGACTGCTGTATACAATTTACCCAACCTTAGTGGCTTACAACAACAAATACGTGCTGCCCGCGTGGTTTCTATGGGTCAAGGAATTGGAAGAAGCTTAGCTGGACAGTTCTGGCTAGGAATCTCATGAGTTTTTATTTGAAGCATTAACCAAGAACTGACTGGGGTTGGAAGATCCACTTCCAAAGTGGCTCACTTACACGGTGGGCAAGGAGAGCCGATGGTGGGAGGCCTCAGTACCTTTTAACTTCAGCCTCTCCATGAACTGCTGGAGTGCTCTCAAGATATGGCTCCTGGACTCCTCCAGAGTGGTGGAGATGCAAGAGAGCAAGGTGGGCAGCAACACCCTGTATGACTTGGTTTCGGAAGTCTCACATGGTCCACTCCACCCCATCCTCCTGGTTAGAAGTGAGTCACTAAGTGCAGTCCACATTTCAGGGGAGGAAATTTACCCTTCACCATGAGAATGGAGGAAAATCAAAGAACCTGTGGATGCATTATCACCTGTGCTACGATAAGAGGAGGCCAGTTGAAGCAGAGCTTGGGTCTTTGTTACACGGCTGCAGAGGAAGTTCATGGAAGCCCAGGGAAGGCAAGCTGAGCATCAGCCAGGGCTGAGCCCAAGGCCTGGAGTGCTCTCAGAACCCTGCACCCTTACCTCTAGTTCTCTCCTGGTCACTTCCTTCTCCTTTCTCTTCAGACTGGCTTTCTTGCTTCCTCTGTCCACACAGTGCTGTTTAACATACACCTCTCATCCCAAGCCCTGGTCTTGAGATTACAACACATACATGGGACCAACTAAGTCCTCAGTCTGAGTTCCAAATTCCAGGCCCAGAGAACTGGAGTGGCCTGACTTTGGTTAGATGTTCCCCTCGGGTCCAAGCAGCTGTGACAGGCCGTAGGAACTTACAGTACCAACTGGCAGCTGCCGGTGCCTCGTTCTGTGGAAAAGGGGTGAAGAAGGTTCCTGAGACTGGGAGAACTGGGTGGCACCCCAGAAGGTGTAACTGTAGCCTTCTATCCATCTTATCAGTCTGTCATGTCGTCCTACACAGCCAGGAGACTTTCTACAGATGGCATTTCCATCAACTGGAGTCTTCTAGGGATGGTTGAGTTTGATCACAAGAATTCTTAAAGTGTAGTCGGTCTTGCTCATGGGTCAAGGAATTGGAAGAAGCTTAGCTGGACAGTTCTGGCTAGGAATCTCATGAGTTTGATTTGAAGCATTAACCAAGAACTGACTGGGGTTGGAAGATCCACTTCCAAAGTGGCTCACTTACACGGTGGGCAAGGAGAGCCGATGGTGGGAGGCCTCAGTACCTTTTAACTTCAGCCTCTCCATGAACTGCTGGAGTGCTCTCAAGATATGGCTCCTGGACTCCTCCAGAGTGGTGGAGATGCAAGAGAGCAAGGTGGGCAGCAACACCCTGTATGACTTGGTTTCGGAAGTCTCACATGGTCCACTCCACCCCATCCTCCTGGTTAGAAGTGAGTCACTAAGTGCAGTCCACATTTCAGGGGAGGAAATTTACCCTTCACCATGAGAATGGAGGAAAATCAAAGAACCTGTGGATGCATTATCACCTGTGCTACGATAAGAGGAGGCCAGTTGAAGCAGAGCTTGGGTCTTTGTTACACGGCTGCAGAGGAAGTTCATGGAAGCCCAGGGAAGGCAAGCTGAGCATCAGCCAGGGCTGAGCCCAAGGCCTGGAGTGCTCTCAGAACCCTGCACCCTTACCTCTAGTTCTCTCCTGGTCACTTCCTTCTCCTTTCTCTTCAGACTGGCTTTCTTGCTTCCTCTGTCCACACAGTGCTGTTTAACATACACCTCTCATCCCAAGCCCTGGTCTTGAGATTACAACACATACATGGGACCAACTAAGTCCTCAGTCTGAGTTCCAAATTCCAGGCCCAGAGAACTGGAGTGGCCTGACTTTGGTTAGATGTTCCCCTCGGGTCCAAGCAGCTGTGACAGGCCGTAGGAACTTACAGTACCAACTGGCAGCTGCCGGTGCCTCGTTCTGTGGAAAAGGGGTGAAGAAGGTTCCTGAGACTGGGAGAACTGGGTGGCACCCCAGAAGGTGTAACTGTAGCCTTCTATCCATCTTATCAGTCTGTCATGTCGTCCTACACAGCCAGGAGACTTTCTACAGATGGCATTTCCATCAACTGGAGTCTTCTAGGGATGGTTGAGTTTGATCACAAGAATTCTTAAAGTGTAGTCGGTCTTGCTCATTAAAAGGCCCTCTAAAAGGACTCATGAAGCATTTTATTGGGTGGGAGAATAAACTTGTGAGAACTTGTGGAGAGTATTAAATAAAATGGTTTAGTCATAAAAGAGTTGGAGCTAATCAGTGAAATAAAAAATGTAAGAGGGCTGTTTCAGTGAGCTAGCTAGTGTAAGTCTTATTACAATTAGCAATGGGAGGCAATACCAACAGCCAGATAGCATGTGAACAAAGATCTTAAGAGGTGTATTAAGGTGGTTCCCAGGGCAACCTATCAGTGAAAGGCAGGAGCTTTTATTTTGGAATAGCTGCTGTGGAAATTGAGGGCACCAAAGACGCAGCCTCAAGGCGGTCACTGAGCTATTTTCAGGCAGGGACATGAGGCTGGTGGGCACTTTCACTGGCTACACCAGGGTTGCCAAAAGGTCACCTCACTTCAGATTTCAGAAGCCACGTGACCTCCCCTTGGCTGAGGTGCTCTAAGATGGGGCGAGAATCTTATACTCACTCCCTAGAGGCAAATTCCATGTGACATTTATCAGTAGTAGAGGGAGCACTGGGCCTGGCACCAGAGACACCAGAAAAGCAAGCTTTGCTCAGATGTGAACTGAATGTATAAAGGTGAACGGAGTGGGAAGACAGAGAAGGAGGTGAACAGGACTGAAAGCAAAACTTTGAAGCCCTAACACTTCAACCCTGGGTCAGTTTTAAAGGAGAAACATGCTTCCCTGCATAAAAAATGTCTGAGTACAAAATAAGCAATAAGGTTCTACTGTATAGCATAAGGAACTATATTCAATATCTTATAGTAACCTATAATGGAAAATAACCTAAAAAAATAATATAAATCTGTATAACTGAGTCATTTTGCTCTACATGTGGGATACTGTAAATCAACTATACTCCAATTAAAAATAGAAAATATATATAATAAAAATATATGCAAATAAAAATGGGGAATGTCTACCACAGCCTAGTTTAAAGGAGAAAAAAGTAGAGGAGAAATACTGTTTTTGAGTACTTAAAAGCTAGAAATCTTTTAATGGGCTTCATCTATAGGAAATAAAGATTTTCTGAGATCGTGGGCCATAGTAATATATTCTCCAAGTCAAAAGACTGCAAGGAAATGGTGGTGGTAGGTGTGGGCACCCTGTTCAAGGAGCTGTGAAGGGAGGATAGAGCCAGATTTGTTTGGGGTAAGGCAAAGGAACTGACTTATTAATAGTTTGGAGTCTTGGTGGCCTATCATACTTTCAGCATGATAAACAAAATCTCGGAAATCTTCCCTTTAATTTCACTGTTCGTCTAATGCCATTCACGAGTCAAAGCAATCCATCTAATTAACTGTACTTATACAGGCAGGTGTTCCCATTAGAGAAATAAAGAACAAGGGAAGAGTGTGTTAATTTTCACAGCCAACAATATCGGCCCACATTATTGAATTGTTATTATAGTTAGTTTTTCTATCTATTTATATGTTGGTTACCTTTTTTTTTAATGACAGCATCAAGTATAATTATCAAGTAATCATCAGGGCATAAAGAGGAGCTTCATTCAACTCCTCAGTAATAACAGTCATTATTGTAGTCTCTAAAACCAATTGGCTAGTTACTTTCAGCTTCCAAAAAGCTCCCAAATCCGGAAAACTGCAAATTACATTATAATGATTACTGAGGTTCTGTGGTAACTTCTGTCATAATTTCAGTGTAATTGGTAGAGCAGAAATGACTATGAATTATGTCATATTTACAACCCATTTACACGGAACTCACATAGTTATTTGTGATATGAATGAAGCAAAGCTTAAACTGAGTGTTAGTTTTAATAAAAATCACTTTTAAACTTCATTTTCATTTGAATAGATACCATCTGTTTCAAGGTACTAGGAGAGAGCGAAGAAAAAATGAACTTGAAGACTACAGCTATTTGTTTCCCACCTTCTCAAATCCCATGCTGAATGAAATGAATGGGCATGAATGAACCAAGACACTTTGATCCAGTATCATTTTCCAGGGCAGGGGATTATCAAAGACATCAATACATATCCATTAAGAATTTTAGGACAGGGCTTCCTGGTGGTTCCTTGCAGTGCAAGGCGCTGGTTTGATCCCTGGCCTGGGAAGATCCCACGTGCCATGGAGTGGCTGGACCGATGTGTCCAACTACTTCATCTATAGGAAATGGAGCGTGGCATAGTAATATATTCTCCAAGTCAAAAGACTGCAAGGAAATGGTGGTGGTAGGTGTGGGCACCCTGTTCAAGGAGCTGTGAAGGGAGGATAGAGCCAGATTTGTTTGGGGTAAGGCAAAGGAACTGACTTATTAATAGTTTGGAGTCTTGGTGGCCTATCATACTTTCAGCATGATAAACAAAATCTCGGAAATCTTCCCTTTAATTTCACTGTTCGTCTAATGCCATTCACGAGTCAAAGCAATCCATCTAATTAACTGTACTTATACAGGCAGGTGTTCCCATTAGAGAAATAAAGAACAAGGGAAGAGTGTGTTAATTTTCACAGCCAACAATATCGGCCCACATTATTGAATTGTTATTATAGTTAGTTTTTCTATCTATTTATATGTTGGTTACCTTTTTTTTTAATGACAGCATCAAGTATAATTATCAAGTAATCATCAGGGCATAAAGAGGAGCTTCATTCAACTCCTCAGTAATAACAGTCATTATTGTAGTCTCTAAAACCAATTGGCTAGTTACTTTCAGCTTCCAAAAAGCTCCCAAATCCGGAAAACTGCAAATTACATTATAATGATTACTGAGGTTCTGTGGTAACTTCTGTCATAATTTCAGTGTAATTGGTAGAGCAGAAATGACTATGAATTATGTCATATTTACAACCCATTTACACGGAACTCACATAGTTATTTGTGATATGAATGAAGCAAAGCTTAAACTGAGTGTTAGTTTTAATAAAAATCACTTTTAAACTTCATTTTCATTTGAATAGATACCATCTGTTTCAAGGTACTAGGAGAGAGCGAAGAAAAAATGAACTTGAAGACTACAGCTATTTGTTTCCCACCTTCTCAAATCCCATGCTGAATGAAATGAATGGGCATGAATGAACCAAGACACTTTGATCCAGTATCATTTTCCAGGGCAGGGGATTATCAAAGACATCAATACATATCCATTAAGAATTTTAGGACAGGGCTTCCCTGGTGGTTCCTTGCAGTGCAAGGGGCGCTGGTTTGATCCCTGGCCTGGGAAGATCCCACGTGCCATGGAGTGGCTGGACCGATGTGTCCAACTACTGAGCTGGAACTCTGGTGCGCATGCGCCCAGAGCTGGTGCTCTGCAGCGAGAGAGGCCACTGTGATGGGAGGCCCACACTGGGCCTCCAAAGATAAATAAGTGAAAGATCAATAGAAGTGGCCAAAAAAAAAATTTTAGGACAACAAAAAAACAACCCAATCAAAAACTAGGGCAGAAGATCTTAACAGACATTTCAAAATCCAAAGAAGACACACAGATGGCCAGTTGGCACAAGAAAAGAGGCATAACATCACTATAACTAGAGAAATGCAAATCAAAACTGCAATGAGGTACCACCTCACACTGGTCAGAATGGCCTTCATTAACGTCTACAAATAACAAATGCTAGAGAGGGTGTGGAGATAAAGGAACTCTCCTACACTGTTGGTGAAAATGTAAATTGGAGCAGCCACTATGGAAGACAATGTGGTGCTCCCTCAGAAAACTAAAGACAGAACCATATGATCCAGCAATCCCACTCTTGGGCATATACCTGGACAAAGATGTTATAAAAGATATATGCACCCCTATGTTCATAGCAGGACTACTCACAATAACCAAAACATAGAAACGACATAAATGTCCACCTGCAGATGAATGGAGAATGAAGATGTGGTCCATAAATATGGTAGAATACTACTCAGACATAAAGAACAAAATAATGCCATTTGCAGCAACATGGATCAACTAGAGATTATCATACTAAGTGAAGTCAGTCAGAAAATGACAAATACCACACAATATCACTTATATGTGGAATCTAAAACATGGCACAAATGAACCTATCTAGAAAACAAAGGGGTGGGGAAGGGAAGGTCTGGGAGTTTGGGATTAGCGGAAGCAAACTATTACATTTAGGATGTATAAACAATGAGGTCCTACTGTAACTGCCTTAGGAGACTTAAAAAGTCCTAATATTCTTTTTTTTGAAGTATAATTGATTTATAATGCTGTAGCAATCTCTGCTGCATAGCAAAGTGACTCAATTATATACATACATTCTTTTTTTTTTTTTTTTTTTGAGGAGGGTGGGGTGGAGAGGGAGGGGAGCAGGCGGGCCACTTCTATTGGTCTTTCATTTCTCTATTTTCATCCGTCTTTGTTCTTTGGCCCGTGTGGGCCTCCCATCGCGGTGGCGTCTGTCGCTGCAGAGCACCAGCTCTGGGCACATGCACTCCAGAGCTCTGGCTCGGTAATTGGACACATTGGTCCAGTCGCTCCATGGCACGTGGGATCTTCCCAGGCCAGGGATCGAACTGGTGCCCCTTGCACGGCAAGGCAGTTTCCTTACTCACTGGACCACCAGGGAAGCCCCACATACATTCTTTTTTAATATTTGTTTCCAGTATGGTTTATCACACAATATTTAATATAGTTTCCTGTGCTATACACTATGATAGTTAATTAAATATCCTGGGATAAACCACAATGGAAAAGAATATTGAAAAAGAATACCTATATGGGGTTTCCCTGATGGCTCAGTGGATAAGAACCCATCTGCCAGTGCAGGAGACACGGGTTCTATCCCTGATCTGGGAAGATCCCACATGCTGTTGGAGGAACTAAACCCAGACATCAATGAAGACCCAGCATAGCCAAAAATAAATAAATAAAAGTTAAAAAAAAGAAATTAGTCACATTAAAAAAAAAAGAATACCTATATGTATATAACTGAGTCACTTTGTTATACAGCAAAGATTGCACAACGTTGTAAATCAAGTACACTTTTTTAAAAAAGGATATTAGGACTTGTTCAGTCTTCCAAGGCAATAGAAGTAAAAGTAAAAATAAACAAATGGGACCTAACAAACTTACAAGGTTTGTCACAATGAAGGAAACCATAAAACAAAACAAAGCAAAAACCAAAAAATGAAAAGTCAGCCTATAGAATGGGAGAATATACTTGCAAATGATGTGAAAGACAAGGACTTGATTTCCAAAATATACAAATGGCATAAATCAACAAAGGGGTGGGGAAGGGAAGGTCTGGGAGTTTGGGATTAGCGGAAGCAAACTATTACATTTAGGATGTATAAACAATGAGGTCCTACTGTAACTGCCTTAGGAGACTTAAAAAGTCCTAATATTCTTTTTTTTGAAGTATAATTGATTTATAATGCTGTAGCAATCTCTGCTGCATAGCAAAGTGACTCAATTATATACATACATTCTTTTTTTTTTTTTTTTTTTGAGGAGGGTGGGGTGGAGAGGGAGGGGAGCAGGCGGGCCACTTCTATTGGTCTTTCATTTCTCTATTTTCATCCGTCTTTGTTCTTTGGCCCGTGTGGGCCTCCCATCGCGGTGGCGTCTGTCGCTGCAGAGCACCAGCTCTGGGCACATGCACTCCAGAGCTCTGGCTCGGTAATTGGACACATTGGTCCAGTCGCTCCATGGCACGTGGGATCTTCCCAGGCCAGGGATCGAACTGGTGCCCCTTGCACGGCAAGGCAGTTTCCTTACTCACTGGACCACCAGGGAAGCCCCACATACATTCTTTTTTAATATTTGTTTCCAGTATGGTTTATCACACAATATTTAATATAGTTTCCTGTGCTATACACTATGATAGTTAATTAAATATCCTGGGATAAACCACAATGGAAAAGAATATTGAAAAAGAATACCTATATGGGGTTTCCCTGATGGCTCAGTGGATAAGAACCCATCTGCCAGTGCAGGAGACACGGGTTCTATCCCTGATCTGGGAAGATCCCACATGCTGTTGGAGGAACTAAACCCAGACATCAATGAAGACCCAGCATAGCCAAAAATAAATAAATAAAAGTTAAAAAAAAGAAATTAGTCACATTAAAAAAAAAAGAATACCTATATGTATATAACTGAGTCACTTTGTTATACAGCAAAGATTGCACAACGTTGTAAATCAAGTACACTTTTTTAAAAAAGGATATTAGGACTTGTTCAGTCTTCCAAGGCAATAGAAGTAAAAGTAAAAATAAACAAATGGGACCTAACAAACTTACAAGGTTTGTCACAATGAAGGAAACCATAAAACAAAACAAAGCAAAAACCAAAAAATGAAAAGTCAGCCTATAGAATGGGAGAATATACTTGCAAATGATGTGAAAGACAAGGACTTGATTTCCAAAATATACAAATGGCACATACAACTCAACAACAATAAGAAAAAAACTAACAACCCAATTGAAAAGTGGGCAAAAGATCTAAACAGACATTTCTCCAAAGAAGAAATGCAAATGGCTAATAGGCGCATGAAAGCATGCTCAGTATCACTGTTATGATCTAGTAGTCCCTCCTTTTTTCTGTGAACTAGTTAAAAGAGAGAACTTTGAGGCCATCAGAGACAGTAATTATGTGGAAGAAGACTGGATCCTGAGTTACCACGTAGAAAGTTGCCTACTATGTATCACATAGAATTGTAATTGTATTTTTTAAAAAACAAACAGGAATAACCATTCTTTGTGTTAAGCAACTGAGAGACTTATCTGTTACAGCAGTTAGCATTACTTTACCACAATGTGAATCTGTTCATTGGGGTCCCCTTTTCTGACTATGGACTGCTGAATGTGGTAGACTATATCACTATTTAGCAATATCTGGTTTCCTTCCCACCCCCTTGATTCTACACTTGGCCAAGTGACCTGCTTTGGCCACTGAAATGTGAACAGAACTGATATGCTTAATATGAAGCTGGAAACTTTTAAAGAATCAAAGCATGATTCATCACTGGAAAGGAAAAGATTAGCAGCTGGCCAGCAACCCATTCTCCTTCTTCTGGGGATACCAGCATGTGGTAGAGGGAAATTCAAAGATAGAAGCTATTCCTTGTTAATATGCTATACACACCTCCTGATGACAGATAATGGAGCTTCTTCATCTATAGAATGTTATTAGCAGGAGGTAATTGGTCTGTTTGGTTGCTTATCGTCAACAAATTCGGAGTGTATGCATTTGTGGGGCATGACCCAATGGGAAACTGTCAATCAGCTATGTTATGCTGCTGCTCTTTATTCACTTCAGTTGTGTCTGACTCTGTGTGAACCCATGGATTGCACCCAGTCCGGCTCCTCTGTCCACAGAATTCTCGAGGCAAGAATACTGGAGTGGGTTGCCATGTCCTCCTCCAGAGGGGTCTTCCCAGCCCATGGATGGAACCTGGGTCTCCTGCATTGTAGGCAGATTCCTCACCATTGTCATCAGGGAAGCTCCATAGATATACATTTGAGGCTATACATACCAGGCTTCTCTGTCCGTGGAATTTTCCAGGCAAGAATACTGGAGTGGGTTGCCATTTCCTTCTCCCAGCTATGTCATGGCTCGAGTATAAACTGGAGATATTTCTAGTTTCATAAATATGAAAGTAGGTATTTCATAAAAGGAGAAAGGGTCCCTTTTCCCAAGTGGTGCCCTTCTTAAAACCTAGATTCAGATTTTAAACCTGAACAAGAAAAATATCTTCTAATTTAGAAAGAAAGGGAGAACTGTAGTTTTGACAGTCCCACATTGCTCCATGTTCACTGGTATCTTGGAATTGCCTGTATCTTTTGAATTTAATTTTAGTATCAGGAAAGATCTGTGATACCTGTATGTTTTTTCATTCGTTGCAGTTTTGTTGTTGACTGCCCCACATGAACCTGAATCTGCCATAGGTATATATCTGTCCCCTCCCTCTTGAACTTCCAATACCTGTATGTTGACCTGACAATTCAATGTGTTGTATTATCTCAACCATTTTCTTGCTATTGTTTTGTTTTGTCATGACTAGCAATGATCTAACAGGTGGCTGCCCCTTAAACTTTTCTGGACTGAGGACAACATGACATTTTATGAAGAAGAAATGTGATCATGAAACAAACCATGTTTCTCCCCCTGTTCCATGTTCTTTTAAGCCACTAATAACGTGGGTATTATTTCTTTTTTTTTTTTTTTGTGGGTATTATTTCTTAAGGGAGCATAACCTAACCTCGCTTAACTGTCATGGGATCAAGTACGTGCTCCGGGCCAAGTGCTGGGTTGGAACCACATGCTTAGACCCACACCTTCATCAAGATAGTGTAGCTACGATCGACCCTGAGAAGGGGATGTAGCCAGGTAAGTATAGGTCATGTTCACTGCATTCCTGCCATTTTATTTCTGACCATTGGCATTTTCCAAAGTCTTATGCAATAAGACTGAGCAGATGTATTAGTTAAGATTCTTTCGATTACTCACATCACAAACTTACTTCAAATAAAACTGGATCAGTATCTTACACCATACTCAAAAATCAACTCCAAATGGATTAAATACTCAAATGTAGGACCAGAAACCATGAAACTCCTGGATGAAAATACAGGTAGAAATTCTTTGACACTGGTCTTGGTGAGGATTTTGGGAATCTAACACCAAAAGCAAAGGTAACAAAAGCAAAAATAAGCAAATGGGATTATATCAAACTAAAAAACTTTTGCACAGCAAAGAAAACCATCAACAAAATGAGAAAGAACCCTACTGAGTGGGAAAAAAATATTTGCAAATCATATATCTGATAAGGAATTAATACCCAAAAAATATAAAGAAGGCATACAACTCAACAGCATAAAAGCATGCAGTTCAATTAAAAAATGGACAGAAAATCTGAACATTTTTCCAAAAATGATACACAGATGACCAATAAACACATGAAAAGACACTCAACATCACTCATAATCAGGGAAATGCAAATCAAGACCACAATGAGATATTATCTCATACCTGTTAGAATGGCTTTCATCAAAGAGATAAGAAGTAACAAGTGTTGGTGAGGATATGGCAAAAAGGGAATCCTGTGCACTGTTGGTAGGAATGTAAATAGGTGCAGCCACTATGGAAAGCAATATGGACATTCCTCAAAAATTTAAAAATACAGCTATCATATGATCTAGAAATTCCACTTCTGGGTATTTAGCTAAAGAAAAGAAGACTAACTCAAAAAGATAAATGCACTCCCATGCTGACTGCAGGATTACAATAGCCAAGACATGGAAGCAACTTACATGTTCACTGATGGATGAATGGATAAAGAAAATGTGATATATTTTATATGTGTATATATATGTAATAGACTATTTAGCAGTAAACAAGAAGAAAATCTTGCCATCTGCAACAACATGGGTGGACATTATGCAACATGAAGGCACTATGCTAAGTGAAATAAGTTAGAGAAAGACAAACACCAAATTATCTCACTTACATGTGGAATCTAAGAAAAACAACAACAAATCCACTTAAACGGAATAGCAGATGTATTAGTTAAGATTCTTTCGATTACTCACATCACAAACTTACTTCAAATAAAACTGGATCAGTATCTTACACCATACTCAAAAATCAACTCCAAATGGATTAAATACTCAAATGTAGGACCAGAAACCATGAAACTCCTGGATGAAAATACAGGTAGAAATTCTTTGACACTGGTCTTGGTGAGGATTTTGGGAATCTAACACCAAAAGCAAAGGTAACAAAAGCAAAAATAAGCAAATGGGATTATATCAAACTAAAAAACTTTTGCACAGCAAAGAAAACCATCAACAAAATGAGAAAGAACCCTACTGAGTGGGAAAAAAATATTTGCAAATCATATATCTGATAAGGAATTAATACCCAAAAAATATAAAGAAGGCATACAACTCAACAGCATAAAAGCATGCAGTTCAATTAAAAAATGGACAGAAAATCTGAACATTTTTCCAAAAATGATACACAGATGACCAATAAACACATGAAAAGACACTCAACATCACTCATAATCAGGGAAATGCAAATCAAGACCACAATGAGATATTATCTCATACCTGTTAGAATGGCTTTCATCAAAGAGATAAGAAGTAACAAGTGTTGGTGAGGATATGGCAAAAAGGGAATCCTGTGCACTGTTGGTAGGAATGTAAATAGGTGCAGCCACTATGGAAAGCAATATGGACATTCCTCAAAAATTTAAAAATACAGCTATCATATGATCTAGAAATTCCACTTCTGGGTATTTAGCTAAAGAAAAGAAGACTAACTCAAAAAGATAAATGCACTCCCATGCTGACTGCAGGATTACAATAGCCAAGACATGGAAGCAACTTACATGTTCACTGATGGATGAATGGATAAAGAAAATGTGATATATTTTATATGTGTATATATATGTAATAGACTATTTAGCAGTAAACAAGAAGAAAATCTTGCCATCTGCAACAACATGGGTGGACATTATGCAACATGAAGGCACTATGCTAAGTGAAATAAGTTAGAGAAAGACAAACACCAAATTATCTCACTTACATGTGGAATCTAAGAAAAACAACAACAACAAATCCCTAAGCTCATAGCTGCAAAGGACAGACTGGTGGTTGCCAGAGTTGGGGGTTGAGGGAGGAGGAAAAATACATATAGAGGGTCAAATGCCCAAACTTCTAGTTCCAAATATGTCATGAGGATATAATGTACAACATGGCAGCTATAGTTAATAATACTGTGCTGCCAATTTGCAAGATGCTCATCCCATAAAAAACATTTAATGACTATCTATGATGATAGATGTTAACTAAATTTATTATGGATATAATTTCATAATATATCCAAATACGGAATCATCACATTGTACACCTGATAAAGTTGTGTGTCAATTTATAACTCAGGAAGAAGACCCCTCAATTCACACTGGCTGAAACATTCCTTAAACGCATGCTTGCACGGGGCCCAGAAGTTTTCTCCAGGCCCAGAATGAACACTCAGTGGTATCGACTACAGAATGAATCAGAGGACTGGAAGATCCAGGCTAGAATGAATCTCTCTGCTGTATTTCTGCTGGCTGGTGGCACTGCCTCGGATAAGAATGACCTTCTAAATGCTAGATCTCCGTCTTGAGGACCAATGAGTTCCAACCTGCCCAAGCAAGCACCCCAGGGTTCCCGACGCTCGGCTTGTTGCTACCCATACCTAGTTAAAAGACCTCGTGGGTCTTCAGTCTCTCTGGTTCCCAATTCCTGTCTTGAGTCTGGCAGTCAGTGAGTCCCTTTTGTCTACCCTACCCGGCTCTTGGCGGGTCTCTGGCTCCTCTGGGCCACTTGCTCTAGCCTGAATCATCTGCTCCTCTACCCCAATGTGAAGGGCAGCTTTGGAGAGGCTAACACACTGTTTACACCCCGGCATTCTGTAGGTGAAGCAAGGTAAATGGGAATTACCAAACCTGGGCTTGCCGCGATTGCCGGCTGAGTGCGAGTCTGCCATTTGCCCACTGGGTGGCGTCTACTGAGCCTGAGGAAAGAAAGCTTTTCTGTTAAAACAGCACAAAGGAAGTGTTCTTTTGCTTACCTTTTTTTCCGTTGTATTTTTTTCCACCACCACTATAGCCACCTCCAGTTCTAAAAACAACAACCTTAAAACACGGCACCTTTCTACGTCTGCCTCGCGGGAGGACTCAGCTTCTCTGACTGCCCAGACTAGAGTAAGGCAAGGAGGCTGCTCTTTTATAAAGTCTGAAATGACTGCCCGATAAACTTCGTTTGCTATTAGGGCGTAATTGGAGCCACCTGAGCACTGGTAACCCGCACCTCGCGCCAGTCCTTTCTTTCACCTGATTTTCTCCAAGGCTCACGACCAAGTTTAGCCACAGGTGTTACTTTTAAAATCTCTTCTCTCCTCGCTGCTCCCCTCCACACCCAACCCTTCCCCTCCTCTTTCTTCTAGTCTTCTCTGCAGATGTTTTTGCTGTTGTCTTTCCCTTCTAACAAAGGGTTGGGCAGCTTGACTCTCTCACGAGAAAATAAGATTCTTGGTGCTTGTTGTTGTTCAGTTGCTAAGATGTGTCCAACTCTTGTGACCCCGTGGACTGTAGCCCTACAGGCTCCTCTGTCCATGAGATTCTCCAGGCAAGAATACTGGAGTGGGTTGCCATGCTCTCCTCTAGGGGATCTTCTCATTCCAGGGGTCAAATTTGTGTCTTCCATTTTGCAGGCAGGTTCTTTACCCTCTGAACCACCAGGGAAGCCTTGGTGCTTATTCTGCCATTATTGTAGATTAGTTGTAAACATCTTTAACACTCCTACCTCTGTGGGCCTGAGACATGGACCTCCTTTGTCTTCCAATCCCTAGCCTCAAATGTCGAAACTTTCTCACTATGTAGGTCATTTTTGGCAATTCTGTAACTTCCTTTTCACTCTTGATTACTAAAAGGCAGTCCAGCGTTTCAAAGCTGTCCACCCTCCACCATCTTGATAGCCTGGGGTTCACCAACCTGAGTGGTGAGCAGAGAACTGCTTGTTCCTCTTTCTTATGCCCTCACCTCAGGGTCAGGTGGAGGTGTGGGGCGTGGTTTTCCCTAGTGGCTCAGTGGTAAAGAATCTGCTTGCAATGCGGAGATGAAAGATGCCCTGGCGGAGGGCATGGCAACCCACTCCTGTTCTTTGCTTACCTTTTTTCCGTTGTATTTTTTTCCACCACCACTATAGCCACCTCCAGTTCTAAAAACAACAACCTTAAAACACGGCACCTTTCTACGTCTGCCTCGCGGGAGGACTCAGCTTCTCTG
Source organism: Tragulus kanchil (assembly GCA_022376925.1). Classification (NCBI taxonomy): domain Eukaryota; kingdom Metazoa; phylum Chordata; class Mammalia; order Artiodactyla; family Tragulidae; genus Tragulus; species Tragulus kanchil. The sequence continues at coordinate 267,822,150 of JAIOJX010000026.1, read as the reverse complement.
ACTGCCCAGACTAGAGTAAGGCAAGGAGGCTGCTCTTTTATAAAGTCTGAAATGACTGCCCGATAAACTTCGTTTGCTATTAGGGCGTAATTGGAGCCACCTGAGCACTGGTAACCCGCACCTCGCGCCAGTCCTTTCTTTCACCTGATTTTCTCCAAGGCTCACGACCAAGTTTAGCCACAGGTGTTACTTTTAAAATCTCTTCTCTCCTCGCTGCTCCCCTCCACACCCAACCCTTCCCCTCCTCTTTCTTCTAGTCTTCTCTGCAGATGTTTTTGCTGTTGTCTTTCCCTTCTAACAAAGGGTTGGGCAGCTTGACTCTCTCACGAGAAAATAAGATTCTTGGTGCTTGTTGTTGTTCAGTTGCTAAGATGTGTCCAACTCTTGTGACCCCGTGGACTGTAGCCCTACAGGCTCCTCTGTCCATGAGATTCTCCAGGCAAGAATACTGGAGTGGGTTGCCATGCTCTCCTCTAGGGGATCTTCTCATTCCAGGGGTCAAATTTGTGTCTTCCATTTTGCAGGCAGGTTCTTTACCCTCTGAACCACCAGGGAAGCCTTGGTGCTTATTCTGCCATTATTGTAGATTAGTTGTAAACATCTTTAACACTCCTACCTCTGTGGGCCTGAGACATGGACCTCCTTTGTCTTCCAATCCCTAGCCTCAAATGTCGAAACTTTCTCACTATGTAGGTCATTTTTGGCAATTCTGTAACTTCCTTTTCACTCTTGATTACTAAAAGGCAGTCCAGCGTTTCAAAGCTGTCCACCCTCCACCATCTTGATAGCCTGGGGTTCACCAACCTGAGTGGTGAGCAGAGAACTGCTTGTTCCTCTTTCTTATGCCCTCACCTCAGGGTCAGGTGGAGGTGTGGGGCGTGGTTTTCCCTAGTGGCTCAGTGGTAAAGAATCTGCTTGCAATGCGGAGATGAAAGATGCCCCTGGCGGAGGGCATGGCAACCCACTCCAGTACTCTTGCCTGGAGAATCTCATGGACAGAGGAGCCTGGTGGGCTACAGTTCATGGAGTTGGAAAGGAGTCCCAAATTTAGTGATGGAACAACAGCTGCACGGAGGAGCTTGCGTCTCCTCTGGGAGACCTCCTCCCTTTCAAGATCCAGGCTTTAACTGCTCTGGGGTGTTGGGCCTCAGCTCGCAACCCTAACAAGTCCCTTCTTTCTCTCTGGAAAAGTGGTGGGCTTGGAGGGCTGGTCTGAGGCTACTGCTGCTGTTAGTAGGGCCGGTTCTACCACCAGGAAGCTCTGAGCAAGGTGAGCCATCAGCTGGTGGTTTAGAATGTGAAGTACTTATGGCTTTTTTATCTCTACAGTTAGATCTGCTGAGTGCCAATTTGGGGGCAAACAGAAAAATCCCACCAGGTAACCTGCCACAAAGTACAGAACCATCCCTCACACCTTTATTCCCTCCCTGTACTTTGACGACCAGGAACACAGGCGGATGCTGAAACAACTCACCAAGCTGTCTCCTGCCCTTTGGTCTGCTTATTATTCCTGTTTTCCTGCCTGCTGGAGTGGCCTGGGGAGTGCCGTGAAGGCCAAGTTGTCCTGACTCAGAGCAGGATACCTCTGCCCTTTTTTACCCCTTTGTCTTCCTTTGAGGCCTTAAAATGTTCTTATGAGTAGAGAAAAATTTCCTAAAAAGGTAACCTCTTTGAATTCATATCATTGGAGTCATTTTTCTAGCCAAACTTAACCCAACACTTGGAGGTCCATGCAGAAGGTATGGCCTTTTCCACAGAACCACTGGACTCTAGTCCCCAAACATGTGGATTCCACTATGTTATGTGGCTCCAAAGCTATGCCAGCTTGTCTTCTAAATTTCTCAGAGTTTGTAGTGAAGTAACTACTTTTCATACCACCTTCTCTTCACAGATTTCTTTTTTTTTTTAATTAATTAATTTATTTTTATTTATTTTGGGCAGGGGTCGGGTTGGGGAGGGAGGGGAGTGGGCGGGCCACTTCTATTGGTCTTTCATTTCACTGTTTTCATCTATCTTTGTTCTTTGGCTCCTGCGGGCCTCCCATCGCGGTGGCCTCTGTTGTCGCAGAGCGCCGGCTCTGGGCGCATGCGCTCCAGAGCTCCGGCTCGGTGATTGGACACATCAGTCCAGCCGCTCCGGGGCACGTGGGATCTTCCCAGGCCAGGGATCGAACTGGCGCCCCTTGCACTTCAAGGCGATGTCCTTATCCACGGACCACCAGGGGAAGCCCTCTTCACAGATTTCTGATATTAGTTCTTAGGAATAACTCCAGGTCTCCCTCTCCAAAAAGCTAATTTCAGTAAGACATTCCCTGATGAAAGTAAGACACTCCCAGATTCCTCCTCATACCAACTCATTGTCCTTGGACCATGCGCTGTCTCTTTTTTTCACATGAGGATGTTGTCAGGAGGTACCTTGGCCCCATTGCATCTTTAACTTATGCTGGATCTTCTTCGTGTGTGTGTGCTCAGTTGCTCAGTCATGTCTGACTCTGTGACCTCACAGACTGTGGCTCACCAGGCTCTTCTGTCCATGAATTTCTTCAGGGCAAGAATATTGGAGTAGGCTGCCATTTCTTCTCCACAGGCCTTCCAAAATGTTCACACCCTTATCCCTGGAATCTATGAATGTTACATGATAAGAGGGAATTTACAGGTGTAAGTAAGTTATGGATCTTGGAGCAGGGAGATTATCTTGAATTACTTATGTGGTCCCAATATATTCATAAAGGTTTCCCTGGTGGCTCAAATAGTAAAGAATCTGCCTGCAATGCAGGAGATCCAGGTTCAGTCCCTGGGTCAGGAAGATCCACTGGAGAAGGAAATGGCAACCCACTCCAGTATTCTTGCCTGGAGAATCCCATGGACGGAGGAGCCCCGAGGGCCACAGTCCATAGCATTGCAAAGAGTTGGGAATGGCTGAGCAACTAATTTTCACGTTCAATATATTCATAAGGGTCCTTATCATGGAAAGAAGGATGCTAGTGAGTCAGAGATGGAGCTGTGAAGTAGGGCTATGAACCAAGGAATTCAGATAGCCTCTAGCAACTAGGAAAGGCAAGGAAACAGACTTTCCCTTAGAGCCTCCAGAAATAATGCAGCTTTCAGAACTGTTTTTAGCTCACTCAATTTATGTTAGTTACAGCAGCAACGGGAAGCTAAGACAGCCCTCCAGTCAAGCTCAGCCATTATTGAAGAATCCTGGATGAACATAGTCTAGGCTTTCATATGGGGCCTCTGTTCCATCTGTTGTATCAAGGCCAAGATAGCTCAGGCTTCTCACATGTTACATTGCTCATGGAGTCCTTATTGACTAGAGCCTCATCACCTCATCTGTCAGTCTGTCCAGGGTCAAGAGTCCATCCCTGGGCTTCCCTGGTGGTCCAGTGGGTAAGGACACCCCCTTGCAGTGCAAGGGGCGCCGGTTCGATCCCTGGCCTGGGAAGATCCCACGTGCTGTGGACTGGCTGGACCGATGTGTCCAATTACCGAGCCAGAGCTCTGGAGCACATGCGCCCAGAGCCGGTGCTCTGCAACGACAGAGGCCACCACGATGGGAGGCCCACATGGGCCAAAGAACAAAGATGGATGAAAATGCACAAATGAAAGACCAACAGAAGTGGCCTGCCTGCTCCCCTCCCTCCCCACCCCAACCCCCGCCCAAAAAATAAATAAATAAATAAATCTTAAAAAAAAAAAAAAAGAGTCCATCCCTGTAGCCCCAGAGTGTACCCTGATCAGCCATACTTGAATCAGATTACCAGCTCTGAAATCAGAAAGAATATTCTCTCAAAGCAAAATTGCTATGTTATCACCAGAAGAAGTGAGATTAGATGTTGGACAGGCATAAACACAGACATCCACTATGAACACTGAGGGAACCAGAAGGAGTTTTGAAGTGGTTTTATTGATTTTATTGCTTTATATTAAAGCAACTTTGTATTGTAAGAAATTCTTACCTTCATCCAAAAATAAAATGAGGTTTCCTTCGCATCATTTGGTCAGATTAAAGGATTTTTAAGATTCTTGCAGGTAAATTTGATGCATGTATCTAGTTTCTTTTATCTGTAAGAGAAAGCAGAAACCTCATCATGCCTAGAAGCAGGGCCCCTTGATGTGACTGGAACATTTCCTGTTTAACAAAGTCTGCCTTATCTAAGAGTTACCTTTTTCAGCTTCAAGGCTGAAAATCACATTAAATCACTGTGCTTTCAAACCAGCCTCACAAATACATCCAGGAAGCAGACAAAGTTAGAGAGTCTATTCTCAGAGAGTGGTTATTAATAAGCTTCAATAAAGAAAAGTTCAAACACATGTAGATCAGGAAAAAGAAAATAACACAAATGGAAGGTCTGAGATGTAAAATGGAATCATGCATGAGAGACTGGTAAATATGCAAGTATATCTAAGCAAAAATCAATTGAATAAAACAATAATATATAAATTATACAGTTTAAAAAGAGCTAAAATATTGGATAACAATGGCATGTATATTGGGAAGAGGATGATCAGAGCAAAAGTATTCTAAAGTTCTTTTGTGATTCATGAGGAGGGTAAAATTATTAACCTTTGAAATTCATGCCAATATCTTCAGGGTAGAACAGAGAGTATAATTTATGAGCAGTTATAGTCTCATAAGTTAAAACTGAAAAACAACAGAAACAAAAAGAAACCTCAATTAATCCAAATCTGTTACAAGAGAAAAAAGAATAGAAAAAGTGGGACAAATGGACAGCACAAAATAAGAGGGCAGAATTAAATCCAAATACACCACCAACCACAATCAATAAAATCTTTCAGTTAAAAGACAAAGCGAGTCACAGAAAAGGTGATGAAACCCAGCTGTTTATGAGACATGCATAAAATATAAGGCCACAGAAATATTATAGTTCAAAGAAGAGAAAACACATATTAAGACTAAAGGGTGTGGTATAGCTGTATTAATATCAGACAAAACAGACAGGCAGGCAAAAAAAAAACAGTGGGTCACTACATAATAAGAGAAGTTTTAGATCACCAGAGAAACACGCCAATCATAAATTTCTTCATACCCAATAACAGAGCTAAAGTGAAACTACATGGAAAAATAGACAAATATCTTCTATCAAAATGAGGTTTCCTTCGAGAAAGGAATTCTTGCAGGTAAATTTGATGCATGTATCTAGTTTCTTTTATCTGTAAGAGAAAGCAGAAACCTCATCATGCCTAGAAGCAGGGCCCCTTGATGTGACTGGAACATTTCCTGTTTAACAAAGTCTGCCTTATCTAAGAGTTACCTTTTTCAGCTTCAAGGCTGAAAATCACATTAAATCACTGTGCTTTCAAACCAGCCTCACAAATACATCCAGGAAGCAGACAAAGTTAGAGAGTCTATTCTCAGAGAGTGGTTATTAATAAGCTTCAATAAAGAAAAGTTCAAACACATGTAGATCAGGAAAAAGAAAATAACACAAATGGAAGGTCTGAGATGTAAAATGGAATCATGCATGAGAGACTGGTAAATATGCAAGTATATCTAAGCAAAAATCAATTGAATAAAACAATAATATATAAATTATACAGTTTAAAAAGAGCTAAAATATTGGATAACAATGGCATGTATATTGGGAAGAGGATGATCAGAGCAAAAGTATTCTAAAGTTCTTTTGTGATTCATGAGGAGGGTAAAATTATTAACCTTTGAAATTCATGCCAATATCTTCAGGGTAGAACAGAGAGTATAATTTATGAGCAGTTATAGTCTCATAAGTTAAAACTGAAAAACAACAGAAACAAAAAGAAACCTCAATTAATCCAAATCTGTTACAAGAGAAAAAAGAATAGAAAAAGTGGGACAAATGGACAGCACAAAATAAGAGGGCAGAATTAAATCCAAATACACCACCAACCACAATCAATAAAATCTTTCAGTTAAAAGACAAAGCGAGTCACAGAAAAGGTGATGAAACCCAGCTGTTTATGAGACATGCATAAAATATAAGGCCACAGAAATATTATAGTTCAAAGAAGAGAAAACACATATTAAGACTAAAGGGTGTGGTATAGCTGTATTAATATCAGACAAAACAGACAGGCAGGCAAAAAAAAAACAGTGGGTCACTACATAATAAGAGAAGTTTTAGATCACCAGAGAAACACGCCAATCATAAATTTCTTCATACCCAATAACAGAGCTAAAGTGAAACTACATGGAAAAATAGACAAATATCTTATATTTAGGATTGAATGATAATACATTATTGTGCCAAAACTTAGGGTATAGAGATAGGGAGATGCTTGTGGGGAAATATCCTTAGATGTTTTCCATTGGAAAAGAAGAAAAGCTCACAGTTAATGATCTCAGCACAGAATTTGAGAAGTTAGAAAAAGGAACAGTGGATAAGCCTTAAAAAGTAGAAGGAAATAAAAAACAGAAGCAGCAATTAATGAGGTAAAAAGCAGTCATATGATGGAGAATATTGAAAAATAAATATTTTCAGAACAGCTTAATGAAACTGACAAACTTCTGCTAAGATTAATCAATAAAAAGAAGATACAAATTACCTCAACTAGGGGAAAAATGGAGACTGTAAGTCTGATGCAACAGATTTTTAAAGAAAGAAAATATTGTGGACAACATCATAATAACCTAAAAACTTCAAAATATGTATAAATTCCTGGAAAAATGCAACTTGTAAAGATGGACACAAGAAGACAGGGAAACTTCAAGTGTGTTATGAATAATACACTAACTGAACATTCATTTGTTATAGAAATACTTTGCAAACTAGGAATAAAAGGAAACTTTTAATCCAATAAACTGTACCTCCCAAAAAAACAAAAAACCTAAAGGAAACATAAAACTACATGGTGTCTGGTGAAAACATTCCCACTAGTATCAGGAGAACCTTTCATTTCCTCCTTGTACTGGGTATTCTGGCCAGGAAGTAGGGAAGGTACAAAGATCAAAAAGGACTAAACAAAGCTCTCATTATCCATAGCTGTTATATTGCTCTACTTGGAAAACACTGAAGAATCAATATTAATTGAGTTTTAGTTTTCTGAACGTAAAATCAGTAATGAGAAGACAGTCACATTTCCACACATCAGTAACAAACAGAAAATGTAATTTTTAAAAGATGCCAATAAAACAACAACAATATAAGGCATACAGGAATAAATCTCTCAGAAGCTGTGTACATCCATTATGAACGTTTATTGAAAGACATTAAAGGTGACCTAGTTAAATGGAGATATAAACTTTGTTTATTGTGTTCAATACTGAAAATATGTTAATGTTCTTCAAATTGATTTACAGATTCAATGACACTCTAATAAAAATTACAACAAGGTATTTTGGTGGAACTTGAGGAATTAATTCTAAAATTTATATGGAAGAGAAAAAGGCTAATAGTAGCTTTCACTTTGAAGAATGTCAAATACAAAAATCAATTCCAGGTGGATTAAAGATTTAAATGTGAAAGATATAAAACCATAGATCTTAGAAGCCATATATATATATATATGAATAGCCTTATGCCTTTGGTATAGGGAAGAATTTCTTAAAGAAGACACAAAAAAACAAAAACTGTGAAGAAATGTGTTAATAAATCCTACTACATTAAGTTTAAGAATGTATATTTTCCAAAAACTATATGATGAAGGCAAACAACTAAATTTAAAATTGGACAAAGGGTGTGATTTGGGCATTTCAAAGGAGAGACAACACAAAAAGATGCATGCACCTCAATGTTCATAGCAGCATTATACACAACAGTCAAGACATGGGAACCAAAAGAAAAAAAAAAAACATGGGAATCTAAACATCCATCAAGAGATGAATGGATAAAGAAAATATGGTACACACACACCCAGAGGAATACTATTCACCCATAAAAAAGAATGGAACTGTGTCATTTGTCAACATGGATAGAACTAGAGATAATCATACTAAGTGAAGTAAGTCAGAAAGAGAAAGACAAATACCATAAAATACCATTTATGTGTGGAATCTAATATATGACACAAATTAACTTATGTATAAAACAGAAACAGCCTCACAGACACAGAGAACAGACGTGCTTTGCCAAGAGGAAGGTGATCGGGGGAGGGATGGAGTGGGAGGTTGGTGTTAGCAGATAAAACTATTATATATAGACTGGATAAATGACAAGGTCCTACTGTGTGGCACAGAGAACTAAATTCAATATTCTGTGATAAATCATTATGGAAAAGAATCTGAAAAAGAATGTATACATAGGTATGTATATATATAACTGAATCACTTTGCTATACAGTAGAAATTAACACATTGTAAATCAACCATTCGTCAATAAAGTAAACTTTAAAAAACTAATAAAAAACAACCAAAACCAAGAATGCTCATAGCGACATTGCCCCTAACGGCAAAAACTGGGGGAAGAAATCATACATCTACCCTCCTAAAAGTAATAAACCAACTTAAGTGTATTCATAACAATGAAATAGCATTATAGTCATAAAAATGAGTGTATTATAGCATCATCAAAAGTGAATCTTGGGCTTCCCTGGTAGCTCAGTGGTAAAGAGTTCACCTGCCAATGCAGGAGACACGAGTTTGATCCTTGATCCAGGAAGATCCCACATGCTGCTGAGCAACTAAGCCCGTGAGCCACAACTATTGAGTCTGTGCTCTAGAGCCTTGGAGCTGCAGCTATTGAGCCCATGTGCCCTGAAGCCTGAGTTCTACAACGAGAAGTCACCGCAACAAGAAGCCTGCTCACCTCAACTAGAGAGCAGAGTAGCCTCCACTCCCTGCAACTAGAGAAGAGCCTGCAGCAGCGGTGAAAACCCAGAATAGCCAAAGATAACTAACTAAATAAATAAAATTTAAAAACATGAATCTCAAAAACATGAGGCTGCCACATAAGGCTGGGCTTGCAGGTTGTGGGAGTGGGCTCCGTAGGTGCTAGTGTCTATTATGTGTTCCGCACGCCAAGCTGGCACAGGGATGCCTATTCCTGAAGGAGGGGGTACCTTTAGGCTCTTTATGGGTTAGCAATGGCCCTACAAAATCGTAATATTGAACAGATGGATAACTCATAAGTGTATAAATTTTATAATATTCCATTTACATAGAGTGCAAAGCCAAATGTATATGATCCCTCTGCATGTATTAAAACTATACAGAAAAGCAAGAGAGTGATTAACACAAGGAGTGCATCCAATTATGGAAGAGTTCATTATGGGGTTGGAGAGTTCTTAAGGTACTCATGATGTTCTATTTCCTGGGTACTCAAGTAATCTGTTACAGTCACTCTTTATCCTGTAGTGTATATTTTAAAATCCCTCCTTATGTAATCCACATAACTGATTTTAAATAAAAGAGATTCCAAGAGTACTGCCTGGAGAAGGGGTACCCATATAAGGTTTGGACAGGGTAGACTGCCAGGGGTCCAAGGCTGAGGGTCTGAATGCTAAGAGGTTACTGGAGGAGAGACTTTGACGCCTCATATGCGATGAGATGGGAGGATTCCAACGGGATCTTTCAAATGTGCCCCATGAAAAAGCAAATTAAAACCAAAGCAAGATGTCACTGGTAGAGAAAAAACAATACAAAGCAAAATGTCAATACAAAAACTTATGCACAAATATTCATAGTAGGTAGTGTTATCTGTAATAGTCAAAAGTGGAAACCCAATGTCCATTAACTGATGAATAGATGAATAAAAAGTAGTATGCTCTGCAATAGACTATTATTTAACAATAAAAGAAATGAAGCACCAACAAATGCTATATCATGGATGAACCTTGAAAATATCCTAATGTGGTCACAAAAAACTACGTACTGTGTGATTTCATTTATATGGGATATCTAGAATAGGCCAAAAGCAGAGTATCGGCTTCCAAGGGCTGGAGAGGATGTGTGCATGGGAGCGAGGAATGTCTGCTGATGGGTGTGAGGTTTCTTTGTGGGAGGATTAAAATGTTCAAAAAATTGACTGTGGTGATGTCTGAAGAGTGTATGGATAGTCTACAAGCCAGGGGACTGTACACTTCAAATGAGTGAATTACATTACATATGAATTATATTTCAATAAAGCTGTAACAACAACAAAAGAATGGTTAAAATGTACCAAAATCAACATCACCAGATGTCAGCAAAATATAGAGCGACCGGAAGATTTGTCCATTGATAGCAAGAAAGCAAAATGGTACAGCCACTTTGGAACGAGCTACCTTATAGATAAATATACTTTTTGGGGAGGGAGGGGAGAGGGCGGGGCGTGGGCGGGCCACTTCTATTGGTCTTTCATTTCTCTATTTTCATCCGTCTCTGTTCTTTGGCTCCTGTGGGCCTCCCATCGCGGTGGCGTCTGTCGTTGTAGAGTGCCAGCTCTGGGCGCATGTGCTCCAGAGCTCCGGCTCGGTAACTGGACACATGGGTCCAGTCGGTCTGCGGTACGTGGGATCTTCCCAGGCCAGGGATCGAACCAGCGCCCCTTGCACTGCAAGATGGTGTCCTTACCCACTGGACCACCAGGGGAAGCCCTAAATATACTCTTACATGATGAAAGAAGTCTACTCCTAGTTATTTACCCTAGTTAAATGAAAACTTAGGTTCACAAAAATCTGTACCCTACTGTTTATAGTGGCTTTAATTGCCCCAAGTTGCAAACAATCCAGATTTCCTCCTGTGAGAGAATGGATAAACTGGTACATCCATGCAAATGGAATACTATGCAGTAATAAAAGGAATAAACAAATGATACAGACAACAACATGGATCAATTCTAAATGCATGGTGTTAAGGGAAAGAAGCCAGACTCAAAAGGCTACATATTATGATTCTATTTACAAAATGGGAAAAGCAGAACTCTAGAAACAGACAAATCAGAGGTTGCCAAGAATAGGGAGTTGGAGAAGGTGTTACTCACAAAGGGATGTGGGGGAATTTACTGGTGTGATGGAATTGTTCTAGAGGTATTGTGATGGTTATGTGACTGAACGGGTTTCTTAACACTCTCATTTAGACTATAAAGAGTGACTCTTACTGTACCTTAACTATATCTTAATTTTAAAAATTCCTCTCAAAATACTGTCGCATGAAAAAAAATCTCATAGCCAGGGGCCCAGAGTCCAGATGAGAATTTAACAATTACCTAAAATTGTGCCTTTGCTACTTTTATCTCTTCTCCCCCTAGATCTGACCATAGTTGGGAAAAGATTGTACCTCTACCATCAGTCTCGCCACCCTGTCCCCCTAGTTCACCCCTGCCACTGGACTGCAGCTTGAAACAGCATCAGGAGGAAGAAGGGGAGGAACCTATATGGGATACAAATCTGAGGTCTTGCTGATCACACTGTGCTGGATATTTAGTTGCTAAAATGAGACTGTTCTGTATCTGAGAGGCCAGGAAAGCTATGGGATTAGCCTGATTTCAGATAGAAGCATGGAAACCGTAAGACCACAGAGGACATCTGAAGGACCAGTAAAAGAAAAAAGAGTGACTTCAAGCTCACTTTCCTATGGAGCCCAGTTTGTGTAACAGTTACTTGTGCAATCAATATGCTAATTACAAATGACTTACTTAATCCCTGAAAAAGTGGAAAGTGTCAGTTGCTCAGTCATGTCTGACTCTTTGTGACCCCAGAGACTGTAGCCTGTGAGGCTCTTGTGTCTATGGGATTCTCCAGGAGAGAATACTGGTGTGGATTGCCATGCCCTTCTCCAGGGGATCTTCCTAACACAGGGATTGAACCCAGGTCTCCCATATCAAAGGCAGATTCTTTACCATCAGAGCCATCAGGGAAGCCCTACAAGTACTAAATCCCTGCAAGTACCAAACAGGGAACTCCTTGTATTCCAAATGAGATGGTATTATCATAGCTTAATAGAATATCATAGAAAATGGATCCTATTTTATAATGACCCAGCACCAAAATATGTTTTCTGAGGAAGTGAACTGGGCCTGCAGTACAAGCATGAACAGCAGGAAAGGACGATTCTGTGCAGTTGGAGGCATTCAGATACCATAGACACCAAGTGAGGGAAGATCCCCACAAGCAGGAAAATTTGTTGGCCATGCACACTTCTGCAATCCTAGTCCTAGAACGATGCCTGCAACAGAAAAAGAAAACATTTGTTGAATGAATGAATGGAAATCCAAGACACAGATAGTAAAATGAAAAATAGGAAAGGCTTTTTTTTCCAGGTGTGAATTGCAAATTTTATTTAATTAGAATCCTGATGATTTTTAGATAAGGGGCTTGGGAGTCTAAGACCGTGGGTTGAGTCCCAAGAGCATCACCTGAATTCAGCTAGTGAGAAGGAATGGGCTGTGGTGATCCCAGGAGCTATAACAAAAGCCCTCTTTCTGCATGAAACATATACTGAAAGAAAATTTTGTTCAAATTCTCCATGGAGAATATTTTTATTTATTTATATACTTCTTGCATACTCTTTAAAACGCACAGTGTGAATTTCCTTTCTTCAAAAACAGTTGTGAGCCTGGTCAGTTTGTCTGAGATCTTCAAGACAGTTGTGAGAGGCCAGGAAAGCTATGGGATTAGCCTGATTTCAGATAGAAGCATGGAAACCGTAAGACCACAGAGGACATCTGAAGGACCAGTAAAAGAAAAAAGAGTGACTTCAAGCTCACTTTCCTATGGAGCCCAGTTTGTGTAACAGTTACTTGTGCAATCAATATGCTAATTACAAATGACTTACTTAATCCCTGAAAAAGTGGAAAGTGTCAGTTGCTCAGTCATGTCTGACTCTTTGTGACCCCAGAGACTGTAGCCTGTGAGGCTCTTGTGTCTATGGGATTCTCCAGGAGAGAATACTGGTGTGGATTGCCATGCCCTTCTCCAGGGGATCTTCCTAACACAGGGATTGAACCCAGGTCTCCCATATCAAAGGCAGATTCTTTACCATCAGAGCCATCAGGGAAGCCCTACAAGTACTAAATCCCTGCAAGTACCAAACAGGGAACTCCTTGTATTCCAAATGAGATGGTATTATCATAGCTTAATAGAATATCATAGAAAATGGATCCTATTTTATAATGACCCAGCACCAAAATATGTTTTCTGAGGAAGTGAACTGGGCCTGCAGTACAAGCATGAACAGCAGGAAAGGACGATTCTGTGCAGTTGGAGGCATTCAGATACCATAGACACCAAGTGAGGGAAGATCCCCACAAGCAGGAAAATTTGTTGGCCATGCACACTTCTGCAATCCTAGTCCTAGAACGATGCCTGCAACAGAAAAAGAAAACATTTGTTGAATGAATGAATGGAAATCCAAGACACAGATAGTAAAATGAAAAATAGGAAAGGCTTTTTTTTCCAGGTGTGAATTGCAAATTTTATTTAATTAGAATCCTGATGATTTTTAGATAAGGGGCTTGGGAGTCTAAGACCGTGGGTTGAGTCCCAAGAGCATCACCTGAATTCAGCTAGTGAGAAGGAATGGGCTGTGGTGATCCCAGGAGCTATAACAAAAGCCCTCTTTCTGCATGAAACATATACTGAAAGAAAATTTTGTTCAAATTCTCCATGGAGAATATTTTTATTTATTTATATACTTCTTGCATACTCTTTAAAACGCACAGTGTGAATTTCCTTTCTTCAAAAACAGTTGTGAGCCTGGTCAGTTTGTCTGAGATCTTCAGAAGGGCTTCAGAAACATTGCCTTAGGTTTGTGCTAAGGGAGTCACAGAGATTGGTCATGAACTACTACAAAATTACAGGAGACCTAGTTATTATCCAACAGTTACTAGGAAAGCATAGGGAACACCCAACATACAGCCAGACAGAGAGAGCAAGAGAAGAGCAGACGCAGTGTGAGTCATGGGATTTCCATGTATACAACGTTATGTACAGTATCAGAATTCTTTTACAGACAGTAAACGTATGCTTAAATCATTATTTTAAGGGCACTCTAATATAAATACAAGTCTTACTAATTTCAGTCTTTTCTCTTTGGCTCACAAGTGCACAAAAATACCATAAACAATTTTCAGAACGTACTGCATCATTGTATAAATAAGATACATTACAAATGGGAAGAAAATACAAGATGCCTCTTCAACGTGGTAAATCTCTGGATATAAATAAGCAAATATTTCATTTACCTACAGTTAAACGGTCATTGAGATCATTACACGTGTTCTTCTCGTCCCCCTCCCAAGGACAGACAACAGAAATATGCACAACCTACACAAATTAATCTCTAAAAATACAGCGATATAGTACACCTGAAAGAATGACTTGGCTACTGTTTTCCCCTAACAGGATACTAATGAGAAGGGTGGGACTCTTGTCACCCAGTGACCCTTTTTCTCATCCATCATGTCTTCAAGTGGGAGAAATACTGACAATGAGGTCAACGCCTGCCAGCAGCATTTCCATTGGTCCCCAACATGTGACATTTTGAAAAACATCTTTCCTGGGGTGGTTGGGCAAGCTGGATTGCTGCATGTTTGGCCCCTCAGGAACTGCTGAAGAAGGTAAAGTGGATTCTCTTGGAGCAGGAGACATGCTGTGATCTACTACTAAGCCACACTCACTAGACAGATATGTATTTATAGAGAGGTATATATATCTGTACAGATATACTGTGCTCTAATGTGCAACTTTTGAAAAAGAACATTATTTCCAGCTAACTCTAACAAGCTTAAGGAAGGTTTTGACAGTAGTCTTCAAGATATTATGTTTTCCCTCAATGAAATGGTCTATGTGTTTCAGCAACATATAGAGGTTTGTTCTAGAGTGCAGAGGAGAAAGGGAAGTCCCAGAAATTCATGTACTGTGGACAGCAATTACAGATCCTGGCCCAGCCTCTCTATCTCCTCAATGAGGAAGTCGATATCAGACTGGGTAGCGGCTGGGTTGGAGATGACCATCCGGAAGAAGTTGGCCTTGTCCCCCTGAGGCTGGTAGCCAACCATGGTCGTGCCAGACTCCATCATCAGGGCTTTGATTTTGGGGGCCACCTTGTGAGGGAAAAACACAAAACAAAACTCAAGACTGATACTAACACCATGCTCTGCTTCACAATGCAACCTATTTCTTAGTTGGAAAAAAAGAGCAATATGCTTTCCATTATGTATTCACACTGACACAAAGGCAACGTATTTTATACCCAAGTTTCCTCAGTGGCTAATAGCTAAGGACTGATTTCTGAATTGCCATACAGTTGATTTACAATGCCATGACAGTTTCAAGTGGGGAGCAAAGGGTTTCCACTGTACACATGTATGCATGTTATTTTGCAGGGTTTTTTTTCATTATAGGCTATTACAGGATATTGAATATAGTCCCTGTGCTATACAGTAGAATCTTGTACTTATCTATTTTATATATAGTAACGTGTATCAGCTAATCCCAGACTCCTATTTTGTCCCTCCCACCTGCCCTTTTTCCCCTTTTGGTAACCATAAGTTTGTTTTCTACGTCTGTAAACCTGTTTCTATTTTTTTAAAGACGTGCATTTATATAATTCTTTTAGGTTTCACATATAGGTGATATCGTGTGATATTTGTCTTTCTCTGTCTGACTTACTTCACTTAGTATGATAATCTCAAATTTTATCCATGTGGCTGCAAATGGCATTATCTCATTCTTTTCTATGGCTAATATTCAATTGTATATATGTGTCATACCTTCTTTATCCATTCATCTGTTCATAGCTTGCTTTGATCAATATCTGTACAAAATATATTATAGAGAGGTATATATATCTGTACAGATATACTGTGCTCTAATGTGCAACTTTTGAAAAAGAACATTATTTCCAGCTAACTCTAACAAGCTTAAGGAAGGTTTTGACAGTAGTCTTCAAGATATTATGTTTTCCCTCAATGAAATGGTCTATGTGTTTCAGCAACATATAGAGGTTTGTTCTAGAGTGCAGAGGAGAAAGGGAAGTCCCAGAAATTCATGTACTGTGGACAGCAATTACAGATCCTGGCCCAGCCTCTCTATCTCCTCAATGAGGAAGTCGATATCAGACTGGGTAGCGGCTGGGTTGGAGATGACCATCCGGAAGAAGTTGGCCTTGTCCCCCTGAGGCTGGTAGCCAACCATGGTCGTGCCAGACTCCATCATCAGGGCTTTGATTTTGGGGGCCACCTTGTGAGGGAAAAAACACAAAACAAAACTCAAGACTGATACTAACACCATGCTCTGCTTCACAATGCAACCTATTTCTTAGTTGGAAAAAAAGAGCAATATGCTTTCCATTATGTATTCACACTGACACAAAGGCAACGTATTTTATACCCAAGTTTCCTCAGTGGCTAATAGCTAAGGACTGATTTCTGAATTGCCATACAGTTGATTTACAATGCCATGACAGTTTCAAGTGGGGAGCAAAGGGTTTCCACTGTACACATGTATGCATGTTATTTTGCAGGGTTTTTTTTCATTATAGGCTATTACAGGATATTGAATATAGTCCCCTGTGCTATACAGTAGAATCTTGTACTTATCTATTTTATATATAGTAACGTGTATCAGCTAATCCCAGACTCCTATTTTGTCCCTCCCACCTGCCCTTTTTCCCTTTCGGTAACCATAAGTTTGTTTTCTATGTCTGTGAACCTGTTTCTATTTTTTAAATACGTTCATTTATATAATTCTTTTAGGTTTCACATATAGGTGATATCGTGTGATATTTGTCTTTCTCTGTCTGACTTACTTCACTTAGTATGATAATCTCAAATTTTATCCATGTGGCTGCAAATGGCATTATCTCATTCTTTTCTATGGCTAATATTCAATTGTATATATGTGTCATACCTTCTTTATCCATTCATCTGTCTATGGACACAGGTTACTTCCATGTCTTGGCTATTGTAAGTACTGCTATTATGAGCACTAAGGTGCATGTATCTTTTCGAATTAGTTTTCTCTGGATATATGCTCAGGAGTAGGATTACTGGATCATATAGTAACTCTATTTTTAGTTTTTTTTAAACAACTTCCATACTGATATCCACAGTGGCTGCACCAATTTAAATTCCCATGAACAGTGTAGGAAGGTTCCCTTTTCTCCGCATCTTTCCGGCATTTATGATTTGCAGGTTTTTTGATGATGGCCTCCAATGACTATGTAAGTCGACCCAATCAAACATTCCTACAAGAAGTACTCTGCAACTGAGTTTTGAAAGTCAGACACAGGACGATGATAATAAACCAAAATCAAAAACAAAAATGAAAATTCACATGGGCAACAACACAAATTAAGACTTTTTACTTTGTCTTGTATACTGTCTGGCACAAGGATACTGTCCAGTGCCTAGGATACTGTCTGGCACATGACCTCAAATATTTGTTGAATGGTTAGATGAGTGAAATATTATATAGATTAAATACTAACAACTAAAATAGATAAACTAGATACAGAAATCAATACCTAGACTTAACCAGCATTAGAGTCCACTTGAACTTAGTAAAAGGTATTTTAACAGACATGATTTAATTACAGAAGTTCCTAGGGACATGTATATTATTCAGCTTCTCTGCACATGACCCCTCTGATGAGGAATACCAACCGAATGCAGGGATGGATTCCCTAGAGATTCCTATTACATCTGAACCACAGTGAGGGGACAATTCAGACCCAAGAAGAAGAATATAACAAGATGTCCCCCATCACCCCAAACCTTTAGCTTTTATTTTTCCCCCATAGACAGACACCTAGAGTGAGCATGTTCTGACCAGCCAGAGAAACTGTAGAGGGTTAGATGAGGCAAGGAGAGATTCCATACCCTGTGTAGTTTTTCCCGTCGCTCAGGGCTGTCTGGAACGCCCCTGAGGCTTTGTGGAATATACCAGAAACAGACGTTTGTGTGCTCAGGCTGTGGAGATTGTCACAAACAAGCACGCATACAAACAAAACACAAAATTATGAGAAATTGAGAGAAAGCTGTTTCAACCTGCCACCGCCACCCCCAAGTCCTCAAAAGACTTCATTGTTACTTCTGTATTTGGGAGAACAAAGCCTGTTTATCCCAGCATATCTGGTTAGAGAGCTATTTTCCACAACCAATTTCCTAAATTAATAAAGTTACCCACCTTTCAACACTGAAACGTTAAAAGAGACTACATTTGGGTCATTTTGGCAACTGACTCCAGTATTCTTGCCTGAAAAATTCCAGGGACAGAGAGGCCTAGCGAGTTATATAGTCCCTGGGGTCACAAATACATATTTAGAGCTTCCCTGATGGTTCAGTGGTTGAGGAGTCTGCCTGCAATGTAGGAGACCTGGGTTCCACCTCTGGGTTGGAAAGATCCCCTGGAGAAGGCATGGCAACCCACTCCAGTGTTCCTGCCTGGAGAATCCCCATGGATGGAGGAGCCTGATGACTGCAGTCCATGGGGACACACAGAGTTGGACACTACTTCAGTGCTACGCAGCATCAGCATTATCCATCTTGCCATTCTGTAGTGCCTCATATAGAGAAGATGCTCAAAACTTTGTTAACTCTTTTGGTATGAAGGTTTTGACTTTATTCCATTGATACAGAACAACTCAGGATTATCATAATGAACATTAATATGGGTTCCAAGACAGGGCTTATTGAAATGTCTTGAACTGTTTAATGCTCTTTTTCTAAGGATTCTCAAGTTTTTTAAGTCCTTCTGTATTCTTGCTATAGTTTTCTTTTTTTTTTAAAGATTTATTTATTTATTTTGGGCGGGAGTCAGGTTGGGGAGGGAGGGGAGCAGGCGGGCCAGTTCTATTGGTCTTTCTCTATTTTCATCTGTCTTTGTTCTTTGGCTCCTGTGGGCCTCCCATAGCGGTGGCGTCTGTCGTTGCAGAGCACCGGCTCTGGGCGCATGCGCTCCAGAGCTCCGGCTCGGTAACTGGACACATGGGTCCAGACGCTCCGCGGCACGTGGGATCTTCCCAGGCCAGGGATCGAACAGGCGCCCCTTGCACTGCAAGGCGGTGTCCTTACCCACTGGACCACCAGGGGAAGCCCGCTATAGTTTTCTGGTTTCCTTCCTAGCTACTTTCTGCCATCACAGTGCCTGCCTCTCTCAGACTGGAGACATCACATTCGTCTTAACCTGCTGGTAGAGTGTTTAAAATAGTGTAAATGATGAATGTAAGGCACCAGAGGTGAAACGCCATGAGCACTGTTTGATAAATTTGAACTGCTCAGGGCTCTTTCTTGCTCACTTGGTGACTCTCCAGTGTGTTCCTGATAGTTGAGGTGCCTGATGAATAGACTGAGTTAAATGTAGGCAGTGTGTCTTACACTGGCTTATGAGTGGAACTCCTTTCATTCAGCACTGGCTGCTATTCCAACTTTATTTATTCAACTGTGAGCTCCAATAGGGTAGAGACGGTACCTGGTCACCACTCTATAATCGAGGTCTTGACCTAGGGCATGGCACATGGCAGGCACTCAGCCAACACTGGAAGAACAAGCACCTTACTGTGTGCAATGTGGGTCTGAACTCAGAGGCCATCTTATCTTGCTCTCCTCATAATGAATCTATGTGAAGTAGGACTTCATTTCAGAACCAGTCCTGGTGGGAGACAAGGATAGACCCATCCCATCCCATGAGCTTCTTGGAACTGAGGAACACTACCAGAAGAAACACCAGTGGACACAGAGGGAATTAAATGTAATGTGGGACACTACAGTTTCAGGCGTTTCTCTCAATAGATTGTCCACAAATTTGATACATCTAGTTCAGGATGACAGCTTACCTCACCATCAAAAACCATCTCAAATTCTTCTCTGTTTTTAATCTTAGCATAGAGGTATTCAGCCAGCTCCAAGCATTTGTTGATTTGATTTTCAAAGCCCACTGTGCCCTGTTTTTTAAAAAAAGAAAAGTCAGGTTTGTTGATAAGAGGCTGCATTTCCCTGTGATGGCATTGAGAAGGCTATGCGGTCTTTGTCTATCAGAAATATACCTGAGAGTATTCTTGGCGTTAGTTAGCAAGAATCATCTCACTGTATGTGTGTGGCTTTCTCACAGTTCTATCACAGTTTCTATCACAGCATGAGATAAAGGGTGCCTAATGCTTTTTGAAGGCATTCTAGTCTGGACAGTTATCCTCAACAGGACTTTTAGATTCTTGCTAGTTATTCACAGCCTGGACCCAAAGCCCATAATTGGTTTGCTTTAGGCTACTGCCACCCAAATTGTCATCTAGGGACACAAACTGTAATCTGTTCATGATGAGATGAGTCCGAAAGTTGAGATTAAGCAATAAGAAACTTGTATGGCTATTTGACAGGGTAATTTTATTTCTACCGAATCTCATTTTTAAAAACAATGTTTATATTTTGTATGGCTTTTTACTTCATTTTTCTAGCAATTTAACTGTATTGTATTGGTCTATGATAGGTTAAAAAAAAACTCCAACTGGTTCTTCACCACAGAGAGTTGGAGAAATACTACTTTAGAACCTACCTTCCCCAGCAGGAAGTCCTGATCAAACAGGTTCCCCTCACTTCCAGGCAGGATGCCCTCCACATAACATGGTATTACCCCTTTGTGGTGACAGGCAGGCAGGCAGATGGGGAAGCCCTGGTCTTAGGACATGCTCTGAGATGGCAGTAGCTCCAAGTTGACTTAGCATGAGTTTCCAAAGCCAGCATGGCTGATTAGTGACAGCAGCATGGGGGCTGTTGAGTGGGTCGGTTAACAAGGAGAGCAGATGCACAAGGCCTGTGGGTTGCTAATGTGCCTGGGCCAAGTCCAATGCTGGCAAAGCAGCAGTCTGCTGAGCATGCGCCCGGGTCAGTTCATCTTCCTCTTGAGAATGAAGCCCACACCAGGATCCTATCTTGGTAACCTATTCAACTGTGAGCCAAACTTCCGGCAGACAGTTCAAGGGGTTATTGTTAGGCAAAACCAAGGCACAAATTACTGAGACAGGCCATGTGGTTATTATATTTCTCAATGATAGGGCTCTTTCTCTTATTGCAGTTCATGGCTATTTATATGCTTAAAATACCTGTGATTACTTTGTGGCAGAAATCAAATTCAGACTATTTCTATATTAAGACAAGATGACTTAGTGAGGAAAACTCCTAATAATCCATCAGATTCTTCCTACAAAAGAACATTTGACCAGATGTTTGGCTAGAAAACCTTGTTGTTTTGGTGTTAGTAGACCCAATCTTAAACAGGGAAATTTATTAAAATTAATTTGCAGTAGATAAAGAAAAATGATGGTTGTCATATAAAGCTGTGACATCAAAACTGCCTTTACTTGACTGTATAAAAAATACTTTCGAAACAAACAGTCACATAGTATTCCTTCCTCATTTCAAATCTGAGGGAGAGTTCCAATAGTTTGCTTTTTTTCTTCCAGACAAAGAAAAGCAACCTGAAAGATTGATGATGCAGACTAGAATAAAGTATGCATTTTCTAGAAGAGGGTATGAAATAAGCCATTCTTTAAACAGAACTTAAAACTGACATATATATCCCATGATTCGAGACCTCGTAAAAGAACTCAGGATTCTGCACAGAATAATGCAGTAATTGTATCTTTATCTCTTTCTCTACCTCTGCACTAAATAATTTTAGCATCCCTAAGGACTGCTGTGGAAGTCCTTATCTTGGCAAAATCTGTAGTGCTTATAAGAGACAGTTATAAGAAAATGTCATGCTAATTCAAATTGAGATTGACTGGAAAGAGAATTTGGCATGAGAGCTAAAGGGATTTCACTCACAAAGAAAATACAGTTAATTCAATTATCTAGATATTGATTCCACATATAATGAATTATCTGTGATACAGCTTTGCCTCTCTTTTGCCAACCGGCCTGTGAAAATTACAATTCCGCTCTATTTCTTGAATGGCCTCCTTCATACCTTTGCTTTCCACATCAGCCAGAACTTGAAGATGTCCACGTGGCGGCCACACTGAATGGCCTTGTCCCCAGTGTCGTAGGAGACGTCATACTGCTTGTCTGGCTGGAAGAGGTATCCTGCACACATCTGGTTGCATCCTTGGAGGATACCCTGTCATGGAAATCAACACAGGAAATCAAGACGTGGAAATCTATTTTCTCGGGGCAGAGGTGTGTGTGGCTTGGAGACAAGGCACGCTGGACTTGGGGTCACAACCAACCTTCCTCTGTCTCGTGAGGACTTGCATTTGTCCTGATGTCCTTCTCTAAAACCACCCTTGGAAGAACCTTTACACTTTCTCCTCTTTCAATCCACTTGGAGAACAATCTTTCGTTTCAGATGCCAACCATGAGTGCCCACCCTACTATCCCTCTAAGGGGCATTTGGAACTGTGTGTGGGTGCTTTGGGTTATTTCACAGACTGGGAAGTGGTATGACATTCATTTGGAAGGGGATGGGGATATAAATTTCCTGTAGAGGGTGTGGAAGAATTTTCCTTCCCAAAACACCCCCTAAAAGGCGTTCCAGTCCTTTGCAGGATTGCCTGTTAAGTTAGGAGTGGAGTAAGGAGCTTTTGCAGGTTCTGGTCCCCACAGGATGGTGACAGGCTTTCAGGAATGCGTCCGTGTACAAAAGTTTTACTGAAGGATTCATGCTTTCCAGGGCAGGGTCCTACTGTTAGATTCTTAAGAGAACAGACTACTAATTCACTTACAAAAGCTTTTTGGTCAACATCCTCTGTGGTTCTAAGCTGACTTTTGTAATTGTGGCTCCACATAATTTGTTTCAGCTCTTGGGACCACAAACTCATGCTCAGAATCTGAAGTATGTTCCAGCAACTACTTTTCGTCCTCACTGAAGTGAGAGGTGGCAGCTGAGCCAGTCGCTCTCACTTTTAAGAAAAGGAATGTGAAATGAAATAACACCCTTGTAGCTTCCATCACCAGCAGGGCCCTGATTGCTGAACAGGGAAGAAGGACAGTGCAGAGCAAGAGCCAAGGGAAGGTGTTGGGTTAGCTGAAGCCTAACAGACGTGGGAGGGAGACATGAGCCATGGCCGGGCCAGCCAGGCTGTCTATCTTGTGAGTTCCTCAACAATTAATGTGAAAAAGCTCCAGGTGTTTCTCTTCTCGTGCCTTCTAGAGGGTGTGCAGGCTTCCTGTTCATCTCTGGGGGAGGGACAGACCTTTTCCTTGACAAGAATGGCGGAGCACTGCAACAGCACACCCATCATCTTGTGAGGGTTCCAGGTGACCGAGTTGGCCCTGAAAGAAACACATGATATTCCGAGGAGAAGGTACAGGGGTCATCAAGACGCAACTGGCCACTCGAGGAAAACATCAGCTCCCCCTCCCCAAAACTCGAGTCAATACATGTTTTCAAACACCTAGTTCCCTAAACTGACTAGTTAGTGGTAAATAAATATTTTGCGGGCAGTCTCAGAGTACTAAGTAGCGGACTGCCTCTTCTAAATAACTGCTCTTGATACTAGCTAACATTTACGAAGAACATTTATTATGTGGCCTAGTATTCCAAGAGTGTTACAGACATTTTATAAGTGTGGTATCATAGTTAAGAACTTGAGTTTTGAAGCCAGATTACCCATGTCTGAAACCTGGCTCTGACATTTGCTGGTTTGGGCAAGTTACACAGCTCCTTTGTGCTTTAGTTTTCTGTCTGTAAAGCAGAGAGAATAGTGTCTACTTCAAGGAACTGAATAAAGTCAGCATCCAAGTGAGTAAGTTAAGTGCTTAAGTCTGGAATACTCAATTCTTAAAACAACCCTATCATATAAGGACTACTGTCACCTCTACTTTAGGTAGAGGGACTGAGGTCCAAGAGGATTCCATACATCACCCAGAGCCACACAGCTGGGAAGTGCTGGAGGCAAGGCTCAAGTTCAGGGAGTCTAGTGGCCAAGCCAGTGTTCATAACCTCTCCACTAGACTGCCTCCCTCAGTGCAATGGACCCGGGTTCTTTCTGCCTTCCTGTTCTTACTTACAAATTGGACTGGTGATAATGATTTACTTGCTTAGAAGGCAGTAGGAAGACTGACACATAAAAGCATGGATCAATTGGACAATTTTAGACTTTGACTATTTAGTAGCACCGTTTAAATGGCAAATAAACATCATCTTGCCTGTTTAAGTTGCAATGGTAGCTTAACAAACATAGTCTCCTAGCAACTGCATCACTCTATCAGACACAATTAAATGGTTAAGGAGTGACTTACTGCTTGACCATGGCGGAGCCCTGCATGAAACAATTAATGTGAAAAAGCTCCAGGTGTTTCTCTTCTCGTGCCTTCTAGAGGGTGTGCAGGCTTCCTGTTCATCTCTGGGGGAGGGACAGACCTTTTCCTTGACAAGAATGGCGGAGCACTGCAACAGCACACCCATCATCTTGTGAGGGTTCCAGGTGACCGAGTTGGCCCTGAAAGAAACACATGATATTCCGAGGAGAAGGTACAGGGGTCATCAAGACGCAACTGGCCACTCGAGGAAAACATCAGCTCCCCCTCCCCAAAACTCGAGTCAATACATGTTTTCAAACACCTAGTTCCCTAAACTGACTAGTTAGTGGTAAATAAATATTTTGCGGGCAGTCTCAGAGTACTAAGTAGCGGACTGCCTCTTCTAAATAACTGCTCTTGATACTAGCTAACATTTACGAAGAACATTTATTATGTGGCCTAGTATTCCAAGAGTGTTACAGACATTTTATAAGTGTGGTATCATAGTTAAGAACTTGAGTTTTGAAGCCAGATTACCCATGTCTGAAACCTGGCTCTGACATTTGCTGGTTTGGGCAAGTTACACAGCTCCTTTGTGCTTTAGTTTTCTGTCTGTAAAGCAGAGAGAATAGTGTCTACTTCAAGGAACTGAATAAAGTCAGCATCCAAGTGAGTAAGTTAAGTGCTTAAGTCTGGAATACTCAATTCTTAAAACAACCCTATCATATAAGGACTACTGTCACCTCTACTTTAGGTAGAGGGACTGAGGTCCAAGAGGATTCCATACATCACCCAGAGCCACACAGCTGGGAAGTGCTGGAGGCAAGGCTCAAGTTCAGGGAGTCTAGTGGCCAAGCCAGTGTTCATAACCTCTCCACTAGACTGCCTCCCTCAGTGCAATGGACCCGGGTTCTTTCTGCCTTCCTGTTCTTACTTACAAATTGGACTGGTGATAATGATTTACTTGCTTAGAAGGCAGTAGGAAGACTGACACATAAAAGCATGGATCAATTGGACAATTTTAGACTTTGACTATTTAGTAGCACCGTTTAAATGGCAAATAAACATCATCTTGCCTGTTTAAGTTGCAATGGTAGCTTAACAAACATAGTCTCCTAGCAACTGCATCACTCTATCAGACACAATTAAATGGTTAAGGAGTGACTAGCTAGGACATTATGGAAACAAACAAGTGTAATGTATGCTGATTAAAACTTGGGTAGCTCCTTCTCAATGGCCTAGCCCACAGCTGGGCTCTGTGCTTTAATACCTGTGAAGCATGTTTTCCCCAGACATTGCAATTGGCTTGGAATTATACTGCTTCGGCTCTCCCTGGAGCTAAATTCCTGCTGTGAATGTTTAACCTCTTCATCTTGCTTAAGTTCAATAGAGGGAAAAAAATTTACTGTATATTTGGCTATAGGGTATACTTGTATTTCAAAGAGAAAAAGGCTTAAAGTACCTTCCACCACATGAATAAAGAGAACCTTTATGAAAGAGACTTAACAAAAAGTTCTAAGTTGACTAAATGTTATCTCATTAAAAAGCATCAATGTCAAGTCATATTTTTGAAGATAGTGAATTTAATTCATTTTCTCACAGCTATCATGCTCAG
Organism: Tragulus kanchil; assembly: GCA_022376925.1. Classification (NCBI taxonomy): domain Eukaryota; kingdom Metazoa; phylum Chordata; class Mammalia; order Artiodactyla; family Tragulidae; genus Tragulus; species Tragulus kanchil. The sequence goes on along the minus strand of JAIOJX010000026.1, from coordinate 267,796,447 downwards.
AATCATCAAACCATTATACACAGATCTTATAAAAATGTCTGAAATGTTTTTTTGAATGTCCTAAAGGTCTGAAGTAAATATGATGTGGATTCTTTTTCTTTTTTTTTTAAAGATTTATTTATTTATTTTGGGTGGGGGTCGGATTGGGGAGGGAGGGGAGCGGGCGGGTCACTTCTATTGGTCTTTCATTTCTCTATTTTCATCCGTCTTTGTTCTTTGGCTCCTGTGGGCCTCCCATCGCGGTGGTGTCTGTCACTACAGAGCGCCGGTTCTGGGCACATGCGCTCCAGAGCTCCAGCTTGGTAATTGGACACATCGGTCCAGCCGCTCCGCGGCACGTGGAATCTTCCCAGGCCAGGGATCGAACCGGTGCGCCTTGCACTGCAAGGCAGTGTTCTTACCCACTGGACCACCAGGGGAAGCCTGTGGATTCTTTTTCTTTCAGAAGACATATGTGTTTTAAAATGTTAGAACAGAAGAAGTCTAGGTAAACAATGTTTCAAGTTTTCCTTGACTCAAAGATGAAAATGGAAATTGCCTGAGAAATCTGAAGTACAGTCGACGGGCCCATCTGCATTTAAGATCTTGTCCTCCACATCAAAGGCTCCTGTAACTGCGCTTTAGTGAGTCAGTCCCACTCCCTTGGATACTGGCCTCTCAAGACTGAACGGCAGGAAAAGAGGCACAGGAGAGGTGACTAAGGCAGCACTTGGCTGCTGGAGCACCTCCCTGATGCCTGCTCCTCATCCACCTCTCTACTCTCATCTGCTCTTTCTGTTCTCACGTTCATCCTGCCACAATGGCCTCAAAGATGGTTCTTCCTTCAACTTGCCAAGAACAGTCCTACCTGAGGGCCTTTGCATTTGCCCTTCCTAGTGCCTAGAACACTCTACCTTGTATCTGTTTTCCTGTCTTCCTTTATCTCAGGATCTGCTGAAACGCTACCTCCTCAGTAAGACCTCTGATGACCCCGTTTAAAAGAGCACACCTTAAAAAAAAAAAAGAAAGCACACCTTGCCAGATATCTCTTTATGAACAGCTAGTCCACTGGACAGTAAGCTTCAGGAAGGGAAATCTTTGAGTTAACACCACCTTTCATGTATTGCTTTATTTTTCCTATAAGTGCCAAGCACACATTTTTAGAAAAGTGTCCCAGGTGGTTAGATGGAAGACAGGTACCTGAGTATTTAGGTATCCATGCTTGCCTGGCTCATGACAGGTGCTCAGTAAATATTTGCTGAATGGACTGATGTGAGTTCATTTGGGATCAATATTTAGGAGTTAGGTCAAAATCATATTTGGCTTAGAACACCCACTGAATGTGAATGGTAAATAAGAAAATAAGTAAGTGAGCCATGCTGAATGTCCTGGCCTTTCCAGCTGAGTGGGAAATGTAAGCTTAGTGAAAAAGAAGGATGAACTAAATCAGTGCCCCTTCCTGTGCCCTCAACAAGCTCTCATTTAGCCTCCAAATGCTCACACTGGTAAATCTCTCTTCTGTCCTGCTCAGGCACTTTGCAATCAATCTGTTGAGTTTATCACTCGCTGTGGTAACTATCTGCTTGTCTTTCTATTTTACTAAACTGTGAACTCACTAAGGCAAGAACTTATTTGACTAGGAAATCCATCATCGTTGATTCCCTAGTGCCTGCCTTACTAAGTGCTTAATAAGTGCCTGTGGAACAAAAGTGAGCTTAAACTGACTAAGATGTTGGGAATCAGGGCAGACACCTCAGCAGGCTCAGTGGGACAGAGAGTCCCACAACCCGGACAGAGGAGGCCCTGCACTCAGCACTTACCTCTCAATGCCGCTGAGTTTATGGCGGTGCTTCCGGGACATGAGCAGCCCGCCGCCCCAGGCAGCCTGTGAGCACAGAGAAGAGAGAGGGACCCTGAGCAATGCCAACACGTTCAAGCCTGGTGACACCACACCTCTAACAAAACATGACAAGAATGTAGATGGCAAAAAACATGAGCTCCTTTGACAAACTGAACCCACCCAGACTGTCCCACCATGGGCGGCTGTAATTATTCATCACTTATCACATCTTCAAAAGTTCCTCCAGGTTAACATCAGGGTTGTCATGCAAGTAATACAAATAAATGGGGGCTAAGCATGTGGTGTTGAGACCCGAGGCCTAAAGTGCTCTGGAAAGCCAAGGACACTTGAGATGACCCCCTGGGGGGATCTGGGAGCAGTGACACACAGAACTAGAGGCTGCCATCTGAGTCTTCTCAGAGTAGAATCTGAAGGCCTCCTGAAAACCTCTGACAGCAGCAGCCCTGGTGGGCTTGGGTCCCGCAACTGCTCCTTCAACAGCAGGACATTTTGTGGTGCTCAGTAAATATTTGCTGAATGGACTGATGTGAGTTCATTTGGGATCAATATTTAGGAGTTAGGTCAAAATCATATTTGGCTTAGAACACCCACTGAATGTGAATGGTAAATAAGAAAATAAGTAAGTGAGCCATGCTGAATGTCCTGGCCTTTCCAGCTGAGTGGGAAATGTAAGCTTAGTGAAAAAGAAGGATGAACTAAATCAGTGCCCCTTCCTGTGCCCTCAACAAGCTCTCATTTAGCCTCCAAATGCTCACACTGGTAAATCTCTCTTCTGTCCTGCTCAGGCACTTTGCAATCAATCTGTTGAGTTTATCACTCGCTGTGGTAACTATCTGCTTGTCTTTCTATTTTACTAAACTGTGAACTCACTAAGGCAAGAACTTATTTGACTAGGAAATCCATCATCGTTGATTCCCTAGTGCCTGCCTTACTAAGTGCTTAATAAGTGCCTGTGGAACAAAAGTGAGCTTAAACTGACTAAGATGTTGGGAATCAGGGCAGACACCTCAGCAGGCTCAGTGGGACAGAGAGTCCCACAACCCGGACAGAGGAGGCCCTGCACTCAGCACTTACCTCTCAATGCCGCTGAGTTTATGGCGGTGCTTCCGGGACATGAGCAGCCCGCCGCCCCAGGCAGCCTGTGAGCACAGAGAAGAGAGAGGGACCCTGAGCAATGCCAACACGTTCAAGCCTGGTGACACCACACCTCTAACAAAACATGACAAGAATGTAGATGGCAAAAAACATGAGCTCCTTTGACAAACTGAACCCACCCAGACTGTCCCACCATGGGCGGCTGTAATTATTCATCACTTATCACATCTTCAAAAGTTCCTCCAGGTTAACATCAGGGTTGTCATGCAAGTAATACAAATAAATGGGGGCTAAGCATGTGGTGTTGAGACCCGAGGCCTAAAGTGCTCTGGAAAGCCAAGGACACTTGAGATGACCCCCTGGGGGGATCTGGGAGCAGTGACACACAGAACTAGAGGCTGCCATCTGAGTCTTCTCAGAGTAGAATCTGAAGGCCTCCTGAAAACCTCTGACAGCAGCAGCCCTGGTGGGCTTGGGTCCCGCAACTGCTCCTTCAACAGCAGGACATTTTTGTGGTCCCCTGATGCATGCTGACCAAATAACTTTGGACACCATGTGACACAGGAATAGAATTTATAATCATTTGTTCCACATTGGAGCAGATCACTCCACTGTCCACTTGTAAGAAGTTAAACTCATGAGAGAATGGAGAGAGAAAGAGTAAAAACACTCAGTCGGACATGTGAAAATCTACCTCTTATGTTTCTAGGAAAATTTGGAACTAAATCTCTTTCATTGATAACACCTTCCATATACTGCCTTGTTTTTCCTACATGTACCAGATATGCCTTTCTTTTCTTTTCCTTCCTTCCTTTCCTTTTAAGAAAAGTGTCATAGATGACTTGACTCAAGGCAGATAGCTGAGTGTCCAGTTTAGATCCATGGCCACTTTCAGTACATTGTAGCTTATATGGTTTTCCTCTCTGAAATCAGTCATATTTTACTCTATAGCCATTTGTTCAGACAGAAGCCTCCTGGGAAAATGACAGAGATGAACGTCTAGGTTGAACCCTAGAAGACAGCAATTGGTCAGGAAGGACCGAGTGAGCCCCAGGGGACAGACAGGACTGTGGAGTGCACCTGTCATGAATGCACTGCTGGCAGCCAGGGAAACGTCATGGGGAGAGAGGCAATGGGAGAAGCTGTATGAAAATCACAAAGCAGAGCTTCCACCCCCTGAAGGGCCCATCCCACTCTGAGTTACAGTACTTACGTCGACATGCAGCCAGAGGTTGTATTTCTCGCATATATCTGCAATCTCCTGTATCGGATCAAAAGCTCCATAAACAGTAGTGCCAGCAGTTGCATTGACATACAGAGGGACGTAACCCTATAAGGTAAGAGGGATAGGCTGATTAGTCTTTTTAATCTCCCTTCTTTCCACATGATGAACTGCATTTCCAACAGAGATCAGCTAAGCTGGTCTCAGATACTATATCTGACTCTATTCTCTGTTGGTGCATTCACTCATTCCTTCATTTATTCAACCAATACATTTTTTTCTCAGACTCTTTTTTTTCAATTTTGGCCTCTTTTATTGTTTTTCTTTAATTTATTTATTTTCCTCCATCTTTATTCCTTGGCCTGTGTGGGCCTCCCACTGTAGTAGCCTCTCGCTGCAGAGCATCGGCTCTAGATGTGTGTGCTTCAGAGTGCTGGCTCACAATTAGACACACTGGTCCAGCCACTCCATGGCACGTGGGATCCTCCAGGCCAGGAACTGAACTGTGCCCCTACAAGGCGGACTCTTTACCCACTGGGCCACCAGTGAAGCCCCCATAGTTAACTCATATTTTTAATGACATTCATGTGCCAGACCTTGTTGTGGATGCTGCGAACACAGCAATGAGCACAAAAGACAAAAACTTCTATCCTCATGGAGTCTGTGTTCTGATGGTGGGTGACTGACAATCAACAAATTTATATGAGAAAAATCAATGATATATTTAAAAGTGATATATTCTATGGCAAACAATAAAGCAAGAAAGAGTAATGAGTGTCTGGAGTGATGGGCGAGTATCTGAATGTCATCTGGACAGTCTACATTTTAGACACGGTGCTGTTCTGAGTGTGAAGCCTTGTTTGGTTATTAAAAACAGGTCTATGCCCCTAAGGGTGAATATGGTAAAATTTTGGTGTGAAGAAGAAATACATGAGGAAGTGCAGAAATTGAGCTCAGACAGGCTTGGGGAAATCCATGAGTCCTAATAGCTCCTCCTCTGCCCCTTGCTCAGTCCTAGCGACATTTCTATCCATCTTCTCTGCTGAGACCCAGACAAGTAACCATAGTTAGGGAAAGAGGTACAAGAAGGCAACCCAAACAACAAAGCGTTGGTAAATGGCCTGACAGCTACCTGGCAGTGCCTTGTGGATACATCTGTTCTATGTGATTTTTCTGTTTAATAGAATTTATTGAGGCTGGACTCACCAAGTCTCAAGGGCCATCCGCCAGAGCATGGAAGCAATTTACTGAACAGAATACTAACCCTAAATAATATTTATTAAAATGAGATTATACCTAACAAGTAGTAAGTGAAAAACCTCAACTAGGCTGTATCTTTGTGAGACCTGGACAATGGATTTATTAAAGTACATCAAACTAATCATTTGCACAATGAAGACAGAACCAGATTAAGGACAAAATTTTTCATTTTTCAAAATAAAAAATTGATACTGTGTAGACCCAGGTTTAAAGCTAAGGCACCACACAAACTGAAAATAAGCAAACATCTGAGAAAAGAATTTTAGAAACATGATGAAATTGTCTCATATTATCAAAGACTTGTATTGTCTAAGGCAAAAAGAAGATTATCTTTAAAAAATTGTATTCACTAGAGTTTAGATGCATCATAGAGTACATACCTTTTGCTTGGCTTCAAGAATTTTTGCCTCTAAATTCCCAAAAAAAAAAAACTTCATGTGCCAGACCTTGTTGTGGATGCTGCGAACACAGCAATGAGCACAAAAGACAAAAACTTCTATCCTCATGGAGTCTGTGTTCTGATGGTGGGTGACTGACAATCAACAAATTTATATGAGAAAAATCAATGATATATTTAAAAGTGATATATTCTATGGCAAACAATAAAGCAAGAAAGAGTAATGAGTGTCTGGAGTGATGGGCGAGTATCTGAATGTCATCTGGACAGTCTACATTTTAGACACGGTGCTGTTCTGAGTGTGAAGCCTTGTTTGGTTATTAAAAACAGGTCTATGCCCCTAAGGGTGAATATGGTAAAATTTTGGTGTGAAGAAGAAATACATGAGGAAGTGCAGAAATTGAGCTCAGACAGGCTTGGGGAAATCCATGAGTCCTAATAGCTCCTCCTCTGCCCCTTGCTCAGTCCTAGCGACATTTCTATCCATCTTCTCTGCTGAGACCCAGACAAGTAACCATAGTTAGGGAAAGAGGTACAAGAAGGCAACCCAAACAACAAAGCGTTGGTAAATGGCCTGACAGCTACCTGGCAGTGCCTTGTGGATACATCTGTTCTATGTGATTTTTCTGTTTAATAGAATTTATTGAGGCTGGACTCACCAAGTCTCAAGGGCCATCCGCCAGAGCATGGAAGCAATTTACTGAACAGAATACTAACCCTAAATAATATTTATTAAAATGAGATTATACCTAACAAGTAGTAAGTGAAAAACCTCAACTAGGCTGTATCTTTGTGAGACCTGGACAATGGATTTATTAAAGTACATCAAACTAATCATTTGCACAATGAAGACAGAACCAGATTAAGGACAAAATTTTTCATTTTTCAAAATAAAAAATTGATACTGTGTAGACCCAGGTTTAAAGCTAAGGCACCACACAAACTGAAAATAAGCAAACATCTGAGAAAAGAATTTTAGAAACATGATGAAATTGTCTCATATTATCAAAGACTTGTATTGTCTAAGGCAAAAAGAAGATTATCTTTAAAAAATTGTATTCACTAGAGTTTAGATGCATCATAGAGTACATACCTTTTGCTTGGCTTCAAGAATTTTTGCCTCTAAATCAGCTGGAATTATCTTCCCCCTATAATTATAATAAAAGGAGAGAAATTAAAATGAAGAATCAATGAGATTGCACATAGAAAAAAACTTCAGCAGCAGCAAAAAGTAATTTAATCGGATATTTTCAACAGACCATTAGCAGCTTGGCACACTATACTGAGTCAGTCCTTAAGCACAATAAAACAAATTTAACAGATGAGCACATTTAATACATCAAGAAGCTAATATTCACTCTCCCCTGCCTACCTTTCATTGCACTTTATCAAAATCACATTGTCGGTTCCAAAGCCAAGAGCAGCCCCAGCTTTCTTTATGGAATAGTGACTCTGCAACAAACAGAAGCTGGACATTAGATGTTAGAGAGTCTCTTGGAAAACATCACAGTGCTTGAGTAAGAGCACCCAACTCACGTGTTCCGAGGTGAAGAGGACCAGCTTGGGCACTGCGGCCATACCCTTCGTCTTAACTTCCGGGAAGTACTTGTAGCGAGCAGCCATGATGCTGTACATGTTGGATATGGCTCCCCCTATCGGCAAGCAGACACAGTGGGAGCTGTTGGGATGCCCTCCTTACTGTTTCTAACAACAAAGGTTGCCTTGGTATCTCAAGAGACAAAGATGTTGGGAAAGGGGAAGGACGATATCCTGATAGGTTTTGCTGGCTTCCCTATTGCTAGGGCTTCTCTCTGGCCCCTTTGCCTGGAAATATAAATGATCACGCTCATTACCAAAGCCACTTAGGTAATTTGGCTGGAGGTGATTCACCTACTCTGTGCCTGCCCCACCTGAAGCCTAGACAGCAGTATAAGAGGTAGTTGCAGGAGCAGCTGCAAGAGACAGGTGAGTTACAACCTTTCTGCTCCCACTTTCTGCTCAGTCTATTTACTGATAAAGATGAATCTTCTCTCTGAGCCAGAAAGACAGAAAGAGAGAGTAACAGAGCCTATGGAAGGAAACAGTTGACACCTTTACTGAGTCATTTAGGAGAACTCCACATGTTCTTTAAAAATAAAATTGTATTCACTAGAGTTTAGATGCATCATAGAGTACATACCTTTTGCTTGGCTTCAAGAATTTTTGCCTCTAAATCAGCTGGAATTATCTTCCCCCTATAATTATAATAAAAGGAGAGAAATTAAAATGAAGAATCAATGAGATTGCACATAGAAAAAAACTTCAGCAGCAGCAAAAAGTAATTTAATCGGATATTTTCAACAGACCATTAGCAGCTTGGCACACTATACTGAGTCAGTCCTTAAGCACAATAAAACAAATTTAACAGATGAGCACATTTAATACATCAAGAAGCTAATATTCACTCTCCCCTGCCTACCTTTCATTGCACTTTATCAAAATCACATTGTCGGTTCCAAAGCCAAGAGCAGCCCCAGCTTTCTTTATGGAATAGTGACTCTGCAACAAACAGAAGCTGGACATTAGATGTTAGAGAGTCTCTTGGAAAACATCACAGTGCTTGAGTAAGAGCACCCAACTCACGTGTTCCGAGGTGAAGAGGACCAGCTTGGGCACTGCGGCCATACCCTTCGTCTTAACTTCCGGGAAGTACTTGTAGCGAGCAGCCATGATGCTGTACATGTTGGATATGGCTCCCCCTATCGGCAAGCAGACACAGTGGGAGCTGTTGGGATGCCCTCCTTACTGTTTCTAACAACAAAGGTTGCCTTGGTATCTCAAGAGACAAAGATGTTGGGAAAGGGGAAGGACGATATCCTGATAGGTTTTGCTGGCTTCCCTATTGCTAGGGCTTCTCTCTGGCCCCTTTGCCTGGAAATATAAATGATCACGCTCATTACCAAAGCCACTTAGGTAATTTGGCTGGAGGTGATTCACCTACTCTGTGCCTGCCCCACCTGAAGCCTAGACAGCAGTATAAGAGGTAGTTGCAGGAGCAGCTGCAAGAGACAGGTGAGTTACAACCTTTCTGCTCCCACTTTCTGCTCAGTCTATTTACTGATAAAGATGAATCTTCTCTCTGAGCCAGAAAGACAGAAAGAGAGAGTAACAGAGCCTATGGAAGGAAACAGTGACACTACTCGTGTAATGTCTTCAAAGAACAGCTCAGATGAGTTACTGAGTCATTTAGGAGAACTCCACATGTATTAAAACCAGACTCATGTTTACTTAAATCAAGACGCAAAGAAAACTGAGGTAACCAGGTATGTCTGGACAAAACAAACAAGTCATGTTTGCATCAGTTACCTACGACTAAACAGGCAAATTACTGGATGGCTCAAATTGCCTGGACAATTGCAATTTTTATTTTTTTTTCTTTCCCTCATATACAATCACACTGTCTCTGATACCACTCCAAACTCCCTCTTTTCAAGCTTATTCATTCTTGTTCTAAAGATTCTTATGGTATCTATACTGAACTAGAGATTTTAAGTAGATATATTATTTTAGCCAAAACTGATTAATCTACTGATAATCTTGATTCTTTAATCCCTATCTTAATCAAGTGGCTATTGGCAGACCAGAGTTGTTTAGCATGGTTTAGACACAGCCTTTGCTAGTTTGTACAGGTTGAGAGCAGCCTTCCTTTGTTAGAACACATAGAATGTATCATTCTTACTAGCCCCTGCTCTGACAAAGATACGAAGACAAGCTTATTGAAAAAACCTATTTTTTCAGGTCATTATTCTTCTACAAACTCACTTTGTGTTTAGTGTTCTCAAAGATCCCAACAAGTCTTACTGTAAACCTTGAGGAGAGTCTGGAAAAGAGAACAGAAACCTACCAGGAGAAAATATCCCATCACCATCTTTACTTGACCATCCAACTATCTCTCTCATCTTCTTAAGTGTTATTTGTTCCATGAGGACAAACACTGGTGCAATTTCATATGTAAACCTGGAAAGGTGATTTGTTTTCACTTAGGTAATTTGGCTGGAGGTGATTCACCTACTCTGTGCCTGCCCCACCTGAAGCCTAGACAGCAGTATAAGAGGTAGTTGCAGGAGCAGCTGCAAGAGACAGGTGAGTTACAACCTTTCTGCTCCCACTTTCTGCTCAGTCTATTTACTGATAAAGATGAATCTTCTCTCTGAGCCAGAAAGACAGAAAGAGAGAGTAACAGAGCCTATGGAAGGAAACAGTGACACTACTCGTGTAATGTCTTCAAAGAACAGCTCAGATGAGTTACTGAGTCATTTAGGAGAACTCCACATGTATTAAAACCAGACTCATGTTTACTTAAATCAAGACGCAAAGAAAACTGAGGTAACCAGGTATGTCTGGACAAAACAAACAAGTCATGTTTGCATCAGTTACCTACGACTAAACAGGCAAATTACTGGATGGCTCAAATTGCCTGGACAATTGCAATTTTTATTTTTTTTTCTTTCCCTCATATACAATCACACTGTCTCTGATACCACTCCAAACTCCCTCTTTTCAAGCTTATTCATTCTTGTTCTAAAGATTCTTATGGTATCTATACTGAACTAGAGATTTTAAGTAGATATATTATTTTAGCCAAAACTGATTAATCTACTGATAATCTTGATTCTTTAATCCCTATCTTAATCAAGTGGCTATTGGCAGACCAGAGTTGTTTAGCATGGTTTAGACACAGCCTTTGCTAGTTTGTACAGGTTGAGAGCAGCCTTCCTTTGTTAGAACACATAGAATGTATCATTCTTACTAGCCCCTGCTCTGACAAAGATACGAAGACAAGCTTATTGAAAAAACCTATTTTTTCAGGTCATTATTCTTCTACAAACTCACTTTGTGTTTAGTGTTCTCAAAGATCCCAACAAGTCTTACTGTAAACCTTGAGGAGAGTCTGGAAAAGAGAACAGAAACCTACCAGGAGAAAATATCCCATCACCATCTTTACTTGACCATCCAACTATCTCTCTCATCTTCTTAAGTGTTATTTGTTCCATGAGGACAAACACTGGTGCAATTTCATATGTAAACCTGGAAAGGTGATGGGGAAAAAAATGAAAATAAAGAAGTAAAACCACTTATTTGGAGAACACAGATCACTGATTTAGTATTTGTACGTTGGTTTGAAAAAAAGATTTTCGAAACCACTAAAACAATTTGTCTCCTAGAAGTGCATTGAGTCACTAATCACAGAATGTCAGAAAGCAGCCTGGATAAGTGAGAGAGGTGGTGGGAGTAACTGCTCTGTGATTCTTCAGCAACAAAATAGACTCTCATCTGAAAGTCTTAGGTCTGGTCCACCCAGAGAAATAGAAGGAAGGAAAATGACTTTTCTGGGTTCCTTTCACTTCTAAGAGTATAGGAAGATGCAAACGCTAATTGAAAAAAATATATATTCTAAATTCTATATAAAATTTGTTTGTAACATTAAAAAGAAACTGACTGCAAATTTCACACTTGTAGAATATATAAAACCCAGAGCCAACATCTATCTTTTAAACCCAATGTGAACATCTGAAAGCTAACCATAAAGATAATCGGAAGTATTGACCAGATTTTAAAGATCTCAATATAATTATCTACATAGTTTTTTTTTTTTTTTACTGATACTCCCTAAGGACAGTTATGTTTCTATAACTCTCTAAAGTCAATACCTGTCGAGATTAATTATAAGTGATGATTTTCTAATTACCAGTTACAAAAAAACCAAGAATGTCAAATGGCATACAGCTAACTGTGGGCATCAGACATACTGGTAGGTTAGCCTTATCTTCTAACTGATTTAAAAGTAGAAATCCATGCTCTTCTGAAAGTAATTCAAACAGAAGCACAGTGTGGTGACTAGTCATTGAAACAAGATCATGGTATCAGGACATAGGGCTTAAGAGATCAAAGGTCAATCTATAAGAAATTAAGCCAAAAAACAAAAAGGTATTTATACTGTGAGGCTTTTGTTTTTTTCTTCCTTTGTGCTCTGACCATGTCTAAGAGTCTAGACTGGCTCAAACCTACCAGGAGAAAATATCCCATCACCATCTTTACTTGACCATCCAACTATCTCTCTCATCTTCTTAAGTGTTATTTGTTCCATGAGGACAAACACTGGTGCAATTTCATATGTAAACCTGGAAAGGTGATGGGGAAAAAAATGAAAATAAAGAAGTAAAACCACTTATTTGGAGAACACAGATCACTGATTTAGTATTTGTACGTTGGTTTGAAAAAAAGATTTTCGAAACCACTAAAACAATTTGTCTCCTAGAAGTGCATTGAGTCACTAATCACAGAATGTCAGAAAGCAGCCTGGATAAGTGAGAGAGGTGGTGGGAGTAACTGCTCTGTGATTCTTCAGCAACAAAATAGACTCTCATCTGAAAGTCTTAGGTCTGGTCCACCCAGAGAAATAGAAGGAAGGAAAATGACTTTTCTGGGTTCCTTTCACTTCTAAGAGTATAGGAAGATGCAAACGCTAATTGAAAAAAATATATATTCTAAATTCTATATAAAATTTGTTTGTAACATTAAAAAGAAACTGACTGCAAATTTCACACTTGTAGAATATATAAAACCCAGAGCCAACATCTATCTTTTAAACCCAATGTGAACATCTGAAAGCTAACCATAAAGATAATCGGAAGTATTGACCAGATTTTAAAGATCTCAATATAATTATCTACATAGTTTTTTTTTTTTTTTACTGATACTCCCTAAGGACAGTTATGTTTCTATAACTCTCTAAAGTCAATACCTGTCGAGATTAATTATAAGTGATGATTTTCTAATTACCAGTTACAAAAAAACCAAGAATGTCAAATGGCATACAGCTAACTGTGGGCATCAGACATACTGGTAGGTTAGCCTTATCTTCTAACTGATTTAAAAGTAGAAATCCATGCTCTTCTGAAAGTAATTCAAACAGAAGCACAGTGTGGTGACTAGTCATTGAAACAAGATCATGGTATCAGGACATAGGGCTTAAGAGATCAAAGGTCAATCTATAAGAAATTAAGCCAAAAAACAAAAAGGTATTTATACTGTGAGGCTTTTTGTCTTTCTTCTTTTTGCTTGGCCTTCTTAAGCATTAGAATCAGCTCTGACCATGCTCACTGAAAAGAGATTCCTAGACTGGCTCAGCCAAATGATATGGGGAGATTTTATTCCTGGTTAGGGTGTTCAGGCTGAATGCCAATGCTGAGGACTAATGGGAATTTTTGCTAGCTTAATGGTTTAGAAAAGCTATTTGCAAGAATGAGATAACAACAGTTGTACAAAGACACATGTGAAGATACTAAGTTTTAACCATGGAGAAAAATTAAGCAATCAAATTAATCACATGGTGATAAAAGAGGACAAAAAGATCCTGAGGGATCTTCAGGGTGTATCTCTCAGGGGAAAAATTTGTTTCCAAAAAGAATGTCTGTTTTCCTTGGGAGGACTCTTGAAATTTAGGAGGAAGACCCTTGGAAATCATGTGTTCAGTTACCATCACCTCTGGAGGTCACAATCATGCTTTGGTTCTGCTCTGAGCCCCATCACCGTAGCAACCAACACTCCCTCATGTCTGATGGCCTGATAAAGGAAGAAGAAGAGAAGGATTCCTGGTTTAGCCTGTGCTGCTGAGTGTACCAAAGGGCAAACTCATGATGTGGTTCTAACCATTCTTGAACAAATGCGTTATCAACAGCGCCACTGATTGTTGGCAAAAAAATGTTTGCATGGTGAAGAAGTACTGGTGGCCAGGTGTGTGCTGGAGTCTCACGGTACCAATGAGAAGGCTCTCGAGGGTAAGGCAAGGAGTCAGTGGAATCATACACCGTAATATCAGAACCCTTTCAAGCACTGGATGAAAACTGGTCCAGAGTCAAGTCAGGGCAGGAACCACATGGGGAAGGGAGAAAGGATTTGAATCAATTTAGGCACCTGGTTTGCATGAACGAGCCTTCTTACCAGGAATATGACCATTACTCTCAGGATCAGGAGGCAGAGTTTAGTGAGTTTATCATGAGACCTATCTGATCTCATCTATCTCAGGTTCCTTATTATGCCAGGTTCCTGATTTCAAACACCTTAATTCTGTTCAGTAAATACTTAATGAAAGACTATTTTCTGCCAAGCAGCTTTTTACCTATTAAGGAGACAAAGGTGTCATAACATACCATTACCAATCTTGACGAGGAAGCTTACTAAGATGAATCAGCTCTGACCATGCTCACTGAAAAGAGATTCCTAGACTGGCTCAGCCAAATGATATGGGGAGATTTTATTCCTGGTTAGGGTGTTCAGGCTGAATGCCAATGCTGAGGACTAATGGGAATTTTTGCTAGCTTAATGGTTTAGAAAAGCTATTTGCAAGAATGAGATAACAACAGTTGTACAAAGACACATGTGAAGATACTAAGTTTTAACCATGGAGAAAAATTAAGCAATCAAATTAATCACATGGTGATAAAAGAGGACAAAAAGATCCTGAGGGATCTTCAGGGTGTATCTCTCAGGGGAAAAATTTGTTTCCAAAAAGAATGTCTGTTTTCCTTGGGAGGACTCTTGAAATTTAGGAGGAAGACCCTTGGAAATCATGTGTTCAGTTACCATCACCTCTGGAGGTCACAATCATGCTTTGGTTCTGCTCTGAGCCCCATCACCGTAGCAACCAACACTCCCTCATGTCTGATGGCCTGATAAAGGAAGAAGAAGAGAAGGATTCCTGGTTTAGCCTGTGCTGCTGAGTGTACCAAAGGGCAAACTCATGATGTGGTTCTAACCATTCTTGAACAAATGCGTTATCAACAGCGCCACTGATTGTTGGCAAAAAAATGTTTGCATGGTGAAGAAGTACTGGTGGCCAGGTGTGTGCTGGAGTCTCACGGTACCAATGAGAAGGCTCTCGAGGGTAAGGCAAGGAGTCAGTGGAATCATACACCGTAATATCAGAACCCTTTCAAGCACTGGATGAAAACTGGTCCAGAGTCAAGTCAGGGCAGGAACCACATGGGGAAGGGAGAAAGGATTTGAATCAATTTAGGCACCTGGTTTGCATGAACGAGCCTTCTTACCAGGAATATGACCATTACTCTCAGGATCAGGAGGCAGAGTTTAGTGAGTTTATCATGAGACCTATCTGATCTCATCTATCTCAGGTTCCTTATTATGCCAGGTTCCTGATTTCAAACACCTTAATTCTGTTCAGTAAATACTTAATGAAAGACTATTTTCTGCCAAGCAGCTTTTTACCTATTAAGGAGACAAAGGTGTCATAACATACCATTACCAATCTTGACGAGGAAGCTTACTAAGATGAATCTAGCATCTTGGCCTTAGCTGCATCCTATTTGACAGTCCTTGAGGGGTCTGAAGGGCCAGCTAACACCAAACTTATTCTGATTGGTGACTTTAGTCCTGACATCTTCTCCTGGAGGCCAGTAGCTTGCCCCATGGCTGTTGATTCTCAGCCAGGCCTTTCACAGGGACTAACATGGTGTCCCCATTCCTGTCACTTCCTCTGAACTTCCCTTCTCATCCTGGCAATTGGGAGTCTGCCTGCACCCAAAGTCGTAGCGAATATCTTTGAAGTTCACCCTAGAGCAGTGATTCTTAATTGAAATCACAGATACTATTGGGACTCCCAGGAAAACTAGGGTCCTTCTCTCCAGGAAGGCAATGAGGATATGTGTATCATTGTATATACGTTTGTAAGAGACTCTTCTCTTGCAGCCAGTACTCCAGGTTTGGTACCCCTTCCGTAAAGGACAGATGAAAGCGGATAAAGTCAAGAGATCAAAGGTCAAATATGGATTCAGAAGAAGCTGGTTAGATGCCAAAGTCATAGAACAAGATGACATTTCAGAATCAGAGGATAAGAAAAGAAACCTGCCAAAAGCTTTAGGTGGAAGCATAAGAACACAGGAGTCAAAGTAAGGATTTTAAAACAGTATGATTGTGACATTCAGGGAGTGACACTAGATTAGAACTTCTATATGCTGAGTAGGATAGTGAGTCAGCCTGTTCTGGTAGTTCAACTCACCTTCCCAGTGGGATTAACTCTGAACCAAGACAAACTGATTGTTAAGCTGATTTTCTCTGGCAGAAGAATCTGCCAGTTGCTAACCAATATAAAAATTTCCCTACTTCATTTGATTTTATTTGGGGTTGCAATTCATTTAGATCAAAGTCTATTTTCTAACCTCCCTATTTATGACCATGAGATTAAATTCTGGCTAAAGAAATGTTATGAGAAATGTCATGTGGAGCTTATGAGAAGGTTTCTGGGAATAAAAGAGTGTGTTTCCCTTTTGCCATTCCCTCTTTTCTTTCTTTTCTTCCTTTGTCCTTCCTCCCTCTGCCTGCACTCCCTTCTGAGATATGGAACATATGAGTGATGGCTAGACCCCAATAGCTAGCCTGCACCATAAAGTAACTTTGAATATGAGAGCCACATGCCTCAGTATGAATCAGAAAAGTGCAAGGACCCTGCAACCCTGGTGACTGCTAAACCAGGAACTTTAATGAGAGGAATAAATAATTGTCTATGTTGACTTGCTAACTTGACATTCCTCTTTTAGATTTTATCCTCCATGTGGATGTAGCGGTTACCTTACAAGATAGCACACCTGAGAGGGAACTTAGTCCTTCTGATGTCCAGAGATGATAAGAGACAGAGCAAAAGAGTTGGAAAGCTGAAGGGAGGAGGGGTTGCAGGTGTTGAACAGTGATCAGTGTGGTGGCTGCCTTTCTTGGGTGTGCACATTATACCTTGTATACAGTGGGCACTTAAAAGAGTGGTGTCTTTTTTAGTCTTCAGAACAAAGGGTTATACTCTTGAAAGCGGATAAAGTCAAGAGATCAAAGGTCAAATATGGATTCAGAAGAAGCTGGTTAGATGCCAAAGTCATAGAACAAGATGACATTTCAGAATCAGAGGATAAGAAAAGAAACCTGCCAAAAGCTTTAGGTGGAAGCATAAGAACACAGGAGTCAAAGTAAGGATTTTAAAACAGTATGATTGTGACATTCAGGGAGTGACACTAGATTAGAACTTCTATATGCTGAGTAGGATAGTGAGTCAGCCTGTTCTGGTAGTTCAACTCACCTTCCCAGTGGGATTAACTCTGAACCAAGACAAACTGATTGTTAAGCTGATTTTCTCTGGCAGAAGAATCTGCCAGTTGCTAACCAATATAAAAATTTCCCTACTTCATTTGATTTTATTTGGGGTTGCAATTCATTTAGATCAAAGTCTATTTTCTAACCTCCCTATTTATGACCATGAGATTAAATTCTGGCTAAAGAAATGTTATGAGAAATGTCATGTGGAGCTTATGAGAAGGTTTCTGGGAATAAAAGAGTGTGTTTCCCTTTTTCCATTCCTCTTTTCTTTCTTTTCTTCCTTTGTCCTTCCTCCCTCTGCCTGCACTCCCTTCTGAGATATGGAACATATGAGTGATGGCTAGACCCCAATAGCTAGCCTGCACCATAAAGTAACTTTGAATATGAGAGCCACATGCCTCAGTATGAATCAGAAAAGTGCAAGGACCCTGCAACCCTGGTGACTGCTAAACCAGGAACTTTAATGAGAGGAATAAATAATTGTCTATGTTGACTTGCTAACTTGACATTCCTCTTTTAGATTTTATCCTCCATGTGGATGTAGCGGTTACCTTACAAGATAGCACACCTGAGAGGGAACTTAGTCCTTCTGATGTCCAGAGATGATAAGAGACAGAGCAAAAGAGTTGGAAAGCTGAAGGGAGGAGGGGTTGCAGGTGTTGAACAGTGATCAGTGTGGTGGCTGCCTTTCTTGGGTGTGCACATTATACCTTGTATACAGTGGGCACTTAAAAGAGTGGTGTCTTTTTTAGTCTTCAGAACTACTCTATAAGGTAGATATAATTACTCTTCATTACCTAAGAAACTGAATCTCAGAGAAATTCTGTAAGCTGTTTCAAGATCTCATATTTAGGATGTTTCCGAGGCTGAATTCCAAGTCCTTTACATCACAGCTGGTTTTCTATGACAAATGAGAACTATTTATTGCAGGCTTCTTTGTATCAGCTTGCCTACTAGTGAAAAATGACAGATAACCCCCATAGAAAAGTTCTTCTGTGTAGTATCTGTGAAAATTAAATACTAGATACTTGAAATCATAACAAAGAACCATGATAGATCTTGCCACTAGGATTATGCATTGTCATTAGGTGCATGAGGGCAGCCTGTTGTTTATACCCGGGTACTGTTCATCTGCACAGTTGTACTCAGTGGTCATGTTTTGGAAGAAAAGAGCTGTATATGTCATGGCCTGCTACACATTGGTGATGTTTTCTGCGGATCTTCACTGAGTCCTTTCCTGGAAGAATACACCTCAAAGCTGAATGCACAGGCAGGTGTGAAAGCATGGACATAAATGTTCTTTCTATTCTAACCATCAGGTACCTTATACTTTGTCAACTGGATGCAGATATTGGATAGTTCTTTTAAAGAGACTATACTGAGAAATGTAGTTATTATTCTCTATTACCAGTGCCACCTAAACTCAATGATAGGGCAGATCAAAAAAACAAGTGTATCACTAATTAAATCCTGCTCCGCCAGAAAAGATGCTTTTGGCATTCTTTCCCAGTCTTACTTTGAACACTGTTCCCAGCTGGAGAAGGAACTGTCACAAGGGAACAAGTTTCTGCTTAAGCTCCTGACAGTACTGCCACATTTCATGATCTTCCAGGGGGAACTGGCTTAGAACAATTTCTAGATAATAGTTATTACTTCTTCAGACAATGCCTTGTCTCGAGAACTGACAGAAACTATTTCATTATTGTAAATAACCTTTGCTATCGATCTGCTGGAATCAGATCATATTTTATAAATATCCACTGTTCAGTACAGCTGCAATTACTATATGCCATTTAGTTGGACTGGCCTCGACCTCAGATGGCTGGACAATATTTTAACATTTCATGGCTGAGCTGAGGGAAGGGAAGAGTAAGGGACTTTGATTTTATGAACACATACAAAAAAAAAAAAAAAGAATTTGTGAGATCTCCTTGGGTAAAGGAAAGCATTTTAGAAGAATACATGGTCATAAATGGTTCAACAGGGTGAATTCCTTTTATTTACCTTGTGATTAAGCTATATATATTAGGAAATCATAGCCAAGAGACCTACAGAATACACACTTAAAGACATAGGGTAAATTCAGTGCCTATATTAATAAGGGTCCTTGGGCTTTAACTGCATATGTACCTTTTCTCTATTTTTTCTCATTTATTTTCTAAATACTTAAGTTTTTTTAAAAGCTACACTTTTCTAATTAAAATTGTTCCTTAGTGTGACATGTTTCAATTAATCATTAGTGTCTTTTTCAAGTTATAATTAATATATTATGACATATGTGCTTGCTGATATGGTTCTATCTCACAAAGCATAAAGATTTATAAAGATGGTAAAGAGGAACTTTTTGCTGAGGAGATCATATGGGTGATTGTATCTTTGATCTGGATTTCTCCCAGCCCTCCAGAGTCTCAGTGATCCAATATGGACAATCCATGAAGTTAACCTTGACTTGCAAGCAGGGAGCAGGAAAACCATTTAACTTTTCAATCAATTTAATTTTTTATGCCTTTTAGCACTAATGGCTTTGCTTGTCTCATTTGCTTTTTTTAAATTCGGTCACTGTTGTTTTAAATTAGTAAACAAATCAGGAATCCTTATTTAATAGAAACTTTTCTGAATGTAGTGAAATATTCTGAGTCATGGCCTTAAATGATTTCACACACAAATCAATATAAGTTTGAAATGCCCTTTCAGGTTTCGTGGCTGGTAGTAGTTTATTTAAGAAAAATAGAATTCCTTGAACTTTAATAACTTACATTCTATCTTGATGTCAAGTGGAATTTCTCATTTTAAACCATACTACTCTTTCTGCAAAATTCAATTTTCAAGTCTACTTTACCATGAACTTAAAAAGTGGATGGTTATTTTCCAATATCTATTAAAAGTTGGACTGGCCTCGACCTCAGATGGCTGGACAATATTTTAACATTTCATGGCTGAGCTGAGGGAAGGGAAGAGTAAGGGACTTTGATTTTATGAACACATACAAAAAAAAAAAAAAAGAATTTGTGAGATCTCCTTGGGTAAAGGAAAGCATTTTAGAAGAATACATGGTCATAAATGGTTCAACAGGGTGAATTCCTTTTATTTACCTTGTGATTAAGCTATATATATTAGGAAATCATAGCCAAGAGACCTACAGAATACACACTTAAAGACATAGGGTAAATTCAGTGCCTATATTAATAAGGGTCCTTGGGCTTTAACTGCATATGTACCTTTTCTCTATTTTTTCTCATTTATTTTCTAAATACTTAAGTTTTTTTAAAAGCTACACTTTTCTAATTAAAATTGTTCCTTAGTGTGACATGTTTCAATTAATCATTAGTGTCTTTTTCAAGTTATAATTAATATATTATGACATATGTGCTTGCTGATATGGTTCTATCTCACAAAGCATAAAGATTTATAAAGATGGTAAAGAGGAACTTTTTGCTGAGGAGATCATATGGGTGATTGTATCTTTGATCTGGATTTCTCCCAGCCCTCCAGAGTCTCAGTGATCCAATATGGACAATCCATGAAGTTAACCTTGACTTGCAAGCAGGGAGCAGGAAAACCATTTAACTTTTCAATCAATTTAATTTTTTATGCCTTTTAGCACTAATGGCTTTGCTTGTCTCATTTGCTTTTTTTAAATTCGGTCACTGTTGTTTTAAATTAGTAAACAAATCAGGAATCCTTATTTAATAGAAACTTTTCTGAATGTAGTGAAATATTCTGAGTCATGGCCTTAAATGATTTCACACACAAATCAATATAAGTTTGAAATGCCCTTTCAGGTTTCGTGGCTGGTAGTAGTTTATTTAAGAAAAATAGAATTCCTTGAACTTTAATAACTTACATTCTATCTTGATGTCAAGTGGAATTTCTCATTTTAAACCATACTACTCTTTCTGCAAAATTCATTTTTCAAATCTACTTTACCATGAACTTAAAAAGTGGATGGTTATTTTCCAAATATATCCGAAGACTAAAACCCATATAACCTTAATGTAGTCATTTTTAAATTATTGCAGTAGCCTTGTTTTATTATTTCCCTCTGGATACTTTCATAGAACATGGTGCCAATGTCTGGATATACAGATAGAAATAAAACATTATCAGAGCAATAAAGAAAAGACACTTCTCAATAGACTATGACAACTCTCTGTCACCTGTAACCTATCCTTGTCTCCAAAGATGGCACCAGTAAAAGAAACTGTGGAGTGATTACCAGAAGACTACCCAGGTATGACTTACACACACCTTCCTCCTACCTGCCAGGACCTGAGAGTCAGTTTCAAATAAATTTACAAGAACTTAGAAACAAACAAAGGCCTTGGCTTTGCCTACTCAAGTAAGTATGAAACAATTTCACATCCAGAAAAACAGTCAGTTATTTTGAAATGAATATATAATTCCCTTCAAAGGTATATCACTACATGAGCTGTTTTCGAATTTTTAGTTGAGCATAGGCTGATCAAATTGGTTTAGGGGTTTATGGTCCCCTTTTAATATGAAGAAAATCTGATGTAAATGATAAGCACCAATATGGTTGGATTGGAAAGTGGGCCAAGATCATACCTCAAAACATAACCTCGGGGGCTTCCCTGGTGGTCCAGTGGGAAAAGACACCGCCTTGCAGTGCAAGGGGCACCAGTTTGATCTCTGGCCTGAGAAGATCCCACATGCCATGAAGCAGCTGGACCAATGCGTCCAACTACCGAGCCAGTGCTCTGGAGTGCATGCGCCCAGAGCCAGTGCTCTGCAACAAGAGAAGCCACTGCAATGGGAGGCCCACACAGGCCAAAGAACAAAGATGGATGAAAATGAATAAGTGAAAGATCAACAAAAGTGGCCAAAAAAAAAAAAAAAGTCTTTAAACATATCATTAAGGTATGAAGGTCTTTTAACACGAAATTTCACACTAAACTTTGTAAGCTAGAGTTACTATGACTATGCTCTTATTAAACTGCATTATTCAATTAAAAATGATCTAGCTAGTATCTACCATTAACTCAGACCTATAATAAACCTAACAGGTTTTCAGAGAAAATATGACTAGGGGAACTATAATAAAATTATTTCTAGAACTATTGGAATTGCACATTCCCAACAAGCCATTCTCAGACATCATGGTTGCTTACATGAAAATAACATGTGGGACTTACATATTGGTGTTGGCAGTTGATGTCAGCCATTCACCAGCTAAACCAATGATATCCAGTCCTGTGGAGAGCTGGTTGAAAAATCGAGGATGACCTAAGAGGTGAGTAAGAGACAAGTATCAAGGCAAATCCAAATTTTTCAAGTTGTCTTCAAATCAGAAAGTCTACTCTACTAGGCCACAGTGATGGAACCTCCATTCCAAGGGCCTACTAGGGATCCCCAAGAATACTGAAGGAAGGGCAGGTTGACCCACCCTGTATCAACATTTAGTACTGAAGATGTTTCCAAACTTTACATGTTTCTAAAGCATAATGCTTTTAAATTAAAAATCCAACATCATAAAAGAAAAATCTGTCCTTATCTTTTGTTGATTTCCAGATAAGTTCCTCTGCTTCGTTGTTTAAAAATACAAATCTGGATGTGATAGTCCTGTTTCTTTCCACAAATATTTCAGTTTTAATTTAACATCTCAAGCGTTGATTCCCAAATCAAAGTATACTGCTGGCGGAGGCGAGGTCGCAGGCATCAGAGGGGGCTTGTGACTGTGTGGACCAAACCCAGCCCAGGGAACGTGCCAGCTCTGTGGCCACTGCCAAGGCATGCCATCATTCTCTGGGCCTCTGTGTCAGTCCAGTAAGATATCAAACATTGGTGTGTTTTGCTCACCTGTTTTGCTCAGGGGACTGTTAAATGCATTGCTGAGGTGACCTGGCATTTACTCCATGAAACAGGAACAGACACAGCCTCATTCACTCACTGAGTTGTTGGTAGAATAATTTATATTATTATAAAACCCCAAAGCCCTCTTCAGCCCACTGTATGTTTTATCAGGCTTTGTTCTCAGCAAATTCAGGATTAGTGCCAAATTTTGGCCAACTTGGCGTTCACAGGAAAACTCATTTAACATTATGGTAAGCTAGAGTTCTATGACTCTTATTAAACTGCATTATTCAATTAAAATGATCTAGCTAGTATCTACCATTAACTCAGACCTATAATAAACCTAACAGGTTTTCAGAGAAAATATGACTAGGGGAACTATAATAAAATTATTTCTAGAACTATTGGAATTGCACATTCCCAACAAGCCATTCTCAGACATCATGGTTGCTTACATGAAAATAACATGTGGGACTTACATATTGGTGTTGGCAGTTGATGTCAGCCATTCACCAGCTAAACCAATGATATCCAGTCCTGTGGAGAGCTGGTTGAAAAATCGAGGATGACCTAAGAGGTGAGTAAGAGACAAGTATCAAGGCAAATCCAAATTTTCAAGTTGTCTTCAAATCAGAAAGTCTACTCTACTAGGCCACAGTGATGGAACCTCCATTCCAAGGGCCTACTAGGGATCCCCAAGAATACTGAAGGAAGGGCAGGTTGACCCACCCTGTATCAACATTTAGTACTGAAGATGTTTCCAAACTTTACATGTTTCTAAAGCATAATGCTTTTAAATTAAAAAAATCCAACATCATAAAAGAAAAATCTGTCCTTATCTTTTTGTTGATTTCCAGATAAGTTCCTCTGCTTCGTTGTTTAAAAATACAAATCTGGATGTGATAGTCCTGTTTCTTTCCACAAATATTTCAGTTTTTAATTTAACATCTCAAGCGTTGATTCCCAAATCAAAGTATACTGATGGAGGAGGAGAGGTTGCAGGCCTCAGAGGGGGCCTGTGACTCTGTGGACCAAACCCAGTCCAGGGAACGTGCCAGCTCTGTGGCCACTGCCAAGGCATGCCATCATTCTCTGGGCCTCTGTGTCAGTCCAGTAAGATATCAAACATTGGTGTGTTTTGCTCACCTGTTTTGCTCAGGGGACTGTTAAATGCATTGCTGAGGTGACCTGGCATTTACTCCATGAAACAGGAACAGACACAGCCTCATTCACTCACTGAGTTGTTGGTAGAATAATTTATATTATTATAAAACCCCAAAGCCCTCTTCAGCCCACTGTATGTTTTATCAGGCTTTGTTCTCAGCAAATTCAGGATTAGTGCCAAATTTTGGCCAACTTGGCGTTCACAGGAAAACTCAACCCTGCACAGCAGGTTTGGCTGCCATGAAGGAGCCATCACAATAGATTATCTAGGGGTGTGTGACAGAAAACTGGTGTTAGGAAGATGTGCTGACTGCCGTGTTTCCAGCGGAAATTGCTTCTGCCTCTGTAATAACTGTCAGAGTGCTAATGTTGGAATGTTCCTGGTCTAAGGCCCTCTCTAAGCAAGTCTGCCCTTCCCTTCGTGTAAAGAGGACTCATTCAGAACATCTGGACTAGGGCTCCTTTATAGCAGAACATGCCAATCTCTGCACTTCAAGAGTCCTTGAAAAATAATACTGATCTTTAGAAAAAATAAAAGAAGCATAAACAGTAAGCTTAGTGTAAGTTCAAGGCCAGATTCTAGACATTCGTGTGGATTACTCTGAACAGCTTAAACTAGCCAATTTTGTTCTACTCAGTTCAGTGCCAGCAAGATCTATAGTATCTCCTATAATGTAACTAATTTTGTTGAAGTCTCTTTAAATACACATATGCATGTATGTATATGTATATATATGTAATACCATTTGAAAACTTAACATTTCAAGACAGGTTTGAATTCTAAATAAATGCAATCACACCATTTGACTATCAAATATGTTACATAGCAGAGACAAGAGATCGACATAGACAGACTAACAAATGCCTTCAAATGAAAGCAAAACAATATCTCATTGTCTATTAAAATATAAAGGACACTCAAATCTTATTTTGCTCTTGGCTACACCCTAATGCCCCCAAAATCTTATACCAGAATTTCTATCAAGTAACAAAACGAGCTAATTTAAATTTTAGTTCTCCTAATGACACTGTACTGAGTAGCACATATCTGTCAGTCCAGTAAGATATCAAACATTGGTGTGTTTTGCTCACCTGTTTTGCTCAGGGGACTGTTAAATGCATTGCTGAGGTGACCTGGCATTTACTCCATGAAACAGGAACAGACACAGCCTCATTCACTCACTGAGTTGTTGGTAGAATAATTTATATTATTATAAAACCCCAAAGCCCTCTTCAGCCCACTGTATGTTTTATCAGGCTTTGTTCTCAGCAAATTCAGGATTAGTGCCAAATTTTGGCCAACTTGGCGTTCACAGGAAAACTCAACCCTGCACAGCAGGTTTGGCTGCCATGAAGGAGCCATCACAATAGATTATCTAGGGGTGTGTGACAGAAAACTGGTGTTAGGAAGATGTGCTGACTGCCGTGTTTCCAGCGGAAATTGCTTCTGCCTCTGTAATAACTGTCAGAGTGCTAATGTTGGAATGTTCCTGGTCTAAGGCCCTCTCTAAGCAAGTCTGCCCTTCCCTTCGTGTAAAGAGGACTCATTCAGAACATCTGGACTAGGGCTCCTTTATAGCAGAACATGCCAATCTCTGCACTTCAAGAGTCCTTGAAAAATAATACTGATCTTTAGAAAAAATAAAAGAAGCATAAACAGTAAGCTTAGTGTAAGTTCAAGGCCAGATTCTAGACATTCGTGTGGATTACTCTGAACAGCTTAAACTAGCCAATTTTGTTCTACTCAGTTCAGTGCCAGCAAGATCTATAGTATCTCCTATAATGTAACTAATTTTGTTGAAGTCTCTTTAAATACACATATGCATGTATGTATATGTATATATATGTAATACCATTTGAAAACTTAACATTTCAAGACAGGTTTGAATTCTAAATAAATGCAATCACACCATTTGACTATCAAATATGTTACATAGCAGAGACAAGAGATCGACATAGACAGACTAACAAATGCCTTCAAATGAAAGCAAAACAATATCTCATTGTCTATTAAAATATAAAGGACACTCAAATCTTATTTTGCTCTTGGCTACACCCTAATGCCCCCAAAATCTTATACCAGAATTTCTATCAAGTAACAAAACGAGCTAATTTAAATTTTAGTTCTCTATAGTCAATGGAATAACTGACACTGTACTGAGTAGCACATATCGTAGAGTCAGATGGGGGAGAAAGAAGAAGTATTTTATATATTTTTAAGTAAATTTTTGAACAAATAAACTTAAAGGGCAAAAAAAAAAAAAAAGACATGGAGGAGGAAATCTATTGATTAAGAGGCATATTAAGCAGTTGCAATGTGGGGGATTTATTTGGATCCTGACTCAAACTGTAACAGGATAAAATAAAACATTTATGACATTCATATAATAACTGGAAATTTGACCACTGACTGAATATGTGATATTAAGGGACTTTCATTTTTTTCAGATATACCAATGAGGGTGTGATTTTTTTAAGAGTCCTTGAGGAACAATTGCAGTATACTAACACATATATATGGAATCTAGTAAGATGGTATAAATACACATGCAGAGCAGTGATGGAGAAACAGACATTGCGAACAGACCTATGGACACTTGGGGGGAGGGAAGATCAGGCAAGAGGTATGGAAAGAGCAACATGGAAACCTACACTATCATATGTAAAAGAGATAACCACTGTGATTAAGCTGTAAGACTAAGGGAACTTACATGAGGGCTATGCATCAACCTGTGGGGTTGGATGAGGGTGGGGAAAGGGAGTGGGGCTTGGGTGGGAGGGGTCAAGGATATACCTATCACTGTTTTGGGATTATGTATAGCTGTAAACAACAACACTCTGTAAAAGACACATAACAATAACTTCGCTGTATTCCTGAAACTAATGCAACACTGTAAAACAACCAAACCCCAATAATAATAATAAAGAGTCCTTGAGGATAAAGAATATTTATAAATGAAGTAATATTATGTTCCATGTTATATGGAAGTGGGGGCAGGTGAAACAAAACTGGCATAAGCTGATAATAGTGGAAGCTGGGTGTTGGGGTATACAGAATTCATCAGACCATTTTACTTTCATATAAGCCTAAAATTCCCATGATGAAAAGCTCGAAAAAAGAAAAACTAAAGAAGGCAGCCTATCTACTGTGACTGAGGGTTGACTCGTGTCTCTCTCAGTTCATGGAAAATCTATATATATATTGGTTCCTTATATCAGAAGTCTTTGTTAATTTGTCAGTTTGTAGGGAATTGCCCAAATGCCATCATTATCTCTCTGCAGACTCTACCCAGGTCAGTATATTTTCGTTTTAAAACCCTATTTGTTATTCTGGCTATGTATTAACACCCTTAAAAAGTATCTTCCATGGTGTGGAATACCTGGACATACTCTAAGGCTCTGGTAGCTACATCTAGAGACCAGCAACCAGGAACGGTGCATTCCCAGGACAGCAACAGGACACTTTGCCAGGGTCAGCACCCTGAGAGGAAGGCTGCACCTTGCCTGAAGATTATGAACTCTATAAATGTACATATCTGCTTCTAGAAGCTGCTCTGAAGACCAGGGATGGATGGCTGCAGGCTGAATATGTAAGTGGATTCATAAACTCAGCTCTAATAATAATCCATGCTTCCCTGACCCTTGATACTTCAGTTTTGTAGGCAATATGAGATGTTATTATGACAAATTCATGCATTTTTCTTTGAGGGGCAACACTATTCTGAGCTTTCATGATAAAACCACATGTTCTCATATCTCTGAGAAAGTGTATGTGGCATGAACTGACAAAATAAAATATACTGGACCAAAGCTAGTCAAGCTGAAACACACATGGAGAATTCTGGCTAATTTCTTTTCCTAGTCAAATAACACTATCAGGAACAGATTAGCCATCAGCACAAGGTGAGATGTAACTAAGCTGATGAGCACATTTTTCTTTAAAAATCAAACACAGACTTTGTAATAGAATTGAGTCCTGTCCCTCTTGCAGTTATTCAAGGAAGCTACATTTACAGTGGTGTTGGCAGACTTCAAAAGCCGTTTGGAACTCTTTGGTCAGCCTCATTATTTCATTATAACCCTTGTTTTTGACATCCAATGGCCCTACTTGGCTCTATTTACCACACTCTCCTCAGTCATATCTTCAGATGACCAGAAGAGTGAGCAGGGTAATAAATGAGAGAGAGGGAGAGCATGGCATCTACAAGCCAAGGAATGCCAGGGGAAATTTTCCCCAACCACTCGAAGATGGAAGAGGCAAAGATGGATCCTTCTCAAGCCTCTTCAGGGACAGCAAGGCCCTGCAGACACCTTGGGCTTTAGAAATTCTAGCATCCAGAACTGTGAGAGAATAAATTTGTCAGTTTGTAGGGAATTGCCCAAATGCCATCATTATCTCTCTGCAGACTCTACCCAGGTCAGTATATTTTCGTTTTAAAACCCTATTTGTTATTCTGGCTATGTATTAACACCCTTAAAAAGTATCTTCCATGGTGTGGAATACCTGGACATACTCTAAGGCTCTGGTAGCTACATCTAGAGACCAGCAACCAGGAACGGTGCATTCCCAGGACAGCAACAGGACACTTTGCCAGGGTCAGCACCCTGAGAGGAAGGCTGCACCTTGCCTGAAGATTATGAACTCTATAAATGTACATATCTGCTTCTAGAAGCTGCTCTGAAGACCAGGGATGGATGGCTGCAGGCTGAATATGTAAGTGGATTCATAAACTCAGCTCTAATAATAATCCATGCTTCCCTGACCCTTGATACTTCAGTTTTGTAGGCAATATGAGATGTTATTATGACAAATTCATGCATTTTTCTTTGAGGGGCAACACTATTCTGAGCTTTCATGATAAAACCACATGTTCTCATATCTCTGAGAAAGTGTATGTGGCATGAACTGACAAAATAAAATATACTGGACCAAAGCTAGTCAAGCTGAAACACACATGGAGAATTCTGGCTAATTTCTTTTCCTAGTCAAATAACACTATCAGGAACAGATTAGCCATCAGCACAAGGTGAGATGTAACTAAGCTGATGAGCACATTTTTCTTTAAAAATCAAACACAGACTTTGTAATAGAATTGAGTCCTGTCCCTCTTGCAGTTATTCAAGGAAGCTACATTTACAGTGGTGTTGGCAGACTTCAAAAGCCGTTTGGAACTCTTTGGTCAGCCTCATTATTTCATTATAACCCTTGTTTTTGACATCCAATGGCCCTACTTGGCTCTATTTACCACACTCTCCTCAGTCATATCTTCAGATGACCAGAAGAGTGAGCAGGGTAATAAATGAGAGAGAGGGAGAGCAAGGCATCTACAAGCCAAGGAATGCCAGGGAATTTCCACAACCACTAGAAGATGGAAGAGGCAAAGATGGATCCTTCTCAAGCATCTTCAGGGACAGCAAGGCCCTGCAGACACCTTGGTCTTTAGAAATTCTAGCATCCAGAACTGTGAGAGAATAAATTTCTGTTGTCTTAAGTCAGCCAGTTTATGGCAGCCATGGGGAACTAGAAAGAAAAGGAAGTGGACCTAATTCTCCCGACTTTCAAGGACAGACAAGGGCAGGATTTATCAGAAATGAGGCAGGGATGAAAATGGAAGAATGAAAGAAGTGGGGAATGGACCATTCTTGTTCTCTTTAGGTTGTGAATAACCTAAAACCAAGAATGAAAACTCTTTATATAGAACGTGACACAGCACCATGTATCTGTAACTTTTATTTTTTAAACAGAAGTGACTATTTATTTTTTATTTTTTTGGTTACTTTTATTGGTCTTTCATTTATCTATGTTCATCCATCTTTGTTCTTTGGCCTGTTCTCAGGCCTTCCATCGCAGTGGCCTCTGTCGCTGAAGAGCTCTGGGTCCGGGCACATGTGCCCCAGAGCTCCAGCTCAGTAATTGGAAACATCGGTCCAGCCACTCCATGGCACATGGGATCTTCCCAGGCCAGGGATTGAACTGGAGCTCCTTGCACTACAAGGCGGTGTCCTTACCCACTGGACCACCAGGGAAGCCCTATCTGTAACTTTTAAATCTATTTTTACAACAGTAAACAATGATGGGTTTTGCCAGGGCTGAGCCTTCCACCAACTGCCACCGCCTCCAGTGGTTCTGTGGTCATGGAACACATTGCTGCCTTCCCACACCAGGGTTTACATTTCTCCTTCAA
The DNA here is from genome assembly GCA_022376925.1 of Tragulus kanchil. NCBI lineage: Eukaryota > Metazoa > Chordata > Mammalia > Artiodactyla > Tragulidae > Tragulus > Tragulus kanchil. Next base: position 267,766,334 of record JAIOJX010000026.1, on the reverse strand, counting down.
CATGACTTTGACATCCTGGTCACTGGCAAAAGTCTCATGCAGGGCAAAGTTGCTGCTGCAAGGCTCTCACCCTTACCTGTACGAACTCCATATTTCAGGGTGTCTCTGCAGTCAACCAGGATCTGCTCCAGAGACTCAGGGTGGTCAGAGAGTTCCAAGTTGAAGCCCTCCATGCCTTCCAGCAGCTGGTGGGGGTGATGGAAGTCCAGCACCTTGGTGGAGCGATCGAACGTTTTACGGACATAGTTGAGGAGTATGTCTACCACCTCCAGTAGGAACTGCACTGTTTGCTCTTCCCCATTCTTAGCCGGAAGCAGATCTGAGGGGGAAAAGCCAATGAGTGGTCACCACCTGACTCATATCTGGATTCCCTCAGTTTAGAAATCCCTAATATCATAGCATCTTTATAGGCTTAATTTCCTTCCAGGATATGTATGTGCATTAAGAATCTGATGTACCATCTCTCCGGAAAAATGTATATAAGCATATACACAGAAGTGTTGCATATACTCCCTGGAAATTCACAACTTTCTGATAGTTAATCTGCTCATAAATAGAGTGCTTTGGGAAGCCACGAGCAGCCTGCCAACTTCTGTTACCCATTTGGGCACCTGTCAGGCGTGTGATGGACAGGGCCTCTGTTTTGCTCCTCTAGGACCAGGTATGTCTCTGTACATATGGCTCAGACACTGGGCTTTCGGTTTGGTGTCTAGACGTACCTGATCTGTTGCTGGTGGTAGGTGAGGCTTCCGTGGGTACAGGCTGAGGACCCCCTAAAGAGGGTAGTTCTTTATGGTATCCTTAGACTGGAAACTAGAACTGGAAGACGGAGCTCAGGAGGGCAGCTGAGGGAACTTCTGTCTCCTGACCTTAGCCCCAGGACCCTGGCCTTTGAGATGCCCTGAGGTGACTGTGGGTCCCATTTTCTGTTAGGCAGAGGCATACTGGGGAGTAACCACGGAGAAAGGCTGAAGCTGTCAGCCCTAGCTCAAGAACAGACTGACAGTAACAAAGCTCTGTGTCTGTTCGTTGGATTATCTCTCCCAGGTTTAGTGATTCTTGTTTATTGACCCGGTTTAGCCTCCATGGCTTGTGGGGAGTTCATGGAAGGGCAGGGTGGTGGGTTTATGTTTAAGCTGGTTGGGCAAGCACCTTCTGAGACTAATGTTGTAGGGGCAGCAATAGTGAGTGTAAGACATCAAGAGGCAAAAGAGCTCAGGATCTGCTCCAGAGACTCAGGGTGGTCAGAGAGTTCCAAGTTGAAGCCCTCCATGCCTTCCAGCAGCTGGTGGGGGTGATGGAAGTCCAGCACCTTGGTGGAGCGATCGAACGTTTTACGGACATAGTTGAGGAGTATGTCTACCACCTCCAGTAGGAACTGCACTGTTTGCTCTTCCCCATTCTTAGCCGGAAGCAGATCTGGGGGGGAAAAGCCAATGAGTGGTCACCACCTGACTCATATCTGGATTCCCTCAGTTTAGAAATCCCTAATATCATAGCATCTTTATAGGCTTAATTTCCTTCCAGGATATGTATGTGCATTAAGAATCTGATGTACCATCTCTCCGGAAAAATGTATATAAGCATATACACAGAAGTGTTGCATATACTCCCTGGAAATTCACAACTTTCTGATAGTTAATCTGCTCATAAATAGAGTGCTTTGGGAAGCCACGAGCAGCCTGCCAACTTCTGTTACCCATTTGGGCACCTGTCAGGCGTGTGATGGACAGGGCCTCTGTTTTGCTCCTCTAGGACCAGGTATGTCTCTGTACATATGGCTCAGACACTGGGCTTTCGGTTTGGTGTCTAGACGTACCTGATCTGTTGCTGGTGGTAGGTGAGGCTTCCGTGGGTACAGGCTGAGGACCCCCTAAAGAGGGTAGTTCTTTATGGTATCCTTAGACTGGAAACTAGAACTGGAAGACGGAGCTCAGGAGGGCAGCTGAGGGAACTTCTGTCTCCTGACCTTAGCCCCAGGACCCTGGCCTTTGAGATGCCCTGAGGTGACTGTGGGTCCCATTTTCTGTTAGGCAGAGGCATACTGGGGAGTAACCACGGAGAAAGGCTGAAGCTGTCAGCCCTAGCTCAAGAACAGACTGACAGTAACAAAGCTCTGTGTCTGTTCGTTGGATTATCTCTCCCAGGTTTAGTGATTCTTGTTTATTGACCCGGTTTAGCCTCCATGGCTTGTGGGGAGTTCATGGAAGGGCAGGGTGGTGGGTTTATGTTTAAGCTGGTTGGGCAAGCACCTTCTGAGACTAATGTTGTAGGGGCAGCAATAGTGAGTGTAAGACATCAAGAGGCAAAAGAGCTCAGGAGAACATTTGGTCATGAGGCCCAGCTACACAACTTTCACAGGACAGTTTTGTTGTTGTGGTGGTCACTACTCTTGGAGGATAAATGCTATTAGGAGAATTACTGGGGGCTTCCCTGGTGGTCTAGTGGGTAAAGAGTCCACCTTGCAGTGCAGGGGGTGCAGGTTCAATTTCCGCCCAGGAAGATCCCACGTGACACAGAGTGGCTGGGCTGGTGTGTCCAATTACCGAGCCAGAGCTCTGGAGCACAGGTACCCAGAGCCGGTGCTCTGCAGTTAGAGATGCCACTGCAGTAGGAGGCCCACACAGGCCAAAGAAATAAGATGGATGAAAATAAATAAATAAAAAACCAATAAAAGAGGTCAAAATGTAAAAAAAAAAGAAAGAGAATCATTGGACTTTCTTAAATGTAAGATTGCTTTGAATTTTCAGGTTCTATGACTATATTTGTCCCTGCATGTATTTTCAGAGCTGCTTGTTTTACTGATTGCCCTCATCTGGCTTTCAAATGATAGAGACTTGGACAGTAGTAGGGAAGGAGAGAGGATGTTCTATTCAGACGTTGGGAAAGCAGTTTTGTGACGATGGTTCAGAGGGAATAACTTCTTGTAGGTTAGAAATAGCAACATTTCTGGACACAGGAAATCAATTCCAATAAGGAGCCTGCTGGCTAGCCATAGGGGTGGGGTCGGGGTGGGGAATACCTCGGGCAAACAGGTTGGAGAAGGTTGGGGAGCGGTGAGGACCCTAAAGAGGGTAGTTCTTTATGGTATCCTTAGACTGGAAACTAGAACTGGAAGGAGCTCAGGAGGGCAGCTGAGGGAACTTCTGTCTCCTGACCTTAGCCCCAGGACCCTGGCCTTTGAGATGCCCTGAGGTGACTGTGGGTCCCATTTTCTGTTAGGCAGAGGCATACTGGGGAGTAACCACGGAGAAAGGCTGAAGCTGTCAGCCCTAGCTCAAGAACAGACTGACAGTAACAAAGCTCTGTGTCTGTTCGTTGGATTATCTCTCCCAGGTTTAGTGATTCTTGTTTATTGACCCGGTTTAGCCTCCATGGCTTGTGGGGAGTTCATGGAAGGGCAGGGTGGTGGGTTTATGTTTAAGCTGGTTGGGCAAGCACCTTCTGAGACTAATGTTGTAGGGGCAGCAATAGTGAGTGTAAGACATCAAGAGGCAAAAGAGCTCAGGAGAGCATTTGGTCATGAGGCCCAGCTACACAACTTTCACAGGACAGTTTTGTTGTTGTGGTGGTCACTACTCTTGGAGGATAAATGCTATTAGGAGAATTACTGGGGGCTTCCCTGGTGGTCTAGTGGGTAAAGAGTCCACCTTGCAGTGCAGGGGGTGCAGGTTCAATTTCCGGCCCAGGAAGATCCCACGTGACACAGAGTGGCTGGGCTGGTGTGTCCAATTACCGAGCCAGAGCTCTGGAGCACAGGTACCCAGAGCCGGTGCTCTGCAGTTAGAGATGCCACTGCAGTAGGAGGCCCACACAGGCCAAAGAAATAAGATGGATGAAAATAAATAAATAAAAAACCAATAAAAGAGGTCAAAATGTAAAAAAAAAAGAAAGAGAATCATTGGACTTTCTTAAATGTAAGATTGCTTTGAATTTTCAGGTTCTATGACTATATTTGTCCCTGCATGTATTTTCAGAGCTGCTTGTTTTACTGATTGCCCTCATCTGGCTTTCAAATGATAGAGACTTGGACAGTAGTAGGGAAGGAGAGAGGATGTTCTATTCAGACGTTGGGAAAGCAGTTTTGTGACGATGGTTCAGAGGGAATAACTTCTTGTAGGTTAGAAATAGCAACATTTCTGGACACAGGAAATCAATTCCAATAAGGAGCCTGCTGGCTAGCCATAGGGGTGGGGTAGGGGTGGGGAATACCTCGGGCAAACAGGTTGGAGAAGTCGGTCTCCGTGCGCCGGAAGCGGCCATCCCTGTCGCTGTTCTCACAGGAAAGCAGGTTCTTGGAGGACTGCCTCTCCTTGAAGGCGCTCACAAGCCTGCTCTTCTCTTCCAGGCTGTTGGTCCTCTGCAAGAAGCCTGTAGCACAAGAAGCTGGGTCAGGGGAAGGGCACCCAACTCCCAGCTTCGCAGGATCAGCTGCCAGCCCAGGTTGACTCTCCAAGCAGGGTTCTTGCATCTCCTGAGAAGAAGCCACGTGTCTGTGTTTTCAATGTAAGGGCTCTGGCACTGCTCGCCTTCAGGCGGGGAGGGGGCAGTGCCAAGTGTCATCAGAGGCACAGACCCAGTCATGCAAGAGAGAAAAACAGTAAGTGAAGCCCATTCTCCTCCCTGAACATGACAGTGAATGCAGAATTAAGTCAATCGGACAGCTTCCACTCCAGTAACCAGCCCCGGGATGGGGTTTCAAGAGAAGGGACGCAAACAGAGAAGATGCTGCCAGCACTGGGTTTATGGGCTGTGCAACCAGAGGGAGGAGGGGGCGAGGACCAGCACTGAGCACTGGGAACTTGGGCACCAGGAAAATGCTGCCAGGGTTGAATGTAAGTTTACTTTTTCTGACCCAAACCCAAAGTGCAGCTTTCCCTATACCTCCCCCTCTTAAATAAAGATATTGCAGAAAGAGACAAGAAAGCCTAAAATTTTATACATGGTAATACTTAATTCTATAAACACTTATTGAACACCTATTGTGGAAGAGGATTTTGCTGAGCTTTTAGGATGGGGAACAGTTAAAAATAAGTGAGAGAGGGCTTCCCTGGTGGTCCAGTGGGTGAGGACACTGCCTTGCAGTGCAAGGGGCGCCGGTTCGATCCCTGGCCTGGGAAGATCCCACGTGCCGCGGAGCGGCTGGACCAATGTGTCCAACTAAGCCAGAGCTCTGGAGCACATGCACCCAGAGTTGGTGCTCTGTGACAACAGAGGCCACCGCAATGGGAGGCCCATGTGGGCCAAAGAACAAAGATGGATGAAAATGAATAAATGAAAGACCAATAGAAGTGGCCCGCCCGCTCCCCTCCCTCCCCAACCCGACGCCCCCCAAAAAACCCAAAATATTAAAAATAAATAAATAAATGAGAGAGATCCCTTCTTCTCCAGGAGCTTACAGTTTGGCAGCTGGTGACCAATAATGTAATAAAGCTAGAACGCAATCCAAGACCTCCATGGATATGAACTCTGAACTCAGGTGGGAGTCAAAGCCCTCTCCAATGCCCCTCAGAAGGGGTGAAAATCTCTCCTGCTTGAGGTGTACAGGACAGACACTGCTGGCGGCAAACCCAGAAGCAGGCTGAGCTGAAAGGGACGGAGACTCTGCAACCAGGAGCACCACTGCCTCCCTCGGTACCTCCACCCATCCCTGCTTCCGTAGGCCCACTTCTTTCCCTCAGCATCTCCTTCAATGCAGCCTCAGTTTTGGTTGGAAATACAAAACCCTGAAAAGAGGAAGAAAGTTCCAAGCTTCCTGGTGACCCCAAAGCTGTATTTGTAGATTCCAAGATCCTCGGGGAGTCACAAACATCACCAGGCAGGCTTGGAGGAAAGTCCCAGGAGGTTTGAAGAGAAGCAAGGTATTCTGGGGAATTCGGCTTTACTTCCCCAGGACTGCAATTCAGTGGTAAGGGCTGGAGGAAGGAGGGCTGCAAGCGGAAGGCTGGGTGATTACAATCCTCCCACACGCAGAAGCAGGGTCTATTTTGGAGGGAAGACAAGGAAGGCAGAGGCACCAGGCCTTTCATTGTGCCCAGCACCTTTTAAACTTATCACCAAAGCTCTGAAGGACACAGAAGGGAGCATACACTATCGTAGAGCTCCGCCCTTTGGATACAAAGATGTAGGGGGTGTATCCTCTCCCTCACCTCGTCTACTTGCTGAATTCCTCTCCCAAACCCCCAGAGTCCTAAACCAGAAGCCCAGCATTCACTTGCCAGTGAGATACAGGATCACCTTAGAGACTATCACCAAAGTCCAACTAAGCCAGAGCTCTGGAGCACATGCACCCAGAGTTGGTGCTCTGTGACAACAGAGGCCACCGCAATGGGAGGCCCATGTGGGCCAAAGAACAAAGATGGATGAAAATAGATAAATGAAAGACCAATAGAAGTGGGCCACCCACCCGTCTCCTCCCCAACCCGACGCCCCCCAAAAAACCCAAAATATTAAAAATAAATAAATAAATGAGAGAGATCCCTTCTTCTCCAGGAGCTTACAGTTTGGCAGCTGGTGACCAATAATGTAATAAAGCTAGAACGCAATCCAAGACCTCCATGGATATGAACTCTGAACTCAGGTGGGAGTCAAAGCCCTCTCCAATGCCCCTCAGAAGGGGTGAAAATCTCTCCTGCTTGAGGTGTACAGGACAGACACTGCTGGCGGCAAACCCAGAAGCAGGCTGAGCTGAAAGGGACGGAGACTCTGCAACCAGGAGCACCACTGCCTCCCTCGGTACCTCCACCCATCCCTGCTTCCGTAGGCCCACTTCTTTCCCTCAGCATCTCCTTCAATGCAGCCTCAGTTTTGGTTGGAAATACAAAACCCTGAAAAGAGGAAGAAAGTTCCAAGCTTCCTGGTGACCCCAAAGCTGTATTTGTAGATTCCAAGATCCTCGGGGAGTCACAAACATCACCAGGCAGGCTTGGAGGAAAGTCCCAGGAGGTTTGAAGAGAAGCAAGGTATTCTGGGGAATTCGGCTTTACTTCCCCAGGACTGCAATTCAGTGGTAAGGGCTGGAGGAAGGAGGGCTGCAAGCGGAAGGCTGGGTGATTACAATCCTCCCACACGCAGAAGCAGGGTCTATTTTTGGAGGGAAGACAAGGAAGGCAGAGGCACCAGGCCTTTCATTGTGCCCAGCACCTTTTAAACTTATCACCAAAGCTCTGAAGGACACAGAAGGGAGCATACACTATCGTAGAGCTCCGCCCTTTGGATACAAAGATGTAGGGGGTGTATCCTCTCCCTCACCTCGTCTACTTGCTGAATTCCTCTCCCAAACCCCCAGAGTCCTAAACCAGAAGCCCAGCATTCACTTGCCAGTGAGATACAGGATCACCTGGCTCCCAAGTGAGACTGCTCCCCTACGCCCAGCATAGACAGCAGTGGAGTCTCGGTCTTTCCGGCTGAAACGAGCAAGTCTGCACACGCTAACAGAGACAAGAGGTCCTGCCTTGCGGAATTCCCACTCTCTAGGTCTCTGGTTGACTCTGACTTACTCCTTATAAAAGTCTCTGCCTTGAACCCCCTGAGCATCTCCTTTCCTCTGGGGAAGGACCAGGACCCGCATTTGGGCTTTGGATATTATCTCCAAAGGAGTTCTTAACAGAGACACTTCCAGAAGTGTTCTGATGGGAACGGGACATGACAATGATGACTCGACTTGAAACCTGCATCCCATTCCTGGACCACACTAGGAATGAGTGTTCTCTATACTTCTTGTAATTATCTTACGCACAGCACAACTTATACTGCATTATACCCTGTGTTCAAAGCCATTAATTTGCCAATATAAACAGTTAATAGATATTACTTATGGAATAACAGTTTTGAGGGGAAGGTATATGTTTTCTAAGATATTGGGAGTCTCAAACAAACAAACAAAAAGGTCAATAACCTCGGCTTCTCTGGGCTCTGAGAGGTTCTGGGAGGAACTGTATGCTTCTCCAAGGATGAGGAGGGCATGGGTTTTTTTTCCCGAGTGGGGCTTCTAACTCAGCCTGGCATAAGGCTCGCCTGGCCAAGGGAGAAAGTGAGGCCTGAAGCCCAAGGCCCTGTTGTCAGCTCACTAAGCTGCAGCAGGGAACTGCATCTCCCTAGAGGAAGGGGCTTACATATATATGTATATATATATAAATTTTTAATTTCAAGAAAAACCATAAGTACAGAATATTTGAAATCTATGTTTAAATGTTGGTGACTGACACAAAATTCAACATACACACACACCGCATGGGCTAGGTAAAACAGCTCAGGGGCTGTACGTGCAAGCCAGCTTGGGAGTTGTGCATAATGTGGTTGAGCCCCAAGGACTAAGCTAGAACTCAGGGCTCCCTGCATCTCTTTCTATTTAGGTCATGTCATGATGCCTGGAGCCACCCTGCTCTCTACCTGCTGGCACAACCCCGGGTTTCTCCTGGATTCTGCCCCCAGAGCTAAGGATCCCACTGGTGAGACCAGGGCCCTTCCTAGGAGCTTTGCTTTCCTGGCTGGGGTGGGTGGGGGATCCAGGAGAGGGGATAAGAGAGTGTGAGGGGTTGAATCTTGGCAAGGCAATGAAATGTTTAATAGGGGTTACCCAGGGCAATGGATTTGGAAGTGAGAAGATGACTGTTAGTCCCTCAACTATCTTAAGGTGAAAAGTCAAACCAGTCTGGACAGTGTCAGGTCGAGAGGGCATCGTTCAAGCCCAGGAAAGTCTGGGATAAAGCGGGGGTGGGCATCTGTCTGTGGAGGAGGGAAGGGGCTGTGGATTCAGGTTAAAACCTAAGACTCTGGTAACCAGACTAAAACGGAAAGGCAAAGTTGGCCCAAAGTATGGAAAAACAAATCCTCCTGCTGCTTTGTTTCCTTTCAGAGTCAAATCTATTGTAAAGTCTCCTACCTAGCCTATGGTCCGAAAAGCGCTCCTCAACACAGTCTCCTATCGCAGGGGCGGCAACTTTCTTGAAATTAGTGTTGAGGAGGAGGAAAAAACAGAAGAAACTCCTCGAAGGCGGTAGCCCCCAAATGCCCCAGATAGCCTCTTCAGGGGAGGTTGACGCAAACCTCTACTCCCCAGTTCCCAGATCCCTAAGCCCAGACCCAGGGATGACCCTGCCCCTTTTTAGGGGCGCTTCCGGTGTTTCCCCCCAAGCAGCGTTTAGTCTTTCTCTTCTCCCAGACTCCGGGGGGCTGCGGTCGGGGCAGCAGGGGACACCGCCCCAGGCCAGGTTCGGGAAGCGGGATGGGGATGGCCTCGGGCCGCCTGCAGGAAGGCAGGCGGCCTAGGGCCGCGAGGAGAGCAGCCCTCAACCCCAGCCTCCGCACCCCGTCCTCCACCGCGGCGGGCGCCCAGGGCTCGCTCGTTCCGCCTGCCCGGCTGCATGACAATGACGGCTGCTGAAGCCGAGCGCCGCGGCCGCGCCGCCGAAGGGACCTGGCGCGAAACGGGCCATTAAGTCGGGAGTGGCGGCTGGGGGAGGGGGCTGTCTATAGAACAAAGCTCGGCGCCGCCAGCCGCCCCGCGCGGGCGCCCGTCCCGGGGAGAGGGCAGACCCGGGCCGCCCCGCCGCCAGGCTAGGCTTCCGCGGCCAAACGCCCAGGTCCTCGCGTTGACCCACCCTTCCTCGCCGTAAACGCGTCTGGGATCCAGGGGCTCCTGTGGATCTGGGGACCCAGAATCGCAGGGAAGGCACCGCGCAGCCGGGCGGAGAATGGAGGGTAACTCACAGAAACTGCTAAGTAACTCTTCACGCTCAGGCCACAGACTGCTACCGCCCCGGGACGAGCCGGCCCAGAGGCCACGGGCTCGCTGGGCCGCCCTCGGGCGCCCCGGGGGCTGGCTGGGTGGGCGAGCCCGCGCCCGCGCCCCGCTATCTCCCCGGCGCAGCAGCTGAAGGATGGCCTTTTAATAAGCCCCTCGTTAATCTTCCCCCGCCTCCGCAGACCCTGCCCGGGGACGTCGTATTTTCTGGCCCGATAAGGCTAGAGATTTTAGACGGTGAAATGTAGCAAGGAAAGCAAGTCCTCATTGTTCAGCCGGAGCCACTCAGCTGTGTCCCTTTGAACAAATCTCCCTTTCTTGAAATTAGTGTTGAGGAGGAGGAAAAAACAGAAGAAACTCCTCGAAGGCGGTAGCCCCCAAATGCCCCAGATAGCCTCTTCAGGGGAGGTTGACGCAAACCTCTACTCCCCAGTTCCCAGATCCCTAAGCCCAGACCCAGGGATGACCCTGCCCCTTTTTAGGGGCGCTTCCGGTGTTTCCCCCCAAGCAGCGTTTAGTCTTTCTCTTCTCCCAGACTCCGGGGGGCTGCGGTCGGGGCAGCAGGGGACACCGCCCCAGGCCAGGTTCGGGAAGCGGGATGGGGATGGCCTCGGGCCGCCTGCAGGAAGGCAGGCGGCCTAGGGCCGCGAGGAGAGCAGCCCTCAACCCCAGCCTCCGCACCCCGTCCTCCACCGCGGCGGGCGCCCAGGGCTCGCTCGTTCCGCCTGCCCGGCTGCATGACAATGACGGCTGCTGAAGCCGAGCGCCGCGGCCGCGCCGCCGAAGGGACCTGGCGCGAAACGGGCCATTAAGTCGGGAGTGGCGGCTGGGGGAGGGGGCTGTCTATAGAACAAAGCTCGGCGCCGCCAGCCGCCCCGCGCGGGCGCCCGTCCCGGGGAGAGGGCAGACCCGGGCCGCCCCGCCGCCAGGCTAGGCTTCCGCGGCCAAACGCCCAGGTCCTCGCGTTGACCCACCCTTCCTCGCCGTAAACGCGTCTGGGATCCAGGGGCTCCTGTGGATCTGGGGACCCAGAATCGCAGGGAAGGCACCGCGCAGCCGGGCGGAGAATGGAGGGTAACTCACAGAAACTGCTAAGTAACTCTTCACGCTCAGGCCACAGACTGCTACCGCCCCGGGACGAGCCGGCCCAGAGGCCACGGGCTCGCTGGGCCGCCCTCGGGCGCCCCGGGGGCTGGCTGGGTGGGCGAGCCCGCGCCCGCGCCCCGCTATCTCCCCGGCGCAGCAGCTGAAGGATGGCCTTTTAATAAGCCCCTCGTTAATCTTCCCCCGCCTCCGCAGACCCTGCCCGGGGACGTCGTATTTTCTGGCCCGATAAGGCTAGAGATTTTAGACGGTGAAATGTAGCAAGGAAAGCAAGTCCTCATTGTTCAGCCGGAGCCACTCAGCTGTGTCCCTTTGAACAAATCTCCCTTTTACCTTAAAAAAAAAAAAAAAAAAAACTCACACCCCTTGGGCGTTTTTTATTTCAGATCCTGACATCTCCAGGGTCTCCAGTTCTTTCTCCCCCTCCAGCTCCCAGATCTATTTTCCTTCCTTTCTGGCGAATCGTGCCCGACCTCCCAGTTCCCTCTTGCAGTCCCACGCCCCCTCGGCTCCCTCCCTCTCCCCTTCTATCAAGGGCAAGCTCTGCAAAACGTCTAGCTGGCCGCTGCCCGCGCCTCCTCCGGGCAGACCACCTAGGACTGCGGGCAATTCTTTCTTTTGGCCTTCGAGTCCTCAAAGAACGCGGCCTGAATCCGTTTGACATCTCGAGGCAAAAACGTCCAGCTGAGAAGGTCACTTTCAACACGAATGAGGGAGAAGGAAGGGGTACTACACATCAGCCGCCGTCTTATTTGGATATCTCGCCTTGCGCCTGTTCCCAGTAAAACCAGACCTTTCCACTCCACCTTGGCGACGCGCAGGCTGAGCGCTCGGGTCAGAACTGCCTCAGCGCGGGGTAAGAAGAGTGGGGCTGTCGTCCTGGGGTGCTCTGCCCGACCATAGCCAGGGGAGCCCCGAGGTCTCAAGACCCCAGGATCCCATTGGAAAAGATCCCTCGGGGACACGCCAGAAGAGGGCAGAGGAAGGTCAAGACCCGTAGAGGAGCATCTCTGCCGGGCGTCGGGGCTGTAGACGCTTCGGAAAACTGGTCTCAGGAGCCAGAAGTCCCTTCCGCGTAAGTCCCACTCTCCCAGACCCACAAAGCCCGCTCGCCTCGCCGCCCGCTGAGGCCCCAGAGAGCCCTTTCACTTACCACAGATCTTCAGCCCCAGCTTTCTGGTGCACCCATGGGCCACACCGCACCAGGTGTCATATGCTAGAAAACGAGAGACATGCAATCAGTGAGGCTCGGACAGTCCAGACCGGTGGAAGGCAAAGGTGTTCTGGGAAGGGTGAGGGCAGGTCTTTGCCAGTACAGTGCCTCATTAAAAAGCTCTTTCTCAAACGATGCTAAGAGCCTGATCTTTGGGCTAACGGGGAGACTCGTGCCCTCGGAGATTCCAGTACACTCCCTTCCAGATTCTACATCAGGCCCGGAACAGTGTCTCTGAGGGACCGCGTGTCCAGTACTCTGCTCAGCCTCAAAGCGACCCCAGCCACTCAAGCTGGGTAACCACCGAAGGGTCAGAATGGGACAGGGCTGATGCCATGTGCAAAGGCCAGGCCCGGCTCCTCTGTTGCCCGGCATCCACCTGCAGGCCCTGTCCCTTGGTCTGGCCCCGCAGACTCCAAGGGCGGACCACGGCAGCCCGGAAAGGGAACACAGAGACATCTGGGACCAACGCATCTCATAATTTCTTGGCGGGTCTCCAGCCGAGTGGCAGCTTAAAATAAACTGGCATGAAATGGGGTCGCGGAAGAGTTCAGGAATTAATTGGGTGAAAAATAGTATTTGACTAGATGATCGGGCTCGCTTGGCTGCTCTTCAGTGGGACTGGGGAGTTGGTAAGACAATAGTGCCCCTCGGGTCCTCATCCCCTGCCCCTCTTCTTAACCTGCCCCTCATTAACCCTTTCCTCCGGCATCTCCAGAAGTGAAGCGAATTGGACACTTTTCCTCTAGGTCTAAATCGGGAACTGGCGCTGCTGGATTCTCAAACTCCTCAGTGTCTTTCCTGCCTTCGGGGTTCAACGTCCATACAGGAGCACCGGCTGCCTGCGGAGCCTGCAGGCAAGCCTGTGTGGTGGGCCTTGTGAGAAAATCCCCCCTGATCCCTCATAGCAAGGCGCCTCAATCACTCCCACTCTCCCAGACCCACAAAGCCCGCTCCGCCCTGAGGCCCCAGAGAGCCCTTTCACTTACCACAGATCTTCAGCCCCAGCTTTCTGGTGCACCCATGGGCCACACCGCACCAGGTGTCATATGCTAGAAAACGAGAGACATGCAATCAGTGAGGCTCGGACAGTCCAGACCGGTGGAAGGCAAAGGTGTTCTGGGAAGGGTGAGGGCAGGTCTTTGCCAGTACAGTGCCTCATTAAAAAGCTCTTTCTCAAACGATGCTAAGAGCCTGATCTTTGGGCTAACGGGGAGACTCGTGCCCTCGGAGATTCCAGTACACTCCCTTCCAGATTCTACATCAGGCCCGGAACAGTGTCTCTGAGGGACCGCGTGTCCAGTACTCTGCTCAGCCTCAAAGCGACCCCAGCCACTCAAGCTGGGTAACCACCGAAGGGTCAGAATGGGACAGGGCTGATGCCATGTGCAAAAGGCCAGGCCCGGCTCCTCTGTTGCCCGGCATCCACCTGCAGGCCCTGTCCCTTGGTCTGGCCCCGCAGACTCCAAGGGCGGACCACGGCAGCCCGGAAAGGGAACACAGAGACATCTGGGACCAACGCATCTCATAATTTCTTGGCGGGTCTCCAGCCGAGTGGCAGCTTAAAATAAACTGGCATGAAATGGGGTCGCGGAAGAGTTCAGGAATTAATTGGGTGAAAAATAGTATTTGACTAGATGATCGGGCTCGCTTGGCTGCTCTTCAGTGGGACTGGGGAGTTGGTAAGACAATAGTGCCCCTCGGGTCCTCATCCCCTGCCCCTCTTCTTAACCTGCCCCTCATTAACCCTTTCCTCCGGCATCTCCAGAAGTGAAGCGAATTGGACACTTTTCCTCTAGGTCTAAATCGGGAACTGGCGCTGCTGGATTCTCAAACTCCTCAGTGTCTTTCCTGCCTTCGGGGTTCAACGTCCATACAGGAGCACCGGCTGCCTGCGGAGCCTGCAGGCAAGCCTGTGTGGTGGGCCTTGTGAGAAAATCCCCCCTGATCCCTCATAGCAAGGCGCCTCCAATCACTCCCATCCCCCACCCCACTCTGGCCCGGGCCTTCAGCCGGAGTGAATGTTGGCTGCGATAAGGAGAGTGACATTCATTAAACCCAAGGCACAACAGAGCCTCAATGGGGAGAAAAATGAGCCCAATGTCAGTGAGACAGCAGGTTACAGATGGAACTTCTGCAACAGACAGTAAAGTGGTCAAAGCTAAACCCTAAGAACAACACCTTTAAGGTAAAGCGCTATTTCCACCTGGTACTGGCTTTCATTTTAAACACCAACTTACCTAATCCTCATAACCCTATGAAGTAAGAGGAATGTTCTTCTAAGACTCATTTTATAAATAATAACATGGAAGCTCAGAGAGGCTAGGAGAGTGTTCCAAGGTTACTCAGCTGTGGCATCGGAGTTCAGACCCATTGCATGCCTTTCAGAGTTGGGAATTACAGTGAAAGAAAGGGAAAGAGATAGGAAGTGAGAGAGTCTCTTTGACCTAGCCAGAGTAGGGAAGACCAAGGGGTCTAGGGCACAGAGGAGGGGTCGCTGGAGCAAGAGGTCTCGTAAGATTGTGTGGATTAAGCAAGGCTACCTTCCAGGAGACCTTGGAGGGACAGAGAAGCAGAGCCAGCTGGGCGGGCAAGAGAGCCCGTGAACCCTGGATGCTCACACCATAGCTGGGCTGTTGGAGTGGGAGACAAGAGAGGTGCTTCTCAGGACCTATGTTTCAGGATCTTCCTCGGCCCATTCTCGGCAATTTTTCCTCCGGCATCTCCAGAAGTGAAGCGAATTGGACACTTTTCCTCTAGGTCTAAATCGGGAACTGGCGCTGCTGGATTCTCAAACTCCTCAGTGTCTTTCCTGCCTTCGGGGTTCAACGTCCATACAGGAGCACCGGCTGCCTGCGGAGCCTGCAGGCAAGCCTGTGTGGTGGGCCTTGTGAGAAAATCCCCCCTGATCCCTCATAGCAAGGCGCCTCCAATCACTCCCATCCCCCACCCCACTCTGGCCCGGGCCTTCAGCCGGAGTGAATGTTGGCTGCGATAAGGAGAGTGACATTCATTAAACCCAAGGCACAACAGAGCCTCAATGGGGAGAAAAATGAGCCCAATGTCAGTGAGACAGCAGGTTACAGATGGAACTTCTGCAACAGACAGTAAAGTGGTACGAAAGCTAAACCCTAAGAACAACACCTTTAAGGTAAAGCGCTATTTCCACCTGGTACTGGCTTTCATTTTAAACACCAACTTACCTAATCCTCATAACCCTATGAAGTAAGAGGAATGTTCTTCTAAGACTCATTTTATAAATAATAACATGGAAGCTCAGAGAGGCTAGGAGAGTGTTCCAAGGTTACTCAGCTGTGGCATCGGAGTTCAGACCCATTGCATGCCTTTCAGAGTTGGGAATTACAGTGAAAGAAAGGGAAAGAGATAGGAAGTGAGAGAGTCTCTTTGACCTAGCCAGAGTAGGGAAGACCAAGGGGTCTAGGGCACAGAGGAGGGGTCGCTGGAGCAAGAGGTCTCGTAAGATTGTGTGGATTAAGCAAGGCTACCTTCCAGGAGACCTTGGAGGGACAGAGAAGCAGAGCCAGCTGGGCGGGCAAGAGAGAGCCCGGTGAACCCTGGATGCTCACACCATAGCTGGGCTGTTGGAGTGGGAGACAAGAGAGGTGCTTCTCAGGACCTATGTTTCAGGATCTTCCTCGGCCCATTCTCGGCAATCTTCCCTCTGCCTTGGCAAATTCCGGGCGTGCCAGGCCATGAATGAACGAACTCAGGTCCGTACCTCTAATGGGTCTGGACCCGAGATTGGGCAAATGGGCTCCACAGGGGGCTGCCTTTGGCAAGTATGTGCGTGATGTGGGTGCAGGGCTAGAGGGTGGGGGAACACTACGGATACCCACCCCTACCAGGCAGCAAAGAACGGGCGGGAAATGTGGAGAGAACTGGAAAATAAATCCATCAGGGCCAGAGCAACAGACAAAGGCACGAAGGCCTCGCAGTTGCTTGGACTGTACTGATCAGCTCTGGTGGCCAATGTGCAGCTCACGAGCCACCAAGGCTGGCGGCTCTCTTGAGTCGTGCTTTATTGTGTGGGTAATTGTAACCTGCCTGGGGAGGGGCAGGGAGACGGAGCTACAAAGGGTATTGGAAAGCAGCCTATACATTTAAGTGGAGGCTCCCACCGAGAATCCCAGGGCAGCACCGATGGATAGGATAGAGGGCTTACCTGATAACTCCCTCCCCGGCCCGTTCCTCCAACCTTTTTCCTTGTTGAGAACTGACGTTTTCTCAAGCTTATAGAAAGTGCCATAAAAGCGAAGCCATGAGTCCTCCTTTTGACCATATTGCAATCCCTAAACCCCTTTCACAGAGAAATTCTGGGGCCCTTACTATCTGGAGCTGATGGATTCGGAGGGAGACCATTTCAATCTAAAGTGGACAACGGAAAACAATTCCCTCATTTCCACCACTCTACAAAGAGAGAGGAAATCAATCCGAATTAAACACAGCCTAGAAATGGGTTGAGGAGCCACACGGAAGGATGGGGAAGCCTAAGTCTCCCCACCCTCTTTTATCTGGTTCCCCTTTTCTTCCTCTCTCTTTGGGAGGTGTCCATTTCTGAAAGGTTTCCTGTCTGTAAAAAAAGAGGGCTGCTCTCTCTTGTGCAAACCTCTGGGCTCCTCCTTGTTCCCCACTTCTTGGATGCTCACACCATAGCTGGGCTGTTGGAGTGGGAGACAAGAGAGGTGCTTCTCAGGACCTATGTTTCAGGATCTTCCTCGGCCCATTCTCGGCAATCTTCCCTCTGCCTTGGCAAATTCCGGGCGTGCCAGGCCATGAATGAACGAACTCAGGTCCGTACCTCTAATGGGTCTGGACCCGAGATTGGGCAAATGGGCTCCACAGGGGGCTGCCTTTGGCAAGTATGTGCGTGATGTGGGTGCAGGGCTAGAGGGTGGGGGAACACTACGGATACCCACCCCTACCAGGCAGCAAAGAACGGGCGGGAAATGTGGAGAGAACTGGAAAATAAATCCATCAGGGCCAGAGCAACAGACAAAGGCACGAAGGCCTCGCAGTTGCTTGGACTGTACTGATCAGCTCTGGTGGCCAATGTGCAGCTCACGAGCCACCAAGGCTGGCGGCTCTCTTGAGTCGTGCTTTATTGTGTGGGTAATTGTAACCTGCCTGGGGAGGGGCAGGGAGACGGAGCTACAAAGGGTATTGGAAAGCAGCCTATACATTTAAGTGGAGGCTCCCACCGAGAATCCCAGGGCAGCACCGATGGATAGGATAGAGGGCTTACCTGATAACTCCCTCCCCGGCCCGTTCCTCCAACCTTTTTCCTTGTTGAGAACTGACGTTTTCTCAAGCTTATAGAAAGTGCCATAAAAGCGAAGCCATGAGTCCTCCTTTTGACCATATTGCAATCCCTAAACCCCTTTCACAGAGAAATTCTGGGGCCCTTACTATCTGGAGCTGATGGATTCGGAGGGAGACCATTTCAATCTAAAGTGGACAACGGAAAACAATTCCCTCATTTCCACCACTCTACAAAGAGAGAGGAAATCAATCCGAATTAAACACAGCCTAGAAATGGGTTGAGGAGCCACACGGAAGGATGGGGAAGCCTAAGTCTCCCCACCCTCTTTTATCTGGTTCCCCTTTTCTTCCTCTCTCTTTGGGAGGTGTCCATTTCTGAAAGGTTTCCTGTCTGTAAAAAAAGAGGGCTGCTCTCTCTTGTGCAAACCTCTGGGCTCCTCCTTGTTCCCCACTTCTTGCCATTCAGAATGAGGCCCGCTTTTTTTGTCTCTGAAATGTAATTAATTGTCTAAAATGTCGAGGCTTAATCTCAGAACGTTTTATGTCCCTTTCTCGCCACTGGCTTCTCCCTCACTCTTCAATAGCTCGACGCAAATTTGGAGCAATTAGGGACCCCGAGTTTTCTAAAAGCTGCAATTAACATCGAAATTTCCGCTGATTATAGACTTCCAGGGGGAAAGGCGGAGGGGGAGGGGTCGGATCTCGGCTCAACGAAAGCCGGAAACAGAGAACTCAATTCCCGCCGAGTCTCCCAGCTCCTCATACCACCCCGGGCACTGACGCCCGTCGTCCCATCTAGCAAAGAAACCACACAAAACACAACAAAAACAACACTCGCGCGGGCGTCCTTTTCCCGCGGCGAAGTCCCCAAGGATCGCCGCCGCTCCACTCCTGCATAGTTCCTCTTAGCGCCCTGGACCCACCTAGCATCCCTGGCTGTCGAACGACCTCTGGTCAGAACCTGGGTCAGGCCCCATTTCTTTTAGCCTCCATCATCGCCGCGCTCCCCCTTCCCTTTCTGCCAGCGCAGCTTCCTCACGTCCCAGCGCCCCCATCTTCCCTACAGTCCGTTTGATAGGAAACTGGAGCAGGACCTACTTGTGGGGCGCAGATTGGTCGTATTGGGGTCCGCTCCCGCGTTCGAGGAGGTTGTGGACGAAGAAGGGGTCGAAGACGCCATCAGCTCGGTCGTCCTGAGGCCTCTGCTGTCCGGGGTCCTCGGCCGATCGGGCGCAAGAACGGGCTGCCAAGAGAAGCGAGAGCTGTATGGGGAGGGCTTCCGGGGTCCAGGCGCGCGGGAGGCGATTGAGCGGCTGGGGGCGCGGACGCTCCCGCAGAAGTCTGGGCTAGGGAGAGACGAGAGGAAGGGCAGCTGGCGGGCTGGGTCGGGGTGCGCCGGGCGGGGGACTAGGGGAGGAGGAGACGTGCGCGCGAGCTCCGGGATTCGGGCGCCTGCAACGTAGCCCCGGGCGGCTCTCCAGTCTGGCGGCGCGGTGGCGCGACCTGGAGCGTCGCGCTCAGACGAGGAGAGCCCAAGGCCAGTGCAGGTCTCGAGGTGCGGGGGAATGGGCTAGGGAGACTCTGCGCGATTTTCCAGCCCAGCCGTGACAAGCCCTATCGGATCTCAGCAGCCGGCTGGCGGGCAGGTGGGGGTGGGGAGGAGGAGGGCGCGCGGGGCCGGCACGTCTGGTTCGGTGTCTGGCTCTCGTTGTTGTGTCTGGCTAATTCCCTGGAAAGAAGGAGGCTAACTGCTCCAGGGACTGGGGACTTGGGTGAGACAAGGTGAGAGGAAAACAGGGGTTCGTGCCTTTACGGTCTCCCTCGGACTTGGCTGGGGAGGATACACAGATCGTGGGGGGTAAGCTTTGAGCCCCCCATCTAGCAAAGAAACCACACAAAACACAACAAAAACAACACTCGCGCGGGCGTCCTTTTCCCGCGGCGAAGTCCCCAAGGATCGCCGCCGCTCCACTCCTGCATAGTTCCTCTTAGCGCCCTGGACCCACCTAGCATCCCTGGCTGTCGAACGACCTCTGGTCAGAACCTGGGTCAGGCCCCATTTCTTTTAGCCTCCATCATCGCCGCGCTCCCCCTTCCCTTTCTGCCAGCGCAGCTTCCTCACGTCCCAGCGCCCCCATCTTCCCTACAGTCCGTTTGATAGGAAACTGGAGCAGGACCTACTTGTGGGGCGCAGATTGGTCGTATTGGGGTCCGCTCCCGCGTTCGAGGAGGTTGTGGACGAAGAAGGGGTCGAAGACGCCATCAGCTCGGTCGTCCTGAGGCCTCTGCTGTCCGGGGTCCTCGGCCGATCGGGCGCAAGAACGGGCTGCCAAGAGAAGCGAGAGCTGTATGGGGAGGGCTTCCGGGGTCCAGGCGCGCGGGAGGCGATTGAGCGGCTGGGGGCGCGGACGCTCCCGCAGAAGTCTGGGCTAGGGAGAGACGAGAGGAAGGGCAGCTGGCGGGCTGGGTCGGGGTGCGCCGGGCGGGGGACTAGGGGAGGAGGAGACGTGCGCGCGAGCTCCGGGATTCGGGCGCCTGCAACGTAGCCCCGGGCGGCTCTCCAGTCTGGCGGCGCGGTGGCGCGACCTGGAGCGTCGCGCTCAGACGAGGAGAGCCCAAGGCCAGTGCAGGTCTCGAGGTGCGGGGGAATGGGCTAGGGAGACTCTGCGCGATTTTCCAGCCCAGCCGTGACAAGCCCTATCGGATCTCAGCAGCCGGCTGGCGGGCAGGTGGGGGTGGGGAGGAGGAGGGCGCGCGGGGCCGGCACGTCTGGTTCGGTGTCTGGCTCTCGTTGTTGTGTCTGGCTAATTCCCTGGAAAGAAGGAGGCTAACTGCTCCAGGGACTGGGGACTTGGGTGAGACAAGGTGAGAGGAAAACAGGGGTTCGTGCCTTTACGGTCTCCCTCGGACTTGGCTGGGGGAGGATACACAGTCACCTTGTACTCCAGACAGTCAGAAAGCAACGAGTCGGAACCTCGCTCGTCTCCTTTGGGCCCCACCCGCTTTAAGCCATTTCGAAGCCAAGAACCGGGCTCCATCCTCGTTTCTGTATTTCCCCTCCTCTCAACTCTTGGAGGTCCCCGAACTTCTCGGTGCACAGACCCGGAGCGGATGAGGGAGGCAAGAAAGAGGATCATCACCAGGGAAACCAACTTGAGCCCAGCGCAGACCGGGATAGGAGGCGGCAGGCAAGGATAGGTGCTTAGCGCCCCTGCTCCGCGCCCGGCGTTGGCGCGATGGCTTCCGAAGGCCAGGAAACTGAGAAAGTGAGGGTGAGTGCGGGTAGGTCTAAGAGCCTGCAGAGTTGCGTCCGCCGGCCACCGCCTCCACACCGTCCATTAAGGCCCCTACACCTAGCCCCGCGCGCGCACTCGCACAGCAACGCCGGCAGCCGGGAGTCATCGGCTTCTGGAGAAGTAACAGGTTACCGCTCTGAGTCGCGCCTTCTGCTGCTGCTGGCCAGGAGCCCTGTTGGTGAGACCGGTGCTCGCAGCCGGGAAGCGGAGGGGGATAAATCGCTCTCGCTCCACTTCTGCGCGAGCCTGAGCCCTTGAACGTCCCCGGGACATGAATCTTGCTGATGGGGATAGGATGATTGCGAAGGCTGAGGTCTCTGCGCCGCGCAGGAACGCGGAGCCAGGACCCGGGCGGGCGGGACGCTCTCGGCTCGGGAGGGTAGGTGGCAGCCGCTGGGGGTGAGGGTTGGTCCAGAAACCGCGGGTGTAGAGGACCCAGCTGAATAGTCGCGGCTGAGCACTGGGAAGGTCCCTGCGGCCGCGCGCTTACCCACCTAGGCTGGGAGACAGCAAGCCGCGCGCTCGGGTCGCTCTTCTGCGTAGCGCCCAGCGATCTGCCCGGCTCGGCCACAGGCGTAATCTGCTCGGCGTCACCTCCAGCCGCCGCCTCTCTTCCACTAGCACCGTCTCGCACGCGAGCTCCTGGAAGAGAAGAGAGCGATCGGAAGAGGCGGCTGTTCGGACAGAATGGCTGGGGAGGATACACAGTCACCTTGTACTCCAGACAGTCAGAAAGCAACGAGTCGGAACCTCGCTCGTCTCCTTTGGGCCCCACCCGCTTTAAGCCATTTCGAAGCCAAGAACCGGGCTCCATCCTCGTTTCTGTATTTCCCCTCCTCTCAACTCTTGGAGGTCCCCGAACTTCTCGGTGCACAGACCCGGAGCGGATGAGGGAGGCAAGAAAGAGGATCATCACCAGGGAAACCAACTTGAGCCCAGCGCAGACCGGGATAGGAGGCGGCAGGCAAGGATAGGTGCTTAGCGCCCCTGCTCCGCGCCCGGCGTTGGCGCGATGGCTTCCGAAGGCCAGGAAACTGAGAAAGTGAGGGTGAGTGCGGGTAGGTCTAAGAGCCTGCAGAGTTGCGTCCGCCGGCCACCGCCTCCACACCGTCCATTAAGGCCCCTACACCTAGCCCCGCGCGCGCACTCGCACAGCAACGCCGGCAGCCGGGAGTCATCGGCTTCTGGAGAAGTAACAGGTTACCGCTCTGAGTCGCGCCTTCTGCTGCTGCTGGCCAGGAGCCCTGTTGGTGAGACCGGTGCTCGCAGCCGGGAAGCGGAGGGGGATAAATCGCTCTCGCTCCACTTCTGCGCGAGCCTGAGCCCTTGAACGTCCCCGGGACATGAATCTTGCTGATGGGGATAGGATGATTGCGAAGGCTGAGGTCTCTGCGCCGCGCAGGAACGCGGAGCCAGGACCCGGGCGGGCGGGACGCTCTCGGCTCGGGAGGGTAGGTGGCAGCCGCTGGGGGTGAGGGTTGGTCCAGAAACCGCGGGTGTAGAGGACCCAGCTGAATAGTCGCGGCTGAGCACTGGGAAGGTCCCTGCGGCCGCGCGCTTACCCACCTAGGCTGGGAGACAGCAAGCCGCGCGCTCGGGTCGCTCTTCTGCGTAGCGCCCAGCGATCTGCCCGGCTCGGCCACAGGCGTAATCTGCTCGGCGTCACCTCCAGCCGCCGCCTCTCTTCCACTAGCACCGTCTCGCACGCGAGCTCCTGGAAGAGAAGAGAGCGATCGGAAGAGGCGGCTGTTCGGCTTCGGGGGAGGCGGAGGCGGAGTGGGGAGGCGGGGACCCGCTCAGCAGGGGAATCACGAGGCCGCTGCTCGCGGGGGCAGCTCGTGGGCAGAGCGCCGGGGCTCCTTTCAGGTGTCTGACCGCTTCTGGAGCTTTATAGGGCGATTATAAACCCAGATCACGGGTTTGCATCCGGAAAAAAAGAAAAGAAAAAGCCCTATGAGTAATCCAGAACGTACTCAACGCGCTGTTTTTTTGAAACAGGCAGAGTCGGGTAAGGAGAGAGAAAAGAGATTTTCTATGAAGAATTTTGTCTGTCTGAGTGCTTCTCCCTCCCTTTCCTCTCCTCCATTCCCGTATCTTCGAGAAGACGGGAGCTGTGGCTTTACCTCAGTTACTTGCCCCCGCGTTTTCCCCCAGCTCTACGACGTCTCCTTGAGCGGAAACCGCGCTCTGGGTCATGTCCTTGCTGGCTCTCTATTGAGCCAAGATTGTTGTAAACGCAAAGGAAGCAGAGATGAAGAGGGAAGACGCAGAGTCTAGAGGACTCCATCTCCTCATTTCAGTTTTCTCATCCAGCTGGGAGCGCACCCCGCCCCCCCCCCCCACTTCATCTGAGCACACTACCGAGTGCCTCTGTAGAGCAAAGGGTCCGATTTCCAACCCACGGTACGCTCCCTCCTAGCTTTGGTTCCCTTGGTGATGGGGAAAGGAGCCCTGATTGATCACATCTGAAGGTTAATAACACGCACGAGTGCCGCTCCACACACAAGGGGAACCGAGCCTAGAGGCGGCCTCGGGGCTGGGGTGGGGGATGCGGACCGGCCTTCTCTGCCCAGGCCCGCTCCCCTCCACTCTCCCTTCGAATTTGTGCTGTTTAAGGATTCTCCTTTTGCAAATTTAGACACCTTGAACTCGACTGCCGCGTTCAGAAAGCCCCTGATTATAAAAAGGCGTTCGCGGAAACATTTCCACCAGATGGCGCCAGGCACCAGAGACCGAGAGGCCCTGCGCTGGGCCGGGTCTTTACTCCCGCGCCAGGGTCCACACCTGGAGGGGCTGGCGGGGCTCTATTCTCCGGCCTTTCTAAGCCAATCCTCAGGCACCCTGTCTCTAATTGATGGCGTCCTTTTCCCTCCACTCCAGTTGATCTTTGAGTCTGGGTGTCACCGTGTAAACCAGTGACTCCTTTCTTCGCTTTCACAGTGATTTTGTTGTTGCTGCGATGCTCAGTCGTGCCCGACTCTGCGACCCGAGCAGGGGTTATATATGGATACATCTTCGGCCTTGGTGGCCCACCGGAATCCTGCCCCTTCTCTCTGAATGTCTTACTGCCTTTCACCGTTTACACAGTGGGAATGCCGAAAATCTTACAAAGCACTGAAAATTCCCTAAAGGAGATCAAAGATTCCTTCCTGAGACGATAGAGTCCGATTTACTAAGAAGGATCTCGTCTTGAGATTTGAAATAACCGCGTTGCCCTTGATACTAATGAAAACACTGTTGCCCTCTCTCCATCTTACAGTAAGAACTCGGGTACTTTTTAAGGACGGAAAAGCATCCCGAACGGCGGGCGTGGGTACCTGCAGCTCCGGATGTCATAGCTCAGGACTGGGCACGTGGGCGTGCCCACTCCGCGCAGGGAAAAAACCCTTTAAACCGCGAAACGCGCAGTTTCTCTGCCACGCTTGAAATGAGTGGTTTACTAAGAGAAGAAGGCTAGGAATTCCACCCTCGCCCCCTCTTAAAATCTCCCCAAAACAAATGGTTGCACCAATCAGGGAGTCGGGTGCTAGTGCTAAATCCTTTCAGACGCGCGGGGGCCAGGAGGCCAGGGGAGGGGCCCTCTCGGGGTGTGCCGTACCAGGAAGACGCCTGCTCACCTTCTATCCCCTCCACCTTCCCCCAAGACCTCGGGTTCCCCAGAAAGGAAGATTTGTTTACTTTCACCTGTGGCATTAGACACACAGCCCACTCCCTCTTCTGACCCCGGTGTCCCAAATGCTCACCTCCAACGTTTTAGCCAATAAAATAACCTCGCTGGAGAAAGAAATCTACAAGACTATTGCAGATTAAAGCTGAGTCCGTCCAACTGCCAGGACCTCCCTCCCTTTCTCCATTATGTAGGGGCAAAGAAGGAAGGAAGGCTCTTGCTTAATTTTAAAATGCTGATTTAGATATTCGTAAGTAATCGATTAAACGGATGTTTATTAGTCGCATACTTGTGGTGCCAGGCACTGTTTTCAGGGAACATACACTGTCCTGGCAACTTATCCCTGCATTCGTGGATATTCTAGATAGGAAAGGAGAGAAACCGTCTTGGGAACGTAGTTGGTTTGATTTGGTTTACAATTAATTACCTTCCACTCCAACCAAGGGTCTTAGGCTCAGCGGAGATGGTAAGGAACTGAGGGCCTGGAATTCCAGTTTCAGCACAGCGAAACGCAGGGCACTGCTCTGTCAGCACCAAGGACAGAGCCCTCGGCTGGGGCTCTTAAGCCTCTAGCTCTTCGGCTCAGGCGACCAGCATTTGGCAAGCCCTCCTCCCTCGCCTCATCCGCCTCCGGGCAGTAACTGCTGGATCTGTTTTCCTTTGTAGGGCGAGGTAGTGGTGGTGAAGTATTTCACCCCCTTCTTGCCTCTCCAGAAAGAATATGCAAGGAGGATGGTTGTGGTTGTCTTGCAGCTCTTCAGAATATTTGGGATTTATATTTTTGTTTATGTTTTTCCATTCTTTTTATCTTTTATTACTCCCAGGGGAAGATGCTTTGGATGATGGGGGTGGAAAAAAGATATCCTCTCTAGAGACTCGAACCGGTGGTGAGGGGTGGCCCGGAAGGGAGTGGCATCCGCCCAGCTGTTTCGTTTGCATTTGATCTAAGGTTTCGAGCTTTGAAGAAATGGGAACAAGACGCCCAGAGGCAGAAGAAGGAGGGGGCGAACCCTCTGGTCTCTCTCTCTTCCGGGCGTGGAGGTTTTCCTAGCCTGCAACTCTGGCTACTTGAGTCTGTCTTCTGAGGACAACCTTTCTTTAGGTCAGGGATGGCTGGGACTTGGGAACAGGACCCTCTGCCCACAGTGCTCTTTCCCTGAGAGGTTTAAAGATATTGCAAGTGGATTTGGAGCCAAATCTTTTGGCAAAGGAAAAAAAAAAAAGGAATGGGTGCAGTAAGGAGTGGAAGGGGCACCCAGACGGGCTGCGGGGGAGATTTTTATGCGTAAAATATGGTCCACGTCAAGGTGAGTAAATATGAAACGTCAATCTTTTTTTTTTTCCTTTGACGCATTTAGCATGTTTAGCCTCCAGAAAAGGTAATTTAGAGCCACATTGTTGCTTCGTTTTTGCCTGCTTGTTAAGCTCTATTTTAGCATCTAATTGATGACCAAAAAAGAGGGGGAAAAAATGGCAGTGCTCACCGTTTAAACGTCAGTCTCCCGAGGCGAGGGCAGTTTGTTAACCGTACACTCTGCTTTTCTTTAGTGGGAGCGAAGGTCTATTTGGTGCGATTGTATAACTTTAAATAAATAGTTCCCCAAATCATTCTGGACTTTCTTTGGGAACCATGGCTAAATTGACACCCCACGGGGGGGGGGAAAAAAAAATGCTACCAAGGACAGAGCCCTCGGCTGGGGCTCTTAAGCCTCTAGCTCTTCGGCTCAGGCGACCAGCATTTGGCAAGCCCTCCTCCCTCGCCTCATCCGCCTCCGGGCAGTAACTGCTGGATCTGTTTTCCTTTGTAGGGCGAGGTAGTGGTGGTGAAGTATTTCACCCCCTTCTTGCCTCTCCAGAAAGAATATGCAAGGAGGATGGTTGTGGTTGTCTTGCAGCTCTTCAGAATATTTGGGATTTATATTTTTGTTTATGTTTTTCCATTCTTTTTATCTTTTATTACTCCCAGGGGAAGATGCTTTGGATGATGGGGGTGGAAAAAAGATATCCTCTCTAGAGACTCGAACCGGTGGTGAGGGGTGGCCCGGAAGGGAGTGGCATCCGCCCAGCTGTTTCGTTTGCATTTGATCTAAGGTTTCGAGCTTTGAAGAAATGGGAACAAGACGCCCAGAGGCAGAAGAAGGAGGGGGCGAACCCTCTGGTCTCTCTCTCTTCCGGGCGTGGAGGTTTTCCTAGCCTGCAACTCTGGCTACTTGAGTCTGTCTTCTGAGGACAACCTTTCTTTAGGTCAGGGATGGCTGGGACTTGGGAACAGGACCCTCTGCCCACAGTGCTCTTTCCCTGAGAGGTTTAAAGATATTGCAAGTGGATTTGGAGCCAAATCTTTTGGCAAAGGAAAAAAAAAAAAGGAATGGGTGCAGTAAGGAGTGGAAGGGGCACCCAGACGGGCTGCGGGGGAGATTTTTATGCGTAAAATATGGTCCACGTCAAGGTGAGTAAATATGAAACGTCAATCTTTTTTTTTTTCCTTTGACGCATTTAGCATGTTTAGCCTCCAGAAAAGGTAATTTAGAGCCACATTGTTGCTTCGTTTTTGCCTGCTTGTTAAGCTCTATTTTAGCATCTAATTGATGACCAAAAAAGAGGGGGAAAAAATGGCAGTGCTCACCGTTTAAACGTCAGTCTCCCGAGGCGAGGGCAGTTTGTTAACCGTACACTCTGCTTTTCTTTAGTGGGAGCGAAGGTCTATTTGGTGCGATTGTATAACTTTAAATAAATAGTTCCCCAAATCATTCTGGACTTTCTTTGGGAACCATGGCTAAATTGACACCCCAGCCCACAACAGACTACATCACACTCAGTCCTGTAAGACAGGAAAGGGTTAAACGTGTGTCGAGGAGGGAGGATTCCAGCCAGGACGCCGCCGGAGAGGACTCCGGAAATTACCCCTTTTCTTCTAAAGAACGGGGCTGAGTTCCTCAAATAGTCGTCCCAGGGTCCCTGCCCCCTTGCTAATCAGAAGATGAAAATATTCTAATATTAAGGAAATTAATCAGAGATGATAGAGTATATGGGCAAATCTTGTGCACATCTGAAGACACCCAGTTCTCACTCATTCAAACACAACGGAAGGACCACCAGGTGGCGATAGATTACAATTTCTGACGGGAACAACGGGTTCCACATGGGAGCAGTTCTTGAAGGAAAACAGCAGCTGGCAGGTCCTTTCCAGTGCACACTCATACTCTGACATATTTCACAAAGCAGGGTTATATATCTCTCTCACCAAAGGGACAAATTCTGAGTGTTTCCGGCCACTTCCAGCAGCATCTGGAAGCAGCATCTGCTGGAAGTGGCCGGAAACACTCAGAATTTGTCCCTTTGGTGAGAGAAGGGGTTGCAAAGTAACCAATGCTTTCCCACAGAACTGATCTTTAAAGGTAACCTCAGTACCAGAATGGAAACTTTGGTATTAGGCAGTGTTACACTGAAACAGGACACCAAGGAAATAACAGATCTTAATTGGAATTCTAACAGAGAGCTTCTAAGAGGTAGTTATGTTTTAAATTCTCTTAACAGAAACTAAGGCAAAAATAAAGTCAAGGTGAGTAAATATGAAACGTCAATCTTTTTTCCTTGGACGCATTTAGCAGGTTTAGCCTCCAGAAAAGGTAATTTAGAGCCACATTGTTGCTTCGTTTTTGCCTGCTTGTTAAGCTCTATTTTAGCATCTAATTGATGACCAAAAAAGAGGGGGAAAAAATGGCAGTGCTCACCGTTTAAACGTCAGTCTCCCGAGGCGAGGGCAGTTTGTTAACCGTACACTCTGCTTTTCTTTAGTGGGAGCGAAGGTCTATTTGGTGCGATTGTATAACTTTAAATAAATAGTTCCCCAAATCATTCTGGACTTTCTTTGGGAACCATGGCTAAATTGACACCCCAGCCCACAACAGACTACATCACACTCAGTCCTGTAAGACAGGAAAGGGTTAAACGTGTGTCGAGGAGGGAGGATTCCAGCCAGGACGCCGCCGGAGAGGACTCCGGAAATTACCCCTTTTCTTCTAAAGAACGGGGCTGAGTTCCTCAAATAGTCGTCCCAGGGTCCCTGCCCCCTTGCTAATCAGAAGATGAAAATATTCTAATATTAAGGAAATTAATCAGAGATGATAGAGTATATGGGCAAATCTTGTGCACATCTGAAGACACCCAGTTCTCACTCATTCAAACACAACGGAAGGACCACCAGGTGGCGATAGATTACAATTTCTGACGGGAACAACGGGTTCCACATGGGAGCAGTTCTTGAAGGAAAACAGCAGCTGGCAGGTCCTTTCCAGTGCACACTCATACTCTGACATATTTCACAAAGCAGGGTTATATATATCTCTCTCACCAAAGGGACAAATTCTGAGTGTTTCCGGCCACTTCCAGCAGCATCTGGAAGCAGCATCTGCTGGAAGTGGCCGGAAACACTCAGAATTTGTCCCTTTGGTGAGAGAAGGGGTTGCAAAGTAACCAATGCTTTCCCACAGAACTGATCTTTAAAGGTAACCTCAGTACCAGAATGGAAACTTTGGTATTAGGCAGTGTTACACTGAAACAGGACACCAAGGAAATAACAGATCTTAATTGGAATTCTAACAGAGAGCTTCTAAGAGGTAGTTATGTTTTAAATTCTCTTAACAGAAACTAAGGCAAAAAGCTAAGTCCTTTCCCAAATGAATGGGATGTAAGAAAGATGATTTCCTATATAAGACACTTTTTAGTGAAACAGAGTATGGAACAGCAATATAGTTGAGGCTTGAACAGTCGCTGGGGGCTAGGGAAGCCGGCCCTCCCCACAGTAGAAAAATCCACATATAACGTACAGTCCTCCATATACAGTTCCTCAACATCCATAGTTCCTCTGTATCCTAGATTCTGCATTCACACTTTCAACCAACCTGGAATTGTGTAATACTGTAGTATTTATTACTGAAAAAATTCTCATCGAAGTGGATGCTCACAGTTCAAATCTGTGTTGTACAAGTGTCAACCTTTTTTTCCCCCCAGTGTAAAAGCTCTTGGACTATTTAGAGTAACAGGCATTTAGCTCTTGTTTTTAGAATTAGGTGCCTAGGAGCACTGCTCGTGAGAGATTCTGGAAGGTTCTGACTTAGTCGTAGAGAATCTGGTGATTTAAATATCTATTCTTTTTTTTTTTTTCGGCCACTTCTATTGATCTTGCATTTATTTATTTTCATCCATCTTTGTTCCTTGGCCTGTGTGGGCCTCCCATCGCAGTGGCCTCTCTTGCTGCAGAGCACCGGCTCTGGGCGCATGTGCCCCAGAGCTACAGCTTGGTAGTTGGACACATCAGTCCAGCCGCTCCGCAGCACGTGGGATCCTCCTAGGCCAAGGATCAAACCGGCGTCCCCTGCACTACAAGGCGGTGTCCCTACCCACTGGACCATCAGGGATGCCCTTTAAATATCTATTCTTGACCAGATTCCTTCCCTATCTGGCCAAATCTCTGGCCAGTTACTCAGGGGAAAAAATAGAACCTTAAGAGGTGGGATTCATAACTGCTGTTTTAGCTCAGTTTCTATGTTGTCAACAAGTAACCAGTAAGAGCTCACGGGAGTTTATTCACACCCAAGGTTCTCACCTGTGTCAGCTGCAAACCAGTGCCTTGGAAACTCCTCCTTTCTCTCTTACTCTCAGGAGCACGGCAGAGGTATTGTTTTCTCTGCCTTTGGGTAAGTCAGGGATCCTTTAGATCTGAAACAACATGAAATCTCAAGAAGCCTCTAAATATGCAGATTAAAGGATAACCAATATCTTTTCACTGTGGCTGTAGGCACATTGTCTTCATTACATAGCCAGGGATAAACCACATACATGCATCAGTGCATGGGAAGACTTGAACTGGTAAAACTCTTTTCTTCCCTAAACCTGAACTGTGTACTCTTCACCCATTCCTCTCACAAACACCAACGTTGATAATGGACTTGGGCATGTAAGCTGCTTTGGATACAAGAATGGAGCTGAACTGCAGATCCACGAGTTAACGTGTGATGCATCATTTCTGTGGCAGTAGCTGACAAATAATACAGCACTGGCCAGGGAGAAAGAAGGTTGGACACAGAGACCTTGGCACCGGCTGCCTAGGATTGCTTATCATGGGTGGGCCCTGTGCATGTGCATGCTCAGTTGTGTCAGACTCTTTGTGACTCCATGGACTGTAACCCATCAGGCTTCTCTGCTCATGTAATTTTCCAGGCAAGAATACTGGAGTGGGTTGCCAGTTTCAAACCCAGGGAATCTCCCTGACCCAGGGGTCGAATCTGCATCTCTTTCGTCTCCTGCATCGATGGATTCTTCAACACTGGAAAACTCTGGGTGGGCCCAGTGTGGCCTACTAGTAGTGCTGGAAGGCGGTGGGGCTTGCTAGAGACTTCTGTGTCTGCCTCTCTGTCAGTGTCTGTCTCTCTCACTTTAGAGTCATGACTACAGGAATAGTTATAGAGGTGAAAATAAATCTCATGGAAATTATGTGGTGTGTTTATTGTCTGAATTCTCATTTAACCTGAGATCCTCTACACTGCAGATGAGGAAACTGAAATCCGAGAAGTGTCAGGATTTCCCAGGGCACACATTTCCCAAAAAATTGGGCTGGAAACTATTCTCTCTTGTCTCAGTGCCCTGTGCACTGCTCAGTGAGGCCTTCCAGCTCTCCACGTAATAACCATTTGACCTTGGAAAATCACTTACTCTCTCCCAACTTCCATAATGGATGAGGTATCATGAGAGAGACTTCATCCACCTGAAATAATGAACTTTTTTGACACGGCAGAGGTATTGCCTTTGGGTAGTCAGGATCCTTTAGATCTGAAACAACATGAAATCTCAAGAAGCCTCTAAATATGCAGATTAAAGGATAACCAATATCTTTTCACTGTGGCTGTAGGCACATTGTCTTCATTACATAGCCAGGGATAAACCACATACATGCATCAGTGCATGGGAAGACTTGAACTGGTAAAACTCTTTTCTTCCCTAAACCTGAACTGTGTACTCTTCACCCATTCCTCTCACAAACACCAACGTTGATAATGGACTTGGGCATGTAAGCTGCTTTGGATACAAGAATGGAGCTGAACTGCAGATCCACGAGTTAACGTGTGATGCATCATTTCTGTGGCAGTAGCTGACAAATAATACAGCACTGGCCAGGGAGAAAGAAGGTTGGACACAGAGACCTTGGCACCGGCTGCCTAGGATTGCTTATCATGGGTGGGCCCTGTGCATGTGCATGCTCAGTTGTGTCAGACTCTTTGTGACTCCATGGACTGTAACCCATCAGGCTTCTCTGCTCATGTAATTTTCCAGGCAAGAATACTGGAGTGGGTTGCCAGTTTCAAACCCAGGGAATCTCCCTGACCCAGGGGTCGAATCTGCATCTCTTTCGTCTCCTGCATCGATGGATTCTTCAACACTGGAAAACTCTGGGTGGGCCCAGTGTGGCCTACTAGTAGTGCTGGAAGGCGGTGGGGCTTGCTAGAGACTTCTGTGTCTGCCTCTCTGTCAGTGTCTGTCTCTCTCACTTTAGAGTCATGACTACAGGAATAGTTATAGAGGTGAAAAATAAATCTCATGGAAATTATGTGGTGTGTTTATTGTCTGAATTCTCATTTAACCTGAGATCCTCTACACTGCAGATGAGGAAACTGAAATCCGAGAAGTGTCAGGATTTCCCAGGGCACACATTTCCAAAGAATTGGGCTGGAAACTATTCTCTCTTGTCTCAGTGCCCTGTGCACTGCTCAGTGAGGCCTTCCAGCTCTCCCACGTAATAACCATTTGACCTTGGAAAATCACTTACTCTCTCCCAACTTCCATAATGGGATGAGGTATCATGAGAGAGACTTCATCCACCTGAAATAATGAACTAGTAGTGTTTCATGACTCCTCGCACAGGGAAATCTTCTCCTGTTGTGAATGTTATGGACTCAAGGCAGTGTGTTACAGGAAGAAAAGCAAAAACTTTCAAGACAGACTTGACTTCAAATCTCATCTCTACTTATCAGCTATTATTTAAATGCTCTCTTTCTAAATTTTCTCATCAGTAATGTAGGAGCTAATATTAGCTTTGTGGGCTGTCCTATTTGATGTCCATAAAACCCATGTTCATAAGTTCAGTGGCGCCCAGTTTATGGATTTCAGTGTATGTCAATTCCTGCTCCTGTTTCTTCCCCTTAGTTCAACACTGATTCTGATGCATTTGAGCATTTTCTCCTTAGATGTACAAGCTAAGCTTAATATGTATTTTATTTTGTTGCCATTTCAGTAGAGCTTCACCCCTTGATATGGACTTGAGGTCTTCTTTAGTAATTTAAAGATTTTTTTTTTTTTTTTTTTAATCTACAGTGTTTTGCTTCCTAGAGGAGAAACTTTTCTCATGGAACAGTCAGACTCATCTGAGAAGGGGTGAAAGGGAGCCACTTGTGTGCTGAAGTCTTCATTCTGCCCCAGAGACGCTAGCCACCTTCTTGTTTCTTGAACATTTTTGGCATGTTCCCACCTCAGGGACTTTGCAATAAATATTCCTGTTTGGAAAACTCTTCCCCAATGTTCCAGAAGATTTTTCCTTCTCATTTTGTTCATTGCTTAAAGGTTCAAATGTCATTTTCTCAATGAAACGTGAAATTTGAGAAACTTTATCCTATTTAAAACTGAAGATCTCCTCTAGTCATTGGACTCTCTGTTCTTATTTTTTTCCCCTATACCACCTTTTTTTTTAGCCTGTTGACACCTTCTTCTCACTAAAACATAAGCTTCATGAGGACAGGGATTTTTTTTAAACCAATGTATTCCCAGCAGAGAATGGGTCCTAGACATTGTAACTACCCAACACGTATTTGGCTGGTTTGTATTTTGTGCAGCTTAATAGACAATATATTCCTAGGATCTTCAGGTGACCATCTGGAAGGCATCTAATACCTGCAGAATGAGTGTGCACACTCATATAATTTCTTGTATCACTTTCTTCATCTGTATTTAGATGAGATGAAAAAGTAGACAAGGATGAAAAAAGTCCCTCAAAGTCAGAACCACCTGGGAGACCTCAACTAGCTTATGAAGGAGCAGTCAATTACATTAGTATTCAAACCACTGTTTTAACAGGTGGCAGAAGACCTCAGTTTAGCAAGTTTTAGTTTTGAAACAAGTTTCTCAAAAGTATTCTTGCAACTTCATTTAGCATATAGAATTTAAAAAATATTTCCCCTTTTCTTTCACTGATGGGATGTGAGCTAGGGGAAGGTGGCTGTAGAATGATGATGGTGTCTCCTGGGTTACGCACTCTATGTGGCTCCGTTCTTCAATTGCTAACAGGAGAAACTGAATTTCAGTGCCTGCTATGATGGGGAAACGACTTTCCTCCTAACACACTGTCCAGTGGTAGACAGGGAATTGTGAAATTGATCTTTACAGAACGATCGCTTTCAAGTAACCTTCTTCATGGAAAGACATTCAGAATAATTTATCTTTGAGAGGAAGATACACTTAGGGACCAAAGGGCATGAAACACTGATAGCCTTATTACAGAGTAGGAGAGGAGGCAAGCTAGGTGTTCCAAAAAAGGTGGGAAAGAGCTCAGGAAAGTTAATCATTAAACTTTTTTTTTGTACAGTTAGGCAACAGTAGGAACTACATAATCAATTCTAAGAAAACAAGGGCTTTTGGAGGCTGTTGATGATTTGCAATAATCTCTACTTAACTTACCCAACTGAGAATAAAAGTAGACAATCTGTGAGTGTACTAACTGGTTAATGATCTCTGAAGACCAGCATTTCTGTCTCAGATGAAATTTCTTTTCTGAACTTAATGATCTTACTTATTTTTTTTTAAAGATTTATTTATTTATTTTGGGCGGGGGCCAGGTTGGGGAGGGAGGGAAGCAGGCGGGCCACTTGTATTGGTCTTCCATTTCTCCATTTTCATCCGTCTTTGTTCTTTGACTCCTGTGGGCCTCCCATCGCGGTGGCGTCTGTCGTTGCAGAGCCCCGGCTCTGGGCGCATGCGCTCCAGAGCTCCGGCTTGGTATTTGGACACATCTATCTAGCCGCTCCGTGGTACGTGGGATCCTCCCAGGTCAGGGATCGAACCGGCGCCCCTTGCACTGAAAGGCAGTGTCCTTACCCACTGGACCACCAGGGGAAGTCCTTAATGACCTTACTTATTAGTACTGATCCTCATTGGGCTTCCAAGGTGGTTGCACTAGGAAAAAATCTGCTTGCCAATGCAGGAGTCCTAAGTAACTCAGGTTTGATCCCTGGCTCAGGCAGACTCTTGGAGAAGGAAATGGCAACCTGCACCATTATTCTTACCTGGAAAATTCCGTGGACAGAGCAGCCTGGCAGGCTTAGTCCATGCGGTCACAAAGAGTAGGACACAACTGAACAACTAAGCATGAAAACATACATTGATCCTCATGAGAAGCGTCTAGCATACCAAAAGGTGTACTAAGGCCTGCTAAAATGACTCAAGTATAAGAAGCAATTCATGAATATTGCTTTGTTTCTTCCCTTCCTTTTGTAAACTTTCCTGTTCCTAAGGTTAGTTTTTTTTTTTTTTTTTTTTTTGGTCTTAATATATATTCATTCTTTTTGTAATATTCTTTTCCATTATGGTTTACCCCAGGAGACTAGATATAATTTGGTCTGCTATACAGTAGCACCTTGTTGTTTAGCCTTTCTTTCTAAGTTGGTTTCTTTTTAAAGAAAAGCACATTTTTTCCCCCTTTAAAGTAATATATGCTGTTAGAGAAAGTATATGACTTTATAATGAATAAAAATGAAATAACTCCATCATCCAAATGCAAGCATGGTTAACATTTTCATTATTTTCCTCCCCCAGGTTTTGTTCTACCTCATGTATAGACTTTTAAAAGTTTTTGAAAAAAACTTTTTATTTTATATTGCAGTATAGCCAACTAACAATGTTGTGATAGTTTTAGGACAGCAAAGGAACTCAGTAATATATATGTATCCATTCTCTCTAAGACTCCCCTTCTTATCCAGGCTGCCACATAACATTGAGCAGAGTCCCCTGTGCTATATAGTATGACTTTGTTGGTTATCCATTTTAAACACAGCAGTGTATACATGTAGGTCTCAAAGTCCCTAAGCAACCATAAGTTTGTTCTTTATGAGTGTGTTTCTGTTTTGTAAATAACTCCATCTGTATCATTTCTTTTTAGATTCTTCATATATAAAAATTTTTAATATTGAACAGTTATTTGTACATACATGTTCATAGCAACATTGTAGTCAAAAGGTAGAAGCAATCTAACTGTCCATCAACGGAAGTGGATAAACAAGATGTGTTATGTAAACACAATGGAATATTACTTATCCATAAGAAGGGATTAGGTATTGAGTGTTAGGGCATGGAAGAACCTTGAAGACATTATGCTAAGTGAAATAAGCCAGTCACAAAAGGACAAATAATGTAGGATTCACTTACTTGTGGTACCTAGAGTAGTCAAAATTTATCAGGTAGAATAGTGGTTGCCAGGAGCTGAGGGTAGAGGAGAATGGAGAATTATGGGTACAAAGTTTATGGGTACAAAGTTCCATTTTGAGAAGATGTAAAAGTTCTTGAGATGGACAGTGGTGGTATTTCACAATATGAATGCACTACTATTCCCAAACTGTGTGCTTAAAAATGGTTAAACTGGCAAATGGTCTTTTATATTTTACCAATAAAAAAAGACTTCAGTTATAAAAGTGACACATGCCCATGATAAAAAAATTAAATGCATACACTGAAAAATAAAACTTCTTACCTACCTGCCCTCCTTAGTTGCACAACTCTGTGGTAGCCATTCTAGCTGATTTTGCATTTCTACTTTTCGCTTACCTGTATCTGTAACTGGCACAAGGATCCGCCAATTCCTCTTCCTTGGTTTTGCGTGGCTATGACCCCTTGGGGACCTGGTGTAACCTAGAGAGTCCAGTTAGGCTTACAGCCCTAGAGGATGCTATTGCCGTCATTATGCTCGCTATGCTTGGCAAACACATAACAGTAGGGTGCTCTTGGCTGCAAAGTAATAGAAGACACAAACTACAGTAAGCAAATTTATTTTATTTGCAGTATAGCCAACTAACAATGTTGTGATAGTTTTAGGACAGCAAAGGAACTCAGTAATATATATGTATCCATTCTCTCTAAGACTCCCCTTCTTATCCAGGCTGCCACATAACATTGAGCAGAGTCCCCTGTGCTATATAGTATGACTTTGTTGGTTATCCATTTTAAACACAGCAGTGTATACATGTAGGTCTCAAAGTCCCTAAGCAACCATAAGTTTGTTCTTTATGAGTGTGTTTCTGTTTTGTAAATAACTCCATCTGTATCATTTCTTTTTAGATTCTTCATATATAAAAATTTTTAATATTGAACAGTTATTTGTACATACATGTTCATAGCAACATTGTAGTCAAAAGGTAGAAGCAATCTAACTGTCCATCAACGGAAGTGGATAAACAAGATGTGTTATGTAAACACAATGGAATATTACTTATCCATAAGAAGGGATTAGGTATTGAGTGTTAGGGCATGGAAGAACCTTGAAGACATTATGCTAAGTGAAATAAGCCAGTCACAAAAGGACAAATAATGTAGGATTCACTTACTTGTGGTACCTAGAGTAGTCAAAATTTATCAGGTAGAATAGTGGTTGCCAGGAGCTGAGGGTAGAGGAGAATGGAGAATTATGGGTACAAAGTTTATGGGTACAAAGTTCCATTTTGAGAAGATGTAAAAGTTCTTGAGATGGACAGTGGTGGTATTTCACAATATGAATGCACTACTATTCCCAAACTGTGTGCTTAAAAATGGTTAAACTGGCAAATGGTCTTTTATATTTTACCAATAAAAAAAGACTTCAGTTATAAAAGTGACACATGCCCATGATAAAAAAATTAAATGCATACACTGAAAAATAAAACTTCTTACCTACCTGCCCTCCTTAGTTGCACAACTCTGTGGTAGCCATTCTAGCTGATTTTGCATTTCTACTTTTCGCTTACCTGTATCTGTAACTGGCACAAGGATCCGCCAATTCCTCTTCCTTGGTTTTGCGTGGCTATGACCCCTTGGGGACCTGGTGTAACCTAGAGAGTCCAGTTAGGCTTACAGCCCTAGAGGATGCTATTGCCGTCATTATGCTCGCTATGCTTGGCAAACACATAACAGTAGGGTGCTCTTGGCTGCAAAGTAATAGAAGACACAAACTACAGTAAGCAAATTTATTGTCTTACATAGGACAGTCAAAGGTTGGGCAAGGGCTAAACTAGAGCTGACCGTCAATAAACATGTCATCAAGGACCACTATGTTCTTTTCTCTGCTTGGCTGTCCTTTGCATTGGCTTCAGCATAAAGCCTCCCATGGTTCTAAGATGCTGCAAGTAGCTGCGAGGGCTCTATGCTTTCTTGTCTCGTGTTTTATTAGCTGAGACTGGTGAGTGCTGTCCATGTCTAGGAAGAACTAGCAGCAGGGCTTCCTTGGCGGCGCAGTGGGTAAAGAGCCCGCCTTGCAGTGCAAGGGGCACTGGTTTGATCCCTAGCCCTGGAAGATCCCACGTGCTGTGGAGTGGCTGGACTGGTGTACTCAATTAAGAGCCAGTGCTCTGGGGAGCATGCACCCAGAGCCAGTACTCTGCAATGAGAGGGGCCACTGGGCTGGGAGGCTCACACAGGCCAAAGAATAAAGATGGAAGAAAATAAATGAAAAACCAATAAAAGAGGCCAAAATTTTTAAAAAGACTACATCTTTAAAAAAAAAAAAAAAAGAACTAGCAGCAAAGGGAAACTGATCTAAGGGTACAAAGCTTCAATTATGCAAGAGGAGTAAGTTTTAGAGATCTAAAATACAGCATGGTAACAATAGTTAATTTTAGTTATTATACACAAGCCTACCTCATTTTATTATGCTTCACAGATACTGTGTTTTTTTTTTTTACAAATTGAAGCTTTGTGGCAACCCTGAATCTAGTAAGGCCACTGGGGCCATTCTCCCAAAAGCATTTACTCATTTTGTGTCACATTTTGATGATTTTTGCAATACTTCAAACTCCACCAGCAAAATGGTCATGACTTGCTGATGGCTCAGGTAATGGCTAGCATGTTTTAGCAATATTTTAAATTAAGGTATGCATATTATTTTTTAGACATAATATTATTACACATTTAACAGACTACAGTACTGTATAAATGTAACTTTTATATGCACTGGGAAATCAAAAACTTCACATGCATCATTTTAATGTGATGTTAGCTTTACTGTGGTGGTCGGGAACTGAACCCAAAAGATCTCTGAGATATGCCTATACTTGAAATTTGCTAAGAGGATAGATCTTAAATTAAATCTTCTCAACACATACACATAGAAGTAACTAGGTATGGGAAAAAGGTTTAAACTAGAGCTTTGACTCGTCAATAAACATGTCATCAAAGGACCACTATGTTCTTTTCTCTGCTTGGCTGTCCTTTGCATTGGCTTCAGCATAAAGCCTCCCATGGTTCTAAGATGCTGCAAGTAGCTGCGAGGGCTCTATGCTTTCTTGTCTCGTGTTTTATTAGCTGAGACTGGTGAGTGCTGTCCATGTCTAGGAAGAACTAGCAGCAGGGCTTCCTTGGCGGCGCAGTGGGTAAAGAGCCCGCCTTGCAGTGCAAGGGGCACTGGTTTGATCCCTAGCCCTGGAAGATCCCACGTGCTGTGGAGTGGCTGGACTGGTGTACTCAATTAAGAGCCAGTGCTCTGGGGAGCATGCACCCAGAGCCAGTACTCTGCAATGAGAGGGGCCACTGGGCTGGGAGGCTCACACAGGCCAAAGAATAAAGATGGAAGAAAATAAATGAAAAACCAATAAAAGAGGCCAAAATTTTTAAAAAGACTACATCTTTAAAAAAAAAAAAAAAAGAACTAGCAGCAAAGGGAAACTGATCTAAGGGTACAAAGCTTCAATTATGCAAGAGGAGTAAGTTTTAGAGATCTAAAATACAGCATGGTAACAATAGTTAATTTTAGTTATTATACACAAGCCTACCTCATTTTATTATGCTTCACAGATACTGTGTTTTTTTTTTTTACAAATTGAAGCTTTGTGGCAACCCTGAATCTAGTAAGGCCACTGGGGCCATTCTCCCAAAAGCATTTACTCATTTTGTGTCACATTTTGATGATTTTTGCAATACTTCAAACTCCACCAGCAAAATGGTCATGACTTGCTGATGGCTCAGGTAATGGCTAGCATGTTTTAGCAATATTTTAAATTAAGGTATGCATATTATTTTTTAGACATAATATTATTACACATTTAACAGACTACAGTACTGTATAAATGTAACTTTTATATGCACTGGGAAATCAAAAACTTCACATGCATCATTTTAATGTGATGTTAGCTTTACTGTGGTGGTCGGGAACTGAACCCAAAAGATCTCTGAGATATGCCTATACTTGAAATTTGCTAAGAGGATAGATCTTAAATTAAATCTTCTCAACACATACACATAGAAGTAACTATGTAGGGGTGATGGATATACTTAATTGTGGTGGTCATTTCACAATGTATATTATATCAAGTTGTACACCTTAATATATATATATATGTATATATATATATATATATACACACACACATATATATGTACATGCATATTTAAATTTTATGTCAATGATGTCTCAAAGCTGTTGCAAAAAACTCGTAGTGAGTGGGATGGGAGTACTGTGGTTAGCTTAGACTTATCACCTAGATTGAAAAAGTCTGAGGGAGATTTAAGCAGTATCTGCTATAGATATCTCCTGATGCAAAAGGGTACGCCTGAATGAGTCTACACAAGCCCATCTCACTTCCCAGTGCTTCACTTCATAAGCTTCTCCAACTACATTCAGCACACCCATCCTACCCAAGCCCAGCATTATAACTTATACCCTATATCAGCTGGGTAGTTTATTAGGAAAGCCAATCAGAGAGACCTTTGTCCTCCTTAGTCTGGTCTTGGAGGCCACATCTTACTTGCCTTTTGTGAACTCTTAATACCTCCCAATAGAGGACACTTGCCCCAAAACCCCAAAACATTTCAAGTGGATCCAGGCTTTCTGTCACATCTGGCACCATGAGCTCTGGTCAAATGCTCCCCATCCCACCCTCACCCCTGCTTGTCCAACATCAAATTCCAAGCAAATACCAAAATCAAATTCCAATTTGTGAAATAAGGCCACTGGGGCCATTCTCCCAAAAGCAATCATTTTGAATGATTTTTGCAATACTTCAAACTCCACCAGCAAAATGGTCATGACTTGCTGATGGCTCAGGTAATGGCTAGCATGTTTTAGCAATATTTTAAATTAAGGTATGCATATTATTTTTTAGACATAATATTATTACACATTTAACAGACTACAGTACTGTATAAATGTAACTTTTATATGCACTGGGAAATCAAAAACTTCACATGCATCATTTTAATGTGATGTTAGCTTTACTGTGGTGGTCGGGAACTGAACCCAAAAGATCTCTGAGATATGCCTATACTTGAAATTTGCTAAGAGGATAGATCTTAAATTAAATCTTCTCAACACATACACATAGAAGTAACTATGTAGGGGTGATGGATATACTTAATTGTGGTGGTCATTTCACAATGTATATTATATCAAGTTGTACACCTTAATATATATATATATGTATATATATATATATATATACACACACACATATATATGTACATGCATATTTAAATTTTATGTCAATGATGTCTCAAAGCTGTTGCAAAAAACTCGTAGTGAGTGGGATGGGAGTACTGTGGTTAGCTTAGACTTATCACCTAGATTGAAAAAGTCTGAGGGAGATTTAAGCAGTATCTGCTATAGATATCTCCTGATGCAAAAGGGTACGCCTGAATGAGTCTACACAAGCCCATCTCACTTCCCAGTGCTTCACTTCATAAGCTTCTCCAACTACATTCAGCACACCCATCCTACCCAAGCCCAGCATTATAACTTATACCCTATATCAGCTGGGTAGTTTATTAGGAAAGCCAATCAGAGAGACCTTTGTCCTCCTTAGTCTGGTCTTGGAGGCCACATCTTACTTGCCTTTTGTGAACTCTTAATACCTCCCAATAGAGGACACTTGCCCCAAAACCCCAAAACATTTCAAGTGGATCCAGGCTTTCTGTCACATCTGGCACCATGAGCTCTGGTCAAATGCTCCCCATCCCACCCTCACCCCTGCTTGTCCAACATCAAATTCCAAGCAAATACCAAAATCATATATACCTTGTGCTCAGTCGTTCAGTCAAGGCTGACTCTTTTGTGAAATCATGGACTGTAGCCTGTCAGGCTCCTCTGTCCATGGAATTTTCCAGGCAAGAATATTGGAGTGGGTGGCCATACATCCTTCTCTGGATATATACCTTAGATGTAATTAACCAAGGAAAAAAACACACTTCAGTTAAAGAGAATCTAGGTTATCACCTCGCTTAATATTTGGCTGGTCCTAGAACATCACAGAGGTTAGGGGTACTGTCTGTGTAGTCTAAAACCTGAAGATAGCTAACAACTGGCCCTCAGTACCCATGGCACTTGTGGTTTGGCATCCATGAATTCAACCAACCACAGATCATGTAGTACCTTAGTGTTTATTACTGAAAAAAAGTTCACACATAGTGGGCTTGCACAGTTCAAATCCACATTGTTCAAGGGTCAACTCTGTAAGGAGCTGCAGGATAATCGAAGGCTCTATGAGGAGAAGAAAGGAGAGACAAGTCTGACTCCACATTTGGATGCTGGGGCAGTGGTCCAGATGGAACCAACTGCCACACACTGAAGTTATGTCATATGCATTCCCAACAGCATTAGATGGTCTTTACTTCATCAGTGATTCCCCTTTCTTCAGTCTATTCCTCTCTACTGGGACTTAGGGAGGCAAGTACAGTGGAGGGTAGGGCACTGAAGTAAAATCATCTGGATTTGGATTATCTCACACTCTTCCTTTCCAACCCACTCCAGTCAGTTCTCTATGCTCCATCTTTTGTTTTTAAATGGAGATCCACAGGAAGAAATCCACTTCACATCTAGGATGTACACACAAAACCTCTGAACCTAAAGTCTCAAAGAACCATGAATTCCCATATACTCTGGCAATGTCATAGGAAGCCAATCAGGGGAAAGCCAATCAGAGAGACCTTTGTCCTCCTTAGTCTGGTCTTGGAGGCCACATCTTACTTGCCTTTTGTGAACTCTTAATACCTCCCAATAGAGGACACTTGCCCCAAAACCCCAAAACATTTCAAGTGGATCCAGGCTTTCTGTCACATCTGGCACCATGAGCTCTGGTCAAATGCTCCCCATCCCACCCTCACCCCTGCTTGTCCAA
Organism: Tragulus kanchil; assembly: GCA_022376925.1. Taxonomy (NCBI): domain Eukaryota; kingdom Metazoa; phylum Chordata; class Mammalia; order Artiodactyla; family Tragulidae; genus Tragulus; species Tragulus kanchil. Next base: position 267,723,637 of record JAIOJX010000026.1, on the reverse strand, counting down.
CATCAAATTCCAAGCAAATACCAAAATCATATATACCTTGTGCTCAGTCGTTCAGTCAAGGCTGACTCTTTTGTGAAATCATGGACTGTAGCCTGTCAGGCTCCTCTGTCCATGGAATTTTCCAGGCAAGAATATTGGAGTGGGTGGCCATACATCCTTCTCTGGATATATACCTTAGATGTAATTAACCAAGGAAAAAAACACACTTCAGTTAAAGAGAATCTAGGTTATCACCTCGCTTAATATTTGGCTGGTCCTAGAACATCACAGAGGTTAGGGGTACTGTCTGTGTAGTCTAAAACCTGAAGATAGCTAACAACTGGCCCTCAGTACCCATGGCACTTGTGGTTTGGCATCCATGAATTCAACCAACCACAGATCATGTAGTACCTTAGTGTTTATTACTGAAAAAAAGTTCACACATAGTGGGCTTGCACAGTTCAAATCCACATTGTTCAAGGGTCAACTCTGTAAGGAGCTGCAGGATAATCGAAGGCTCTATGAGGAGAAGAAAGGAGAGACAAGTCTGACTCCACATTTGGATGCTGGGGCAGTGGTCCAGATGGAACCAACTGCCACACACTGAAGTTATGTCATATGCATTCCCAACAGCATTAGATGGTCTTTACTTCATCAGTGATTCCCCTTTCTTCAGTCTATTCCTCTCTACTGGGACTTAGGGAGGCAAGTACAGTGGAGGGTAGGGCACTGAAGTAAAATCATCTGGATTTGGATTATCTCACACTCTTCCTTTCCAACCCACTCCAGTCAGTTCTCTATGCTCCATCTTTTTTTGTTTTTAAATGGAGATCTACAGGAAGAAATCCATTTCACATCTAGGATGTACACACAAAACCTCTGAACCTAAAGTCTCAAAGAACCATGAATTCCCATATACTCTGGCAATGTATACTCTTTTCTATTCTATGTATTTAATGTAAAAACCCAGTTATTTTTGACTCACTAAAGTGATTTCATAACTAATGGGTCCTCACCTGTAGTCTGAGAACATGTTTTTCTATCTGGCTACTAGAACGCTCTAACCAAAATACAATCATTGTTTCCTTAAAATCCCTCAATGGCCTCCAAGTACTTTAAGGTTAAAGTTCAAACTTTAACATGGCTTATAAGAGTCTCCACTATCTAGACCCCTTAAGACCAGATCTTCATCTACCACGGCTCTAACTGGTCCATTTTCATTTTGCAATGTAACCATGCCTACCAGCTCTTTGGACTCAGATGGATCACTGGATAGAATGCTTTTCCTCACATCCTCTCCTTGTAGCTAAGTTCCTCTCATTCTACCTTGTCAGTTTAGCCTCCACATTCCTCTGAATGCTTTCCCTGGTCACCTGGCCCGGTTAGGTCCCCCTCTTGTGTTCTCCCTTAGCACCCTGGCCTTCCTCAATGGTGATGTCTTCTGTCACCCTGCATTTCAACTAGGCCAGTGTTCTCTAAGATCAGGGACCAGGCTTTGTTCCCTATAGTGAACAGGAGGCTTTCAGGAAATATTGGTTGAATAAATGAATGAAACTATTTTGTTGGGTTTCCATCTTAATTCCATTGAGTGGACATTCTCATACATTTGCAAGTTGCTGAATGTTGGGCTTCTTTGTCACCACTGTGATGTTCTGAAGAAGGCCCAGGTCTGGAACTGAACTGTTCTCACAGATACCACTTGTTCGCTGATTCATCTATAGCTTAGCTATGTGCGAAGCAACACGGAACACTGGATTCAAAATTCACTAGATCTCTCACAGTGAAACACAACCGAGCATCTTGTTGTCTTAATTTCCTCATCTCATCACAGCGGGACTTAGGGAGGCAAGTACAGTGGAGGGTAGGGCACTGAAGTAAAATCATCTGGATTTGGATTATCTCACACTCTTCCTTTCCAACCCACTCCAGTCAGTTCTCTATGCTCCATCTTTTTTTGTTTTTAAATGGAGATCTACAGGAAGAAATCCATTTCACATCTAGGATGTACACACAAAACCTCTGAACCTAAAGTCTCAAAGAACCATGAATTCCCATATACTCTGGCAATGTATACTCTTTTCTATTCTATGTATTTAATGTAAAAACCCAGTTATTTTTGACTCACTAAAGTGATTTCATAACTAATGGGTCCTCACCTGTAGTCTGAGAACATGTTTTTCTATCTGGCTACTAGAACGCTCTAACCAAAATACAATCATTGTTTCCTTAAAATCCCTCAATGGCCTCCAAGTACTTTAAGGTTAAAGTTCAAACTTTAACATGGCTTATAAGAGTCTCCACTATCTAGACCCCTTAAGACCAGATCTTCATCTACCACGGCTCTAACTGGTCCATTTTCATTTTGCAATGTAACCATGCCTACCAGCTCTTTGGACTCAGATGGATCACTGGATAGAATGCTTTTCCTCACATCCTCTCCTTGTAGCTAAGTTCCTCTCATTCTACCTTGTCAGTTTAGCCTCCACATTCCTCTGAATGCTTTCCCTGGTCACCTGGCCCGGTTAGGTCCCCCTCTTGTGTTCTCCCTTAGCACCCTGGCCTTCCTCAATGGTGATGTCTTCTGTCACCCTGCATTTCAACTAGGCCAGTGTTCTCTAAGATCAGGGACCAGGCTTTGTTCCCTATAGTGAACAGGAGGCTTTCAGGAAATATTGGTTGAATAAATGAATGAAACTATTTTGTTGGGTTTCCATCTTAATTCCATTGAGTGGACATTCTCATACATTTGCAAGTTGCTGAATGTTGGGCTTCTTTGTCACCACTGTGATGTTCTGAAGAAGGCCCAGGTCTGGAACTGAACTGTTCTCACAGATACCACTTGTTCGCTGATTCATCTATAGCTTAGCTATGTGCGAAGCAACACGGAACACTGGATTCAAAATTCACTAGATCTCTCACAGTGAAACACAACCGAGCATCTTGTTGTCTTAATTTCCTCATCTCAATTCCAGTACCCCAGTTAACATTTACCCTTGGATACCCCCAGCATCCCAAATTCAATTTGTATAACTGAAAGGGATAACCTAATTGCATGCTCTTAGGACTGAGAACCCGGTGAATTATAGTATATAAAATACTTACATAAAATAATATAAAAATACTTGGCAGCTCAGGTTTAGCTATTCAATTATTACATTTACCCCCCCCCTCCCCCCACCTACAGACGTGCATGCCTGTGTCAGGTTAGGCTAGCTCTCTGAATTAGTGATTAAGGAGTGCAAGCAAGAGGAAGACTATGGATAAAGGGTACGTATCCATCAATATGGATTATCCTGCATGATCAAAGTTTGCACATTCTTAGATTTACCTATAATATGACCTGTGATATCATGGCTTTTTATTCAGAGTTTATTCCTCAGAACTTTACCGATCTTTTAAAAGAAAACTAAAGTTTCACTAGTGTCATTCATTTAGGCTGCAATATCAGTTTTAGGGTGTTTAAGGACTCCAAAGTCAGGTAAGTGGTATCAGCCTGACATATGGTGATGGTCATAAGAGGAATAACAACCCATGAGTGAAAAGAACAAGCGGTTCTTGTAGTGTCTGTCAGTCAGCTCTGCAGTGCTAGCCCAATTCTTAGGCACTTAGATGATGACACGTACCTGTCTCCACTTCTTTCAGATGCTGCTATAAGATGGAACAGCAGGACTTCCTCCTCTGAATGTTAGCATGCTACAAAATGCCCAAGGAATGATTATGCTTCAAGCACTTTAGATATGACATGACACTGCTGATACCCGAGTGAAAATTCAAACTGCCTAGCCCCAGATCAGTTAGGAATATTTTTCTCATTTTCACCTCAGTTACTTCATAACCTACATTGAAGGCAGCAGACATTCATCAAGGAATACAGAACACAGCAAAATAATGTAGACTGATACATAAGTGTATCAAAGTATATACATAAAAGTATAATAAAGTCTTATAATGTTTAAAAAACATCTATAGCTTAGCTATGTGCGAAGCAACACGGAACACTGGATTCAAAATTCACTAGATCTCTCACAGTGAAACACAACCGAGCATCTTGTTGTCTTAATTTCCTCATCTCAATTCCAGTACCCCAGTTAACATTTACCCTTGGATACCCCCAGCATCCCAAATTCAATTTGTATAACTGAAAGGGATAACCTAATTGCATGCTCTTAGGACTGAGAACCCGGTGAATTATAGTATATAAAATACTTACATAAAATAATATAAAAATACTTGGCAGCTCAGGTTTAGCTATTCAATTATTACATTTACCCCCTCCCCCACCTACAGACGTGCATGCCTGTGGCAGGTTAGGCTAGCTCTCTGAATTAGTGATTAAGGAGTGCAAGCAAGAGGAAGACTATGGATAAAGGGTACGTATCCATCAATATGGATTATCCTGCATGATCAAAGTTTGCACATTCTTAGATTTACCTATAATATGACCTGTGATATCATGGCTTTTTATTCAGAGTTTATTCCTCAGAACTTTACCGATCTTTTAAAAGAAAACTAAAGTTTCACTAGTGTCATTCATTTAGGCTGCAATATCAGTTTTAGGGTGTTTAAGGACTCCAAAGTCAGGTAAGTGGTATCAGCCTGACATATGGTGATGGTCATAAGAGGAATAACAACCCATGAGTGAAAAGAACAAGCGGTTCTTGTAGTGTCTGTCAGTCAGCTCTGCAGTGCTAGCCCAATTCTTAGGCACTTAGATGATGACACGTACCTGTCTCCACTTCTTTCAGATGCTGCTATAAGATGGAACAGCAGGACTTCCTCCTCTGAATGTTAGCATGCTACAAAATGCCCAAGGAATGATTATGCTTCAAGCACTTTAGATATGACATGACACTGCTGATACCCGAGTGAAAATTCAAACTGCCTAGCCCCAGATCAGTTAGGAATATTTTTCTCATTTTCACCTCAGTTACTTCATAACCTACATTGAAGGCAGCAGACATTCATCAAGGAATACAGAACACAGCAAAATAATGTAGACTGATACATAAGTGTATCAAAGTATATACATAAAAGTATAATAAAGTCTTATAATGTTTTAAGAAAGAATATAAACACCATCATTAATTTTCAGTCCATTCGTTCACTTGGTATACATATCGTGTTATTTTCAAGACACTTGTCCAGTTGCTAGCAATATAATGGTGAAAAAGACAAAGTCCTAAGGTGGAGGTTGTGTTTTCTGACAAGAAAGGGGATGATAAAAAGAACAAATTGGGGGAAGGATAACTTGGAAGTTTCGGATTGACAGTATATACATATATTGATATATACACATATACACACTACTATATTTAAAATTGATAACCAACAAGGACCTACAGTAGAGCAGAGGGAACTCCACTCAGTACTCTGTAAAAACCTAAATGGGAAAAGAACTTGAAAACGAACAGGTATATGAATCTGTATAACCAAATCACTTTGCTGTACACCGAAAACTAACCCAACAGTGCAAATCAAATATACTCCAGTATAAAATAAAACCTACATGCTATAAAGAACGTGAAATAAATGATACAAAAGTCCTTAAAGTGATGGACATGGTAGGGACTAGGAGTATGTTCTGCGGTCAGAAAGTCTGTATCTAAATCCAGACTCTACTGATAAACAGGTATATGACGATGAGAAAATGACCCACCTGCTCTGTGCCTCAGGTTTCTCATCAGTCAAATGGGGACGATAATAGTGTTTTCCTCATGGGTTTGTTTGATTGAACAAATTAATGTGCATACTACGGCACCTGGCACATTGCTAGTGCTTGTGTTTTCAATGACTGTTTCCCCCTCTGAGTAGTTCTTATTGAGATGAAATCTAACTACTAAGAAGGAGCTCAAACTAACAAGGATAAATTGAAAACCCCCATACCAAATAAAGAAATGGTAGGCTGAAATGCAGCTCTCGTCTTTATATTTCCACAGTGGACAGGAGTGGATGTACACGAAGACTACCCCACAGCAGCGGCGGCTATCAGCCGTCTTCACACTCGTCGGAGCTCTCTCGCTCGGGTCCTCGCCCCCGCTCTCACTACTGAGCTCTCCAGAACACAGCAAAATAATGTAGACTGATACATAAGTGTATCAAAGTATATACATAAAAGTATAATAAAGTCTTATAATGTTTTAAGAAAGAATATAAACACCATCATTAATTTTCAGTCCATTCGTTCACTTGGTATACATATCGTGTTATTTTCAAGACACTTGTCCAGTTGCTAGCAATATAATGGTGAAAAAGACAAAGTCCTAAGGTGGAGGTTGTGTTTTCTGACAAGAAAGGGGATGATAAAAAGAACAAATTGGGGGAAGGATAACTTGGAAGTTTCGGATTGACAGTATATACATATATTGATATATACACATATACACACTACTATATTTAAAATTGATAACCAACAAGGACCTACAGTAGAGCAGAGGGAACTCCACTCAGTACTCTGTAAAAACCTAAATGGGAAAAGAACTTGAAAACGAACAGGTATATGAATCTGTATAACCAAATCACTTTGCTGTACACCGAAAACTAACCCAACAGTGCAAATCAAATATACTCCAGTATAAAATAAAACCTACATGCTATAAAGAACGTGAAATAAATGATACAAAAGTCCTTAAAGTGATGGACATGGTAGGGACTAGGAGTATGTTCTGCGGTCAGAAAGTCTGTATCTAAATCCAGACTCTACTGATAAACAGGTATATGACGATGAGAAAATGACCCACCTGCTCTGTGCCTCAGGTTTCTCATCAGTCAAATGGGGACGATAATAGTGTTTTCCTCATGGGTTTGTTTGATTGAACAAATTAATGTGCATACTACGGCACCTGGCACATTGCTAGTGCTTGTGTTTTCAATGACTGTTTCCCCCTCTGAGTAGTTCTTATTGAGATGAAATCTAACTACTAAGAAGGAGCTCAAACTAACAAGGATAAATTGAAAAACCCCTATACCAAATAAAGAAATGGTAGGCTGAAATGCAGCTCTCGTCTTTATATTTCCACAGTGGACAGGAGTGGATGTACACGAAGACTACCCCACAGCAGCGGCGGCGGCTATCAGCCGTCTTCACACTCGTCGGAGCTCTCCTCGCTCGGGTCCTCGCTGCTCTCTCCTTCGCTCTCACTACTGTCTTCTTTACTCTCATTGTCGCCTTCCTCAAGACTTCGTGCTTTCTCTGCCAGACAGGAAGAATCTCACTTAAAATATTTCTTAATATTTCTACCCTGAAAAAGTATAACGCTCCTTGTTTCCCCCTCCACCAAGGAATACATGTTTTTGAAATGCAAGAACTTCGCTGAACTTCACTAATTGCATGTAAGGTCAAAGCAGTTGTACAAAGAGCACACTTTTTACAATAGCATAAAGGTATTTGTGGATTTAAAATAAATTTAAAACACAGGTCTATAAAAATATATTCTTTTACTACTGTCAACTTTTTAAATAGAATAAGAGTAAAGTGAGCTTTAGGGTACTTTACAGGATACGGACTTTGCTGGGAACCACGAGATGATCCCTTTAATCCCTGGGGCATTAGCCAGGACGGCTCCCCCTGGAGACTCTGTGCCCAATACTGTGTGCCCAGGGAGCCTCTGCTCTGTTTGGGCAGGTCTAGCCCACAGAGGAAACGGAGTCATCTTGACAGAGGACAAGCTGATTTCACAAAACTAAGATGATCATTTCGCCTTTTCTTATCCACTTTCTGAGGATGTACTTTGCCAATCTCCTGGGATAATGGATTTTTAACTAGTGACTGTTCATAGTTCTATAAGAAAGAAGGAATTTCAATTTTTTTAATTTACCCATCAGCAGCATTTCTTCAATAAGTGAGAAAAACTCCTTGGCCTCAGGATTTTCTGGCTCATAGATTAGGACTGCAAAGCACAAGAGAACACGTGTTATTAATATTCAAAGCGTTCCAGCAAACGGCCTCTTCAATATGAGACTGAAACTGTCAATCAGAGTAGAAGCGAAAATGCACAAAGCAAAGACACCAACCATTATACCACAGGAACATCTAACCGCAAACAGAGAAAATGCTCTACTTATCTTGGGTGGTTTGTAAGGGAAATAATCTTCATTATATTTTCTACCACCTGTCCACAGAAAGCAATCTCTATCACTAGGGGACATCCCTCATGGGTTTGTAGCCATGGTGGTTCTTGACTCTAATCATTCCCCAAACAAGGTGCAAATCCTGTAAAACAAGGAGACTTTGCTAATGACACCCCAGTCATCATCTATTGAACACTACTTCTCACCTCTTCATGAGCTCCACTGTCACATGCCACGGGTAACACGGCATACACATTAACTAGGTGACTCTAACAAACCCGTGAGGATAACACTGTTATCGGCCCCATCTGATTGATGAGCTTATTTACCAAAAGCCCCCACCAAGGAATACATGTTTTTGAAATGCAAGAACTTCGCTGAACTTCACTAATTGCATGTAAGGTCAAAGCAGTTGTACAAAGAGCACACTTTTTACAATAGCATAAAGGTATTTGTGGATTTAAAATAAATTTAAAACACAGGTCTATAAAAATATATTCTTTTACTACTGTCAACTTTTTAAATAGAATAAGAGTAAAGTGAGCTTTAGGGTACTTTACAGGATACGGACTTTGCTGGGAACCACGAGATGATCCCTTTAATCCCTGGGGCATTAGCCAGGACGGCTCCCCCTGGAGACTCTGTGCCCAATACTGTGTGCCCAGGGAGCCTCTGCTCTGTTTGGGCAGGTCTAGCCCACAGAGGAAACGGAGTCATCTTGACAGAGGACAAGCTGATTTCACAAAACTAAGATGATCATTTCGCCTTTTCTTATCCACTTTCTGAGGATGTACTTTGCCAATCTCCTGGGATAATGGATTTTTAACTAGTGACTGTTCATAGTTCTATAAGAAAGAAGGAATTTCAATTTTTTTAATTTACCCATCAGCAGCATTTCTTCAATAAGTGAGAAAAACTCCTTGGCCTCAGGATTTTCTGGCTCATAGATTAGGACTGCAAAGCACAAGAGAACACGTGTTATTAATATTCAAAGCGTTCCAGCAAACGGCCTCTTCAATATGAGACTGAAACTGTCAATCAGAGTAGAAGCGAAAATGCACAAAGCAAAGACACCAACCATTATACCACAGGAACATCTAACCGCAAACAGAGAAAATGCTCTACTTATCTTGGGTGGTTTGTAAGGGAAATAATCTTCATTATATTTTCTACCACCTGTCCACAGAAAGCAATCTCTATCACTAGGGGACATCCCTCATGGGTTTGTAGCCATGGTGGTTCTTGACTCTAATCATTCCCCAAACAAGGTGCAAATCCTGTAAAACAAGGAGACTTTGCTAATGACACCCCAGTCATCATCTATTGAACACTACTTCTCACCTCTTCATGAGCTCCACTGTCACATGCCACGGGTAACACGGCATACACATTAACTAGGTGACTCTAACAAACCCGTGAGGATAACACTGTTATCGGCCCCATCTGATTGATGAGACACCTAAGGCACAGAGCGGGTGGGTCATTTTCCCAGCATCATTTATTTCCCAGTGCTGTTTGTCCTTTATGTGAATGTATCATCTTTCCTTTGGACCAAACTGATCATTTTTTTCGGCCTGTTGGTATGTTATCAATGTCCTAGAGGTCAGAAAGCTTTGTTATCTTTTGTTTCAGAGTTTTCTAGACTAGTTTCCTTATTTTTTCAGATCTCTCCCTGCCTTCTTCCCACTTGCCTTGAGGCAAAGTCGTAATTCTGCATCGTTCTTTAAATGTGTAATATCTTGATGGCCCCCAGGGGGCACTGAAACACCAAGTGTGCTGTTCCCCTGGCTAAGAGGGAGAGAGAACTGCGGATGGTTCAGCTAGGTCCCAGTGGCTCAGAGGACCTCACCCCACATGGCTTTCATCCTGACACACTAAACCAATGTCTTTATTTTCTAACCAACTGATGTAACAATGTACCATCAATCTGGGTTAGCATGAGTGTGCACCTGCTCAGAACCTGCTTTTAAGGATTCTATGGCTATTTATGCATCTTTTAAAGCTTTCATAAAAGTGACTTTTTATACATTTTAGCTTGGACTAAAATACGCTTATCAAAATTAGCAGTCTAAACCTTTCTTCGAAGTTAAGCCTCTTTCTAGAACAGAGTTTCTCCAACTTTCTCCTGGAGATATTAGCTTCTTTAGATGTTAATATGTAGGTTGTATGAAGTTAATCAGTTAAAGCTTACAGTAAGGAGCAACTGCAGGATATTACACAGCCACTAATACGCTCAGAACTAGTAAGGATCTTACGGAGAGGAGAGAATATGGTTTCTCTAGTTTATTATTTCCATGGACTCCTTCTTGGTGGAATACTTAAGCAATCTTCAACTACTATTCCTTGGATCCTAGTTTAGAAAATTTCACGCTGGAGTTAGGATTATTCCACAGGAACAGAGTATGGGATCAGCTATTCTCATGGTTTACTAAAAACTGCTGATAACTGTCTGTTTTCAGAGTGAGGGGAAAAGGGATCTGCTTTGAAACTTAGTCCTGCAATATCCATCTTGGTGGTGAGGGTTTAGCTGCTCAGTTGTGTCCAGCTCTTGTGACTCCACAGACTATAGTTCACCAGTCTCCTATGTGGGATTTTCTGGGCAAGAATACTAGACTGGGTTGCCATTTCCTCCTTCAAGGATTCTTCCTGATCCAGGGATCGAACCTGTGTCTCCTGCACTGCAGGTGATTCTTTACCACTGAGCCACCAGGGAAGCCCCAGTATCCATCCCACGTGATAAATAAAAAACTCTACCTTTTGACAGGTTATGGGGTGTGTAAAAGACAAGAGAAGGCCCTAGCATATGCAGCTGAGGCTCTAGGGGTTGCTTTCCTAACCGGGGCCCATAAAGCAGAGACCAGAATGGACCTTGAAGACAGACCGTCAGAGGAGAATCCTGGTTCTGCCACTGTCTAGCTGGGTCATCAGCTAGACAGTGAGGAAAGCATTTAATGTCTCTGCACCTTAGCCCTTATCTATAATCATAGGCTTTCATCCTGACACACTAAACCAATGTCTTTATTTTCTAACCAACTGATGTAACAATGTACCATCAATCTGGGTTAGCATGAGTGTGCACCTGCTCAGAACCTGCTTTTAAGGATTCTATGGCTATTTATGCATCTTTTAAAGCTTTCATAAAAGTGACTTTTTATACATTTTAGCTTGGACTAAAATACGCTTATCAAAATTAGCAGTCTAAACCTTTCTTCGAAGTTAAGCCTCTTTCTAGAACAGAGTTTCTCCAACTTTCTCCTGGAGATATTAGCTTCTTTAGATGTTAATATGTAGGTTGTATGAAGTTAATCAGTTAAAGCTTACAGTAAGGAGCAACTGCAGGATATTACACAGCCACTAATACGCTCAGAACTAGTAAGGATCTTACGGAGAGGAGAGAATATGGTTTCTCTAGTTTATTATTTCCATGGACTCCTTCTTGGTGGAATACTTAAGCAATCTTCAACTACTATTCCTTGGATCCTAGTTTAGAAAATTTCACGCTGGAGTTAGGATTATTCCACAGGAACAGAGTATGGGATCAGCTATTCTCATGGTTTACTAAAAACTGCTGATAACTGTCTGTTTTCAGAGTGAGGGAAAGGTATCTGCTTTGAAACTTAGTCCTGCAATATCCATCTTGGTGGTGAGGGTTTAGCTGCTCAGTTGTGTCCAGCTCTTGTGACTCCACAGACTATAGTTCACCAGTCTCCTATGTGGGATTTTCTGGGCAAGAATACTAGACTGGGTTGCCATTTCCTCCTTCAAGGATTCTTCCTGATCCAGGGATCGAACCTGTGTCTCCTGCACTGCAGGTGATTCTTTACCACTGAGCCACCAGGGAAGCCCCAGTATCCATCCCACGTGATAAATAAAAAACTCTACCTTTTGACAGGTTATGAGAGTGTGTAAAAAGACAAGAGAAGTCCCTAGCATATGCAGCTGAGGCTCTAGGGGTTGCTTTCCTAACCGGGGCCCATAAAGCAGAGACCAGAATGGACCTTGAAGACAGACCGTCAGAGGAGAATCCTGGTTCTGCCACTGTCTAGCTGGGTCATCAGCTAGACAGTGAGGAAAGCATTTAATGTCTCTGCACCTTAGCCCTTATCTATAATCATACTACTGACCACATCAGGATGTTCTGATGAATCAAGGAGATAATATAGATAAACTGCTTAGTTTAGTCCTTGGTGCACAGAAAGTGCTGAGTAAATGATTATTAGTTTTCCTGGAGTGACTGGAGTCTGGAGAAAGGCTTGGTTCCTTCCTAAGTGTGTACTGGATGCTTTCTTCTGGCTGAAGGGCTGCGGAAGGGCCCTGAGGTAGGGGTAGGACGGTTTCTGAGTTCCATGGGGCTCTAAGGCCCAGATGGCAGGCTGTTCTAGGGGGACAGGCTGGTCTTGTTCACTCTTGCAGCTCTAAGAGAGTAACTGACAGAGTAGGAGACCTCAAAATATTACAAAGAATAAATGAATACAGATGGACTGAGTAGGAAGCAGTCTTTTATGCCTTGATAAGATTATATTCTAAGCTGATAAGAAAGGGTGATTTAGTTTATTCAAAAGGAAATACAAAACTTTATAAAACTATCTTTTCTGAAGCTATGTCTGTTTTTGTGTTAGATCCATAATGATGAGTGGAGAAGGAAATGGCAACCCACTCCAGTATTCTTGCCTGCAGAATCCCACGGACAGTGGAGCCTGGTGGGCTACAGTCCATAGGGTCGCAAAGAATTGGACACGACTGAAGCAAATGAGCACATAATGATGAGAAACGTTTTGGTTTTCAGGCCATTGTTCTTAAACATTTACAGTTATTATAACTGATGAAGGTAGGTCTTCCTGGCTTACATGACTCCAGAGTGATTTTCTGGGCAAGAATACTAGACTGGGTTGCCATTTCCTCCTTCAAGGATTCTTCCTGATCCAGGGATCGAACCTGTGTCTCCTGCACTGCAGGTGATTCTTTACCACTGAGCCACCAGGGAAGCCCCAGTATCCATCCCACGTGATAAATAAAAAACTCTACCTTTTGACAGGTTATGAGAGTGTGGAAAAAGACAAGAGAAGTCCCTAGCATATGCAGCTGAGGCTCTAGGGGTTGCTTTCCTAACCGGCGCCCATAAAGCAGAGACCAGAATGGACCTTGAAGACAGACCGTCAGAGGAGAATCCTGGTTCTGCCACTGTCTAGCTGGGTCATCAGCTAGACAGTGAGGAAAGCATTTAATGTCTCTGCACCTTAGCCCTTATCTATAATCATACTACTGACCACATCAGGATGTTCTGATGAATCAAGGAGATAATATAGATAAACTGCTTAGTTTAGTCCTTGGTGCACAGAAAGTGCTGAGTAAATGATTATTAGTTTTCCTGGAGTGACTGGAGTCTGGAGAAAGGCTTGGTTCCTTCCTAAGTGTGTACTGGATGCTTTCTTCTGGCTGAAGGGCTGCGGAAGGGCCCTGAGGTAGGGGTAGGACGGTTTCTGAGTTCCATGGGGCTCTAAGGCCCAGATGGCAGGCTGTTCTAGGGGGACAGGCTGGTCTTGTTCACTCTTGCAGCTCTAAGAGAGTAACTGACAGAGTAGGAGACCTCAAAATATTACAAAGAATAAATGAATACAGATGGACTGAGTAGGAAGCAGTCTTTTATGCCTTGATAAGATTATATTCTAAGCTGATAAGAAAGGGTGATTTAGTTTATTCAAAAGGAAATACAAAACTTTATAAAACTATCTTTTCTGAAGCTATGTCTGTTTTTGTGTTAGATCCATAATGATGAGTGGAGAAGGAAATGGCAACCCACTCCAGTATTCTTGCCTGCAGAATCCCACGGACAGTGGAGCCTGGTGGGCTACAGTCCATAGGGTCGCAAAGAATTGGACACGACTGAAGCAAATGAGCACATAATGATGAGAAACGTTTTGGTTTTCAGGCCATTGTTCTTAAACATTTACAGTTATTATAACTGATGAAGGTAGGTCTTCCTGGCTTACATGTTATTTTTGTAGAGTCTCAGGCTGCCTGTGAGCAGAAGTGCTGACACCCTGAGATGACGTGGCTGCAGGTAAAGAGACCAAGAAAAGGGAAGACTGACAGAAAATCTCACTGTCAATCATGAGATGAACTCAGAAAAGCACTTGGGATTCCTGACTTTTAGTACCATTTAAAAACCACTTTTCCAAGCCTTCACCAGCAAAATTTTTAGAAGACAGGATAAAAAAGAGAGAACCCATTTGCACCTGGGATGCAGGATGGGAAGCCGTGCAGCCAAGTGAAGACACAAGGCCTATCTCATGACTGGAGAAGGAAATGGAAACCCACTCCAGTATTCTTGCCTGGAAAATTCTATGGACAAGAGAAGCCTTGTGGGCTACAGTCCATGGGGTCACAAAGGGTTGGCCACAACTGAGCACATGTAAGGATTAGAGGGCAAGAAAACACATCAGGATCTGCAGACTATTCAAAAGAATGAATTTATAAAACATTTCTGAAGGGACAAAGATCCATTACTTCATATAAATTAGCTGCCTTAGATACAAATAAAAAATGTATTAGTCAACCTATAGGAGCCATTTCAATCCGACTGATTCATAAAAGCACTCTTATCCAAGTCTCTGCCTGCTTGGACAAGAAATATAAGCTTATTATTCAAATAAGGAAATGGAAATATAGCAAGAAATCATGGGCTCTCAAGTCAGACCTGGGATCTAATCCTAGCTCTACCACTGGGTAACTGTGTGACTTGGGGTAAATTAGTTCTCCATTTCAGTTTCCTCATTAGTAAATTAGGGCTAATCCTCTCTGCCCCACTGAATCGCTGTAAAGAATTTAAAAATGTATTCAAGAACATTCCTACAGTAAGTGCTCAATACACACATACATAAATATATAAAAATATAAATACATAACCTATGTTTATATGAGGAAATTTATAAATATATAAATATATAGATACAGAATGGTGCTCTGTGGAAAAGCTAGAAGATGGGGGAGCAAAAGAAACAGAAGAATATCTATGCTGTAGAGAACAGACTGCGGTTACCAAGGCGGGATAGGATAGGAGCCTGGGGTTAGTAGACACAAACTATTATATATAAAGTGGATAAACAACAAGGTCTTACTATAGCACAGGCGGAAATATTCAATATCCTGTGAAAAATTCTAGAAAAGAATATCTGTGCTGTAAGAATTTACATATAGGGGCTTCCCTGATGGTCCAGTGGGTAAGGACACTGCCTTGCAGTGCAAGGGGCGCCGGTTTGACCCCTGGCCTGGGAAGATCCCATGTGACGCGGAGTGGCTGGACTGATGTGTCCAATTACTGAGCTGGAGCTCTGGAGCGCATGCGCCCAGAGCCGGTGCTCTGCGACAACAGAGGCCACTGCGATGGGAGGCCCACACCGGCCAAAGAACAAAGATGGATGAAAATAGATAAATGAAAGACCAATAGAAGTGGCCCACCGGTCCCCACCCCTCCCCAACCCAACCCCCCCACCAAAAAAAAAAGGAATTTACATATAACATTTTTGGGTCCATGCTAGATGAAAAAAACTTGCTTCGTTGCTCTGAACACAGAGAGGGATTTGGGGCAGCCCTTAGTCAAGTGTTCCTATTGGCATCAAAGAACCAGCACTTTCTTTCCTCTGAGATATAGTCTGTCTACAATTCTCTCTTCCTCCTTGAACCTGCCTGGCTTTGCAAAACTTGGGCCTCCATAATTTCAATCCGACTGATTCATAAAAGCACTCTTATCCAAGTCTCTGCCTGCTTGGACAAGAAATATAAGCTTATTATTCAAATAAGGAAATGGAAATATAGCAAGAAATCATGGGCTCTCAAGTCAGACCTGGGATCTAATCCTAGCTCTACCACTGGGTAACTGTGTGACTTGGGGTAAATTAGTTCTCCATTTCAGTTTCCTCATTAGTAAATTAGGGCTAATCCTCTCTGCCCCACTGAATCGCTGTAAAGAATTTAAAAATGTATTCAAGAACATTCCTACAGTAAGTGCTCAATACACACATACATAAATATATAAAAATATAAATACATAACCTATGTTTATATGAGGAAATTTATAAATATATAAATATATAGATACAGAATGGTGCTCTGTGGAAAAGCTAGAAGATGGGGGAGCAAAAGAAACAGAAGAATATCTATGCTGTAGAGAACAGACTCGGTTACCAAGGCGGGATAGGATAGGAGCCTGGGGTTAGTAGACACAAACTATTATATATAAAGTGGATAAACAACAAGGTCTTACTATAGCACAGGCGGAAATATTCAATATCCTGTGAAAAATTCTAGAAAAGAATATCTGTGCTGTAAGAATTTACATATAGGGGCTTCCCTGATGGTCCAGTGGGTAAGGACACTGCCTTGCAGTGCAAGGGGCGCCGGTTTGACCCCTGGCCTGGGAAGATCCCATGTGACGCGGAGTGGCTGGACTGATGTGTCCAATTACTGAGCTGGAGCTCTGGAGCGCATGCGCCCAGAGCCGGTGCTCTGCGACAACAGAGGCCACTGCGATGGGAGGCCCACACCGGCCAAAGAACAAAGATGGATGAAAATAGATAAATGAAAGACCAATAGAAGTGGCCCACCGGTCCCCACCCCTCCCCCACCCAACCCCCCCCCCCAAAAAAGGAATTTACATATAACATTTTTGGGTCCATGCTAGATGAAAAAAACTTGCTTCGTTGCTCTGAACACAGAGAGGGATTTGGGGCAGCCCTTAGTCAAGTGTTCCTATTGGCATCAAAGAACCAGCACTTTCTTTCCTCTGAGATATAGTCTGTCTACAATTCTCTCTTCCTCCTTGAACCTGCCTGGCTTTGCAAAACTTGGGCCTCCATAATTTCACATCCTTGGCTGGTAATCTGTATCAGGGGCAGTCAGTCTTACTTTGTACCCTCCTGGGCTCTACTCTCATTATTCTCTGAGCCCTCTGGTTCACATTTCCCGTCAGCCTCTTCCTCCTTTTGGGAGCAGCGCCTTCTCATCTGGCTCTCTGGAAAACGGAGCCTGTCTTAGCGCCCTCCAGCATGTCTCTTCCTAGAATTTGACCTGTGGCTTTACAGGTACCATTTGCCAGGGATGGGAAAGAGTAAACAGTATTACTGGATGAGCCAGCCGATAAGGTTGCAAACCACTTCAAACCATTGGGATGTCAACCCCAGGAGCGTGTAGAGCACGGGTGCTCTGATTTCTGCTTTCTCAGCAGCTCCCAGCACAATGTCTGGTACAGAGTTGGCGCTCAATAGGCGTTGCGGCAAGGAAGGAAGGGAGGGAGTTCTGAAAGGAATACAATGCCATTAAGATAGATTAGTTTTAAGTTTTTCATCCTTGTTTACCTAGTGCCTAATGCACGTGCACTGATATGAGGCAGGTCCATAAGCATTTTGTTGAGCACCTGCTGTTTACAGCACAGGGCTAACAGTCAAGACTCACTGACAGATGTGGTGATATCAGTGTTTATAAGCTTTAGCCAGAGGCCTTTCTAAAAGAACTGATGAATATAAGAAACTAATATATAGATTTTCCTAGAATTAGACTCCACAAGAACTCAGAGCACTGGGAGCTAGAGCTAGAGGATCACTCCCTTCTGTACCAGCCACACAGAGAAGAACGGTGGCTGTGGGAAATGGAGCTCCGGCTGCCACTTGCTCCCTGAGTGGGGCTGCACATGTGGCATCAACTCTGCTTCAGTTTCCTTATTTATAAACATAGAAGGGCTTCCCTGGTGGTCCAGTGGGTAAGGACACAGCCTTGCAGTGCAAGGGGAACCGGTTCGGTCCCTAGCCTAGGAAGATCCCACGTGCTGCGAAGCAGTTGGACCAACATGTCCCCACTACTGAGCCGGAGCTCTGGAGCGCATGCACCCAGAGCTGGTACTCTGCAGTGACAGAGGCCACTGCGATGGGAGGCCCACACAGGCCAAAGAACAACGTACGAAAGATGAATGGATGAAAATAGATAAATGAAAGACCAATAAAAGTGGCCAAAAAAAGAGAAAAAACAATAAAAGAGGCCAAGAGGAATGGACATGATTCTCTAAGGACTCCTTCTGATGGAAAATTCTATGTTTGGGGCCATCAGAAGTAGTGTTGATCAAAATATTTTATTCAATGGTTCTAAAGGTCAAAAGTGCTTGAAAAGATTAAGGCAAATTATTCTATATATAAAATAGGTATTGTTAAAATATTCAAGAAACCAATTTTAAAAATGAGCTTCTGACTTAGGAAATACTGAGTCCACAGTGAGAACTCTGTGAGGCAAGGGAGACTAGACCGCACATCCTACCCTATAGTTTCACTAAAGGATTTTAACTATAAGGCAGCTCTACAATAGTTAATATTTCAAGTCCTAGTATTAATAAAGTTTTATAGTAGAGTTTCCATCTTCTCCTTTAAAATAAGGAAGGAAGGGAGGGAGTTCTGAAAGGAATACAATGCCATTAAGATAGATTAGTTTTAAGTTTTTCATCCTTGTTTACCTAGTGCCTAATGCACGTGCACTGATATGAGGCAGGTCCATAAGCATTTTGTTGAGCACCTGCTGTTTACAGCACAGGGCTAACAGTCAAGACTCACTGACAGATGTGGTGATATCAGTGTTTATAAGCTTTAGCCAGAGGCCTTTCTAAAAGAACTGATGAATATAAGAAACTAATATATAGATTTTCCTAGAATTAGACTCCACAAGAACTCAGAGCACTGGGAGCTAGAGCTAGAGGATCACTCCCTTCTGTACCAGCCACACAGAGAAGAACGGTGGCTGTGGGAAATGGAGCTCCGGCTGCCACTTGCTCCCTGAGTGGGGCTGCACATGTGGCATCAACTCTGCTTCAGTTTCCTTATTTATAAACATAGAAGGGCTTCCCTGGTGGTCCAGTGGGTAAGGACACAGCCTTGCAGTGCAAGGGGAACCGGTTCGGTCCCTAGCCTAGGAAGATCCCACGTGCTGCGAAGCAGTTGGACCAACATGTCCCCACTACTGAGCCGGAGCTCTGGAGCGCATGCACCCAGAGCTGGTACTCTGCAGTGACAGAGGCCACTGCGATGGGAGGCCCACACAGGCCAAAGAACAACGTACGAAAGATGAATGGATGAAAATAGATAAATGAAAGACCAATAAAAGTGGCCAAAAAAAGAGAAAAAACAATAAAAGAGGCCAAGAGGAATGGACATGATTCTCTAAGGACTCCTTCTGATGGAAAATTCTATGTTTGGGGCCATCAGAAGTAGTGTTGATCAAAATATTTTATTCAATGGTTCTAAAGGTCAAAAGTGCTTGAAAAGATTAAGGCAAATTATTCTATATATAAAATAGGTATTGTTAAAATATTCAAAAAACCCAAATTTTTAAAAAATGAGCTTCTGACTTAGGAAATACTGAGTCCACAGTGAGAACTCTGTGAGGCAAGGGAGACTAGACCGCACATCCTACCCTATAGTTTCACTAAAGGATTTTAACTATAAGGCAGCTCTACAATAGTTAATATTTCAAGTCCTAGTATTAATAAAGTTTTATAGTAGAGTTTCCATCTTCTCCTTTAAAATAACTACGACTAATGAAGAGAAAAGATCAGTAAAACAGTTGAAAAGATCATGGATTTCAACAGAGATCTGGAATCTTTCAAAAATCACTAGATAAACTTTCTAAAATTGAAAATACAACCCTTGCAATTAAGACTCACTGGACAGTTTTGCCAGCAGATTGGACACAGCAGCATCACAAAAGATAGGATAAATTAACTCAAAAACAGGTCAATAGAAAATATCTAAACTGAAGCACAGGAACAGAGATATAAAAAAACAGGGCTGAGTCTAAAACACATGTGGGACACCACGGAAAAAGTCTAATTTATGTGTAACTGGAGACCCAAGAACAGGAGAGAGACAATATGGCAGAAGTGATCTTTGAAAGTTAATGGCCAAGAAATCCTCGATTTTTTTTTTTTTGGCCACTTTTATTGATCTTTCATTCATCTTTGTTCTTTGGCCTGTGTGGGCCTCCCATCGCAGTGGCCTCTGTTGCTGCAGAGTACCAGCTCTGGGTGCATGTGCTCCAGAGCTCCGGCTCAGTAGTTGGGACATGTTGGTCCAGCCGCTTTGCGGCATGTGGGATCTTCCCAGGTGAGGGACCAAACCGGCATCCCATGCACTGCAAGGCAGTGTCTTTACCCACTGGACGACCAGGGAAGCCCAAGAAATCCTCAATGTTGATGAAAATATCATCCCACAGAGTTAAGAAACTCAGCAAACCTTCCAAACCTTTCTTTGCATAAATACAAAAAAAAACCCCAAAACACTACCATTTTCAACATCAAGTCAAACAACTAAAACACAGATAAAAAGTAAGGTAGTCACATCATCATCCACTGAGAAGTCCATGTAAATTATTCTATATATAAAATAGGTATTGTTAAAATATTCAAGAAACCAATTTTAAAAATGAGCTTCTGACTTAGGAAATACTGAGTCCACAGTGAGAACTCTGTGAGGCAAGGGAGACTAGACCGCACATCCTACCCTATAGTTTCACTAAAGGATTTTAACTATAAGGCAGCTCTACAATAGTTAATATTTCAAGTCCTAGTATTAATAAAGTTTTATAGTAGAGTTTCCATCTTCTCCTTTAAAATAACTACGACTAATGAAGAGAAAAGATCAGTAAAACAGTTGAAAAGATCATGGATTTCAACAGAGATCTGGAATCTTTCAAAAATCACTAGATAAACTTTCTAAAATTGAAAATACAACCCTTGCAATTAAGACTCACTGGACAGTTTTGCCAGCAGATTGGACACAGCAGCATCACAAAAGATAGGATAAATTAACTCAAAAACAGGTCAATAGAAAATATCTAAACTGAAGCACAGGAACAGAGATATAAAAAAACAGGGCTGAGTCTAAAACACATGTGGGACACCACGGAAAAAGTCTAATTTATGTGTAACTGGAGACCCAAGAACAGGAGAGAGACAATATGGCAGAAGTGATCTTTGAAAGTTAATGGCCAAGAAATCCTCGATTTTTTTTTTTTTGGCCACTTTTATTGATCTTTCATTCATCTTTGTTCTTTGGCCTGTGTGGGCCTCCCATCGCAGTGGCCTCTGTTGCTGCAGAGTACCAGCTCTGGGTGCATGTGCTCCAGAGCTCCGGCTCAGTAGTTGGGACATGTTGGTCCAGCCGCTTTGCGGCATGTGGGATCTTCCCAGGTGAGGGACCAAACCGGCATCCCATGCACTGCAAGGCAGTGTCTTTACCCACTGGACGACCAGGGAAGCCCAAGAAATCCTCAATGTTGATGAAAATATCATCCCACAGAGTTAAGAAACTCAGCAAACCTTCCAAACCTTTCTTTGCATAAATACAAAAAAAAACCCCAAAACACTACCATTTTCAACATCAAGTCAAACAACTAAAACACAGATAAAAAAGTAAGGTAGTTCACATCAATCATCCACTGAGAAGTGTCCAGTGGTTTCTCAGCTTTCCAGAGAAAAAGCCTAGGTCCTTCAGCTATGGGATAGCGCCACTCAGTCTGCAAGGCCCCTGCCTTGAACACTCTCCGACCTCATCTCCTATTACATATTCTGCTCGGTTTCTACTGTCGTCTTTGCTGTTCCTGGTCACGCACACTCGTCTGCCAGCACATTTGCTGTTAGTCCTGCCTGGAACACACTTTCTGCAGATGACAGGCCTCATATTTCCTCAGCGTTTTCAAAGGTTCACTCTAGTCTTTCAGTGAGCCTCCCTGGACCATCCTACTTAAAACTGCTTTGCTTCCTTCCTGGACTTTCTCCTCCTCTTGCCCTGCTTTTTTTTTTTCCCACAGCACCTATCATCTATGACATGTGGCTATACGTTATCCGACACTAGATATAAGTGTGGGATTATTTACCTGGTGCCTACAACAGTGCCTGGCACCCACAGGCACTTAAATATTTGTGGAATAATTGCATGTTAAGGCAGGCTTGCTGCATTTACATGACACTTCTTTGAAATTAAAGGTGTAGTGTGTGCTAAGTCGCTTCTGTCATGTCTGACTCTTTGTCACCTTATGGACTGTAGCCCGCCAGGCTCCTCTGTCCATGGAATTCTCCAGGCAGGAATACTGGAGTGGGTTGCCAGGCCCTCCTTCAGGTGTATGTTACTAACCCATTATCATGAAGTTAATGATTTTGACATTTCTGCTAATAGTATAACTGGTCTACTAGAGTAACCCAGTCAAGGTTACTCTAGAAGTCTAAATTAGTCCTTAAGCCAATTTTTACTATCAAGGTCTCATGTTGGTCCAGCCGCTTTGCGGCATGTGGGATCTTCCCAGGTGAGGGACCAAACCGGCATCCCATGCACTGCAAGGCAGTGTCTTTACCCACTGGACGACCAGGGAAGCCCAAGAAATCCTCAATGTTGATGAAAATATCATCCCACAGAGTTAAGAAACTCAGCAAACCTTCCAAACCTTTCTTTGCATAAATACAAAAAAAAACCCCAAAACACTACCATTTTCAACATCAAGTCAAACAACTAAAACACAGATAAAAAAGTAAGGTAGTTCACATCAATCATCCACTGAGAAGTGTCCAGTGGTTTCTCAGCTTTCCAGAGAAAAAGCCTAGGTCCTTCAGCTATGGGATAGCGCCACTCAGTCTGCAAGGCCCCTGCCTTGAACACTCTCCGACCTCATCTCCTATTACATATTCTGCTCGGTTTCTACTGTCGTCTTTGCTGTTCCTGGTCACGCACACTCGTCTGCCAGCACATTTGCTGTTAGTCCTGCCTGGAACACACTTTCTGCAGATGACAGGCCTCATATTTCCTCAGCGTTTTCAAAGGTTCACTCTAGTCTTTCAGTGAGCCTCCCTGGACCATCCTACTTAAAACTGCTTTGCTTCCTTCCTGGACTTTCTCCTCCTCTTGCCCTGCTTTTTTTTTCCCACAGCACCTATCATCTATGACATGTGGCTATACGTTATCCGACACTAGATATAAGTGTGGGATTATTTACCTGGTGCCTACAACAGTGCCTGGCACCCACAGGCACTTAAATATTTGTGGAATAATTGCATGTTAAGGCAGGCTTGCTGCATTTACATGACACTTCTTTGAAATTAAAGGTGTAGTGTGTGCTAAGTCGCTTCTGTCATGTCTGACTCTTTGTCACCTTATGGACTGTAGCCCGCCAGGCTCCTCTGTCCATGGAATTCTCCAGGCAGGAATACTGGAGTGGGTTGCCAGGCCCTCCTTCAGGTGTATGTTACTAACCCATTATCATGAAGTTAATGATTTTGACATTTCTGCTAATAGTATAACTGGTCTACTAGAGTAACCCAGTCAAGGTTACTCTAGAAGTCTAAATTAGTCCTTAAGCCAATTTTTACTATCAAGGTCTCACTGAGAAACTATCAGGGAATTCACTAGCTGTATGATAATCAAACCACCTTACATATTAAGGAATGTATTTTGAAACAAAGAGAAGACTGGGAAAAAGAAAAGTATTTTGTACTTACTCATCTGACATAATTTTTTTGCCAAATGGTAGTCTTGGCTCATTTCTGCTCTCAGGAACTGGAAAACATTAAGAAATTCTTTAGCTATGCAGTTTCACAGAGAATTTAAATGTCAGTAATAAACATCTGAGAAAATATTTCATTTAATGACTTTTAACTTTTACACGTTTTTTCCAGGCATGGGTCTGTTATCAGTTAGTGAAGAAGATTTAAGCACTTCTAGTGGAGGGCCTCATAGAGTAAGTGTGAACCCTCTGCTCTGCTGCAGTCACACTGTGTACACACTATTGAAGAACCTCAGAATACACAGGTTGACTCAACTGGCAAACCCAAGAAGACTTTAATCACTTTCCTATCACGTTGGTTCAAATACAACTTTCATTTGTGAACTCAATCCATAATTACATGACAAGACTTAGCAAAGAATGTAATTAATAATTACGTATTTTAAGTATTTCCCAGTATCAATTGCTCTTATCTATTTTTGCCTTTACTATTTTATTGTATTTTTTGTTATAAAGTAATATGTGCTTTTGTATGTAGGAAATTTTTTTTCTTGTTTATTGGGGTATAGTTGTTTTACAGTGTTATGTTAATTTCTGCTCTACAATGAACTGAATCAGTTATATGTATACGTGTATCCTCTCACTCTGGGTCATCTCATCCCGCTAGGTCGCCATAAAGCACCACACTGAGCTCCATGTGCTATACAGTCGATTCCCCTAGCCACCCATCTTACACACGGTCGTGGATGCATGTCAATCCCATTCATCCCAATTCATTCTCACCCTGTGTCCACAAGCCCATTCGCTGTCTGCATCTCTATTCCTGCCGTGTTAATAGGTCCATGTGTAGTATGCAGGAAATTTAAACGCTAAATAAACACGTCCTGTCCCAATTAAATAGCATCTTTTTAAACCCTAAGTAATTAGTCCTTAAGCCAATTTTTACTATCGAGGTCTCACTGAGAAACTATCAGGGAATTCACTAGCTGTATGATAATCAAACCACCTTACATATTAAGGAATGTATTTTGAAACAAAGAGAAGACTGGGAAAAAGAAAAGTATTTTGTACTTACTCATCTGACATAATTTTTTTGCCAAATGGTAGTCTTGGCTCATTTCTGCTCTCAGGAACTGGAAAACATTAAGAAATTCTTTAGCTATGCAGTTTCACAGAGAATTTAAATGTCAGTAATAAACATCTGAGAAAATATTTCATTTAATGACTTTTAACTTTTACACGTTTTTTCCAGGCATGGGTCTGTTATCAGTTAGTGAAGAAGATTTAAGCACTTCTAGTGGAGGGCCTCATAGAGTAAGTGTGAACCCTCTGCTCTGCTGCAGTCACACTGTGTACACACTATTGAAGAACCTCAGAATACACAGGTTGACTCAACTGGCAAACCCAAGAAGACTTTAATCACTTTCCTATCACGTTGGTTCAAATACAACTTTCATTTGTGAACTCAATCCATAATTACATGACAAGACTTAGCAAAGAATGTAATTAATAATTACGTATTTTAAGTATTTCCCAGTATCAATTGCTCTTATCTATTTTTGCCTTTACTATTTTATTGTATTTTTTGTTATAAAGTAATATGTGCTTTTGTATGTAGGAAATTTTTTTTCTTGTTTATTGGGGTATAGTTGTTTTACAGTGTTATGTTAATTTCTGCTCTACAATGAACTGAATCAGTTATATGTATACGTGTATCCTCTCACTCTGGGTCATCTCATCCCGCTAGGTCGCCATAAAGCACCACACTGAGCTCCATGTGCTATACAGTCGATTCCCCTAGCCACCCATCTTACACACGGTCGTGGATGCATGTCAATCCCATTCATCCCAATTCATTCTCACCCTGTGTCCACAAGCCCATTCGCTGTCTGCATCTCTATTCCTGCCGTGTTAATAGGTCCATGTGTAGTATGCAGGAAATTTAAACGCTAAATAAACACGTCCTGTCCCAATTAAATAGCATCTATACTTTTATTATCCAGAGACACTTTTTCTAAGTAATTTTAGTTATTTTTGGCTGTCCTGGGTCTTTGTTGTTGCTCAGGCTTTTCTCTAGTTGCAGTGAGTGGGGGTTACTCCCGAGTTGCAGTGCACAGGCTTCTTATTGCAGTGGCTTCTCTTGTTGAGGATCACAGGCTCTAGGCAGTGTGGGCTTCAGTAGTTGTGGCACGTGGGCTCAGTAGTTGCAACTCATGGGCTCTAGAGCACAGGTTCAATGGCGCCCAGGCTTAGTTGCTCTGTGGCATGGAGGATCTTCCAGGATCAGGGATCGAACCTGTGTCTCCTGCAATAGCAGGAGGATTCTTTACCACTGAACCACCAGGGAAACCCACAGAGATGTCTGTTTTTAACATCTCCATGTAGATCATTTTAGTATTTGTTTCCATAAAGAAGCACGCGCACACACACACACACACATTTACAAAAACTAGGATTATTCAGTAACTTTTAAAAAACACACCACAGATCATGATCATTCTCTCCCCATGGAATTAAACATTATTCCATATATTTTTACTTAGGCTCCACAATTTATGAAACTAGTTTTCTATTATTATCTAGGCAACTTTCATTAAAAAAAGAACACTACACTTGGATGACTGTTCTTGCTTGTGTGTGACATTCTGAACCATTTGCAGGTACACCAGGTTTCCACGTAGGAATTCATTTGGTAAACAAATCAAGAAGGCATTCCTGGCACAGGAAACGCCACATGCAAAAACTGTTCACAAATGTTTACTGATAATTCTGTGGAGAACAAAACAGTTTTGCCTCACATGTTGTGGTATCACAGTCTATCTTTAATTAATATTACATGATTTCATGTATATCATGAAAATTTCATTAAAAGTACACTTTCATTTCTCCCCTTCTCATCTTTTGTATTATTGTTGTCACATGTTTTACATGAACACAGTGAGTCCCTCTCTGCATCGGAGCTAAAATAATACATATGCCATGTGTGTTCATTTGCTCAGTCATGCTCGACTCTATGCGACCCCATGAACTGTAGCCTGCCAAGCTCCTCTGTCTATGGAATTCTCCAGGCAAGAATACTGGAGTGGGTTGCCATTGCCTTCTTCAGGGCATCTTCCCAATCTAGGGATTGAGCCTGGGTCTCCTGCACTGCAGGCAGACTCTTTGCCATCTGAATCACCAGAGTTAGACCACATAAATAGTCTCCCCAAAGTCACTGATGTTCCTTTTTTCCCTATGCATTTTATTATAGAAATTTCTAACACTATGTGTTCAAATTCATGGTCTTTTCTCTGCAGTTATAATCTGTTAAGTCCATCTTCCTCCTTCTCTCCCTTCCCCTTCTTACATCCTGTTATAGGTGTGTGCGTGTGTGTGAGATATATACAGACATACATACAATGCAATTTCCTTTGCCAGGAATGCCTTCTTGATTTGTTTCCAAATGAAATTCCTACATTTCCCTTTTAAGTTTCTAACATTCCATTCATGTCTCTTCCTCTAAAAATCAAAATCCTTCCTTTATCCCCTTGTTTCTCCAGCTTCTTTTCTCAGTTAGTCACTTAATCCTCTCTGTTTCCAGAGAACTTTGCAAACATCTATACTAGCACATATTCCATCTGATTATAAATTTCATTAGCTACATAATATGTGCTTGTTAGTTCTCAAAGGCAAAGGCATGTCTTTCTTATTTATCTCTAAACATCCCAAGTAACTAGCATGGCACCCAGTAAGTAGAAAGTTTTTCTTAAAGCAGTCCTTGACGTTTTATGCCCACGTTTCTCTTATTCCTACTTCTGACTTCACCAGAACACTCTGAGTCTCTGCCAGAATCTTCTCTCACCTCTACGCTGGTGAAAGTCGTAAGAAAATGAGTAACCAGGTAAGCATCTGTGTGTGGGCAAATATATCCTATGTTTTCAGTCTTCAAAGATACATATGATTTAGCTATTTGAGTATTTTTAAGTTTCTTGAGTTATACAAGCAAAACTTACTTCTATCATTAACTCTAATGGGGCACGAGTGTCCTTATTAGGGTTATTGTCTTCCTCCTCCTCATCATCCTTATTGGCATCCTCACTATCGTCGCCTGCTGATTCAGACAACTTATCATCAGCATCCTCAGGGCAATATTCATTATTTTTCTCCTGCTCTGCAACGATTACATTTTTATTCATTTCACCTGAAACAGAACATATATAATGTAATCAATAAGTACTGGAACATATTCATAAATTTAAAATGGCCACTCCTAAATCATAACTTAGCAAGTGTACATGTTTACTATGCATACTCCTGTCCTGGATGTTCTTTCATGACTAAACAGCATTGCAATAAACTTACCTGATTTCCATTTCTAAAGAAGGTAATAAACCTGCTAGGTGAAAGAAGAGAATATCCAGACAGATAACACTGAGCTGATGCTAGTGTTGTTTATAAAGAATAGAACTTCAAGAGAAAAAATTAATGCTATTTTATCCATAGAAATGTATTCCTTAAGTTTTGCCTATAGGAACGTAAATATAAAATAAAGAGCTTGGAAAGCAAAAGTGAGACTCAAGAAGCTGAAAAGTAATTCTCAGGCGGATGGTCACTGCTTGGATACTAAAGAACAAAGTTCTCTCACTCTCCCTGAACACATACACAAATTAGGAATAGATATATGTGAAGTGTTCTAGACATAACCAGAGGTTACTCAACATTATTAATGATTTTTCCTAATGTCAAGTCATAGTTGTTGTTCAGTTGCTAAGTAACGTCTGACTCTTTACAACCCCATGCGCTGTAGCAGTCCGGGTTTCCTTGCCTTTTACTACCTCCCAGAATTTGCTCAAACTCATGTCCATTGAGTCAACGATGCCACCCAACCATCTCATCCTCCATCATCCCCTTCTCTTCCTGCCTTTCATCTTCCCCAGCATAGGGTCTTTTCCAATGAGTTGGCTCTTTGCATTGGTTGGCCAAAGTACTAGACCTTCAGCATTAGTCCTTTCAATGAATATTCAGGGTTAATTTCCTTTAGGATTGACTGGTTTGATGTTTTTGCTATCCAAAGGACTCTCAAGAGTCTTCTCCAGCACCACAGCTTTTTTTTTTTTTTTTTAAAGAGTTTTATTGTTTACTGCCACACATCGACCATAGGTATACATGTGTTTAAAAGCATCGCTTCTTCAGTGCTAAGCTTTCTTTATGGTCCCACTTCCACAATCATACACGACTACTGGAAAAACCATAGCTCTGATGATATAGACCTTTGCTGGCAAAGTAATGTCTCTGCTTTTTAATATATTGTCCAGATTTGTCATAGCTTTTCTTCCAAGAAGCAAGCATCTTTTAACTTCATGGCTACAAATCCCATACAGTGATTTTGGAACCCAAGAAAATTACTAGTGTACATGTTTACTATGCATACTCCTGTCCTGGATGTTCTTTCATGACTAAACAGCATTGCAATAAACTTACCTGATTTCCATTTCTAAAGAAGGTAATAAACCTGCTAGGTGAAAGAAGAGAATATCCAGACAGATAACACTGAGCTGATGCTAGTGTTGTTTATAAAGAATAGAACTTCAAGAGAAAAAATTAATGCTATTTTATCCATAGAAATGTATTCCTTAAGTTTTGCCTATAGGAACGTAAATATAAAATAAAGAGCTTGGAAAGCAAAAGTGAGACTCAAGAAGCTGAAAAGTAATTCTCAGGCGGATGGTCACTGCTTGGATACTAAAGAACAAAGTTCTCTCACTCTCCCTGAACACATACACAAATTAGGAATAGATATATGTGAAGTGTTCTAGACATAACCAGAGGTTACTCAACATTATTAATGATTTTTCCTAATGTCAAGTCATAGTTGTTGTTCAGTTGCTAAGTAACGTCTGACTCTTTACAACCCCATGCGCTGTAGCAGTCCGGGTTTCCTTGCCTTTTACTACCTCCCAGAATTTGCTCAAACTCATGTCCATTGAGTCAACGATGCCACCCAACCATCTCATCCTCCATCATCCCCTTCTCTTCCTGCCTTTCATCTTCCCCAGCATAGGGTCTTTTCCAATGAGTTGGCTCTTTGCATTGGTTGGCCAAAGTACTAGACCTTCAGCATTAGTCCTTTCAATGAATATTCAGGGTTAATTTCCTTTAGGATTGACTGGTTTGATGTTTTTGCTATCCAAAGGACTCTCAAGAGTCTTCTCCAGCACCACAGCTTTTTTTTTTTTTTTTTAAAGAGTTTTATTGTTTACTGCCACACATCGACCATAGGTATACATGTGTTTAAAAGCATCGCTTCTTCAGTGCTAAGCTTTCTTTATGGTCCCACTTCCACAATCATACACGACTACTGGAAAAACCATAGCTCTGATGATATAGACCTTTGCTGGCAAAGTAATGTCTCTGCTTTTTAATATATTGTCCAGATTTGTCATAGCTTTTCTTCCAAGAAGCAAGCATCTTTTAACTTCATGGCTACAAATCCCATACAGTGATTTTGGAACCCAAGAAAATAAAATCTGCCACTGCTTCCACTTTTTCTCCTTCTATTTGCCATGAAGTGATGGGAGCAGATGCCACAATCTTAGTTTTTTGAAGGTTGAGTTTTAAGCCAGCTTTTTCACTCACCTCTTTCACGTTCACAAAGAGGATCTTTAGTTTTTCTTTGCTTTTTGCCATTAGACATGCAGTTTCTCTGAATATCTGAGGTTATGGATATTTCTCCTGGCAATCTTGGTTCCATCTTGTAATTCATCCAAATCAACATTTTGCATGATGTACTCTGCATATAAATTAAATAAGCAGAGTGACATGATACAGCCTTGACATACTCCTTTCCCAATCTGGAACCAGTCTATTGTTCATGTCTGCTTCTAACTATTGTTTCTTGACATGCATACAGGTTTTTCAGGAAGCAGGTAAGGTGGTCTGGTATTCCCATCTCTTTCAGAATTTTCCAGTTTGTTGTGATCCACACAGTTAAAGGCTTGTCAGTGAAGTAGAAATAAATGTTTGTCTTGAATTCCCTTTCTTTTTCCTATGATCCAACGGATGTTGACAATGTGATCTCTGGTTCCTGTGCCTTCTCTAAATCCAACTTGTACACCTGTAAGTTCTCAGTTTAAGTACTGTTGAAGTCTAGCTTGGAGGATTTTGAGCATGACCTTGCTAGAATGTGAAATGAGTGTAATTGTGCAGTAGTCTGAACATTCTTTGGCATTGCCCTTCTTTGGGACTGCAATGAAAACTGACCTTTTCTAGTCCTGAAGCTACTGCTTTTCCAAATTTGTTGGCATACTGAGTGTAGCACTTTAACAGCATCATCTTTTAGGATCTGAAATAGCTCTGCTGAAATTCCATCACCCCCATCAGCTTTGTTTGTACTAATGCCTCCTAAGGCCCGCGCTTTGTTTGTACTATAGTGCTAAGCTTTCTTTATGGTCCCACTTCCACAATCATACGACTACTGGAAAAACCATAGCTCTGATGATATAGACCTTTGCTGGCAAAGTAATGTCTCTGCTTTTTAATATATTGTCCAGATTTGTCATAGCTTTTCTTCCAAGAAGCAAGCATCTTTTAACTTCATGGCTACAAATCCCATACAGTGATTTTGGAACCCAAGAAAATAAAATCTGCCACTGCTTCCACTTTTTCTCCTTCTATTTGCCATGAAGTGATGGGAGCAGATGCCACAATCTTAGTTTTTTGAAGGTTGAGTTTTAAGCCAGCTTTTTCACTCACCTCTTTCACGTTCACAAAGAGGATCTTTAGTTTTCTTTGCTTTTTGCCATTAGACATGCAGTTTCTCTGAATATCTGAGGTTATGGATATTTCTCCTGGCAATCTTGGTTCCATCTTGTAATTCATCCAAATCAACATTTTGCATGATGTACTCTGCATATAAATTAAATAAGCAGAGTGACATGATACAGCCTTGACATACTCCTTTCCCAATCTGGAACCAGTCTATTGTTCATGTCTGCTTCTAACTATTGTTTCTTGACATGCATACAGGTTTTTCAGGAAGCAGGTAAGGTGGTCTGGTATTCCCATCTCTTTCAGAATTTTCCAGTTTGTTGTGATCCACACAGTTAAAGGCTTGTCAGTGAAGTAGAAATAAATGTTTGTCTTGAATTCCCTTTCTTTTTCCTATGATCCAACGGATGTTGACAATGTGATCTCTGGTTCCTGTGCCTTCTCTAAATCCAACTTGTACACCTGTAAGTTCTCAGTTTAAGTACTGTTGAAGTCTAGCTTGGAGGATTTTGAGCATGACCTTGCTAGAATGTGAAATGAGTGTAATTGTGCAGTAGTCTGAACATTCTTTGGCATTGCCCTTCTTTGGGACTGCAATGAAAACTGACCTTTTCTAGTCCTGAAGCTACTGCTTTTCCAAATTTGTTGGCATACTGAGTGTAGCACTTTAACAGCATCATCTTTTAGGATCTGAAATAGCTCTGCTGAAATTCCATCACCCCCATCAGCTTTGTTTGTACTAATGCCTCCTAAGGCCCGCCTGTCTTTGCACTCTAGGATGTCTAGCTCTAGGTGAGTGATCACACCGTTGTGGTATCCAGGTCAATAAGAATTTTTTTTTTCACAGTAAATGTGTGTTCTTGCCAGCTCTCCTAAACTTTTCTGCTTCTGTGAAGTCCTTAGTTTCTGTACTTTATTGTGCCCATCTTTGTATGAAACACTCCCTTGGTATATATTTAATTTTCTTGAAGAGTCATAGTACCTATGACCAAACATAGATGACTGAAAAATGAAAATAAAGAAAACACTACTCTCACTACCCACTAAGTGCATGGCACTATACTGAGGTTCATGAACACAAAAATGCACATTGACCTCAGGGTACTCACTCACACTGTAACTCTGGAGTCAGAAATATATAATGGATAATTATAAAACTGTATGGCAGTCCAGTAATAAAGATGTACACTGGATATGTGAGAGAGCAAAGAGCCCCATCCTGGTCTGAATGGATCCGTTTTTCCAAGAGACAGCATGAACCAGTACAAAAAGAATACATGTGGGGCTAACACTGACACTGCTTATGGGTCAAAGTTGAGGTTGAAATGGTAATAGATGTGGCCAGAGGGGTACAAGCTGGATGATGGGAGTCATGTGGGCCAGGAGCCTTGGAGTTAGAACTTTATCCTAAGAATGAAGGGGCTAGTCATGAAACAGTTAAGCAAGAAAACAAGTATGATCAGTTTTTAATTTCTGAAGGAGCTCTTGGATATCATAGTGGAAACTGTATTTAAGGGCAGACCAAAAAGAAAAAAAAGGAAAAAGGAGACAGGTGATTAGAGGTTTCTTTAAAAGTCTAGGTGACATTCTGGAAGGGAAGTGAAGATGGGGGAATCATAAAGTCTTCATGACCCTCAGAAAACCTGTGACAAAATGAAACACCTTCACATTTTCTGAAGACTTACAGGAGTCAGAGACGTTTGACAACTCAAAGGATTCTGTACGGATTCACAGCAGTAACTTTACTGAATAAAACTGTGGAGAAGGAACCTTACAGACTCCCATCTCTTACTCTATTTCCTCATTTGCATCCAGAGGCTGTACGGACTGCTAAAAAGCCAGCTCAAGATTAACACTAATAATAAGAATTCCGTAAACAGTTTTCAGACTGCATTTACTTACAACTCAAAAAAGCACTTTTTGTTTGACGACATATATGCCAAAGGACAGAAAAACTAAAAGACATTATTCTCAGGAACAAAAGCCAAAAACAGACTCAATGGTTCTGTATGTAAATGTGTATGTCTTGTGCTTCATCTAAATTGGGGAGACAATCTTACATATTTGTTAAGAAGGAAATTTGCTGCCTGAAGTTCATTACTAATTAAATTGTGCTTATTCTTAGAAAACACATGCTGACTTACGACAAAGGATCATGAGATCTTTACACTTAAATCAAAGTTGATTGCACATGAAGGGTTACTGGAGTACATACTATACTATTTCTGCTCATTTTCTGTAAGCAGAAATATTTCAAAAAAAAAAAATCCAGGTGAAAGAAATGCTTGATAGGGCACTGTTAAAATAGGGATGGAGAAGAGAAGATACATTAGAGAAATATTTAAGAGGTAAAACCTCCATGGCAGAAGCTACTGAAACAGTTTCCAAATTTCAGTAATTCTTATACTATCTTTATCCATTTTGTCATATGAAAATATCACCTATTCTATTTGCTTAGTATCTTTTATGAATCTTTTATCTTTTTAACTTATAAATTTTGCTAGATCATAAAAATTATCATCCACAAAACTGACAGGGAGATATTAATAAAATATTAATCACAGCAAATATATGCTATTACTCTTCTGATTACTATGTATATTAATTTATTTAATTCTCTTAATATCTCAATGAGTGTACTATTTTTATCCCATTTGGAGATGAAACAGAGACTGGAGATAAGCAGGTTAAATAACTTGCCCAACTTGACATCACTAATTAAGGTAGACCTGGGAGTCAGTTTGGCTCCAGAGTCCATATTCTTAACCACTTATATTTTTTTCTACTATACTTTAAAATATACTACTATTAAAGCAATTCTGTAAAAAAGTTTACCCTGTGTTTTCTAAAATTATCTCTTTGGGAAACACTATTGAACTTGACAACTCTTTTGCTCTACAGATGAATTTCAGTTTCAACCTGAACTTGCGCTATATCATCCTCTACTTTTAAGATTCTGTCTGAGAAATCCCGTAAGATGTCTCCTTTGATGGGACTGCGACCGATCTACTTTAAATGATGTAGGAACACTGGTGTTAGAAGAAAATGAGGAAATCTTGGAAAGGTTAAGGAGAAGACAATGTTAAGAAAAATCAGGCCCCACAAAGAAAAAGTTGGGAAACTCCTCACTCTAAGCAAAAGGTCCTGTCCTCAAAAGAGAGATCCAGAGCGCAATGCCTGGGCTATGCAGGTCATCTACCTGTTTCCTTTACAGTTTCCGTAGGCTCACGATCACTCTGACCTTAGAGTGTATGACCAGCCCGTTCACCAATTCAACACACTGGTGTCATCAGGGATGGTCATAATAAGGAATTAAGAACTTCATGTGATGTCACAGGAACTCATTCAATTCGCAAACACTGAATGAGAGAGGTTCCCTGGTCCTGTCATCTCAGGTAGTCCTCCCTCTCCCATTTACATTATAGCACCCAGCCCAACCTGCCTGTCTCTTGCGTTTATTATTATTATTATTTAGTAATTAGCTATCTATGTGAACCTCATAGAGGGCAAAGGGCCTTGCCTATTTGCTAACTATTATACTCAACTTTTAAATAAGTGCCTGGCCCTCAGTAGACAATTGTTGAATGACTGGAACTTATTGCTTTCACAGGTATTTCTATCCATTCTAAGCTTTAGTACTTTATTGTTATCATTTTATGTAATGTACACCCACAGATCATACCTGACTACATATAGAAATCATCTCATACATAAGTCTGAAAAACTACTGATTCCTGGAGATGAAACAGAGACTGGAGATAAGCAGGTTAAATAACTTGCCCAACTTGACATCACTAATTAAGGTAGACCTGGGAGTCAGTTTGGCTCCAGAGTCCATATTCTTAACCACTTATATTTTTTTCTACTATACTTTAAAATATACTACTATTAAAGCAATTCTGTAAAAAAGTTTACCCTGTGTTTTCTAAAATTATCTCTTTGGGAAACACTATTGAACTTGACAACTCTTTTGCTCTACAGATGAATTTCAGTTTCAACCTGAACTTGCGCTATATCATCCTCTACTTTTAAGATTCTGTCTGAGAAATCCCGTAAGATGTCTCCTTTGATGGGACTGCGACCGATCTACTTTAAATGATGTAGGAACACTGGTGTTAGAAGAAAATGAGGAAATCTTGGAAAGGTTAAGGAGAAGACAATGTTAAGAAAAATCAGGCCCCACAAAGAAAAAGTTGGGAAACTCCTCACTCTAAGCAAAAGGTCCTGTCCTCAAAAGAGAGATCCAGAGCGCAATGCCTGGGCTATGCAGGTCATCTACCTGTTTCCTTTACAGTTTCCGTAGGCTCACGATCACTCTGACCTTAGAGTGTATGACCAGCCCGTTCACCAATTCAACACACTGGTGTCATCAGGGATGGTCATAATAAGGAATTAAGAACTTCATGTGATGTCACAGGAACTCATTCAATTCGCAAACACTGAATGAGAGAGGTTCCCTGGTCCTGTCATCTCAGGTAGTCCTCCCTCTCCCATTTACATTATAGCACCCAGCCCAACCTGCCTGTCTCTTGCGTTTATTATTATTATTATTTAGTAATTAGCTATCTATGTGAACCTCATAGAGGGCAAAGGGCCTTGCCTATTTGCTAACTATTATACTCAACTTTTAAATAAGTGCCTGGCCCTCAGTAGACAATTGTTGAATGACTGGAACTTATTGCTTTCACAGGTATTTCTATCCATTCTAAGCTTTAGTACTTTATTGTTATCATTTTATGTAATGTACACCCACAGATCATACCTGACTACATATAGAAATCATCTCATACATAAGTCTGAAAAACTACTGATTCCTAAGACCCACCCCAGACTTACTTACAACTGTCAACATTCCAAAAGTCCTAGAGAAGGAAGGCTAAAATAGAAGCTCGTTACTCAAATAAAACAAATGTTATTACCTGTGCTTTCTTTTAAGAAGCATGATGACCATAGCTTAGACAGAAGATTTGTTTCTACAGCTTTGCTTTCAATATTCTTTGAAGAGGATCTATCTTCAGTGTTATCTGAAGAGATTTTATTTTCAATATTTTTTGAAGAGACTTTCTTCCTAGATGTTTATAGAGTTAAAAAAATACTTTTCTAGGTCACAATTCTGTTTAAGGTTCTATATGGGTTCATACACAAATACACATTTAATATAAACACAAAATATATCAATAATAGCTAAAATGCAATATCTTCTTTGTAAAAAGGCATTAAAAATAAATGTTATAATGTTTAATATTCTATTTCTACCAGGCATTTGTCATTGTGTAATGATTCTTAGAATCTTTTCAGAGTTAACATAGAGCATATAAGCAATCCATTATATGAATGTCCCTGCCATATCATTATGATATGGTGAAATAAAACTATTTAAGGAATACTAGATTTGAGGTTCTACCTTTTTCAAGTGAGTTAAATGCTATGCTTAGAGTCCAACACTAATATTAAACCTTACTCACAGTATAAAGTAGCCCATTTTTTTCCTCTTAAATGGCTGAAATAAAGATGGGATATTTTTTTCTTTTAGCTTTAAGTCTGAAACCTCATGTCAACAGATGACACATTGAGATAGAGGATTTCTGTGTAGAACACTCTGACAGGCACCCATGCTGGTGGAAAAATAACCCCATGGTCATTTTTGTGGTCTTAAGATCATTTTACTATATCTCCTTTACTACGTTTAAAAAATTCAACTTCTACTTTGCATGACAATATATATAAAAACGATGGGGCTTCCCCTGGTGGTCCAGGGGGTAAGGACACTGCCTTGCAGTGCAAGGGGCGCCGGTTCGATCCCTGGCCTGGGAAGATCCCACGTGCCGCGGAGCGGCTGGACCGATGTGTCCAATTACCGAGCCGGAGCTCTGGAGCGCATGCGCCCAGAGCCAGCGCTCTGCCGCGACAGACGCCACCGTGATGGGAGGCCCACACGGGCCAAAGAACAAAGGCGGATGAAAAATAAGAGAAATGAAAGTTCCCCTCCCTCCCCAACCCAACCCCCGCCCAAAATAAATAAATAAATAAATCTTTTAAAAAAAAACAAAAACAAAAAACGATGTAAAGTGTTATCTTTGCCCCCAAAGTGATGGTGGCTCTGTTTTATCCCCATTGAAATGTGACTCTATATAGTAGTAAGCAGTAGTTAAGTCAGCGCATTTGCACAGTGATTTAGCAAATAGGCTGAACGGCTTCTTACATTCCTAATACTATGGGAGGGAATGGAATCTTCACCTCCTCATTATAAACTGCTAATGCAAAACCCCTCCCTGGTGATGGAAAATGCACAGCAAAGATGATTTACAGTTCTGCTCTGCCCTTCTTGATTTTCTAATTTTGAAAGAAGGCATCAAAGAAGAAACCTTACCTGTGAAAAGTTGAGAAGTCACCTAAGTATTCAGTTTCTAGCATGGTAGATTGTTTTATCCCAAAGGTCACCACAAGTGATTACTAGAATTCATATGCTCTAATATGAAAGGAGGGCTTTTATCTAGATTAGATTCACTGCCTTTTTACTATTACAGTATTTCACTGAATCTTAGACAGTATCTATTCCCTGTTTGTTTTTTTAAATTAAACTACAGTTGGTTTACAATACTGTGTTAGTTTCAGGCATAAACAAAGTGATTCAGTTTTATATATTATGTGTATACATATATATTCTTTTTCATTTTTTTCATTAAAGTTTATTACAGGATATTGAATATAGTTCCTTGTGATATACAGTAAGTCCTTGTTGCTTATCTATTTTATATACAGTAGTGTCTACCTGTTAATCCCATTCTTCTCCATTTATCCCTCCCCTCTTACCTCTATGGTAACCATATATTTGTTTTCTATGTCTGTGAGTCTGTTTCTGTTTGATAAATAAATTCATCTGTATAATTTTTGTATATTCCATGTAGAAGTGGTATCATATGATATTTGTCTTTCTGATTTACTTTACTTATCAGCATTATCATCTCTAAGTCCATCCAAAAACCCCACTTATTTATTATAAGACATACTGATATTTAAGAAAGAAAAGCATTATCAGTGTAAGATGCCATCAACTGTAAGAGAGGTGAAAATATGCATGCTTCAGAATCTATGAAATATACTACTTATATATTCACTAAGTTATATCCCTAAAGAGGGGA
This sequence comes from Tragulus kanchil, assembly GCA_022376925.1. Lineage (NCBI taxonomy): Eukaryota > Metazoa > Chordata > Mammalia > Artiodactyla > Tragulidae > Tragulus > Tragulus kanchil. Next base: position 267,685,178 of record JAIOJX010000026.1, on the reverse strand, counting down.
ATTTAGCTATCTAGTTCTGAATATTTGAATAATATGAAATACCTTTAATAATTTTAATGACACAACATGGAGGGAGCCTGAAGATAAACAGGATATCACTATTTGGAAGCAGTGAATATGCCATAAAAATACATATGAGAAGTGGCCCAACAATCAAAAATATGAATTCCCCTTCTGCTTGCTTTCTGATATATAGTCTTTCTTACACACAGTTTCAAAGAAAGGGACAAAACTCCAACCTTCTCTTCAACTACAATCTCTTGATTTCATTTGAGCAACTGACACTATTTATGGCAACAGTGCCTCTAACCATTTAACATAAACAGATAAGCGATATACTCTAAAAGGACTGTTTTCTTTAAATACAGTTACACTTGAGAAAAGATTAAAAACTTTTACTTTGGAAGATGCAAAGTATTTAATTTAGTATCAGTCAAGTAAGATATCCTACTAGAATATATTTATGATATAGGGCAGATAATCTAGGTTTTAGAATTAAATTAGTATGTTTAATACATTCAATGTCACCAAGTCTCTACTGGAATTAATAAATCCTTAAAGTTTTATAAACTTTAAAGTTACATAAACTTTGCTTTAAAATGATTTATATTTATCAAACATGAGCCTAAAGACAAAATCAATCAAAACTTACTTTTCTGAGACCGTCTTGACTGCATTTAGAGAGATTTGTGTTGGTGAGGTATAAAGTTTGGTTGCCAATCTTGGTCTGCATCTAAAGAGGCATTTACTTAAAGAAAAAAATGGGAATAAAAATGTGTCATACATTTTAGAAAAGATAAAATATATGATAATGGAATAACCTATAGGTGCCATTTTATCAACCTCAAAGAGCTGAGTACTGTGGGTTTGCTTTAGCCATTTCTCCCTCACATCTATGAACCTGAAAGTGTCACCAAAAAAGCCAACAGATAGAAGTCTAGGATCTCTAGACTTTGTCCAGCATTAAAGATACACTCTACTTTTACTGCTGAAAACAGTTTGTTAAGTAAGTGTCATTTGTTGGGTAGACAAAATCTCCACACACGAGATCCATAAGTAAGAGAGGTGAAAATATGCATGCTTCAGAATCTATGAAATATACTACTTATATATTCACTAAGTTATATCCCTAAAGAGGGGAATTTAGCTATCTAGTTCTGAATATTTGAATAATATGAAATACCTTTAATAATTTTAATGACACAACATGGAGGGAGCCTGAAGATAAACAGGATATCACTATTTGGAAGCAGTGAATATGCCATAAAAATACATATGAGAAGTGGCCCAACAATCAAAAATATGAATTCCCCTTCTGCTTGCTTTCTGATATATAGTCTTTCTTACACACAGTTTCAAAGAAAGGGACAAAACTCCAACCTTCTCTTCAACTACAATCTCTTGATTTCATTTGAGCAACTGACACTATTTATGGCAACAGTGCCTCTAACCATTTAACATAAACAGATAAGCGATATACTCTAAAAGGACTGTTTTCTTTAAATACAGTTACACTTGAGAAAAGATTAAAAACTTTTACTTTGGAAGATGCAAAGTATTTAATTTAGTATCAGTCAAGTAAGATATCCTACTAGAATATATTTATGATATAGGGCAGATAATCTAGGTTTTAGAATTAAATTAGTATGTTTAATACATTCAATGTCACCAAGTCTCTACTGGAATTAATAAATCCTTAAAGTTTTATAAACTTTAAAGTTACATAAACTTTGCTTTAAAATGATTTATATTTATCAAACATGAGCCTAAAGACAAAATCAATCAAAACTTACTTTTCTGAGACCGTCTTGACTGCATTTAGAGAGATTTGTGTTGGTGAGGTATAAAGTTTGGTTGCCAATCTTGGTCTGCATCTAAAGAGGCATTTACTTAAAGAAAAAAATGGGAATAAAAATGTGTCATACATTTTAGAAAAGATAAAATATATGATAATGGAATAACCTATAGGTGCCATTTTATCAACCTCAAAGAGCTGAGTACTGTGGGTTTGCTTTAGCCATTTCTCCCTCACATCTATGAACCTGAAAGTGTCACCAAAAAAGCCAACAGATAGAAGTCTAGGATCTCTAGACTTTGTCCAGCATTAAAGATACACTCTACTTTTACTGCTGAAAACAGTTTGTTAAGTAAGTGTCATTTGTTGGGTAGACAAAATCTCCACACACGAGATCCATAAGTAAAAAAGGAAATGAGCTCTTCAGCCATTGTGGGTAGAGAAGTTTGAAACCCCTGGTTTATAAAAGTTCATACACTCCTTGTGGCTCAGATTAGAATGAAGAATCAATCAGAAAACTAAGGCCAAGAACTCGTAGTGAAAGGAAAGTTCTAGTTTTCCCTAATCCAACTTGGATAGGATCTTCTGGGAAATTCCACTTGCCAGTCAGACCATGGAGCTAGAAGGAAGGCAGAGAGTGGAATGTAAGCTATAGCTGAGAGAATCCATCAACTCTGTAGGTCAGTCACACTGCTCCTCAAGCAAAGGTCCCCCATGATTTTCTGTTTTCCTTCTTGATCTTTTATTTCTTCCCCCCAGGACTGGCTCTGCTTACACTTAGCTCTGGGTGAGACTAGGCTTCCCTTGCGGCTCAGACGGTGAAGAACCTGCCTAGGTGAGGTACCTGAGGTGACAAAACCATGCACTTGTGAAGCTTAATGGCTATCGATCTATCCCTTCTTCCCCACTCCAAACAATAACCAAATCAAACCCAAACTCTCCTCTGCAACTGAAGTGAACAGAACATGATCATATTGCTCTTGCAAAAAGTCGTTTGATAAGCAAATGCAGTCATTACTGAGATCAAGAGACTAGGCAGCCACTTGGGCTTTCCAGGTGTTGCAGATATACAGAATCTGCCTGCCAATGTAGAAGATGTGGGTTTGATCCCTGGGTCGGGAAGATTCCTTGGAGTAGGAAATGACAACCGATTGTGAAAAATTCCATGGACAGAGAAGCCTGGTGGGCTATAGTCCATGGGGTTGCTAGAAAAATCCATTGGAAGTTTGGTTGCCAATCTTCATGATTAAAAGAAAAAATGGGAATAAAAATGTGTCATACATTTTAGGATAAAATATATGATAATGGAATAACCTATAGGTGCCATTTTATCAACCTCAAAGAGCTGAGTACTGTGGGTTTGCTTTAGCCATTTCTCCCTCACATCTATGAACCTGAAAGTGTCACCAAAAAAGCCAACAGATAGAAGTCTAGGATCTCTAGACTTTGTCCAGCATTAAAGATACACTCTACTTTTACTGCTGAAAACAGTTTGTTAAGTAAGTGTCATTTGTTGGGTAGACAAAATCTCCACACACGAGATCCATAAGTAAAAAAGGAAATGAGCTCTTCAGCCATTGTGGGTAGAGAAGTTTGAAACCCCTGGTTTATAAAAGTTCATACACTCCTTGTGGCTCAGATTAGAATGAAGAATCAATCAGAAAACTAAGGCCAAGAACTCGTAGTGAAAGGAAAGTTCTAGTTTTCCCTAATCCAACTTGGATAGGATCTTCTGGGAAATTCCACTTGCCAGTCAGACCATGGAGCTAGAAGGAAGGCAGAGAGTGGAATGTAAGCTATAGCTGAGAGAATCCATCAACTCTGTAGGTCAGTCACACTGCTCCTCAAGCAAAGGTCCCCCATGATTTTCTGTTTTCCTTCTTGATCTTTTATTTCTTCCCCCCAGGACTGGCTCTGCTTACACTTAGCTCTGGGTGAGACTAGGCTTCCCTTGCGGCTCAGACGGTGAAGAACCTGCCTAGGTGAGGTACCTGAGGTGACAAAACCATGCACTTGTGAAGCTTAATGGCTATCGATCTATCCCTTCTTCCCCACTCCAAACAATAACCAAATCAAACCCAAACTCTCCTCTGCAACTGAAGTGAACAGAACATGATCATATTGCTCTTGCAAAAAGTCGTTTGATAAGCAAATGCAGTCATTACTGAGATCAAGAGACTAGGCAGCCACTTGGGCTTTCCAGGTGTTGCAGATATACAGAATCTGCCTGCCAATGTAGAAGATGTGGGTTTGATCCCTGGGTCGGGAAGATTCCCTTGGAGTAGGAAATGACAACCGATGCCAGTATTCTTGCTAGAAAAATTCCATGGACAGAGAAGCCTGGTGGGCTATAGTCCATGGGGTTGCAAAGAGTCAGACACAAATAAGCACTGTAGCTCTTCTATTTTGACCCAGGCTACATTTGATTTACCCCAGGGATTTAACTCCTTCAGGATATGAATGACCCCTGCTCCAGTTCCAACACTGCTTATCACAGGCTATGAACAATGGGGTTCATAGACGTATTTATTTTCATTAATAACTATAAACTCCTATTATTATTACTGAAAGTTAGATCATATTTTCCTCAAAGACTACTAAAATTTTCTTGGATTTTTAATTTAAGCATTTTCAACCATGTAATAAGATACAGCAAACATAATCACATCTAGATTAATATAATTAATGGGGCATTTACCTTTTCCTGGCTGTCTATAACATTTAATCTGAAACAAGCACAGATTCTCTGTCATTGACCTATAACACACTACCTTCTCTTTAGTATACAAATATATTTAATATATAATTTACAAAAGTCAAAGTGAACCCTAATTTTAATTTTTAGCTTTGACAGTTTTAAAATTTAAACACACATTGCATAAGGTATACTTTTTCCCAGTAACTAATATTCAGAGTAATTCAAAATAATCTCAGCTGGAATAGAATCCCACTAGAATGGTACTACCAATTTGCCACTAATTGATCCCTATGAATGTGTTTTATGATCAACTTTCAAAATGTAGTTTTTCATGGAATAATCAAATTTTTTTCAGCAGATTGTTGATTATATCAGGAAGGACCTGATGATTTATCAGAATTAGTGCTTTGAACAGGCAGAACCTGGACTATGATTCTTTCAACACAAATCTCCTTAACTAGTTGAGGTAATTATTTTCCTTATTTAGTTGACAGGTTCTTCTCATAATAGACAAAGAATCTGATTTTAAGGTAAGTATTCCTTTAAAATGATATTCTCAAAGAAATGAGCAAGCACCAAAGTGAAGCAAGAATCAGCAATGAAAGTTATGTAAGTAAAATACAGAACACTTGGTGTTTAAAAATTTGAGAAGTAGGTTTGAATATTATCTATATCCCTACATTTTCACCGAAATTCATTTTACATTTTAAATGTCCTCTTATCTAAGTAACAGTTGCTTTGACTGAAGCAAAAGCTAAGTGCTAATCCATGCATTTCTGGCCTTTCAAATTTAATTGGGTGACAAATGATGCATTATCCACTTCTAATTGATTGAAAGGCATGTGATAGATCAGATATACGAGAAACAGCTTCTTACTCTGACATTCCTCCATCTGGTTCAATCATCACTTTTTCTTAAAGGGAAGAAAAAAAATCGACCCAGTATTTTATTAGTAGTGATGTTTTTAATAGAAACTCCTGACTGGCAAATATTTAGGCATTGCTGAGTGACGGGTGGTATGATAAAGGATTTAATTGCTCAGTCTTTCAGCCACTCTCAAGCATTCCTGTAGACTATCTTCTTCTTTTTTTTTTTTTTAAGATTTATTTATTTATTTACTTTGGGCGGGGGTCGGGTTGGAGAGGGAGGGGAGCAGGCGGGCCACTTCTATTGGTCTTTCATTTCTCCATTTTCATTCGTCTTAGTTCTTTGGCTCCTGTGGGCCTCCCATCGCGGTGGCATCTGTCGCGGCAGAGCTCCGGCTCTGGGCGCATGCGCTCCAGAGCTCCGGCTCGGTAATTGGACACATCAGTCCAGCCGCTCCGCGGCACGTGGGATCTTCCCAGGCCAGGGCTCGAACCGGCGCCCCTTGCACTGCAAGGCGGTGTCCTTAGCCACTGGACCACCAGCGGAAGCCCTGTAGACTATCTTCTTAACGTTTAGGACAAAAGGGTGGTCAAATACAGTCTTTTGAAGTAATAAATCATCTACTGTTTGGGTCACACACTAGCAATCTGTCATTCTGTCTACTTTAGTGCCTATGAGAGAAGTAGAAATAACAATTAGCTTTATCAATATTGTTTTACCTTCAGGGACCTGAATTAATTTATTCACAGCCTTTCTATGAACATTTTTATTATCTAGGCTAAAATGTAATCTCATACTAAAGTCAATTATTCCAAAGCTATATAAACTGATGGTAAGACAGAATAAAAGCATCCTAAACATTAGTCTATACACTCTTACCCTTACAGCGTCTGTCCTGTCTAGATGATTCCTGCAAAAACAAAATATTTACTGCATAAGTCTTTCAACACTTTTATAAACGTGGAATATAAATAAAACAGAATGCAGAACTCAGTCTGTCAGCAGGGTAGTAAGTGTGTATTTTGATTTTGTTTTTATTAGCATTACTTTCATACTAAGTGAAAAACGTTTTTCTTCTGGATTACAAACTCTTCTGGAGTTTAAAAAGCCTAAAGAAATGAAAGCTGCTTCTCCCTATTTCACCTTGGAGTTTATATAAAAAGAGTTAATAGGAATAATATTGTATGTAGGAGAGTGATGTACTAAATTAGCCTCGAATTCTGTTACCTTTTTAGTTTTATGTGACTTGGACTCTAGATCTGGATCCAAATATTGATAGGATACAGCAGGTTGAAGGCGCCCCTTTCCTACTAAGCTGACCCCAGAAACCATCAATTCAGTGTGGCTTTTCTCTCCCACTTTAACAAAGAAAAACAACATGTAAACCAAGCTGCCTGCCATACTCCAGTTCATCTGTGTTATGAAAAATACCTTTACAGAAGTGTATTAGCCATAACAAGAAGTTTTTCCATATTTCAAGATACTTTATTTTTAATAAAGTATTTCAACAAATGCATTTAGAAATTATCCCTTGATTTTATCCAAGGATAGAGTTTCAAATATAATTCTTACCTTACAAGTTCCCTTATGAGTCTATTAATACTTATCGAGTTACATTGTTTCTCTTGGAATGTTTGCTTTTTTATGTTAGCCTATATAGACTGATTTTCCAATAACTTAGCCCCTTATATATATCAGAATACATTTCATTCTAATTGTAAAGAAAAAACCCAACTTTTAAGGTTTTTTGAAAGTGTAAGAGATGCCACATGTAATTTTTCATAACTAATAATTCACTTGCCTCCTCCTCCCTAGCACTCCCATGTTCCAAGCCAGGCTTTAAAATTATTAGTAGTAATACTAAAGTCGGAAAATGTAATCTCATACTAAAGTCAATTATTCCAAAGCTATATAAACTGATGGTAAGACAGAATAAAAGCATCCTAAACATTAGTCTATACACTCTTACCCTTACAGCGTCTGTCCTGTCTAGATGATTCCTGCAAAAACAAAATATTTACTGCATAAGTCTTTCAACACTTTTATAAACGTGGAATATAAATAAAACAGAATGCAGAACTCAGTCTGTCAGCAGGGTAGTAAGTGTGTATTTTGATTTTGTTTTTATTAGCATTACTTTCATACTAAGTGAAAAACGTTTTTCTTCTGGATTACAAACTCTTCTGGAGTTTAAAAAGCCTAAAGAAATGAAAGCTGCTTCTCCCTATTTCACCTTGGAGTTTATATAAAAAGAGTTAATAGGAATAATATTGTATGTAGGAGAGTGATGTACTAAATTAGCCTCGAATTCTGTTACCTTTTTAGTTTTATGTGACTTGGACTCTAGATCTGGATCCAAATATTGATAGGATACAGCAGGTTGAAGGCGCCCTTTCCTACTAAGCTGACCCCAGAAACCATCAATTCAGTGTGGCTTTTCTCTCCCACTTTAACAAAGAAAACAACATGTAAACCAAGCTGCCTGCCATACTCCAGTTCATCTGTGTTATGAAAAATACCTTTACAGAAGTGTATTAGCCATAACAAGAAGTTTTTCCATATTTCAAGATACTTTATTTTTAATAAAGTATTTCAACAAATGCATTTAGAAATTATCCCTTGATTTTATCCAAGGATAGAGTTTCAAATATAATTCTTACCTTACAAGTTCCCTTATGAGTCTATTAATACTTATCGAGTTACATTGTTTCTCTTGGAATGTTTGCTTTTTTATGTTAGCCTATATAGACTGATTTTCCAATAACTTAGCCCCTTATATATATCAGAATACATTTCATTCTAATTGTAAAGAAAAAACCCAACTTTTAAGGTTTTTTGAAAGTGTAAGAGATGCCACATGTAATTTTTCATAAGTAATAATTCACTTGCCTCCTCCTCCCCTAGCACTCCCCATGTTCCAAGCCAGGCTTTAAAAATTATTAGTAGTAATACCCTGGAGAAGGAAATGGCAACCCAGTCCAGTATTCTTGCCTAGAAAATTCCATGGACAGAGAAGTCTGGCAAGCTGCAGTTCATGGGGCCTCAAATATATATATATATATATATATATATATATATATATGTATATGTATATGTATATGTATATATAAGCCATATATATATATATATGGCTTCCCTGATGGCTCAGTGGTGAGGAATCTGCCTGCAATGCGGGATACCTGGGTTCCATCCCTGGGTTGGGAAGATCCTCCTGGAGGAGGGCATGGCAACCCACTCCAGTATTCTTGCCTGGACAATTCCATGGACATAGGAGCCTGACGGGCTCCAGTCCATAGGGTCACACAGAGTTCGACATGACTGAAGTGACTAAGCAGCAGCAATAGTAATACCTAGGGATTTTTGGAACATAAAATTCAGGACCAAAACTGTAGACAATAAGAGAAGCTTCATTATTTTTGCATTAAGTTTTTCTCTTTTTAAATGTGTCTCCCTCACACTGATTTGCACTTGCAATAGTCCACTTTGGCCTTAGGCTTTGTTTTTCTGGGGAACCCTGATCAAGCCAGACATTACATATGTTATTAATTTCATTATTCCTCCGAGAAGCTCACAGAGAGTCAAGTGCTCTCAGAAAAGCAAGGCATCTTTTTGGGAAAACAGTCGTAGAAGACCAAGCTCTAGGACAGCATGAAAGATTCTACTTCTTGATAATCCGTAGTAGTGGAGCTCAGAAGCCAAAACAACGCAATAATGAACCAAGTAAGATCTTAAAAGAAATCTAGATGGTCTCTTCTGAGAGGTACTCATATGCCAGATTCCCACATAGGGGGAGGGGGTGTGTAGCGGGGCATATGTCTGGATCTTCCTATTACATTTAGAGTTTGCCTTTCCTTTCTAGTGCTAAGGTCTTTATAAATTGTTAAATTCCACTCTTTACCTGGAGGAAACATCAGTGCATATAATTCACTTTCCATTTTCACCTGGCAAAGAAAGACATCTGACATGCAGATCCCAGCCCTTGAGCCACACCCAGTCTCTGCTAGGTCTGGCTTCATCATTACTAGGAAATGTTAATCTCCTTTCATAAAACTGAATAAATCTTTGGGAGGCAGTATAAAGTATACTCCAGAATTGGGGCTTTTCTGAAATAAACTCACACACCTATGGTCAATTAATCTATGACAAATGAGGCAAGAATATATTATGGAGAAAAGACATTCTCTTCAGCAAGTGGTGCTGGGAAAGCTGGACACCTGTGCATGTAAATCAATGAAACTAGAACACTCCCTCACATCATATACAAAAGTAAACTCAAACTGGTTTAAAGTGCTAAATTTAAGACATGACATAAAAAGAAAAACTCCTACAAGAGAACACAGGCAAAACATTCTCAGACATAAATCACTGCAATGTTTTCTAAGATCAGTCTCCCGCAGAAAAGAAATAAAAGCAAAAATAAACAAATGGAAACTAATCAAACTTAAAAGCTTTTGCACAGCAAAGGAAATCATAAACAAAAAAACAACCGATAGAACACGAGAAAATGTTTGCAAATGATATAACTGACAAGGGATTAATCTCTAAAATATACAGTGCATGCAGCTCAATACCAAAAATCAAATAACTCAATCGAAAAATGGATGGAACATCTAAACTGACATTTCTCCGAAGAAGAAATACAGATGTCCAAAAAGCACATGAAAAGATGTTCAACATCACTAATTACTAGAGAAATACAAATCAAAACTACAATGAGGGGCTTCCCTGGTGGTCCAGTGGGTAAGGACACCCCCTTACAGTGCAAGGGGCGCCGGTTCCATCCCTGGCTTGGGAAGATCCCACGTGCCGTGGAGCGGCTGGACCCATGTGTCCAATTACAGAGCCGGAGCTCCGGAGCACATGTGCCCAGACCCGGTGCTCTGCGACAACAGAGGCCAGCGCGATGGGAGGCCCACACGGGCCAAAGAACAAAGATGGATGAAAATAGACAAATGAAAGGCCAATAGAAGTAACCAGCCTGCTCCCCTCCCTCCCCACCCCACCCCCACCAAAATAAATAAATAAATAAATCTTTAAAAAAAAAAAGAAATGATCCCAGCACAACAAACAGATGTCATCCCTTCTGACTGCTAACTCATATCTAAATCTCCACCTTTAGTCTGGAGTGGCCATCCAGCAATACACTGGGAGCCCTGCAAGCTGCTAACCAGACTTTTCCATATATGCTTTAGAGTCTGTTCATCTACAGAATTGTACTGGATATGTGTTCAGGAGCATTCCCTCAAACACTAGGGTGCCACAAAGGATGGCTTGGGTGAAAAGGAAGACGGACACCTGACTCAAAACAGAGTTGGGAAGGCATGCACAGTGGGTTCTCATGCATTCCCCATGTGTTTCAATATTCACGATCAGCAGGAAGAAAGATTTCCATACATCTTAGTTACAACAAACTGCCCACTACTTTGTGCCAACAAGAAACTGCCACAACTCTGAACTCTCATTCTCTTCCAATGAGCTTTTGTTCAAAACAACCTCCCTAGCTTCCTCCTAGAACCCAATAAAAGCCAGCCTCAAAAAAAAGGATATATGTACCCCAATGTTCACTGCAGAACTATTTGCAATAGCCAGGATGTGGAAGCAATCTAAATGTCACTCAGCAGGGGAATGGATAAAGATGTGCTACATATATACAATGGAATATTACTCAGCCACAAAAAAGAATAAAACAATGCCATTTGTAGTAACATGGATGGATCAAGAGACTGACATATTGAGTAAAGTAAGTCAGACACGCAAAGACAAATATCATTTAGTATCACTTATATGTGATAGCTTAAAAAGAGGTATAAATGAACTTATCTACAAACCGAAGGACAAAGATGTAGAAAACAAACTTAGGGTTTCCAAGGGATAATAGAGGGCTTCCTGGTGGTCCAGTGGGTAAGGACACCCCTTACAGTGCAAGGCGCCGGTTCCATCCCTGGCTTGGGAAGATCCCACGTGCCGTGGAGCGGCTGGACCCATGTGTCCAATTACAGAGCCGGAGCTCCGGAGCACATGTGCCCAGACCCGGTGCTCTGCGACAACAGAGGCCAGCGCGATGGGAGGCCCACACGGGCCAAAGAACAAAGATGGATGAAAATAGACAAATGAAAGGCCAATAGAAGTAACCAGCCTGCTCCCCTCCCTCCCCACCCCACCAAAATAAATAAATAAATAAATCTTTAAAAAAAAAAAGAAATGATCCCAGCACAACAAACAGATGTCATCCCTTCTGACTGCTAACTCATATCTAAATCTCCACCTTTAGTCTGGAGTGGCCATCCAGCAATACACTGGGAGCCCTGCAAGCTGCTAACCAGACTTTTCCATATATGCTTTAGAGTCTGTTCATCTACAGAATTGTACTGGATATGTGTTCAGGAGCATTCCCTCAAACACTAGGGTGCCACAAAGGATGGCTTGGGTGAAAAGGAAGACGGACACCTGACTCAAAACAGAGTTGGGAAGGCATGCACAGTGGGTTCTCATGCATTCCCCATGTGTTTCAATATTCACGATCAGCAGGAAGAAAGATTTCCATACATCTTAGTTACAACAAACTGCCCACTACTTTGTGCCAACAAGAAACTGCCACAACTCTGAACTCTCATTCTCTTCCAATGAGCTTTTGTTCAAAACAACCTCCCTAGCTTCCTCCTAGAACCCAATAAAAGCCAGCCTCAAAAAAAAGGATATATGTACCCCAATGTTCACTGCAGAACTATTTGCAATAGCCAGGATGTGGAAGCAATCTAAATGTCACTCAGCAGGGGAATGGATAAAGATGTGCTACATATATACAATGGAATATTACTCAGCCACAAAAAAGAATAAAACAATGCCATTTGTAGTAACATGGATGGATCAAGAGACTGACATATTGAGTAAAGTAAGTCAGACACGCAAAGACAAATATCATTTAGTATCACTTATATGTGATAGCTTAAAAAAAGAGGGTATAAATGAACTTATCTACAAACCGAAGGACAAAGATGTAGAAAACAAACTTAGGGTTTCCAAGGGATAATAGAGGAGAAAGATAAATTAGGAGATTGGGACTGATATATAAACACTACTATATATAAATAATAGCATGTAGAACTCAATACTCTGTAATACCTATGAGAAAAGAATCTAAACAAGAGTGGACAGATGTGTGTGTGTGTGTGTGTGTGTGTGTGTGTGTGTGTGTGTGTGTATGTGTGTGTGTGTGTAACTGATTCACTTTGCAGTATACCTCTAAATAATACATGGTAAATAAACTATACTTCAATAAAAAAAATTTTTAATGGGTAGAAGACCTAAATAGTCATTTCTCCAAAGAAGGCATACAGACGAACAATGTGCACATGAAAAGATGCTTAAAATCATTAATTCTTAGAGAAACACAAATGAAAACCACAATGAGGAATCATCTCACACAGGTGAGAATGGCACTCATGAAAAAACCGACAAACAAGAAATGCTGGAGAGAGTGTGGAGATAAAGGAACCCTCCAGTACTGTGGCGGGGATGTAACTGACACAGGCACTATGGAAACAGCAAGGAGGGTCCTTAAAAACCCAACGTAGACTACCATATGATCCAGCAGCCCCAGTCCTGGGGATATATCAAGAAAACTCTAATTCAAAAGGAGACATGCATCCCAGTGTTCAATGTTCACAGCAGCACTGCTTACAAAAGCCAAGATGGAATCTAAATATTCATCAGCAGATGAATGGATAAAGAAAATGTGCTACATATAAGCAATCTAAATTATTCAGCAGATGATTAGAGATAATCATACTAAGTGAAGTGGGCAGACAAAGACATACGGTTGTTGTTTCATCACGAAGGCATGTATGACTCTTATGACCCTGTGGACTGTAGCTACCATCTCTAGTCCGGTCAGCAAAACGAGGTGTTGTTTCTCAGCCACAAAAAGAATAAAACAATGCCATTTGTAGTAACATGGATGGATCAAGAGACTGACATATTGAGTAAAGTAAGTCAGACACGCAAAGACAAATATCATTTAGTATCACTTATATGTGATAGCTTAAAAAAAGAGGGTATAAATGAACTTATCTACAAACCGAAGGACAAAGATGTAGAAAACAAACTTAGGGTTTCCAAGGGATAATAGAGGAGAAAGATAAATTAGGAGATTGGGACTGATATATAAACACTACTATATATAAATAATAGCATGTAGAACTCAATACTCTGTAATACCTATGAGAAAAGAATCTAAACAAGAGTGGACAGATGTGTGTGTGTGTGTGTGTGTGTGTGTGTGTGTGTGTGTGTGTATGTGTGTGTGTGTGTAACTGATTCACTTTGCAGTATACCTCTAAATAATACATGGTAAATAAACTATACTTCAATAAAAAAAATTTTTAATGGGTAGAAGACCTAAATAGTCATTTCTCCAAAGAAGGCATACAGACGAACAATGTGCACATGAAAAGATGCTTAAAATCATTAATTCTTAGAGAAACACAAATGAAAACCACAATGAGGAATCATCTCACACAGGTGAGAATGGCACTCATGAAAAAACCGACAAACAAGAAATGCTGGAGAGAGTGTGGAGATAAAGGAACCCTCCAGTACTGTGGCGGGGATGTAACTGACACAGGCACTATGGAAACAGCAAGGAGGGTCCTTAAAAACCCAACGTAGACTACCATATGATCCAGCAGCCCCAGTCCTGGGGATATATCAAGAGAAAACTCTAATTCAAAAGGAGACATGCATCCCAGTGTTCAATGTTCACAGCAGCACTGCTTACAAAAGCCAAGATGGCGAAGCAATCTAAATATTCATCAGCAGATGAATGGATAAAGAAAATGTGCTACATATATACAATGGCATATTATTATTCAGACATAAAAAATGAAATAATGTCATTTGGAGCAGCACAGATGGATGTAGAGATAATCATACTAAGTGAAGTCGGTCAGACAAAGACATACGGTTGTTGTTTCATCACGAAGGCATGTATGACTCTTATGACCCTGTGGACTGTAGCCTGCCCATCTCCTCTGTCCGTGGAATTTCCCAGGCCAAAATACTGGAGTGGGTTGCCATCTCCTTCCCCAAGTAAAGTCAGTCAGACAGAGAAAGATGTATCATATGGTGTCATTTATATGTGGAATCTAAAAACATGATAAAAGTGAACTTATTTACAAAACATAAAGAGACTCACAGACATAAAGAAAACAATCATGGCTACCAAAAGGGAAAGCAGAGGGAAGGATAAATTAGGAGTTTTGGATTAGTAGATACAAACTACTATGCATAAAACAATAAAGTCCTACCCTAAAGCATAGGGATATTCAATATAATAAGCCATAATGAAAAAGAATATGAAAAAGTATACTGTATGATATATTTATACATATATGTGTATGGGTGTATATATACATATCACTTTGCTGAAACCATAAACTAACACAACACTGTAAATCAATTATACTTCAATTAAAAACAAAAGTTTTTAAAAATAAAAGTTGTCTTGAGTAAAGACAATGGATTCATATTCCATTCTGCCACCTCCCAGGTAAGCCTGGGTGAGCTACAATTTCTGAAGGCCTCAGTTCCTTCATCTGTAAAGCAGGGATCAAAATGGTGCCAACTTCATTGGATCATCCTAAGCAGTAGGCTGATCTGAGTAAGGTGTTTAGTACAGTGCCTGGCACAACGGTAGAAACAACTTGATGTCTCATCCAAAGGAAAAACCCAACGTAGACTACCATATGATCCAGCAGCCCCAGTCCTGGGGATATATCAAGAGAAAACTCTAATTCAAAAGGAGACATGCATCCCAGTGTTCAATGTTCACAGCAGCACTGCTTACAAAAGCCAAGATGGCGAAGCAATCTAAATATTCATCAGCAGATGAATGGATAAAGAAAATGTGCTACATATATACAATGGCATATTATTATTCAGACATAAAAAATGAAATAATGTCATTTGGAGCAGCACAGATGGATGTAGAGATAATCATACTAAGTGAAGTCGGTCAGACAAAGACATACGGTTGTTGTTTCATCACGAAGGCATGTATGACTCTTATGACCCTGTGGACTGTAGCCTGCCCATCTCCTCTGTCCGTGGAATTTCCCAGGCCAAAATACTGGAGTGGGTTGCCATCTCCTTCCCCAAGTAAAGTCAGTCAGACAGAGAAAGATGTATCATATGGTGTCATTTATATGTGGAATCTAAAAACATGATAAAAGTGAACTTATTTACAAAACATAAAGAGACTCACAGACATAAAGAAAACAATCATGGCTACCAAAAGGGAAAGCAGAGGGAAGGATAAATTAGGAGTTTTGGATTAGTAGATACAAACTACTATGCATAAAACAATAAAGTCCTACCCTAAAGCATAGGGATATTCAATATAATAAGCCATAATGAAAAAGAATATGAAAAAGTATACTGTATGATATATTTATACATATATGTGTATGGGTGTATATATACATATCACTTTGCTGAAACCATAAACTAACACAACACTGTAAATCAATTATACTTCAATTAAAAACAAAAGTTTTTAAAAATAAAAGTTGTCTTGAGTAAAGACAATGGATTCATATTCCATTCTGCCACCTCCCAGGTAAGCCTGGGTGAGCTACAATTTCTGAAGGCCTCAGTTCCTTCATCTGTAAAGCAGGGATCAAAATGGTGCCAACTTCATTGGATCATCCTAAGCAGTAGGCTGATCTGAGTAAGGTGTTTAGTACAGTGCCTGGCACAACGGTAGAAACAACTTGATGTCTCATCCAAAGGAAAAACTAAGACGATGTCTCATGGGGCTGATTAAGATTGCTTAGGGAAACAAAAGGAGGCTTTCCTGTGATTGAGACAAGCAGGTTCCCTCTAAGGACTTTGAATTAATTAATCAATCACATAAGCCCTAAAGTAATGATACTTGCTTAGAAAGATCACTGACTCCTGGGAAAAAGCAGAGTAACTGAGAACACAGGTAAAATTAAATCAGAGACCGATAATTTGTTAGAAAAAGGTACAGCCATTACATAACTATGTATTTTTCAAATGAGTGTTAGTATACAAAAACGTCTCTTAGCTCTTGAAAGTTACAGAAACTACGCTCAAGATAGCTTAGGCTCAAGAAAGGAAGCCCTAGTTCATGGAATCCAAGAGCTGAATACATAAGCTGTGTGGAATCAGGACATAGTGGCTACAGCTGTGTTCACTGAGGGGGTGGGGCTCACGTGGGGACTTTCCTAGTTCATCTCTGCTTTTGCTTGCACGTGGGTCTCAGTCTCCTCTCTCTCATTCAGACAGATTTTCTGCACGTGATGCAAAATACAGCTCCCAGCAATTCTTAGGTTTTATGGGATACAGCTCTAGATGTTAAGGGAAAATTGACTCTCAACAACCAAAACCCCAGTCAACAACCTGGTCAGTTCAGCTACTTTTCTGGGCTACAAAGAACAGATAGATTCAAACCACTTTAAAAAAATGTCTCTAGTACTTAACGAACTCCATGCCACACAGATTGGTCCTCAGTAAATATTAATACTTGTTAAATGAATAGAACATGAAGGAAGGCAACAAGAAAGAAAAGGAAAAGAACATATTAAACTAGAGCTTTGCAATATGGTAGCCACTCACCCTATGTGGCAACTGAGCACTTAAAGTGTGATGAGTTCAATTTGAGATACACACACCAGATTATAAAGACTTAGCACCAGATCTCTTTAGTGGTACAGTGGATAAGAATTCGTCTGTCAATGCAGGGGACCAAGGTTCCACCCTTGGTCTGGGAATAGTTCACATGCCTCGAAGCAACTAAGCTCGTTCACCACAACTACAGAGCCCACATTCGAGAGCCCTTGACCTGCAACTACTAAAGTCCACATGCTTCAGCAAGTTAAGCCACTGCGATGAAAAGCCCGTGCACCATGATGAGAGAAAGCCTGTATGCAGCAATGAAGTTCCAGTGCAACCAAGAATAAATTATAAAAAAATCTGAGGGCTTAGGACCAAAAAAATAATGTAAAACATCTCATATTTTGCATTAAAAATTGAAAGATGTATTTTTCTTCATCCTACATATGTAATTGTGTCATCTTTTTTGTGCTATTTGTTTTTATAAGTTACCTTTTATTTTAATAGGCAAAGGGTGACTTATAACTAGACAGCTGCATGCTCAGGTCCTGAAATTGCGGTGAGGAGACAAAGTTGATTACACACCATCCTCCATCCTGGAGGAGCTTAGTGGGGAAACCTAAGAGGACAGGGGGAGGGCAATATTTCACTGCAAAATCTCAAATGTGTATAAAATGGTTTCACTGATCACCTATATCACTTGTATTCATATTTAAAGTGACTATCTATAAATTCTAGGCATTTTCTTTACAGCATGATACAGCACAAAGAGCTCAGACTCTGAAGTCAGACTGCCTATGTTCAAATTTCAGCAAATGGTGTGATCTTGAGCAAATTGCTGAACTCCTCTATGATTCATTTTCCTCAAGTGTAAAATGATAAAAAAAAATATCCTGATGGGGCAGGGTGATTAAATACTTAATCCCACTAGGGGACTGTAAATAAATGACAGACTCCCATAAATTAATGATCACTCAAGATAGTAGGTTCTAGGCTGGCTTGCTAAGCAACAGAACCATGCAACAGATGCATGAGACATGCCCCCAAACAATGGTGGAATGAGACCCACATTCTGCCCAGTGAGCTCAAGAAGTGAATGATTCCCAGGGCAAACACATCTGTGTGCACAGAAAACAAAAATATAAGGAAAAGGTGACATTATATTAAAATGATGATTATGAGATTTGCCGTATTTCAGTATATGTCACCACCTTTACTGGACATTTCCACTGCACCGTGACATCCCAGTTTGACCATGTAGGGACAAGAAAACTCCTCAGCCCAATGTGGAGGAACTGAGGATGGAGGTGTGATATCTACTCAAGAATAAGGAAGAAGGTGGTCTTCTCTCCCTCCTCACTTTTCCTGTGACTATAAAATTGCAATCCACTCAGTTCTGGGCATGGCACCCTCTCACCCTCCCACCTGTAACCCTCACAAGCCTCCCATTCTAATAAATCACTTCTTATCAAGCCACTGCGATGAAAAGCCCGTGCACCATGATGAGAGAAAGCCTGTATGCAGCAATGAAGTTCCAGTGCAACCAAGAATAAATTATAAAATCTGAGGGCTTAGGACCAAAAATAATGTAAAACATCTCATATTTTGCATTAAAAATTGAAAGATGTATTTTTCTTCATCCTACATATGTAATTGTGTCATCTTTTTTGTGCTATTTGTTTTTATAAGTTACCTTTTATTTTAATAGGCAAAGGGTGACTTATAACTAGACAGCTGCATGCTCAGGTCCTGAAATTGCGGTGAGGAGACAAAGTTGATTACACACCATCCTCCATCCTGGAGGAGCTTAGTGGGGAAACCTAAGAGGACAGGGGGAGGGCAATATTTCACTGCAAAATCTCAAATGTGTATAAAATGGTTTCACTGATCACCTATATCACTTGTATTCATATTTAAAGTGACTATCTATAAATTCTAGGCATTTTCTTTACAGCATGATACAGCACAAAGAGCTCAGACTCTGAAGTCAGACTGCCTATGTTCAAATTTCAGCAAATGGTGTGATCTTGAGCAAATTGCTGAACTCCTCTATGATTCATTTTCCTCAAGTGTAAAATGATAAAAAAAAATATCCTGATGGGGCAGGGTGATTAAATACTTAATCCCACTAGGGGACTGTAAATAAATGACAGACTCCCATAAATTAATGATCACTCAAGATAGTAGGTTCTAGGCTGGCTTGCTAAGCAACAGAACCATGCAACAGATGCATGAGACATGCCCCCAAACAATGGTGGAATGAGACCCACATTCTGCCCAGTGAGCTCAAGAAGTGAATGATTCCCAGGGCAAACACATCTGTGTGCACAGAAAACAAAAATATAAGGAAAAGGTGACATTATATTAAAATGATGATTATGAGATTTGCCGTATTTCAGTATATGTCACCACCTTTACTGGACATTTCCACTGCACCGTGACATCCCAGTTTGACCATGTAGGGACAAGAAAACTCCTCAGCCCAATGTGGAGGAACTGAGGATGGAGGTGTGATATCTACTCAAGAATAAGGAAGAAGGTGGTCTTCTCTCCCTCCTCACTTTTCCTGTGACTATAAAATTGCAATCCACTCAGTTCTGGGCATGGCACCCTCTCACCCTCCCACCTGTAACCCTCACAAGCCTCCCATTCTAATAAATCACTTCTTATCTATCACTTTGTCTCTCTGAATTCTTTCTTCACTGAGACATGAAGAAATGGAGTTCCTTGAAGTCTCCCCCAAATGCTACCCAACAGTTTCAATACTACCTGCCTTGTAGAGTTACATTTGAGGGTGTAGAGAAAGAGCAAATTAGCCAAGATGGCATGGTCAGCCTCTCTCACCCCACACCCTCTCGCTCTCACCCCACGTTTTGTGAATAATGATTATATAACAGCTGAGATCACTTATAGCACTGACCATGGGCATCATGAGGTACTCGCTTGGCCACGGGCTACTTCTGTTCTGTAAGCATATGTAAGTTCCACCTAAAAAGCTTTTGAGGGGAGGTTATGTTATGGCTGTATTTTAGGCTGCTTTATGGCTGGGTTCACTGGATCAACCACGAGAGAAGACAGCATATTTGCTGCTGCTACGGCTGCTGTGCCAAGCCAGAGAGAATGAACGTGTCTGTAGTTCCTATGGCTCCTCCTGGTTTTTTCATCTTCTTAGCTTGCACCTTGCCTACCCTGGGTTCAGTAAACAGTGCACAGAAGGTGAACAGTCAGGCAACCGTGTAGTCGACAAGATCAGTAAGACAGAGGGTTAATATAAACTGTTGTTACTGTTTGGTTGCTCAGTCATATCCAACTCTTTGCCATCCTGTGGACTGCAGCATGCCAGGCTTCCCTTTCCTTCATAAACTCCCAGCGTTTGCTCAAACTCATGTCCATTGAGTTGGTGAGGCCATCCAATCATCTCATCCTCTGTCATCCCTTCCATCCCCTGTGCACAGAAAACAAAAATATAAGGAAAAGGTGACATTATATTAAAATGATGATTATGAGATTTGCCGTATTTCAGTATATGTCACCACCTTTACTGGACATTTCCACTGCACCGTGACATCCCAGTTTGACCATGTAGGGACAAGAAAACTCCTCAGCCCAATGTGGAGGAACTGAGGATGGAGGTGTGATATCTACTCAAGAATAAGGAAGAAGGTGGTCTTCTCTCCCTCCTCACTTTTCCTGTGACTATAAAATTGCAATCCACTCAGTTCTGGGCATGGCACCCTCTCACCCTCCCACCTGTAACCCTCACAAGCCTCCCATTCTAATAAATCACTTCTTATCTATCACTTTGTCTCTCTGAATTCTTTCTTCACTGAGACATGAAGAAATGGAGTTCCTTGAAGTCTCCCCCAAATGCTACCCAACAGTTTCAATACTACCTGCCTTGTAGAGTTACATTTGAGGGTGTAGAGAAAGAGCAAATTAGCCAAGATGGCATGGTCAGCCTCTCTCACCCCACACCCTCTCGCTCTCACCCCACGTTTTGTGAATAATGATTATATAACAGCTGAGATCACTTATAGCACTGACCATGGGCATCATGAGGTACTCGCTTGGCCACGGGCTACTTCTGTTCTGTAAGCATATGTAAGTTCCACCTAAAAAGCTTTTGAGGGGAGGTTATGTTATGGCTGTATTTTAGGCTGCTTTATGGCTGGGTTCACTGGATCAACCACGAGAGAAGACAGCATATTTGCTGCTGCTACGGCTGCTGTGCCAAGCCAGAGAGAATGAACGTGTCTGTAGTTCCTATGGCTCCTCCTGGTTTTTTCATCTTCTTAGCTTGCACCTTGCCTACCCTGGGTTCAGTAAACAGTGCACAGAAGGTGAACAGTCAGGCAACCGGTGTAGTCGACAAGATCAGTAAGACAGAGGGTTAATATAAACTGTTGTTACTGTTTGGTTGCTCAGTCATATCCAACTCTTTGCCATCCTGTGGACTGCAGCATGCCAGGCTTCCCTTTCCTTCATAAACTCCCAGCGTTTGCTCAAACTCATGTCCATTGAGTTGGTGAGGCCATCCAATCATCTCAACCTCTGTCATCCCCTTCTCCTGCTATCTTCAGTCTTTCCCAGCATCAGGGTCTTTTCCAATGAGGTGGCCAAAGTATTAGAGCTTCAGCTTCAGTCCTTCCAATGAATATTCAGGGTTGATTTCCTTCAGGATTAACTGGCCCGATCTTACAGTTCAAGGGACTCTCCAGTCTTCTCCAGCACCACAGTTAAGGGTGAAGGTTAATATAAATACCTAACAATAATAGTAGCACTGGTCTCCTTCTACAATCATACTTACTGCAACTGCTCCTTCTCCTGTTGTTATTACCTACAGCCTAGCAAAGACACTGATGAAGCTGAACTCTAAGGAAGAGTTCTAAGTGCACAGCTGAGCCTGGATGGGGACGATTAAAGGCAAGAAAACATTGCAGATGGCGCTCAAATGGTGGTGCTGAGTGTGTGGTAGGGTAGGAAGCTCTGGAATTCTAGAATGGTGCACCCTACAAAGGTGTTGTAATTCAGCTCTTGTAAAGTCTTAACACTTAAAGAGCAGTACTATTGTTTTCCTGAGCGTTAAAAAACAAAACTTCGATTATAAAAAAAAAAAAAATTAACATGGTGGATTTGGGGGTCATTGTATTTGGTTTTAAAAGACTCAGTGTCTTTTTCAATTTATTTTTAAAACGCAACTTTCAGGAGTCTCTTGGAGGAAAGAGCAGATTCATCCATTTCACCTATGCCCTCTGGGAAGTCAGACAATGTATAATTATGCCATATGTTAATTTAAAACGCTACAGTGTAGTTTGAACAGTCAAAAGACCACAAATCTTGATTTTGGAAATTTCAAGTCAATTTCATTATCTCTCAAAAGGCGGAAGACTGGACCTTAGAAGCGAACCGTAATCCAAACCCCTCATTTTAGAGAAGATGAAAACAAGACCCGGGGAGGTTAAATGGTTTGCTCAAATCCCACAGAATTTTTTGTATAGCCAAGCAAACAGTCTAGCGAGTATAACTGTAACTACAGCCTGCTGAGTGCTCGCTCTTAAAGCCAATTAAGCCGCCCCGCCTCCCACCGCCGCGGCCCATAGAAGAAAAAAAAAAAAAAAAAAGGAGGGGCGGGTGCTTGAGGACGGAAGGAGCCAGAAGCGCTGGGATGGAACGTTGCTCTTTTCACTGTTTTTAGGGGGTGGAGTAGGGTTCAGGTGTTTGCGCGTGCAAATCGGCAGGTCTGAGAATGGTGGTGTAGACGCACCTGTCAGAACTGCTCAGTTATCACACCTCCCCCCACCCCCAGCAAAACCCCACAAATATCCCTTCCTGTTGCCAAACTACAGTCAGAGGAAGAAGCTAAAGTACGCAGTGTACCTCCGGCCGCGAGAACCCTACCTTCTCGCGCGCCGCCTAGGCGGCAGTAGCACGCCAGTGCCCGAACCTGGATAGGGCGAAGAAGTTGGGACGCGAGCGGTTTCAGGCGCCGGGCCTGAGGCAGTCCAAGAGCTGGGTCAGGTTGCTCGCGGGGATGGGGAGAGGGCGACAGTGGTCGGTGCGGCACCTCTTACCCTCCTGTGGCCTTTCACGCTGACCAGCGGGAGCGACGACACAGAAAGCTAGTCCAGCTCGCGATCTGCTCGGTGTTGGGAGCTTGGCGCGGTAGACGCCGGGTAAACGCCGCGTCCCCACGGAGACGAGCGACTGGAGCCCGGGACGCTGCGAAGGGAGGGAAGGGGCGGGGCGAGCTGGGGCAGGGCCAAGTGGGTGGGGATGGGGTAGGGCAGGGTCGAGGGGCGTGGAGGGGGCGGAGCATGATCCACGAGTCTTGGAACTTGAGCAGCCCGGGTGCTGGAGACCCTCGGGGTTTGACTTCTCCTGTTCAGAGAACTGAGTGCACACACTGTCGGACCCACACGTCTGAGTCCGCACGTGCACCAGTTACCACGAGAAGGGCAGAATGGAGGGGGATTGGAATTTCGTTGTCCATACCTGATCGTGTGTTTGGTGTGGAGAAGGGATAAGGCTAGATAATCTCCTATGTGTTTTAAACCTGTGGAGTAAAAGATGTGTTGAGCTGGGAGAGAGGGTTGTCCCTGGATGTGGATGAACAAGTGTCTCATGAAGGATTTCGTCCCCCAGCCTTAGGTTGTCCGGAGAAGATTTTGGGTTTCCGGGGCGGTGGGTGGGGACGATGTCTGGAACGTATTTCCCAAAATCAGATTCAAGTGATTAGAACCAAGGACCCTCCTCTCCCGCTAACGGGGATCACGTCCTGGGATGTGAAATGGACATTGCCGCTGGAAAGGTTTTACTGCTTAAGTAACTGTTTCGATTACAGAAGGGAGTGGGGAGCATTTCTGTTAGAAAATTCTAATTGTCCCTCAAACTTGGCGTCTAGGAAGGAGTTGGTTGTTTTTCTGCGCTTGGTATGCAGGGAATCACCAGGATCGATTTGTTGCCAAGCAACGTATTTTGAAGGAAGCCTGTTTGTTGGAATCAAATCTGGATTCCAATTTCACTAAGTAGCCCTGTGTTAGGAGGTATAATCGCTATTTAACCTCTTACAGTGCTCTCAAGGAATATATGTGCCTTGGTAAATGTTTGTCAGCTTCAAATGACATACAAAGTTCTGACCTGTAGACAGGCTTAAAAATGGTAAATATTATAATTATATTTTTATAAAATGGAGCCAGGTGGACCATTTCAGGAACCAAGAGTATATAGAGATTCTGTTATTATTTTAAAATTCTCTTAATCATCTGTTCATATTCATTCTAAATCTCCTTGGAGCCCAGGGTGATAGAAAAGAGCTAAAGAGGAAATTGCCACGGGCTTCCCTGGTGGTCCAGTGGGTAAGGACACGGCCTTGCAGTGCAAGGGGCGCTGGTTTAATCCCTGGCCTAGGAAGATTCCATGTGCCGCGGAGCGGCTGGACTGATGTGTCCAATTACCGAGCCGGAGCTCTGGAGTGCATGCGCCCAGCGCTGGTGCTCTGCGACAACAGAGGCCAGCGCGATGGGAGGCCCACACGGGCCAAAGAACAAAGATGAATGAAAACAGACAAATGAAAGACCAATAGAAGTAGCCTGTTTGCTCCCCTCCCACCCCCCCCACCCCCCCTAAATAAATAAATCTTAAAAAAAAAAAAGAAAGAAAATGCCAGAATGGAAGTTTCTTAAAGAGCTCTATTAAGTTATTGACAAGCACACTCCTAGCTTGAAAGAAAGTAGCAAACCACTATCTCCTCTATTTTATGAACACCCTTATGTGTTAAGTTTGACTGAAGACTTTTTGTTCAGTAAAAACAAAGGAAAATTCAGTATACTTCTTGATTAATACCTTTGAAAACATTAGTTTTGATGAAATTTTTCTTACTATTGATACATACGTAATGTCTAACTGGCTATTCCCATTTTCCGCCCCAAGGACTCCAAATCTAACTGAGTAAACTTACTCTTGGCCGCTGGATTTGCCCTCTGAGATGGCCCACACTTTGTGGAGTGTGATTTTCTCTAAATCTGAATTTCTTACCTATCAAAAGAAAAAAAAAAGGCTTACTCTTCCTACTCTCTTCCCTGCACCAGAAGAGTCTGAGTCCATTCATTGAAAGTAGTGTTTTCAGTGTTTATTCATTGTTCCTGAAAGAACAGGCAAAAATATTAATAATCTTGGAGAATAAAACTATAAATATTTTTCCCACATGAAACAGATAGGATGTCTTTCTACCTTGAGCCTCAGGGTCTTCAAATACAAAGTGAGGATGATTACTTGTTGAGGACAGGAGCTGAGAGAAAATGGGCCCTTGACACAGAACCTGGCACATGACAATTGATGAATAACAAATAGCTATTATTATTACTCCTACTATAATATGTATGTGAATAAAAGTCCCTGCATTCAGAGACTGTTAAGAATTAAAGATCATTAGGTAAGGTGCCTGGCCTAGGGCCTATTTGAACCCATGTTGGTTATTCTATTTCACTCTGATGGAAAAAAAATTATATTTCATCTTTGTGTGAATAACTTTAGGAATAATTCACCTAAAATGGAAAAAATATCTATTACACATTACGTAACTATCCACTTATGATCAAGTGTCGACATAAGTGGTGCATTTTATAGTAAATAAAAGGAGCACATGCTGAGTTGCTCCGTCCTGTCTGTCTTTATGACCTCTCAGATGGTAGTCCACCAGGCTCCTCTGTCCATGGAATTTTCCAG
Organism: Tragulus kanchil; assembly: GCA_022376925.1. Taxonomy (NCBI): domain Eukaryota; kingdom Metazoa; phylum Chordata; class Mammalia; order Artiodactyla; family Tragulidae; genus Tragulus; species Tragulus kanchil. The sequence continues at coordinate 267,659,459 of JAIOJX010000026.1, read as the reverse complement.
GCAAGAATACTGGAGTGGGCTGCCATTTGCTCCTCTGGGATGTAAAAGGAGAGTAACTGCAAAGGCTGGATGGTGTCACAGATGCAATGGACATGAATTTGAGCAATTTGGGGAGATTGTGAAGGACAGGGAGGCCATGGGGGTCTCAAAGAGTCAGACACACTGGCGACTGAACAGCAACAACTACAAAAGGGGGTTTTCTGACAGCTTAAGTGATTAAAAAACATTCGTCTGCATTGCAGGAGACACAGGAGATGCGGTTCAATCTCTGGGTTCCTGTAGGAGGAGACTGCCACTCAGTCCAGGATTCTTGCCTGAGAATCCCGTGGACAGAGGAGCCTATCCTGCAGGGTCGCAGAGTCAGACACGATTGAATGTGTGTGCACACACAAACTACAAAAAGAAGGAAATTAACGAACTCATCTATCTAACTTTTGTACACAAGTTACTTTTGGTGTTATACTTGTGAAATGAAAAGATCTCCTGCCATACATTTCCAAACAGGAAATGTCACAGCCATCAGCGATTTCTGGCCTCCAAATGTGAATGAGGGCTCCAAACTGCCATCCAGTCATTGCTGCCACCCACGGTGACTGCGGAGGAGCTCAGGGAATGCTGGAAACGAGGAGAACCAGGAAACAGGAATGACCCCAGATAGGTGCACAAGAAAGCAATGAATTCAGTGAGCCCAGAGGGCTTGCATCTTCCCATACAAAGACTGCTAAATTCCTTCACTTATTCCCTGAACTTCGAAGTTCAGACCGCCTACTCCCTTTGTTGCAAACTTGAATATAGTCTGACACCCCCTCCTGCCCCCTTGGAACAGTTTTCTCAGAACTACTGACTTACTGAAGTGCTGTCTCCCAGGCTTGGAGTCCTAAGCATTACTCCCAAATAAAGTAGCTCTCTGCTTTCAGGTTGTGACTATATTTTTCAGTCAACATACTCAAAAGGAGAGCACAGTTTAGCTCTGGCTGGTGCATCCAGGCCACTGAGTAAATTATGAAAATATGTATCTAGTGAGGATTTATTCTAACAAAGTGAAGGGAAAAAGTCAAATACGTCTATAGAAATACTGATTCCACAACTATCTTTTTTTTTCAACTTTTTTTGATTGGGGGCACTTCTGTTGGTCTTTCATTTATCTATTTTCATCCATCTTTGTTCTCTGGCCCCTGTGGGCCTTCCATTGCAGGGGCCTCTGTTACTCCAGAGCTCTGGCTCAGTAGTTGGACATACCAGTTCAGCCGCTTCGTGGCACGTGGGATCTTCCCAGATCAGGGATCAAACTGGCGCCCCTTGTGCTGCAAGGTGGTGTCCTTACCCAACTGGACCACCAGGGAAGCCCTCAACTAGTTTTTTTAATGGTTCATTTCTGTATCATAGATCTAAGTGTTAGCAGAACATCATAAAAAATGTTTTAACATTTAGGTTTTTTCTCATTATGAAAGTAATACATGCTCATGGCCGACAATTTGTGACATAAAGAAAAACACACAAAAAGAAAAATCACTTTAGTTAATAATTTTATTTTTCCTTTTAGCATTTTTGTGTGTATGTATGTATTTACATTATAAAACTTGTATTAGATAGTGTACACATTGTTAGCATTCCTCTTTGCTTAACACTTGCTCCAATGCCTTTCTATTCCCCAGTCTTCATAATTCTTCAAACATGTTTTTAGTGGCCATGTATTATGTCATATGTATAAGCCACAATTTATTTGTAACTTACTCCTTTTTTCAAGAAAAATTATTGAGTTCTTACTTTATATTAGACACTATGCTAGGCATAAGATTTAAGTGGTGAGCCATGATTATAAAAATAAGGTTTTCATGAGCATCTTTGTAAATAAATCTTTAATGGCATCTTTCATTCTGGGACTGAATTCTTAGGATTATGAAAACACAACTTCAAAAAAGCAATTTTCCAGCTTCAAAGGCAAACTTAAGGAATAAAATTCTAAACTGTAAAATATTAACTTTTTGGAAAATTACCAACAATAGAATTAATATTTATTTTGTGCAAAGTGTGAACTTACCCAGAAGATGCTTTCTGGTTAGTGTCTGTGAAACATCAAGAGTATTTGAAGTGTATTGACTTTGGCTTTTCCCTCTAATTCTTTGCAGGATTTGCAGATTTTCTCAATAGTGTGAGATTGTTTGAAGTATATGCAAATTGCCCTACTTCCTCCTCTCACAGTTAAAATGTTAACTATTTTATTCCCAGCTTTCCTCTTGTAAACAGAAGGCGTTTCTACATTTCTTTCCTTTACCTTCCTGTGTGAAACATTTTGTATCTTTACACTTTTTAATCTGAAGGCAGATTTCTTTTTTCTAAACCCAAGTTATAACATATACATTCCTGTAAGACACTATATTCGATAGTTAATTTTGGCCAAGAAACATCATGAAGGTTTACCAATGTATTTAGGGAATTTCAAAATAGAGATTATTAAAGGTAATAATCACTCTCACCCAAAGACCCCCCCCACCTTACTATATTTGATGATTAAATGTTCATATATAAGGTTGAAACATATGAAACTGCCACTTGTGGATTAAAAATGATCAACCAACTTCCTATAGTTCTGTCTGTATACACATTTCATTAACTATTTCATAGTATTTCAACTTTCTCCAAACAGTGGACTTCCTGATTATCATACTAAGGATGTCCTTTAATAATATACAAGATTGTTTGCTTTGACTTTCATAAATCTTGGAATCTAGTCAGCAGAGTGCCATTAAGTGTTTGTTTATTATTGCAGAGACAGTAGAGGGAGCCTGGAGCCAAAACATTGTTATTTTAGGTCTCATGTGAATGATGATTATCTTCCAATTCTTCATGTGTGGATGAATTTACATATTTGTATATATGTGAAATAACAATCTTTAAAAAAAAAAAAAACACTGGTTGTACTTAATCACATTAATAAGACAGGAAGGGGAAGACTGGCTACCAGTTCAGGCTAGACCCCATCAACATTCACAGTGGAACTGACCTGAATCCCACTGCTGTCTGCTCTTCTATGAGAAAGCACACGGCCACACTGACAAATTTGTGCTTCATAGATTTCCCTCTTTCAACCCATAATGTGGATCACCCCATTACCATGGGCATTATATTCTGATTCTTCTTTTTTTTTAATTTTGGCTGAGCTGTGAGACATGTGGGATCTTAGTTCCCAGACCAGGGATTGAATCCATCCCCCTTGAAGTGGAAGCATGGAATCCTAACCAGTGGGAAGTCCCTCCTGACCCTTCTTTATTCCATCAGAAAAATTGCCTACTTTCCTGTTAAAATTTAACTTTACCAGCTTTCCTCTTGTAAACAGAAGGCGTTTCTACATTTCTTTCCTTTACCTTCCTGTGTGAAACATTTTGTATCTTTACACTTTTTAATCTGAAGGCAGATTTCTTTTTTCTAAACCCAAGTTATAACATATACATTCCTGTAAGACACTATATTCGATAGTTAATTTTGGCCAAGAAACATCATGAAGGTTTACCAATGTATTTAGGGAATTTCAAAATAGAGATTATTAAAGGTAATAATCACTCTCACCCAAAGACCCCCCCCACCTTACTATATTTGATGATTAAATGTTCATATATAAGGTTGAAACATATGAAACTGCCACTTGTGGATTAAAAATGATCAACCAACTTCCTATAGTTCTGTCTGTATACACATTTCATTAACTATTTCATAGTATTTCAACTTTCTCCAAACAGTGGACTTCCTGATTATCATACTAAGGATGTCCTTTAATAATATACAAGATTGTTTGCTTTGACTTTCATAAATCTTGGAATCTAGTCAGCAGAGTGCCATTAAGTGTTTGTTTATTATTGCAGAGACAGTAGAGGGAGCCTGGAGCCAAAACATTGTTATTTTAGGTCTCATGTGAATGATGATTATCTTCCAATTCTTCATGTGTGGATGAATTTACATATTTGTATATATGTGAAATAACAATCTTTAAAAAAAAAAAAAACACTGGTTGTACTTAATCACATTAATAAGACAGGAAGGGGAAGACTGGCTACCAGTTCAGGCTAGACCCCATCAACATTCACAGTGGAACTGACCTGAATCCCACTGCTGTCTGCTCTTCTATGAGAAAGCACACGGCCACACTGACAAATTTGTGCTTCATAGATTTCCCTCTTTCAACCCATAATGTGGATCACCCCATTACCATGGGCATTATATTCTGATTCTTCTTTTTTTTTAATTTTGGCTGAGCTGTGAGACATGTGGGATCTTAGTTCCCAGACCAGGGATTGAATCCATCCCCCTTGAAGTGGAAGCATGGAATCCTAACCAGTGGGAAGTCCCTCCTGACCCTTCTTTATTCCATCAGAACTTCCAATACATTAGTATCTCCAATTGTATGTCTTAATTTAAGGTGATTGTAGTTTTAGTTGACTGTCTCCTCCAACTGTATAAGGAGGCATTGAGATCCTGTCTTTTAACTCACATCCTTGTAGGAAGGTTTGTAACAAATGACCGATTTTTTCACAGAGCAGGAAATTTCATTAGCCTTAATTAAATACATTATCTCTTACTGACTTCTCCTTGATCATCTTTATCCTTAGTCCAATTTTTTGTTAATTCTACCCCCTACCCTGGTGTTACAAAAGGGTCCCCAAGGTAATTACAATGGTGACACCATTGTGCTTCATGTCTACAGAGTGTTCCAAGTCTCTGGGGTAAGACGAATCCCTAAATCTAGAGATAAGATGAACACCCTCTCTAATGTGAAACCTTATAAGAACCCAGAGAACTTAGGTAGAACCAATTTGCTGTGGCAGGGTTTCATAAACTGGTGTTACGGGTAAATTCCTTTGATGTGTTAATAACATCCAGAAAAAAAAAGCATTCTCCAGGAAATCAGTTTAATGGGACGGTGGGGTTTTTATTTTTATAACATAAGGAGTCTCAGATGGAGATTTTTGTCAGCCTAATATACTTTGTCAGTCTCTCAGAGGGAGATTTCAAATGTATGCATGAGTGCTAAGTCACCTCAGCCCTACTCTGCGACTCTATGGACTGTAGCCCACCTGGCTCCTCTGTCCTTGGGATTCTCCAGATAAGAGTACTGAAGTGGGTTGCCATGCCCTCCTCCAGGGCACCTGGACTGAGCACATGTCTCTTAACATCTCCTGCATTGGCAGGCAGGCTCTTTACCACTAGTGCCACCTGGGAAGCCTTCAAATGTATAGCCTTTTTCAGATTTGTCAGACCAGAAAATTTCACTTATTTTCTTAGCATTATTGGGAATTCTTAGAATACAAGATATTTCCTTTGTGCTTTGGAAGATAGCTCCAAATGAGAAAAATGCCTTGGCCCTCTCCAACATAATTAGGAATCAGCTGGCCTAAAATTCTAAAGACAAAGACAAACAAATCTGGGAGTTGTAACCAACTATATGTTAAGAGAAAGAGTGATACTGTAGAACTAAATACAAGCAGAAGGATTTTTCATGAAAGCTGGAAAAGCAAATGTTGGAAAAGATATCCCATTGTGATATAACCCTTCCTTTTCAAATTACTTCTTTCCTCTCAGTTAATAAACAAGCTTAAGTTGAATAGCCTTACAATAAAAAGATGACTAAAACCCGAAACACTTGGCCCTTGAAAGTGCACTCTCTTCCTCTCCTCGCTGAGATTCTCTTTACCCACTGGCATCTGTCTTCTAATTTTCAGTCACTGCCTAGGGTTGCTGAAACTGCTCTAATAAATGGTGCCACATTTGGTGGGGGTGGGGCTGGGGGTGGACCTTCTGGTTCTTGCTGGACTAGAGCAGAGGCTGCATTTGACAATTACTTCTCACCCCTTTTTGAAACATTACTATTTTAGCTTTCATCCACTTCTTCCTCCCAGTTCTCCTAATTCATAGACTTCTTTGTAGTGTTTTCTGCCAGTGTGGACCCTCTAAAAACCTTGTGGTGGGCCACAAGATCCTGCCCCTATCCCACGCCACATCATCTCCCTGGGGACCTCATCCACACTATGGCTCTATCACATATGTACTGACTGGCCCTAAAACTTTCCACTTCAGGGTTTCAGGTTCATATACTCTAACTGCATACTGGATAGATGCACTTCAATACCCCACAGGCACATCAAGCTCTGTCTATACCTGAACTTATCAATTTTTCCACTGCCTTTAATGTCACTGTGAGACCACGACCTTCATGTCATTAAATCCAACAGGAATTCTTCATTTCATCTTCTTTGTCCTTTCTGTTATATTTGACACTGTTGTCCTTGCCTCATTCACAAAATACCTCCCTCTTTTGGTTTCTGTGTCTCTATAGCCATCTTTAGTGCCACCTGGGAAGCCTTCAAATGTATAGCCTTTTTCAGATTTGTCAGACCAGAAAATTTCACTTATTTTCTTAGCATTATTGGGAATTCTTAGAATACAAGATATTTCCTTTGTGCTTTGGAAGATAGCTCCAAATGAGAAAAATGCCTTGGCCCTCTCCAACATAATTAGGAATCAGCTGGCCTAAAATTCTAAAGACAAAGACAAACAAATCTGGGAGTTGTAACCAACTATATGTTAAGAGAAAGAGTGATACTGTAGAACTAAATACAAGCAGAAGGATTTTTCATGAAAGCTGGAAAAGCAAATGTTGGAAAAGATATCCCATTGTGATATAACCCTTCCTTTTCAAATTACTTCTTTCCTCTCAGTTAATAAACAAGCTTAAGTTGAATAGCCTTACAATAAAAAGATGACTAAAACCCGAAACACTTGGCCCTTGAAAGTGCACTCTCTTCCTCTCCTCGCTGAGATTCTCTTTACCCACTGGCATCTGTCTTCTAATTTTCAGTCACTGCCTAGGGTTGCTGAAACTGCTCTAATAAATGGTGCCACATTTGGTGGGGGTGGGGCTGGGGGTGGACCTTCTGGTTCTTGCTGGACTAGAGCAGAGGCTGCATTTGACAATTACTTCTCACCCCTTTTTGAAACATTACTATTTTAGCTTTCATCCACTTCTTCCTCCCAGTTCTCCTAATTCATAGACTTCTTTGTAGTGTTTTCTGCCAGTGTGGACCCTCTAAAAACCTTGTGGTGGGCCACAAGATCCTGCCCCTATCCCACGCCACATCATCTCCCTGGGGACCTCATCCACACTATGGCTCTATCACATATGTACTGACTGGCCCTAAAACTTTCCACTTCAGGGTTTCAGGTTCATATACTCTAACTGCATACTGGATAGATGCACTTCAATACCCCACAGGCACATCAAGCTCTGTCTATACCTGAACTTATCAATTTTTCCACTGCCTTTAATGTCACTGTGAGACCACGACCTTCATGTCATTAAATCCAACAGGAATTTTTCATTTCATCTTATTTGACCTTTCAGTTATATTTGACACTGTTGACATTGCCTCATTCACAAAATACCTCTTGGTTTCTGTGGGTCTACTCTTTGTAGCAGTGACCCTATATCTTCCTGATTTTCATTCTGTTTCTCTAGGTTTCACTTTTTTTTCCTTTTTGCCAGCTTTTGTTTCTCTAAGTGAAAGTGTTAAGTCGCTCAGTCATGTCCAACTCTTTGTGACCCCATGAACTGTAGCCCACCAGGCTCCTCTGTCCATGGCATTTTCCAGGCAAGAATAATGGAGTGGGTAGCCATTCCCTTCTCCAGGGGATCTCCCCGACCCAGGGGTTGAACCCGGGTCTCCTTCAGTGTAGGCATATTCTTTACCATCTGAGCCACCAGGGAAGTCCCTGTTTCTCTACCTAGAATTAATTTAAATATTAGAGTTTCTGCAGACTCATTCCTGGGCTCCTGCATCAGTGAATGGTCTCCTGTTGCATAACCTCAAAATTTAGTGATGTAAATCTAGCAAACAGTTCATTTGTTCATGAATCTGTAGATTAGCATATCGAGTCTGGCTCGGCTGAGGAGTTTGGCTGCTCTGGCCTGTGGTCACTCATGCAGCGATAGTTGCCTTAGAACAAACGGAGGCCTGGCTGATCTAATATGCACTTACACACATGTGCAGTGGTTAGCGATGGATGTTGGCTGACCCTTCTTCTCATCACTTATTCTCAGAAAGGCTCATCTAGGCTTCCTAACGTGGCAGTCTCCAGAGCAAGAGTGGAAGCTGCAAGGTCTCTTGGTATCTAGTCTCTGATTCCCCCAACATGACTCTCCTGGTTTCCTGTTGGTTCAAGCAAGTCACAATGCCAGTTCAGGCTATACAGATTTGGAGAAATAAACTCCACCTTTTGATAGGAGACAATATTGCATTGTAAAGAGTCATGCAAACCAGGATGAGAGGAATATGTAGCTTTTTTTTTTCTTTTACAATATACTTCAATCCCAGTCTTACTCTGTATTGCAGTCTCTGTATTCATTTCCTAACAGAGCTCATCCATTCATTTGGCTCACTGCCCATGGATAACGCCATCAACAACTCCCTAACATGCATGTTCTTCTCAGAACTTACCTCTAAACTCATACTTCCTTGACCTACTCATTTTATCAGTAACACTTCATGTATATAAAAATATAGTAAGGACTTTTATCCAGAAATGTTATCTTACTTCAGGGTTTCCTATCTTAGTGAGTCTAGCCATTAGCAAGGGAACTTCCTTCATGGTCCAGTGGTTAAGAATCTACCTCTCAATGCAGGGGATATAAGTTGGATCCCTGGGCGGGAAGATCCCATGTGCTGAGGAGTACCGAAGTCTGTGTGCCACAACTGAAGAGACCATGCTCTAGAGCCTGCATGCTGCAACTACTGAGCCTGCTTGCCACAACTCCTGAAAGCCACGAGCCTAGAGTACAAGCTCGGTGACAAGAGAAGCCCTTGCCACACAACTAGAGAGTAGCTCCTGCTCACCACAACTCTAGAGAAAGTCCACACTCAGCAACAAAGACCCAGAAAAGCCAAAAATAAATAAATAAAAATTTCACCCATTAAAAAAAAACCATTTGCAAGAAGCCTGGACAAATACTTCTCTTTCTATCCCTCTTCTATTCCATAACCAAGTCATGTCATCTTGAATACCTTTCCACACCACATACTTTTCTCCATGTTTACTTCTACCACTTTAGAACAGGCTACTACCCCTACCTTTTATTTTTAAATTTTTTTTTTCTTTATTTTTGGCCTTTTTAGGTCTTGGTTGCAGCTCTTGGGCTTCTCTCTGGTTGCAGGGCAAGGGTTTAGCTGCTCTGCCGGGGACACAATCCTAGTTTCTTGATCGGGGGTTGAACTCTCGTCCCCTGCCTTGGAAGGCAGATTAGTAACTACTGGACCACTAGGAAAGTCTCCCACTACCTTTTATTTGAATTATTGCAACAGTCTCCCAAGATGTCTACATTCACTCTTGTCTCCTCCATCAGATCCACTCTCCAAGAGCCAGTGATCTTTTAAAATGTAGTAATTAGAGAACTTTTTGCTCTAGATGATAAACTATACACACACATGTTTATCACCTCTTCCTGCTAATACCCTTATTGAGATCATATACAAATGAAAAAGGTCTAAATCGACAACAAAGAGATTAGGGATGGAGGTTAACCATTAGACAGAGTGATCTTAGAGAGTATGACGAGGCAGGAGCTAAAAGCTATATAAAAACGTACTGTTACACAGTCTAGTAGTGCACTATGATTACATTTCCTTTCTTGAACAGTCGATTTTCTTTCCTTTTTTTTTTCCCCCCTGTGATTCACTATCTGCTTTTATCACATCTTTGAATTCTCAAAACTACCTGCTTGGTTAAGTCCACAGCCCTGGTTAAATCCAGTTTTCTACCTTCTTCCTGCCTTCAGCCCTGCAGACTGTGGCTAATGGAAAACACATGACTAGTTTCATTTTAAATTCATTACAATTTACCTCAAGGGGGTTCTCAGTGCTGCCTTACCCTCATGCCACATGTCCCTCTCCTGCACCAGTGGTCTTCAAACTGTGGTTGCTTTCAAGAAGAAAATAGTTAAGGGGATCAGCTCCTGGATCCTTAACATCTGTCTGGACTCTTTTTAAAAATGTTTCTGCTTCTCCTCTCACTTTACAAAAGAAAGGCATACCTCTTACCCATCTCAAATCTCAGAGGTGGCCCCTATACTGTACATGCATCCTGGGCCAAGTCAAAGGGCAGTTACTTCCTGGGATGGATCAAGTCCTCCTAAACACGTTGGATTGCCTGTCTTTCTCTGCGCTGAGTATAGTTCAGTCAGTTAAACTGAAACCAGCATTAGAAATAGGGTGTGCTGACCCACACTGAACTGTTCTCAGTGGTGATACATCATAGAGTGGGGTGGTGTCAGTGATGACGGGTTCTGTTTCCTCCACCCCCAGACAATTGTCAAAATCATAGTATCCTCCACCCCCAAGACAATTGTTAAGACCATAGAGCCTTCTTGGGGGTAATCCAGGAGAACAAAGACGTTGGTGAAAAATAATGAATGCTAACAATGCCTTTTAAAATATATTTAATATTGACAAGTCTTTTTAGCTATTCTTAATATTCATCCTTAGGACTATGCCATTAGCTAGAAAGAAAAAATCTGAACAGCAAATCAGTGTAGGTTAATAACTTTGATTCTTTACAGTGTAACTGGAATGACTTCTGGGATTACTAATTTTTAATAGATGCATTAGATAAAAGTTACAGATAAAACTTTTATGTGATTTCCTTCAGATTGGGTGAACACTAAATAATGTAGTTAGTACTATTAGTACTAATGTACTAAATAATGTAGTTAGTACCGATTGTATTAAATCATACCATGAAATATTGATTTCAATTACAGTTAATTCTCATCTTCTAAAATTTAAAATATTTTCTCCCTCCTATCAAAATAATGGTTGGTGGATTCAAATCTGTTTTCCGAGTTGACTATACATTCCAATTTTGTTAAACAAATGGAAAAATGCAATTATGAAGTCTAATGAAATGGAATTATTCCTATGTTTTATTTGAAATTTTTATTAAATTAAAAGAATCAGTCCTAATGAGGTGGTTGGATCTAGAACCTATCAATGAAAAGTGAAGTAAGTCAAAAAGAGAAAGACAAGTACAGTATACTAACACATATATATGGAATCTAGTAAAAGGGTAATGATAACACACAGTGAACCCATGGAAAAATAGACAGAGAATAGACATATGGACAGTCTGGACTCTTTAAAAATGTTTCTGCTTCTCCTCTCACTTTACAAAAGAAAGGCATACCTCTTACCCATCTCAAATCTCAGAGGTGGCCCCTATACTGTACATGCATCCTGGGCCAAGTCAAAGGGCAGTTACTTCCTGGGATGGATCAAGTCCTCCTAAACACGTTGGATTGCCTGTCTTTCTCTGCGCTGAGTATAGTTCAGTCAGTTAAACTGAAACCAGCATTAGAAATAGGGTGTGCTGACCCACACTGAACTGTTCTCAGTGGTGATACATCATAGAGTGGGGTGGTGTCAGTGATGACGGGTTCTGTTTCCTCCACCCCCAGACAATTGTCAAAATCATAGTATCCTCCACCCCCAAGACAATTGTTAAGACCATAGAGCCTTCTTGGGGGTAATCCAGGAGAACAAAGACGTTGGTGAAAAATAATGAATGCTAACAATGCCTTTTAAAATATATTTAATATTGACAAGTCTTTTTAGCTATTCTTAATATTCATCCTTAGGACTATGCCATTAGCTAGAAAGAAAAAAATCTGAACAGCAAATCAGTGTAGGTTAATAACTTTGATTCTTTACAGTGTAACTGGAATGACTTCTGGGATTACTAATTTTTAATAGATGCATTAGATAAAAGTTACAGATAAAACTTTTATGTGATTTCCTTCAGATTGGGTGAACACTAAATAATGTAGTTAGTACTATTAGTACTAATGTACTAAATAATGTAGTTAGTACCGATTGTATTAAATCATACCATGAAATATTGATTTCAATTACAGTTAATTCTCATCTTCTAAAATTTAAAATATTTTCTCCCTCCTATCAAAATAATGGTTGGTGGATTCAAATCTGTTTTCCGAGTTGACTATACATTCCAATTTTGTTAAACAAATGGAAAAATGCAATTATGAAGTCTAATGAAATGGAATTATTCCTATGTTTTATTTGAAATTTTTATTAAATTAAAAGAATCAGTCCTAATGAGGTGGTTGGATCTAGAACCTATCAATGAAAAGTGAAGTAAGTCAAAAAGAGAAAGACAAGTACAGTATACTAACACATATATATGGAATCTAGTAAAAGGGTAATGATAACACACGCAGTGAACCCATGGAAAAATAGACAGAGAATAGACATATGGACATTGTGGGGAATGAATACTGGGTGGGAGACATAGAGGGAGCAGCATGGAAACCTATACTACCATATGTGAAAAAGATAGCTATTGTCATTGTGCTAAGGGAATAGAAGTTCCTACAAGGGCTCGGTGCGACGGCCTGGAGGAGTGGGATAGGGGGACCGGGAAGCGGGGAGGGGACCAGGGATATGCATATGACTGATCTGGGAACATACATGTCTATGAACAACAAAGCTCTGTAAAAACTTAAATAAATAAATAAAATTATTTTAAAAATTATTAAATTTAATTATTTAATAATTTTATTAAATTATTCTTAAATTATTAAGCAGAATGTTAGAGATCAATATATACATATAGGTATAAATGCTATTGTTTAAATAAACAATAAAAAAGGCTAGCTAGCAATGACAATAAGAAGTGATTAATAGCAGGCTAATTACACAAATAATATGTAGAAAAATGTGACACTATCTTAATTGCTCTTTTCCTTTGATATAACATCTTTTAAAAAACAACCCTATGTTGTATATTTAAACTGTGTAGGCTATGCAACTGTATATTCTTAAGATCTATAAATATATTTTAAGGAGAACACAAATACTAAGCGCTAATTAAACAGATTTTAACTGTAGTTTAAAAGGCTAACAATGACATGTTTTCTGTCTCGTCATGTAGTACATTATTTTTAATCTTTCTGTTTTCTTTTCCAGTGACATTTCTCTGAACTGCCTGTGGCCTTTAAGACATCCATTTTTCCTTTTATGTTGTGGTAAGACTGAATATAGTCAAATGTAAATTCATTTTGACTTGCAGTGCAGTTATTATGAAGTTCACACTAAAGAAGTTTATAGACTGAATATAATTTGCCGAGATTTACATTTGCACTCTCTGCTGAATGTGCACACAGATGAGCAAATTCTAGTGTTTATCTGAATTTGATTGTTGAAGATATCAACAATCTACACCTTTATTAAAATCTTCATAGAAATCAAGAAGAGGATTTGAAACTCCATTTTCAAAGGGAAATACCTAAGAATGGATAAACCTTTTGTTGCCATTATTTCACTCAATTCTGTATAGTGTAGAAAGCAAAATCACAGGTAAGATTTGCTAGAATAAACTCTACACAGGAAGGGGCTTCACTGGGCTGATAAGTTTCCCCTCAAAAGTCATGTCCACCTGGACCTGTGCATGAAATCTTATTTGGAAATAGGGTCAAGTTAAAAGAAGGTCATATTAGGGGTGGGAGAAGGCCCTCAATCCAATATGACTAGTATGCTTTTTCTTTTTTAAAGATATTTTAATACTATCTACAGGAGATACTTTATTTATTTTAAACCAATATCATTGTGGATGGTGATTGCAGCCATGAAATTAAAAGATGCTTGCTCCTTGGAGAAAAAGCTATGAGAAACCTAGACAGAGTATTAAAAAGCAAAGACATCACTTTGCCAGTGAAGGTTCGTATAGTCAAAGCTGTGGTTTTTCCAGTAGTCATGTATGGATGTGAGAGTTGGAAGAAAGCTGAGCACAGGAGAATTGATGCCTTTGAACTATGGTGTTGGAGAAGACTTTTCAGAGTCCCTTGCACTTCAAGGAGGTCAAACCAGTCAATCCTAAAGGAAATCAACCCTGAATATAAATTGGAAGGACTGATGCTGAGGTTGAAGCTGCAATACTTTGGCCATCTGAAGTGAAGAGATGACTTGCTGAAAAAAATCCAGATGCTGGGAAAAAATAGAAGGAAGAGGAGAAGGGAACAACAGAGGATGAGATGGTTGGATGGCATCACTGAGTCAAGGGACACGAGTTTGAACAAACTTCGGGAGATGGTAAAGAACGGGGAAGCCTGGTGAGCTGCAGTCCATGGAGTTGCAGAGAGTCAGACATGACTGAGTGACTGAACAGAGTATTTTTCTCTCCCCTTCTGCCATACAAGCAGGTAAGAAAGCCTGAGTGCTCTCTTCTTTGGTACTGGCAGGAGATTCAAGCAACACGAGCCCCTGCCTGAACACAGAACCCTCACCCTGCCCCTATCCTCTCACCACAATAAAACCCCCAAGCTAATACATCTCCTATCCCAGCTCTCACAAGGCATTCTGGACCTGCTTGAGAAGCCTGCACTAACCTCCCCCAGAGACCTCAGTGAAGTAAACAATTAATCTTTCCATAGCCTCTTGGTATATATACCAATGTCAACATCTGAACCAAATTTGTGGGTAGGATCTACCCTGATTATTCAGGGTGGCCTCTATTAGTCTTAACTCAAAACACAACAGTTAACTCATAGACCAAGTCAAATACAGACTGTTAATGCCATGACACACTTTTATGTCTCACAGTTAACTGACATCACTTGAAATGAGGCAACAATAGGTGATCCATTATTGTGAACCACAAATTGTGGTTGCTAACATAAGTGCTGAGGGGAAAACTCAGTGACGGTGACTACCAAGGACAGTTAGTTCATTCTGTGTTCATTTGACTCTAACAGCAGCCCAGTTTTCTGGCCCATACATTTTGACCACTGAACTGGATGGTGATTGAAATGAAAAAGACCCAAAATAAACCTAGACAGAGTATTAAAAAGCAAAGACATCACTTTGCCAGTGAAGGTTCGTATAGTCAAAGCTGTGGTTTTTCCAGTAGTCATGTATGGATGTGAGAGTTGGAAGAAAGCTGAGCACAGGAGAATTGATGCCTTTGAACTATGGTGTTGGAGAAGACTTTTCAGAGTCCCTTGCACTTCAAGGAGGTCAAACCAGTCAATCCTAAAGGAAATCAACCCTGAATATAAATTGGAAGGACTGATGCTGAGGTTGAAGCTGCAATACTTTGGCCATCTGAAGTGAAGAGATGACTTGCTGAAAAAAATCCAGATGCTGGGAAAAAATAGAAGGAAGAGGAGAAGGGAACAACAGAGGATGAGATGGTTGGATGGCATCACTGAGTCAAGGGACACGAGTTTGAACAAACTTCGGGAGATGGTAAAGAACGGGGAAGCCTGGTGAGCTGCAGTCCATGGAGTTGCAGAGAGTCAGACATGACTGAGTGACTGAACAGAGTATTTTTCTCTCCCCTTCTGCCATACAAGCAGGTAAGAAAGCCTGAGTGCTCTCTTCTTTGGTACTGGCAGGAGATTCAAGCAACACGAGCCCCTGCCTGAACACAGAACCCTCACCCTGCCCCTATCCTCTCACCACAATAAAACCCCCAAGCTAATACATCTCCTATCCCAGCTCTCACAAGGCATTCTGGACCTGCTTGAGAAGCCTGCACTAACCTCCCCCAGAGACCTCAGTGAAGTAAACAATTAATCTTTCCATAGCCTCTTGGTATATATACCAATGTCAACATCTGAACCAAATTTGTGGGTAGGATCTACCCTGATTATTCAGGGTGGCCTCTATTAGTCTTAACTCAAAACACAACAGTTAACTCATAGACCAAGTCAAATACAGACTGTTAATGCCATGACACACTTTTATGTCTCACAGTTAACTGACATCACTTGAAATGAGGCAACAATAGGTGATCCATTATTGTGAACCACAAATTGTGGTTGCTAACATAAGTGCTGAGGGGAAAACTCAGTGACGGTGACTACCAAGGACAGTTAGTTCATTCTGTGTTCATTTGACTCTAACAGCAGCCCAGTTTTCTGGCCATACATTTTGACCACTGTATTGGTATTGCAGTACCACCACCCTACAATTCTGCACCCATCACTGAAACCTAGAAGTTTTTGCATCCTACGGAGGGGCTTTACAGGACAGAGGCCTTTCAGTGCTAAAACTGGGACCATTTCAATGAAAGACCTTAAACAAGAACTGCTTGGTTCACCCTCCTCCAATTTCTGGGCAACAGGAAACATGAAACATGATAATTATTCTTGTTGTTTTAAGCCACTAAGTTTTGGGGTGATGTGTTATGTAGTGATAGAGAACATAAACAGCAATTCAAACTGCCTAAGTTGGGCCCCTGATCCTTTCACTCAAATATATTCTTCTCAGTCTTCCTTTCTCCTTACATGACAGCTCCTTTCCTTGGCTCCATTTTTCCTTCTCACATCCAACCATTCACCAATTGTGTTGGTTCTACCTTCAAAATATATTCAGAGTCTGACCACTTCTCTTATCCCTCACTTCTTTCTTTATTCCTAAGTCTTTCTCTTGGTTAGCCTATTCTAGTCACATGAGCTTCCTTGCTCTTGCTTGAATACAATAAAAGAAGCACATTCCTGTCTTTGGGCTACTGGATATTCTGTCCCCTTTGCCTAGAATGTTCTTTTTGTGGAGATGGTTGATTGTTTTGCTCCCTTGCTTTCTGGAGGCTACTTTCTCACTGAGAAGGGCCCCAAAGCCCTCCTTGCTCAGAGCACCTAAAATTTCAGCCCTCCAGCCTGAATCTTCCTATTCTCCTCCCTTTATTTTCCTCACAGTATTTTTCATTATCTGCCATATCATACATGCTACACATTTACTGTGTTTATTGTTTGTCTTCTCTCTGGAATGCAAGCTCTGTGAGGGCAAGGATTTCTGTCTATTTCATTCATTGTGTTATCCTCAGAGCCTAGAAACAGGACCTGGGACACAGCAAACTCTCAAGAAGCTTACTGTTCAATGGATAGTCATCATAGTATATGCACTGTATATATCAATACTGTAACAGTACATACATGCCAATATTATCTACAGTATATGTAAATACATGTAAGTATGTGTAAATACATTTCAAATATAGAAGCTGCACTTAGAGAGGTAACAGAAGACCATCATGATTACAGAATAGAATATAATGCTATCAACCTTAAGGATGTGAAAGTGTGATGCAGTGGTTTGGAGATGAAAGGAGGAGGAGAAGTACGAAGAAGAGAAAGGGTGCCAGTATCTCCATCCTGCAAAATATCAGAGCCAAATATACTCTCTCTGGTAGTTGGAAAAAGTTATGAGCACCAAATCAAGAGTTAGAAGCACAACTAAAAGAACTAAGACAAATGAGTTCTCTATAGGACCATGGGAGAGAGATGCGAGTGATGACATAAAGTCATAGCTGTAAGTCAATAGATAATATTGGCAACATCTGTCTTGGCCTGATTTCCCTAGAACACAGAGCCTGAGGTGAAGCTTCAGGGCTAATGCTTTATTAGAAGGTACAACCCCTGCACTGCAAGAGTTAGAGGGGAAGACAGGCAGAGAAGGACCGGCAGAAATTACAAGGTGATGAGCTGCTGAACTGGCCACTGCTTCATTTAGTCTCATGAACAACCATAATTGGTTCCTTAGCAGGTGACCCCTCTGTCATAAAGAACCTCTTTGGGCAGGACTGGTTGGGAATATTGTGCCTGGAGAAATCCATCAGAGGGAGAAAGGAAGAGAGAATGTATCTACAATCTGCCTTTGCCTTCTCTCTTCCACTGGTTAGACCTGCTGCCTGGAGAGTTTACTCTCTCACACGTGGAGGTCAGGTCACTGGCCCCTACAGGAGCCACCAGGGAGGCAGATCTGGGCATGTGGTCTGACGGCCTCCTGTGATGGAAACAGCTCAGACTTTTTGGTGATCACTGGGATGGCCTGGCAGGGCAAGCTGAGAGACTGGGAGGGAAGTAAGACAGGAAATCTGAGTAAGCACATATGATATACCTGATATAATGCCCAAGTTGGATAAATCAAGAGACACAGGTATAAGCATTTTTTGGAGGAAAAACGAATAAAACCAGAAAAGAGTTAAAGTGGTTTCCTCTAGTACAGGGAGAGTTGGAGAGCAGAATGTTGCTTATTATTATTACTAGCTCTTCTAGACAATTTTCAAATATAGAAGCTGCACTTAGAGAGGTAACAGAAGACCATCATGATTACAGAATAGAATATAATGCTATCAACCTTAAGGATGTGAAAGTGTGATGCAGTGGTTTGGAGATGAAAGGAGGAGGAGAAGTACGAAGAAGAGAAAGGGTGCCAGTATCTCCATCCTGCAAAATATCAGAGCCAAATATACTCTCTCTGGTAGTTGGAAAAAGTTATGAGCACCAAATCAAGAGTTAGAAGCACAACTAAAAGAACTAAGACAAATGAGTTCTCTATAGGACCATGGGAGAGAGATGCGAGTGATGACATAAAGTCATAGCTGTAAGTCAATAGATAATATTGGCAACATCTGTCTTGGCCTGATTTCCCTAGAACACAGAGCCTGAGGTGAAGCTTCAGGGCTAATGCTTTATTAGAAGGTACAACCCCTGCACTGCAAGAGTTAGAGGGGAAGACAGGCAGAGAAGGACCGGCAGAAATTACAAGGTGATGAGCTGCTGAACTGGCCACTGCTTCATTTAGTCTCATGAACAACCATAATTGGTTCCTTAGCAGGTGACCCCTCTGTCATAAAGAACCTCTTTGGGCAGGACTGGTTGGGAATATTGTGCCTGGAGAAATCCATCAGAGGGAGAAAGGAAGAGAGAATGTATCTACAATCTGCCTTTGCCTTCTCTCTTCCACTGGTTAGACCTGCTGCCTGGAGAGTTTACTCTCTCACACGTGGAGGTCAGGTCACTGGCCCCTACAGGAGCCACCAGGGAGGCAGATCTGGGCATGTGGTCTGACGGCCTCCTGTGATGGAAACAGCTCAGACTTTTTGGTGATCACTGGGATGGCCTGGCAGGGCAAGCTGAGAGACTGGGAGGGAAGTAAGACAGGAAATCTGAGTAAGCACATATGATATACCTGATATAATGCCCAAGTTGGATAAATCAAGAGACACAGGTATAAGCATTTTTTGGAGGAAAAACGAATAAAACCAGAAAAGAGTTAAAGTGGTTTCCTCTAGTACAGGGGAGAGATTGGAGAGCAGAATGTTGCTTATTATTATTACTAGCTCTTCTAGACAATTTTCAATGCATGAATTATATTGATAAAAATTATTTGTTTAAATCTCACAAACTTGGTTTTAGTTTTCCCAAATTCATCAATAACATCCCACTGCTTTTAGGATAGTTAAACATGTTGAACAAGCTTATTCCCAAAGGAAATACTAGTTTTCAGATACTGCAAGTTAATATTCATGCTATCTGTATTATCTAAATTTGTTCTACTATAAATGTCCTATTCAAATGCCAGGATTTTGCACTAATCCTGCAACAGATACAGTATTTAAAGGAAAAAATATATAATTGCTCATGTTGAGTTTCAGAAATGTCAGTTCTGAACAAAAGCTCTTGCCTCTCAGGGGCCTGTAAGCCTCTCCAGCTCACTGTAAACTACCCTTCTTGCTTTCTGCTCAAGCCATAGTGGCCACCTTGATGTTTCCTGGACCTTCCCACTCTTCCTCCTCAGAGCTTTTGCATCAGAATGCTCCCTTCACTGGCCATGGCCCCTCTTCATCCCATCTTTCAACACATCAACTCCAGTCTTTACACTGAAGTTCAGGTATCCACATACCACCTACATGATACTTGCCTTTCTCACGTAATGCCAACTGTAGTCTACAAGGCTCTTCTGTCCATGAGGCTCTCCAGGCAAGAACGCTGGAGTGGGTTGTCATTTCTGCCTCTAGGGGATCTTCCCGACCCAGGGATTGAACCCATGTCTCTGTGTCTCTTGCATTGGGAAAGGCAGAACGCGTTCCCCAGGCATCTGTGGAGGTCAGGTCACTGGCCCCTACAGGAGCCACCAGGGAGGCAGATCTGGGCATGTGGTCTGACGGCCTCCTGTGATGGAAACAGCTCAGACTTTTTGGTGATCACTGGGATGGCCTGGCAGGGCAAGCTGAGAGACTGGGAGGGAAGTAAGACAGGAAATCTGAGTAAGCACATATGATATACCTGATATAATGCCCAAGTTGGATAAATCAAGAGACACAGGTATAAGCATTTTTTGGAGGAAAAACGAATAAAACCAGAAAAGAGTTAAAGTGGTTTCCTCTAGTACAGGGGAGAGATTGGAGAGCAGAATGTTGCTTATTATTATTACTAGCTCTTCTAGACAATTTTCAATGCATGAATTATATTGATAAAAATTATTTGTTTAAATCTCACAAACTTGGTTTTAGTTTTCCCAAATTCATCAATAACATCCCACTGCTTTTAGGATAGTTAAACATGTTGAACAAGCTTATTCCCAAAGGAAATACTAGTTTTCAGATACTGCAAGTTAATATTCATGCTATCTGTATTATCTAAATTTGTTCTACTATAAATGTCCTATTCAAATGCCAGGATTTTGCACTAATCCTGCAACAGATACAGTATTTAAAGGAAAAAATATATAATTGCTCATGTTGAGTTTCAGAAATGTCAGTTCTGAACAAAAGCTCTTGCCTCTCAGGGGCCTGTAAGCCTCTCCAGCTCACTGTAAACTACCCTTCTTGCTTTCTGCTCAAGCCATAGTGGCCACCTTGATGTTTCCTGGACCTTCCCACTCTTCCTCCTCAGAGCTTTTGCATCAGAATGCTCCCTTCACTGGCCATGGCCCCTCTTCATCCCATCTTTCAACACATCAACTCCAGTCTTTACACTGAAGTTCAGGTATCCACATACCACCTACATGATACTTGCCTTTCTCACGTAATGCCAACTGTAGTCTACAAGGCTCTTCTGTCCATGAGGCTCTCCAGGCAAGAACGCTGGAGTGGGTTGTCATTTCTGCCTCTAGGGGATCTTCCCGACCCAGGGATTGAACCCATGTCTCTGTGTCTCTTGCATTGAAGGCAGAACTTTATCACTAGTGCCACTTCCACTTCAGAAGCTGGCATTTTAATCACCACCTTCCTTTAAACTTGTGCTTTGTTAAGCGTAAAAATATTTATTTTACAGGGAAACTTTATCTGCCAACAAAATGGAAAACCAGCATCATCTGTCATAAATTACAACACTATAAAATAAATATATAATGAGGACAGTAATACTGTATCTCTGTATCACTACTGGTATGTGTAACATGTTTTGCAACACCCTAATCTAGTTACTTGACTTTTTTTCCTTCATCTTTGAGTTATTAGCATAACTATTCCTTTTTTTCAGGGAAATCTCTCTATCAAGCTCCTGTGCTGTGCATCTCCCAGTCCATTGCTGCATAACTTTTAAGAGCTTACAGTACTTGTGGAATTATTTTTAAACGGCTGCCCCTCCCACTGGAGTTAAGCTTCATGAGAACAAGACATGTTAATTTTGCTTACCTCATATCTTCTCCTGAAGTCTCCAGTGTGGAACCCATTGGTGATGGCTTAAAAAGATGTATGGGATGAATAATGAGTACCTATGAGATCATCACCTGACGTCAACCAACTTCCTTTGCTTTGTTTCCATGCTCACTATCTTCTGTGTGTCTTCAAACTCTTTCTGAAAGGAAGCAGGGTAAAAACGAGCAATGTAGGAATGAAGGAGTAGAGCGATGCCAGGAAGAGGGTGGCTGGGGGTGGCAAGTCAGAGGTACCAAAAATACCTACAAGAGCATCTCCTAACCATGTGTCCTTGTGCAAAGGAACTTTGTCACTCTCCCATTAAGAGATTAGTCTAATTCTCTCCCCTTGAATCTAGGTTAGGCTTAGTGACTCACTTGAACCAACACATGTGACTTCCAAGGCAGGCTGGAAAAGGCTTGCAGCTTCTACGTCTTTCTCTCAGAACACTCACTGCCTGGCTGGGCCTCCCAGGACACTTTCTCACAGAACCTAGCCAATGGTTGTGAAGAGCCTAAGCCAATGGCTGCCAACCCCAGCTGAGTCCAATCTTCAAGTCACCCAAGCTCTGGGATCAGGATGGTGAGTGAGCCAGCTTCTAGATGATCCTACACCCAGCCATCTAAGTTTTCCAGGTTGAGGCCCTAGATGTTACAGATCAGAGACAAGCCATCCTTCTTTATCCTGTCTGAATTCCTGACCCACTGAATCTGTGAGCATAGTAAGACATAATAAGCATAATAAGATACAATAAGGCATAATAAGACAACTCTTGTTTTATGCCACTAAGTTTTGGAGTGGTTTTTACACAGCAACAGATAATGAGAATAGAGTTTGGTACCTGAAAATGGGATTCTCCTATAACCCCAAACCATAATCCATTGACTTTTGACTGGGAAGCTGGAAGAATCTTGTGGAAATAAAAAACCACCATATGGAAAACCAACCATATGAGAACAAGCAAAGGCTACTTATTCAAAACTTGCTATAGTAAGGGAGTCAGCTATCACCATTGGCATTTTGGCAAACACTCACAGGCAGGCAGAGGAGTGGGAGAGATTTATAGTAGGAAAAAAGGGAGAAACTTCAAATGTGCCCGGGTTGGAGGCTGTTGGCCTGGTGATACTGTACACAGACTAACTAGAAATGAGAAATCCTATGTGATTGGTTAGGATGAGTATTTGGCTTTCATTGGTTGATTCTAAATTGGAAGCAGGGATAAAAATTAGGGAAGTTGTCGGTTATTAATCAAGTCCTGCTCATTTGGGGCCAGTTGTTGACAGAGAGAGCTGTCTGATTCTCTTTGTAGTAGGCTGGCTTTCTGAGCTGGGTACTGTGTGTGTGTGTGTGTTAGTTGCTCAGTTGTGTCCAACACTTTGCAACCCTATGGACTATAGCCCACCAGGCTCCTCTGCTCATGAGACTTTCCAGGCAAGGGTACTAGAGTGGGCTGCCATTTTCTTCTCCAGGGAATCTTCCCAACTCAGGGATCGAACCTTGGTCTCCTGAATTGCAGGCAGATTCTTTACTGTCTGAGCCACCAAGGAAGCCCAGACTTTCTGGTCTGGTTACTATAGATAATAGGTTAGTTTTCCTGGGCTGGATGCCCCAGACTGTGGGTGAGAATTCTATTTTTGTATATTATCTGGCCCTTATTTGTTTGTATACTCAGTCTCTCAAGGTCAAATGGCCTTGAGAAGTTTGTTAGGGAAATCTGGAAGAACCTTGAGAAGACAGTCAGTGAAGGCTAGAGAGACAAGAAGGAAATTATTATTGGAAGGTGGAGAAAAGATGACCTAACTCAGTTGTAGCAAAAGATTTCACAACATCATCACCTGTGATAACATGAGAAATAGAAGATATACCACATGAACAAGTGGATCTGGCTAAGGAGATATCCTAGCAGAAAGCTGAAAGTATCAACTAGTTTCTCTTAGTTACTGACAACAAAATATGGCTACGTTCAACTTTGCAGCAATGTTTAAAGGAAGTATAGAGGGCTCAAGTCAGTCTTTCCAATTTCTCCTATACCCCAAATATGACTGATGGAACAAGCAAATAAAAACCACCATATGGAAAACCAACCATATGAGAACAAGCAAAGGCTACTTATTCAAAACTTGCTATAGTAAGGGAGTCAGCTATCACCATTGGCATTTTGGCAAACACTCACAGGCAGGCAGAGGAGTGGGAGAGATTTATAGTAGGAAAAAAGGGAGAAACTTCAAATGTGCCCGGGTTGGAGGCTGTTGGCCTGGTGATACTGTACACAGACTAACTAGAAATGAGAAATCCTATGTGATTGGTTAGGATGAGTATTTGGCTTTCATTGGTTGATTCTAAATTGGAAGCAGGGATAAAAATTAGGGAAGTTGTCGGTTATTAATCAAGTCCTGCTCATTTGGGGCCAGTTGTTGACAGAGAGAGCTGTCTGATTCTCTTTGTAGTAGGCTGGCTTTCTGAGCTGGGTACTGTGTGTGTGTGTGTGTTAGTTGCTCAGTTGTGTCCAACACTTTGCAACCCTATGGACTATAGCCCACCAGGCTCCTCTGCTCATGAGACTTTCCAGGCAAGGGTACTAGAGTGGGCTGCCATTTTCTTCTCCAGGGAATCTTCCCAACTCAGGGATCGAACCTTGGTCTCCTGAATTGCAGGCAGATTCTTTACTGTCTGAGCCACCAAGGAAGCCCAGACTTTCTGGTCTGGTTACTATAGATAATAGGTTAGTTTTCCTGGGCTGGATGCCCCAGACTGTGGGTGAGAATTCTATTTTTGTATATTATCTGGCCCTTATTTGTTTGTATACTCAGTCTCTCAAGGTCAAATGGCCTTGAGAAGTTTGTTAGGGAAATCTGGAAGAACCTTGAGAAGACAGTCAGTGAAGGCTAGAGAGACAAGAAGGAAATTATTATTGGAAGGTGGAGAAAAGATGACCTAACTCAGTTGTAGCAAAAGATTTCACAACATCATCACCTGTGATAACATGAGAAATAGAAGATATACCACATGAACAAGTGGATCTGGCTAAGGAGATATCCTAGCAGAAAGCTGAAAGTATCAACTAGTTTCTCTTAGTTACTGACAACAAAATATGGCTACGTTCAACTTTGCAGCAATGTTTAAAGGAAGTATAGAGGGCTCAAGTCAGTCTTTCCAATTTGCAAAGCATTCTCAAAGTAAGAAAGGCCCTCAGTGCAAAGGTTGAATCAAGGGTGCAGTCAGGAGAATACTGTCTCAGAGTACAGAGGGTGCCAATAGTGTGACCACTTTTTTTAAGACCTCAGGAAGATTTAAGGTGGTGCCTCATGAATCCTTTCAGACAGAGAGATAATAGGCCTTTAAAGGACCTTAAGACTAGAAGACTTAGTTCACACATCCTCAGACTGCAAGGAACTGCATTGATGGGTCTGTGCCGGAGAAAGACATCGAGACACCTACGAAACTGCTGTGTGGATCTCAGCACTGAAATCCCAAATCATAATGGCAGCTGTATTTTTCCCCTTAAAGATCGTATCTGAGGTAGTTTAATATTAAAATGATTAGTATTCAAAGAGGACATTTTCAAATCACAAATTTAGACTGCATAGATACTGGCATTAAATTGTAGGGTTTAATGGATCAGGAGTGGTACTTTTGATGGATACAAAGCGAGGAAAATATAGAGGAGGACACAATTTACAGAGGAAAAGAAATAGGCCTTATGAAGAAAATGTATAGAAACCCTGATTTTTAAAGCCTGAGCTGGGAAAGTATCTGGGATTGTTTAGGCTAAACTCAAGTGTAGAGGCTGGCAAGTAGCCCTGCTCCAGTGAGGAGCTGGAAGTAAAATGAAATCATTAAGTTTAAATGTAATAAAACTGTTGGTTTTGGCTCTGTACATTTTGGTTTTTGTCTGTGTGTTTCTAGAAAGCTTCACATTTCTAAGAGAGAGAGAAGTGATTAGAACAACACACAGATGGAAGGACTGCAGCAAAGAGGTGACCTTCCATCATCAAGTCAAGGACTGGCCCATTTTAATCACATGCCTGCTTTTGGATTATGGATTCTTTTAGAATGCAACTAAGTTCTGTATCCACTTTCCAGGAAAAACAGTTCAGAAGAAACTCATATCTGTCTTTCAGCCAGACATATTAGGATAAATACAGACAATAAAATTCCATAAAGCAGTTAAAATAATGAATGTCATCTTCTATGTTTTGAAATGGAAAAGAAACATCACTAAAAGGGCTCAAGAAGCAGACCCTAGTTACATAGAAGTAGTATAATCCTATTTATATAAAAGCAAATATATATGTAATGATAGTAACAGATTTTTAAAGTTATTTAATCTATATTATCAAGTTTAATTCCCTCTCAACAACCTTCTAGGGATTCCCAGTTTGCGCTAGTAGTAAAGAATCCACCTGCCAGTGCAGGAGATGTAGGAGACCCAGGTTTGATCCTTGGGCAGGGAAGATCCCCTGCAGAAGGAAATGGAAACCCACTCCAGCATTCTTGCCTGGAAAATTCCAGGGGGTTGCAAAGAGTTGGATACTGAGCACAAATGCCCAACAGCCCTATAAATTAGGTACTATTATACCCATTTTGCAAATTAGGAAACTGAGTCTTGGGGAGTTAAGCAGTTTGCCTGTTTCCAAACCCAGAAGGACACACATATACATATACCACACATACACACTCACTCAAGCTGGAAACCACATGAGATTAGGAACCTCTGGCATATTTAGTACCAAGGTCAGGGCCGGGAACAGTGCAGGAGATCAAGAAAGATGTGTTGATTGAATGAAGGAATCAAAATGTTAACAATGGTTGTTTATGAAGGGAAAGAATAAAGGGGCCCCTTTGTTTTCTGCTTTGTTTTTTATTTGGATTTTTATGATGGGTATGTTAGTGGAACACTGTTAGTATTTAACAAATATCCAGGTGCCTCTCTCTGTTTTCCATTCCCCAGCCATACAGGCATGTTCATAGGACTAGTTCTCACCAAAGTGAAGCATGTGGGAATAGTATGTCTTCTCTAGTCTGAGGCACTTAGGAGACAAGGACGACTCCAGAGTATTCTTCAGGCTGGAGACCCCGAGCAGCTGCAACTTCGTTTTCCTGTGTGATCTTGTAAGGTAAATGAAGATGAAATTCAAGTTTCGTATGACTCCTCGTTTCCCAACTAAGTTCATCACTTCCAGGAAAAACAGTTCAGAAGAAACTCATATCTGTCTTTCAGCCAGACATATTAGGATAAATACAGACAATAAAATTCCATAAAGCAGTTAAAATAATGAATGTCATCTTCTATGTTTTGAAATGGAAAAGAAACATCACTAAAAGGGCTCAAGAAGCAGACCCTAGTTACATAGAAGTAGTATAATCCTATTTATATAAAAGCAAATATATATGTAATGATAGTAACAGATTTTTAAAGTTATTTAATCTATATTATCAAGTTTAATTCCCTCTCAACAACCTTCTAGGGATTCCCAGTTTGCGCTAGTAGTAAAGAATCCACCTGCCAGTGCAGGAGATGTAGGAGACCCAGGTTTGATCCTTGGGCAGGGAAGATCCCCTGCAGAAGGAAATGGAAACCCACTCCAGCATTCTTGCCTGGAAAATTCCAGGGGGTTGCAAAGAGTTGGATACTGAGCACAAATGCCCAACAGCCCTATAAATTAGGTACTATTATACCCATTTTGCAAATTAGGAAACTGAGTCTTGGGGAGTTAAGCAGTTTGCCTGTTTCCAAACCCAGAAGGACACACATATACATATACCACACATACACACTCACTCAAGCTGGAAACCACATGAGATTAGGAACCTCTGGCATATTTAGTACCAAGGTCAGGGCCGGGAACAGTGCAGGAGATCAAGAAAGATGTGTTGATTGAATGAAGGAATCAAAATGTTAACAATGGTTGTTTATGAAGGGAAAGAATAAAGGGGCCCCTTTGTTTTCTGCTTTGTTTTTTATTTGGATTTTTATGATGGGTATGTTAGTGGAACACTGTTAGTATTTAACAAATATCCAGGTGCCTCTCTCTGTTTTCCATTCCCCAGCCATACAG
Organism: Tragulus kanchil; assembly: GCA_022376925.1. Lineage (NCBI taxonomy): Eukaryota > Metazoa > Chordata > Mammalia > Artiodactyla > Tragulidae > Tragulus > Tragulus kanchil. The sequence goes on along the minus strand of JAIOJX010000026.1, from coordinate 267,631,920 downwards.
GCATGTTCATAGGACTAGTTCTCACCAAAGTGAAGCATGTGGGAATAGTATGTCTTCTCTAGTCTGAGGCACTTAGGAGACAAGGACGACTCCAGAGTATTCTTCAGGCTGGAGACCCCGAGCAGCTGCAACTTCGTTTTCCTGTGTGATCTTGTAAGGTAAATGAAGATGAATTTCAAGTTTGTCGTATGACTCCCTGAATCATCTTATTTGTTGATTTGTTTATTGTAGCTTTGCCACCCTACTAGAATGTCAGTCTCCTAAGAGCAAAAAGCTGGTCTGCCCTGTTCACTGCTCTATCCTCAGGCTCACGTGACTGCCACGTGAGAAAAGCCCCCTAAATAGTGGAATAAATAAATCACTGAACGATTGAAGTCCTCTGGGTAGCTGAGCATGGGCAAAGCTGAAGGCAGTGATGGAGTTTCCCATAGCAACAGCTGAAAGGATACCTTTTTTGAGGGGGTGAGAACTCATTTTGAGAACTCCAGCAGACAGAGCCCTAGGAGGAGCTGGAAAGGTGACACCATGTGACGTGTTTTAAAGTGATGTAATTCACAGCTGCCACAGGGAGCAGCAGCAGGAGCACTGCTAATGCTCGTCTCTGGAAGCACCATGTGATCCATCAGTTAGGACACTGGTTATGGCTTAGTGACTGTAACAGACAGCAAATGACTTAAACAAGATGCTCTATTTTTCAGATACAAGTCCAGTGGGTAGGCAGCCCAGGAAAGTTGGGCTGCTCTGTTTCAAGCGATCGTCTGTGGACTGCTATTCTTCTGTTTAATTTTTTCAGGATCTTTCAGAAGTTTGCCCTTATCCACATGATGGAGCTGGAAGGCCGCCACCATATATGCATTCCCGTCTCAGAAAGCGGGTAAAAAGGAAGGGCAGGGCATGCAAATTTCTTTTGAGAATGTTACTCTGAAGTGGCACATATCACTCAGGCTCTCATCCCATTGGTGCAACTAGTCATATGGCTACACCTGACTACAAGGGAGGCTGTGACATGTCATCTCTATTGATTTGGGTATGTTAGTGGAACATTTAGTTTAACAAATATCCAGGTGCCTCTCTCTGTTTTCCATTCCCCAGCCATACAGGCATGTTCATAGGACTAGTTCTCACCAAAGTGAAGCATGTGGGAATAGTATGTCTTCTCTAGTCTGAGGCACTTAGGAGACAAGGACGACTCCAGAGTATTCTTCAGGCTGGAGACCCCGAGCAGCTGCAACTTCGTTTTCCTGTGTGATCTTGTAAGGTAAATGAAGATGAATTTCAAGTTTGTCGTATGACTCCCTGAATCATCTTATTTGTTGATTTGTTTATTGTAGCTTTGCCACCCTACTAGAATGTCAGTCTCCTAAGAGCAAAAAGCTGGTCTGCCCTGTTCACTGCTCTATCCTCAGGCTCACGTGACTGCCACGTGAGAAAAGCCCCCTAAATAGTGGAATAAATAAATCACTGAACGATTGAAGTCCTCTGGGTAGCTGAGCATGGGCAAAGCTGAAGGCAGTGATGGAGTTTCCCATAGCAACAGCTGAAAGGATACCTTTTTTGAGGGGGTGAGAACTCATTTTGAGAACTCCAGCAGACAGAGCCCTAGGAGGAGCTGGAAAGGTGACACCATGTGACGTGTTTTAAAGTGATGTAATTCACAGCTGCCACAGGGAGCAGCAGCAGGAGCACTGCTAATGCTCGTCTCTGGAAGCACCATGTGATCCATCAGTTAGGACACTGGTTATGGCTTAGTGACTGTAACAGACAGCAAATGACTTAAACAAGATGCTCTATTTTTCAGATACAAGTCCAGTGGGTAGGCAGCCCAGGAAAGTTGGGCTGCTCTGTTTCAAGCGATCGTCTGTGGACTGCTATTCTTCTGTTTAATTTTTTCAGGATCTTTCAGAAGTTTGCCCTTATCCACATGATGGAGCTGGAAGGCCGCCACCATATATGCATTCCCGTCTCAGAAAGCGGGTAAAAAGGAAGGGCAGGGCATGCAAATTTCTTTTGAGAATGTTACTCTGAAGTGGCACATATCACTCAGGCTCTCATCCCATTGGTGCAACTTAGTCATATGGCTACACCTGACTACAAGGGAGGCTGTGACATGTCATCTCTAGATAGATAGCCATGTGCCTCCCTAAAACTTGGGCATTATTATTACTATAAGGAAGAAAGGAACGATGGATGCTGGGGGACAGTTGGCAAACTCTCACCAGTGAGGAGGCATTATAGCTCATGCCGAGAAACTCTTTGTCCAAACCTTTATGGTCTATATATGTCACTCCATTATTTTCATTATTATTATTTTTGACAAGTTGTGTCACAAGGCATGATGATCATCCTCTAAAATGACCTCCAATGAGTCCCGCCTCCTGGATTTCAAATCCTTATGTAACCCCTTTCTTTTGAGTAACATTTAAGTGAATAGCATGTGGATAGGCTGTCATTTCTGTGAGGAGATTACAAAAGATATCTTCCCTCTTTCTAGGAGACTTTCTTTATTGCCTTCCCAGCATGCATGTTTTGATGAAGCAAGTGGCCATGTTGGAGAGACCCATGTATCAAGAAACCATGTGTGGGCAGTCTCCAGAACCTATCCAACAAAGAACTGAGGTCCTCAATTCATCACCTCACAGAGAACTGAGTCTTGCCAACAATCACTTAAGTTTGGAAGTGTATATTCACTGATCAAGCCTTCAGATGTTGGTCCTGGCCAACACCTTGTCTACAGCCTTACGGGAGATCCTAAGCAAAGGCTACAACTAACCTCTGTCTAGACTCTGGTGCAAAGAATCTATGAGATAATGTGTGTTGTTTCAGGCCTTTAGGATTGTGTATTTGTTATGCAACAAAAGATAACTAATATAGACGAATCTTTGCCAAGACTGTTGCCAAATGCTCTGGATCTAGCCTTTTTAGGACTGCCATACCTGTTCCTTCCAAGTTATGGTCCTTCAATATTCCAGTGGTGCTGGAGAAGACTCTTGAGAGTCCCTTGGACAGCAAGGAGATCAACCCAGTCAATCCTAAAGGAAATCAGTACTCAATATTCAATACAAGGACTGATGCTGAAGCTGAAGCTCCAATACTTTGGCAACCTGATGTGAACAGCAACCTGACTCACCAGAAAAGACCTGATGCTGGAAAAGATTGAGGGCAGGAGGATAAGCGGGTGACAGAGGATGAGATGGCTGGATGGCATCATTGACTCAATCAACATGAATTTGAGCAAACTTGGGTAGACAGTGAAGGACAGGCAAGCCTTGAGCACTGAAGTCCATGGGGTTGCAAAGCTGGACACGACCGAGCAACTGAACAAGACAAGATACCTGTTCCTTCTGAGGTCTGGTCCTTTCATATACCAGATCCCTCAGGCCTCCACAAGACACACACTGACACCACTATCAGCTCTCTTCCACCAGAGAGGCTCTCCTTTCCTCCTCAGCTCTGACTTCTTCCACTCCGACCCTCCTGGTTTTTGCTTTTTGTTTCCTTTGAATAGTCAGCATAATATATATGAGTTTAGATTTTGATAACAATAGTCAGGAAGATACAAGAGAATGACTGCTAAGGCACTGGGAAGTTGAGATTGCCTCAGAGAAGGCAGGAGACCTAGGATACTGGAAAGGGTAGAGGGAGCCAGTTAACAGCCTCCTATGATCACTATCCTGCCTCTGTTCAAACAGCTAAGGTCAGAAAGGGATTCTGGTCTTGATCCCTGAGTCTTCTCCCACTCTTCACAATCCTTAACTCTCTCTCCCTTCTCTAGGCTGCTGCGTTTCCATCGAGGGTACTTACTCTTTAATGTATCAAAGATAAAGATTGCTTCATTTGATCAAGGATGCCCTCAGCTGTCTCCTCTGATAAGAGAGGTCGAACTGGATAATTTTAAAGGTTCTCTCCAACTCTCGTGTGTTAAATTTTATTTCTATCAAAATTTAACTCCAGTGTGTTAAATATTTATTTCCTGGTTGGGGGATTTATCTGGTCATAGAGGACACCCTTGGTCTTTCAGGGTTCTGGGAACTCCTTGGGAACATGCCATAGTCAGCATTAACCTAGCTTTTTGCTGTCATTCGCTAAGTGTCTTCCTAAACTACCCCAAATCAATGATGGATAGTTTAGATTTGGAGGCAGAGGAAGAGGTTCATTCACTGGAAAAAACTTAGAGGCTATTTTCATTTATGTCACAAGCTTCCCTGGAATGGGCAATTCCCAGCATCTTTCTATAATTTCAAAGGTCAGAAATAAAATGTTTTTTAAAGAAATGTTATAAAATCATGCTTTGGTTTAAGAAACAGACCTGAGATGTGCTTTGAGCAAGGAAGACTTGGTAGAGGAGGAGAAGGGCAGACTGAGGAAGACAGCAGTGAAGCCAGAGGAATTGGGAGGCCAGTCCATGGGGTTGCAAAGCTGGACACGACCGAGCAACTGAACAAGACAAGATACCTGTTCCTTCTGAGGTCTGGTCCTTTCATATACCAGATCCCTCAGGCCTCCACAAGACACACACTGACACCACTATCAGCTCTCTTCCACCAGAGAGGCTCTCCTTTCCTCCTCAGCTCTGACTTCTTCCACTCCGACCCTCCTGGTTTTTGCTTTTTGTTTCCTTTGAATAGTCAGCATAATATATATGAGTTTAGATTTTGATAACAATAGTCAGGAAGATACAAGAGAATGACTGCTAAGGCACTGGGAAGTTGAGATTGCCTCAGAGAAGGCAGGAGACCTAGGATACTGGAAAGGGTAGAGGGAGCCAGTTAACAGCCTCCTATGATCACTATCCTGCCTCTGTTCAAACAGCTAAGGTCAGAAAGGGATTCTGGTCTTGATCCCTGAGTCTTCTCCCACTCTTCACAATCCTTAACTCTCTCTCCCTTCTCTAGGCTGCTGCGTTTCCATCGAGGGTACTTACTCTTTAATGTATCAAAGATAAAGATTGCTTCATTTGATCAAGGATGCCCTCAGCTGTCTCCTCTGATAAGAGAGGTCGAACTGGATAATTTTAAAGGTTCTCTCCAACTCTCGTGTGTTAAATTTTATTTCTATCAAAATTTAACTCCAGTGTGTTAAATATTTATTTCCTGGTTGGGGGATTTATCTGGTCATAGAGGACACCCTTGGTCTTTCAGGGTTCTGGGAACTCCTTGGGAACATGCCATAGTCAGCATTAACCTAGCTTTTTGCTGTCATTCGCTAAGTGTCTTCCTAAACTACCCCAAATCAATGATGGATAGTTTAGATTTGGGAAGGCAGAGGAAGAGGTTCATTCACTGGAAAAAACTTAGAGGCTATTTTCATTTATGTCACAAGCTTCCCTGGAATGGGCAATTCCCAGCATCTTTCTATAATTTCAAAGGTCAGAAATAAAATGTTTTTTAAAGAAATGTTATAAAATCATGCTTTGGTTTAAGAAACAGACCTGAGATGTGCTTTGAGCAAGGAAGACTTGGTAGAGGAGGAGAAGGGCAGACTGAGGAAGACAGCAGTGAAGCCAGAGGAATTGAGACTCTGAGTTTAGATAAGTATCTACAATATCTTCCTAAATTCTGACCTCCACCAAGGGCTTCCCTGGTGGTTCAGACAGTAAAGAATCCACCTGTAATGCAAGAGACCTGAGTTCGATCCCTGGGTCAGGAAGATGCCCCAGAGAAGGGAATGGTCACCCACTCCAGTATTCTTGCCTGAAGAAGCCCATAGACAGAGGAGCCTGGTGGGCTAGAATCCTCCTGGTGGGCTACAACCCATGGGGTCACAAACAGACATGACTGAGCGACTTTCACTTTGAGGAGTCCTAGGACTCTGCACTTTCACATTGGTAGTTCTAAAAAGCCTTCTTTAGCAAAACAAAGGCCTGAAGCAACTGGGCTTGCAAGTGCATCATTGCGTTTCCACCACATGGAGTGGACATGTATTTTCCACTCTTAGTTGTAGAGTTTATACATGCCTTATGATAACTAGTTATTAATCATCCAATGACACGAGAAAACAAAACTGCTCATTTAGTTGAGTATTCCTTTGAAGAAAACAGATGTTGTTAAAAATCATAGTTCCATGTTCTGGGGAAAATTCCACTAACATATGAAACATGATTGATGATTTTAAAACATAAATCTTCTATGTGTATTAAATACAATGATAAAAGGACAACTGTCTATATAATTGTATAACATGCACAGAAGAATCACTCTGTAATTAAGACTATTGCTGTCTTCTCATCAGGACTGAGAAAATTCTCAATTGAGTTGGGTGAGGGATTTCAGCCAAGTGGCCTGTCCATTCTCTATTTCACTAGAGAGCTTGTGAGAAATGTGTTAGGCTTAAATTTGCTTATTTTCTATAGATTAATCTTGTGTGTGTGTGTGTGTGGGCTCAGTCATGTTCACCTCTTTTTGATCCCATGGACTGCAGCTCACCTGGCTCCTCTGGAGTGGATTTTCATTTCTTCCTCCAGGGGCTCTTCTTGACTCAGGGATCAAACGCACATCTTTTGCATCTCCTGCACTGGCAGGTGGATTTTTTACCACTGAGCCTCCTTTTATGCATTATTAAATGTACAGTTTCCTAAACCAGTGACTCTCAATGGTTAGTGTGCTTTGGAATCACCAGCAGGAGTTATTAAAACACAAATTGCTGGGTCCCCTTCCCAGAGTTTCTGATTTAATAACTTGGAACTGGACCCAAGAATGTGCATTTCTAACAAATTCCCAAGTGATGCTAATGCTGCTGGTCTGGGGACCACACTGTTTTGAACTCAGCTCTGTGTAAAAACCTAACTGACTTCTGAGTGTGGCAGGTGGAGTTTATGGACTGTTTCTGAAAGCAGAAATATTAATGGTATAAAACAGTTTAACATTATTTTACTTGCAGTAGTTTCTCTTTCCTTTGTGTTGTAATAGGAGTGTCATTAGTTACTTTTTAGTTAGGCTTTATATTACATTCATTTGTGTCCATGTCTTATTTCCTTTACAACTCTGAGCTCTTGGAAGGACTGTGTTCATCTTTGAATCCTCAATGTATCTTACGTCTTGAAGTCATCAAATGTTTGGTGAATTGAATTTAGTTATATACACATGTTTTGAATTTGTCTTGTCTGAGTTTTCTGCACCTTATAATTGTAGATAACAAATACTGAAATTAAGTATGCAGCTCACATATTCTTGACTGTATCAACACGACTAAATTCAAAGGTATGAGTTCCTTAAATTTAGCTATGTAAAAGTTTATAAATCTAAATAATTATATTCACATAATTATTGAAAAGTCACCTGTACTTTTCAATCTTATCACTGTGTTGTAAGATTTTCATACATAAAAACAGGACTTGTACTTGTATCATGGTGCAACATTTACAAAGGCTGACACCCCAGAAGTGTTATCTTCAAAAACCAACATTAAGATCCTGTGACTATATTCTGATATTACTTGCAGAGAGGCTGAGTGACTTACCCTAAATTACTGTATTCCTCTTTAATGCCTTTAACTATTTATGAATAAACTATATATTTTCAAAAACCAAATTTCTGAAATCAGATGCAAGAATGCCCAAAATACCCACACTATTGTTGTATTTTTAGTAGCCTTAATAAATATATTTGGATTTTTTGATTTACAGATTTTAGATTTGAAGCATTTCAGCTTGAGAAGAGCCCATAAAGGTCCTCCAAATCCAGTTTGTCAAGGTCCACATCTCCCTGACAGCGTATTCATACTCAGCTTAGGTTTAAAGAAAAGAAACCAACCTGGCATTAGGGAGGCACTTTCCAGGGATCCATTCTAATACTGAGAAAGTGATCAAGTTGTTTCCTGCAGCTTCTACCTGATGGTCCTGTTGCCACCTCCTTAGGAACATCCTGTCTAAAGAGGATCTTCCAAATGTCTGTTATTCCCCATGGTCCTGCTTTTCACTCTGATCTGATTCCCTCTCCCCCGCTTCTAGATCTCTGAGCTACAGACGCAAGAGAACAGCTACAGCCCTGCACACAGCTTCCAGCCCCTAGCTGCTCAGGGCAGGCAGGCTAGCTACTGACAAGCCTGAATCATGACTCATGAAGGGAGTACTGTCTCCTTAGAAAACTCAGCAACTTTCTTCTACAAACCCAGGTTCAGTACAAAATCTGTCAGTGCAATGACTTTCTTGGCAGTTGTCCATGGTGCTATCGAAAGACAACACGAACAAACTTCATCAAAGATCCAAAAGAGAGTAAACACTTTGAGAGAAAAAACTTTCCGTCCAAAATAATAACCTTAACAAGGAATAAAAACAGCTACATGCTTAAAGGTCCTAGTTCACATGCCCTCCGTTAAAACTTTAGCTCAATAAACAAAAAGCTATGCTTACAGATTTAAGGAATCTACTTCTTTTGTAGGCTTTTTACTAATGAAAATCTGTCCAACCAGGTATTACCTCAAACCATAATTCTCTATCACATTTTACAAGTTTACTCTCAACAGTGATGGTAACATTTTTCCATCACAACTGAAAATAAAGTGATGTTCACAAATCCACAGTAAACAGCAACCATATACTGCATAAATAAAACACGATTTGAATCCATAAATAGAACTAAATGTAAGTCACTCACATGTAAGATTGAAACCAAAGAATAGAAGTATCTATTAAAATAAAACAGGTTTTAAATAATCAGAGTTTAGAATCCTGTCAAATCCTTCAGTATAGGGAGCAAAATAAAATAATAAGCATATATACATTAAGAAAAAGAGGAGACATGCATGACAGAGAACAAGTTTCCATACTAGAGATGAATGCGATGTATCAAAACCACCACAAGTAAAGAGACATACAACTTGGAAATACAGAAATAAGAGAAATAAGCTTTCACAGTTCCTATAGAGTTTTAGGAAATTGCCACTGAAGGCTTTTCAAATTAAGACACATTTTCCCAACTGTAAGCATACATGAGGATTTACCTTTGATACTTGCCTTGTGAATTGGATGAAATTAAGCTGAGGGCCAAATGTTTTTCATTTGTGTTTTAGATAATGCTAAACACAAAATCATTAGAAAACATAGTTTGATCTTGTACTAAAAAATCAGGTGACATCTAGATACTACCTTGGACCTCAGGAAATTTTAGTATATTTTTGATGTTATGGGTTTCGCAAATAATGAAAAAAAATAAATAATTTTGCTATAAAACAAACTTTCATGTTACGGTGGGCAGACCGAATGTTTATCATGCTGGAACAACTTTTTGAGAAGTGAAACCCTGCAGATTTTCCACATACAGACATCCCCGACTTATGATAGTCAGACATACAATTTTTTGATTTTACAGTGGTGTGAAATCGATACACAGTAGAATTCAAAGTTCAAATTTTGATCTTTTCCTAGACTAGCAATATGCTGTAGGATATTCCTGGGATGCTGGGCAGGGCAGCAAACCAGTTACCAGAAAGCCATGCTGTCAACAGAGTAAACAACCAAAGCATAAGCATCCTGTACCTGTACCAACCATTCTGCTGCTCACTTTCAGTACAAGAGTCAATAAATTGCATGAGACAGTCAATAGACTATTATAAAACAGACTTTGTTTTTCTAATGTGAGTGCTCTGAGCATGTTCAAGGCAGGCTGGGCTTAATTTACAAGTTTACTCTCAACAGTGATGGTAACATTTTTCCATCACAACTGAAAATAAAGTGATGTTCACAAATCCACAGTAAACAGCAACCATATACTGCATAAATAAAACACGATTTGAATCCATAAATAGAACTAAATGTAAGTCACTCACATGTAAGATTGAAACCAAAGAATAGAAGTATCTATTAAAATAAAACAGGTTTTAAATAATCAGAGTTTAGAATCCTGTCAAATCCTTCAGTATAGGGAGCAAAATAAAATAATAAGCATATATACATTAAGAAAAAGAGGAGACATGCATGACAGAGAACAAGTTTCCATACTAGAGATGAATGCGATGTATCAAAACCACCACAAGTAAAGAGACATACAACTTGGAAATACAGAAATAAGAGAAATAAGCTTTCACAGTTCCTATAGAGTTTTAGGAAATTGCCACTGAAGGCTTTTCAAATTAAGACACATTTTCCCAACTGTAAGCATACATGAGGATTTACCTTTGATACTTGCCTTGTGAATTGGATGAAATTAAGCTGAGGGCCAAATGTTTTTCATTTGTGTTTTAGATAATGCTAAACACAAAATCATTAGAAAACATAGTTTGATCTTGTACTAAAAAATCAGGTGACATCTAGATACTACCTTGGACCTCAGGAAATTTTAGTATATTTTTGATGTTATGGGTTTCGCAAATAATGAAAAAAAATAAATAATTTTGCTATAAAACAAACTTTCATGTTACGGTGGGCAGACCGAATGTTTATCATGCTGGAACAACTTTTTGAGAAGTGAAACCCTGCAGATTTTCCACATACAGACATCCCCGACTTATGATAGTCAGACATACAATTTTTTGATTTTACAGTGGTGTGAAATCGATACACAGTAGAATTCAAAGTTCAAATTTTGATCTTTTCCTAGACTAGCAATATGCTGTAGGATATTCCTGGGATGCTGGGCAGGGCAGCAAACCAGTTACCAGAAAGCCATGCTGTCAACAGAGTAAACAACCAAAGCATAAGCATCCTGTACCTGTACCAACCATTCTGCTGCTCACTTTCAGTACAAGAGTCAATAAATTGCATGAGACAGTCAATAGACTATTATAAAACAGACTTTGTGTCAGATGATTTTGCTTAATTGTAGGCTAATGTGAGTGCTCTGAGCATGTTCAAGGCAGGCTGGGCTAAGCTATGATGTTCAGTAGGTTTGGTGTGTTAAATGCACTTTCAACATACAGTATTTTCAATTAATGATGAGTTTAGAGGGAGGTAACCACATTGTAAAACAAGGAAGATCTGTATCCAACTAGGAACTTGACTTACTTCCCCTGAATGGAATTTTGGTGTTAGGTAGACAATCAAAATATATTATTTAATATAGTTTATTATATGTTGTGCAGAAACTATTGCAGTTCACACGTATGGGATGAATTATGAATTGTCATATACACTGTTGGGGGTTATGCTTCAGCATAATGGAAGGAAAAGTATATAAAGTCTAGAAAGGAAAGTCATCAAAATGTCAGCATGAAAATGAATACACTATCAATCATCACTTGCAAATCTTCAATTGGTAATAAGGTGTAACTGAAACAACTGTGAAGCTATTAAAAAAAGTTATGATGGTCCATAATTGTGTGATCACATCTGTGCTGAACAATATCACTTATTTGTTATAGGAAGGAACATTATGTAAGTTATTTTAGAATGTTGATTAATTAATTTGAAATACTGCAGATTCTTTAAAATCAATCAAGGGAGGAGCTATCGACACAAAGATCTTTATGCAAAAATGTATCAAGTCTGAACGCCAGAGAAAAATTTGCTGTTTGCACATATATTGAATGCCACATGAATCAGGTTGCCATTATAGTGGCCCAGTAATGACACTTGTCAAAACAAAGAAAATCTATTTAAATAAGAATGTTTTCCTTCTTTGTTGCTAGTTTATCAAACTCTACAGACATCCCGACTTATGATAGTCAGACATACAATTTTTTGATTTTACAGTGGTGTGAAATCGATACACAGTAGAATTCAAAGTTCAAATTTTGATCTTTTCCTAGACTAGCAATATGCTGTAGGATATTCCTGGGATGCTGGGCAGGGCAGCAAACCAGTTACCAGAAAGCCATGCTGTCAACAGAGTAAACAACCAAAGCATAAGCATCCTGTACCTGTACCAACCATTCTGCTGCTCACTTTCAGTACAAGAGTCAATAAATTGCATGAGACAGTCAATAGACTATTATAAAACAGACTTTGTGTCAGATGATTTTGCTTAATTGTAGGCTAATGTGAGTGCTCTGAGCATGTTCAAGGCAGGCTGGGCTAAGCTATGATGTTCAGTAGGTTTGGTGTGTTAAATGCACTTTCAACATACAGTATTTTCAATTAATGATGAGTTTAGAGGGAGGTAACCACATTGTAAAACAAGGAAGATCTGTATCCAACTAGGAACTTGACTTACTTCCCCTGAATGGAATTTTGGTGTTAGGTAGACAATCAAAATATATTATTTAATATAGTTTATTATATGTTGTGCAGAAACTATTGCAGTTCACACGTATGGGATGAATTATGAATTGTCATATACACTGTTGGGGGTTATGCTTCAGCATAATGGAAGGAAAAGTATATAAAGTCTAGAAAGGAAAGTCATCAAAATGTCAGCATGAAAATGAATACACTATCAATCATCACTTGCAAATCTTCAATTGGTAATAAGGTGTAACTGAAACAACTGTGAAGCTATTAAAAAAAGTTATGATGGTCCATAATTGTGTGATCACATCTGTGCTGAACAATATCACTTATTTGTTATAGGAAGGAACATTATGTAAGTTATTTTAGAATGTTGATTAATTAATTTGAAATACTGCAGATTCTTTAAAATCAATCAAGGGAGGAGCTATCGACACAAAGATCTTTATGCAAAAATGTATCAAGTCTGAACGCCAGAGAAAAATTTGCTGTTTGCACATATATTGAATGCCACATGAATCAGGTTGCCATTATAGTGGCCCAGTAATGACACTTGTCATTTTGGTGTATTAATCTAAATGTCTCATTACCAACACTTATCTTTCTATTTATCTTCTATTTAAATAAGAATGTTTTCCTTCTTTGTTGCTAGTTTATCAAACTCTACTGGCACATGTTCTCATTTTAAAGCTGTCCTTGGCCTCATACTCTTTTAAGTTCCCCTCTATCATGCAAACCAGATGAAGGAAATGATATTTAATAAAACATTAGTATGACTTGCTTTGAGTGTACCTCAATTTACATCGAGGTACATTGGTACATTACAATTGGTACATTAGCAAAACATAATTACATTTACTGTAAAACCAAGTTTGAGGTTTGAGTCTGATTCCAAAACCAAGTGTTTCCTACTGAGATAGCATCAATTCACACAACTTGCTATTACTGAATATCATTGTTTTACTTGTGTTGTGAGCTAACTCAAGTAAAAGTGGTTTGCAAAGAGCCCTGAGCAACTTAGTAGGTGCTCGGGTAGGCACGGCTACCACTATAATAACATTCTGTGAAGCTCTCACAGTAGAACCAAAACAAATAGGAAACACCAAAGATGCTGCTTTAGACTACAACCTAGCAGTATTAGAATAGAAATGGGATGCAAATTGGGGTGAAAAACTGCCTTTTCTACAAATACTGTTTCACATCGTTTTCTGCCAGAAGCAATCTCATCAATATCAATTTTTCAAATAGGTAAGTGTTGTTACACTGGCTTAAGGGAACATAGAGCAACGTATACAATATACTTATAAGACTGAAACTCTTAACTGAAACTACAAGAGACTAACACAATGGGAAATGCAATTGTATTTTCTTTAACATAGTTTACTTTCATTCATTGCCAAAATAATTCCAAATTAGTGGTCAGCTAAAGGCAGATTTGCACAATTTTCCCTTGAGAAAAGCAGAAAGCTATGAAGTGTTGTTGACAAGTTCAGAAACATAATTCCAAATACTTAAATTAGTGATAATTCAATGTCTCCATGTTTCCAAGTTTTCAGTCCAATGGTTCATTTATTAGCTATTTTAAACTTAATGTAACCATATTATATTTACTTTGGGATTTTCTAAGATATGACATTTTTATTATATTTTATTTATATTATATTTGCATGCTACTAAAACAGTTGTTTAAAAATGTCTTAAAAATTGACATTTGAGGCCACTAGTAACATGGTTTCTTCAATTAGTTTGTAAAACTTAATTGAATTGGGTTCTGGGATCTTTAAGTAAAGCCTTGAATCCAGTTAATGGATTAAACTTTCTTTTTGGATGATGGCTAAATTCCACATAAAAAATAAACTTTAGTTTACATTTAATAGTAATTTATTTCTGAACTTTGAATTTCATTAAATTTTGCTGAATGTGCTTAATTTATATCACTTATGCATATATCTCCTGCAAATTGATTTATTTTAAAATAATTTCTGAAAGTCCTAAGCTATTACTACCATAATAGGTTGCAGGTTAATGAACCAAACCTACTGAGATAGCATCAATTCACACAATTGCTACTGAATATCATTGTTTTACTTGTGTTGTGAGCTAACTCAAGTAAAAGTGGTTTGCAAAGAGCCCTGAGCAACTTAGTAGGTGCTCGGGTAGGCACGGCTACCACTATAATAACATTCTGTGAAGCTCTCACAGTAGAACCAAAACAAATAGGAAACACCAAAGATGCTGCTTTAGACTACAACCTAGCAGTATTAGAATAGAAATGGGATGCAAATTGGGGTGAAAAACTGCCTTTTCTACAAATACTGTTTCACATCGTTTTCTGCCAGAAGCAATCTCATCAATATCAATTTTTCAAATAGGTAAGTGTTGTTACACTGGCTTAAGGGAACATAGAGCAACGTATACAATATACTTATAAGACTGAAACTCTTAACTGAAACTACAAGAGACTAACACAATGGGAAATGCAATTGTATTTTCTTTAACATAGTTTACTTTCATTCATTGCCAAAATAATTCCAAATTAGTGGTCAGCTAAAGGCAGATTTGCACAATTTTCCCTTGAGAAAAGCAGAAAGCTATGAAGTGTTGTTGACAAGTTCAGAAACATAATTCCAAATACTTAAATTAGTGATAATTCAATGTCTCCATGTTTCCAAGTTTTCAGTCCAATGGTTCATTTATTAGCTATTTTAAACTTAATGTAACCATATTATATTTACTTTGGGATTTTCTAAGATATGACATTTTTATTATATTTTATTTATATTATATTTGCATGCTACTAAAACAGTTGTTTAAAAATGTCTTAAAAATTGACATTTGAGGCCACTAGTAACATGGTTTCTTCAATTAGTTTGTAAAACTTAATTGAATTGGGTTCTGGGATCTTTAAGTAAAGCCTTGAATCCAGTTAATGGATTAAACTTTCTTTTTGGATGATGGCTAAATTCCACATAAAAAATAAACTTTAGTTTACATTTAATAGTAATTTATTTCTGAACTTTGAATTTCATTAAATTTTTTGCTGAATGTGCTTAATTTATATCACTTATGCATATATCTCCTGCAAATTGATTTATTTTAAAATAATTTCTGAAAGTCCTAAGCTATTACTACCATAATAGGTTGCAGGTTAATGAACCAAATCAAGCATGCAGCAGCAGTTCACACTTTAACAGCGTACATAATCTAATAGATTTCTTCATTGTCCACCTTGTATTTCTGAGGATTTATTAGCTTATTTTTCAGTATAAATACGAAATGCTTTCCTACACTTGGATAAAATTTTTTTCTGAAGTAACTGAAACACAGATTTGCACTGATGAGAAGGAACAGTCTTTCAGTTGTACCAAGTCAGTGTGGGGCCCGAACTTTTACCCAGTTTTTAAAATTTGCAGGTTCAATTAAGTAAAAACATAAGAAAGTGATTTGTCATCAAATGACTTCATTATGCATTTTAAAATGATAAATACTGTATTTTCAGATAAATTCCATATTTTTTATCTTTCTCTTCACCAACACAAAGTTATAAGAGAACTGTCTTCAACACGTTATCGGTTTAGATACTAAATGTCATATATTTTACCTATTTTGTTTCTCTTAATGACAAAGTTAAAGGTATAAGAAAACTTTTATCTTCAACACTTCATCTGTTTGGCTGTCAATAATAGCTAGTAGATTCACCTCAAAGTTGCTAGTTTTCTTTCTTTGCCAAGGGCATTTTCTCTCACATGAGTGGACTGTTTCAAATTTTTGCAAGCCCAAAGAAAGCCCTTGGTGTTTCCACTCTCTAACAAGGACTCCTTTTTCCCTGTCATCTGCCAAAACTACTTTCCTAATTCTGAAGTTAATCCCAAGGCACGGGTCAGGTTTGAGAGTTTCTGTAATTCTTTATGGAAATGATTCTCAAGAATCTTGATGCAGATTAAGATTACACACTTAGATGTATATAAATGTTACAGTGCAACAACTTTATTGCTTGCAAAACTGTCATAGCCTTGAGAGTTTAGCCAACTCAAACTGCCCTTCCCAGGTAAAGAATTCCAATTTGTCATTAATCCCCAAATCTCTAATGAGGGTAACTGGTTCTAAGGCATATTCCCATAATTATTTTAGTAGTTATTACCTTGTCCCAAGTCAACAAAGCTGCTATTTCTAAAAATAAACTTTAGTTTACATTTAATAGTAATTTATTTCTGAACTTTGAATTTCATTAAATTTTTGCTGAATGTGCTTAATTTATATCACTTATGCATATATCTCCTGCAAATTGATTTATTTTAAAATAATTTCTGAAAGTCCTAAGCTATTACTACCATAATAGGTTGCAGGTTAATGAACCAAATCAAGCATGCAGCAGCAGTTCACACTTTAACAGCGTACATAATCTAATAGATTTCTTCATTGTCCACCTTGTATTTCTGAGGATTTATTAGCTTATTTTTCAGTATAAATACGAAATGCTTTCCTACACTTGGATAAAATTTTTTTCTGAAGTAACTGAAACACAGATTTGCACTGATGAGAAGGAACAGTCTTTCAGTTGTACCAAGTCAGTGTGGGGCCCGAACTTTTACCCAGTTTTTAAAATTTGCAGGTTCAATTAAGTAAAAACATAAGAAAGTGATTTGTCATCAAATGACTTCATTATGCATTTTAAAATGATAAATACTGTATTTTCAGATAAATTCCATATTTTTTATCTTTCTCTTCACCAACACAAAGTTATAAGAGAACTGTCTTCAACACGTTATCGGTTTAGATACTAAATGTCATATATTTTACCTATTTTTTTTCTCTTAATGACAAAGTTAAAGGTATAAGAAAACTTTTATCTTCAACACTTCATCTGTTTGGCTGTCAATAATAGCTAGTAGATTCACCTCAAAGTTGCTAGTTTTCTTTCTTTGCCAAGGGCATTTTCTCTCACATGAGTGGACTGTTTCAAATTTTTGCAAGCCCAAAGAAAGCCCTTGGTGTTTCCACTCTCTAACAAGGACTCCTTTTTCCCTGTCATCTGCCAAAACTACTTTCCTAATTCTGAAGTTAATCCCAAGGCACGGGTCAGGTTTGAGAGTTTCTGTAATTCTTTATGGAAATGATTCTCAAGAATCTTGATGCAGATTAAGATTACACACTTAGATGTATATAAATGTTACAGTGCAACAACTTTATTGCTTGCAAAACTGTCATAGCCTTGAGAGTTTAGCCAACTCAAACTGCCCTTCCCAGGTAAAGAATTCCAATTTGTCATTAATCCCCAAATCTCTAATGAGGGTAACTGGTTCTAAGGCATATTCCCATAATGATTTTAGTAGTTATTACCTTGTCCCAAGTCACAAAGCAAAGCTGCTATTTCTTAGGAGTAGGAAAGTCACTTTCATCTCAATTATGTCCCTGGTTGAGCTTTACTTAACACAGTAGGTCTTAAGCACAACCCTCCTGGCTTTAGGAATGCACCCCTCAGTTTGAATTCAAACAAAAGGCAAAGTACCAAGCAGTGTATTAACTGTGAAATCCTACCAGTTTATATACACTTCAACTACCATGAAAATATTATTCAGTTTCATCGAAATTTGGCATTAATGATGCCAGACAATTTAACACAGTAACAAGATAGAGAACAATTTCTGCTCTTTGCTAGGTCTAAACCAGAAGATTAAGTTTTCGGTTTCAAGTTGAAAACCCATATATTAGAAAACATCCAGGAGCCAGCTGAGTT
This sequence comes from Tragulus kanchil, assembly GCA_022376925.1. Classification (NCBI taxonomy): domain Eukaryota; kingdom Metazoa; phylum Chordata; class Mammalia; order Artiodactyla; family Tragulidae; genus Tragulus; species Tragulus kanchil. The sequence continues at coordinate 267,614,086 of JAIOJX010000026.1, read as the reverse complement.
GAAACAAAACAAAACAAAACCAAAAAAAAAAACAAACCCAAACACACACTTGTAAACTTCACATTAAACGTCACATTTTAGAGACAGGTGAGAAACCTAGAGATGAATATTCCTGGCTCCTCCCTGAGAAAATCTTAGTCTACTGTGTGATTGAAAAAATTAAGTCCCCAAATACGAAATGGAGCTAAACTTCCAGGTCTAGGCGGAAATCCCTAGGTGGCCATTGTGAAACAATGGTGGTAAGATCTCCACAGCAAAGGATTAAGAAGAAAACAAGCAAGACAAGGTGTGACAGGGCTGAAACACAGGAGAGGCGCCCGAAATCCCTAAATTTCTCGGTAACTCCAAACTCTCATCTTGAAACTCTGGAGTTACTAGCTCCTTCCCACCGCCTGGGGCACAAGCCAAGAAAGCCCGGTTACTTTCCTTCTGAGAGTTAATCCCAAGGCACGGGTCAGGTTTGAGAGTTTCTGTAATTCTTTATGGAAATGATTCTCAAGAATCTTGATGCAGATTAAGATTACACACTTAGATGTATATAAATGTTACAGTGCAACAACTTTATTGCTTGCAAAACTGTCATAGCCTTGAGAGTTTAGCCAACTCAAACTGCCCTTCCCAGGTAAAGAATTCCAATTTGTCATTAATCCCCAAATCTCTAATGAGGGTAACTGGTTCTAAGGCATATTCCCATAATGATTTTAGTAGTTATTACCTTGTCCCAAGTCACAAAGCAAAGCTGCTATTTCTTAGGAGTAGGAAAGTCACTTTCATCTCAATTATGTCCCTGGTTGAGCTTTACTTAACACAGTAGGTCTTAAGCACAACCCTCCTGGCTTTAGGAATGCACCCCTCAGTTTGAATTCAAACAAAAGGCAAAGTACCAAGCAGTGTATTAACTGTGAAATCCTACCAGTTTATATACACTTCAACTACCATGAAAATATTATTCAGTTTCATCGAAATTTGGCATTAATGATGCCAGACAATTTAACACAGTAACAAGATAGAGAACAATTTCTGCTCTTTGCTAGGTCTAAACCAGAAGATTAAGTTTTCGGTTTCAAGTTGAAAACCCATATATTAGAAAACATCCAGGAGCCAGCTGAGTTGAAACAAAACAAAACAAAACCAAAAAAAAAAACAAACCCAAACACACACTTGTAAACTTCACATTAAACGTCACATTTTAGAGACAGGTGAGAAACCTAGAGATGAATATTCCTGGCTCCTCCCTGAGAAAATCTTAGTCTACTGTGTGATTGAAAAAATTAAGTCCCCAAATACGAAATGGAGCTAAACTTCCAGGTCTAGGCGGAAATCCCTAGGTGGCCATTGTGAAACAATGGTGGTAAGATCTCCACAGCAAAGGATTAAGAAGAAAACAAGCAAGACAAGGTGTGACAGGGCTGAAACACAGGAGAGGCGCTTCTTTCCCAAGTAAAGATCCACCTGAAACCCGTTTCTCGGTAACTCTCCAAACTCTCATCTTGAACAGCTCTGGAGTTACTAGCTCCTTCCCACCGCCGGCTGCCAGGAGGAAGCACAGCTCACCTGTGACCTCTTGAGAATACCAACAACTGGAAAGCCACGGGCCATTTACCAGATAAAAAGTTCGTGTGTTGTATATACAGGAGATATCAACTTTTCAGAGAAGCCCGACAGTCTCTGGTCAAGTCCTAAGGTCGCGTGAGAAACTCAAGGTGTGACGGAAAATCTTGCCCTAACCTCTTTCCCGGACCCTGCCTCCTACTTTCCGCGTCTTTGCTCCCAACACACTTGCCCAGAACCTTCCAAACCAAAGAAGTCTCCGACATAGGCAGCCCACAAAAGCCTTCAAATTCCCGGTGAAACCCGACCGCTTTGTCAAGCCTCCGGGAAGAAGAAAAGATCAAGTGAGACCGGCTCCGCGGGGTCTTCCCGAGGTGACCCCAGAGTTAACGTATTTATTTTCACGCTGCAACTGCTGATTGCTTTACAGAGACAATTCATGCTGTAGCTCTGCATGGAGCTGAAGACAAAAAGTAACATTTTAATTAATGTAATAATTATTAGAATTATTAAGAAAGCTATTAAATAACCTGTACAAAGCCCGACCCAATACTAGCAAAAAACTCGAGCACTATTTCATATCTTTCAAGGTCCTTCTGCTTTGATTTCAGTAGAGACTCCTATATACAAAGGTCAGCCCAGGGTGGTCCCTTCAACGGCAGGTCTCCCAGATGGGGGAATGGTTCAGAGCCTCTCTTTCCTGACGCCGAGCTCTCAAGCCTACCTCCCCCGTTCTTCCCCGACACAGGGTCCCTGTCCGCAGGCCGACCAGGGAGCTAGAGGCCTGACGTCGCTTTGGGAGACCGGCAGCAGGAAGGGGCACTTGCCCCTGTCGGGTCTCCCCTTAGCCAGCTGCCCACGGACCTCCGGAACCTCCCCGAAGAAGAGGTGCTGGGTATGGCGGAGAGAGGCCCCGAGTAGCCCCCGGCTGGCTTACAGGTCCCGCGGGTCCTCCCGCTTTACTCCGGCCTCGGCAACTTTGAGCTTCTTATTCTGGTGCGTCTTGACGTGCTTGGCGAGGTGGTCGCTGCGCATGAAGCGCTTGCCGCACTCAGGGCAGGCGAAGCGCTTCTCGCCGGTGTGAGTCCGCAGGTGCCGCTGCAGCTCGTCCGAGCGCGTGAAGCTTTTGCCACAGAAGAGCCAGTTGCACACGAAGGGCCGCTCGCCCGTGTGCCAGCGCAGGTGCGCCTTCAGGTGCGACGTCTTTCCGTACACCTTGCCGCAGCCGGGCACGTGGCACACGTGCTGCTTCTTCTTGCCCGGCTCTGCCTCCGGGGCGCCGCCCGCCGCCTGGCAGTTGGGGCAGCGGCAGCGGCGGCACCTCCTGGCCGTGGCCGCCAGGGGGGCCTTGGTTTGCAGCAGGGCAGCGATCTGGCTCTGGTACTGCGCGAAGTCCGACGGGCCCAACACCAAGCCCCGCTGGAGCGCGGCGGCGGCGGCTGCAGCGGCGGCCGCTGAGGCGGGGAAGCGCGGCGCGTGGGGGCCCCCAGCACAGGCGCCAGAGAGGCTGCCCCCTGGGATCCCCGAGGTTCCCGGACCGGAGCTGAAGACAAAAAGTAACATTTTAATTAATGTAATAATTATTAGAATTATTAAGAAAGCTATTAAATAACCTGTACAAAGCCCGACCCAATACTAGCAAAAAACTCGAGCACTATTTCATATCTTTCAAGGTCCTTCTGCTTTGATTTCAGTAGAGACTCCTATATACAAAGGTCAGCCCAGGGTGGTCCCTTCAACGGCAGGTCTCCCAGATGGGGGAATGGTTCAGAGCCTCTCTTTCCTGACGCCGAGCTCTCAAGCCTACCTCCCCCGTTCTTCCCCGACACAGGGTCCCTGTCCGCAGGCCGACCAGGGAGCTAGAGGCCTGACGTCGCTTTGGGAGACCGGCAGCAGGAAGGGGCACTTGCCCCTGTCGGGTCTCCCCTTAGCCAGCTGCCCACGGACCTCCGGAACCTCCCCGAAGAAGAGGTGCTGGGTATGGCGGAGAGAGGCCCCGAGTAGCCCCCGGCTGGGCTTACAGGTCCCGCGGGTCCTCCCGCTTTACTCCGGCCTCGGCAACTTTGAGCTTCTTATTCTGGTGCGTCTTGACGTGCTTGGCGAGGTGGTCGCTGCGCATGAAGCGCTTGCCGCACTCAGGGCAGGCGAAGCGCTTCTCGCCGGTGTGAGTCCGCAGGTGCCGCTGCAGCTCGTCCGAGCGCGTGAAGCTTTTGCCACAGAAGAGCCAGTTGCACACGAAGGGCCGCTCGCCCGTGTGCCAGCGCAGGTGCGCCTTCAGGTGCGACGTCTTTCCGTACACCTTGCCGCAGCCGGGCACGTGGCACACGTGCTGCTTCTTCTTGCCCGGCTCTGCCTCCGGGGCGCCGCCCGCCGCCTGGCAGTTGGGGCAGCGGCAGCGGCGGCACCTCCTGGCCGTGGCCGCCAGGGGGGCCTTGGTTTGCAGCAGGGCAGCGATCTGGCTCTGGTACTGCGCGAAGTCCGACGGGCCCAACACCAAGCCCCGCTGGAGCGCGGCGGCGGCGGCTGCAGCGGCGGCCGCTGAGGCGGGGAAGCGCGGCGCGTGGGGGCCCCCAGCACAGGCGCCAGAGAGGCTGCCCCCTGGGATCCCCGAGGTTCCCGGACCGGTGCTGGCCTGCGGGATACTCCACCACGGGAGGTCGTCGGGGGCCGAATTGGGGGACAGCTGGCGGCACGTGGGCGGCGGTGGCGGCGGCGGCGGGGGCAGCAAGTTGGAGTAGCCTGGGGGCAGCGCGGCCTGGGCCGCGTAGGGCACATAGGCGGGCGCGCAGCTGGCGGGCAGCGCCGCCATGCTCGACGGCAGCATCTTGACCGGCGAGAACTCGTAGGGGTACGAGGGATCTGCAGGGGGTGTAAGTGGCAGCTCATGCGCCGCCCCGAAGGACGGCTGCAGGTGCGTTTTCTGTGGCGTTAGCCCCAGGCTGGGGTGCGGGGGCGGCAGCGCGCCCGGCGAGTGCGCCGGCATGTCGGCGGTCCACGGGTGGAAGAGCCTGGAGGGCGAGCCCAGCGCGGGGTCGTAGGACACCTGCAGGAAGTCCGGGGGCGCCGCGGCGCCAGGCTGGCCGATACGGCTACAGGTGGCGGCTAGCAGCGCCAGGGGCGAATGCTTGCCCAGGTCCGGGGAGGCGCAGGGGGTGCGGTCCTGCATGCGCGGCGGCAGGGGAAGGCGGAGAAGAGACAAAAGGTTAGCGCTCCAAGCGCGGTCTCCAGGTCGGCCCGCCACCCCCACGTCGGCTATTATACCGCCCCCTCCCCGCGTCTCGGCTGTCCCTCCCCCACCACTGCGCCCCACGCACGCACGGGGAAACTTTTGGTGGCCTCGCTGCCTGGACGCGGAAGGCGCGAGCGCTTCCTGTTAAACTATTTGGTGCAAAGAATCGCCATCCAGCCTCAGAGGAAGCACAAAGTAGGAGGAGATCGGCAGCCTCAGAAGGCACCCACAGCGCACGTTGCTTCTTCTTGCCCGGCTCTGCCTCCGGGGCGCCGCCCGCCGCCTGGCAGTTGGGGCAGCGGCAGCGGCGGCACCTCCTGGCCGTGGCCGCCAGGGGGGCCTTGGTTTGCAGCAGGGCAGCGATCTGGCTCTGGTACTGCGCGAAGTCCGACGGGCCCAACACCAAGCCCCGCTGGAGCGCGGCGGCGGCGGCTGCAGCGGCGGCCGCTGAGGCGGGGAAGCGCGGCGCGTGGGGGCCCCCAGCACAGGCGCCAGAGAGGCTGCCCCCTGGGATCCCCGAGGTTCCCGGACCGGTGCTGGCCTGCGGGATACTCCACCACGGGAGGTCGTCGGGGGCCGAATTGGGGGACAGCTGGCGGCACGTGGGCGGCGGTGGCGGCGGCGGCGGGGGCAGCAAGTTGGAGTAGCCTGGGGGCAGCGCGGCCTGGGCCGCGTAGGGCACATAGGCGGGCGCGCAGCTGGCGGGCAGCGCCGCCATGCTCGACGGCAGCATCTTGACCGGCGAGAACTCGTAGGGGTACGAGGGATCTGCAGGGGGTGTAAGTGGCAGCTCATGCGCCGCCCCGAAGGACGGCTGCAGGTGCGTTTTCTGTGGCGTTAGCCCCAGGCTGGGGTGCGGGGGCGGCAGCGCGCCCGGCGAGTGCGCCGGCATGTCGGCGGTCCACGGGTGGAAGAGCCTGGAGGGCGAGCCCAGCGCGGGGTCGTAGGACACCTGCAGGAAGTCCGGGGGCGCCGCGGCGCCAGGCTGGCCGATACGGCTACAGGTGGCGGCTAGCAGCGCCAGGGGCGAATGCTTGCCCAGGTCCGGGGAGGCGCAGGGGGTGCGGTCCTGCATGCGCGGCGGCAGGGGAAGGCGGAGAAGAGACAAAAGGTTAGCGCTCCAAGCGCGGTCTCCAGGTCGGCCCGCCACCCCCACGTCGGCTATTATACCGCCCCCTCCCCGCGTCTCGGCTGTCCCTCCCCCACCACTGCGCCCCACGCACGCACGGGGAAACTTTTGGTGGCCTCGCTGCCTGGACGCGGAAGGCGCGAGCGCTTCCTGTTAAACTATTTGGTGCAAAGAATCGCCATCCAGCCTCAGAGGAAGCACAAAGTAGGAGGGGAGAGAGATCTAATGGGTCACTCCCGACTCCGCGGTCAGAAAGGCTCTGGAAACACCCACAGCCCGGTTGCTCATCTGCCAACCCTCCCATCTTTTAAGCTCTCATTTCCACGCTACTCTCGAGCTCCTCCTCCGCCCGCCCCAGGCGGGCCCAGGGCAGTGAGCTGGGGCTCACCCAGACGCGCACCTCCGAACCATCCCCGCATACGCTCGTCCCTCCCCCCAGAAGCCACACTCTTGACACCAAGGTTAGGCGTGAAGTTGGCGTGGGCGCCCCCAGGTCTCCATTGGCATCCACCTAGCGGGGTTCCCTTGAAATTCAGGATGCACAGAGTACCAGGAAGTATCCAGACTCGACCCTTCCCACCTTTCCCTCGCCCCCTTCCGCGCTCAGCCCTGACCTGGAGGAAGGCCTGCAGCGAGTCGTTCCGGAGGACGGCCACGGCGGCCATGGCTACGGCTTGAGGGCCGCTAGCTGCGGATCAGGGCGCTGCCGAGGCATGGAGACCCGAAGGCGAGGACAGAGGGCCGCCTAGCGCCACTCCCCGGCGCCCGCCCAGTGCGCCGGGGCCCTCCCTGCCCGCGCCCCTCGCCGCACCCCGCTCGCTCGCCCCGCGCGCGGTCTGAGCGCTTCAGGATCACCTCCAAGAATTTGATAAGGACTTTGCTGGGCCGCCAGCCAGTCAGAGGGAAGATTTATGGCTTTGAAGTTTGCCGCTACCCAATCATCAAAGAATAGCGGCTCTTTCAGAAGCGAAAGCAAATCCTTTGAATCCACAAAGCTCCTATGGTGTGTTTGTTGGTCTGGATAAAAGAACTGATTATTAGGGGGGATGGGAAGGGAGGAGATAAAGGCGGGACAATTAATGAAGTAATCACTATGTGGGAAATGTATATACACAAATAATTGGATTTTCCTGATCAAAGGGGGCCTTGCCGCCTGGAGACCCACGCTTGGGTTGCTTGAGACACTCGATCCCCCTCTTTCCTCCTACCCCCTTGCAATTAAAGATTTGCACCAAGGCAGCGCCCAAAGTGACAAAGTGTCTTTGTTATCTCCAGAGAAATCTGCCGTCGGCTTCCAGGCGCGGGGCTTGGAGCGGAAGATGAGGGTAATTCTCTTCTCCCAGCATACTTACACATTCCACACCCGGACAGTACACGCAGCGGCCTGAGCACATCCTCACTCGGAGCACACCATGGACCCGAGGGAATTCCCGGGGCTGGGCGCGGAAGGCCCGGTGCCCCGCCCGCCGCGTTCTCCCCCCTCCACCTCCAGCCTGGCCGCCGCAGAGAGGCGGGCAGCGCTGTGACCCTGGGCGGGGCCGGACGGCCCCCCAGGGCGGCGGTAGTAGTAGCGCGCACGCTCCAGGGCCTCCTGCCTCTCTTGCGACGTTCCTAGTGGCGATCCGGAAGTTACCGGGCTACAACTTTTGCAAATAGTGAACCGGGAAAAACCCAGGCCGCGATGACCGCCAAAGCTAAGCTTGGCAGGACACCCAGAGCAACCGAGGGAAATATGTTTGCTATCTCGCTCTTGTCTCTCTGGGCAGGCACCTGACCACTCTTAGGCCCCACTGAAACCCCCCCAGAAATGCTAGAAATCCCCACCGCCGCGCTATGCCCCGCCAGGCGAGTTGCGCACTCCCTGAAAGCCGCACACACCTGCAGGGATCATACCACCCGGGAACCGTAAGGCATGGTGAAGGGAGCCTATAGATGTTGTCGTTGAACAAACCAGAGGTTGTAGGAGGGTGACTCTCTAGCCGGAAAGAAAAATTCATATAAACTGTTGTTCCTGTCACCTTTGTAAAGAAAACGTTCTTCAGTCGCGGGGCCTCCTTCATTGGGGGCAGGAAAACGCTCCCTACAGTATTTTCTCCTCCAAACCCTCGCTGCCAGCCATTGCCTGGCCCAGGAGGGACGGCTGGCCATCTGCCTTCCTCTGGCCCAAGGAGCGTCCTGCAGGGACCGTGCGGGACAATTAAGGAAGTATTCGCTATGTGGGAAATGTATATACACAAATAATTGGATTTTCCTGATCAAAGGGGGCCTTGCCGCCTGGAGACCCACGCTTGGGTTGCTTGAGACACTCGATCCCCCTCTTTCCTCCTACCCCCTTGCAATTAAAGATTTGCACCAAGGCAGCGCCCAAAGTGACAAAGTGTCTTTGTTATCTCCAGAGAAATCTGCCGTCGGCTTCCAGGCGCGGGGCTTGGAGCGGAAGATGAGGGTAATTCTCTTCTCCCAGCATACTTACACATTCCACACCCGGACAGTACACGCAGCGGCCTGAGCACATCCTCACTCGGAGCACACCATGGACCCGAGGGAATTCCCGGGGCTGGGCGCGGAAGGCCCGGTGCCCCGCCCGCCGCGTTCTCCCCCCTCCACCTCCAGCCTGGCCGCCGCAGAGAGGCGGGCAGCGCTGTGACCCTGGGCGGGGCCGGACGGCCCCCCAGGGCGGCGGTAGTAGTAGCGCGCACGCTCCAGGGCCTCCTGCCTCTCTTGCGACGTTCCTAGTGGCGATCCGGAAGTTACCGGGCTACAACTTTTGCAAATAGTGAACCGGGAAAAACCCAGGCCGCGATGACCGCCAAAGCTAAGCTTGGCAGGACACCCAGAGCAACCCGAGGGAAATATGTTTGCTATCTCGCTCTTGTCTCTCTGGGCAGGCACCTGACCACTCTTAGGCCCCACTGAAACCCCCCCAGAAATGCTAGAAATCCCCACCGCCGCGCTATGCCCCGCCAGGCGAGTTGCGCACTCCCTGAAAGCCGCACACACCTGCAGGGATCATACCACCCGGGAACCGTAAGGCATGGTGAAGGGAGCCTATAGATGTTGTCGTTGAACAAACCAGAGGTTGTAGGAGGGTGACTCTCTAGCCGGAAAGAAAAATTCATATAAACTGTTGTTCCTGTCACCTTTGTAAAGAAAACGTTCTTCAGTCGCGGGGCCTCCTTCATTGGGGGCAGGAAAACGCTCCCTACAGTATTTTCTCCTCCAAACCCTCGCTGCCAGCCATTGCCTGGCCCAGGAGGGACGGCTGGCCATCTGCCTTCCTCTGGCCCAAGGAGCGTCCTGCAGGGACCGTGCGGACAACCAGATCTCCTCACCCGGAAAGGAAGGCGGGGCCCCGCAGTGTCCTCACCACGCTAGAGGGCTTTAGCGGCCAGGAATGGCCGCTGAGGCCTCCAGCTGGCTGCCACGGTCCACGTGACCGCGCCTCAGCGTGGGCCTCCTGGGCTTGGCCTACTCCTCTGCACGTGCGACCTCTGGGTACACCGCCTCCTCTCTGAGAGGCCGCCGACTGTGCAGGGATCCTATGAGCCATGTCGACCTCAGCATTTCTGGGTAGAGTCCTCCCGGTACCGCACAACAGCCGAGACTTACACAGGAGGTCGGATCAGGTGGTCCCCCTTGCCTTGCGGTGCCAGCCGTTAGTCCAACACCAGCAGGCTTCCGATTCAGTCTGGGCTGTAAGTTGGTGCCCTCTGCACTCTCATTAGGTAGAGATCGCGACACTATGTCTTCAGGCCATTCTCCACGCCCAAGGCCCGCCAACAAAGTAGAAACATCTGCTGAAGACGAACGGGCCGAATGCAGCCAAACACTAGATGTGAGCGCTTCCTCCAGAAGAGGAGGTCCGAGGGCTCTGGGAGCCAGGAAAGGGAGGGGACTTAGTGTTCTGCTCCGGAGGTCCCGCAGATCAGCGCTGCGATTTCCACACTATGACGAGCTATCGACTACCTGAGAAGCCTGGGACAGGAAGGAGCCCTTTCCCACCAGCTTGTCAGAGGTCAGGAAGTTCAATGGTGCACGCAACGCACAAGTATATGTGCACACTGTGGAAGCGGGCCTGGTCACTTCCTGAGCTTCCTCTCGGGCTCCTGGGATCTCTTCAACCTCCACTGTCGATGGTTAGGTGGGGTGCCGGCCCGGCTGCGATAAACAGGATAGAGGCATTCTCATTTGTGAATATGATAGCTATTTTAGCAAAAAGGCAAAAGAAGTCAGTTTATATCCCCATAGGGGAGAGTCCTGACGGTGTTAAGAGCTCCGGCTTTGAAAATCTGAAGGCAGATTTCTGGATGCCATTTTTCAGTTGGTGACATTGGCCAGCAAATTAGTTGGCCATCTGCCTTCCTCTGGCCCAAGGAGCGTCCTGCAGGGACCGTGCGGACAACCAGATCTCCTCACCCGGAAAGGAAGGCGGGGCCCCGCAGTGTCCTCACCACGCTAGAGGGCTTTAGCGGCCAGGAATGGCCGCTGAGGCCTCCAGCTGGCTGCCACGGTCCACGTGACCGCGCCTCAGCGTGGGCCTCCTGGGCTTGGCCTACTCCTCTGCACGTGCGACCTCTGGGTACACCGCCTCCTCTCTGAGAGGCCGCCGACTGTGCAGGGATCCTATGAGCCATGTCGACCTCAGCATTTCTGGGTAGAGTCCTCCCGGTACCGCACAACAGCCGAGACTTACACAGGAGGTCGGATCAGGTGGTCCCCCTTGCCTTGCGGTGCCAGCCGTTAGTCCAACACCAGCAGGCTTCCGATTCAGTCTGGGCTGTAAGTTGGTGCCCTCTGCACTCTCATTAGGTAGAGATCGCGACACTATGTCTTCAGGCCATTCTCCACGCCCAAGGCCCGCCAACAAAGTAGAAACATCTGCTGAAGACGAACGGGCCGAATGCAGCCAAACACTAGATGTGAGCGCTTCCTCCAGAAGAGGAGGTCCGAGGGCTCTGGGAGCCAGGAAAGGGAGGGGACTTAGTGTTCTGCTCCGGAGGTCCCGCAGATCAGCGCTGCGATTTCCACACTATGACGAGCTATCGACTACCTGAGAAGCCTGGGACAGGAAGGAGCCCTTTCCCACCAGCTTGTCAGAGGTCAGGAAGTTCAATGGTGCACGCAACGCACAAGTATATGTGCACACTGTGGAAGCGGGCCTGGTCACTTCCTGAGCTTCCTCTCGGGCTCCTGGGATCTCTTCAACCTCCACTGTCGATGGTTAGGTGGGGTGCCGGCCCGGCTGCGATAAACAGGATAGAGGCATTCTCATTTGTGAATATGATAGCTATTTTAGCAAAAAGGCAAAAGAAGTCAGTTTATATCCCCATAGGGGAGAGTCCTGACGGTGTTAAGAGCTCCGGCTTTGAAAATCTGAAGGCAGATTTCTGGATGCCATTTTTCAGTTGGTGACATTGGCCAGCAAATTAGTTCGTCCTATAAGTCGTGTTGGCCTCTTTTGTGTCGTGTAGCCCCCCGCACCCCTCAGGCTCCTCGGTCTATGGGATTTTCCAGGCAAGAATACTGGAGTGGGTCGTTGTTTCCTTCTCCAAGTTATTCAACTGCTTTGCGCCTCAGTCTCCCAGTTTGTAAAATGGGAGTTTATAGCAGTGTTCATCTTGTAGCATGCTTAAACCAGGTAAATACTCTTAGTCTTTAGGATAGAGCGAGTGCACAGTAGGCCTCCCATAACTGTTTGAAGTCCTAGCTCTAGGCCTCTCCTCGATTTGTGAAGACCCGGCAGGACTCCAGGCCTCCCAGGCACAAGCTGAAGTTTGGAGAGAGACTTTTACAAAGTGCTGTTTAGCCTCTCTCCTTTTGCACCCAGGGCTCCTGAAAAACTTACTCTTAATGAAGTAATGTTCGGTTCGTCCATTAAAAATGCAATGCCGAGAGATCAAAGTACAATATTTATTTTAGAAATTTGTTGCAATCACCAAGAGATACAGGTATCAAGGCCAAATGTCAGTTCCGTTACACAAAGCCCCGCGCTCGGGAAGAGCGTGTGGCTGCTCTGCCATAATGTAAAGAGACATCAAAGACCAAGCGCGCGGCAGAAGTGCGCAGCCGGGAGGAGGACTAGTGAGCCCGGGAGGGCCGGGCGAGCCCCAGACGGCGCGGGGGCTGCGGGGGGCGGGGGTCAGTTCAAAGAGGATCCGCTGGGGCGCGAGTTCGCAGGAGGGAAGATTTAATGGGCTTTCTTTTGTTGGTGGGTGTGTTTGTGCACGGAGGACCCAGGAACTCCTCTGTGGTCCTCCAGCCCGAGGGCGGAGGCGGGAGGCGGGGGTGGGAAGCGGCGAATCGGTAGCAAACTTTAACCACGGCGGGGGGCAGGGAGGTTGAATACTTGCCTCCCAGCGGCGGCTGGCGCAGTGGAGCCGCTCTCGGAGCAGCTCTCGAAGCAGCAGGGTTCCGAGGCTGCGAAGTTTGCCTCGCGGTTTCTTCGCGGGCGGGCGGCGAGCGCTGACCGGCTGCCACCTGCGAGGAGAGGCGGGTAGGTGAACCCGCACAGGCATTCGCGCGATGGATGGGCCTGCTGCGCGCGCTCCAGAATCTACTCCAAAAAGCATGTTTACTGGGAGCTCTGCCCTTGTGACTTCGTACTGAGCCTGGTACCTAGCCTCAGGGGTTTACTTGCAGCAAAGGGGACCCATGCCCGTGGGATCAATCAGGTCTTCCATCTTTAGTTGATTTTTAAAAATCTATACACAATATAGGTCATTTCAACAAATTCTTGATTCACTGGCTCTTTACAGCAGAATGTTACTTGGCCGCCCAGCCTCGCCCCCTCTCTGCCAAAGCCTTAATCTTGCAAGATTCTGCATCCGCTTAGTTAATACAGTACCTACCGATCGCTGCTTTGTTAAAGGTGCTGGGAGGGGCAAGGGCAGAATTTTCCTGGTGCTAGTGAGAGCGGAGTCACAGGAGGATGCCTGTGCTCTAAGAATACGTGGTCATCTACAACCACGTATTCTTAGAGATCAAAGTGCAATATTTATTTTAGAAATTTGTTGCAATCACCAAGAGATACAGGTATCAAGGCCAAATGTCAGTTCCGTTACACAAAGCCCCGCGCTCGGGAAGAGCGTGTGGCTGCTCTGCCATAATGTAAAGAGACATCAAAGACCAAGCGCGCGGCAGAAGTGCGCAGCCGGGAGGAGGACTAGTGAGCCCGGAGGGCCGGGCGAGCCCCAGACGGCGCGGGGGCTGCGGGGGGCGGGGGTCAGTTCAAAGAGGATCCGCTGGGGCGCGAGTTCGCAGGAGGGAAGATTTAATGGGCTTTCTTTTGTTGGTGGGTGTGTTTGTGCACGGAGGACCCAGGAACTCCTCTGTGGTCCTCCAGCCCGAGGGCGGAGGCGGGAGGCGGGGGTGGGAAGCGGCGAATCGGTAGCAAACTTTAACCACGGCGGGGGGCAGGGAGGTTGAATACTTGCCTCCCAGCGGCGGCTGGCGCAGTGGAGCCGCTCTCGGAGCAGCTCTCGAAGCAGCAGGGTTCCGAGGCTGCGAAGTTTGCCTCGCGGTTTCTTCGCGGGCGGGCGGCGAGCGCTGACCGGCTGCCACCTGCGAGGAGAGGCGGGTAGGTGAACCCGCACAGGCATTCGCGCGATGGATGGGCCTGCTGCGCGCGCTCCAGAATCTACTCCAAAAAGCATGTTTACTGGGAGCTCTGCCCTTGTGACTTCGTACTGAGCCTGGTACCTAGCCTCAGGGGTTTACTTGCAGCAAAGGGGACCCATGCCCGTGGGATCAATCAGGTCTTCCATCTTTAGTTGATTTTTAAAAATCTATACACAATATAGGTCATTTCAACAAATTCTTGATTCACTGGCTCTTTACAGCAGAATGTTACTTGGCCGCCCAGCCTCGCCCCCTCTCTGCCAAAGCCTTAATCTTGCAAGATTCTGCATCCGCTTAGTTAATACAGTACCTACCGATCGCTGCTTTGTTAAAGGTGCTGGGAGGGGCAAGGGCAGAATTTTCCTGGTGCTAGTGAGAGCGGAGTCACAGGAGGATGCCTGTGCTCTAAGAATACGTGGTCATCTACAACCACGTATTCTTAGAGCAGTCACTCGGCAGCCTTTTGAAGTTGTGCTAGAGCAGAAAGCTGCTTTTGTTTTCGACTCTCAACAGGGAAGGATCAAACTTTGCCCCTTCAATTTGAAAGAATTTTTTTTTTTTAATGGTGGGCGGCTGAGTGAGTAGGGAGTTGCAATCTGAGAAGTTAACTTTGAGGATTTGGAGCCCCCTCGCAGTTTAAACTGCAGACCAAACCACTGAAGCCCTAATACTTGCATCTGAAACGGGAGCCTGGAACATTATTACAAGCCGCGATGCTTCAGTAACAAGCAATTCCAATGCTAGGAATCTTTGGAAAACACAAACTTGGCTTTGCAAAGTTTCAAAGTTTCTTCAACTAAACATCTTGAGTTAACTTTAAACTTAAGCTTCACGTTTGGGTCAGTATGAAATAGATGAATAAGTGGGATTCTAAATCCAAGAGAGATAATTTATCTCATCCAGTTGGACTCCTCTATTCGATGGCAGAAGGAAACAATATTCACATACCTGTGTCATTCCTGCAGTTCTGTGAACATCAGCTGTTCAATAGACACTTCCTGGTTGTTGGTGGTGGAGGTGGTGGTGGTGGAGTAGAATTGTGTGTAACAGTCTCATCTGCATAGTGATTGGTGCCACAGAACACACATGCAGTGGGGACTCAGGAGAGCTCTGGCGAGGGCTGGAGTAGTTGAGGGAGGTTCATCGGGGAGCTGGGGTTTGAAGGAGACTTTTAGGACCTTTGGACTTTTAATTCATAGAAAGGAGAGGGTAGTCTACAGCCATACTACCCTGAACATGCCAATCTTGGAAGCTAGGCAGGGTCGGACCTGGTTAGTGAACTTGGATTTGGATGGGAGGAAGGAGAGGGTAAAGTATAGCGGTGAAAGAGAACTCCCTTTCAGGGAGAAGCTGAATAACCATGGAAGATGAAATTCTACATCTTGCATTTGCTAGTGTAAACATGGTGGGGCCAGGTTAGAGAATCAGGGAGGAGAGTTTGGCTCGAATACTATGTGTAGTAGGACTTCAGGCTCCTTAGCAGGTGAGTTTCATAAATTCATTTCTTACATTTTCTTCTTTAGGAGGGTTGGCTTGCTTGGCCAGCACTTGGAAGGATAAATGGAGATGTAGTTACCCAGGTGTGAGATGGTAAAGGTGTAATCTGGGAACTGGTGTGGTAGTGAAAGGATAATATATTTTAAAGTGAAAAAGAGCAAAACTTGACTGACAGATTGGAACAAGAGATGAAACAAAGGTTAAAATAAAAAAGACCCCTCTCTTGGCAAATGCTGCTGGGACAACTGGATATTCACATATACAACAATAAAATGCATAGAAGTGGGCTTCCCTGGTGGTCCAGTGGGTAAAGAGTCCACCTTGCAGTGCAAGGGGCACCAGTTTGATCCCTGGCTTGGGGAGATCCCACATGCCGTGGAGCAGCTGGACCGGTGTGTCCAATTATGAGCCAGCTCTCCGGAACACATGCGTCTAGAGCCAGAGCTCTGCATGAGAGAGGCCACTGCCATGAGAGGCCCACACAGGCCAAAGAATAAAGATGGATGAAAATAAATGGATAAAAAAAATCAATTAAAGAGGCCAAAATTAAAAAAAAAAACAAGTTTAAAAATGCATAGCGATTAAAAAAAAACAAAACAAAACATACGATTACAGCCTCATGATCTTGGGTTAGGCAATGCCTTCTTAGATACACCAGAAGTAGAGGAGGCTAAAGAGAAAACAGATGAATTGGACTTTGTAAAAATGCAAAACTTTGTGCTTCAAGGGATACCATTGAAAAAGTGACAACACCCACAGGATAGGAGAAAATATTTGCAGATTATGTACCTAATAAGAGACTTAGATCCATACGTGTAAGAATTCTTGCAACTCAACAATAGAAAATTAACATTTTCAAAAGGCAAAGGACTGAACAGACATTTCTCCAAAGTAGATATGCAAAAGACAAATAAGCACAACAAAATAAAAAAAATTGAACCATTTTCAAAAGGAAAACTGATTCAAAGGCTGAATAACCATGGAAGATGAAATTCTACATCTTGCATTTGCTAGTGTAAACATGGTGGGGCCAGGTTAGAGAATCAGGGAGGAGAGTTTGGCTCGAATACTATGTGTAGTAGGACTTCAGGCTCCTTAGCAGGTGAGTTTCATAAATTCATTTCTTACATTTTCTTCTTTAGGAGGGTTGGCTTGCTTGGCCAGCACTTGGAAGGATAAATGGAGATGTAGTTACCCAGGTGTGAGATGGTAAAGGTGTAATCTGGGAACTGGTGTGGTAGTGAAAGGATAATATATTTTAAAGTGAAAAAGAGCAAAACTTGACTGACAGATTGGAACAAGAGATGAAACAAAGGTTAAAATAAAAAAGACCCCTCTCTTGGCAAATGCTGCTGGGACAACTGGATATTCACATATACAACAATAAAATGCATAGAAGTGGGCTTCCCTGGTGGTCCAGTGGGTAAAGAGTCCACCTTGCAGTGCAAGGGGCACCAGTTTGATCCCTGGCTTGGGGAGATCCCACATGCCGTGGAGCAGCTGGACCGGTGTGTCCAATTATGAGCCAGCTCTCCGGAACACATGCGTCTAGAGCCAGAGCTCTGCATGAGAGAGGCCACTGCCATGAGAGGCCCACACAGGCCAAAGAATAAAGATGGATGAAAATAAATGGATAAAAAAAATCAATTAAAGAGGCCAAAATTAAAAAAAAAAACAAGTTTAAAAATGCATAGCGATTAAAAAAAAACAAAACAAAACATACGATTACAGCCTCATGATCTTGGGTTAGGCAATGCCTTCTTAGATACACCAGAAGTAGAGGAGGCTAAAGAGAAAACAGATGAATTGGACTTTGTAAAAATGCAAAACTTTGTGCTTCAAGGGATACCATTGAAAAAGTGACAACACCCACAGGATAGGAGAAAATATTTGCAGATTATGTACCTAATAAGAGACTTAGATCCATACGTGTAAGAATTCTTGCAACTCAACAATAGAAAATTAACATTTTCAAAAGGCAAAGGACTGAACAGACATTTCTCCAAAGTAGATATGCAAAAGACAAATAAGCACAAAAAAGATGCTCAGTATTATTACCCATCACAGAAATACAAGTCAAAACCAAATGAGACCCTAGTGTCCACCTACCAGGATGACAATGGCGAGTTTGGGTGAGATGTGGTAAAACTGAAACTCTCCTAAAATACTGGTCGGAGTGTAAAATGCTGATGTAGCTCTGAAAAACTATTTGGCAATTCTCAAAATACTGGCCTGGCAAAATACTGGCAATTCTCAAAATTCTACTCCTAATATAGATCAAAGATATTTGAAAGCATAAGTCCACATAAAAACTTTTATGTGAATATCATAGCAGCGTTGTTCAAAATAGCCAAAAGGTAGAAACAACTCAAACATCTATCAGTTGATAAATGGATGTACAAAATGTGTTACATTTTTATGAAGGAATATTATTTAGCTATAAAAAGTCTGAAATATTGATATCTGTTATAACAGGAATAAACTTTGAAAACATTACACTAAATGGAAGAAACCAGTCACAAAAGATCATATATTGTACCCTTCCATTTTAAATGTCTAAAATAGATAGATCCAGAGACAGAAAGTAGATTAGTGGTTGGCCAGGCTCTGTGCGGCCAACCAGGCTCTCTCTCTGGTGGAGAGAGAGCAGGGAATGCTTGTTTTTGGACTGCTTTTTTCCTTTAGTGGGGGTAAAATTTTATGATTGTGGTGATGGTTGCACAACTCTATGACTATACTAAAAACCACTTTAAATGAGTGAACAGTGTGAAACCTGGTTATATTTCAATAAAGCTGTTTAAAGTTCAAAAGGAGGGGCTTCCCTGGTGGTCCAGTGGGTAGAGTCCACCTTGCATTGCAAGGGGTGCTGGTTCAAACCCTGGCACAGGAGGATCCCACATGCCACATAGTGGCTGGACCAGTGTGCCCAATTACAAGCCAGGGCTCTGGGGCACATGCGCCCAGAGCTGGTGCTCTGCTATAGGAGAGGCCACTGCAATGGGAGGCCCACACAGGTCAACGAACAAAGATGGATGAAAATAAATAAATGTAATAAATGCAATAAAAGTGGCTAAAAATTAAAAAAAAATGAAGGAACTTAAAGCTTAGTCTATGAAGTCATAAAAATTGTTCACTGGTAAAAGTTGGAGATGAAGGAAGAAAGACAGATTGGAGATTGAAGAAAGACAAAGTGGAAGTAATGAATGCAATTTGGGGCTGTTGAGTCTAAGATGTAGTTTGGATGTTCATGGGGAAATGCTTGCAGAAAGCCAGAAGTATGGGAAGTGGGCAATGCAAGTGAGTGATAAGGCTAGAGATAAGGATTTCTGAACTTCTGAGAAGCAGTGATGGCAGAATAAGTGAGCTCATTGAAGTGAGAAGAGAATTTATTAGGAAACTCCAATTAAAAGAGGGAGAACAGCCATCTCTAGGAATAAGAGCCATCAAAGGAACAAGAATCAAGAAAAGAGAAAAAGAGTCAAGAAAGACCAGAGGAAACAGACAATGAGCAGTGGGAGATGAGTAAGATGACTGGACATGGTCTTGCTCCTTACCTAAAGGAAAGGGTAGTAGGAAGCAGAGTTCATCTGACTTGGGAGGAATCTTTGAGGATTCATCCTCAGAGCTGAGGTGGGGATAGGAAGCAGATTATAAACCTGCTGGTAGCAGCGATGGAGTAAGATGACTGGACATGGTCTTGCTCACCTGTCTAAAATAGATAGATCCAGAGACAGAAAGTAGATTAGTGGTTGGCCAGGCTCTGTGCGTAACCAGGCTCTCTCTGGTGGAGAGAGCAGGAATGCTTGTTTTTGGACTGCTTTTTTCCTTTAGTGGGGGTAAAATTTTATGATTGTGGTGATGGTTGCACAACTCTATGACTATACTAAAAACCACTTTAAATGAGTGAACAGTGTGAAACCTGGTTATATTTCAATAAAGCTGTTTAAAGTTCAAAAGGAGGGGCTTCCCTGGTGGTCCAGTGGGTAGAGTCCACCTTGCATTGCAAGGGGTGCTGGTTCAAACCCTGGCACAGGAGGATCCCACATGCCACATAGTGGCTGGACCAGTGTGCCCAATTACAAGCCAGGGCTCTGGGGCACATGCGCCCAGAGCTGGTGCTCTGCTATAGGAGAGGCCACTGCAATGGGAGGCCCACACAGGTCAACGAACAAAGATGGATGAAAATAAATAAATGTAATAAATGCAATAAAAGTGGCTAAAAATTAAAAAAAAATGAAGGAACTTAAAGCTTAGTCTATGAAGTCATAAAAATTGTTCACTGGTAAAAGTTGGAGATGAAGGAAGAAAGACAGATTGGAGATTGAAGAAAGACAAAGTGGAAGTAATGAATGCAATTTGGGGCTGTTGAGTCTAAGATGTAGTTTGGATGTTCATGGGGAAATGCTTGCAGAAAGCCAGAAGTATGGGAAGTGGGCAATGCAAGTGAGTGATAAGGCTAGAGATAAGGATTTCTGAACTTCTGAGAAGCAGTGATGGCAGAATAAGTGAGCTCATTGAAGTGAGAAGAGAATTTATTAGGAAACTCCAATTAAAAGAGGGAGAACAGCCATCTCTAGGAATAAGAGCCATCAAAGGAACAAGAATCAAGAAAAGAGAAAAAGAGTCAAGAAAGACCAGAGGAAACAGACAATGAGCAGTGGGAGATGAGTAAGATGACTGGACATGGTCTTGCTCCTTACCTAAAGGAAAGGGTAGTAGGAAGCAGAGTTCATCTGACTTGGGAGGAATCTTTGAGGATTCATCCTCAGAGCTGAGGTGGGGATAGGAAGCAGATTATAAACCTGCTGGTAGCAGCTGGATCAGAGAGCAGGGTCAAGGCAAAAGCAAATTTGTGTTTTAGGGTGCAGTTAAAAGGAAATGTTAGAAAGAGGGGGCGGTTGTAGGTAGGGAGCCTAGAGTCTGGGGGCTTGCAGCGGAGGTGTGAGGGCTTCCTTTAATGAGAAGCAGGGAGAAGTAAACAAGTGGAACTGCAGGAGGGAACTTCCAATGGAGGTAATGTCAAATGAAACTCAGGGGGAAGGCTCTTATTTATTCATCTGGTAAAGAGTCTGCCTGTAATGTGGGAGACCTGAGTTTGATCCCTGGGTCAGATGATCCCCTGGAGGCCTACTCCACTCCAGTATTCTTGCCTGGAGAATTCCCATGGACAGAGGAAACTGGCAGGCTACAATCCACGGGATCACAAAGAGTCAGACATGACTGAGCGACAAAGAGAAGCACAGAGATTACGATACTAAGTGAAGTAAGCCAAGCAGAGAAAGACAAATATCATATTATACTACTTTTACCTGGAATCTGAAAAAAATGATACAAATGAGCTTATTAACAAAACAGAAACAGACTCACAGATATAGAAAACAAAGTTAGAGTTACCAAAGGGGAAAGAAGGGGAGGAAAAAATTAGGAGTTTGGAATTACAGATACATATTTATATAAAATAAACAAGGGCTTATGATATAGCACAAGGAACTATATTCATATTGTACAATAACCCATACAAGAATCTGAAAAAGAATATATATAAATATATAAAAATAGGTGTATAACTGGTATACACATGAAACTAACACAACAGCATGAATCAACCATACTTCAAGGTACAAGGTAAAGCCACTGCTGAGAGTGAAGCGGTGGGGGTTCCCCATTGAAGGGCAGTAGGAAGTGATCTGCAGCTCAGGTGATGCTTATGCCTACTTGTACTAGGCCTTCTCCTGTGTTTTTTACTCAATCACATGCTGAAGTTCTGCCTTCTAGTCTACTCTACTAGCATTGGATTTCCTCAGAAAAGAATGTGGCCCCTCTCCTTACCTGTCCTGTCTTATAATGAGAGAGATAGTGCAGGTCTCCTGTTGTAGGGGCTGTCATGTTTTGGGACAGAAAGAGGAGCTTTGGGGTGCCACCTGCCTCTGGGAGGGAGGTCCCACACAAACATGCTTTATTGGGAAGAGGCATATAAAATTGCTTTCTTTGAGCTGTAGGCAAAAATACTGCTTTCAACGGCACTGCCATGGATATGAATGATCTTTAGGTGCAGACAAGACTCCCGTACAAAAAGCATCCTAAAAAAGATAGTACTGAACTTCTTTTCTTCATAGTGGTGAGTGAAGCTGGCTATTTTAGTTACCATTAGTATTCATGTTTTGAAATGACCCTGGGTTTTGATTTGTGACAAGAATCACTTGATACCAGGAGAAATACAGGCACAGAGAAGTGCAAGGGCTGAGGCCACGGCAGGAGCCTACGGAAGCTCAAGATCTTTCTGTGGCTCATCTCCCATCTTTCTCAGCACAGGGAACCTGGTCCATACTGAGTGCAGAGGACTTGTGTGCCCCTGAGCTCACGCACAGTGGGGATCCTGGATATAAGGCAGGTATGCCTGGACTGTGAGGACTCTGGAGTCCAGCACTGAGGACAGGACAGCTCGCAAGGGAGCCACAGTTGGGTCACAGGACCATGGGAAGACAATGAGGGTGGATGAAAGGGACTGAGGCCTAAAGACATGAGTGGCCTCCTGAGATCATACAACACAACAGAAAAACTGAATCATGCCTAAATTATTTCCCCAATGCAGATAGAAAAACAGGAGTATTAAAAGGAAACATTTTCCATGTCCTGTTACTCATTTGTGAGAGCATTTTCCCCTTGAAAGAGCAGCCAGTGATAAATCTTTCTTTTAAACTATACAATAGTTTTATATATAAATTTCTGGAAATTTGATCTGGAAATAGCCCCCCCAAAAATGAACATATTCATTAATATACAGAAAATTACTTTGGACGCAGGTCTAACAAAGGTTCTGTCTGCATAACAAGAAATGAAAACCTCTGGACCCTCTGTTTTCAGCCCTGAGTCTAGCCCCATCCTGGATGTGAGTGTTAACGAGGTGGTGGGTGTGCACCACAATCTCTCTGATCTCAGGGTGGTCTCTGTGCACCAGGCACTTTCTCTCACATGTGCGTATGTGACCATGGAGGCTTATACCACTGCTGCCCATTCCAGAGATGTGGGCTTTTTTAAATCAAGTCTCCGCAACAACCCCTTATTGGGAAGAGGCATATAAAATTGCTTTCTTTGAGCTGTAGGCAAAAATACTGCTTTCAACGGCACTGCCATGGATATGAATGATCTTTAGGTGCAGACAAGACTCCCGTACAAAAAGCATCCTAAAAAAGATAGTACTGAACTTCTTTTCTTCATAGTGGTGAGTGAAGCTGGCTATTTTAGTTACCATTAGTATTCATGTTTTGAAATGACCCTGGGTTTTGATTTGTGACAAGAATCACTTGATACCAGGAGAAATACAGGCACAGAGAAGTGCAAGGGCTGAGGCCACGGCAGGAGCCTACGGAAGCTCAAGATCTTTCTGTGGCTCATCTCCCATCTTTCTCAGCACAGGGAACCTGGTCCATACTGAGTGCAGAGGACTTGTGTGCCCCTGAGCTCACGCACAGTGGGGATCCTGGATATAAGGCAGGTATGCCTGGACTGTGAGGACTCTGGAGTCCAGCACTGAGGACAGGACAGCTCGCAAGGGAGCCACAGTTGGGTCACAGGACCATGGGAAGACAATGAGGGTGGATGAAAGGGACTGAGGCCTAAAGACATGAGTGGCCTCCTGAGATCATACAACACAACAGAAAAACTGAATCATGCCTAAATTATTTCCCCAATGCAGATAGAAAAACAGGAGTATTAAAAGGAAACATTTTCCATGTCCTGTTACTCATTTGTGAGAGCATTTTCCCCTTGAAAGAGCAGCCAGTGATAAATCTTTCTTTTAAACTATACAATAGTTTTATATATAAATTTCTGGAAATTTGATCTGGAAATAGCCCCCCCAAAAATGAACATATTCATTAATATACAGAAAATTACTTTGGACGCAGGTCTAACAAAGGTTCTGTCTGCATAACAAGAAATGAAAACCTCTGGACCCTCTGTTTTCAGCCCTGAGTCTAGCCCCATCCTGGATGTGAGTGTTAACGAGGTGGTGGGTGTGCACCACAATCTCTCTGGTCTCTGGGTGGTCTCTGTGCACCAGGCACTTTCTCTCACATGTGCGTATGTGACCATGGAGGCTTATACCACTGCTGCCCATTCCAGAGATGTGGGCTCTTATCAAGTCTCCCACAACCCTGTTTTACGGTCAGAGGAAAGTAGGCACAGAGGAAATGTGCCCAGGATGCTACATCCTGTTACTGGATTTGGATCCAGTTAAAGCTTCCCTGGTGGCTCAGTTGGTAAAGAATCTGCCTGCAGTGCAGCAGACCAAGGTTCAATCCCTGGGTTGGAAACATCCCCTGGAGAAGAGGGAGGTTCAGTATTCTTGCCTAGAAAATTCCCTGGACAAAGGAGCCTGGTGGGCTACAGTCCCTAGGGTTGCAAAGAATTGGACACTAAACGACTAACCCTTTCACACTTTCAAGGTTACTTCAGAGGGCATCCTTCTAACCCTCAGGATAGAGTGCCACTCTGAGGAGTGCAACTCTTTTCATTATTAGAAAAACAGTGCAGATATGTATACCCAAGCCCCTTCACTGTTCACCTGAGACTATCACAAACTTGTTAATTGGCTATACCCCAATACAAAATGTTCTGGCTGTTAAAAAATAAAACAACAACAACAACGGCGAAAGAAAAACAAATGCATATGGTTCTATAATACTGGTATTAAACAAGAAGCCTGGGTAATTTATTGGCCATGTCACAGGTTGTTTGTTACTTGCCTTAAGGTTAACACGTCAGACCCACATGAGATGCCTGCTTTCTGTTTCTCCCAAGGAGAAAGACAGGTTTGACCTCAAGGAGAATGGTCTGGACCCATGACCTTTCCTTTCATGGCTACAGTACTCTTCTCTCCCCCTCATCCTCATCCCAGGCCACCAGGGGGCATACAGAATCAGCTATTTACCTTGAAGGTTTAAGGCTCCAATTTTAAGAGTATAAGTATTAGCCCAGTATCAGCTGGGGACATAGTAACTCAAACATCAGGGCCCTGAATGTCCCAGTTGCATTTCAAAGATCAGCTCATCCATGGGCCTTTTGGTCTTGAGAAATAGCACCCTTTTCTGTGGATTCTAGGATCATGGTTTGCTTTCAAGTAGAAACATTGGTGATCTGGAAATAGCCCCCAAAATGAACATATCCCAAAAAAAACTTAAGGTCTCAAGTTCTGCGATAACAAGAAATGAAAACCTCTGGACCCTCTGTTTTCAGCCCTGAGTCTAGCCCCATCCTGGATGTGAGTGTTAAGGAGGTGGTGGGTGTGCACCACAATCTCTCTGGTCTCTGGGTGGTCTCTGTGCACCAGGCACTTTCTCTCACATGTGCGTATGTGACCATGGAGGCTTATACCACTGCTGCCCATTCCAGAGATGTGGGCTCTTATCAAGTCTCCCACAACCCTGTTTTACGGTCAGAGGAAAGTAGGCACAGAGGAAATGTGCCCAGGATGCTACATCCTGTTACTGGATTTGGATCCAGTTAAAGCTTCCCTGGTGGCTCAGTTGGTAAAGAATCTGCCTGCAGTGCAGCAGACCAAGGTTCAATCCCTGGGTTGGAAACATCCCCTGGAGAAGAGGGAGGTTCAGTATTCTTGCCTAGAAAATTCCCTGGACAAAGGAGCCTGGTGGGCTACAGTCCCTAGGGTTGCAAAGAATTGGACACTAAACGACTAACCCTTTCACACTTTCAAGGTTACTTCAGAGGGCATCCTTCTAACCCTCAGGATAGAGTGCCACTCTGAGGAGTGCAACTCTTTTCATTATTAGAAAAACAGTGCAGATATGTATACCCAAGCCCCTTCACTGTTCACCTGAGACTATCACAAACTTGTTAATTGGCTATACCCCAATACAAAATGTTCTGGCTGTTAAAAAATAAAACAACAACAACAACGGCGAAAGAAAAACAAATGCATATGGTTCTATAATACTGGTATTAAACAAGAAGCCTGGGTAATTTATTGGCCATGTCACAGGTTGTTTGTTACTTGCCTTAAGGTTAACACGTCAGACCCACATGAGATGCCTGCTTTCTGTTTCTCCCAAGGAGAAAGACAGGTTTGACCTCAAGGAGAATGGTCTGGACCCATGACCTTTCCTTTCATGGCTACAGTACTCTTCTCTCCCCCTCATCCTCATCCCAGGCCACCAGGGGGCATACAGAATCAGCTATTTACCTTGAAGGTTTAAGGCTCCAATTTTAAGAGTATAAGTATTAGCCCAGTATCAGCTGGGGACATAGTAACTCAAACATCAGGGCCCTGAATGTCCCAGTTGCATTTCAAAGATCAGCTCATCCATGGGCCTTTTGGTCTTGAGAAATAGCACCCTTTTCTGTGGATTCTAGGATCATGGTTTGCTTTCAAGTAGAAACTGTTATCTTTATTCCAGACTTCCTGCTGCAGAATCACTCAGACCTAGATGTTCCCTTTGGGGACCCTCATTGAGCCTCCCTTTCATTTGCTCTCTTTTCTCTCTTTTGCTTTTTCTGGTTGCTGTCTTAAGTCTCTCTCATTTATTATTTTCTAAGATTCACCTAAGTGGCTACTACATGAGACTCCAAGAGCTACACCAGGATCCATACTTATCCCTTGCTTACTGTACTGGTCAGGGTTCAGTTAAGTGAGAATAATTCATTCTATCTGATTTAAGCAGAAAGAGACCTATTCCAAGGTAGCCAATGTCGTACAGATTGATTGGAGGGCTAAAGAAACAAAGCCATGTCACAGACCTGTGTGGACAAGGAAACCACTGCCTCTGGCAGGATCAGAATGAGAAAGCTGCCTGCCTACCGGAAGCCAGTGTCCCCTCCACCTTCAGAATTATGCCACCTCCTCTGTGACTTGCACCTTGTTTCTTGAGAGCAGTGACATTAGGACCTCTGTTACAACTGGCATAGGGAAAACAAGCGTACCACAGCTGTGCTTACTGGTAGAGACAGCAGAAACACAGCTCTTGCCTCACAATCATTTACTTCTGTCTTCCATATTTGATATACAGCATCTGATTGGCATAATCTAAACCACAAATCTGGAACCCTAGCTGCAAGAGAGTCTGGAAAATATAGGTTTTTAACTTTTTGGTCTAGAAAGAAATTTGAGTAGCTATTAAGTGAGCCAACACAAACGTCTGCTGTGTTGCTGCTCATGAGGCTGGTTCACTAATTCCTGGTCTACATTTCCAGGTTCTCACTTCTCTTTTGGGAATCACGAATGCCTGATAACCTCTTTCTTTTCAGTCACTGACCCCAGCTAGAGAGGAGTTATGTCACTCAACCAGTATTTACTAAGTCCCTACCATGTGTGCTCCCTTGGCTATTTCCTTGTCTCATGACTCTCCAATCTGTCTCCAGCTTTCACCCTGACCTTTCTCTAGAACTCCAGCCCTGAATTATTAACTGTCATCCTTGATATCTCCTCAAGAATATCTTGCTCAAAATAAATATATCCTCAGGAAACAGCCCCTCTCCCCACTCTTGAAACCAACTCTTTGTCCCAAGATTTCTGGTTGGTGGTGTTTAAATTGGTACACACCCAAAGTAGAAACTGTTATCTTTATTCCAGACTTCCTGCTGCAGAATCACTCAGACCTAGATGTTCCTTTGGGGACCCTCATTGAGCCTCCCTTTCATTTGCTCTCTTTTCTCTCTTTTGCTTTTTCTGGTTGCTGTCTTAAGTCTCTCTCATTTATTATTTTCTAAGATTCACCTAAGTGGCTACTACATGAGACTCCAAGAGCTACACCAGGATCCATACTTATCCCTTGCTTACTGTACTGGTCAGGGTTCAGTTAAGTGAGAATAATTCATTCTATCTGATTTAAGCAGAAAGAGACCTATTCCAAGGTAGCCAATGTCGTACAGATTGATTGGAGGGCTAAAGAAACAAAGCCATGTCACAGACCTGTGTGGACAAGGAAACCACTGCCTCTGGCAGGATCAGAATGAGAAAGCTGCCTGCCTACCGGAAGCCAGTGTCCCCTCCACCTTCAGAATTATGCCACCTCCTCTGTGACTTGCACCTTGTTTCTTGAGAGCAGTGACATTAGGACCTCTGTTACAACTGGCATAGGGAAAACAAGCGTACCACAGCTGTGCTTACTGGTAGAGACAGCAGAAACACAGCTCTTGCCTCACAATCATTTACTTCTGTCTTCCATATTTGATATACAGCATCTGATTGGCATAATCTAAACCACAAATCTGGAACCCTAGCTGCAAGAGAGTCTGGAAAATATAGGTTTTTAACTTTTTGGTCTAGAAAGAAATTTGAGTAGCTATTAAGTGAGCCAACACAAACGTCTGCTGTGTTGCTGCTCATGAGGCTGGTTCACTAATTCCTGGTCTACATTTCCAGGTTCTCACTTCTCTTTTGGGAATCACGAATGCCTGATAACCTCTTTCTTTTCAGTCACTGACCCCAGCTAGAGAGGAGTTATGTCACTCAACCAGTATTTACTAAGTCCCTACCATGTGTGCTCCCTTGGCTATTTCCTTGTCTCATGACTCTCCAATCTGTCTCCAGCTTTCACCCTGACCTTTCTCTAGAACTCCAGCCCTGAATTATTAACTGTCATCCTTGATATCTCCTCAAGAATATCTTGCTCAAAATAAATATATCCTCAGGAAACAGCCCCTCTCCCCACTCTTGAAACCAACTCTTTGTCCCAAGATTTCTGGTTGGTGGTGTTTAAATTGGTACACACCCAAAGTCAGCTGAGTTCCTCTGTCTTTACTCCCCACTTCCATCACTGCTTGCTGCATTTCCATGCTGTCATCCAATCCTTACTTCTTTCTTCTCTCCCTTCCATTTTCCTGGTTTTCGCCTTCATTATCTTTCAGCTCCCTTTTCACAGCCTTTGTGGTAGACTATATTTTCCAGAGATGATCCCAACCGTATCTCTCTTCCCACACACTGACTGGCCTGAGTGACTCATAACTACTAGGAAGCAGCAGAAGTGACTTCCAAGGCTAGATCTGTAAAGATCAAGTGGTTTGCACCTGGATCTCTTGGACTGCTTGCTTTCCAGATTCTCCCCCTTGGAACATTCCCTCTTGGAACATAGCATGAGAAGACCAAGCCACATAAAAGGCTCCCTAACAGGGCCTCTGATCAACAGTCCCAGCTGAGAGCAGTCTTTGGCTCATCCCAGTCCGGGAGCCAACATGTAAATGAAGAAGCCTGGGGGTGATTCTTGCCCCAGGGCAAGAATTTCAGTCAGCCAACTGAGGTCCAGACATCATGGAGCAGAGGAAAGTCATCTTTTCTATGCTCTGACCAAATTCTTGACCCAGAAAACCCATAAGCACAGCAAAACAGCTATTGCTTTACTTCACTAAGTATAGGGTGGTTTGTTCTATTGTACAGCAATAGGTAAACAGCCCTCAAACCCATACTGTATATCATCTTATGATTAGCTTGCTAAAATACCGAGCAGCTCATATTTTTACCTTGCTCAAGAAACTGAAATGTCTCCCCACTGAATATGCAACGAACTGTATGTTCTCCAGGCTTACATTCAAGGCACAGACACTTCTGAATCTTCGTGCCTTATCATTCACTTTAACTCACTACCCACCGTTCAGCGCTTACCAGTTACGCTTCACCTATGTGTGCTCCCTTGGCTATTTCCTTGTCTCATGACTCTCCAATCTGTCTCCAGCTTTCACCCTGACCTTTCTCTAGAACTCCAGCCCTGAATTATTAACTGTCATCCTTGATATCTCCTCAAGAATATCTTGCTCAAAATAAATATATCCTCAGGAAACAGCCCCTCTCCCCACTCTTGAAACCAACTCTTTGTCCCAAGATTTCTGGTTGGTGGTGTTTAAATTGGTACACACCCAAAGTCAGCTGAGTTCCTCTGTCTTTACTCCCCACTTCCATCACTGCTTGCTGCATTTCCATGCTGTCATCCAATCCTTACTTCTTTCTTCTCTCCCTTCCATTTTCCTGGTTTTCGCCTTCATTATCTTTCAGCTCCCTTTTCACAGCCTTTGTGGTAGACTATATTTTCCAGAGATGATCCCAACCGTATCTCTCTTCCCACACACTGACTGGCCTGAGTGACTCATAACTACTAGGAAGCAGCAGAAGTGACTTCCAAGGCTAGATCTGTAAAGATCAAGTGGTTTGCACCTGGATCTCTTGGACTGCTTGCTTTCCAGATTCTCCCCCTTGGAACATTCCCTCTTGGAACATAGCATGAGAAGACCAAGCCACATAAAAGGCTCCCTAACAGGGCCTCTGATCAACAGTCCCAGCTGAGAGCAGTCTTTGGCTCATCCCAGTCCGGGAGCCAACATGTAAATGAAGAAGCCTGGGGGTGATTCTTGCCCCAGGGCAAGAATTTCAGTCAGCCAACTGAGGTCCAGACATCATGGAGCAGAGGAAAGTCATCTTTTCTATGCTCTGACCAAATTCTTGACCCAGAAAACCCATAAGCACAGCAAAACAGCTATTGCTTTACTTCACTAAGTATAGGGTGGTTTGTTCTATTGTACAGCAATAGGTAAACAGCCCTCAAACCCATACTGTATATCATCTTATGATTAGCTTGCTAAAATACCGAGCAGCTCATATTTTTACCTTGCTCAAGAAACTGAAATGTCTCCCCACTGAATATGCAACGAACTGTATGTTCTCCAGGCTTACATTCAAGGCACAGACACTTCTGAATCTTCGTGCCTTATCATTCACTTTAACTCACTACCCACCGTTCACGCCAGTCTTACCAGATAGTAACGCTTCACCTGGGCCATGCCTGAACCTTTTTTACCTCAATGAATTTTCAGAAGCGTTGTCGTTTGTTTGGAATCTTAATTATCTATATCCAGGAAACTCCTACTTACCCTTCCTTAAAGCCAGTTCAAATCTCTCATCCTCTAAGACTGCTGTACAGTGTGGTGCCAATAGTGGCTATATACACGTAAAATTAAACTGCTTAAAGTGAAAGTTCATTTTCTCAGTCTTACTAGCCACATCCTACTGGACAGCACTGCTCTACGAAGCCTCTTAACTGTATCTTTTCCAATTACTTTCTCCTTTCCTACAGAATTCCCTTTCCTACAGAATTATTTATTTGTGTCTTTGTGACTTCATAGGCTTTATCTAGTTGTTTCCAGCAGGGATTAGTCTTCATTGTGATGCGGGGGCTTCTAACTGCAGTGGCTTCTATTGCAGAACACAGGCTCTAGGTGTGTGGGCTTCAGTAGCTTCAGCATGTGGGCTCAGTAGTTGTGATGCTCTGTGGCCTGTGGGATCCTCCTGGACCAGGGATCAAACCCATGTCCCCTGTATTGGGAGGCAGATTCTTAACCACTAAACCACCAGGGAAGTCCTGCTATAGAATTTTGAACTGCAGTGTTTGCAATTTTGATCTGAATGACATTTTGAAGGTCATATAATCCAATAGAGTAGAATTATACATGTATCTTGGTTTTCCACTGTTCTAGGGCATTGCTCTGTGTATGGCAGGTGGGCTCAAACAGTTCTTGAGCTGCAAGGAAGCAACAATGGATGTATCTGTCCTAAGAGGTTAAACCTAAGGGCTAAATGACCTCTTAGGATATTTTCTAGTAAAAGACTGAACAAACAACAGATCCTATGTCTTCTACAACACATAATCTCCCTCAAGGGCTGTTTCTCAAAACAGAAATGATTTGGGAGGAGGGTTTCCTGGGAGGGGCATCTAGATATAGCCTGCTGACTACTAGGTTTTTTTTCTATTGTACAGCAATAGGTAAACAGCCCTCAAACCCATACTGTATATCATCTTATGATTAGCTTGCTAAAATACCGAGCAGCTCATATTTTACCTTGCTCAAGAAACTGAAATGTCTCCCACTGAATATGCAACGAACTGTATGTTCTCCAGGCTTACATTCAAGGCACAGACACTTCTGAATCTTCGTGCCTTATCATTCACTTTAACTCACTACCCACCGTTCACGCCAGTCTTACCAGATAGTAACGCTTCACCTGGGCCATGCCTGAACCTTTTTTACCTCAATGAATTTTCAGAAGCGTTGTCGTTTGTTTGGAATCTTAATTATCTATATCCAGGAAACTCCTACTTACCCTTCCTTAAAGCCAGTTCAAATCTCTCATCCTCTAAGACTGCTGTACAGTGTGGTGCCAATAGTGGCTATATACACGTAAAATTAAACTGCTTAAAGTGAAAGTTCATTTTCTCAGTCTTACTAGCCACATCCTACTGGACAGCACTGCTCTACGAAGCCTCTTAACTGTATCTTTTCCAATTACTTTCTCCTTTCCTACAGAATTCCCTTTCCTACAGAATTATTTATTTGTGTCTTTGTGACTTCATAGGCTTTATCTAGTTGTTTCCAGCAGGGATTAGTCTTCATTGTGATGCGGGGGCTTCTAACTGCAGTGGCTTCTATTGCAGAACACAGGCTCTAGGTGTGTGGGCTTCAGTAGCTTCAGCATGTGGGCTCAGTAGTTGTGATGCTCTGTGGCCTGTGGGATCCTCCTGGACCAGGGATCAAACCCATGTCCCCTGTATTGGGAGGCAGATTCTTAACCACTAAACCACCAGGGAAGTCCTGCTATAGAATTTTGAACTGCAGTGTTTGCAATTTTGATCTGAATGACATTTTGAAGGTCATATAATCCAATAGAGTAGAATTATACATGTATCTTGGTTTTCCACTGTTCTAGGGCATTGCTCTGTGTATGGCAGGTGGGCTCAAACAGTTCTTGAGCTGCAAGGAAGCAACAATGGATGTATCTGTCCTAAGAGGTTAAACCTAAGGGCTAAATGACCTCTTAGGATATTTTCTAGTAAAAGACTGAACAAACAACAGATCCTATGTCTTCTACAACACATAATCTCCCTCAAGGGCTGTTTCTCAAAACAGAAATGATTTGGGAGGAGGGTTTCCTGGGAGGGGCATCTAGATATAGCCTGCTGACTACTGTAGGGATTTAATTATTTTGGAATGCATGTGTTTTGTCTCAAGGATGCCAATTTTTGCCCAGTCCTCATGACACCTTAACTTACATGTCAGCTCTACGTCCCATCAAACAAGGAGGAATTTCCTTCACACTGTTCCTTCTCTGACCAAGGAGGACATGGTAAAAACCAATTACCAGAAGAAATTCTATTCAGTTTAACCTAATTTTTATTCACTCTATTCAGTCCCCAAATTATTTAATTCATACAAATTAGACATATAATACTAAACTCTAAAATCATATCCTGTGTAATAAGATACTTTTTCATGCGTGTGTTTATGTAGAGAGAGAGAGAGATTTTAAGTCTAATCATTTAAGTGTTCACTCCCCATTATAACCTGGTGATGAGGGCTGTGATAGACTCACTATGTTTAGAACACAACCTTCCACAAGGCCCAGAAGAGAAAAGCTTTGACAGTGTTTATATATGACACTGTGTTCGTGTTAATAAGCATTGATTGTTACCATTTCCCTTCCCTCATTATCATAGAGTGAAATGCCTATTAAACCTGGAACATTTTCAAGGTTAATATTTACTTAATCTGAACATTCAGTTTTAACAGCAAAACCTGGACTCTGTACAGAAGCAGTTGTGCAGTTACTCAATAACTTTACTTGTATCCAACAATAGTACGTGGGAATCTATTTATCTGTTCCTGGAACAGATAATGAAAATTAGGGCAGTGCTGCCTGTTGAATCCTGTTGGGCCACTCTCCAAACTTGGTTGTCCCTTTAGAAGAGGTATGATTTCACCCACTGTGGCGATATTTTATGCTTATTTAGATAGGAGTTTTCTTTTTTAAATTTGGGCCTCTTTTTTTTTTTTTTAATAAGTGAAAAAAATCTGTTTTAGATCATCTCTTATTGGTGTTTTATTTATTTATTTTCATCTTTATTCTTTGGCCTGTGTGGGTC
Organism: Tragulus kanchil; assembly: GCA_022376925.1. Lineage (NCBI taxonomy): Eukaryota > Metazoa > Chordata > Mammalia > Artiodactyla > Tragulidae > Tragulus > Tragulus kanchil. The sequence continues at coordinate 267,581,145 of JAIOJX010000026.1, read as the reverse complement.
TCCCATTGCAGTGGCCTCTCTCGTTGCAGAGCACTGGCTCTGGGCACATGTGCTCCAGAGCCCTGGCTTGTAATTGGACACGCCGATCCAGCAGCACATGGGATCTTCCCCGGCCAGGAATCAAACTAGTGCCCCCTGCACTGCAAGGTGGACTCTTCACCCACTGGACCACCAGGGAAGCCGGGTAGGATGGGTTTTTATGATGCAGAAAGCATTCATTTTTCTTGATTGTTTAAGAAGGTGCCCTCAGGCCTTAGCACTATTTATGCAGCACTTTAGGGAGACGTTTTTGGGCCTGACATGTCCCTGCGCAGTCCACATAGCAGGCTGTCACCCTCCCCCACTCCTGTGTGCTTGCTGAGGGCAAGTCAGCCTTGTCTGTCTTTACTAGGGAGCTTCTGTCAAGTGAGCCATGCCCTGAGCTCCCATCCTAACGGCAGGAGAGAGTTTTAATAGCTTTCCAAATAATTTGCCCTCATGTTGGTATTACTCGTCAGACATCAACAACTTCAGAATACGATGACTTAGATTTAAGTCTGAAAAGGAAAAGCTATATAAAATACTTGTGTATTTTGTTCTCTACAAACCTAATTAACAACTGACAAAAATATATGTTGCTCTTTTCTCTTGGCATAACATATAGAGTTAACATTCTTCTAAAAACAATATATGGACATATGAAGTTCTTTAACCTTATTTCAGTCACAAAATAGTAAGAGGTCCAGCCCTCTGTGCATGCACATAGCCATAGCTGTGTGACCCTGGGCAAAGTTCTTGACCACTCTGGGCCCTGTGTAATAAGTGGCAATTATTTTTATTTTGCTTCTGTTCTTTTTTTTTCTTCTTTCATGTTAATAGCACATAGTAATAATACTTTTTTTCATGTTAAATATGAGGGTTTTAAAATAAGTTTAAATTGGGCAAAAATACATAACTAAAAGTGACCATCTTAATCATTTTAAGTGTACAGTTTAGTAGTGTTAAGTAGATTCATAATGTTCTGCAACCAATCTTCAGAATGTTTTAATCTTTCAAAACTAAAACTCTATACCCAAGAAACAACAACTCCCCGTTTTCCCAGTTTTGGCAACTATCATTCTGCTTTCTCTATGAATTTGCCTGCTTTAGATATCACATATAAGTGGAATCAAACAATATTTCCTTTTTGTGGCATAATGTCAAGTTTCATCCATGTTGTTGGATGTATCGGATTTCTTTCCCTTTTGAATATGAAGCCATGACACTTAAAAAAAGGAAACCTTATTTCTAAAAGTAGATAAGATCATAAACTTTTAGAGTAGAAATAGACCTTGAAATCCAATCTACTATTTTACAGAGGCTGAATGGCCAGAGAAGTTAAGCGACTCATGCAAGGTCAGTAGCAGCACTATTTATGCAGCACTTTAGGGAGACGTTTTGGGCCTGACATGTCCCTGCGCAGTCCACATAGCAGGCTGTCACCCTCCCCACTCCTGTGTGCTTGCTGAGGGCAAGTCAGCCTTGTCTGTCTTTACTAGGAGCTTCTGTCAAGTGAGCCATGCCCTGAGCTCCCATCCTAACGGCACGAGAGAGTTTTAATAGCTTTCCAAATAATTTGCCCTCATGTTGGTATTACTCGTCAGACATCAACAACTTCAGAATACGATGACTTAGATTTAAGTCTGAAAAGGAAAAGCTATATAAAATACTTGTGTATTTTGTTCTCTACAAACCTAATTAACAACTGACAAAAATATATGTTGCTCTTTTCTCTTGGCATAACATATAGAGTTAACATTCTTCTAAAAACAATATATGGACATATGAAGTTCTTTAACCTTATTTCAGTCACAAAATAGTAAGAGGTCCAGCCCTCTGTGCATGCACATAGCCATAGCTGTGTGACCCTGGGCAAAGTTCTTGACCACTCTGGGCCCTGTGTAATAAGTGGCAATTATTTTTATTTTGCTTCTGTTCTTTTTTTTTCTTCTTTCATGTTAATAGCACATAGTAATAATACTTTTTTTCATGTTAAATATGAGGGTTTTAAAATAAGTTTAAATTGGGCAAAAATACATAACTAAAAGTGACCATCTTAATCATTTTAAGTGTACAGTTTAGTAGTGTTAAGTAGATTCATAATGTTCTGCAACCAATCTTCAGAATGTTTTAATCTTTCAAAACTAAAACTCTATACCCAAGAAACAACAACTCCCCGTTTTCCCAGTTTTGGCAACTATCATTCTGCTTTCTCTATGAATTTGCCTGCTTTAGATATCACATATAAGTGGAATCAAACAATATTTCCTTTTTGTGGCATAATGTCAAGTTTCATCCATGTTGTTGGATGTATCGGATTTCTTTCCCTTTTGAATATGAAGCCATGACACTTAAAAAAAAAAAAGGGAAACCTTATTTCTAAAAGTAGATAAGATCATAAACTTTTAGAGTAGAAATAGACCTTGAAATCCAATCTACTATTTTACAGAGGCTGAAGCTGAGGCCCAGAGAAGTTAAGCGACTCATGCAAGGTCAGTCAGCAGTTTCCTGTAGGAGTCTGGGTCAGAACTCAGACTCTTGGGACTTTTAGTCCACGTACTTTCCCTACCATAGGGGATTTGCGTGTGTGCTCAGTCATGTCTGACTCTTTGCAACCCCATGGACTGAAGACTGTCCGTGGGATTTTTCAGGCAAGAATACTGGAACAGGTTGCCATTTCCTCCTCCAGGGGATCTTCCCAACCTGGGGATTGAACCCAGGTCTCTTGCACTGGCAGGCAGATTCTTTACCACTGAGTCACTGGGGCTCCCATCATAGGGGATGAAGGGCTGCATTTCAGTGTATTCTAAAACAAGGGTTACGGGGTTTAAAATAACACTAGGTTTAAGTTGGGACTTCCCAGTGACTGAGACTGTGAGCTCCCAGTACAGGGTCCCGGATTCCATCCCTTGTCAGGGAACTAGCTCCCTCCTGCTCCAACTAAGAGTGGGCATGCCTCAGGGAAGGTTGAAGATCTCATGTGCTGCAACTAGGACCCGGCACAGCCAAATAAACCAACAATCAAAATCAGTTGTGCTGGAAAACAAGGTATGGCTCTGGGGCTGTGTGGCAGAGTCAGGGGAAGAGATTACCGTCTGTGAGGGATGGGAGAGGAGGAGCAGAAAGACTGGCATGGGGAGAGGGCAGAAAACTGGGAGAAGGGAGGAGTGCAGGGAGAGAGGAGAGACAGAAGTGGTAAGGAAAGAGAGGAGCCAGATGATGGCCTAAGACCCAGGCTTGAGCAGAGGATAGGGAATCCAGCCTGCAAAGACCTCTGCCCTACAGCAGCCAAACCACCTGACTTCAGGCCCACCACCTTGACTCAGCTAAGTTTAGTGAGAAATCATGGAGTCCTTGATTGTCCCCACAGTCACCTGTAGACAGATGTTTCAAATAACTGAATATAGAACAAAGGCTTTAAGTTTTAAATTGCAAACGTTTAGTTTGGGTTAAGTTGACTGACATGGTGCCCACATAAGCATAATCAACGAATCCCTCAACAAGTGATTTCATCACAAACTTTCCAGTTTAAGAGTAGAAGAAGCAAGTTGTCAGGATGGCTAAAAAGGCAGGTATTACTGCTGGTAAGCGAAGGAGTGGGGAAATTGTGTGTCTCTGCATTGCAGTCGGCCTCAAATGCCTGCAGTTGCTGTGGGCCTGGGTATTTAAATGGAAGCAGGTCTGCCTTGACTAGAACAATAAGTATGGACCCAGAGGTTCATAGGATTTATGAAGATTTTACTTTTTCAACCCAGTTAATTCCTTTACTAGGAAACTTTTTCCCAGGTGATTCGTAAATAGCAGATCAGGCAACATGTTCCATAATAGCTATGTTTTCTAGATACCCAGAACGCATTCGTGCATACCCTGGGAACTCTAATTGGATGTTCATTTATTCTGAGAGTCTTTGTTTTCCAAGAACTAATTCTTCAAAGACTTGCACAAAAGAGCAGAAGCCACCTTTGCACTGGACACAATTTTCTTTCTCTCCCAGGCTCCAACTCCTGGCTGGCTAGAAAGCTACCAGGCTCATTTCCATATCAAACAAAGAGAAGGCAGGAAAATACTCCCCTGATCGACATAAAAAGACACATTACAGGAGATTGTCTAAGAACTTGTTTTTACAGCCAAAATTAGCAAATTATTCACAGTAATAGGTGAGTCAGATGACAATAGTGTTTAAGAGAACAAAGCCGCTCGTCAGGACTCCGACCTGAAATCCGCCCCACAGCGGGTCCCCAGCTGCCAGAACATCTCGCACACAGACAGCCAAGAGGCTGTAAAAAAGAAAAAGAGGCAGCCAGGAAGTCTGCCACCTACCCAGATGCAGCTACCAGAAAATGCATTCCAGGGCCTCCTGCAGCTGCTCAGAAGGCTCCGTGGGTGGCCACCGTGTTAACGTGGGGCACACGTGGCTCCCATCTCGATAGGAGTCCCAGAATGGGTGCCTTGACTCAGCTAAGTTTAGTGAGAAATCATGGAGTCCTTGATTGTCCCCACAGTCACCTGTAGACAGATGTTTCAAATAACTGAATATAGAACAAAGGCTTTAAGTTTTAAATTGCAAACGTTTAGTTTGGGTTAAGTTGACTGACATGGTGCCCACATAAGCATAATCAACGAATCCCTCAACAAGTGATTTCATCACAAACTTTCCAGTTTAAGAGTAGAAGAAGCAAGTTGTCAGGATGGCTAAAAGGCAGGTATTACTGCTGGTAAGCGAAGGAGTGGGAAATTGTGTGTCTCTGCATTGCAGTCGGCCTCAAATGCCTGCAGTTGCTGTGGGCCTGGGTATTTAAATGGAAGCAGGTCTGCCTTGACTAGAACAATAAGTATGGACCCAGAGGTTCATAGGATTTATGAAGATTTTACTTTTTCAACCCAGTTAATTCCTTTACTAGGAAACTTTTTCCCAGGTGATTCGTAAATAGCAGATCAGGCAACATGTTCCATAATAGCTATGTTTTCTAGATACCCAGAACGCATTCGTGCATACCCTGGGAACTCTAATTGGATGTTCATTTATTCTGAGAGTCTTTGTTTTCCAAGAACTAATTCTTCAAAGACTTGCACAAAAGAGCAGAAGCCACCTTTGCACTGGACACAATTTTCTTTCTCTCCCAGGCTCCAACTCCTGGCTGGCTAGAAAGCTACCAGGCTCATTTCCATATCAAACAAAGAGAAGGCAGGAAAATACTCCCCTGATCGACATAAAAAGACACATTACAGGAGATTGTCTAAGAACTTGTTTTTACAGCCAAAATTAGCAAATTATTCACAGTAATAGGTGAGTCAGATGACAATAGTGTTTAAGAGAACAAAGCCGCTCGTCAGGACTCCGACCTGAAATCCGCCCCACAGCGGGTCCCCAGCTGCCAGAACATCTCGCACACAGACAGCCAAGAGGCTGTAAAAAAGAAAAAGAGGCAGCCAGGAAGTCTGCCACCTACCCAGATGCAGCTACCAGAAAATGCATTCCAGGGCCCACTCCTGCAGCTGCTCAGAAGGCTCCGTGGGTGGCCACCGTGTTAACGTGGGGGCACACGTGGCTCCCATCTCGATAGGAGTTCCAGGGAAACCAGGAAGCCTGACGCCCCATATCTGTTTCCTTTCTTGATCTGAAACTCTTTGGAGGTTTTTGAGACTTTCAGTGGAAACTTGAGCTGCCAGCTGCCAAGTATAAGTGCTAGATTTCCTGCACTTAATCAATACCAATTTAGTAACCTTTTGGAAAAGCGTAACCCATGCCGCGTTGCAGGGTGATGAAAACACACTTAGCACCTTTGTGGATGAGATTTGTCCCAGAGACAGCTCATCTCCTGGTAAGTCAGTGTTGGCCATCTGGGACTCAGTGAGCCTTCTTGCGAGGCGGTGGTAAAAGATTAAATAGGTCTTGAAATCCTACCTGGGAACTGGGGCTTCCAGAAGCGGAGGAAAGTCTTAAGGCAGGACTCAAGATCCATTTGTGGGCACCTGGGCGAAGACTTGCAGAGGCAACATCCTCGAGGAGCTCAGTCGAATGAGCAAATAGGGAATTTAATGAAATCAAGCACTTAACAGTTGGCAGCTGGCGGCTCAGGTTTCCACCCAAAGACTTCAAAATCTCCAAGAGCTTCAGGTCATCTACTTCCCTCTGCTTTAGGACATCCCTCCCTCCCCTCGTAATCAACAAGGACCTGTCTAGTGTCCTGGCCTCTCAGGGACATGTCCTTCGCCAGGTGACAGCTAGCGCATCTCATAAACTTCCTCTTACCTTCATTTAGGAACTCTTGAAGATAACAGCTCAACGCAGAGCGCCTCCAGGTACTGGCTCAAAGGTGCTCCACTCTGGATGCAGCTGAGAATCGTTTAGGAAACTAGTCAAGATACTCAGGCCCCCGCACGCTTCAAACTTAGACACGCTAAACAGATGAAGGGGGGGGCCAAAGCCGCTCGTCAGGACTCCGACCTGAAATCCGCCCCACAGCGGGTCCCCAGCTGCCAGAACATCTGCACACAGACAGCCAAGAGGCTGTAAAAAAGAAAAAGAGGCAGCCAGGAAGTCTGCCACCTACCCAGATGCAGCTACCAGAAAATGCATTCCAGGGCCCACTCCTGCAGCTGCTCAGAAGGCTCCGTGGGTGGCCACCGTGTTAACGTGGGGGCACACGTGGCTCCCATCTCGATAGGAGTTCCAGGGAAACCAGGAAGCCTGACGCCCCATATCTGTTTCCTTTCTTGATCTGAAACTCTTTGGAGGTTTTTGAGACTTTCAGTGGAAACTTGAGCTGCCAGCTGCCAAGTATAAGTGCTAGATTTCCTGCACTTAATCAATACCAATTTAGTAACCTTTTGGAAAAGCGTAACCCATGCCGCGTTGCAGGGTGATGAAAACACACTTAGCACCTTTGTGGATGAGATTTGTCCCAGAGACAGCTCATCTCCTGGTAAGTCAGTGTTGGCCATCTGGGACTCAGTGAGCCTTCTTGCGGCGGTGGTAAAGATTAAATAGGTCTTGAAATCCTACCTGGGAACTGGGGCTTCCAGAAGCGGAGGAAAGTCTTAAGGCAGGACTCAAGATCCATTTGTGGGCACCTGGGCGAAGACTTGCAGAGGCAACATCCTCGAGGAGCTCAGTCGAATGAGCAAATAGGGAATTTAATGAAATCAAGCACTTAACAGTTGGCAGCTGGCGGCTCAGGTTTCCACCCAAAGACTTCAAAATCTCCAAGAGCTTCAGGTCATCTACTTCCCTCTGCTTTAGGACATCCCTCCCTCCCCTCGTAATCAACAAGGACCTGTCTAGTGTCCTGGCCTCTCAGGGACATGTCCTTCGCCAGGTGACAGCTAGCGCATCTCATAAACTTCCTCTTACCTTCATTTAGGAACTCTTGAAGATAACAGCTCAACGCAGAGCGCCTCCAGGTACTGGCTCAAAGGTGCTCCACTCTGGATGCAGCTGAGAATCGTTTAGGAAACTAGTCAAGATACTCAGGCCCCGCCCAGACACGCTAAATCAGAATCTGTGAGGCTCAAGCATTGGCATTTTAAAGAAACATTTTATTTCAAAATAATTACAGCTTCACAGGACATTGTAAAAACAGTGCAGAGATGCCCCGAGTACCCCGCATCCTGTGATTACATAACTATAATCCATAAGACCAGAAAACGGACACCAGTCCAGTGTGTGTGAGTAGCTCTATGCCATTTTATCATGTGTAGATCAGCGTGACCCCAACAGCACTCAGGACACAGACCCTGCGGGCTCCCCTTTCCAGCCACCCCTCGCTGCCCTCCTTCACTAGCCAGCCTCGGGAGCCACTCATCTGTTCTTTGCCTCGCTAGCTGTGTCTTTTTGAGAATGTTATAGAAATGGAATCGTACACTATGTGACCTTCTGAGAATGCCTTTTCTCACTTGATACAATGCCCTTGAGTGGGAGCCATTCAAGGTGCTGCAGGTATCAACAGAGTGTCCCTTTTCCTGCCGAGTACTCGTGCATTGTACCGCAGTAACGCAGTTTACCCAGTCACTTCTTGATGATTTTCTGTTTTTGATCATTACAAATAAGACTGCTATAAACATTCACAGACAGGGTTTTGAAGGATATACATTTTTATTTCTTTGAGATACATTTTTGTAAAATTTCAGGTGATTCCTGTAGGAAGCAGGGCTAAGAACTCTTGGACCAAGGGAAAGTGAATAAGTAGCTACCACTCATCTGTCTCAAACATTCGCTAGATCCTCTGGGTGATGCTGTGCTGTGCAGTATGGGGTGTAGAGAGGAAATAAGGCCACAGTGTTGGGGTCAGACTGCCTGGGCTCAAGTCCTGGCTTTACCACTTTATGGCTTCACCTCACTACCCCTCAATAGCTCATCTATACAATGGACAGTAATACCAACCTCTTAGTCGTATTGTGAGTATGTGGTGGATATTGCTTTGGACTGCATGTTTGTGTAACCCCCAGTTCATACTTCAAAGCCCTAATCCTCAACGGGATGCTATTTGGAGACAGACCTTTAGGAGATAAGTAGTTTTAGGTGAGGTTGTGAGGGCAGAGCTCCAGATAACTTGCTCCCCTCTTCTCTCTCTCTGTCTCACGAAGCAGCAGGACAGGGTCCCCTCAGCAAACCAGGAAGAGCACTGTTACCAGGAACAGAATTGGCCAGCACCTTGATCTTGGAATTACCCAGCCTTCCTATAGAGCTGTGTAAAATGAATTTGTGTTGTTTAAGCCACTCAGTCTATGATGTTATTTTATTGCAGCCCAAGTTGATACTGACAAATATAATTCACATTTAATTCATGGAGAAGACATTTATAACTCAGTGCATACTAGCACAGAACCATTCCACTGGGAACTGAACTTAGGTCATGTCAGTTCCTGACGTCAAACTCCTCAAGGGCCATTTTAACACGTCCCCTGCGACCGTACGCGCAGGCCTTAGTGAACTTTGCAGTGGTGTCTTGCTGTGGACCTTTCATACGGGCTGAGAGCTGAGACGAGAGTGGGTGCACTTCCTCCTGAGAGTCTTCCCAGGGGTCTGTCCCTTGCTGAGCTGCACAACATGATCGCCTTATGAGACTTCCTGCAGGACACTGGAACTGCCCGCATTGTATGTTCACCAGGGGCTCCTGGGTGGCTCCGTGGCATGTGTCCTGCTCTCCATTGAGTCTCTGGTGCTGGACATGGTGGCTGTCAGTAGGCTCCCATTAAATGTATGTTGAATGAAAGAACAAACAACTAAATGAAAGAATAAATGAACCAAGGTCCTGTTACTGTGTGTGACAGGAGAGAACTGAGCGCCTGCTTAGCTCCCTAAGAAGGTCCTACTATCCTGCAGGTTCTAGGTGATCGAGGTCAGGGAAGCGTGGGCAGAGCCTCAGGTCAGTCACTGATTCCTGTACTGGGAGTTTCAAGTTCTTAATGTGTCACAGAGTGGGCCCTGAGAATGAACGTGACAGGCGGGGAGGACGCAGACAAGGGCACCAACACCAGTATCATGATCACGAAGGCTGTCAGAGCAGCAAAGGCAGAACAAACTGGGACTTGATGTCAGAAGAGGCAAGTTGGAGTAAATCAAGTAACCTCTTGGTGCCTAAGCTTATCTAAAATGAGGGAAATAACTGATGCAACACCTCAGGCAGTGATCCTGGAGCCAGCTGGCCTGGGTGTGAATCCAGCTCTCCTACTTACTGCTTTGTGACCTTGGACACTTTACTTAACCTCTCTGTGCAGCTGTACCAAGGGGATAATAGTAGTACCTACCTTACGGGGTTATGATGACTAACACAGTTTCTCAATGTGAAGGGCTCAGAACAATGCACAAAATTACTGTTAATTAAAATCTAAAATATACATGAATAAACACAGTAAGAATAAAGGGTTGTTACGAGAATTCAGTGAAGGAAAACTGAAGTCATGTGGACCTTTCATACGTCAGTTCCTGACGTCAAACTCCTCAAGGGCCATTTTAACACGTCCCCTGCGACCGTACGCGCAGGCCTTAGTGAACTTTGCAGTGGTGTCTTGCTGTGGACCTTTCATACGGGCTGAGAGCTGAGACGAGAGTGGGTGCACTTCCTCCTGAGAGTCTTCCCAGGGGTCTGTCCCTTGCTGAGCTGCACAACATGATCGCCTTATGAGACTTCCTGCAGGACACTGGAACTGCCCGCATTGTATGTTCACCAGGGGCTCCTGGGTGGCTCCGTGGCATGTGTCCTGCTCTCCATTGAGTCTCTGGTGCTGGACATGGTGGCTGTCAGTAGGCTCCCATTAAATGTATGTTGAATGAAAGAACAAACAACTAAATGAAAGAATAAATGAACCAAGGTCCTGTTACTGTGTGTGACAGGAGAGAACTGAGCGCCTGCTTAGCTCCCTAAGAAGGTCCTACTATCCTGCAGGTTCTAGGTGATCGAGGTCAGGGAAGCGTGGGCAGAGCCTCAGGTCAGTCACTGATTCCTGTACTGGGAGTTTCAAGTTCTTAATGTGTCACAGAGTGGGCCCTGAGAATGAACGTGACAGGCGGGGAGGACGCAGACAAGGGCACCAACACCAGTATCATGATCACGAAGGCTGTCAGAGCAGCAAAGGCAGAACAAACTGGGACTTGATGTCAGAAGAGGCAAGTTGGAGTAAATCAAGTAACCTCTTGGTGCCTAAGCTTATCTAAAATGAGGGAAATAACTGATGCAACACCTCAGGCAGTGATCCTGGAGCCAGCTGGCCTGGGTGTGAATCCAGCTCTCCTACTTACTGCTTTGTGACCTTGGACACTTTACTTAACCTCTCTGTGCAGCTGTACCAAGGGGATAATAGTAGTACCTACCTTACGGGGTTATGATGACTAACACAGTTTCTCAATGTGAAGGGCTCAGAACAATGCACAAAATTACTGTTAATTAAAATCTAAAGTATACATGAATAAACACAGTAAGAATAAAGGGTTGTTACGAGAATTCAGTGAAGGAAAACTGAAGTCATGTTGCCTGTGATTCTGGCAAGACTTTCTGAAAAAGATTTTGTGTGCTATTTTAGTCGACATTCAGAATTCCACACTCTGATAAATATCCGGAAAATAGCCAAGCTGTAGCGGGGAGCCATCGGACACCGTGCAACCAATCTGCTCAGGAGGGGCCAGAAGTTGCCACCATCTGATGTCTGTCTTGTGGCTTCATGAAAGGAGTTGGGGATGTAAGTCCACTTCCTGGTAGACAGGTGTTTGAAACCCAGAACCATCCTTACAATTGGCACCTTGGTGAGTTCTCCGCAGACAGGGGAGGATTAAGTCGAGAAGAGACCAAATTACTCTTCCATCCGGAGCTGGTGGCCCCAGCAGGCAGGGCTGAGGCTCACTGACAGAGAGGAGACAACCAGAATTAAATCCTTTGCTGTTGTTGTCTACCCTCTCCTTTGCAGAGAAATTTTAAGTTCTGGTCCCCAGAGCAGTCAATCCAACACCGTTCATAGATACTGTCATATTCACATCATCCTTCCATCTGGCCACGATGTTTCAAAGAATTAGATGCATCTCTTTTATTATCAAAAGAATAATATAATTAATGCAAAGTTTTAGGCTCTGAATTCTGCTGTGAGAAATAAAGTCAAAAGAGCACTGCCATGGACAGTACCTTTTCTTTAGAAGTTTTTCTTTCAGTCAAAGAAAATAGAATGCCATGAAGGAGAGGAGTTTTGAAGTATCTTGCTTTTGTTTTCCTTTAGGAGTTCAAAGAGTATTGATTTTATTGGTATGAATAGGAGAAAAACCTCTTGGTGCCTAAGCTTATCTAAAATGAGGGAAATAACTGATGCAACACCTCAGGCAGTGATCCTGGAGCCAGCTGGCCTGGGTGTGAATCCAGCTCTCCTACTTACTGCTTTGTGACCTTGGACACTTTACTTAACCTCTCTGTGCAGCTGTACCAAGGGGATAATAGTAGTACCTACCTTACGGGGTTATGATGACTAACACAGTTTCTCAATGTGAAGGGCTCAGAACAATGCACAAAATTACTGTTAATTAAAATCTAAAGTATACATGAATAAACACAGTAAGAATAAAGGGTTGTTACGAGAATTCAGTGAAGGAAAACTGAAGTCATGTTGCCTGTGATTCTGGCAAGACTTTCTGAAAAGATTTTGTGTGCTATTTTAGTCGACATTCAGAATTCCACACTCTGATAAATATCCGGAAAATAGCCAAGCTGTAGCGGGGAGCCATCGGACACCGTGCAACCAATCTGCTCAGGAGGGGCCAGAAGTTGCCACCATCTGATGTCTGTCTTGTGGCTTCATGAAAGGAGTTGGGGATGTAAGTCCACTTCCTGGTAGACAGGTGTTTGAAACCCAGAACCATCCTTACAATTGGCACCTTGGTGAGTTCTCCGCAGACAGGGGAGGATTAAGTCGAGAAGAGACCAAATTACTCTTCCATCCGGAGCTGGTGGCCCCAGCAGGCAGGGCTGAGGCTCACTGACAGAGAGGAGACAACCAGAATTAAATCCTTTGCTGTTGTTGTCTACCCTCTCCTTTGCAGAGAAATTTTAAGTTCTGGTCCCCAGAGCAGTCAATCCAACACCGTTCATAGATACTGTCATATTCACATCATCCTTCCATCTGGCCACGATGTTTCAAAGAATTAGATGCATCTCTTTTATTATCAAAAGAATAATATAATTAATGCAAAGTTTTAGGCTCTGAATTCTGCTGTGAGAAATAAAGTCAAAAGAGCACTGCCATGGACAGTACCTTTTCTTTAGAAGTTTTTCTTTCAGTCAAAGAAAATAGAATGCCATGAAGGAGAGGAGTTTTGAAGTATCTTGCTTTTGTTTTCCTTTAGGAGTTCAATTTCAGAGTATTGATTTTTATTGGTATAAAGAAATTTTCAGAAACTAAGTGGAGTGTATACCCCAAATAAGCACATAACAAGAAAAGATCTCTCTGAAATTTAAAGAAATACGCATGTATGAGATTACTGTATCTTTCTAAATCTCTCAAATGACCAAGGAATTATTTGCCAATGTGATGAAACTGATGCTTCTCCCCGAACCCTCATCTAAATGTGTGACTAACACAAGATGAGGAGAATTCTAATTAGTGGTGTTTTGCCTGTCCTGAGGCAATGTTGTAAGGTCAGAGGATCATGGTGACATGAATATTGGAAACAATCTTGAAGAATGAAGCATTTGTAAGTCATGAACAGATGGCACCCGGCCAACCAGACACAAACAGTCATGCCTTCTAGGAAAACATACCCCGGGGGAAGAGGGTAGTTGATGGAGCTGGTACACCAGGCCATCTTAACTCCACACCCTCTCTCTTACGACAGCCTCCTCCTTGGAGAGGGCACATTAGCTCAGACCCCTTGGCCCCTCTCAGAGACTGTGATCAGTGAGCTTTTTCTACATCTTGGGGCTCTTGGAAGCACCGAGCTCAGCCTGTAATGGTTGTGATGCGGCAGGTCTCACCAGTACCTTGACAAACGTGATTGCCTTTTCTCTAACACCTTGATTTCATCCTACCCAGTCGTCTTAACTTGACCTTCTCTCAGTATGCACAGTAGATTTTCCTACTGACAATAAATTGGAGGACCTCCTTGGCAGTCTAGTGGTTAAAACCATGCATTTCCAATGTAGGGGGTATGGGTTTGATCCCTGGTCATGGAACTAAGATCCCACATGTTACACGGTATGGCCAGAAAAAAAAAAAAAAAACTGGTATCCTGTTTTATAAGTCTGTCTTTTGCAAGAGTAGGTGGACAGAGACTTTAGCTTGTTTAAAAGCCTAGGAATTCAGAAGAGGTGCACTAGGGTGTGGGGCTGCGGAGCTGGAAGAAGAGAATCTGGGGCTCTCCCTCTATATTTCATGGACTTTTCTGACTTCACAAGAAGGAAAGGCTCTTGACCTAAAACATTCTGCAAACTACTGGGTTCTATTTATCAATCTTCTCGAGCCAGACCCTCCCTTGATAGATTGATGAGGTAGAGTTAAGTTTGTAAGGATGATATTATACACTTTGATAAGTGCTGCACCCACAAAGGTGCAGGCTCCCATGAGGCTTGGTCTAAGTATCTAGCTTTTCTCTCACAAAATTAATCCACTTCTTACTCTTACACAACCCCTTTTTAATATTTGTTGCAAATTCAAATGAAAACATAAAAATACACTTAAATGTCATCGTCTATCATTTCCTCCTCCGAGCATGTCTCTAGTGTTCTTTACTATCTATGACCACCTGTGTTCCCATATAGATTACATTGTTCAACCTATACTGTCTACACATATACTTATCCTGCCCATCTTGCTTAGTATTTTACCAGGTTTTCCCAGCTGATGGACAGCTCATTCCAAAAGCTTTTAACAGGAAACAGAACAATTTAAAACAAAATTGGACAGTGTTAAAAACCATTACATAGAAAAGTATTTTGCATTATAAAATGAATTAAATTAAAATTAGATTTTTTCAAGTATAAATAATACAAATTTCTAGTGAAGCAAAAAGAGCCAGTTACTTTCTTTCCTTTAACATTTCTTTTCTAATAACAATTGTTAAGTGTTCATTGAAGAAAGATAACCATTGCCAACCTTCTAGGATATGTCTTTCTAATACTTTTCATGGCTACTTGACCTATTTTAAAATAGAAAATTGCATTATTTTGCATTTTTTAAAATCCAGGCTTCTTTCTTTTTTTGACCAATTTTAAAGACCATACTGTATTATTCCATTGTATGGCAACACTATAACATGCCTACTTAATACCCCACTATTGAATATTTCAATTTTTCTAGTTTTTTTTGTTGTTGCTATTATATACAAATACTGGAAAAAACAACATTTTGCACATATCTCAGTTCTCACAGGGTGCTTTCCTATCAGGGGGAGAGGGGTAAGCACTGTTTTAAGGCTTTTGTTAAAACTCAAATGCATATCTCGAGCCCCCCAAATTTCATGGACTTTTCTGACTTCACAAGAAGGAAAGGCTCTTGACCTAAAACATTCTGCAAACTACTGGGTTCTATTTATCAATCTTCTCGAGCCAGACCCTCCCTTGATAGATTGATGAGGTAGAGTTAAGTTTGTAAGGATGATATTATACACTTTGATAAGTGCTGCACCCACAAAGGTGCAGGCTCCCATGAGGCTTGGTCTAAGTATCTAGCTTTTCTCTCACAAAATTAATCCACTTCTTACTCTTACACAACCCCTTTTTAATATTTGTTGCAAATTCAAATGAAAACATAAAAATACACTTAAATGTCATCGTCTATCATTTCCTCCTCCGAGCATGTCTCTAGTGTTCTTTACTATCTATGACCACCTGTGTTCCCATATAGATTACATTGTTCAACCTATACTGTCTACACATATACTTATCCTGCCCATCTTGCTTAGTATTTTACCAGGTTTTCCCAGCTGATGGACAGCTCATTCCAAAAGCTTTTAACAGGAAACAGAACAATTTAAAACAAAATTGGACAGTGTTAAAAACCATTACATAGAAAAGTATTTTGCATTATAAAATGAATTAAATTAAAATTAGATTTTTTCAAGTATAAATAATACAAATTTCTAGTGAAGCAAAAAGAGCCAGTTACTTTCTTTCCTTTAACATTTCTTTTCTAATAACAATTGTTAAGTGTTCATTGAAGAAAGATAACCATTGCCAACCTTCTAGGATATGTCTTTCTAATACTTTTCATGGCTACTTGACCTATTTTAAAATAGAAAATTGCATTATTTTGCATTTTTTAAAATCCAGGCTTCTTTCTTTTTTTGACCAATTTTAAAGACCATACTGTATTATTCCATTGTATGGCAACACTATAACATGCCTACTTAATACCCCACTATTGAATATTTCAATTTTTTCTAGTTTTTTTTTTGTTGTTGCTATTATATACAAATACTGGAAAAAACAACATTTTGCACATATCTCAGTTCTCACAGGGTGCTTTCCTATCAGGGGGAGAGGGGTAAGCACTGTTTTAAGGCTTTTGATATACACACTCAGGTTGCAGGCCAGGAAGTCCATGCTAATTTTTACTTCTATCAGCAGAACTGGAGAGTACACATTCCCTAGGATTTTAACACTAAGCACTTTATTAAGGAAAAAACTGCCATTCTGAAAGTAAAAAGGGTATTTTATTTGTAATTTGTTTTATTGCTAGAGTTTCTCCACTTTTCTATAGGTATCAATTTGTATTCTTCTCTGTAAACTGCCTGTGCATGGTTTTCTTCATTTGTTTTTTTTTTTGGGGGGGAGTGGGGAGTGCGTGTTTTGTTTTCTTAACAGTTTATGATTGAGCTTTTGAAAGCAAGACTACAATGTCTTGATTTCCATTGTATTCTTAGTACCTCATAAAAGTCAAGGCATAGTTGTAGAATGAGAAAAAGTAAGAATATTAGCCCTTATCATATAGGCAACAGATGTTATTTCTAGTTTGATTTGAATTTTAGCATTTAAAAATATTTTTGTTGAAAATTATGTACAACATAAAATATTTTACCATTTTAACCATTTTTAGGAGTTTGGTGGCATTAAGTATGTTCGTATCATTGTTCAACGGTTAATTACTACCACCCATCTCCAGAACTTTGTAATCTTCCCAACTGAAATTTTGTGCCCAAGAAGCAATAACTTCCAATTCTACCAGTACAGTTGAACTAACTGAATGGTGTCTTTAAAATAGACAGGACTAAAATTTTTATGTCTTCAAATACATTACTGTTTCTCCTTTAAGTTGCCCTAGATAATACGTGTAGAAAGGTCCTCCTTCCTAAGAACTATGGAAGTATTCATATGTATTTTCTCTTAGATTATATAGCTTCTTTCTTTTGTCCTTCCTCTTTTTACACTGAACTCTTTTTTTAATTTACCTAGAATTCTTTTTAAATAAAACACTAATTAATGACTGTTGGGAGATAATTCTCCGTGTATGTCTTGTGTGGCTGCACGTCTTGTGAGCTGAGGCACTGACTGCCTTTGTTCTGAATTATCTTTTCAAGGATGTTTGCATAGTAATCAGCCTGAGAAAACATGGACAATGTCCTCTTAGGAGCCGAGTGTAGGTTGATAGGTTGTCCAATATGAAAAAGATAATGCCTCATTCAAGGCAGAGATCAGGCAGGCTTACAGCCCATTGCAAAAGAATAGAGTTCCTTAAGTTTGGGGTTCCCCTCTGTAATATACCCCACAGTACGTACAAGTATCATCTGGCCCTCTTTGCTTTGCCCTGTGGGAAGTGGGACCCAGGGAAGCAATGTAAATGCTGAACCTCTGGCTGATGCTATTGTACTTTGTCTCTGACCCAAGATTTTCCTGTCTTTTGCCAACATTCATGAAACTATGCAGCAGGCTAACTTGTTAGTCTGCAAGTGAATAAAAATGTGAGACTCTTACAGTTCTTGACGAAGACTGAATTTTCTTTTTTCCAAAAGTTTAATTTGCCAAGCACTATTAATTGAATCATTTGTCCAGTGATTTGAAACTTCAGCTTTATCATGAAGAAATACTTCTATGTACTTGTGTTTATTTCCTATTTTTCTTGCCTGTTCCATTTTTTAAATTTGTCTAATCCCATACCAGTAAAATTCCATTATTTTTTTTTTGAAGCTTGATAGCATATTTTAATATCCTTTTTTCTTCTCTATTTTCCTGTTTCTTGTTTTCTTCTTTTTTTCTCTCCTTGGCACCTTCAGTATTCTTTTTTTTTTTTTTTTTTTTTAGCTCTTTATACCACATAAATGGCATCTGTTTTGTTCACCATTCTATCTGGCACACAGGAAATATTTAATACATGTCTTTTGAATACTATTAATGAAACTGAGGACTATTTTGTAAAATATTCCATCCCTTTTGAATGCTTATAATTATGTTAATTATAGCAATTGCCCTAGATAATACGTGTAGAAAGGTCCTCCTTCCTAAGAACTATGGAAGTATTCATATGTATTTTCTCTTAGATTATATAGCTTCTTTCTTTTGTCCTTCCTCTTTTTACACTGAACTCTTTTTTTAATTTACCTAGAATTCTTTTTAAATAAAACACTAATTAATGACTGTTGGGAGATAATTCTCCGTGTATGTCTTGTGTGGCTGCACGTCTTGTGAGCTGAGGCACTGACTGCCTTTGTTCTGAATTATCTTTTCAAGGATGTTTGCATAGTAATCAGCCTGAGAAAACATGGACAATGTCCTCTTAGGAGCCGAGTGTAGGTTGATAGGTTGTCCAATATGAAAAAGATAATGCCTCATTCAAGGCAGAGATCAGGCAGGCTTACAGCCCATTGCAAAAGAATAGAGTTCCTTAAGTTTGGGGTTCCCCTCTGTAATATACCCCACAGTACGTACAAGTATCATCTGGCCCTCTTTGCTTTGCCCTGTGGGAAGTGGGACCCAGGGAAGCAATGTAAATGCTGAACCTCTGGCTGATGCTATTGTACTTTGTCTCTGACCCAAGATTTTCCTGTCTTTTGCCAACATTCATGAAACTATGCAGCAGGCTAACTTGTTAGTCTGCAAGTGAATAAAAATGTGAGACTCTTACAGTTCTTGACGAAGACTGAATTTTCTTTTTTCCAAAAGTTTAATTTGCCAAGCACTATTAATTGAATCATTTGTCCAGTGATTTGAAACTTCAGCTTTATCATGAAGAAATACTTCTATGTACTTGTGTTTATTTCCTATTTTTCTTGCCTGTTCCATTTTTTAAATTTGTCT
Source organism: Tragulus kanchil (assembly GCA_022376925.1). Lineage (NCBI taxonomy): Eukaryota > Metazoa > Chordata > Mammalia > Artiodactyla > Tragulidae > Tragulus > Tragulus kanchil. The sequence goes on along the minus strand of JAIOJX010000026.1, from coordinate 267,562,423 downwards.
AATCCCATACCAGTAAAATTCCATTATTTTTTTTTTGAAGCTTGATAGCATATTTTAATATCCTTTTTTCTTCTCTATTTTCCTGTTTCTTGTTTTCTTCTTTTTTTCTCTCCTTGGCACCTTCAGTATTCTTTTTTTTTTTTTTTTTTTTTAGCTCTTTATACCACATAAATGGCATCTGTTTTGTTCACCATTCTATCTGGCACACAGGAAATATTTAATACATGTCTTTTGAATACTATTAATGAAACTGAGGACTATTTTGTAAAATATTCCATCCCTTTTGAATGCTTATAATTATGTTAATTATAGCAATTGAACTAGAAATAGTTTAATTTTGCATGGAGTTTTAATTTGTTGACTACTTTGTTAAACTAGTCCTTTTTTAAAAACACTTTTATTTTTGTATTGGAATATAGCCAATCAACAACGTTGTAAACTAGACCTTTAAATGTTAAGAATTTAACTGTTACTGATTATACAATTTTGGAAAAAAAATTTACGTTCTTAGAAAATGCCTAGTAGAGTTCTTGCACTATTTTTTTTTTTAATTTCAGAGTTTCCTGGATATTTGCAGGATTTTGAAATTAATGTTGTTGCTTGACAACTCTAAGGAAGCTTATGAGTAAATATTATTTATTACCTTTTAACAGACAATTATTTCATCACTCCCAGCTTTTCAATAGGATAAAATTTTACTTTTGTATTTGCTAGGAATGTTACAGTTCCTTACTTCTTGGAAAGAAAACATGATGTGACATAGAGCATTTACTTATGTGAGAGCATTAAAGAAGCAGCTGAAACATGTGGACTTTGTGCGTGATAAGAAGTGCTTCTGGGGGTGTTGTGGAGATTCCTCCTAGGGTTGCTCCCTTTTCCATGGGTTTCTCTACTGATCACCTCGTGGGCCATAGCCACAGCCGCTGACCCCCCAGGCAGCTGCGGCAGTGAGGCTGGCAGCCATGGCAGTGGGAGTCTAAGACCATGGCCAAGGCAGCATCCTCTGAATGCTTTCCTCAATGACAGACAGGGATTTAACTCTGTTAACCTGAAGACATTTAAAATAGAAATTAGTCCCAAATTCTGCATTGTTCACTAACCCTATATCCCTTTGTTGACTTGATGCTGTTCAAAGAAAATGAAAGTATAATATTCTCTAGAGAAACAGATGAATTTTCCAGCACATTTGAATTCATATATTTCCTCATTCTTCTCTTGTATTTGTGAGGAGCAACATTTCTACAGTCTGGAAAATCTGACGAATTGGTATCGGTACTTAAATTGATTTTGCTACTTGTAAGTGGTTTATAAGACAGAAATAAAGGTATTGAATTTTGGAGGCAGGGACTGGAATTAAATAATAGAATCTGCCTTGCAGTTATGAGATCAACCTAGTTTTCAGATGCAATGTTCATGCTTCTGTTTCTGTAAGGTAAAGCTCCATGTGGGCTTCCCTGATGGCTCAGCGGTAAAGAATCCACCTGGAGTGCAGGAAGCTCATGTTCAGTTCCTGGGTTGGGAAGACCCCCTGGAGGAGGCCATGGCAACCCACTTCAGTATTCTTGTCTGGAAAATCCCACGGACAGAGGAGCCTAGTGGGGTACAGTGCAAGGGGTTGCAAAGAGTCAAATTCAACTGAGTGCACATGCATGCACAAAGTTCCACTTAATTTTTTTTTTTTTTAATCTTGGCTTACTTATGTGGAGAAAGTAATCTTTTTGGGGGGCAGGGGGAGGGTGGGTGGGGGAAGGAGGGTGCAGGTGGGCCACTTCTACCAATCTTTCATTTATCTATTTTCATCCATCTTTGTTCTTTGGCCCGTGTGGGCCTCCCATCATGGTGGCCTCTGTTGCTGCAGAGCACCTGCTCTGGGCGCATGCACTCCAGAGCTCTGGCTCGGTAATTGGACACATCAGTCCAGATGCTTCGCGGCACATGGGATCCTCCCAGGCCAGGGATGGAACTGGAGCCCCTTGCACTGCAAGGCGGTGTCCTTACCAACTGGACCACCAGGGAAGCCCCACACTTAATTTGTTTTTTGCCTACTTGTTTACTCCCAATAACTTAGAAAAATACTCCATAATGTTTAAAGATAATGTATATGATTTCTGGATGATCATAGCTTAGTGAGGACCTTATGATGTCTGTGCGAAACCAGTGCTAATACAATAAAAAGTCAGTTTATTAAGGATGGCTAGGAAGAACATGCAATTGCTTCTGCCTCTCTTCCTTAGTGGTTTTCCATTGAAAGTGGAGGCCAAGTTCATTTTCCCCCACATTTAATTGTCAAAGTCATTTGCATCTTTAGATATATTTTTTTAGTCGGTAGAGGTCTTTGTAGCGTTTCTCACTTTATACAGTGAAGAAGTTACGGTGTTATCCAGGCTCTAGAAGTGCAGAAATCTTCTCTATCTTGTTCACCTCAGGATCTCCAGCCCTTGGCACAGTGCCTGAGCCATAGTAGGTGCTCATTAAAAATGTATTGCCTGAATGGTGATCTGGTGCTACAAACTAGAGACAGTACTCTCTAAGAAAGAACTGTATTTGATCTAGGGCATTTCACAGATCATGATAATTGGTGAATTAGAAATGGTATTCTGTTAATTTGGGCGATTAGGTTGATAAGTGAATTTATCCTAGATGACTAAACTAATTTATTCCAGGTAGAATTTGCACTGGAAAATCCCACGGACAGAGGAGCCTAGTGGGGTACAGTGCAAGGGGTTGCAAAGAGTCAAATTCAACTGAGTGCACATGCATGCACAAAGTTCCACTTAATTTTTTTTTTTTTTAATCTTGGCTTACTTATGTGGAGAAAGTAATCTTTTTGGGGGGCAGGGGGAGGGTGGGTTGGGGAAGGAGGGTGCAGGTGGGCCACTTCTACCAATCTTTCATTTATCTATTTTCATCCATCTTTGTTCTTTGGCCCGTGTGGGCCTCCCATCATGGTGGCCTCTGTTGCTGCAGAGCACCTGCTCTGGGCGCATGCACTCCAGAGCTCTGGCTCGGTAATTGGACACATCAGTCCAGATGCTTCGCGGCACATGGGATCCTCCCAGGCCAGGGATGGAACTGGAGCCCCTTGCACTGCAAGGCGGTGTCCTTACCAACTGGACCACCAGGGAAGCCCCACACTTAATTTGTTTTTTGCCTACTTGTTTACTCCCAATAACTTAGAAAAATACTCCATAATGTTTAAAGATAATGTATATGATTTCTGGATGATCATAGCTTAGTGAGGACCTTATGATGTCTGTGCGAAACCAGTGCTAATACAATAAAAAGTCAGTTTATTAAGGATGGCTAGGAAGAACATGCAATTGCTTCTGCCTCTCTTCCTTAGTGGTTTTCCATTGAAAGTGGAGGCCAAGTTCATTTTCCCCCACATTTAATTGTCAAAGTCATTTGCATCTTTAGATATATTTTTTTAGTCGGTAGAGGTCTTTGTAGCGTTTCTCACTTTATACAGTGAAGAAGTTACGGTGTTATCCAGGCTCTAGAAGTGCAGAAATCTTCTCTATCTTGTTCACCTCAGGATCTCCAGCCCTTGGCACAGTGCCTGAGCCATAGTAGGTGCTCTTTAAAAAATGTATTGCCTGAATGGTGATCTGGTGCTACAAACTAGAGACAGTACTCTCTAAGAAAGAACTGTATTTGATCTAGGGCATTTCACAGATCATGATAATTGGTGAATTAGAAATGGTATTCTGTTAATTTGGGCGATTAGGTTGATAAGTGAATTTATCCTAGATGACTAAACTAATTTATTCCAGGTAGAATTATGCATCGTACCTTTCTCCATCACCTATCCCTTGATGACTATTTAGAAGCCACACAACATCAGTAATCCGGAAAAGTGGCAAACAGGAAGCTAAGCACAAGTGGTTTATTAAATACAATGAATGCTGCATATGCTCCTAAGCATTTAAAAAGGTGTTATCTCATTTCTCCCAAATTAACACGAATTTATATTTTATTGTTGCAGTTTACTTGAGATAAACACTCTAGGATCTATCATATGCCAGTGGACAAAATAAAGCTTTGTCAAATGAAAGTGGCTGTCGCTCAGCCCGGAATGATGGAAATTTGCAAAAAAGAGCCATGTTACGGCCAATCAGGGGAGACGCTTTGTAAATAAACTCTTCCATAATTGAAAATTGCCATTTAGTGGGGAAGACTGCCAAACTTATTTTAGACACAAAAGAAAATCTCTTAGGTCCTGTCCTGAAAATGACATGAACTCCGTTCCCATCCTCTAAGGTCTGGAGCTGGGCTCTCTTATTTACACAACATGATTAGGAGGAGTCTCTGCCATTTTAGACTAATGACATAAACTGGAGGACATTCACTGCTTCGTTCATTATGAGGAACTATCTACTGCCTGTGAGCACTACCTTCTAATAAATGTTTAGTTTTCTTCTTTTTGTAATGCTGTGGATAGTTGCCAGTGTTATTTGTCAATAAGCATTAAACAGAATACCTAGGCAGTTCATTTTCCCCCACATTTAATTGTCAAAGTCATTTGCATCTTTAGATATATTTTTTTAGTCGGTAGAGGTCTTTGTAGCGTTTCTCACTTTATACAGTGAAGAAGTTACGGTGTTATCCAGGCTCTAGAAGTGCAGAAATCTTCTCTATCTTGTTCACCTCAGGATCTCCAGCCCTTGGCACAGTGCCTGAGCCATAGTAGGTGCTCATTAAAAATGTATTGCCTGAATGGTGATCTGGTGCTACAAACTAGAGACAGTACTCTCTAAGAAAGAACTGTATTTGATCTAGGGCATTTCACAGATCATGATAATTGGTGAATTAGAAATGGTATTCTGTTAATTTGGGCGATTAGGTTGATAAGTGAATTTATCCTAGATGACTAAACTAATTTATTCCAGGTAGAATTATGCATCGTACCTTTCTCCATCACCTATCCCTTGATGACTATTTAGAAGCCACACAACATCAGTAATCCGGAAAAGTGGCAAACAGGAAGCTAAGCACAAGTGGTTTATTAAATACAATGAATGCTGCATATGCTCCTAAGCATTTAAAAAGGTGTTATCTCATTTCTCCCAAATTAACACGAATTTATATTTTATTGTTGCAGTTTACTTGAGATAAACACTCTAGGATCTATCATATGCCAGTGGACAAAATAAAGCTTTGTCAAATGAAAGTGGCTGTCGCTCAGCCCGGAATGATGGAAATTTGCAAAAAAGAGCCATGTTACGGCCAATCAGGGGAGACGCTTTGTAAATAAACTCTTCCATAATTGAAAATTGCCATTTAGTGGGGAAGACTGCCAAACTTATTTTAGACACAAAAGAAAATCTCTTAGGTCCTGTCCTGAAAATGACATGAACTCCGTTCCCATCCTCTAAGGTCTGGAGCTGGGCTCTCTTATTTACACAACATGATTAGGAGGAGTCTCTGCCATTTTAGACTAATGACATAAACTGGAGGACATTCACTGCTTCGTTCATTATGAGGAACTATCTACTGCCTGTGAGCACTACCTTCTAATAAATGTTTAGTTTTCTTCTTTTTGTAATGCTGTGGATAGTTGCCTTACAGTGTTATTTGTCAATAAGCATTAAACAGAATACCTAGGCAGCTCTTTTTGAGGGACCCCAATTAAAATCCCAGATAAAGACACAATCCTAGATAGATACTGATACAAAATACATTTTGCTGGTAGTTAGTCATCTAATTTGGCAGGAGGAATTTGTTTTTGAGTAAATTCCTTAAAAGATACAGTGACAATAAGCTAGTTGATTAGATTTTCCCCCTTTAACTTTTCATTTACTACTTGGCAAAGACAATTTGGGACAGATTTCTTTATTTTCTTCTCTGGCCTAAAACAAAAAACCCCCACTTTCCAAACTGTTACCACCGAAGAGTTTATTAAATGGCTGAAAAAGACAGCTGGTCCCACCATCTGTTAAAATTTTTCAGGGGCCAAATAAAACAGGTTACACCTTTAGCCATGCCAAGTCTTGCAATACCCCCTTCCTCTCACAGCCTGGGGAGGGCTAATCTGAATTTCACGCTCTGATTTTGCCATTGCTAATGCCTGAGCTGCTTATGTGTGCTCCGTGTTGCTTCTGTTGCCTCTCTTTCTTAGTTACAAAGCTATTCTCACATTTCGACGAAGCTTATTTGCAACCATTACCTCACACCTAGAGTCTCTATAGTTACACCCAACGACTAGAAGAGACTGCTGCACGGACACCTAATTTCTGACTTTTCAATCAAACGGGAGAGTCCAAAGTATGTTTTTGTTGTTTTGCAACCATTTTTCTATAAATGCTAATGGAGGTAATTCAGATTTTGGAACAAAGGCTTAGCTCACCAAACATCGCAGGTGTGAGAGGGCTGAAACAAAAGAGATGCTAACCCTAATGGTATTTCTTGTCATTAACAATTCTTTGATGTTCACACTGGAGCCTCCCTTTTATCTTTAGTTTTTCAGCCATCTTTGTTAACACGCAGCTCAATTGAGTCTTTTTTTTTTTTCCCACCTCCCCCTGGCCTTTAAAGACATCTGCAAAATGTTTATGCTAAGTTAGTTTCCACTGCATTTTTAGTACCAAGGCAAAGTAAGATGAGATAAAGCTTGTGAGGTTATTATTAAAACATCAGTAAGTTTCTATCATTAAGCTGAAGGGGAAGATCAATAAAAAGGGAGCACTTAATGTTACTTTAATAAGGATGAGTTTCCTGTAACAGGACTTGGGATTAACTTCAGTATTACTGAAGTTGGCTTTACAATAAGGACATTGCTGTGTGAGAAGAGTTTAATCTGCCTTTACCTAATTTAACACTTTGCAAATACTCAATGTGCTTGATCTATTATTTCCTGCTTTATCTGAAGTGTTCATGATAGAGCATATTTTAAGAGTATCTGACTGTAGCTTTTCCTTGCTTGTAGATCGGTCCCTGGCAGGCTGCCAAAGACTGTCTAAGGCAGGTTGGCCTCCGTCTGTCCTTCTGTCCATTTTGTTTGGGGAAGGAGGAGGTGCGACAAGAAGAAGTTTAACTCGCTTCGATGACAGCAAAAAGTAGGGAACAGTCAACACTACATAATATACCCAGAATATATCGTCCTAAGCTATTCAGAGGGAGGATCTGCCGTTCGATAGGTTGGGGGGGGGCAAAGTAGAATCATATGGTTCACACCAAAATTGTTTGGCTGATCTTACTATTCGTTAGTCTATCTTGCATTGTTCTGAATAAAACAGAAATGTTTATTGGTTGTGTCTTAATTAATACAGCTTTTCTTTTAACTGCTGGACAGGACAGAATGATCTAGTTAACTGTTCAGCCAATCTAAGTGCTGATCTCTCTGGAGAGTTACTTTGTTTTCACCTGAGGACTCATTTTTTGGCAGGTATTAATTTGGAGCTAGGATAATACTAACGTTCACAGGTATAATAAACATGGCAGCTCCCTCAGCCTTTATATATAGTTCAGCCCCAAATGTCAAATGCTAGGGAGCAGATAATAAGAAAAGATAAAATACAAATTAATGTTAACAATGTATCTATTTTATGATTTTCCTCTCATATTATTTAATAATTCTTAGCATTTATATGATGCTTTTCATCTTCAAAGCACTTTACAAATGTTAGCTAATTAACCACGAGGTAATGAGGCCTGGATAATAATGCAGCAGTAAATTTCTCTCAGATATTATTAAAACATCAGTATGTTTTTGTCATTAAGCTGAAGGGGAAGATCAATAAAAAGGGAGCACTTAATGTTACTTTAATAAGGATGAGTTTCCTGTAACAGGACTTGGGATTAACTTCAGTATTACTGAAGTTGGCTTTACAATAAGGACATTGCTGTGTGAGAAGAGTTTAATCTGCCTTTACCTAATTTAACACTTTGCAAATACTCAATGTGCTTGATCTATTATTTCCTGCTTTATCTGAAGTGTTCATGATAGAGCATATTTTAAGAGTATCTGACTGTAGCTTTTCCTTGCTTGTAGATCGGTCCCTGGCAGGCTGCCAAAGACTGTCTAAGGCAGGTTGGCCTCCGTCTGTCCTTCTGTCCATTTTGTTTGGGGAAGGAGGAGGTGCGACAAGAAGAAGTTTAACTCGCTTCGATGACAGCAAAAAGTAGGGAACAGTCAACACTACATAATATACCCAGAATATATCGTCCTAAGCTATTCAGAGGGAGGATCTGCCGTTCGATAGGTTGGGGGTGGGCAAAGTAGAATCATATGGTTCACACCAAAATTGTTTGGCTGATCTTACTATTCGTTAGTCTATCTTGCATTGTTCTGAATAAAACAGAAATGTTTATTGGTTGTGTCTTAATTAATACAGCTTTTCTTTTAACTGCTGGACAGGACAGAATGATCTAGTTAACTGTTCAGCCAATCTAAGTGCTGATCTCTCTGGAGAGTTACTTTGTTTTCACCTGAGGACTCATTTTTTGGCAGGTATTAATTTGGAGCTAGGATAATACTAACGTTCACAGGTATAATAAACATGGCAGCTCCCTCAGCCTTTATATATAGTTCAGCCCCAAATGTCAAATGCTAGGGAGCAGATAATAAGAAAAGATAAAATACAAATTAATGTTAACAATGTATCTATTTTATGATTTTCCTCTCATATTATTTAATAATTCTTAGCATTTATATGATGCTTTTCATCTTCAAAGCACTTTACAAATGTTAGCTAATTAACCACGAGGTAATGAGGCCTGGATAATAATGCAGCAGTAAATTTTCTCTAGCTCAGATTATAAAGTAAAAATGGAGATGTATGTATTCATACATTAAAAAAATAACATTAGGTGGCCTTAGAGATTTTTTCAGTTCAAGACTCAGGTAATTTATCTTCTATGTATAACTTACGTCTCTGTGTAAAAAATCTTGGGCAACTTGGATGCTCATGAATTGTAAGGATTTTCCCATCTGGCAGATGGCTGGCAAACTTGCTTTCATCTTAGCCTGGTCTCTTCTTATTTCTTGTTATTTTCACCTTGATCTCTCTCCTCTTATCCAATAACAGAGAAAGGTTCAAACCATTTGCTATTAAGAATTAGGGGCAGACAATCATCTTGTTTCCCCCCTAGTTTTCCCTGCTTTTCACCCATGTAGTTTTCAGCTTGTGGGCTGTACACTAAAACACTGTTTGCTGTTTTACACTGTTTTGTATAAGGTGCTAGCACAGGTATATTTTATTCCTTTAGAATGGATGTTTATTTGTGTAGTATTTAGTCTGACATTGTATAAGGCCTAAATTACATAGCTTTTCAAAAGGAAAGCATACTTTATTCAATATAAAATATTACTTTCTGATATAAAATGGACTCTAGTAAGGAAAACTGTTACTAATAAAAGCACTGTAGTTCATAGCTGACTTTCATTACAAACTAATTACTAATTAATTACATTACTAATTTCATTACACTGCTTTATGAGAATGGAGACTGAATTGCTGCACTCAGGTTGTGAGGACAGGTCTCATTTTCCTGAACCTTTAATGTGGAAAAGCAATTAAAACTAATACGACTCTTTTTATTCATGAATAAGATCTTGCGAATTCACATAAAGTCATATATACTCTAAGTCAGGGAAATTTAATTTAGCAAGCACTTATCCCGTAAGTGCTTTTTTGTTAAAAGCTCTCCACTCTTCCTTCTATGAGTATGGAGCTATGTCTATACAGGCCAAACATAAGGCTGATAAGTGGAGGTTTCACTGTCCTTCTAATGAGTATGGACTATGTCTACATTTATATGATGCTTTTCATCTTCAAAGCACTTTACAAATGTTAGCTAATTAACCACGAGGTAATGAGGCCTGGATAATAATGCAGCAGTAAATTTTCTCTAGCTCAGATTATAAAGTAAAAATGGAGATGTATGTATTCATACATTAAAAAAATAACATTAGGTGGCCTTAGAGATTTTTTCAGTTCAAGACTCAGGTAATTTATCTTCTATGTATAACTTACGTCTCTGTGTAAAAAATCTTGGGCAACTTGGATGCTCATGAATTGTAAGGATTTTCCCATCTGGCAGATGGCTGGCAAACTTGCTTTCATCTTAGCCTGGTCTCTTCTTATTTCTTGTTATTTTCACCTTGATCTCTCTCCTCTTATCCAATAACAGAGAAAGGTTCAAACCATTTGCTATTAAGAATTAGGGGCAGACAATCATCTTGTTTCCCCCCTAGTTTTCCCTGCTTTTCACCCATGTAGTTTTCAGCTTGTGGGCTGTACACTAAAACACTGTTTGCTGTTTTACACTGTTTTGTATAAGGTGCTAGCACAGGTATATTTTATTCCTTTAGAATGGATGTTTATTTGTGTAGTATTTAGTCTGACATTGTATAAGGCCTAAATTACATAGCTTTTCAAAAGGAAAGCATACTTTATTCAATATAAAATATTACTTTCTGATATAAAATGGACTCTAGTAAGGAAAACTGTTACTAATAAAAGCACTGTAGTTCATAGCTGACTTTCATTACAAACTAATTACTAATTAATTACATTACTAATTTCATTACACTGCTTTATGAGAATGGAGACTGAATTGCTGCACTCAGGTTGTGAGGACAGGTCTCATTTTCCTGAACCTTTAATGTGGAAAAGCAATTAAAACTAATACGACTCTTTTTATTCATGAATAAGATCTTGCGAATTCACATAAAGTCATATATACTCTAAGTCAGGGAAATTTAATTTAGCAAGCACTTATCCCGTAAGTGCTTTTTTGTTAAAAGCTCTCCACTCTTCCTTCTATGAGTATGGAGCTATGTCTATACAGGCCAAACATAAGGCTGATAAGTGGAGGTTTCAGCCAGAGCACTGTGTCCTCTGGAGACTTGGGGAACATGCTGATGCTATTGGAAAAAGTCAAATGATGACAGATGTGCCACAGACCACAATGTACAGGTGACAGCTGAACTTTTTTCACTTTTTATTCTAATTCTGCAGTCCTGAAATCCAGTATCAGCCTATCTGCCTTCACAATAATAATAGATTGCCAAAGAGAAGAATCAATTGCTAGGATTCACTGAATTTGGTTCTATAAAGGTCTTAGTAATATGGCCTCTTTACTCAACTAGTACTTGCTGACAGAGCGCACATAAAATGTACCATTACCATAGAATGGGGTTTTCCCAAAACAGATGAATTATTATATACTTGCCACCATATAACTTGATCAACTAGAGCTTACGATATGCTGTCAGGCAGCAGTGTGCTACAAATCGTGACCTTGTCCCCAGCCTCTCCTTCCTAAGGATACTTGCAGTGTGGTGAGTCATCACGATGACTCCAGTCTTCAGACAGGTCTGGGGAGAGGTCATGTAAGACAAGAACCCAAACCAAGACTAATTTTTAACATCAGTGACAAAACCCACCCCTACCTTTCCTATTTGTTGGGGGAAAGGAGTGGACCACAGTGAAAATAGGAACTGAACCAAGTGTTTTCATACTATTCCAATTAAATCTCTCAAACATTTCCTTGCTAACTGATTTTGAAGTTGAAAGGATCATTACAACATACAACAAGAAGCTAACCCGATCCAAAATGCATAGTTCTGTCTGCAGTGGTTATTAACTATATACTTCCAGAAATGTACTGCTGAGGCCTTATAGAACTTCAAATTCTTACAGTATTTAACAAGAATTATTTATTCTTATATCTAACTTGTAAGTATAAATAATGGGGAAAAGATGTGAATTTACCAGTAATTTTTTTACAGTTGCTATGTCTCCCAAACATATTAAATATATACAGATTAAAGATGATAGAATGGTGGGTAGTAACTGAAGAGATCTAGTGTATTGAATGGATGTTTCGGTGGTTTGATGGTTGCTGATGACTGGATTCATTCCAATCTGGGAGTGAAGGTGGGATGCTGGATTTAAGGACATAAAGTCTTGGGATTTCATGCTGGTTTAGGAAAGGTCAAGGAAGCTATTGACTGAGGGTCCTTGGAAACTCAGGCATAGTCTGCATGGAGAAGCCCAATGCCCTCATTGGACAGATGAGGAAACTATATAGTTTTGAAAGGATTCTGTCCTAACTCCTTCTGTTTCTGGCCTTTTTGATCATGTTTTCTCCCCTCTTTTCTAAAGTGTGCTTAGTGAGCTGTTAAGTATCCCATACAGTCTTCCTCCTTCCAAAGTCAATGATTAATAAGGCTCATAGTCCGTAGTTCCACTTGTATATTAATCACGTAGGGCTTACCTGGTGATTCAGTGGTAAAGAACATGCCTGCCAACGCAAGAGATGTAGGGTTGAGAAGATTCCCTGGAATAAGAAAAGGCAACCCATTCCAGTACTCTTCCCTGGAAAATTTTATGGACAGAGGAGCCTGGTGGGCTACAATATATGGGGTCACAGAGAGTTGGTGACCAAGCAACTGAGCGTACATGCATTAATCATGCAACTTTTTTAAAAGGGCAACAAAATTATTTACTAGAGTTTTTGCACTAGGTTAAACCTATTTGATGTCTTCCCAGAATGGTTGGAAAATGGTTAGAAAAAAGTTTTCCCTCCATTTCTCTGAATAACAGTTTAGAGCAGAGGTCGGCAAGCTTTTCCTATGAAAGGTGGTAAATAGTTTAGACTTTGTGGGCTATGAGGGTTTTGTCTTACCGACCTAACACTGCTGTTACTGTATGAAAGCAGTTGTGGACAAAATGCAAATGAATGGGTGTGGCTGTGCACCAATTAAGGTACCTATAAAGAGAAGCTGTGGGCCAGATAGGGCCCATAGCCTATAGTATGCCAACCATTAGCCCTGAGAAATGTTTTCCTGCATAACCATAGTTAGGCACAAGTCCTGCATATCAGCAGTGAAGAAAATTCATATCACTCTTTATACTACCTGGATATTAAATACCAAATAGCTGAGAAAAAAGGCTGATGAGTTTCAGTCTTTCTTTTTTTCAGTCTGAATATTCTGGTGACTGAAAGCAGAAGTGACTGCTAACCAAAAATTGTGTGACATAGCAGGCTGATTCCTATAATGAAAGACTTTGGAAAAAAAAAAGCCACGGTGAATTTAGAGCTCTACTTGTAGAATGGTTGGATATTTGCCTATTTTTAAAAATTTTTATTTATTTTTTTGGGGGGTGGGAAGGGAGGGGTACGGGCGGGCCACTTCTATTGGTCCTTCATTTCTCTATTTTCATCCGTCTTTGTTCTTTGGCTCCTGTGGGCCTCCCATCGCGGTGCCCTCTGTTGTAGTAGAGCGCCGGCTCTGGGCGCATGCGCTCCAGAGCTGGGGCTCGGTAATTGGACACATCGGTCCAGCAGCTCCGCGGCACGTGGGATCTTCCCTGGCCAGGGCTCGAATCGGCGCCCCTTGCACTGCAAGGCGGTGTCCTTACCCACTGGACAACCAGGGGAAGCCCTATTTTTAAAATTGGAGTAGAGTGGCTTTACAATGTCAGTTTCTGCTGTACAGCAAAGTATAAGTGTGTATATACATCCCCTCTTCCTTGGATTTCCTTCCTATTTAGCGCACTACAGAGCACTGAGTAGAGTTCCCTGTGCTCTATGGTCTGTTCTCAATAGTTACGTGTTTGATCAACTGTGTTTTTTAGTTTCAATTGTGTCAGAACTATTGCCTATGGCTGCTTTGCATAACACACGCTAGATTTTTTACTGTCAATTTCCAAAAACTTGTTTTTCCAGGTTCCTTGTTTTAGTACTAGCTCTCTGAAGTTAGCACATTTGAGCAACTAATCACAACAGAAACATAGATTGTGAGTTTAACACACTCTTCTTTAGGATAAAAGAGGGCTTAGGTGGTCTCTAAACAGAAGGCTCACCATCATCTTCCCCACTGGGTTTGTTAACTTTCAACAGGAAATCAGGAATATCTCTGCAAATCCCTGCCAAGGATATTCCATATTACCTCATGACATCCAGTAATTTCATATTTCAAAAGCTAATAGTTGTCTGAAGGCTTCCAGTTTTTTCCCAACTCTGCCCCATTGGCCCCACTGTTTTATTCCAGTTTTTTCCCAGCTGAGAAAAAGGCTGATGAGTTTCAGTCTTTCTTTTTTTCAGTCTGAATATTCTGGTGACTGAAAGCAGAAGTGACTGCTAACCAAAAATTGTGTGACATAGCAGGCTGATTCCTATAATGAAAGACTTTGGAAAAAAAGCCACGGTGAATTTAGAGCTCTACTTGTAGAATGGTTGGATATTTGCCTATTTTTAAAAATTTTTATTTATTTTTTTGGGGGGTGGGAAGGGAGGGGTACGGGCGGGCCACTTCTATTGGTCCTTCATTTCTCTATTTTCATCCGTCTTTGTTCTTTGGCTCCTGTGGGCCTCCCATCGCGGTGCCCTCTGTTGTAGTAGGCGCCGGCTCTGGGCGCATGCGCTCCAGAGCTGGGGCTCGGTAATTGGACACATCGGTCCAGCAGCTCCGCGGCACGTGGGATCTTCCCTGGCCAGGGCTCGAATCGGCGCCCCTTGCACTGCAAGGCGGTGTCCTTACCCACTGGACAACCAGGGGAAGCCCTATTTTTAAAATTGGAGTAGAGTGGCTTTACAATGTCAGTTTCTGCTGTACAGCAAAGTATAAGTGTGTATATACATCCCCTCTTCCTTGGATTTCCTTCCTATTTAGCGCACTACAGAGCACTGAGTAGAGTTCCCTGTGCTCTATGGTCTGTTCTCAATAGTTACGTGTTTGATCAACTGTGTTTTTTAGTTTCAATTGTGTCAGAACTATTGCCTATGGCTGCTTTGCATAACACACGCTAGATTTTTTACTGTCAATTTCCAAAAACTTGTTTTTCCAGGTTCCTTGTTTTAGTACTAGCTCTCTGAAGTTAGCACATTTGAGCAACTAATCACAACAGAAACATAGATTGTGAGTTTAACACACTCTTCTTTAGGATAAAAGAGGGCTTAGGTGGTCTCTAAACAGAAGGCTCACCATCATCTTCCCCACTGGGTTTGTTAACTTTCAACAGGAAATCAGGAATATCTCTGCAAATCCCTGCCAAGGATATTCCATATTACCTCATGACATCCAGTAATTTCATATTTCAAAAGCTAATAGTTGTCTGAAGGCTTCCAGTTTTTTCCCAACTCTGCCCCATTGGCCCCACTGTACATTTACACACCTCAGTTTCCTATAAAAATGCTACCAATGATGATGATAACATCCACCTAACAGGTTACTGTGAAGATTAAACGGAGCATCAGGGTAAAGCACAGGACTTGGCACATAATGGGTACTCAACACATGCCAGTTCTACTATTCTCAGATAAGAAAATCATATGGCAACATCAGCAACTCATTCTGGTTATGTGCCCCAGGTCGACTGTCATTTAATTATCAGTGCATCTTAAGTACAGTGAAATGCAGGCTGCATTAGGACTCTGATACACTGGGAACGCATATATGTCCTTCTTCCTAGCTCTCTGATCAGCGTCAGGTAACCTTTCAGAGATTTCCGTTTATACTTTTCACCTACTTAACACAGTTGGTGTGAAGACTAGATATGAGAATGCCAGTGAAATTGTGTTAAATGCATTAAATACTTAACTTTCAATAATGGCTTTAGATGTCCTCAGATTACATCTGTCAATATCTGTGGAGTTCTTGCAAGGCATTAGGTCTGGTATCAACGTCTTATACATTTGAAGAATTAGAGAAATATTTTTAGAGAAGAACATCTATTTTCTAAGAGATGCGTGTTCTGTGTACAAAAGAGGGAAGTCTAGACAGTACCACATTACTGGGAAGTCTGGAAGTTTGGTACAGATAGCCTAGAACACAGAATAAATTGACTTAGGTTCTGTACTCTGTTACTGCTTCTCTGTGTGACCCCAGGGCAAATCACTGGATTTCTGCTCTGTCATCTGCAGAGTAGACTGGCCTAGGGATTTTCTAAACTTAATAACTGTTCCAAAACAGAACCTTTGTGCATACAGGGCAGTGACATACCATTTTTATGTTCCTAAATCTAGCAAGTGACATCCAACCACCCAATGTTGTCAGGGAATGTTAATTGGTAGAAATATTTTCTTGGTAGTCAAACTCCTATTGTTTTATTTGTGCTCCCTCCTTTTGTTTTGAACTATAATGTCTCAGTGAATCCACAAGAATGTGTGAATGAAGAAAGCATTCTGTGTGACTCGAAAGGCTAGCATTCTTTGCTGTCCTTGATTAGGGAGCTGGTTTGGAGTACAGTAAACACCAGAGGTTTACATAAGTGGGAAGCATTATGCAACTAACTAAATAAGCACTGGCTCTCCACAGGTTATCACTGGTTCATGTATGTCATGTGTAAATGCACAAAATCCTCCTCTACCTTAACCTAAGTTGAATACACTCAAAGCCTGATCTGTGTGGGCACTTCAATAAAAATAGCCAAACTGGTGTTCAGACATAACCAGGTCAATCATTCAACCAATTAGCTTGATCAATAACTAGTCTGACTTTATTAAGAGGTCCTCAGTGGATCAAATGATTCAAACCACTGGGTATGATTAAACACAGTACTGTGAGCAAGTCAAGGACACAAGATATTTAGGAGGAAATATCTCAACATCCCTTTAAAGTTTCTACTTCACACAAGAGAAACCTCTTACACTGTTGGTGGGAATGTAAATTGGTACAGCCACTATGGAGAACAATATGGAGGCTCCTTAAAAAACTAAAAATAGAGCTATCATATGACCCTACAATCCCACTCCTGGGCATATAGCCAGAGAAAACCATGATCTGAAAGGATACATGTACCCCAGTGTTCAATGCAGCTCTGTTTACAATAGCCAAGACATGAAAGCAACCTAGATGTACATTAACAGAGGAATGGATAGAGAAGATGTGGTACATATACATAATGGAATATTACTCAGCCATTAAAATGAATGAAATAAGGCCATTTGCAGCAATATGGATTGATCTATAGAACGTCATACTGAATGAAGTAAGTCAGAAAGAGAAGGAGAAATATCATATTATATCCCTTATATGTGGAATTTAAAAAGAAATGACAAAAATGAACTTTTTAAAAAACAGAAAGAGACTCACAGACATAGAAAACAAACTTATTGTTGCTGGGGGTGGAAAAGGATAGTTAGGGAGTTTGGGAAGGTCATGTACACACTGCCAAATTCAAAATGGATAGCCAACAAGGACCTATTGTATATAGCACAAGGAACTCTAATCAATGTTATGTGCTAGCCTAGATGGAAGGGAATTTTGGGGTAGAATGGATACTTTTATATGTATAGCTGAGTCCCTTTACTGTTCACTGGAAACTACCAATACCTCAATATAAAATAAAATGTTTAAAATTTGAAGAAAAGTTTCTACTTCACACAGATTTGACCTAAGATGAAGACTAACATAATTCGATAATAGCTACATAGAAAAGGGGCACCATATGCAATTTAAAAAGAGGAAATTCCCCAATTTTTATTTTCGGAAATATTCTCTGAACTTTGAAAGGTATATATAAAAATATATGATATAATAGTCTCTTTGTCTTGAAGGTTATATTACCTGTCATCAGGGAATTGGCAATAAATACTTTATGAATTCCACAAAGCAACATTAGCAATAAGAAAAACCAACACACAGCCCTGAACAAGCCACCTTTCATGGTGGCTTTAATGTCCAGGGCAAGTCTAGTTATTACAGTGATTTTTCAGTTTTGAACCTCACCTATTTCATTAACACAAAACTTTAATCTCTTCCATCTTCAGGCTAAACCTCAATACTAATCCTTCTCTTTAGTCTCTGATTGCTGCAGGCCTAAAAATCTGGACAATCCTACAACCTTCTTGAGTGAACTTTACACCCTTTTCCTTCTTTTTCCTACTAAGCTTCTTGAGAAGCAGTTTTGCCACAGAAAACTAAAGTGACTGCTCAGACATCCAGTTTACAAATTATAGAGCAGTTCCAGACCTTAACCCATTTCTTCTGCATGGGGTTATCTTTCATTTAATCCTCCCTATCCCTTCCTTCCCCATCCCCTACCACTCAACACATAAATGGTATGTTTGCAGGAGGTATTCATTTCATAACCCTTTCCTATCTCCTTTCATTTTTCATACTCAGGTCTTCACTGTCTTTTGCTAAACTATCACATAAGACTTCCAGCTGATCTTGCCTCTCACTTCTCCCCTTCACATTACTGCCAACAAACCGTTGCCAAATCTCAGCTCTGTTCATGGCATTTTCCTGAGTCCCTTACTGTATTGGAAACTACCAATAAAGGACCTATTGTATATAGCACAAGGAACTCTAATCAATGTTATGTGCTAGCCTAGATGGAAGAATTTTGGGGTAGAATGGATACTTTTATATGTATAGCTGAGTCCCTTTACTGTTCACTGGAAACTACCAATACCTCAATATAAAATAAAATGTTTAAAATTTGAAGAAAAGTTTCTACTTCACACAGATTTGACCTAAGATGAAGACTAACATAATTCGATAATAGCTACATAGAAAAGGGGCACCATATGCAATTTAAAAGGGGAAAATTTCCCCCAAATTTTTTATTTTCGGAAATATTCTCTGAACTTTGAAAGGTATATATAAAAATATATGATATAATAGTCTCTTTGTCTTGAAGGTTATATTACCTGTCATCAGGGAATTGGCAATAAATACTTTATGAATTCCACAAAGCAACATTAGCAATAAGAAAAACCAACACACAGCCCTGAACAAGCCACCTTTCATGGTGGCTTTAATGTCCAGGGCAAGTCTAGTTATTACAGTGATTTTTCAGTTTTGAACCTCACCTATTTCATTAACACAAAACTTTAATCTCTTCCATCTTCAGGCTAAACCTCAATACTAATCCTTCTCTTTAGTCTCTGATTGCTGCAGGCCTAAAAATCTGGACAATCCTACAACCTTCTTGAGTGAACTTTACACCCTTTTCCTTCTTTTTCCTACTAAGCTTCTTGAGAAGCAGTTTTGCCACAGAAAACTAAAGTGACTGCTCAGACATCCAGTTTACAAATTATAGAGCAGTTCCAGACCTTAACCCATTTCTTCTGCATGGGGTTATCTTTCATTTAATCCTCCCTATCCCTTCCTTCCCCATCCCCTACCACTCAACACATAAATGGTATGTTTGCAGGAGGTATTCATTTCATAACCCTTTCCTATCTCCTTTCATTTTTCATACTCAGGTCTTCACTGTCTTTTGCTAAACTATCACATAAGACTTCCAGCTGATCTTGCCTCTCACTTCTCCCCTTCACATTACTGCCAACAAACCGTTGCCAAATCTCAGCTCTGTTCATGGCATTTTCCTGAATAAAGTCTCCAGTGGTTTCTTTTTTGCCAGTAGAGTGCAGACTCTTTAGCACAGCACTCAAAGTTCTCTATAATCAATGTCTCCAGTTTTACCTTTTATATATGTTCTATGTGCTTATCAAACCAGAACAGGACCTGAATTTTCTTGTTGCTTCACCATTTAAGATTCAGGATAAATACTGATTCCTTCATGAAACATTCCTTTAGGGTCAGTCCTCTTATCTTACTACTCTGCCATTTCCTAGTAAATATTTATGCATGTGTCAAATCTTCCTTTCTGTATCATAAGTTCCTAAATCAACTCAATGACAGTGTCTTAAAACAGTAATATCTGGAGGTTAGTCATGAGGTAAAGAACAAGTCATTTATTTTTAATAATAGTTCAAGTGTATTGAACTGTTTATACTTTAAAAGTGTGAATTGTATGGTCTGTGAATTATATCTCAACAAAGCTGTCATCAAAATGAAAGTTCAAGTACTAATATTTGTAAATAATTTAAAACCATTTAAATAATTTTAAGTAGGACAAGTTAAACATAGCAGATAAAGCATGCATACATTTGTAGCTGTTTCTTGAGACCTCATTTAAACAGCAGTAAAGAAGAACTAAAAAGAATAAACTCAAAGTAGTCATGAGAGTAAACTCAAAGATGGAATTATCAAGGGAAATTTTTTTAACATATTTCTGGAAGATAAAAAATAAGTAAAAGAAGGTATCTGCTTCCAGTGTTTAAGAAATAGGTAATTCAAACTGCCTTTCTTTGAGGCCAAATAGTAAGTTAGGCATCAGTATACCCAATTGAAGGCACTGGAAAGCTAGCAAAAGAGTGAAGAAATACTGAACCAAGATCTAGGATGAGACAGAAATTCTGAGAGGATAACTCAGCACTGGGGGCAACTTTTCCTTTGGAAGACATTTGCCAATTCCAAAAGAGACAACTAAGAAGAAGTTCCCCTCTGCAAAGAGCTCCCCTCTAGCAGATAGATAACCAGATATGGCTACTCTCACAGGGACCATTTCCAACTGTCCCAAACTCTGAAGCTGAATTAAAACGGTCCTGATTTATTCATGGCCCCAGCAAATATTACTGTCTTATGGAGGAAAGACCTGGGCCTCAATTACCTTTACGAACAATTTTGCAAATATAATTTCCAGCAATAAATAAACCAAGAGAATAAGAAAACATGAATGAGAACTATATCATAGTAAAACTGCTGGAAACCAAAGAGAGAGCAAACCTTAAAAGCAGTCATGGAAAAAGAAAGATTACCTTCAGAAGAACAACAATCTGGTTAAAGCTTGCCTCACAACAGATAATATGAGAACCAGAAAATAAAGCACTGTCTTTAGAGTTCCAAGAGAAAATAACTGCCAATATAGAATTGTATACTCATCAAAAATATCCTTCAAGAATTAAGGTGAGGGACTTCCCTGGTGGTCCAGTGGTCAAGAATCGCCTTGTGAAACAGGGGATGCAGGTTTGATCCCTGGTTAGGGAACTAAGACCCGTGGAGCATGAGGGATCTTAACCAAGCCCATGTAAGAAAGTATGGACCCTTGTGCCATAACTGCAGAGTCTGTGAACAATAAACACACATGCTGAGTTCAAGACTAAGTTAATTAACTTTAAATTTTAAGTAGGACAAGTTAAACATAGCAGATAAAGCATGCATACATTTGTAGCTGTTTCTTGAGACCTCATTTAAACAGCAGTAAAGAAGAACTAAAAAGAATAAACTCAAAGTAGTCATGAGAGTAAACTCAAAGATGGAATTATCAAGGAAATTTTTTTAACATATTTCTGGAAGATAAAAAATAAGTAAAAGAAGGTATCTGCTTCCAGTGTTTAAGAAATAGGTAATTCAAACTGCCTTTCTTTGAGGCCAAATAGTAAGTTAGGCATCAGTATACCCAATTGAAGGCACTGGAAAGCTAGCAAAAGAGTGAAGAAATACTGAACCAAGATCTAGGATGAGACAGAAATTCTGAGAGGATAACTCAGCACTGGGGGCAACTTTTCCTTTGGAAGACATTTGCCAATTCCAAAAGAGACAACTAAGAAGAAGTTCCCCTCTGCAAAGAGCTCCCCTCTAGCAGATAGATAACCAGATATGGCTACTCTCACAGGGACCATTTCCAACTGTCCCAAACTCTGAAGCTGAATTAAAACGGTCCTGATTTATTCATGGCCCCAGCAAATATTACTGTCTTATGGAGGAAAGACCTGGGCCTCAATTACCTTTACGAACAATTTTGCAAATATAATTTCCAGCAATAAATAAACCAAGAGAATAAGAAAACATGAATGAGAACTATATCATAGTAAAACTGCTGGAAACCAAAGAGAGAGCAAACCTTAAAAGCAGTCATGGAAAAAGAAAGATTACCTTCAGAAGAACAACAATCTGGTTAAAGCTTGCCTCACAACAGATAATATGAGAACCAGAAAATAAAGCACTGTCTTTAGAGTTCCAAGAGAAAATAACTGCCAATATAGAATTGTATACTCATCAAAAATATCCTTCAAGAATTAAGGTGAGGGACTTCCCTGGTGGTCCAGTGGTCAAGAATCGCCTTGTGAAACAGGGGATGCAGGTTTGATCCCTGGTTAGGGAACTAAGACCCGTGGAGCATGAGGGATCTTAACCAAGCCCATGTAAGAAAGTATGGACCCTTGTGCCATAACTGCAGAGTCTGTGAACAATAAACACACATGCTGCAACTAAAACCTGATACAGTCAAGTAAATGAATAAATAATTAAAAAAGAATTAAGGTGAAATAATGCTATTTTCAGTTGAACAAAACCTTTAGCAGCAGACTCACACTAAAGGAACACTGAAGAGTGTTCTTTAGACAGAAGGAAACTGATTATAGAACAGAAGGTCAGAGATGTGGGAAGAAATGAAGAGACATGAAAACAATAATAATAATGATGATGTCTTGTGGGACATAAAATACATGTGAAATTAAGGTACTCTATAATAGTGGCAATATAGTCAAGGAAGAATACATCTAAGATAGATACTGTTGATAGTGTTTTAAGGTCTTTGGATTTTTGCATTATCTAAGAAAAGCATATAAGTAGCACAAGTAATATTAGATTTTGGTAAGTCAAGGGTACACACTGTAATTTCTTAGAACAATAAAAGTGTGTGTATATATGCCTAATAACATAGCCTCAGAATGTATACAGAAAAAGTTGACAAAAATAAAAAGAGAAATAGGCAAATTCATAATCACAGAGGGAAACTGTAACATACTTCTCTTAACAACTAACAGAAGCAGTCAAAAAATCTGTAAGTATGGGGAAGATGACAACTGTCAAACTTCAACTACTGTGCATATATTGAAGGCTACAGAATATACCTAATTTTAAACTATATATAGACTATTTATAAAAGTTTTATTCAAAAAATCATATGTTGGGCCGTAAAGTCTCAAAAGAAAAAATTCATGGAAAAGAAAGATTACCTTCAGAAGAACAAAAATTTGAACTTGCCTCACAACAGATAATATGAGAACCAGAAAATAAAGCACTGTCTTTAGAGTTCCAAGAGAAAATAACTGCCAATATAGAATTGTATACTCATCAAAAATATCCTTCAAGAATTAAGGTGAGGGACTTCCTGGTGGTCCAGTGGTCAAGAATCGCCTTGTGAAACAGGGGATGCAGGTTTGATCCCTGGTTAGGGAACTAAGACCCGTGGAGCATGAGGGATCTTAACCAAGCCCATGTAAGAAAGTATGGACCCTTGTGCCATAACTGCAGAGTCTGTGAACAATAAACACACATGCTGCAACTAAAACCTGATACAGTCAAGTAAATGAATAAATAATTAAAAAAGAATTAAGGTGAAATAATGCTATTTTCAGTTGAACAAAACCTTTAGCAGCAGACTCACACTAAAGGAACACTGAAGAGTGTTCTTTAGACAGAAGGAAACTGATTATAGAACAGAAGGTCAGAGATGTGGGAAGAAATGAAGAGACATGAAAACAATAATAATAATGATGATGTCTTGTGGGACATAAAATACATGTGAAATTAAGGTACTCTATAATAGTGGCAATATAGTCAAGGAAGAATACATCTAAGATAGATACTGTTGATAGTGTTTTAAGGTCTTTGGATTTTTGCATTATCTAAGAAAAGCATATAAGTAGCACAAGTAATATTAGATTTTGGTAAGTCAAGGGTACACACTGTAATTTCTTAGAACAATAAAAGTGTGTGTATATATGCCTAATAACATAGCCTCAGAATGTATACAGAAAAAGTTGACAAAAATAAAAAGAGAAATAGGCAAATTCATAATCACAGAGGGAAACTGTAACATACTTCTCTTAACAACTAACAGAAGCAGTCAAAAAATCTGTAAGTATGGGGAAGATGACAACTGTCAAACTTCAACTACTGTGCATATATTGAAGGCTACAGAATATACCTAATTTTAAACTATATATAGACTATTTATAAAAGTTTTATTCAAAAAATCATATGTTGGGCCGTAAAGTCTCAACAGATCACACTGAATTAGTTCTCTGGCCATAGCACAAGTAAGTTAGGGTCAGTAACAAAGAAGAGAAAAATGCCCATATATGTTTAGAAATTAACAAATACAATTCCAAAACACTCATTAAAAAAGGTCAAAAAGGAATGCATGGTTGAAAATGTTTTGAGTCCAATAATAATGATAAACACTTGTATGTTGCTGCTAATTTTATACTTAGAGGAAAGTGATAAATTAAATGAATATATTAGGAAAGAAGTCATAAAATTTTAAAAAGTTAGGGAAAATAACAGCAAATTATATCAAAGAAAATATACAATGAGTACAGGAGCAAAGGTTTGTAAAATAGAAATCAGGTAGGTAATAAAAAAAGATGAACAAAATAAAAGTTACTTTCCTTCAAAGACAAGTAAAATTGACAAACCTGAAAAGACTAGTCAAGGGAAAGGAAAAAGAATGCAAATTATCACCATCACAAATGAAAAATGGGACCTTACCATAGATTCTACAATATTAAAGATATCTTAAGATATATTTTGAACAATTCTAATCAAATCTGAAAATGTAGAAGAAATGGACAAATTCATTCAAAAAGAAAACCTACCAAAACTGACACAGGAAGAAACAAAAAATATGAATAGTCATATTAATAAGGAAGTTTATTTCATAATTAAAATTTTCCCTTATAAAAAACTTTAGGCAGGCTTCCCTGGTGGTTCAGTGGGTAAGGACACCACCTTTCAGTGCAAGGGGCGCCGGTTCAATCCCTGGCCTGGGAAGATCCCACGTGCTGCAGTGCGGCTGGACCGATGTGTCCAATTACTGAGCCTGAGCTCTGGAGCGCATGCGCCTAGAGCCGGTGCTCTGTGACAACAGAGGCCACAGCAATGGGAGGCCCACATGGGCCAAGGAACAAACATGGATGAAAAATAGAGAAATGAAAGATCAATAGAAGTGGCCCGCTCACCCCTCTCCCTCCTCAACCTGCCCCCATCTCAAAAAAATAAACAAAAACAAAACTGTAGGTAAAAATAGCTCCCTTAGTGAATGAAAACATTTTAAAGAAGGAATTAATATCACTTTTACATTAGCTCTTCCAAAGAAAAACAGACTGGATATTATAAGAACTAAAATTTTACATCCTAATTTTATCATGAGCAGAACTATAAATTTTTTTTTTTAATTAACATCAGGGCTTCCCTGGTGGTCCAGTGGGTAAGGATACCGCCTTGCAGTGCAAGGGGTGCTGGCTTGATCCCTGGCCTGGGAAGATCCAACATGACACGGAATGGCTGGACCGATGTGCCCAACTACCAAGCTGGAGCTCTGGAGCACATGCACCCAGAGCTGGTGCTCTGCAGCAAGAGAGACCACTGTGATGGGAGGCCCACACAGGCCAAAGAACAAAGAAAATAGATAAATGAAAGGCCAATAGAAGTGGCCCCCCTAGAAAAACAAAAACAAAAAACAACATAACAAATCAAACGCAGCAATATGTAAAAGGATAATACAACATGAAAAAGTTGTATATATTGTAAGAATGGAAGATTTTTTCCCATTAGAAAACCAGCATAACTCACTTCTTTTACAAAAGGGGAAAAATCATAGATAATTTAAATACATACAAAAAACCAAGGATTTGATAAATTCAAACATCTATTTATAAAGGAGAAAACTCTCTTATAAATAGAAGGGAATAGCAAACATTCCATAAAACATTGAAAGTTTTCCATTTGAGATTAGAAGAAAGATGTGTCTTACTATTAACCTTCTTAATCACCAATGTGTTAGAAATCTTCGCCAGGTCAGTGCGGCAAATTGATTTCAAAAATGATTCCAGTTTTCTGCCTCTCCCCGATCCTATGCCTTTTGCAACACTACTGACTTTGCAGCACGTCTCATCAAAAGGTGGATTCTTATCCAACTTTAGAATCTGGGCTGGCCTTGTATTCTGCTTTGGTTTAAAGAATGTGGTGGAACTGACAATGTGCCAATCCTTGAGAGGCCCCTTTCTCATGTGGAGACAGTCACAGCCATTAGGAATAACAGTAGATTGAAGGATGAGACCAAACTGAATAGAACTAAGTTAGCCCAGCTGTCCCTGCTGTGGCTCTAGCTAAGGAACCCAGCAAGCATCAGCCTCAGCAGGTAAATAGCTCCCTTAGTGAATGAAAACATTTTAAAGAAGGAATTAATATCATTCAGAAGAAAAACAGACTGGATATTATAAGAACTAAAATTTTACATCCTAATTTTATCATGAGCAGAACTATAAATTTTTTTTTTTAATTAACATCAGGGCTTCCCTGGTGGTCCAGTGGGTAAGGATACCGCCTTGCAGTGCAAGGGGTGCTGGCTTGATCCCTGGCCTGGGAAGATCCAACATGACACGGAATGGCTGGACCGATGTGCCCAACTACCAAGCTGGAGCTCTGGAGCACATGCACCCAGAGCTGGTGCTCTGCAGCAAGAGAGACCACTGTGATGGGAGGCCCACACAGGCCAAAGAACAAAGAAAATAGATAAATGAAAGGCCAATAGAAGTGCCCCCCCCAAAAAAAACCCCCCAAAAAACAACATAACAAATCAAACGCAGCAATATGTAAAAGGATAATACAACATGAAAAAGTTGTATATATTGTAAGAATGGAAGATTTTTTCCCATTAGAAAACCAGCATAACTCACTTCTTTTACAAAAGGGGAAAAATCATAGATAATTTAAATACATACAAAAAACCAAGGATTTGATAAATTCAAACATCTATTTATAAAGGAGAAAACTCTCTTATAAATAGAAGGGAATAGCAAACATTCCATAAAACATTGAAAGTTTTCCATTTGAGATTAGAAGAAAGATGTGTCTTACTATTAACCTTCTTAATCACCAATGTGTTAGAAATCTTCGCCAGGTCAGTGCGGCAAATTGATTTCAAAAATGATTCCAGTTTTCTGCCTCTCCCCGATCCTATGCCTTTTGCAACACTACTGACTTTGCAGCACGTCTCATCAAAAGGTGGATTCTTATCCAACTTTAGAATCTGGGCTGGCCTTGTATTCTGCTTTGGTTTAAAGAATGTGGTGGAACTGACAATGTGCCAATCCTTGAGAGGCCCCTTTCTCATGTGGAGACAGTCACAGCCATTAGGAATAACAGTAGATTGAAGGATGAGACCAAACTGAATAGAACTAAGTTAGCCCAGCTGTCCCTGCTGTGGCTCTAGCTACGTAAGGAACCCAGCAAGCATCAGTAAAGCTGACCTGCAGCTAATTTCAGTTGCACAAGTGGGCCCTGGCAAGAATAGCTCAAATAACAGAACCATTCAGCCAAACCATAGTCTTGTGAGGAATATACATAATTGAGATAGGCACTAAGTCAAGAAAAAGCAAAGTATAAATACTGAAAAGAAAGAAAAAGTCTATAGTTATTTGTAGAGGGCCTAACTGTATATGTAGAAAATCCAAAAATATCTACAGATATATTATTGGAATTAATGAGTATATCTTGCTAGCCATGTTGATGGATCTCAAGTGCAGAATATTAATTGCATTTCCATATAAGGACAATGTCTTAGTCTGTTCAGTCTAGCAGAATACCATAGACTGGATGGCTTAAATAACAGAAACACAGTTCTGGAGGCAAGGATTAGGTGCTGGCAGATTCGGTGTCTGGTGAGAGTTTGCTTCCTGGTGCCTAGATAGCCACCTTTTCACTGTGTTCTTACATGCAAAAGAGGCAAGCAACCTCTCCGGGGTATGTTTTATAAGGACGTTAATTCCGTTCATTCATGAGGGCTCCATTCTCATGGCAGAGTCATTTCTCAAAGGCCCCATCATCAAATACACTGGGGATTAGGTTTCAGCATACAAATTTTGTGGAGACATAGACATTTAGTCTATAGCAAGTAACAAATAAAAATTTTAAAAAAATATCAAATTATATATGGTATATAGGAATAAAATGGATAAAAATATGTCCAAAATATGTCCACTCTAAACCATTACTAAGAGAAGAGACGAAATAAATAAATAAATAGAAAGATATATCATGTTCATGGATTGAAAAATCCAATACTGTATATATGATAATTCCTTCTAAATTGACCTTAAGACTCAAGATAATTCCAAAGAAACCCCAACAGGCTTTTTTTTCTCTAGAAGTTGACTAATTCTACAATACGCAAAGGGACCAAACTTATAACAGGCATTTTGGAGTAAAACAATGTCGGATGATTTGCTCTGCTATATACTAAGACCTATTATAAAAGTATGGTATTTAAGCTAAGGATAACAGATCAACAGAACAGAATAGAGTTCTGTTAATGAACACGATTTATGTAAATGGTAGTAAGAACAGCAGGAAAATGATGGCCTTTTCATTAAATAGACTTGAGACAACTGAGTATCTATTGCAGCAAACCTGAAAATTGACCCTTACTGCCCACCCACCGTTCACAAAATCAATTCTGTATGGGTTGACGGTATAAATGTGAGAGGCAAAGCAATAATGCTTTAATAAGATCCTAAAGGCAAATATCCTTATGACATTGTTAAGTAAAAGATTCTTAACAAGCTATAAAAGAGCACTAATCAAAAAGGAAAAGATTGACATGTTGTACTATGTTAAAATTATGAACTTTTGTTGTTAAAAGGCACTTTAGTAAAAAAAGGGGCAAGCCCTCTAGTTGAGGAATTATTTGCAACAGATATAACTAACAATATGTAATCCATTACTTCAAATTAAAGGAAAAAAAGTTAATCAAAAAAAATGGACATGTAACAAAAGGAGGTATCTAAAATTGCCACTAAATATATATAAATATGTTCAATATCATTAGTAGTCAGTGATGTGTGAGCCATAATCACAGGAAGACTGTACAATACATGTGTTAAGGTGCTTGTATGAAGAAGACTGATGAGAACAAGAGCTGGTGACCATGCAGAAGAGAGAAAGCTCTCTTTACCACTGGCATGACTGTAAGTTGGTACATCATTTAGGAAAACACTTTGGCATCATCTACTGAAGTGAGGGTATGTGTACCTTAGGATCCTGCATTTCTAATCCTAGATATCTAGCCAACAGAAATACATTCAAATATACACTAAGACATATACAATAATGCTATAGTACCAAAACCCAGACTGGAAATAATTCATATTTGTCTACCAAAAGTAGAGTGGCTAAAAAAAAAAAAAAAAAAAAAGTAGAGTGGCTAAATAAAAAATTATGGCATATTTATATCTTGGAATACTATATAGTCACGAAAATGAACGAACTACATTTATATCCCATGACACAGATGAATCTCACAAATATAACATTGAATAAAAGGAACAAGTCCTCCCCCAAATTATATACTATATGATTCCATTTATATAAAGTTCCCCAAATCTACCTATAAGAGATAAAACCTAATTATAGTATTTAGGGATAATGGTAAGACTATAAAGAAGATCAAGGAAGTATTTACCATAAATGTCACAAGAGTGCTTTTCTTTGGGGAGGCAGGTCAGGGCATTAGTGATTGGGAAGGAAGCTTCTAGGGTGATGACAATGATATGTTCTTGACTGTAGGAGTGGTTACATAGACACTCACTTTCTGATAGCTTACTGAGCTAAGTCTTCTGACTTGTGCCCATTTCTGTATGTGTAGTATATTTTAAAATTAATTTTAAAAAGTGGATGAAGGCCAATCTGCAGATGAACAAAAAATGGAGGAAGAAACAGAAGCTCATGAACACCAATGTTTCCATGAAGTTTTAAAATACTATTCTACTTTCTTGAAATAATCTCTATTTTGTCCAGAGACCATTATTCTATCTGTCTTGATATTACCCTTCAGTCTGCTGGTTTTCTTCATGTCAGGTATTCTCACAGAGATACTATCTGAAGTCAGTGGCACAAAAAATAGGCATTTAATTATATAATTTAAAATTTAAAAAGTAATCAACAGCAACTTAAACACAAAATTGTAAGCAATGGAAGAAGAGAGAAGGGTGAAGAAATGGACATAAATGCACATCTTCCCTAGATGGGGAAAGCAGATGATGTCTAAAACAGTAATGTAACAACATGAAAGCAAATTATTCAGAGATATGGTGGTAACCATTAAAAGACTTAGAAGTAATTGAGAAAAGGGAACGCTTCTGGGAGAGGCACTAAGTTAGGAACACTGAAAAGAAGAATGCTCTGGACTATTTGATTTTTGTTTTGTTATTGCCATGTGCACATCACCTGCATAAATCTAGTACAATATCTACAAGATTCAAGGTTGCATCATTTTCATCCACTGATTTTAGAATCGATCTTTTGAGTTTGTGGCATTATGACTAATCAAAGAACAATATCAAAAGTCTGTCTTATGTATTGTAGCAGCTGACAATGAACACCATTTCTAAAAACTGTTAGGAGCTATGGCATTACCATAGCAATTATTATATAGTGACTAGTTATTTTAGAACTTCTGAATTATTATTTTATAATTATTTCTATTTCTTTTAAACTTTATTTATAGATATAATTTAATTAGAAACAAGGCAGGTATACAATTGTACACAGACAAGTGGGACATTATGAATATTTATATTTGACAGTTTGAAAAGCTAATATTATAGAATCAAAAGTAGATGAATCAGTGATGAAAGTGAAATTGCACAAACCATTTATATTAATACTCATGTTAAAAATCTATATAGTCTTTTTAAAAAAAAAAAGTGCATATTTTGAAGGCTAAGTCTTCTGACTTGTGCCCATTTCTGTATGTGTAGTATATTTTAAAATTAATTTTAAAAAGTGGATGAAGGCCAATCTGCAGATGAACAAAAAATGGAGGAAGAAACAGAAGCTCATGAACACCAATGTTTCCATGAAGTTTTAAAATACTATTCTACTTTCTTGAAATAATCTCTATTTTGTCCAGAGACCATTATTCTATCTGTCTTGATATTACCCTTCAGTCTGCTGGTTTTCTTCATGTCAGGTATTCTCACAGAGATACTATCTGAAGTCAGTGGCACAAAAAATAGGCATTTAATTATATAATTTAAAATTTAAAAGTAATCAACAGCAACTTAAACACAAAATTGTAAGCAATGGAAGAAGAGAGAAGGGTGAAGAAATGGACATAAATGCACATCTTCCCTAGATGGGGAAAGCAGATGATGTCTAAAACAGTAATGTAACAACATGAAAGCAAATTATTCAGAGATATGGTGGTAACCATTAAAAGACTTAGAAGTAATTGAGAAAAGGGAACGCTTCTGGGAGAGGCACTAAGTTAGGAACACTGAAAAGAAGAATGCTCTGGACTATTTGATTTTTGTTTTGTTATTGCCATGTGCACATCACCTGCATAAATCTAGTACAATATCTACAAGATTCAAGGTTGCATCATTTTCATCCACTGATTTTAGAATCGATCTTTTGAGTTTGTGGCATTATGACTAATCAAAGAACAATATCAAAAGTCTGTCTTATGTATTGTAGCAGCTGACAATGAACACCATTTCTAAAAACTGTTAGGAGCTATGGCATTACCATAGCAATTATTATATAGTGACTAGTTATTTTAGAACTTCTGAATTATTATTTTATAATTATTTCTATTTCTTTTTAAACTTTATTTATAGATATAATTTAATTAGAAACAAGGCAGGTATACAATTGTACACAGACAAGTGGGACATTATGAATATTTATATTTGACAGTTTGAAAAGCTAATATTATAGAATCAAAAGTAGATGAATCAGTGATGAAAGTGAAATTGCAAAAACCATTTATATTAATAATAATGTTAAAAATCTATATAGTCTATATACAATATTTTAAACAATAAAATAAATTTCATTCATGTTCTGCTCTGTTTGCATACCTTATGAAAATACATTTAGGGGGAAGACCTAGAAAAAAGATCAAGACTCATTTTTTAAACAGTGAAGTTTAAGTATTAAATAATTACCTCTATTTCTTTTTCTTGTAATATTACAATTTCTGAGATCTTTAAATGCTGCATTTCATTATTAATGTTTGTCAAATGTTTATTAGAACTCTCCCCTTTAAAATTCTGGTAACAATGATGTTTTCTATTTCCTCAAGTTAATTTTTCTCAAAATCTGGGTACGCCATGTGTACTATTGCCAAATATTTTAAAGTAGAAAGAATATTAAGAACAGTTTTTATAGAGGAATGTTCTTGTTAGATTTTCATGTTGTGCAGCAATCTCACACATTGTTTTGCACAGGGTAGTTACTCAAAAAAGCTTGTTGTATTGGATCACATGGAGTACTATAATATATGGCATAACATCATTAAATAGGACTTGCCCAACCTTCCATGAAAAATCAGGGCTATGGCTGAAGTGATCAATCACGTATCACATATAATTGAAAGTAACTTCAGATGTGTTTCTGTAACCAGGTCTCTCCACTCACTCAAGGGTGGGCATGTCCTCTCTGTGCCAGGCACTGTGGACACAAAGAAGGATGAGACAAGGTATTTCCTCTGGAGCTACTCATGGCCTGGTGGAGACAGTCCACCAGGGAATGGACAGTTACAAAATGATGTCACACAGACTCTGATGGGTCCAAATTTTCTTTCCATCTCATTCCTTTCTTTTTGCTGTCAATGTGATGGAAGTGTCTTAGTAAGGTGGAATAAAGAAGCAAAGGCTTTATCAGAATAATAATTAGCAGGAGAGGGGTTTACTTGTCTTAAAGGATGAACCTGAAAGATTCAGACCTCTTCCCTTAAGTATGAAAAAGTATCCTGGCCTTAGAGATGGTGGAGGCAGTGGGTTGGGGGGGCGGGGAGTGGCTTCCCAGGTGGCACTAGTGGTAAAGAACCCACCTGCCAATGTAGGAGACATAAGACATGCGAGTTTGACCCCTGTGTTGGGAAGATCCCCTGGAGGAAGGCATGGCAACCCGCTCCAGTATTCCTTTTTTTGGCCACTTCTATTGGTCTTTCATTTATTTATTTTCACCCATTTTCGTCCCTCAGCCTGTGTGGGCCTCCCATCGCAGCGGCCTTTCTCATCACAGAGCACTGGCTCTGGGCACATGCGCTCCAGAGCTCCGGCTTGGTAGTTGGACACATCTATCCAGCCGCTCCGTGGCACGTGGGATCTTTCCAGGCCAGGGATCAAATCAGTGCCCCTTGCACTGCAAGGCGATGTCCTCACCCACTGGACCACCAGGGAAGCCCCCACTCCAGTATTCTTGCCTGGAGAATCTCCCCATGGACAGAGGAGCCTGCTGACTATGGTCCATAGCGTGGACAAGAGTCAGAGATGACTGAAGAGACTTAGCATTCATGCACACAGAGACCTTGAGTGTACTCCTCTGGGATGGGGGCACTCAGGATTGGAACTCTGATCCTGGGAAGAGGCAGGAAGGATAGAGAAAAACAGCAATGGGAAAGGGGATGCAGTGCAAAGGTGACAAGGAAAGGGAGTCTTGGACTTTCACAGGGCAGTTTCTGCATGGAATGTCATGGTGGGAAAAAGAAATACCATCAGTGTCCACAGGTGAGACTGTTACCCTCGTAGGTGTTGTGGAAATGGATGATGGGTACTGCTGTCTCAGAGCTGTGCTTGTGTCCCGCACAGACCCATGTGACAAGAAGAGGAGAGGTCGCCCACCTCAGGCTACAGAGCAGATGCAGGGAAGGTGGTGGAGGTAGGGGAAAACGGTTTGGAATCTGAAAATTGTTCAGGAAGTCTCCATCACAGACTATGTCGAAAGAAGCTGGCCCCACTGTACTTTTCTTATTAAATGACAGTCAATCAATTACCATGAGTGTTCTTACCCTCAGCAGACTTGGGAGGCAGGAAGTATAGCTCAGGGCTGAGCAAAAGAGGCTCCTTTTGAGGATGAAGAAAAAAAGAAAGGGTGGGCTGAGTTGTCTTCCTCAGGGATAGAGTCCACAGGTGACAGAGATTTGTAATATTCATCTTCCCCATCAAGCACTTTGATTTGGCTGCAACAAAGAGTTTCAGCAGAAAAAGAAAACAAGTATAACAGTCATCAGTGGGGCAGCTAGAGTTGTGTTGAGTACTTGGAACAGGGTTGGGCCCCAATGCTGGGTGGTGGGGCACAGTTTAGGGTAGCTCACGGTCCCCAGCATGGAAACTTGGTTTCTGATCCGCAAAGCCCTTCACATCCCTCATAACGGGCCTGGTTTAGCGGTGTCTGGAAGTGGTCATACTGCAGCTTGATTTAGGTGGATTAACTTGTCTGGTTCTCTCTAGATGGAAAGTTCTGTTCCTGACCTTATTGTAGCTCTCAAACTACTACCAGTTAAGTGCCTCACTGCTTTTCTCAATTGAGACACTAACAATCAAATCAACCACAAACTCAGTAGTGTCCTCTGGTTAACCAATGGGAAAATATTTCCTCTTGTGTACCTTTAAGGCCCAGGGGTAGGGGGATGTGGAGGAAGGACTATTTACATGGGTGCTCTGACTGTGTGTCAGTTTTATACAGTCCAATACATGTCTCAGATTATAAGGACAGTACAGTTTTCGGGGATCATTATGAGAAATAACCTTTATCTTTTGGTGGCAATTTCAGTATTTCGAGACAGAATAGATTCAAGTTTTGTATACCTGCTACTGTGAAAAGTAGTTTCCAATGTCAATAATAGTGGTGACATCCCCACTGCATATTTTTAGAAGCCCGTCTGGAAAGTTTCACATTTTCTGTAATATCACAAAGGACCCCTTCTGTTTACAGTTGCTTAGAACTAAGAAGACAGATATTTACCCAAGTTTTCTTGGCTTCCTCTTACTCCCTTGATATTCTAGAGTTCCCTGTGGAGAGGGCCAAGAACACACAGTCAAAGCAAAGCAGCAAGTCGTTAATTTTTAATTCAAAGTGATTTTGTGTTGAATGCAAGCAGATGCTGATAATATCAGAAGTCACAGCATAATTTTTTTGATCAAAGGGCTCAAGTGAGCCTGATGAAGCATGCATCTTGCTCGTCTTTGATAAACCACATCAATTATTCACCGTGAAGGCAGACATCCTGACATGAAAGCAACAGATAAAGAGCCTAAGCACATGTTCAAGACGAGAGTAGAAGAGAGTGGGGGTGGGGCTGGAGGGGCTGGAACAGGTATTAATAACAGAATTATTAACTGGAAACAAAGCCAGTGAAACAGCTTTATGGCCACTTTGAACTCACATTTAACTGGTTATAGTACATAGTGTCCTCAGGGCTACTCAACATTTTGGGCTGCTGACATCTTCGGCGAGGTGTTCGCTGCTTCTGTGCAAGACCATTTTCTGAACCTGCAACAGGATAGCAGAACTTTACCATCAACCATCTGGGGTTTTGGGAAAATTAAGTGTAAAATTGCTCATCACATAAATGTACTTAGTAGAATCCCTGTCCTGTTTTAACAGGCAAGTTAGAGCTTTGCTAATATCAGGAGAAATATGCTACACACACACACACACACACCACGGACTGTTAAATGTAAACAAGGGCAGCTGTCAGGGACTTGGCCTTCATCTTTCTTATCTGAGTCAGCAGTCAAGAGCGACAGAAAGCAAATTGGTTTGTCCATGCTGGTGAAGCAGAGGTTGGTGGTCAGCCTTTGTAGAGTAGAGAATGCCCTCTTGGTGAGATAATCAGTTAAGGCAATGAAGGCAATCTGGGGCAATTTGCACCACATCCTACAGTGAGAGTTCAAAGACATCTGGAGCACACACATTCTTGGGTAGACGAGAAGCAAAACTTTTGGTGGGATACATTTTGGAGGGAAAATGGGTCTAGTGTTATCTGAAATGCTTTGAACAATGCCACTGATCCACACAGTCTCTGGAGGTAGTGTAAAAGAGAAGGTGAAAGGAGGATTGCATGATTTCATGGAGCAGCCCCTCCGCATTAGTCCTAATATCAGAACCCTGGGCTAGAGTGCACTGGAGATTAAGAAACCACGTGTACAATGAAGTCATGATTTATTTCCCTTCCAAGCAGGTGCTTTCTGTGAAATGTATCCTTTTGGCACTATATCTGAATCAGGATTCGGCAGTTCTAACTTCTTGCCGACACACACACACACACACATACACACAAGCACTTGCATAAACACACGCAGCTGCCATAAAATACTACTCATGAGTGTCATGTTCTAGAGAACAGATAACATTTTCCTCGACCAAGGGTATGCATACCGTAAGCTAATAATTTATTAAAGAGTTAGAGATTTGTATTTGGAATCCTAGTTGGATTTCATTAGAGATTGTTCCTCTACGAAGAAATTCTGGGGTAATTTTCTAAGCGAAGAATGACTCAGCAAAGACCGTTATGAATAGCAAATTATCAGTTTCCTAAATATGAAGTTGTGCATTTTTTTGAATTGGAATATATCTATGTTTGAACAAGACTATTAGAACCATGCAGGACTTTAGGAACCATCTGTTTTAAATACTTCCTTTTTTTCACAAAAGAAACTGAGGCCCATAAATTTGAATGATTCACCCCAGTTCAAGTGGCAGAGTGGGGACCCAATCCTAGATCACTTACCTCCTGTTATAGCAGTTTAAAAAACCACAGCATATTGTCTTTCTTAATAAAAAAATTCTTTTAAAAGGTGATAGGTCAAGAAAATGTGAGCTCCATGAAAAAAATATTAATTAGCATAGCAAAACGACGGTGCCTGCAGAGGGTTCCAGTAGCCTGGACAGACACCCTCATCCATTTCTTCAGGAGCTGTGCAGAGAACAGGACTCCAGCCTCTTGTACTGGCACTGCCCTCAGAGTATAAGGAATCCAGACTGAAATGGGTACTTTCTGATAGTTCCAACACACCTACCACCATATGCTTTATGAAGTCCATGTTCTATAATATGCTAGAACATGAGGTTGTGAACTTCTCTTTCATCATCTCTTCTGATTTATAGATGAATGATTATAGAGTTAAGGCTGCTTGTTTTAAGCATACCCTAGAGATCTGACATCTACTCTCCCTTAGACTTTCTACTATTATTGGATTTCCAACCTTGGCAGCTCAAAGACTGATCTTAAATAGTTTTGGGGTTCAGCTAAAATTCAGCCCAATTATGTTGGATTTTATGTAAAGTTGATAACTGATCAGAAGCTTTTATTTATATTCTCAACTGGGGATGCTTAATATAAGATGTGGTTCTCAATATTTGCTTTTGATGAACTTGCTTTTCCATGGTTGGGTGTTCTCTTCCTGATTCTTAGAATCAGTTATTGGATTGAATTTTCTCTTTTCAACATTTCCCACCAATTAGAACAAACTGTTGATATCTGATTCTATCTATACCATGCTAGAATCTAGTGTACATGTCTAATTTAGCATCAAATTTTAATTTTCATTATTTTAACTTTAGTATTTCCATATTTCATGATGTTTTTCCAAACACTGGAATAGGTGTTTTGCCACTGGAACAAAACTGAGCATCAGTGATACATGATCAAGCACAAGTAACCAACTAAACTGGGAAATGAATTCAGTTACTGCTGTTGCAACAACTGAATAGCAATATACAAAAATATAGCTTAAATATAGACCTTACATAACATATCTTATATATAAGGCAATTTGCTTGACAACATGGGAGAGACAAAGAGAAATAAGATGAGAAAGAGAAATAGGCCTCAGTCTAGTAGAGGACACTGCATCCTAAGAAGTTAAGTGACTTCCTAAGGCCATGGCTATTGCTGCTGAACTCAAATTAGTTTTTTTTTTTGAAATTATAAATCTTTTACTTTCCTCGATATAGTTCTTGATTCTCACAGGCCACAATAAATTCCAGATGAGTTATGCAGCTAAACATTTTAAACAGTTCCATACAAACTGTAGAAGGAAATGAAATAGACGACCTATCTTAATTGTGGAAGAAGATATCAGGAACAAGGATGGGTTCAATTATATTAAAGCAAAATATTTTATATGATGAACTGTAACAAAAACTTACGATGAAAGAAAGTACAGCAGAAAGATTAAAAACAAATTAAAGTAGAGACACAGTATTATCCATAATGTGAAAAGTTTGAGGCAAGAAAGATGGAGACATATTTATACATGTTGAGATACAATTATGAAATAGACACTGAAAAACATTTATCCATCTTGACAAAAAGGTTCAATTAAAACAATTATTACAGCCTTTTTATTAGAATAAATTGAAAGGTCAAAAGACAATATGGGAATGGTCCCAGATACACAGATGAATCTATAGGCTCCCTCTCTCCTGAAGTGACTTGACAATAGATAAAAGCTAAGCAACTTACTCCAAAGACCATGTCCCAACAAAGTAAACTGAAAGAGGAAAAAAGACAACTTGTATGAAGATGGATACAACACTTTCTTTAACAGAAGAAAGCTAGAAACAAGATGAATATTTAATAATTGGGGAGAAGTTACCTCTGAGATAAAAATATGAACTCATGCCATGAATGCACCAATGAGGATAAATACGGGTATGGTACTGATACATGAAAATTGAAAATTCAGAAAAAGAAGCAAAACACAAAATAGCATATGACACACGGATTAACTCTGTATATGTATGCAGTTTGAGAAGTCTGTCAAAATTTTTTTCCCTTAAAAATTAAAGAATAAAATAAGAGGCATGTAGAACAAAAATTACTGTTTCAGTATATAAACAAATGATAGGTGAGAAAGGCTAAATCTGTAAGTGGCATAGTGGAAGCTTGAATCTCTGTCTTTTAGCTCTTGAGCCAATCAGTTTGCTCCCAAGAGATACAAAGCAATATGGTTATCCAGCATTTTTCTAGTTCATTTGATTAGTTTATGTAGATAAGCTGGGCAATTTGAATTTGAAAATGTATATTAGAATATGAGTTATTGATTTTGAAGACAGTGATATTCATATTCTGTAAGTAGCCAACTTCTGCTTCACATAAATATTTGTAAACCAAACCAAAACTCCCCAGTTTGTGATAGTCTGGTTTGTGTGTTTGTGTCCAGTCATGTCTGACTCTCTGCGACCCTATAGACTGTAGTCAGTCAGACTCCTTTGTCCATGGGATTCTCCAGGCAAGAATAACTGGAGTGGGTTGCCATGTCCTCCTCCAGGGGGTCTTCCTCACTCAGGGGTTGAACCCAGCTCTCTTATGTCTCCTGCATTGGCAGGCGGGTTCTTTACCACTAGTGCGACATGGGAGGCCCATACTGTGGGTGCTACCTACCTATGGCGCTTTTAAAAATAAAACATGTCATGAATACATTTAACATGGGTCTCTTGCTTTTAACATAGGTCTCTTGCTTTTTCAAGAATTGCTGTACATTTCCTTTTCCCCTGCATTTTTTTATATTTCATTTTTGAGGCCTTGAATACACCTTCTCTTCTAAGTTGTTACAGAACTCTAAAATAAACTAGATATAAATCTGTCAGAAAATGGAAGAAATATGGAGAGAGCTTCAACAGAACCAGTAAATGCTAAGTTGTGTCTGACTCCTGTGGACACTGATTAGGCAATACTCCGTATTCCTTAAT
Source organism: Tragulus kanchil (assembly GCA_022376925.1). Classification (NCBI taxonomy): domain Eukaryota; kingdom Metazoa; phylum Chordata; class Mammalia; order Artiodactyla; family Tragulidae; genus Tragulus; species Tragulus kanchil. The sequence goes on along the minus strand of JAIOJX010000026.1, from coordinate 267,523,125 downwards.
TTGAAGTCATTACATGGTGTGTGTATATGTGTGTGTGTTAGTCATTCATTCGTGTCCGACTGTTTGTGACCCCACGGACTGTAGCTTCTCAGGCTCCTTTGTCCTTGGAATTCTTCAGCCAAGAATACTGGAGTGGGTTGCAACATCCTTCTCCAGGGGATCTTCCCAACCCAGGAATCGATTCGGAGTGTCCTGCATTGCAGGCAGATTCTTTACCAGCTAGGCCATCAGGGAAGCCCTACTACATAGTATGACTGCAAAACTGATCAAGCCTGTGGTGAGAAGCAAGAAGCTGAATTCAGATGATGGCTTTGTTCTGTAAGTTGAAATGACTGGTTAAATTCACAAAATTTAATATTTCACTTTTCTTTATTGAACATGGAGGTATATATATATATATATATACATATATATATATATATTAATTTTGGCCTTTTTATTTATTTTTGTTGTTGTTGTTTATTTTATTTTTGTCCATCTTTATTCTTTTGGCCTGTGTGGGCCTTCCATTGCAGTGGCCTCTCTCTCTGCAGAGCACTGACTCTGGGCGCATGCGCTCCAGAGTGCTGGCTCCCAATTCTACACACTGGTCCAGCTGCTCTGCGGCACGTGAGATCTTTCCAGGCCAGGGGTCGAACTGGTGCCCCTTGCACTGCAAGGTGGACTCTTTACCCACTGGACCACCAGGGAAATCCCATGCAAGTGTACGTTAACTAGAGTGGCTAGATCAAATAGAGGGTATCTGGTTAAATTTGAATTTCAGATAAGCAACCAAGACCTTTTTAGCTTAAGTATATCCTGTGCAATATTCAGAACATACTTATATTAAAAAGTGAATGGTTATTTATCTGAAACTCAAATCTAGGCAGGTGTCCTTCCCTCCCTAAATCTGGCAACTCTAACTTAAATACAATTTAAGTCACAAATGAGGCTTTTTGTTTTTTTCTCACCATCTCAGAGATAAAGAAGGAAAAGAATTACTCTGCTCTATTCGACTTGCTGAGTTACAGCCTCCCTGGCATTGACTGCAAGACTAACAAGTGTTTGTTTCACTTTCCATCACATACTATGGATGGGCCAGTTCTGGTAAATTTTGTAGCGGGATTACAGCAAGGGAAAGATAACCACAGGGATGGCAGGATGAGGCATACAGCCTGAATATTCTCTGGTCTAATGGGACAGCATGGATTCCAGGTCCCAGAGAAGTGGACAAGCAGTGAGCACAGTTTCTGGGAAAGCCAATCTTTGGCATGCTCTTTGAGGGCCTCAGCAGACATGGATACTTTCTGAGCACGACAGCTGATCTGATTGCCATTTTGTGGGTGAGGCATTTCCAGGGTCACTTACCAAGTAAAACATCCACTTAAAGCAAACAAGAGCATTCAGTGGTCTGGATCTACAAATGGCAAATCCTACATGAGGTTATGAGATACACTCTACTTAAGGCTATTTTCTTCACACTACAGCAGATGTTCAGCTTTTTAAAGTACCAGTGTCCATATATTATAACACCGGGAGCCCCGCCTGGTACTCTGTGATGACCTAGAGGGGTGGGACGGGAAGAGGGAGGAAAGCTCTCGAGGGAGGGTATATATATACATATAATCATGACTGATTGGAGCTGCATGGCAGAAACCAACACAACACTGTAAAGCAATTTTCCTCCAATTGAAAAAAAATTTTTTTTTAAAGTACCAGTGTTCAGATCAGGACCTACTACACTTCATGGACTCTAGCCATTTAGGCTCCTCGGTCCATGGGATTCTCCAGGCAATAATACTGGAGTGGGTTGCCATTCCCCTCTCCAGGGGATGCTTCCCACGCAGGGATGGAACTTGGGTTTCCCACACTGCAGGTGGATTCTTTACTGTCAGAGCCACCAGGCAAGCCACATATCAATACAGAGAGATACGTACAGATATAAATAGGTAGATAGATAGTGCTGGTGGTAGTTTAGTTGCTAAGTCATGTCTGACTCTTATGACCCCAAGGACTGTAACTCACCAGGCTCCTCTGTCCATGGGATTCCCCAGGTAAAGATACTGGAGTGGGTTGCCATTTCCTTCTCCAGGGGAATCTTACTGACTCAGGGATAGAATCTGTGTCTCCTGCATTTCAGATAGATTCTTTGCCACTGAGTCAGCAAGGAAGTCTAGATAGATAGATTTTATTTCCTTAGATGGTTCTCATGTGCAGCTATGGTTGAGAGTCAAGGTACTAGATCATATTATATCTTTCCTTCCGCCAAATAACCACATTGGCATAAAGTCTGAAATAATCTGTATTACTTTAAAAATGCAGCCTAGGGATTTCTCTGTGGTCCACTGATTAAGACTCCCCGCTCCCATTGCACCTCCAGCTCTGGTGGTACTAGAAACCGGCTTGGCAATGCAGGAAACATAAGAGATACTGGTTCAATCCATGTTAGGAAGATCCCCTGTAGGAGTGCATGGTGACCCACTCCAGGATTCTTGCCTTGAGAATTCCATGGGCAGAGGAGCCTGGCAGGCTATAGTCCATAAAGTTGCAAACAGTCAGACATGACTGAAGTGACTTAGCATGCACTTAACACGTTCCCATTGCATGGGGGCATGGGTTCAATGCCTGGTTGGGGAACTAGGATTTTGCATGCTGCTTAGGTACAGACTTAAAAAAAAAATACAGTCTATAGAAAATTGCAGAATTGTGAAGTCTATGCGATTAGGGTTACCAGATGTAGGGAAATAAAAAAACAGACATCTGTCTAGATTTGAATTTCAGATAAGCAACCAGTGTACAGTAAACCACTGGCTCCTGATATGCCCTGGGGCATGCGCTCTGTCAGGGAAGTTCAGAGCCTTGATAGGGAGTAGAAACAGAGAATGCCCTGGGAGTTTAAATTTTGAACTATAAGTCATGATATGGAGGATGGCCATCTCTGTGGTTCAGCTCCTTGTTTTTATACCTAAGGGTTCTGACTTACAGGGAGCTTGGTCCCTTCTCAGAAACTAGGGGCCTGGACTCAGGTCTTTTGATTCAAATACCAGCACCTAGGCCATGGTCTCTGTTAGGATGCTTTGTTCTTTAACTGAGGCATTCTTACAAGTTTTCACCTTACCACATCTAACTTCAGGAGAGACTAAGGAATTCAGTAGGTTTTTGTAAAACACACACACACACACACAACCAGAAAGAGAGATTTTCTCCTGGGGTGCATGTAATTCAGATCTTCCTTTCTAAGATGAAAGGAAAGCTACAAATTTTCCCAGTTGCCATGTTATGTCATGAACAATCTTCTTCAAAATTGCAAAATTGCTACAAAGAAAACATCCCTGAGTTAAATTAGTGCCTGTGGAAGATGGTGGAGTTATAAATTGTCTGTGTGGAATTTTCTCCTTATTAGTTAGGGAAGTGGTAATAACTTCCCCTGCAACTATTTCATAGTTCAGGGCTTGGCATGCACTCACCAAATAATGAATGAATGAATGGTCACTAGCCATTCTTGTTAAGGTCTGTTCCACTTCTGTGGCCCACTCTTTGTTTCTGTTAATTGAGGTATTATTACCAATGACTTTCCAATCCTGGGATATGTCTAGGGAATCTTATTCTACCGAGGAGGGAGATGAAATTGGCTAACAGTCAGACATGACTGAAGTGACTTAGCATGCACTTAACACGTTCCCATTGCATGGGGGCATGGGTTCAATGCCTGGTTGGGGAACTAGGATTTTGCATGCTGCTTAGGTACAGACTTAAAAAAAAAATACAGTCTATAGAAAATTGCAGAATTGTGAAGTCTATGCGATTAGGGTTACCAGATGTAGGGAAATAAAAAAACAGACATCTGTCTAGATTTGAATTTCAGATAAGCAACCAGTGTACAGTAAACCACTGGCTCCTGATATGCCCTGGGGCATGCGCTCTGTCAGGGAAGTTCAGAGCCTTGATAGGGAGTAGAAACAGAGAATGCCCTGGGAGTTTAAATTTTGAACTATAAGTCATGATATGGAGGATGGCCATCTCTGTGGTTCAGCTCCTTGTTTTTATACCTAAGGGTTCTGACTTACAGGGAGCTTGGTCCCTTCTCAGAAACTAGGGGCCTGGACTCAGGTCTTTTGATTCAAATACCAGCACCTAGGCCATGGTCTCTGTTAGGATGCTTTGTTCTTTAACTGAGGCATTCTTACAAGTTTTCACCTTACCACATCTAACTTCAGGAGAGACTAAGGAATTCAGTAGGTTTTTGTAAAACACACACACACACACACAACCAGAAAGAGAGATTTTCTCCTGGGGTGCATGTAATTCAGATCTTCCTTTCTAAGATGAAAGGAAAGCTACAAATTTTCCCAGTTGCCATGTTATGTCATGAACAATCTTCTTCAAAATTGCAAAATTGCTACAAAGAAAACATCCCTGAGTTAAATTAGTGCCTGTGGAAGATGGTGGAGTTATAAATTGTCTGTGTGGAATTTTCTCCTTATTAGTTAGGGAAGTGGTAATAACTTCCCCTGCAACTATTTCATAGTTCAGGGCTTGGCATGCACTCACCAAATAATGAATGAATGAATGGTCACTAGCCATTCTTGTTAAGGTCTGTTCCACTTCTGTGGCCCACTCTTTGTTTCTGTTAATTGAGGTATTATTACCAATGACTTTCCAATCCTGGGATATGTCTAGGGAATCTTATTCTACCGAGGAGGGAGATGAAATTGGCCTTTAAAAAACAAGGTTCATTATGTATTTCTTTTTTAAAATCATGTTTCTATTTTTTCTAGCATATGTATTCACTTAAAAAAATCCATCATTCATATACTTTGTTTTTGCTTTTCCTCACACTTAACAATAAAGGCATAAATATTTTCCCATAATTGAACCTATTTTAAAAATAGTATCATACTTTTAGAGTTACATTTTTAAAGTAATGAGTGAACATGATGTTCAAATAAGTTAAGCAATGAAAAAAAAAAAAAAAAACCTGATCCCATTCCCATAGTAGCAGCAAATGTTGGAACAAGTTTCTTATCTGTCTTCCAGATTAGTCTAAATGGCATTAATTCTAAAGTTGCATGCTATTTCATTTTAAGAAAGGACCATAATTAACTTATACAATTTCTTGTTTTGGCACCGAAGTTGCTTTTCAATAATAAGCAGTGCTGTGAGGAACATACTCATAGTTTCATCTTGGATAGTTCACATTATTAGAACAGATTCCTAGAAGTATTATCTATAAACTACACATATTTTAAAAATTTACAGTTTTTACTTCCAATTGCCTTCTAGAAAGTATGCAGCAAAACGCACTTCTACTACCTGTACCTGAGATGACTTGTTTATGAAGGCCCTCACTGGCAGGGCCAGTATCTTTAAGCAAAAACCTGATAATTTAATAGGTAAAAAAAATGGCATGTCATTTATTTTTATTTATATTTCATTGCTTACTGGAGAGGGTGAATGCCTACTCTTTGCTCCTCTCCGTTCTTATTAGCCACTTGTGTTTCAGGATTCTTCTCGGGCTGGAAGTGGCAACAAAGTTCAAAGGCTCTAGATGGACCTAAAAAGGATGGAACTAGTTGCCTATCTTGTACAATGCAATGGTAGATGAAAGGTTCCACTGGCGAATAGGTGTGGAGATGTCTATTTTTAAAATAGCCATGTTTTAAGAAATTACTTTTCAAATTTCTTTCATTTATCTGCCACATAAACTTTTTTGCTATATTCAAGAAACCTGTACTATTCTTTAATATTTTAGAGTAAATATATTTCTTTTTTCTCTTAAATATATTACTTTAAAAATGAAACTTTATTCACTACTATAAATAGAAAACATGTGTTATTTGCCATAAACAGAAGAAAATCATAAAGTAAATACAATGAAAACAAAGCAACAGTATTACACTTGGGCTAGATTCTGTTTCCCACAGAATGTACTGGGCTTCTTAAAGGTAAAAAGGCAGGTAAGAGGAATTGCCAATATACTAATACCACTAAGACTTTCTCTTTAACTTGAAGAATTTTAAGTGAGAATTATAAAAGTAATAACTTTCTTTTACACAAATTTAAGGTCACATTCACGCACCATCCAAAGTCAATGTGCAGACCATCAGAGGTCCATGTTCCTACACTTTAAGAAACATGAATGTTGTAGGAGGAAAAAGGCAGGGGTGTCAGAAAAATCGGAGTAAGAATCCCACCTCCAGCATTTGTTCAAAGTCTGAACTTGCTAATGATGATCACACAAGTAAGGCTGTAGTGAGGATGACAGATAATGTATTGAAAAAGAAAATATGGCAGCAGAGGCAGAGCAGGTAGGCTTCAAGAGTTGTCATAATTCTCGTCTCCACCCAGCCTGTACGTTAGTATCACCTAAAGAGCTTTTGAAAAATACTGATACCTTAGCTTCATCCCTGGAGATCCTAATCAGGGAAAATACCAAAAAAACAGAGGTTCAACTCTTTCCTAAGAACTTAGGTTGATTTTGCAGATTAGCTAGCTGACATCTTGAAAAGTCGGCCCAGGGTCAGGGAGGTTTTGAGAGGGTCAGGGAGGGCAGAGGGAATTCTGGGAAGGGGAAGCATCTCTGATACGAGATGTCAAGCATTTTCTTTGCACTAGAAGCTCATCAAATGGCTTGAGACCAAAGCAGGCATTAATTTCCCTGGAGGCTGGAAAAATTTTTTCTCTTATTCCAAGAGAACAGTTTTGCTGATCATGGAAACATTATATTAGGTTTCCAGAGGTTCGATGCTGCTCAGTGCTCTTCCAGAAGTTTCTATACAAATGTGTGACAAAGCAGAAAAGTCATTCACACGTAGTAAGACTTCCTTTAAAGTAAAACACAAATGTAGGGCAAAATCTCTGAGGTGTTAAAACGTTTGAAACTAACCAAAAATGTTAAAAAGGTGCAAGCTTAGAATCAATTATACAGACTCTAATGGGTTGTGTTGTTTCCCTTCTTTTTGTTTTACTTTGCATAGTGATCAGACTGTTTGCATTACATCCCATCTCTCTGCTTTGAGGAGTTTTTAAACTGCTTATTTTGAGGTCTCATAGCATTCCTCTCCAGTCAGGTATCTTCACGTGGGGATGACAGACTTCACCTATTCTCTAACTTTGGTCCTGTAGGGGAGCAGGAATTAAGGCTACAGTGGTCACCCCAAACTGTGCCCAGTGGGAAAACAGCATTTATTCAGCTTTTTCAAAAGTGTCAACATGAAAAAAAATTCATGACCTGGATCTGATGCTTAGCGGACGCACAACGCCAGACAGCTGGCTGGTAGATGTCATTTCTGGAGCTCCTAATGAGATGCAAATCACCTAGTGAACTACTCCGGAGCTGGGAAACAATGTCCTGGGTAAAAGCAGATAAAAATGGAACAGAAGAATGTCTTTGAAGATTGAAACGACATTTTAAATGCTTGAGGATATGGGACACCAGATAGTGCTAGTTTTACTGAAGTAATTGTGACTGGGTCTTTGATTCTTCATGGCAGGGGATTCTGGGGTATTCACCCCCAGCTTTTCCTGACTCCCTAAACTGGGGGCCTCGTTCCGGTTGCTGTTATTTGTGTGCAAAAGGCCAGATAGCTGTAGTGACACCAGCACTGGACTTGGGGTCAGAAGGCCTGGGCATAGTTCAGGTTTTGGAATTTACTAGTATGTGACCCTGGGTGAATTGCCAACCTTACCTTCTCCCAGCCTGGGCTGAAATAGAGTTGCACTAAAATGGTGGTGTTTTTTTTCCCCTCTGACAGAGGGTGGTTATATGGGACATTACAGCTGGTCTTGCCTGGAGATTCTGAGCTCTTCTCCAAGGAGTCATGCTCCTTCCCAGGGTGTGACCTCTGTGTGCAGTGAAAGATGTTTCTGACGTAGGTTTGTTGCATGAAACCAGTGTGAAAGCAGGTAAAGGGTGAGAACCATTGGCTGAGAGGCTCTTTAAGGTCCTTGCCAACTTTAAGAGAGTTAAAACTAACCAAAAATGTTAAAAAGGTGCAAGCTTAGAATCAATTATACAGACTCTAATGGGTTGTGTTGTTTCCCTTCTTTTTGTTTTACTTTGCATAGTGATCAGACTGTTTGCATTACATCCCATCTCTCTGCTTTGAGGAGTTTTTAAACTGCTTATTTTGAGGTCTCATAGCATTCCTCTCCAGTCAGGTATCTTCACGTGGGGATGACAGACTTCACCTATTCTCTAACTTTGGTCCTGTAGGGGAGCAGGAATTAAGGCTACAGTGGTCACCCCAAACTGTGCCCAGTGGGAAAACAGCATTTATTCAGCTTTTTCAAAAGTGTCAACATGAAAAAAAATTCATGACCTGGATCTGATGCTTAGCGGACGCACAACGCCAGACAGCTGGCTGGTAGATGTCATTTCTGGAGCTCCTAATGAGATGCAAATCACCTAGTGAACTACTCCGGAGCTGGGAAACAATGTCCTGGGTAAAAGCAGATAAAAATGGAACAGAAGAATGTCTTTGAAGATTGAAACGACATTTTAAATGCTTGAGGATATGGGACACCAGATAGTGCTAGTTTTACTGAAGTAATTGTGACTGGGTCTTTGATTCTTCATGGCAGGGGATTCTGGGGTATTCACCCCCAGCTTTTCCTGACTCCCTAAACTGGGGGCCTCGTTCCGGTTGCTGTTATTTGTGTGCAAAAGGCCAGATAGCTGTAGTGACACCAGCACTGGACTTGGGGTCAGAAGGCCTGGGCATAGTTCAGGTTTTGGAATTTACTAGTATGTGACCCTGGGTGAATTGCCAACCTTACCTTCTCCCAGCCTGGGCTGAAATAGAGTTGCACTAAAATGGTGGTGTTTTTTTTCCCCTCTGACAGAGGGTGGTTATATGGGACATTACAGCTGGTCTTGCCTGGAGATTCTGAGCTCTTCTCCAAGGAGTCATGCTCCTTCCCAGGGTGTGACCATCTGTGTGCAGTGAAAGATGTTTCTGACGTAGGTTTGTTGCATGAAACCAGTGTGAAAGCAGGTAAAGGGTGAGAACCATTGGCTGAGAGGCTCTTTAAGGTCCTTGCCAACTTTAAGATTCTGGGACTACAGATTTCTTGCTGTTTAGCCTCTTCGTACATCATCTGCAAAATGGACATAAATGCTGTTGACCCTACTGGCTTGTTGGAATTTAAAGATGATCAACCAAAATGCATTCAGGGTAGGGGTGGGGGACAAAATTCTCCATAACTACACCCAAACTTCATTCTAACACAATTCAGTCATTTAAAAGCAATGTTGTACAGAGTGGCCTCATCTGAAACCCTTTCTGGGTCATTTAGTAATTGATAGACTAAAAGACCACATTTTAAGCTCACTTACTTAGTCTTTCCCCAGCTGTGAACAAAAACAGCAATTTACAGGTTAATGTCATACAGCTATACAAACATATACCCAGGTTCATAAATTCTAAAATGTAGAGAGACCAGTCATTAGTATGAATGAGTTGGTTTGAGGGAGATTATACACACAAATGATGGGCAGATGGGTGTGTGTGTGTGTGTGTGTGTGTGTGTGTGTGTGTGTGTGTACTTGTGGGAAACCATAGAGAATGTGAATAACAGAGGAGATGAAATCATAGGCATGATTTTTGTTTGCATTAAACTAATGAGATGGAAAAGTGAAATCAATGCAGTATTAGTGGTGAAAAAATAAGTCTACTGTTCTGGTTCTTTCAGTTTTAATCTCCAGAAAACCAATAAAATAGGAAGTTTCTTGGGAAACAAAGTTAAATAGAAAATAATTATATTTGGGTTATTTTCCTAACTTGTGCTTCATGTTGACAAAAAAATTCCTTGGTAACCTGTAAATTAAACCTGGTCAAACTATCCAATAAACATCTAAAGATTTATAAAAATAGTGAGACTCAAAGCTCTCAGTTCTCTGGTCAGATCAAGAGTTTAGGATCATACAGTTCCTTTAGGGTCATATAGAATTACTTATTTTCTGTGTTTTCTTACAATTTGATATAATGTTAATGAAAATCCAGTATGAATTCATTCATACATGGAATCATGATCTCTCGTGGCTTCCATTTCTCTTTATTTTTATAGAAGGTTATTTTGAAAGATTCTGGGGAAATAACAGAATTGGCTGAGAGGCTCTTTAAGGTCCTTGCCAACTTTAAGATTCTGGGACTACAGATTTCTTGCTGTTTAGCCTCTTCGTACATCATCTGCAAAATGGACATAAATGCTGTTGACCCTACTGGCTTGTTGGAATTTAAAGATGATCAACCAAAATGCATTCAGGGTAGGGGTGGGGGACAAAATTCTCCATAACTACACCCAAACTTCATTCTAACACAATTCAGTCATTTAAAAGCAATGTTGTACAGAGTGGCCTCATCTGAAACCCTTTCTGGGTCATTTAGTAATTGATAGACTAAAAGACCACATTTTAAGCTCACTTACTTAGTCTTTCCCCAGCTGTGAACAAAAACAGCAATTTACAGGTTAATGTCATACAGCTATACAAACATATACCCAGGTTCATAAATTCTAAAATGTAGAGAGACCAGTCATTAGTATGAATGAGTTGGTTTGAGGGAGATTATACACACAAATGATGGGCAGATGGGTGTGTGTGTGTGTGTGTGTGTGTGTGTGTGTGTGTGTGTGTGTACTTGTGGGAAACCATAGAGAATGTGAATAACAGAGGAGATGAAATCATAGGCATGATTTTTGTTTGCATTAAACTAATGAGATGGAAAAGTGAAATCAATGCAGTATTAGTGGTGAAAAAGTAAGTCTACTGTTCTGGTTCTTTCAGTTTTAATCTCCAGAAAACCAATAAAATAGGAAGTTTCTTGGGAAACAAAGTTAAATAGAAAATAATTATATTTGGGTTATTTTCCTAACTTGTGCTTCATGTTGACAAAAAAATTCCTTGGTAACCTGTAAATTAAACCTGGTCAAACTATCCAATAAACATCTAAAGATTTATAAAAATAGTGAGACTCAAAGCTCTCAGTTCTCTGGTCAGATCAAGAGTTTAGGATCATACAGTTCCTTTAGGGTCATATAGAATTACTTATTTTCTGTGTTTTCTTACAATTTGATATAATGTTAATGAAAATCCAGTATGAATTCATTCATACATGGAATCATGATCTCTCGTGGCTTCCATTTCTCTTTATTTTTATAGAAGGTTATTTTGTCATAAGCGGGTCATAAGAGACCTGAATTTCTCCACTGGACTCAAGATCTCTCAACAAATTAATGTCATCAACTTTCTTTCTCTTTGAATCCCCCCTCCTGAGTCACCTGACCAGTATAGCCATAAGCACATTCCAACATGTTCTAAGAAAAAAAAAAACAAAAAACAAGCCAAGTTTAACCAAAGTAAATATTTAAAGCTATTATCAGCATACCTGAAACGGGTATCTCCTGTGATATACAGTGATTTAAGCCTTGAAAAGAAAATGATCACCTTCACTCAGGCGTCTCTGCAGTGATTTTGCATATTGACACATATGAGTCATGTTGATCACTAAGTTTGACCAAAAGACACATTCTGGTGTAATTTTAAGTTTCCAAATTAACATATTTCAGGAGATTTGTATCAGTAGTCTTCAATTCTTGAATCCTACAGGAAACATTCTTTCAGTGTTTCGGGGCTTAGTCAAATGAAATTTTAACAGTCAGAAGTCTGGTAGCATTTATCTGACAATATAGTGAGAATCATGTTAACAGGAGCTCTCCACTGGAGCGATCCTGGACATGCGTGATGGTGCCGGGAAACGCGCCACTAGCTCTGGAAGGGCTGGAGCTCCTGGATGTCTTGGCACCTCTCCCCTTTCAGCTCTCACTGCCTCTCACCCTGCATGAGACGGGGACCCAGCAGGGAGGGGTTAAATGGGTTGAGGAGCCAGTCCAGCTGGGGGGCATTAGCAATCAAGGACCAGCATTAAAAGGCAGCAGGAGACTAAGGGTCTCTGACAGGCTTGGCTCCGTGCACCATCTGGAAGAGGCTGTGGAAGTTGGATTTTTCTAAAGAAAGAGGAGTTTGTGGAGACCCCCTTCTTTAGGACACAAGCATGAACAGTGATATTATTTTCCAAGTGGGTCTCTCCTTTTTGAGAGCAGGGTCAGACAGCCACATTTCCAGCTCAATCCCTGGCCATAACGAACCAGCTACTGGTACCCGGGGTGGGACTAGTCCAGGAACCTGTCTAAATGGTTTGATAGTGGCTTCCATTTCTCTTTATTTTTATAGAAGGTTATTTTGTCATAAGCGGGTCATAAGAGACCTGAATTTCTCCACTGGACTCAAGATCTCTCAACAAATTAATGTCATCAACTTTCTTTCTCTTTGAATCCCCCCTCCTGAGTCACCTGACCAGTATAGCCATAAGCACATTCCAACATGTTCTAAGAAAAAAAAAAAAAAACAAGCCAAGTTTAACCAAAGTAAATATTTAAAGCTATTATCAGCATACCTGAAACGGGTATCTCCTGTGATATACAGTGATTTAAGCCTTGAAAAGAAAATGATCACCTTCACTCAGGCGTCTCTGCAGTGATTTTGCATATTGACACATATGAGTCATGTTGATCACTAAGTTTGACCAAAAGACACATTCTGGTGTAATTTTAAGTTTCCAAATTAACATATTTCAGGAGATTTGTATCAGTAGTCTTCAATTCTTGAATCCTACAGGAAACATTCTTTCAGTGTTTCGGGGCTTAGTCAAATGAAATTTTAACAGTCAGAAGTCTGGTAGCATTTATCTGACAATATAGTGAGAATCATGTTAACAGGAGCTCTCCACTGGAGCGATCCTGGACATGCGTGATGGTGCCGGGAAACGCGCCACTAGCTCTGGAAGGGCTGGAGCTCCTGGATGTCTTGGCACCTCTCCCCTTTCAGCTCTCACTGCCTCTCACCCTGCATGAGACGGGGACCCAGCAGGGAGGGGTTAAATGGGTTGAGGAGCCAGTCCAGCTGGGGGTCATTAGCAATCAAGGACCAGCATTAAAAGGCAGCAGGAGACTAAGGGTCTCTGACAGGCTTGGCTCCGTGCACCATCTGGAAGAGGCTGTGGAAGTTGGATTTTTCTAAAGAAAGAGGAGTTTGTGGAGACCCCCTTCTTTAGGACACAAGCATGAACAGTGATATTATTTTCCAAGTGGGTCTCTCCTTTTTGAGAGCAGGGTCAGACAGCCACATTTCCAGCTCAATCCCTGGCCATAACGAACCAGCTACTGGTACCCGGGGTGGGACTAGTCCAGGAACCTGTCTAAATGGTTTGATAGTGGCTAGTGATCAGTACATCCATGTTGGATAATGAGGTACTGGCATTTGAAGCCTGAGTGAAGGGGCAGAGTTTATAGCAAATAACATATTTAACTGTTTGTCTGTGCATTATAATCCAATCTGTGGCAAAAAAGAGAAAACCTGACAGCTTTACTTAGGATATGTCCAAGTTGATCATTCAAGTTATGAATGAAAAGAAAATTTAAAAATGAGCCAAGTCTCACTTCTTTTTTTTTTTTTTTTAAAGTTTTCCCCCACATCATGCCTCTTTTATTTGTATCTATTTTCATCCATCTTTTTATTCTTTAGCACGTGTGGGCCTCCCTGCAGCGGCCTCTCTCATAGAGCGCTGGCTCCTAAGTGGACACACCGGTCCAGCCACTCTGTGGCATGTGGGATCTTTCTGGGGCAGGGATCGAACCATTGCCTCTTGCACTGCAAGGCGGACTCTTTACCATTGGACCACCAGAGAAGCCCCAAGTCTCACATCTTAAGGTCATTTTAAGGCAATCTGTACAAAGAGGTGGCAAATACAGGCAGTCATGGATGTCACAATTACATCTACCAGGTTAATGACAGTTCACATTATTCCCTAAGTTGCTTTTCTCTCTTTTTTAATTTTTTAACTCTTGGGTCCCTCCTCCTCCTTCACCTTATCTATAAATAAGAAAGAATAGAAGGTTTACAGCACAGAATTGTATTTCTTTTGGTCATAGATTGTAAGTTTACAAAATAAAGAACCCTTTTAATGTGATCCCTAAGATACATTACAATACTAATTTAGAACAAGCTGCTAATCTCTTTGCAAGAATCATTAATATTGTAGTTGGATTTGAAGAGGAATTCGCATTCCTAGCTCCATATTGTGTGATTCTAACACTGGTCTTCAGTACATCTTTAGTTCTGATAACAAAAAGCCAGTGCAAGCAAAAAGATTCAGAGTTGTATTGGTTTTTATGTGGTGGTTTTTATACTCTTCTGGTATTGTTAAGAATGAGTAGTAAGTAAAATTATCCTCATGAAGCTTTTGACAAGCTTATAGATGTCTGGGAAAGGGAAAAGTAACAAGAAAGATCTAGGACACTATAGTCTCTCAGATTTAGGGTCATCAGAGTGGAGTGGAGGGTCAGGTAACATGGGCTGCTGATCCAAGTAATAGATACCATTTGGAGAAGAAATCAACAGAAACACAAGACTAGCAGGCCAATAGAAACACAAGATACTGATAGCTGGGATTTGGATGATTTTTAGTCATCCTATCCTAAACTTTGGACAAATTTATATATATTATTGGCTATCCTATCAGAAGTATATATTAGTCTAGTCACACAGAATAGAGCTTGTTGAAAAGGAGATATGCAGGTCCCCAGAGAGAGACAATGGTGGACATAAGGCATGGAGGAATCCTATCCTAAAATTTCTGTAGTTGGGCTCATGCTGATTTTGACAGTTCCCATGGGAAATTTTCTTAGGTGCTTAAGTGTGACTACATGAACGTGACTTCTAAATAATGGAAACCGAGCACTTGATTAGGGTATGGATTCCTGGGAATGGATATGAGAAATCTTTTTCAAATAAATTTTTTGATAAAAACATCCAACCTTGATACAAACTTGCCGCCAATCTCATGCTAAAACTCCATGAAAAGTCTGTCTACTAATTATGATTGTGTCTCTTTAGTGTGCCATCTTTTATTTTATTGAATGCAATAGCAAAAGACTTTTGAGCTCTTCTGCCTTGTCTTCTCCCATCCCTAGACACAGAGTCCTCGGAGAGGAAATACTGAACTACTCCTGATTCCATTTCCAATCTGTAGAGTTCCCTTAGGCTCCTCTGTACTTGATATTCCCATTTTGTGCAAATGGTGAGGTTTTGCTACAATAGATATTATTCCAGGAGCTAGCTGTTGGGTATTCCATTTTGCCAAGTGATTCTGGCCCTTACTACTTAAAAGGATAAAACAAAAAAGCATAATCACTTAAGATATATGACTTGTTGACAGAATCTTTATTTAGACAAGTCTCCCCAGTCATGGGTCAAATGTTCTGCTTCTGTAAGTCCAGTGAAAGTGGTTAGATAATCTGTAAATTTTCCTCATGAAGCTTTTGACAAGCTTATAGATGTCTGGGAAAGGGAAAAGTAACAAGAAAGATCTAGGACACTATAGTCTCTCAGATTTAGGGTCATCAGAGTGGAGTGGAGGGTCAGGTAACATGGGCTGCTGATCCAAGTAATAGATACCATTTGGAGAAGAAATCAACAGAAACACAAGACTAGCAGGCCAATAGAAACACAAGATACTGATAGCTGGGATTTGGATGATTTTTAGTCATCCTATCCTAAACTTTGGACAAATTTATATATATTATTGGCTATCCTATCAGAAGTATATATTAGTCTAGTCACACAGAATAGAGCTTGTTGAAAAGGAGATATGCAGGTCCCCAGAGAGAGACAATGGTGGACATAAGGCATGGAGGAATCCTATCCTAAAATTTCTGTAGTTGGGCTCATGCTGATTTTGACAGTTCCCATGGGAAATTTTCTTAGGTGCTTAAGTGTGACTACATGAACGTGACTTCTAAATAATGGAAACCGAGCACTTGATTAGGGTATGGATTCCTGGGAATGGATATGAGAAATCTTTTTCAAATAAATTTTTTGATAAAAACATCCAACCTTGATACAAACTTGCCGCCAATCTCATGCTAAAACTCCATGAAAAGTCTGTCTACTAATTATGATTGTGTCTCTTTAGTGTGCCATCTTTTATTTTATTGAATGCAATAGCAAAAGACTTTTGAGCTCTTCTGCCTTGTCTTCTCCCATCCCTAGACACAGAGTCCTCGGAGAGGAAATACTGAACTACTCCTGATTCCATTTCCAATCTGTAGAGTTCCCTTAGGCTCCTCTGTACTTGATATTCCCATTTTGTGCAAATGGTGAGGTTTTGCTACAATAGATATTATTCCAGGAGCTAGCTGTTGGGTATTCCATTTTGCCAAGTGATTCTGGCCCTTACTACTTAAAAGGATAAAACAAAAAAGCATAATCACTTAAGATATATGACTTGTTGACAGAATCTTTATTTAGACAAGTCTCCCCAGTCATGGGTTAAATGTTCTGCTTCTGTACTATGTTACATCAGTTACTTTGAGGCATAGCAGCCAAATTTCTGCTCCACGAAGAGCTAGGTGATATATCATCTCACTGCCAATGGGGCTAACCTAATTCTATCCATTCCAGAACATAGTTTGCAGTGCTGGTGAATTTGCTGTGCTGTTAGCTGAGGTTGCAGCCATTGAATTAAAAGATGCTTGCTCCTTAGAAGATAAGCTATGACAAACCCACATAGCATATTCAAAAGCAGAGACATCATTTGCTGATAAAAGTCCGTAGAGTCAAAGCCATGGTTTTTCCAGTAGTCATATATGGATGTGAGAATTGGACCATAAAGAAGGCTGAGTACTGAAAAATTGATGCCTTTGAACTGTGGGGTTGGAGAAGGTTCTTGAGAGTCCCTTGGACTGCAAGGAGATCAAACCAGTCATTCTTAAAGGAAATCAACCCTGAATATTCACTGGAAGGACTGCTGCTGAAGCTGAAGCTCCAATACTTTGGTCACCTGATGTGAAGAGATGACTCATTGGAAAAGACCCTGACGTTGGGAAAAATAGAAGCAAAAGAAGAAGGGGATGAGAGAGGACAAAATGGTTGGATGGCATCACTGATTCAATGGACATGAGCTTGAGCAAGCTCTGGAGATGGTGAAGGATAGGGAAACCTGGAGTGCTGCACTCCATGGGGTCATAAAGAGTTGGACATGACTGAGCAACTAAACTGAACTAACTGAGGTTGATATCCAAGTCCTACATAAAGGTTAGTAAAGTGAAACAGTAAAATAGACTTAGTGAATTTCTCTGGCCTCCCAGATCTATTACTTGCTCCAGAGACTTCAGTCTCTTTTCTGTGATAACACAGCTTTGAAGAGTATATTTTGAGCTCTGTCTGTATGTACTAAGAATTATATGTACTAGACTTGCAATATATAAATTGCTTAATAATTAGAACAGGCATCTCACATCAAAATATGCAATTCAGATTCTATCTACTGCAAAATGCAAAATCCTCCAGAGGGCTGAGTTATGAAATTATTCAAACACATAAGTATTGTTGACAGAATCTTTATTTAGACAAGTCTCCCCAGTCATGGGTTAAATGTTCTGCTTCTGTACTATGTTACATCAGTTACTTTGAGGCATAGCAGCCAAATTTCTGCTCCACGAAGAGCTAGGTGATATATCATCTCACTGCCAATGGGGCTAACCTAATTCTATCCATTCCAGAACATAGTTTGCAGTGCTGGTGAATTTGCTGTGCTGTTAGCTGAGGTTGCAGCCATTGAATTAAAAGATGCTTGCTCCTTAGAAGATAAGCTATGACAAACCCACATAGCATATTCAAAAGCAGAGACATCATTTGCTGATAAAAGTCCGTAGACCCAAAGCCATGGTTTTTCCAGTAGTCATATATGGATGTGAGAATTGGACCATAAAGAAGGCTGAGTACTGAAAAATTGATGCCTTTGAACTGTGGGGTTGGAGAAGGTTCTTGAGAGTCCCTTGGACTGCAAGGAGATCAAACCAGTCATTCTTAAAGGAAATCAACCCTGAATATTCACTGGAAGGACTGCTGCTGAAGCTGAAGCTCCAATACTTTGGTCACCTGATGTGAAGAGATGACTCATTGGAAAAGACCCTGACGTTGGGAAAAATAGAAGCAAAAGAAGAAGGGGATGAGAGAGGACAAAATGGTTGGATGGCATCACTGATTCAATGGACATGAGCTTGAGCAAGCTCCGGGAGATGGTGAAGGATAGGGAAACCTGGAGTGCTGCACTCCATGGGGTCATAAAGAGTTGGACATGACTGAGCAACTAAACTGAACTAACTGAGGTTGATATCCAAGTCCTACATAAAGGTTAGTAAAGTGAAACAGTAAAATAGACTTAGTGAATTTCTCTGGCCTCCCAGATCTATTACTTGCTCCAGAGACTTCAGTCTCTTTTCTGTGATAACACAGCTTTGAAGAGTATATTTTGAGCTCTGTCTGTATGTACTAAGAATTATATGTACTAGACTTGCAATATATAAATTGCTTAATAATTAGAACAGGCATCTCACATCAAAATATGCAATTCAGATTCTATCTACTGCAAAATGCAAAATCCTCCAGAGGGCTGAGTTATGAAATTATTCAAACACAGAAGTATTTCTAAAAAGTTCTCAATTAATAAAAAGTACTTTACTCTGCTTCTTTTTCCTGGGTATGATTGAGTACTAGTTAAGTATTAGGCTGTGCTAAGTCGCTTCAGTCATGTCTGACTTTGTGCGACCCCATGGACTCTAGCCCACCAGGCTCCTCTGTCCATGGGATTCTCCAGGCAAGAATACTGGAGTGGGTAGCCATTTCCTTCTCCATAACTATTAGGATATTTAATGTAAATATCAATAGGTTCCATAAAGTAGAATAATACTTAAACATGCTTAGGGAAATTTTATAAAAGTGATTTTAATTTATTTGATAGAACTAATGCAGCTGGAGAAGAAACATCCAAAGGTACTTCATTTCTTATCTTTAAGACCCGCAAAGAGTTTCTGTTTAAAACTTGATAGAATATTACTGACTACCTGATAGAGGGTAGTTAATTTTGTCCACAGAACTTAGACTTGTGTGATCACAGGGATCTCTGCCTCAGCCTCCCATTCTGAAAATTTGATACATTCAGCCACTGAGCATGATGAATATGTTGGAAATAAGATTTTCCCGGTGAATACTGGTTGTTTGCCCTACCAGCTCCTCCCCTCTGCTCTGGTAAAAGAGCTTCGTCTTTCCTGCGGAGAACAGCTTCCAGGAATGTGGACATGGCTGCTCCTCCCCTTCTGCTCCTGGTAAAGAGCTTCGTCTTTCCTGACAGGCTGAACAGCTTCCAGGACATGTGGACATGGGCCCTAAGGGGTCATAAAAGTGACATATAGACTAAACTGAACTAACTGAGGTTGATATCCAAGTCTACATAAAGGTTAGTAAAGTGAAACAGTAAAATAGACTTAGTGAATTTCTCTGGCCTCCCAGATCTATTACTTGCTCCAGAGACTTCAGTCTCTTTTCTGTGATAACACAGCTTTGAAGAGTATATTTTGAGCTCTGTCTGTATGTACTAAGAATTATATGTACTAGACTTGCAATATATAAATTGCTTAATAATTAGAACAGGCATCTCACATCAAAATATGCAATTCAGATTCTATCTACTGCAAAATGCAAAATCCTCCAGAGGGCTGAGTTATGAAATTATTCAAACACAGAAGTATTTCTAAAAAGTTCTCAATTAATAAAAAGTACTTTACTCTGCTTCTTTTTCCTGGGTATGATTGAGTACTAGTTAAGTATTAGGCTGTGCTAAGTCGCTTCAGTCATGTCTGACTTTGTGCGACCCCATGGACTCTAGCCCACCAGGCTCCTCTGTCCATGGGATTCTCCAGGCAAGAATACTGGAGTGGGTAGCCATTTCCTTCTCCATAACTATTAGGATATTTAATGTAAATATCAATAGGTTCCATAAAGTAGAATAATACTTAAACATGCTTAGGGAAATTTTATAAAAGTGATTTTAATTTATTTGATAGAACTAATGCAGCTGGAGAAGAAACATCCAAAGGTACTTCATTTCTTATCTTTAAGACCCGCAAAGAGTTTCTGTTTAAAACTTGATAGAATATTACTGACTACCTGATAGAGGGTAGTTAATTTTGTCCACAGAACTTAGACTTGTGTGATCACAGGGATCTCTGCCTCAGCCTCCCATTCTGAAAATTTGATACATTCAGCCACTGAGCATGATGAATATGTTGGAAATAAGATTTTCCCGGTGAATACTGGTTGTTTGCCCTACCAGCTCCTCCCCTCTGCTCTGGTAAAAGAGCTTCGTCTTTCCTGCGGAGAACAGCTTCCAGGAATGTGGACATGGCTGCCCTCCCCTACTTGGCCTCTTTCCCAGACCAGGCTGAACACGTGGTCCAGGCCTGGCTCCGTAGAGTCCCCTGGGTGGACACACAGGCCACAAGGCTGGAGTTCCTCTAGGACATCTGAGATGTGGACACTCAGGAGAGAGAGTCCTTTGTCCTTTGGGAACTTGCGTTCTACTTAGTGGATGTCGGCTCAGGGCTGGCAGTGGCCATTTTACCAACATCGAAAGCAACAGTCTGAAAGGGGTTGAGCAGCACTGAGAGAGGGAGACATAGACAGGGGCCTGAAGACATTGTTTAAACCCTAATAAAGCGAACTGTGGTCTAAGCTAGTTTGAGATGGGTTTCTGGTTCTTGGATCTAAATAAGTCCTTGCATAGTTCTTACAAATGAGTAATTTAAATTGTTGTTGTCCTTCCTGCTACTCACCAGCACTGATACTCCACACCCAGTATGGAACCCACTGGGTTCCTTTGTCAGCAATGCCTAAGCTCCTCAGATGGGTGTAGTCCATCACAGATTAGGTCATTAGGTCCTTCTCAGCCATTAAAAAGTTAATACATAGAGGTTCCTAAAGAAATACCATGCTTGAATGGTGTGTGTGTGTGTGTGTGTGTATAGTATTTCATAATTTAATATTAGCTAGGGGTGGAACAAGCTAACTGTGCCAGTGTAATTTGTGAGGCATCTATTTCTTATTAATGAAGTAAACAGAGGCATTTGTGAGGAAGCATGAACAAGGAACTCAGCAAGCACGTGGGCAATTTCCCACCTACATCAGACAAAACATGAAAGAGCAACTCTTAATTACAACCAAATATTAGCTGGCCCCAGGGAACTCATCATCCCATCTCAAGGTCTATATTTATGAAAATTTAAGCAAAGTCTTAAAACATGTTAATTTGTTCTTTGTTTACTTCTTTCCCTGACAGATTAATTTATTCCAAGGGACTTTGGTTCTCAAGCGCTAATATATCGATTGGGCCCACATACGACATAACTAACAGCCTGGGGAGGAGATTTTGGTGGAAAACTAAAGTCTTTCTTGTAGTTTTCCTTAGGTAATTAACTTCGTATTTGTGGGCCCTGGAATGCCTCCAGTTTTCTTGGGATTTGCATCTCTGACTTTCAGATCAATGGTTAATTTCATAAGAGAGGCCGGGAGCATGGGGAGGGGGGATGAGAGAGAAAGGACTTTAGGCTCGAATGAGATATTCAGAGCACACAGAGGCCATAAGAAAAGCTATCCTTTTTTTTTTTTTTTCTCTACTGGGTGATGTTTTTCCAAGAAGTTCTATGTAAAGGGCATTTAGACATTAATAAGAAACTGCAATACTGGCTCTGGAAAAGGGAAGGTGAAGAGGCTGCGAGAAATACTATTTATCACTTATGGAAACATTTGTCACTTTTGGATCCTTCCATTTTACATAATCCCACTGGGAAGTCCAAGTAGTACTTATAAAGTACCGTCTTTTTAATGTCTGTTAAGTAATTATCAGTTATTTTGAGGCCCGTGAATTGTACTGAGAAGTCTGTGGAACTTATACACTATAAATATGCATATCTTGTATAAAGAGAAAGTGTGTAGCAAGTAAAAGATGGGATTAATCTCACACTCTGTTCCCACACCAACATCATATCTATATCACAAGACATTAGCAAAATAGAAAGCCTCCAAAAATGCACATGTCCCCAGATTTCAGTCAACATCTTCAACATATTTGGATTTTGCTATAGTTTGTTTTAAAGGTATACACATTTTTAAAAGTATATCAAAATCAGTGATTCCTTATGATATTATTTCCTCTTCACTAATCTGTCCAATCAGCAAGCAGAGATATTTCTGTCATTCTTCAGAATTCCTGATTTTACAAGCTTTGTGCCTTCACCTAGAGCTTGTCATCAAATGCAACAAGCTTACATTATTATTACTCATAAAATGTGAACTACAAGTTAGAACTCTTAGGCAGATATTTTGACTGTGTAATATTGCTTCTTCAAATGGCCTAAAAGGCATAAACCTAGTCCTATTTACTAGCAAGACACAAATCTGAAATTTAGATAGTTACTATCAAGTGAAAGCAGCTTCCGGCTCAGTGGTAAAGAACCTGCCTGTCAGTGCAGGAGATGTGTGAGATGCAGGTTTGAGTCAAAGGAGGCAGAACTGCTGGAAAATTCCATGGACAGAGGAGGGTAGATCAAAAGTCACCTGACTTCAGATCATGGTTAATTTCATAAGAGAGGCCGGGAGCATGGGGAGGGGATGAGAGAAGGACTTTAGGCTCGAATGAGATATTCAGAGCACACAGAGGCCATAAGAAAAGCTATCCTTTTTTTTTTTTTTTCTCTACTGGGTGATGTTTTTCCAAGAAGTTCTATGTAAAGGGCATTTAGACATTAATAAGAAACTGCAATACTGGCTCTGGAAAAGGGAAGGTGAAGAGGCTGCGAGAAATACTATTTATCACTTATGGAAACATTTGTCACTTTTGGATCCTTCCATTTTACATAATCCCACTGGGAAGTCCAAGTAGTACTTATAAAGTACCGTCTTTTTAATGTCTGTTAAGTAATTATCAGTTATTTTGAGGCCCGTGAATTGTACTGAGAAGTCTGTGGAACTTATACACTATAAATATGCATATCTTGTATAAAGAGAAAGTGTGTAGCAAGTAAAAGATGGGATTAATCTCACACTCTGTTCCCACACCAACATCATATCTATATCACAAGACATTAGCAAAATAGAAAGCCTCCAAAAATGCACATGTCCCCAGATTTCAGTCAACATCTTCAACATATTTGGATTTTGCTATAGTTTGTTTTAAAGGTATACACATTTTTAAAAGTATATCAAAATCAGTGATTCCTTATGATATTATTTCCTCTTCACTAATCTGTCCAATCAGCAAGCAGAGATATTTCTGTCATTCTTCAGAATTCCTGATTTTACAAGCTTTGTGCCTTCACCTAGAGCTTGTCATCAAATGCAACAAGCTTACATTATTATTACTCATAAAATGTGAACTACAAGTTAGAACTCTTAGGCAGATATTTTGACTGTGTAATATTGCTTCTTCAAATGGCCTAAAAGGCATAAACCTAGTCCTATTTACTAGCAAGACACAAATCTGAAATTTAGATAGTTACTATCAAGTGAAAGCAGCTTCCCGCGGCTCAGTGGTAAAGAACCTGCCTGTCAGTGCAGGAGATGTGTGAGATGCAGGTTTGATCCCTGGGTTTGACAGATTCCCTGGAGAAGGGAATGGCAACCTGCTCCAATATTCTTGTCTGGAAAATTCCATGGACAGAGGAGCTGATAGGCTGCAGTCCACAGATCACAAAGAGTCAGACATGACTCAGGATGCATGCACGCATATCAGGATGCATGCACGCATATCAGGTGAAAGCAGTAGCTGCTCCGGATTACTGTAATAGACTGTGTTACTTTTATGCCAAATATTCCTACTGCTTTGCCTCTCCCAGCAAAAAAGATTCACATCTCTGTTCTATTGAACTCAGGAGTGCTTGTGTGACTCTTTTAGGCCAATGAAATATACAAAAGGCAGTGTATAATTCTAGGTAGAAGGTAGAATGTGGTTCACCCAACCTCTGCCACAATCTCTACCAGCAATGGTCTAGATGGAAACCACTGCCATAGCCTGGGCTCTGGAGAGAAGACGACACAAAGCAAAGCCACAACCCAGCCACACCAATGCAGCAGGAGTGAGAAATGAGCCTTCCTGGTTATCAGCCACTAAGCTGCAGGGGTGGGGGGTGGGGAGGTGGGGTGGGGTGTGTTTCTGTGGCATAATCTATGCTATCCTGACACAATATCTTAAACTAGAGATAGATGCTTTATTAACTATTTAGTAGTTGGCACCTTATGAAATTGCCACTGGTAGTAATAAAAATGATCAATGATAGAATCTCATTATTCAAATTAATTGAGAACAACTGGAATATAAATTTGTATTCATAAATGCTTTTCCTTCAAAACTGTAATAGCTTATTAAGAGCACAATTATTACTTTCATTTTCTTAGGCAATATTTTGCAACAAGCTTACATTATTATTACTCATAAAATGTGAACTACAAGTTAGAACTCTTAGGCAGATATTTTGACTGTGTAATATTGCTTCTTCAAATGGCCTAAAAGGCATAAACCTAGTCCTATTTACTAGCAAGACACAAATCTGAAATTTAGATAGTTACTATCAAGTGAAAGCAGCTTCCCGCGGCTCAGTGGTAAAGAACCTGCCTGTCAGTGCAGGAGATGTGTGAGATGCAGGTTTGATCCCTGGGTTTGACAGATTCCCTGGAGAAGGGAATGGCAACCTGCTCCAATATTCTTGTCTGGAAAATTCCATGGACAGAGGAGCTGATAGGCTGCAGTCCACAGATCACAAAGAGTCAGACATGACTCAGGATGCATGCACGCATATCAGGATGCATGCACGCATATCAGGTGAAAGCAGTAGCTGCTCCGGATTACTGTAATAGACTGTGTTACTTTTATGCCAAATATTCCTACTGCTTTGCCTCTCCCAGCAAAAAAGATTCACATCTCTGTTCTATTGAACTCAGGAGTGCTTGTGTGACTCTTTTAGGCCAATGAAATATACAAAAGGCAGTGTATAATTCTAGGTAGAAGGTAGAATGTGGTTCACCCAACCTCTGCCACAATCTCTACCAGCAATGGTCTAGATGGAAACCACTGCCATAGCCTGGGCTCTGGAGAGAAGACGACACAAAGCAAAGCCACAACCCAGCCACACCAATGCAGCAGGAGTGAGAAATGAGCCTTCCTGGTTATCAGCCACTAAGCTGCAGGGGGGGGGGGTGGGGAGGTGGGGTGGGGTGTGTTTCTGTGGCATAATCTATGCTATCCTGACACAATATCTTAAACTAGAGATAGATGCTTTATTAACTATTTAGTAGTTGGCACCTTATGAAATTGCCACTGGTAGTAATAAATGATCTGAGTAGCAATCTCATATGATTCAACTTATTATAATTGAGAACAACTGGAATATAAATTTGTATTCATAAATGCTTTTCCTTCAAAACTGTAATAGCTTATTAAGAGCACAATTATTACTTTCATTTTCCTTTATGAGGAACATCATAGCGGAGTTGATGAGGAACAACACTGTGGAGTTAGAAAATGGTGGAAATTTAAACAACGCATTCCTAAATCCACAGCAATATCACTGATCAACTGAGTGTCTTCCATGTGTCAGTTCCTAGGGAAGAACTGGTGAGCAAGACAGACGTGATCCCTGCCTTCATAGAGAGCCCATTCATTCTAGTGATGGAGTTCAACTCTCAACAGGTAGATTACTACAAATGATCTCAAGTGAAACATTATCCGGAGCTTTGGTGGCCATGGAAGGAATTTGAATTTTAAGCCAATGGGAAGCTATTGAAGGAGAATGGGAAGAAAAAAAAGATATACAACAGTTTACGTCTTTAATAAAAGTAAAGACTCTCTGGTTGGAGTCCCACATGTATGGAGGCACAAGTGTGGAAGTAAAAAGACCAGCAAGGAGGCTGGAGGTGATGGCTATCTGGACCAGGTTGTGCTGGTGTAGAAGAGGTGGGGATGAACTCAAGAAAGGTGGAAGTTAAAAACAAAAATAGCACTTGCTGAAGGGCTTGATGTGGAAGGTGAAGGAAAGGGCACAATCAAGAGTGGCTTCCAGACGGCTGGCTTGGTATGGATGGTATGCCGTGTACTGAAACAGGGAACACCCAGGGAAGATGGAGTTTTCGAGGCTGCGAGGAGATGAAGGGTTTGGCTTTGGACATGGGAAGCACAGGATAGACTATGAAACATCTGAGTGGAGATGCTGGGTGGGAAGCATGTCTGGAATGCAGAGGAAACAATCTGGGCTGGACACAGGAACTGAAGAGTCACCAACACGTCAGTGGGATTTCAGGTTTGGGGAATAAATGTAGATGAAAAAGAAAAAAGGTTCTTGGATGCCTGGGAAACTCCAGCATTTAGAGGCTTTAGTAAGGAAGCAAAGCATAGCCATGAGGTTGGTGAAAAGCTAGGAGGGTGTATCTTCACAGACACTAAGAAAGGGAATGGTTTATGAAGGTCAAGAGAGGAGGACTAGGAAAACGACAGAGCAGGTCCCTGGATCCAGTAAACCAGAGGTGTTCAATGACTCGAAAGTATGTTTCAGGATGAACTCAAGAAGTTCTGCATAGAGACAATAGGTAGAGTCAAAAATGGTTTAATATTTGGGATTGACATATACACACTACTCTACATAAAGTAGATAACCAACAAGGACCTACTGTACAGCCCTGGGAACTCAATACTCTGTATGACCTATATGGGAAAAGTATCTAAGAAACAGTGGAGATATATATATGTATATATATATAACTGATTCAGTATGCTGTACAGCAGAAACTAACCCAACATTATAAATCAACTATACTCCAATAAAAATTAAAAAAGAATACATTTGCAAAATCTAAAGCAGCAGAAAAAAACTGGCTAAGAAATTGAACAGAGAAGAAGGGTGAGGGAGGAGAGCTCAGAATTAACAGTATTTATTTTAAAAAGACTATGAAAAACCCTGGAAATGATCGAGCTCACCTGGAAGCTACCAGATCATTTTCTACCATCAGCAAAAACATAGGCTTGAGAACTAGCTAGCCAGTTATAGCCCTGCACATCTGCATTATGTGGCTGCTTTCTGTAATACCATGTTCCTCAAGCATCATCTCCTCCTCCGCTTTCTTTCCCTCTATTTAGGGAAAATGCTGACCTAGCTGGATTCTGTATCTCTTGGTACAGTTCACTTGCCTCTTAGCTTAAGGGTTATTAAATGAGAGCAAAATTTCATTATACATCTTAGTCAAAACAATGCTTAATTAATATTTTTAATTGAAAAACTTATACACTTTAGGTATAGGAACAGACAAAGAGCACCAAACATTATAGAAAGAATAGTAAGTCCTCTCCAGACCCCTAGTCCCTGTTCTAGAGAAACCAGTGGCGTTATGGGATTGTGTGAAATAATCTATGTAGATACAATTAGAAAGCCATCACTTTTGTTATTAGAGCAAAACACAAATCCTCAAACCTCTCAAATGTGAGCATACTTCTACCCTCTGTGCCTTGCTATTCTCATATTTCAATATAATGTGGAGATGGTTCCATAGGAATACATATGGATACAACACAGTCATTTTTTTGGCCACTTCTATTGGTCTTTCATGTATCTATTTTCATCCATCTTTGTTCTTTAGCCTGTATGGGCCTCCCATCGCAGTGGCCCCTCTCATCACAGAGCACAGGCTCCGGGCGCACGTGCTCCAGAGCTCTGGCTCGGTAGTTGGACATATTGGTCCAGTCGCTCCGCAGCACATGGGATCTTCCCAGGCCAGGGATCAAACTGGCATCCCTTGCACTGCAAGGCAGTGTTCTTACCTACTGGACCACCAGGGAAGGCCATCTTAAGATTTTTATGGTTGTACCATCACTTCATAAGTTTCTGTTGATTAAGATGTAGGTTACTAGATTTTAAAGTCAGAAAATTAAAAAAAAATGTTTTAAAGAGATGACACATAGGAGATTTAAAGATTTTGTCTAATATTAATTAAACAGTTGTTATCCCCAGTCCTGAAAAAGATTTGACTGGGAATAACTGCTATTTTCTTAGTTTATGATAAGAAGGATGGTTGGTGTTTTTGAGACTTTTTCATTTATGGCATTTAAGAATATCAGCAACTTAAGGCTTTAAGAATAATAAGAATAAGTCATAGGCATACTAAGGAAGGAAGGAATATGAAAGTTTTGAGACATTTAGAAAAACAGTCCTTTAGAGTAAAGAAATAGTATATGGGCTATCCAACAGTTTATATAATAAGTACATGGTATTTTTTTTTCTTGACTAATATGCTACTAGATTTTTTTCAAAATGGAAAAGTTTTCTAAAGATGCTTTCTTTCATACTTTATATTACATGGACAATTGGTATTTTCAATTTCAAGCAATAATGCTGCTTTTGGAGCTGGGAGGAACAAACTGAGAGTTTAGGATTGACATGTATACATTGCTATATTTAAAACAGATAACCAACAAGGATCTACTGCTTAATATTCTGTATTAAGGGAATATAGGGAATCTGCTTAATATTCTGTAATAAACTAAATGGAAAAGAATTTGAAAATGAATAGATACATGTATATGTATAACTGAATCATTTTGCTGTATACCTAAAACTAATACAACATTATTAATCAACTATACTCCCATGTAAAATAAAATTAAAAAAAGAAGTATACTGCTTATATTTAAGTTAAAACTTGTTCAATGTTTTAGAAGCATGTATATAATAAACAAGAAAAAAATATTGCTTTTATTTGGGTTAAAATTTTCATGGGCCTAATTAACATATTGACTTCCCAGGTAGCTCAATGGTAAAGAATCCATCTGCCAGTGTAAGAGATGCCAGTTCAATCCCTGGGTCAGGAAGATGCCCTGGAGAAGGGAATGGTTACCCACTCCAGTATTCTTGCTCCTCCAGTAATCCCATGGACAGAGGAGCTTGGTGGGCTATAGTCTATGGGGTCACAAAAGAAGGGGAAATAGTGCCTAAGCAAGAACAAAACTAATGGACTGTGGAAGCAAAGTGCTCACATGCCCTCCCCTGGTGTCATCACTGATTAGGAGGGGGTGTTTCAGGGGTTATGGAGGTGGATATTTGTTTTGGAAACACATAAAGTTTGGTCGTGAAGGTGTGGAAGTCAATCTTAAAGAGTTTGTCTTTTATCCTGTGAGTCATGGTGAAGCACTGAGGTTTCTGATCAGGAACATGACATAGTATAGTTGTCCCTCAGTATCTGCAGCGGGGTTGGCTCCAGGATACCTCGTTAACCCCAAAATCCATGGGTGTTCAAGTCCCTTATATAAAATGGCATAGTACAACTGTCCCACACTCCTTTTTTTTTTTTTTTTTTTTAAATTGGCTTCTTTTATTGGTTTTTTGTTTGTTTATTTTCATCCATCTTTATTCTTTGGCCTGTGTGGGCCTCCCATTGCAGTGGCCTCTCTCGCTGCAGAGCACCAACAACTGTACCTTTTATCTGTGGATTCAACCAATCCTTGGATACAGAGGGGTGGGCCGACTGTAATTGGCAGCACTGTATAGTATAAATTAGAGGCGAGGCGAAAGGAAAAATGGAAAAGGACACAGCAGGAGTCCAAGCTGAGATGATGAAAACCTTGTCTAGAGTGAGAACAGAAGAAACAAAAAATGAAAAGAACCTAAGAGCAAATCTTAACCTTTTTTTCCCCTGTCCCAGCAGCCTTGAGATGTGAGACAAATCCCATTAATTAACAGTGACTCACTCTGCTTTCAAAATTTTATTATAAATGCAGCAGAACACTCAATTAAAAGGCTAAACCATGAAAGTGTGTTGCAACAAATCATTAAAACATATCAACAAGGAAGTGAGTGTCTTCAGCATTTTCTGTTGTTTACATCTAATGGGCTGCTGCGTTTTTTTTTTGGTGTCTTCCATGAGCCATCACCCTTTTAAGGCAGGAAGGCAAGACCTCTAGGAAGGGAAGATAGCAATGGTGGTTGATTCATGAACTTGATCATTTTGTGAGGTAAATTCCAGATAGTTGAAGAATAAATAAGTTAAGCATATTTATATTAAATCAAAATGTTAAAAGTTTTAAAAATGATAAAATGTATGTATCTATAATTGGTGGTTGTATGTGTTGTTGTGTTCAACTCTTTGAGACTCATCTGAAGCCTGCCAGGCTATAGTCTATGGGGTCACAAAGAAGGGAAATAGTGCCAAAAGAAAACTAATGGACTGTGGAAGCAAAGTCGGTTTGAGCATTTGGAGGTGGATATTTGTTTTGGAAACACATAAAGTTTGGTCGTGAAGGTGTGGAAGTCAATCTTAAAGAGTTTGTCTTTTATCCTGTGAGTCATGGTGAAGCACTGAGGTTTCTGATCAGGAACATGACATAGTATAGTTGTCCCTCAGTATCTGCAGCGGGGTTGGCTCCAGGATACCTCGTTAACCCCAAAATCCATGGGTGTTCAAGTCCCTTATATAAAATGGCATAGTACAACTGTCCCACACTCCTTTTTTTTTTTTTTTTTTTTAAATTGGCTTCTTTTATTGGTTTTTTGTTTGTTTATTTTCATCCATCTTTATTCTTTGGCCTGTGTGGGCCTCCCATTGCAGTGGCCTCTCTCGCTGCAGAGCACCAACAACTGTACCTTTTATCTGTGGATTCAACCAATCCTTGGATACAGAGGGGTGGGCCGACTGTAATTGGCAGCACTGTATAGTATAAATTAGAGGCGAGGCGAAAGGAAAAATGGAAAAGGACACAGCAGGAGTCCAAGCTGAGATGATGAAAACCTTGTCTAGAGTGAGAACAGAAGAAACAAAAAATGAAAAGAACCTAAGAGCAAATCTTAACCTTTTTTTCCCCTGTCCCAGCAGCCTTGAGATGTGAGACAAATCCCATTAATTAACAGTGACTCACTCTGCTTTCAAAATTTTATTATAAATGCAGCAGAACACTCAATTAAAAGGCTAAACCATGAAAGTGTGTTGCAACAAATCATTAAAACATATCAACAAGGAAGTGAGTGTCTTCAGCATTTTCTGTTGTTTACATCTAATGGGCTGCTGCGTTTTTTTTTTGGTGTCTTCCATGAGCCATCACCCTTTTAAGGCAGGAAGGCAAGACCTCTAGGAAGGGAAGATAGCAATGGTGGTTGATTCATGAACTTGATCATTTTGTGAGGTAAATTCCAGATAGTTGAAGAATAAATAAGTTAAGCATATTTATATTAAATCAAAATGTTAAAAGTTTTAAAAATGATAAAATGTATGTATCTATAATTGGTGGTTGTATGTGTGTTGTTGTGTTCAACTCTTTGAGACTCATGGTCTGAAGCCTGCCAGGCTTCTCTGTCCATGGGATTCCCAGGCAAGAATACTAGAGTGGGCTGTCATTTCCTTCTCCATAGAATCTTCCTGACTTAGGGACCGAACATGCATCTCTTGCATTTCCTGCACTGGCAGGTAGATTCTTTACCACTAAGCCATCTGGAAGGCCCGACTACATAATTGGGGGTTGGGAACAATCTCAACAAGTATCATACCAAGGGCAGACACTCTAAAGAATATACTGAGTTGACTACATTAAAATCAGAAAAAAAAAAATCACAAAAAGTCTTTTAACAGTGAGAGAGCAAACAAAAACAGAAAAAATATTAAAGGCAAACAATAAAGTGGAAAATATCCGTAACTTCTTTATTTAACAGCAGGCATTATGCATAATGTATAAAGAACTACTATAAATCTTTGAGAGGAAGAGATTTTCTACTTAGAGCTCTCTTCAGAAAATAAAGCTGACTGGACACACTTGAAATGCCTCTCCTTTGATGGAAAGACAGCCATAATTACCTAGCGCATTGCCAAAGGACGCTCCCAGTGCTAACAGAAATATATTCCTTAGCTTGATATAGTCCTTTCTACTGGTTGGTAAGGAGATAGAGGACAACTGAGAACATGACAGAGGTTGGGGAGAAGGTCTTAGAGAATGAAATGAAGACAGAATGTGTGGAAACACAGAAAAAAGCAGAGAAATAGTAAATGTATTTTTCAAGCAATACAACACACTGAGAACAGTGTAAAAACATCTCAAATATAGAATCCAGCCTGAAGTGAGGCACTTTATTAAAAGTGTACTGAATCTAAGCAAAGTCTTGACAAACTAGAGGCAAAGAGGCCAAGAGGAAGTAGGTCCTCCCCTGAACAATAATCATAACAATAGCTAATTATATGATTATGGCTTATTAGGTACCAGAGGCTTAGCTTAGCTCTGCCATGGGTGACTTCATTTACTTCTCATAGCAACCCCTGTACAACTGATGCTATTACCCCCATTTTAAAATGGGGTAAATTCCAGATAGTTGAAGAATAAATAAGTTAAGCATATTTATATTAAATCAAAATGTTAAAAGTTTTAAAAATGATAAAATGTATGTATCTATAATTGGTGGTTGTATGTGTGTTGTTGTGTTCAACTCTTTGAGACTCATGGTCTGAAGCCTGCCAGGCTTCTCTGTCCATGGGATTCCCAGGCAAGAATACTAGAGTGGGCTGTCATTTCCTTCTCCATAGAATCTTCCTGACTTAGGGACCGAACATGCATCTCTTGCATTTCCTGCACTGGCAGGTAGATTCTTTACCACTAAGCCATCTGGAAGGCCCGACTACATAATTGGGGGTTGGGAACAATCTCAACAAGTATCATACCAAGGGCAGACACTCTAAAGAATATACTGAGTTGACTACATTAAAATCAGAAAAAAAAAAATCACAAAAGTCTTTTAACAGTGAGAGAGCAAACAAAAACAGAAAAAATATTAAAGGCAAACAATAAAGTGGAAAATATCCGTAACTTCTTTATTTAACAGCAGGCATTATGCATAATGTATAAAGAACTACTATAAATCTTTGAGAGGAAGAGATTTTCTACTTAGAGCTCTCTTCAGAAAATAAAGCTGACTGGACACACTTGAAATGCCTCTCCTTTGATGGAAAGACAGCCATAATTACCTAGCGCATTGCCAAAGGACGCTCCCAGTGCTAACAGAAATATATTCCTTAGCTTGATATAGTCCTTTCTACTGGTTGGTAAGGAGATAGAGGACAACTGAGAACATGACAGAGGTTGGGGAGAAGGTCTTAGAGAATGAAATGAAGACAGAATGTGTGGAAACACAGAAAAAAGCAGAGAAATAGTAAATGTATTTTTCAAGCAATACAACACACTGAGAACAGTGTAAAAACATCTCAAATATAGAATCCAGCCTGAAGTGAGGCACTTTATTAAAAGTGTACTGAATCTAAGCAAAGTCTTGACAAACTAGAGGCAAAGAGGCCAAGAGGAAGTAGGTCCTCCCCTGAACAATAATCATAACAATAGCTAATTATATGATTATGGCTTATTAGGTACCAGAGGCTTAGCTTAGCTCTGCCATGGGTGACTTCATTTACTTCTCATAGCAACCCCTGTACAACTGATGCTATTACCCCCATTTTAAAGATTTGGAAACTGAGACCCAGGACATTGAAATGCTTTGCTCAGGTTCATGTAACTAGAAAATGGCCAGGGAATTAAAATTTGATACCAGGTCCTATGTTCTTACCACTACACTCTACTTCCTCACTGGCCATCTCTCATTAGCAGGGAGACCATGTGTGGTCTGGATGGGCCTAAGTCCTCATCCTGCAATCACAAACATGGTTCTTGGTAGAAGAGCTGTAGTTTTGAATTTGCACAAAATATGGCTAAATTCCCCAAGTACCATGAAGCATCAGGCTAGGTTAGGAGGCTGGGAGACTATAAAAAGGAAAAGCTGCCACAAAATAAATGGTCTTTCTTTCCTTCTACTTTCCAGTGACCAAACTGCACTCTGTTTATTCAGATGGAGGCGGGCCCCAGTGCCAAGCACTGTATGTTTCAGGGGGATACATCTGTGAGGCCCTTTGATGTCACGTGCATCCCAGGAACATCCAGCTAAAACAAGGAGAGCTGCTTCGTGTTTATGCCTCTAAATAGAACCATTTGAGTACACAGACCAAAGACCTGGTCCGGGGGAACTGCTTTTTCTCCAATAGGGTGATTCATTACTGATGTCTTCATTTTGGACACTGCAGTTGAATGTGAAGCCATATGCTTTAAATTAAAAGCACACTAAGCAAATCACAAGTTTCTCAAGATGGTGCTTAAAGTCTGTTTTGGCATCTGTTGGTTGCCAAAAGACCCATATGATCCTGTAATTAAACAACAAATATTTTCTGCAAAATCAATCACTTTAGCTGTCCCCAAATGCTATGATTACGGTTAGATGCTATGCTGGGAAATAAGTTGCACAACTAGACCTTTTTACAATAGTTTGTTGCCTACTCCAATACTGTCCTGATCTTTCTCTTAGCCATTTTATTCCAATTCATTATGTCAGAATGCAAAGCTGTTTAGTTCCAGCAAACAGCAGAGTCACAGAGCCAGAAATGGTGGCAGCAGGACCACCACTAACAGGACTCTTGCATCTACTTGGTCAGAAGCATCTTCCACCGTGCAGATGGCACCAGGATAAGCTATGGGTCTTGCTTACAGTCATCAGAAACCATCTGAGATTACCCTAAGTAAAAAGAGGAATTCACTTGAAGGAAGTTGGGGACTCACAGAACTGATAGGGAGGTAGCAAGCCCAGCATGGTAGTGTCCAGAAGCACTCTGGAGAACCAAGAAGTGAAAGAAGCCCAACCACTGCTGTGCTGATGCCTGCCCCTCCTCCCCATGTGCCTGGTCGGCTGGTCCCTGGGGGGCACCAGCTTTGCCTAGCCTCTTTGAAGGGCTGCTGCAAGGCTGCTCTGTAGTAGAAGGCAGGGTTGCTCATACTTCCCACCTAGATGGCAAAGAAATTCTCCCAGGAAAGTGGGAGTGCTGAGAGCAAGTCAAGGTCAATGACCAGCTGCCAAAAATTCTGGTTCCACACTTCTAAAATGAAGACTGTTTTCAGGCCATGTTTTCCTACCCAAGCAGGAAAATGTGTGGGTAGAAAACCAACTTTATGAGGGTCGCAGAAGTTGTAAAAGTAGGATGCAGCACCTAATGAGGAGGGACTGGTAAGTGGAAGAGATTCTTTCCTGAAGGCAATGAAGCTTATTTCACAGGCTTGTGGCTGGTGAATTTGTGTTTAGAACAATGGCTTTCTGGGCCTGCTTCAGCTGGGAAGTTGCCTTCTACAACATGCTTCGTTTCTTATCCTCTTAAACGGCCTTCTCCATCTGGGAAGCAGTGAGGTAGGTGGGGTGGTGGTAGTTGAGGGCAAGGCGGAAAAGAGAACAGAGGAAGGGATGCTAATTTAACATGGGTCGTTCTTTCCTCTGTGAATGTTATGAGTAGGAAGAAACATAACCAGAGTTAAGGAATTTCATGGCCAAATTAAGGCCAATTAGGAATGTGCAGTAATGGTTAGGTATATGGAACAGTTAGAAACAGCGTTCTGCACGATTTACATTGTACTCTGTGACCCAGCTGAACTTAGGTAAAAGCAAGCTCCATGAGGAGGGGTAGAAGGAGAGCCCTGGGGCTGGAACCAGTCAACAGAGGGACCACCTAGGAGGTGAGATGTGAGGGCCAGCATTGTCTTGGGGATAGTACTGGAAGCAATAGCTTTTTGGCAGGGCAGGGGTTAAGAGAGTGATGCCCCTCTGAATGTTGTGATGAGGCTCCTTAGATTATCTTCAATATCTGAAAAAAACCAGCCAGCATCAAAGATGAGCTAATTAGAAACTCAAATTTCTTTCCTTTTGGCCTGAAGTGAATTCACTCAATGTAGTAACACTGTTGAGTGTATCATGCTGGTGTGTTAAGCCTGAATGGCAATCATTCTCATAATTAATAAAGTAGCGAAGTCAATTTTACTAAATGAACTATATGCTTTGGAGAAGACATAAAATTTCAAAATATGTTATTCACCAGAGAGAATGATAAAAGGTGTTATAAGTGACAGGAAATGTTGAGAACGCCTGGATTTGGGTATTTTGACTGCAAAGGTCCCCACTAAAAATGCAACCAAATTTAGGAAGTGTGGATTCATTAGGAATAGGAGCTGTAGAAGCCTCATTCATTCATCAGACTAGCTGAGAAAGAGGCAAGAATTGGTTGGGATTAAGAGTGAGAAGGGAAGCCTATGAAGGCCCAGCTGGTATGTCTTTTGAAGCTGAGATCCTGGAGCACCCTTAAAGCAGTAAGAGAGTAACAAAAAGCAAGGAGAAATGGGCTGTGTTGGGTGAGGTTGGGTTTTGCACATGAGGGGCTGGTCTTGGGGCACAGTTTACCTCAACACATGTGCCACTGGCAACTGCTTGGGATCTGCCACGCTCGGGGAAATGATCTTACAGCACAAAGTTAGCCATTTTGTTGTTTACTTCTGTGGTAAAATTCCCATTTGCTATTAGATAATATGCTAGATGTTTGTTATCTGAGGTGAATGGAGCCATTTCAAGTCTGCTCACCCAGCATAGGAAACATTAGTTTATTTGACAGAACAGTCTGG
This sequence comes from Tragulus kanchil, assembly GCA_022376925.1. NCBI lineage: Eukaryota > Metazoa > Chordata > Mammalia > Artiodactyla > Tragulidae > Tragulus > Tragulus kanchil. The sequence continues at coordinate 267,486,706 of JAIOJX010000026.1, read as the reverse complement.
GAGGAAAGGCTGGCTTCAGGTGTTGCAGGGGGCTCACATCATCTGGATTTCCTCTCTCCTAGTGACTCTTGTATGCCCACTGTGACTTCTCATTGGAGGGGTAAAAGCAAGCTCCATGAGGAGGGGTAGAAGGAGAGCCCTGGGGCTGGAACCAGTCAACAGAGGGACCACCTAGGAGGTGAGATGTGAGGGCCAGCATTGTCTTGGGGATAGTACTGGAAGCAATAGCTTTTTGGCAGGGCAGGGGTTAAGAGAGTGATGCCCCTCTGAATGTTGTGATGAGGCTCCTTAGATTATCTTCAATATCTGAAAAAAACCAGCCAGCATCAAAGATGAGCTAATTAGAAACTCAAATTTCTTTCCTTTTGGCCTGAAGTGAATTCACTCAATGTAGTAACACTGTTGAGTGTATCATGCTGGTGTGTTAAGCCTGAATGGCAATCATTCTCATAATTAATAAAGTAGCGAAGTCAATTTTACTAAATGAACTATATGCTTTGGAGAAGACATAAAATTTCAAAATATGTTATTCACCAGAGAGAATGATAAAAGGTGTTATAAGTGACAGGAAATGTTGAGAACGCCTGGATTTGGGTATTTTGACTGCAAAGGTCCCCACTAAAAATGCAACCAAATTTAGGAAGTGTGGATTCATTAGGAATAGGAGCTGTAGAAGCCTCATTCATTCATCAGACTAGCTGAGAAAGAGGCAAGAATTGGTTGGGATTAAGAGTGAGAAGGGAAGCCTATGAAGGCCCAGCTGGTATGTCTTTTGAAGCTGAGATCCTGGAGCACCCTTAAAGCAGTAAGAGAGTAACAAAAAGCAAGGAGAAATGGGCTGTGTTGGGTGAGGTTGGGTTTTGCACATGAGGGGCTGGTCTTGGGGCACAGTTTACCTCAACACATGTGCCACTGGCAACTGCTTGGGATCTGCCACGCTCGGGGAAATGATCTTACAGCACAAAGTTAGCCATTTTGTTGTTTACTTCTGTGGTAAAATTCCCATTTGCTATTAGATAATATGCTAGATGTTTGTTATCTGAGGTGAATGGAGCCATTTCAAGTCTGCTCACCCAGCATAGGAAACATTAGTTTATTTGACAGAACAGTCTGGGAGGAAAGGCTGGCTTCAGGTGTTGCAGGGGGCTCACATCATCTGGATTTCCTCTCTCCTAGTGACTCTTGTATGCCCACTGTGCCCACTTTTCTCTGTCTCTAAGTTCTGCTCCTCCCTAGGCATTGGTCATACTCCCTGTATCAGCCTTTCTCTCCCTGGTGACAGTGTGGGAAGATGTGATGGGGGAAGGGAGGCAGCCATATGTAAAATCCCAGGGGGGCCTAACCTGAGGCATCTTTCCCACCCTGCACCAGTCACAGTGGTGAGGGGATCAGGGATTCTGACAGACCAGGCCTGGGTCCCATACCCAAAGTTTTGACCAGGAGCTGGCATAATTTGTCTGAGAGTCTCATCAGAACCACATGAAGTAGGTGTGTCTAGGAGCAGTTTCTCCAAGATCAGAAGAAATGGAGGAGAAGGAATGCTGGCAAGACTAACTGCTGTTGGTTACAACGTCATGAATATCAGTGCACAAACCCAGAGTGCTCCATGAAATAGTATGGATTCTCTATGAAAAATGGGCAGATGTCTCATGACATAGGAAAATCTCACAGAAGCTCCTGACTAATAACTACCATGGTGTACATCAGAGAGAATTGGAAAAAGAAAAAGAAAAAGTGGAAAGGCAAGGCTGCATCGTGTTCAAATATACGGAGCTCATTTATTTTAAGATGTGCAGTTCTCTTTTCATTATTTATGATACTTCACAGCATACTGTAAGTGGATCCCAGTATGTTCTGTGAGACTAATGACGTCGTAGGAGAAACAGACCTCACTTGGGTCTCTGTTCTCTGCTCTTGCTAAGAGCTGGGAGAGAGGCAGTGAAAGTTGATATTCAGATCTATTTATCTGAGTGGAGATGTACCTTTTCCATTCTGATGTGTGCAAAAGACCATGGGCTTTGGAGTCAGTGGACCTAGGGAAACTGTTAATCTGGTCACTGAACCTCAGTTTTCTTCTTTGTAAAATGGAGATGGTAAGACTCTCATTAACATTGGTGAGAGATTCATTCATTATGATGTTCAAACAGTGATGTTTACTGAGCACCTAGCATGGCTGTAAGAAGGGCTCCAAGGATACTGCACTAAACAGCATGGACAGGACCCCAGCCATCGGTGAAGGAGACCAATGAAAGGAAATATTCAAAAGACCTGGCACAGAGCCTGGTACACAGTAAGTGCTCAATGCGTGTGAATTGTTTTCCCTTTTCTGCCAATCCACTCACTCATTTTGTCTTAATCTAAAAATGGTAGCGAATCTCTTAATCTCTCTCAGCCTCAGTTTTCTCATGACTTTATTGAGGGGTTTAGAGAGAAATTCGGATGTTTCATCTTGCTTTAAAATTCTGCAGATCTTTGGTTCTCTTTCCTATTCACCTTGGGCACAGAGAATTGGGTCCATTAAAGGGAACCTCATTGGGAACTATCACTTAGTTCCTGCCTTTAAAGTGAAGAGTGAAAGTTGTTCAGCCGTGTCCAACTCTCTGTGACCCCATGGACTGTAGCCCGCCAGGCTCCTCTGTCCATGGAATTCTCCACAAGGATCCTGGAATGGGTTGCCATTCCCTTCTCCAGGGAATCTTCCCAACTCAAGGATGGAACCCAGGTCTCCTGTATTGCAGGCGGCTTCTTTATTATCTAAGCCACCAGGGAAGCCCTGCCTTTAAAGGGCAGCTTTATTATTATTGCCAAGCTGGTCCCACACCATCAACCTGAGCCCGGGTGTAAAGCTTACAGAGCTTTCCATGCACCCATCTAAAACAGCCTCAACAAGCACCTCTATCAACATAGAATCACCTATAAGAGTGATTTTACAGTATGTGTAAGAGACAGTGTGGTTATGATAAGGGATTTCATTCACATAGATTTGGCTGAAATCTCAGCACTAGTATGGGATTGTTTGGACAAATGAAGTTGATATTCAGATCTATTATCTGAGTGGAGATGTACCTTTTCCATTCTGATGTGTGCAAAGACCATGGGCTTTGGAGTCAGTGGACCTAGGGAAACTGTTAATCTGGTCACTGAACCTCAGTTTTCTTCTTTGTAAAATGGAGATGGTAAGACTCTCATTAACATTGGTGAGAGATTCATTCATTATGATGTTCAAACAGTGATGTTTACTGAGCACCTAGCATGGCTGTAAGAAGGGCTCCAAGGATACTGCACTAAACAGCATGGACAGGACCCCAGCCATCGGTGAAGGAGACCAATGAAAGGAAATATTCAAAAGACCTGGCACAGAGCCTGGTACACAGTAAGTGCTCAATGCGTGTGAATTGTTTTCCCTTTTCTGCCAATCCACTCACTCATTTTGTCTTAATCTAAAAATGGTAGCGAATCTCTTAATCTCTCTCAGCCTCAGTTTTCTCATGACTTTATTGAGGGGTTTAGAGAGAAATTCGGATGTTTCATCTTGCTTTAAAATTCTGCAGATCTTTGGTTCTCTTTCCTATTCACCTTGGGCACAGAGAATTGGGTCCATTAAAGGGAACCTCATTGGGAACTATCACTTAGTTCCTGCCTTTAAAGTGAAGAGTGAAAGTTGTTCAGCCGTGTCCAACTCTCTGTGACCCCATGGACTGTAGCCCGCCAGGCTCCTCTGTCCATGGAATTCTCCACAAGGATCCTGGAATGGGTTGCCATTCCCTTCTCCAGGGAATCTTCCCAACTCAAGGATGGAACCCAGGTCTCCTGTATTGCAGGCGGCTTCTTTATTATCTAAGCCACCAGGGAAGCCCTGCCTTTAAAGGGCAGCTTTATTATTATTGCCAAGCTGGTCCCACACCATCAACCTGAGCCCGGGTGTAAAGCTTACAGAGCTTTCCATGCACCCATCTAAAACAGCCTCAACAAGCACCTCTATCAACATAGAATCACCTATAAGAGTGATTTTACAGTATGTGTAAGAGACAGTGTGGTTATGATAAGGGATTTCATTCACATAGATTTGGCTGAAATCTCAGCACTAGTATGGGATTGTTTGGACAAATGATTTAACATCTTCATGGCTCATTTTCTGTACGTGTAAATGAGAAGGAAAAAAAAAATCCTCTTCTATAGGGATATTATCAGGATTGAATATGATAATGTATGGGGATTGTGCTGGGTGTGAAGTGTATTAGTAAATGGAATATACTATCTTGAGTTGATAAGTGACTGGTATTAACCTGCAAAACAGTAGATACAAGGAACTTCTGCTGGAAAGTAAAGCACCTGCAGCTGGTTCTAGGTTCAAACTATTATCTTAATATGTTTTAAATGAATTTAGTACATGATATTTGTGCATTCTGTAAATATATTATTCTTTTAGCAGTAGGCTGGGGGAAAGAGATATTAAGAAAGTTAACCAAAAAGTTCAATGCTCACCTGGGAAACAAGAGGGCTGGACTAGGTGACTGAAGATCTTTTGAAATTCTTAAGTTCTAGAATTCTAGACTTTGCTCAAAGTCTGTGGAGGAATTTGCCAAAAAATGGGTAAAAAAGGTCTTTGGTCCTACTCTGTTTCTCTCTTCCCACACTGGCCTGACACATGATGAGCACCAACCTCTGTTGTCATAACCTTACATTTTAATAGAAAACCCGTTTTGTTCAGTGAAATGTGAAGAAGTGTGGTTTACAACCCCAATATATCTTTGATTTTTAATTTTTTATCTCAGAGAAGGTGGTTGGAACTCACTTAGCATAATTAGGAGAAACAACAGAGGCCCTATGTGCCTTTAACACAGAGATGCATGAGTTCCAGGCCTCCTGGGAATGAGGGTAGTGTTTGGGAAGGTCTCAGATTGCAGGCGCATATTGACACTGAACAAGCTCTTAAATCCCCAGGAATCCGCTGGTACTCAAAGGAGAGCAATCAAAACCCTAAACTAGCAATTGTGTCAATAGATTTTGTTAAGGAAAGGAAAAAATTACCATGCCTGAGGCCATTGGGAAAAAGTTCCAAGTAGGGAGGAGAGGTAGTAAAACATACAAAGGCTCAGCCTGGTGATGTTCACTTTTAAAGGATGAGAGCAAACGCAATATTATGACTTTTTTCTTCTCGCAGCCCATTGTGGCAGGACTCTGTGGCCTCTGAATATTGGGACATATTCTTTCAAGTTAATTTACTCAAAGATGCCACTACAAAATCAAAAGCCTGAAGGACAGCGAATGTGAAGACAGTGGTTCAGCTGAGCATTTTCCTCAGTAGCACCCTAGAAGTCCTGATGGAGAGAAGCCCTGTGAGCACTCCAGCCCACATTCCAGAAAATCCTAAATTCGGCATCCAAATGCAGCATCCTCAAGCCTTCCTTCCTGGGTTTAAAGAACAGTGGCCCATTTTGTTTGCTCCAAATTCACCTGCAGCTGGTTCTAGGTTCAAACTATTATCTTAATATGTTTTAAATGAATTTAGTACATGATATTTGTGCATTCTGTAAATATATTATTCTTTTAGCAGTAGGCTGGGGGAAAGAGATATTAAGAAAGTTAACCAAAAAGTTCAATGCTCACCTGGGAAACAAGAGGGCTGGACTAGGTGACTGAAGATCTTTTGAAATTCTTAAGTTCTAGAATTCTAGACTTTGCTCAAAGTCTGTGGAGGAATTTGCCAAAAAATGGGTAAAAAAGGTCTTTGGTCCTACTCTGTTTCTCTCTTCCCACACTGGCCTGACACATGATGAGCACCAACCTCTGTTGTCATAACCTTACATTTTAATAGAAAACCCGTTTTGTTCAGTGAAATGTGAAGAAGTGTGGTTTACAACCCCAATATATCTTTGATTTTTAATTTTTTATCTCAGAGAAGGTGGTTGGAACTCACTTAGCATAATTAGGAGAAACAACAGAGGCCCTATGTGCCTTTAACACAGAGATGCATGAGTTCCAGGCCTCCTGGGAATGAGGGTAGTGTTTGGGAAGGTCTCAGATTGCAGGCGCATATTGACACTGAACAAGCTCTTAAATCCCCAGGAATCCGCTGGTACTCAAAGGAGAGCAATCAAAACCCTAAACTAGCAATTGTGTCAATAGATTTTGTTAAGGAAAGGAAAAAATTACCATGCCTGAGGCCATTGGGAAAAAAGTTCCAAGTAGGGAGGAGAGGTAGTAAAACATACAAAGGCTCAGCCTGGTGATGTTCACTTTTAAAGGATGAGAGCAAACGCAATATTATGACTTTTTTCTTCTCGCAGCCCATTGTGGCAGGACTCTGTGGCCTCTGAATATTGGGACATATTCTTTCAAGTTAATTTACTCAAAGATGCCACTACAAAATCAAAAGCCTGAAGGACAGCGAATGTGAAGACAGTGGTTCAGCTGAGCATTTTCCTCAGTAGCACCCTAGAAGTCCTGATGGAGAGAAGCCCTGTGAGCACTCCAGCCCACATTCCAGAAAATTCTAAATTCGGCATCCAAATGCAGCATCCCCTCCAAGCCTTCCTTCCTGGGTTTAAAAGAACAGTGGCCCATTTTTGTTTGCTCCAAATTCAGCTAGATTTTTTTAGCTCAGTTCTGTTTGTCCTTCACAGAGGTAAATGTGCAGATGAAGAAAGATCTTTCAGGAAACTGGATTTTGTAGATTCAGAGAGATTTGAGCAAACGGAACAAAAAGAAAGAACCATACAGTGGTTTCTGATGGTGGAAAGGAAAATGTCTGAACAAAAAGTTTGAAGACAGTAGTCTTAGCTGGTTTGAGAAAAGAAGCAATTGGTTCCTGGCCTGCTTGGGTCTGGCTCACTCATTACAGGTGTATTAAAAATAAAATATGTTAATGTGGGGGTGGGACCATAAAGAGGAATTTGATTAGATGTAAAACCAAAATATGGAAGAATATTCCATTTGCTTCCAAATAGCTAGGGTGCTAACTTTTAGTCTCAAAACTGAAAAGTTAGGATAAAACTTTTGAGGAAAAACAACCTTCAGTTTTTGAATCTTTGTACTTTTATTCATAGGAAGCATTCACTGTGCTATGTCTTTTGGCTGTTTTTAGAGAAAGTAACTGTACTAAGAATTCTGTTCTTAAAAGTAGTTTCCTATTATACATACACATTTGTATACTTATTTGTTTATGCATATGTTGTCTATTTATGTATACATTTATATCTATAATGGAAACAATATATAATAGGAACATATATTACCATGCCTGAGGCCATTGGGAAAAAGTTCCAAGTAGGGAGGAGAGGTAGTAAAACATACAAAGGCTCAGCCTGGTGATGTTCACTTTTAAAGGATGAGAGCAAACGCAATATTATGACTTTTTTCTTCTCGCAGCCCATTGTGGCAGGACTCTGTGGCCTCTGAATATTGGGACATATTCTTTCAAGTTAATTTACTCAAAGATGCCACTACAAAATCAAAAGCCTGAAGGACAGCGAATGTGAAGACAGTGGTTCAGCTGAGCATTTTCCTCAGTAGCACCCTAGAAGTCCTGATGGAGAGAAGCCCTGTGAGCACTCCAGCCCACATTCCAGAAAATTCTAAATTCGGCATCCAAATGCAGCATCCCCTCCAAGCCTTCCTTCCTGGGTTTAAAAGAACAGTGGCCCATTTTTGTTTGCTCCAAATTCAGCTAGATTTTTTTAGCTCAGTTCTGTTTGTCCTTCACAGAGGTAAATGTGCAGATGAAGAAAGATCTTTCAGGAAACTGGATTTTGTAGATTCAGAGAGATTTGAGCAAACGGAACAAAAAGAAAGAACCATACAGTGGTTTCTGATGGTGGAAAGGAAAATGTCTGAACAAAAAGTTTGAAGACAGTAGTCTTAGCTGGTTTGAGAAAAGAAGCAATTGGTTCCTGGCCTGCTTGGGTCTGGCTCACTCATTACAGGTGTATTAAAAATAAAATATGTTAATGTGGGGGTGGGACCATAAAGAGGAATTTGATTAGATGTAAAACCAAAATATGGAAGAATATTCCATTTGCTTCCAAATAGCTAGGGTGCTAACTTTTAGTCTCAAAACTGAAAAGTTAGGATAAAACTTTTGAGGAAAAACAACCTTCAGTTTTTGAATCTTTGTACTTTTATTCATAGGAAGCATTCACTGTGCTATGTCTTTTGGCTGTTTTTAGAGAAAGTAACTGTACTAAGAATTCTGTTCTTAAAAGTAGTTTCCTATTATACATACACATTTGTATACTTATTTGTTTATGCATATGTTGTCTATTTATGTATATATTTATATCTATAATGGAAACAATATATAATAGGAACATATATGTGTATATAGTGTATATATGTATTGCCTCTAAGATCATTATAATTTGGACAGTGCTTGTGGTAAGAATATTCACTATCGGAAGCAAGATGTTTAAGGCATATTTTCATCACGCTAATAAGATATAAATCCTATGTGCTAATAAACTAATAAGACATATGCTAATAACATGCTAATAACCTAATAAGATGTAAATCCTACACGGGTCTTATTATCCCCACATAGTTGTTTTCTTTCCTTTACCTGTCTTAGTGTGATTTCAGCAAAACAAAAACCCACGTCATGGGCTTCCCTGGTGGTCCAGTGGGTAAGGGCACCGCCTTGCAGTGCAATGGACGCCGGTTTGATCCCTGGTCTGGGAAGATCCCACATGCCCTGGAGTGGCTGGCCCGATGTATCCAACTACCAAGCTGGAGCTCTGGAGCTCATGAGCCCAGAGCTGGTGCTCTGCAGTGAGAGAGGCCACTGAGATGGGAGGCCCACACAAGCCAAAGAACAAAGATAAATAGATGAAAGACCAATGGAAGCGTCCAAAAAAAAACCCAACCAAACAAACAAAAACCCATGTCATGCACTGTTGCAAAGGCAGGTGTGAAAATTTATCTAAGCCTCCTCTGCCACAACTGGCTGACTTATCACAAAGTGCCCCTTCAGGAAACGTGCTGCAATTCTTACTTTGTTGGCATGGGGCAGAGTTGGCAAGACAGAAGAGTAACACACTCATTTATTTAAAAATAAAAAAAAATATGAATCAAGTTCCCAAGATGTTACTTTAGCAATGTTTATACAAACTGTTAAATACTTGGATGATCAACTATCAAAGTGGCAGTTTCTTAAAAAAAAACCTATTTTTTCATGAAGCTGATGAACGATCTGATTTCAACATCAAAATTAATTTCATAAAATTTTAGATTTAGTTTAAATCAAATTAAGATTTGATTCAGAGCCATCAATAATTAAATTTATGAGCACACGGCAGAATCTCTGGTGCCTAGGAAAAGTCTTTAGGGCCACTACAAACAAAACTTCTACCATGTGACCTTTATTGAGGGGTAGCTCTACTTTTAAATTAAGACCTTTTCATCTTGCAGAAAACGAAAAATAATGAGTAATTTCTTTGGGTCACATATCTCTGTTGCCAGAAAAATAAAAGACATCAAAATTTTCAGTAACATATATAACAGGCACCATTTTTGCTTTTATGTAAAGTATCAATTCCACATGTAATTGTTGAATATTTTCTAAATTAAGAGCCCATGTGGTGAGCGGGTGCACACGAAAAGATAATCAGAAAAATCTCGGCATTAAAATATAGCCTGCAAGTAAAAACACATAAATCACTTTGGTGAGGCCCAGACTGCTGTGAAAATGACAGCTCTCAGCCTCATATTTCTGTTGAGTCTAGTGTGGAGGAATCAAAAATCCACTGGGCCTGTGAACTTTAGGTCACAAGGTAAAGACAACCCAAACAAATGGCTACAGAGCACAAAGACAAAGACCAAGCCTGAAGCAGCACGGAGATCCACCACAGGCTTGTGTCAGCATCTGTGCTGGAAGGAGACTGAAGTCTAGTTTCTACTAGTCATTTCACTGCTCAGTAAATTTACTTCACTAGAGCTGCCACATTCCCAAGTGAGGACAATGAAACTTTCTCTTCCTGCACCAACACCATGCGATTGATTTCTTGAAGTGCTTTCCAACTCCGAGAGCCATGACTTTGCTTCTTTCCTTACTCAGTTTGCTTGCTCAGAGCCTGTCACTAATGAAATCACAGCTATAGGTTTTCTGATCATCTGGATCTGTTCCCTTTTCCACAAATAGTACCATGGATGCTGGCTGGTCATCTCACAAATGTCACCAGGGGAAAGTCTGAGAGCACACCTGTGCCTTATGTGACCCTGGTTCTACTCCTAGAAAACCATGAAAACATTTGCAAAAGTGGAGGCAGCTCTCAGGAATTCAAGCTCCTACAGTGCAGGGTTGGGGAGGGAGGATTGTGGGAGTTGGGGGGCAAAGGAGTTGAGGTGAGCAGACCACACAACCACACTGCTTCTTTTTACCCTGAGAAGCTTTCGAAAGTGAGTGAGATATAAAAACAGATGCTTTTTTGGTCTCCCTTGAAAGACAGACATGCTCAAGTGACTCCTGAAACTTCTTGGCTCAGGGCACAAAGAATGACTAGGAATAACACATTATTCACCTGGGATGCATTATTCAGGCTAGTAGAAACATTTGCAACCTGAGGACACGCTGGAATTTATGTGCAAGACTTATTTGTCAGGTTTCCTCTCTCTGCATGTCCCCAGAGCTGTAGTCTTCAGCCTTGGCTGCACTTTAGAGTCATCTGGGGAACTTTAAAATAATCTTGATGGCCGAGCCACACCCCAGAACGATTATATCAGCATCTCTGCAGGTGGGATCCAGGCAGGTCAATATTTTTTAAAGTTCCCCTGGAGATTCCAACGTGTAGCCAAGGTTGAGAAGTGCTAGATTAGAGGAATGGCAGATGGGAATGCTACCAGTTATGCTGACTTGTTAAAAGGGTCCCATGTGGCTAGGGTAACTATCTAGTGTCTCTTGAAAAGTTATTTCAGTTTTCTTCTTAAGGGTCAGGATCAAAGGCAGGCATCCTAAAAATAACTCAGCAGCAGCTCGTTTGGCTAATGAAAACTTTGGAAGTTCTAAATTGCTTTTTAATTTAAGCTTATTGTTTTCTCCATTTGAAATATTTCAAGTGTTAAGAATCACCTTACAGAACAATAAAAGATTTTGTTCACTGTGGTAACAAGTGTGAAAGGTACACACCACCACCCTATGAGTATTTCCTTGTGCTGACATAACCTTCCACCTAAAATTCAAAAGACACCAACAGGGGAGAAAACAGCAGAGATAGTTGAAGGGAACTGCATTTCCTTAAAGGAATGACAAGTGATATATTTTCCACATTAATTTATATCTGCCCTTCATCTCTACAGGCTCAATTAATAAAAGTTATGCATAAATCATAGGAGAGATCATTAAATCAACCAGTTCACAGTGCTGACTAATTGGTAAATAAATACTTCATGAAAATGGTGATGGGTCTACAGATTCTGTTTTTCTTTTAAAAAGGGAAAAAAAAAACCATAAAAGAGCTTTAACTATAGCTTCCGTAGAGATACCCACACCTCATCCATTTTGATTTTATAACACTTCCAAGTTTGTTGGAGGGAATTCTATCACAAAGATAGCCCCAGAGGGCACACACAATCCCAGATGAAAAGATTATAACCAAATGAAAAAATCAGATTTAATTTGCCAGATGCCTGGTAGCATGTACACAAAGCATCCTAAATCTGGGTGTTACCACACTTTCGTTTGGTCCAGTTGTTTGTCATTGTGTGAACTAGAGACAGAGGAGAGAAAACAAGACAAGCATAGGAGAGGATGAAAGTAGATCTTTACCAGGATACACTAAAAAGAGACACTTTGTAAATTAGCTTGCTTTCTGAGGTTTTATGTTTCATCTTAAAGCATCTCTGCAGGTGGGATCCAGGCAGGTCAATATTTTTTAAAGTTCCCCTGGAGATTCCAACGTGTAGCCAAGGTTGAGAAGTGCTAGATTAGAGGAATGGCAGATGGGAATGCTACCAGTTATGCTGACTTGTTAAAAGGGTCCCATGTGGCTAGGGTAACTATCTAGTGTCTCTTGAAAAGTTATTTCAGTTTTCTTCTTAAGGGTCAGGATCAAAGGCAGGCATCCTAAAAATAACTCAGCAGCAGCTCGTTTGGCTAATGAAAACTTTGGAAGTTCTAAATTGCTTTTTAATTTAAGCTTATTGTTTTCTCCATTTGAAATATTTCAAGTGTTAAGAATCACCTTACAGAACAATAAAAGATTTTGTTCACTGTGGTAACAAGTGTGAAAGGTACACACCACCACCCTATGAGTATTTCCTTGTGCTGACATAACCTTCCACCTAAAATTCAAAAGACACCAACAGGGGAGAAAACAGCAGAGATAGTTGAAGGGAACTGCATTTCCTTAAAGGAATGACAAGTGATATATTTTCCACATTAATTTATATCTGCCCTTCATCTCTACAGGCTCAATTAATAAAAGTTATGCATAAATCATAGGAGAGATCATTAAATCAACCAGTTCACAGTGCTGACTAATTGGTAAATAAATACTTCATGAAAATGGTGATGGGTCTACAGATTCTGTTTTTCTTTTAAAAAGGGAAAAAAAAAACCATAAAAGAGCTTTAACTATAGCTTCCGTAGAGATACCCACACCTCATCCATTTTGATTTTATAACACTTCCAAGTTTGTTGGAGGGAATTCTATCACAAAGATAGCCCCAGAGGGCACACACAATCCCAGATGAAAAGATTATAACCAAATGAAAAAATCAGATTTAATTTGCCAGATGCCTGGTAGCATGTACACAAAGCATCCTAAATCTGGGTGTTACCACACTTTCGTTTGGTCCAGTTGTTTGTCATTGTGTGAACTAGAGACAGAGGGAGAGAAAACAAGACAAGCATAGGAGAGGATGAAAGTAGATCTTTACCAGGATACACTAAAAAGAGACACTTTGTAAATTAGCTTGCTTTCTGAGGTTTTATGTTTCATCTTATAAAGATAATGCTATATATGAAAATAATATCTTCAAAAAGAAAAAAATTTTCCCCTCACCATGAGACCTGAGTCTGAGATCGGGCTGTACTGCTGGCCCACTGAGTGACTGTGTGACCTTGGGCGGGCTGCTAAACCTCTTTCCCCATCAGGGAGGAGTAATGGTACCTACTTATAGAGATGTTGTTTTATTTAAGATACTGTGTGAAAAACATTTGAACCAGGTGTGGCAATAGAGGAAAATGCTCATGAAATATTTATTATTGCTATGAATTACTACAGGCCTAGGAGCCATCTGGATTTTTCTCAGAGAAACGAAATTCTCATAGAAATAGATCCCTCAGAGCAAAGACCCAGATTTAGATGTAAATACAGATCAATGACCCTTCATAAAATAAATGAAAACTTAGAAAATTGATGCCTTGAGCTATGATGTGCCATCCTTTGTTCTCATGGAGATCTTGGATGTGGCCAACGGAATGGTGAAGACAAATGTAGAAGAGATGCAGTATTCCCAGCAGCCCGTGGGAAAAAGCTCAGGGAGAATGGACCTGACTGTTGACTGAGGGCCTCTGCCTCAGGACCATAGCAAGGTTGAGTTCAGGTCTCCATTGAGTCCAGACACAGTGACCAGAGGTGGAAGGAGACTGGGGCCCTGTTCTCAAGAATCTATCAATCAAGTAGTGGAAAACAGAATCAGCTCTACAAACAAATATGCTCAAATGCTCAAATCAGAGCCCACTGAGTACTATTAGGACGTGGGAGTGGACTCTGTATTGTGGCAGGAGTCCAGGGGCAGCAGGTGTAACAGGGTGACCAGAGGGCCTGGGGCAAGGTTGGGTCCCCAGTGCTCTGGCCAGGACTAATTTTACATCTGTGGAGAGGGGATGTGCCTCCTCACCAAGCTGTGACTTTCACACCTTTGAAGTAAGCATTTGCAGCAAAGGAGCTGTCAGCCTCCAGAGAGTAAACTCAGGAGGGCATTTGGTGGGAGAGTGAAAGAAAAAGTCCCACTTCCTCTTCCCCGGTCCCCAAGAGAGAAAAGTCACGACAATTGTTTTTCCTAACGAAAGGCTGAAATACTGAATACCCACTGCTGAGTACTTATTTCACTCTTCTGGGGGACTTCAAAGTCACAAATCCTGTATTCTTTTTTTTTTTTTTTTTTAAGAAACAGATGAGACAGAAAGAAATAGGTAGAGGAAGGAAAGGCAGAGGCGGGGGAAGCAAGAGAGTGAGGGAAAGTGGAAAGTTCTCACTGGGTGCTGTTTAGAGACTACCCAGAGATGTACTTTTAGAGATGGATATGTGTTCAAATGCAGCAACTCCAAAGAGGAGGGGAGGAGAGAGAAGGGAGACAGATGGGCTGGGAGTTTGGGATTGGTAGATGCAAACTACTACATTTAGAATAGATAAACAAGGTCCTGTTGTATAGCATAGGGAACTATATTCAATATCCTGTGATAAACCATAATGGAAAAGAATACTAAAAAAAGAAATGTATATATGTGTATAACTGAGTCACTTCACTGTACCGTAAAGGTTGGCACAACATTGGAAATCAACTATAGTTCACTAATATAAATAAATAAAGACAGTGACCCCAATAATGGGCCCAAAATTAAAGAGAAGAGTCATCCTTGCTCTAAAACAGTATTCTTCCCTCAAAACTTGACTCCATCCCACACACATTTGCCCCCAAGCCTATACTGTTTTGTTTTCTTTCCTGAATCTAAGAAAGAAAGTAGCAGTTGTCCGTTAAACTCCCTACCTCCATCCTCAACGCTTCCCAGACTGCTTCTCTGAGTAACATCAAGTCCCAGGAGCTCAGGTTCCTTGCTTCCTGGGAATTTTCCAGACCTGCTGGTAGTGACTCTCTCCAGACATCACCTTCAATCTGCTTACAGTCCTAGAACCTCTTCCTTACAAAGTTATGCTCCACGGAAGAGCCTTTCTTTGCCTCCGCAAAGGGTAAGGAGTTAGAAGGTAGTGCACAAATTGACAGGGTACTTTACAATTGTTAGCCTATCCAACTTTGAGGTATATCTTACATTGTATGCATGTGTGTGTGGTAAGTCACTTTAGTTGTGTCTGACTCTGTGTGACCCCATGGACTGTAGCCTGCCAGGCTTCTGTGTCCATGGGATTCTCCAGGCTAGAATACTGGGGATTTTCTCAACCCAGGGATTGAGCTCACGTCTCTTATGTCTCTTGCATTGGCAGACAGGTTGTTTACCACTAGCAGTACCTGGGAAGCGCATATATTATGTTAGATTAAGATAATTCTTAGACTTTGTTTTCACTTGTTAATAATGGCACATACCTTTTAGCTCCTTTCCAATACATATTTTTAATAGCTTCATTAAAATTGCCACAAAATATTCGTGCCTGAAAAGACAGCTCATTAACATATACCATCATCAAGAGCATAATGGAATTATTGTATCTAAGGTAAGTATTAGCTTTTTGTAATAAATCTTAGCCCAAATCAGGCAGAGACCGCTTGCAGAGGAGGCTGTAGCCAATCAGAAGGCCAAATGAGAGTTGGCATGGAAAAAAGGGAAAATACTAAAAAGAAATGTATATATGTGTATAACTGAGTCACTTCACTGTACCGTAAAGGTTGGCACAACATTGGAAATCAACTATAGTTCACTAATATAAATAAATAAAGACAGTGACCCCAATAATGGGCCCAAAATTAAAGAGAAGAGTCATCCTTGCTCTAAAACAGTATTCTTCCCTCAAAACTTGACTCCATCCCACACACATTTGCCCCCAAGCCTATACTGTTTTGTTTTCTTTCCTGAATCTAAGAAAGAAAGTAGCAGTTGTCCGTTAAACTCCCTACCTCCATCCTCAACGCTTCCCAGACTGCTTCTCTGAGTAACATCAAGTCCCAGGAGCTCAGGTTCCTTGCTTCCTGGGAATTTTCCAGACCTGCTGGTAGTGACTCTCTCCAGACATCACCTTCAATCTGCTTACAGTCCTAGAACCTCTTCCTTACAAAGTTATGCTCCACGGAAGAGCCTTTCTTTTGCCTCCGCAAAGGGTAAGGAGTTAGAAGGTAGTGCACAAATTGACAGGGTACTTTACAATTGTTAGCCTATCCAACTTTGAGGTATATCTTACATTGTATGCATGTGTGTGTGGTAAGTCGCTTCAGTTGTGTCTGACTCTGTGTGACCCCATGGACTGTAGCCTTCCAGG
Organism: Tragulus kanchil; assembly: GCA_022376925.1. NCBI lineage: Eukaryota > Metazoa > Chordata > Mammalia > Artiodactyla > Tragulidae > Tragulus > Tragulus kanchil. The sequence goes on along the minus strand of JAIOJX010000026.1, from coordinate 267,470,561 downwards.
CTTCTCTGTCCATGGGATTCTCCAGGCTAGAATACTGGGGATTTTCTCAACCCAGGGATTGAGCTCACGTCTCTTATGTCTCTTGCATTGGCAGACAGGTTGTTTACCACTAGCAGTACCTGGGAAGCGCATATATTATGTTAGATTAAGATAATTCTTAGACTTTGTTTTCACTTGTTAATAATGGCACATACCTTTTAGCTCCTTTCCAATACATATTTTTAATAGCTTCATTAAAATTGCCACAAAATATTCGTGCCTGAAAAGACAGCTCATTAACATATACCATCATCAAGAGCATAATGGAATTATTGTATCTAAGGTAAGTATTAGCTTTTGTAATAAATCAGATACAGATTAAATTGCTTAGCCCAAATCAGCAGGGTTCAGTAAGACCCAAGCTTGCAGAGGAGGCTGTAGCCAATCAGAAGGCCAAATGAGAGTTGGGCATGGGGTTCTTTCTCATAATCTGCACCAGGAGCCTTTCCACAACCACATCAGTAAACACACGGTCTCAGTAGAAGCCAGAGGACTAGAGTGTAAACACAGCTTTAAGGCTAGGCTTCTAGCAGTTCTCCAACCAGCTTGTGGTCCCTAATAACCGTCCTTGTGGGGATTCCAGAGACAGCACTGGCTATACCTATCTGAGAAGCAGTGTTTGGAGTTTTCCATTTACTGAGGAGATGAAGAAGGAGATCCAACTGACTTTTCTATTAAATCATTTGATAAACACTAGTTAAGATCTACCAGTGAGCAAGGAGCCCTATTACAGTGTCAGGAATATGTCCATCGTATACCATCCCAAATCCTTAGCCTGTTGACAAGATCTGCCCTTTTCAGGTGGACTGAACTTCCTCCAGTGTTTCAAGTTTGGTGAATGTTCCCTGCTTTCCTTTTCTCTCAGCTTCTTCATCCTTCCCTTTGCCTGTAACATAGTTTCTGCTATATTATATGAAACTAATTTCTTCTGATCCTTTAAATATAAGCTTAATTATAACTTTTAAAAGATAGTTTTCTCTGATCCTTGGGACAAGGTTATGTTAATTTTCTATTTGCTCCCATAGCCTCCTGAAATTTCCCTATCAAATAATTCCTTTCATGTTTATCACTGCTTAAATGTCTTTCTTCCTGTCTGTAAATTTCATTAGGGGGGAGCTCTCTGTCTTCTTTATAACTATGTGTCAACAGTCTAAAACTTCATGCCTAGTACATAAGTTGCTTCATGTTTATATTAATAATTACTTAGTCTAATATAATGCCTCCTGCCTACAAGGACTCCTCTAAGAAGAGAAGGGGGAAATGTAGATAAATGTCAGAGTACATGTGTGTGTGTACCTACTGAAGTGTACAAAATTAAAACTGGACAATAGCAACAAAGAAAGAACTCCAAACCAAGACTCACCAGTTTCTGGTTCTCCTAATACAAGTAATATCACATGGGTTTCAATTTCTTCCTATGGTCATTGTTACTATTGTAGATATTTAGCCACTGCTCTTGAGAGTGAGTAAAAGCAACTAAACTCAGTTGTGTTCCTCTATAGCTCCAGTTTAAAAAAGTGTGTGTGTTTGTGTGTGTGTATAGATATAGATAAAGATACAGATACCGATATATTTCAGGGACACAGTGTTCAGTCTTGACTTAGCCTTCCTTGCACAGGCAAGCTGAGTGCAGTGTTATGACTGCCACTAAGGTGACAGCACAGGGGCTTTGGCACAACAGTAAGAGAGCACCCAAGAGCTCTGCCAGTCAGGATTCTGCACATAAGCCTCCGCAAAATATTTACAGAACTCACTGACTTAACAGAACTATGCTAAGCTCTGAGGAAAAACTACAAAAATATACCTACTACTATAAAGCATTAGCAGGTAAAATTCAGTAGTGTACAAAAAATACATTATGATCAAATAGAATACCAGGATTCCAAGGATGGTTCAATGTTTTAAAAGTTAGAAATCGGTCTTAGAGGGGTCAGAGATATACCTATGACTGTTTGGGGATTATGTATACCTGAAAACAAGAAGACTCTGTAAAAACATATAACAACTTCGCTGTATACCTGAAGCTAATGCGACATTGTAAAACAAATATACCCCAATAAAAATGAAAAAAAAATTTTTTTTAAAAAATGGTCTTAGGGCTTCCCCTGGTGGTTCAGTGGGTAAGGACACCGCCTTGCAATGCAAGGGGCGCTGGTTCCATACCTGGCCTGGGAAGATCCCACGTGCTGCGGAGCGGCTGGACCCATGTGTCCAATTACCGAGCCGGAGCTCTGGCGCACGTGCCCAGAGCCAGCGCTTTGCGACGACAGAGGCCACCGCGATGGGAGGCCCACAGGAGCCAAAGAACAAAGACGGATGAAAATGGAGAATTGAAAGACCAATGGAAGTGGCCCGCCCATCCCCCTCCCTCCCCACCCCACCCCCTAAAAGATAAATTTTAAAAAAAAAAAGGTCTTAGAAATGTGTCATGCCAATATACCACACTACCTAGAAAGTTAAAGAAAAACTTTAGTTCTGTGATTCATCTAAATCGAAGGAGAAATAGATTTTGACAAAATATAATACTCTTATGTATTATCAAACTAGAAATAGATGATAACTACTTAATCTCATAAAATTAATTTATTAAAAATTTACAGTAAATATAATACTCAGTGTTGAAACTTCAGTGATATTCTCATTAAGATCAGGAAATACTTAGTCACAATCATGAATTCTTCTATATCCAATACTGTATTGAAGCTTTCAGGCAACTTGACGAGGCAAGAAAAAAGAAGAGTCTCAACGGAAATGAAGAGATAATTCTTAAAAAAAAGAGAGAGATAATTCTCTTATTTGCAGCAATGTTACAGGCTATATAGGAAGCCTGAGAGAATCTATAAACTACTGAAACTAATAAGTGTCTAGCAAGTTAATATTCATAATCAATATACAAAAGTCAACAGTGTTTCCATTCCATTTATAGCAGTAACAGTAAATATAAGTGTATTAGCCCATCCCCAAGATGGCCACAATGAACCCCCACTCCCAGTTCCTGCCTTTCCGGTATTACAGGAATACCCTGCGTAAGCAATAGGATAACAAAGAAATAACAAGGTATGATTTCCAAGGTTGGGTCATTTAAGAAACCGTAACTTCAACTTTTCTCTTTTGGATCACTTGTGGGTGGAAGCCAGTCACCACATCATAAGGATGCTAGAATAGTCCTAAAAAGAGACCTATGTGGTAAAGAAGTGAAGCCTCTTGACAACAGCCAGTAAGGAACTGAGGCTTCCTTCCACCAGTGATCGTGGAAGCAGATCCTCTAGTCCAGTTAAGCCTTCATGTGACTGCAGCCCTGGCTGATATCTTGACTTAAATCTCAATCTCATGAAAAATACTGAACCAGAATCACAGTTAAATTTCTTTCGAACTCCTGGTCCTCAGAAACTATGAGACAGTAAATGTTTGTTGTTCTAAGTAACTTAAGTTTTGGGTAATTAAGCAACAAGAAGTAAGCTTCACAAAAGTTTCAAAAATTAATTGAAGAAAAAATATGAAAGATATATAAAATTACTTTTAAAAACGTTATTGAATCACATAAAAGGCATTGAATAAATACAGTATTCTTTATTTAAAGAAAGAAATTCTTTCCAATTTAAACTACATATTCAGGGCAAAATCCCAATCTATGTCCTATGTAACTTGATAAGCTAATCCTAAATTTTGCATGGAAGATCAGAAGAGCAAGAATATTAAAAAAAATTGAAGGATAACTCCAGGTATATGGAGGTGGATAGATAAGGCTTATTTCCCAAATACAGAAATTTATTACAAAGCTATTCTAATTAAGATGATTGGCATAAGAATAGACAATTCAATGGAACAGAATAGAAAGCCTGGAAAGAGAGCTGGAATCTTGATTGATGTGAGAAGCAGAATAATGTCCACCCTCCCAACCTCCACCAAAGATGTCCACATTCTAGTTTTCAGAATTTGTGAATATGTTAGGTTATATAGTAGAGGTGAATTAAGAGTACACATAGAATTAAGGTTGTTAGCTGACTTGAATTTAGAATAGGGAGATTATTCTACATCATCTGGGTGCTGCTGCTGCTTAGTCGTTTCAGTCATGTCCACCTCCGTGAGACCATGGACTGCAGCCCGTCTGGCTCCTCTTGCCATGGAATTCTCCAGGCAAGAATACTGGAGTGGGTTGCCATGTCCTCCTCCAGGGTAATCTCCCCAACCCAGGGATGGAACCCGGGTCTCCTGGATTGCAGGTAGATTTCTCACCACTGAGCCATTGGGGAAGCCCGACCCCACGCACTGTACCTCACCAGGCTTCTCTATCCATGGAATTTTTCCAGGCAAGAATACTGGAGTGGGTTGCCATTTCCTTCTCCATTAATTGGATGAGTCCAATTAACAAGAGATTTTAAAAATGAAAATGTGAAGCAGAAGAGTCAGCATCAGACAAATGGCATCGTGAGAAGGGCTTGGTCTGGCATTGCTGGGTTTTAACAAGGAGGAATGAGGCAATGAGCCAGGGAATACAGAAGGCATGCCAAAGGTGGGAAAGCAAGGAAATGAATTCTCTCCTAGGGCCTTCAGAAGGAGTGAAGCTCTGCCTTAGCCTAGCAGGACCGATTTTGGACTTCTGACCTCAAGAATTGTAAGATAATAAATTTGTGTTGTTTTAAGCTACCCAATTGTGAAAATTTGTTACAGGAGCCATAGGGAATGAATATAATCTATGCTCCAAGCCAGTAGGGAAAGAATGTACTATTCTACCATTGAAGGTTGTTTAAGGACCCTTTAATATGGTGAAATTTTGCATGGAAGATCAGAAGGAATATTAAAAAAAATTGAAGGATAACTCCAGGTATATGGAGGTGGATAGATAAGGCTTATTTCCCAAATACAGAAATTTATTACAAAGCTATTCTAATTAAGATGATTGGCATAAGAATAGACAATTCAATGGAACAGAATAGAAAGCCTGGAAAGAGAGCTGGAATCTTGATTGATGTGAGAAGCAGAATAATGTCCACCCTCCCAACCTCCACCAAAGATGTCCACATTCTAGTTTTCAGAATTTGTGAATATGTTAGGTTATATAGTAGAGGTGAATTAAGAGTACACATAGAATTAAGGTTGTTAGCTGACTTGAATTTAGAATAGGGAGATTATTCTACATCATCTGGGTGCTGCTGCTGCTTAGTCGTTTCAGTCATGTCCACCTCCGTGAGACCATGGACTGCAGCCCGTCTGGCTCCTCTTGCCATGGAATTCTCCAGGCAAGAATACTGGAGTGGGTTGCCATGTCCTCCTCCAGGGTAATCTCCCCAACCCAGGGATGGAACCCGGGTCTCCTGGATTGCAGGTAGATTTCTCACCACTGAGCCATTGGGGAAGCCCGACCCCACGCACTGTACCTCACCAGGCTTCTCTATCCATGGAATTTTTCCAGGCAAGAATACTGGAGTGGGTTGCCATTTCCTTCTCCATTAATTGGATGAGTCCAATTAACAAGAGATTTTAAAAATGAAAATGTGAAGCAGAAGAGTCAGCATCAGACAAATGGCATCGTGAGAAGGGCTTGGTCTGGCATTGCTGGGTTTTAACAAGGAGGAATGAGGCAATGAGCCAGGGAATACAGAAGGCATGCCAAAGGTGGGAAAGCAAGGAAATGAATTCTCTCCTAGGGCCTTCAGAAGGAGTGAAGCTCTGCCTTAGCCTAGCAGGACCGATTTTGGACTTCTGACCTCAAGAATTGTAAGATAATAAATTTGTGTTGTTTTAAGCTACCCAATTGTGAAAATTTGTTACAGGAGCCATAGGGAATGAATATAATCTATGCTCCAAGCCAGTAGGGAAAGAATGTACTATTCTACCATTGAAGTGAGACCAATTGGTTATCCATATGGGACAAAAGAAAATTAATTCCCTCTCTTATGTTATATACAAAAATAAATTTGAGGTGGAGTGAGTACCTACTTGTGAAAATCAAAACAGTAAAACTTTTAAGAGACATAAGGTTTTAATATTTTTATGTGCTTGGAGAGGAAAGAGTTCTTAAACAAGGCACAAAAAGAATGAGCTATGAAGAAAAGAAATAGAAAGAACTAGGTTAAAATTAAAATCTTCTACTCAGTAAAAGATATTATACATAAATACAGAGAACAAGACACAGACTAGGAGAATATATGTGCAATGCATCTAAGGCACAAGAAATTAATATTCACAATAAAGAAGTCATTTTTCCAAATCAATGAAAAAAAGGAAACCCAGTGGAAAAATAAATGAAGGATACAAATGGTCAGTTCATAAAACAGAAATTCAAATGCCCATTAACATATGAGAAAGTGTTTATCTTTATTATCAGTCAGAGATGAACAAAGAAAACCATGCATCATTGTATTTCTGACTGGAAAGTATTTTTAAAATCTGAAAGGTCTAAGGATTGGTGATGATATGGGAGAAGGAAGACTCATAGTCTTCTACAATGAATGTAAATCTGTACTTTACTTTTGCAGAGAAATTTGGCAATATTCTGAATACTAGATTTGCATCCTCTGTGACCCAGATTCCTACTGAGGCAGGGATACACCCTTGCATATAAGGGGACATACACAAGAACATCTACTGTAGCATCATTTGGAACAGTGATAACTCTTGAACAACCTAAATACCAATGAAAAAGGAAAGAGATGCTATGTTGCTTCCATGAAATTAATAAAAGAGTGCCACATGTGTTAACTTGGATAAATATCTGAAACATTTTAAGGAAAAAAACTAAACTCGCAGAGTGATGATTACATTCTGCATATATAAAGTTTAAAAAATATACTATTTATAGCTGAGACATGTCCATCAACAGAGGAATGGATAAAGAAGATATGGTACATTTATACAATGGAATATTATTCAGTCATTAAAAAGAATAAAATAATTCTATTTGCGGCAACACGGATGGACATAGAAATTGTCATACAGAGTGAAGGAAGTCAGAAGTCAGACAGAGAAGGAGAAATAACATCATGAGATCCCATGTATATGTGGAATCTACAAAGAAATGATACAAATGACGTACAAAACAGAAACAGACTCAAACTGTTAAAGAACAAACTTATGATTGCCTGTATACACTGCTATATTTAAAATGGTTGACCAACAAGGACCTGCTGTATAGGACATGGAACTCTTTTCCAATGTTATGTGACAGCCTGGATAGGAGGGGAGTTCACGGCACAATGTATATGTATGGCTGAATCCCTTCATTGTTCACCTAAACTGTCACAACATTGTTAATTGGCTATAACTCAATACAAAATTAAAAACTTATATATATATATATATATATATATGTGTGTGTGTGTGTGTGTGTGTGTATATTATTTATGTTTTTGTATATAGAAGCTTGTATAGGATCTTAATCTTATACAATTGTGGGGGGTCCTCATTAAGATAAAATATTATAAACAAAAATTTTAAATATAAAATTAGGTACAAATTTGAATATTACCTTTGAATAAGAAAAACACAAAAAATCATAAATTTTACAAAGCTATCACATGCCTGGAATAATAAAATCCATAAAAACCAATATAATAAAATTACTATTTGACATATCTTTATAATACAATGTTTTCTTATATTTGTTCACTCTCCTTGAACGCAGCTAAAATAATTTTTTTAGACTTTTTATTTTGTGTTAGACTATAGCACATTAACACTGTTGTGGTAGTTTCAGGTGGACAGCACAGGGACTCAGCCATCCATACACAAGTATCCATTCTCCCCCAAGCTCCCCTCCCATCTAGGCTGCTACACAACAACACCGAGTTCCCTGTGCTATATAAAAGGATCTTGTTGGTTATTCATTTTAAATATAGCATGGTGGACCTGTTGATCCCAAACTCCCTATCTCTTTCCCCCATTCTTCACCCCTCTCTTATAAGTTCATTCTCTAAATCTGTGAGTGTGTTTCTGTTTTACAACTAAGTTCATTTGTATCACTTCATTTTAGATTCTGCCTATTAGGGATATTATACAATATTTCATCCATGTTGAGTACTGCAATTATGTAATACATATATATATGTATATATACACACACACATATATATGTATATATACATATACTCACTATATATATATGTGTATATATATATCACACACATATATATACACACACATATGTGTGTATATATAAAATATTATATAAAATATATATATAAAATATTATAAACAAAAATTTTAAATATAAAATAAAAATTTAAATGTAAAATTATATATATATATATATATATATATATAGTGAGTGTTCAAAGACAATTCCATCTTTTTTCTAGCCTGGCTGATCAACTGAAAAAAAACAAGGATCCTTTAGAGAAGATTCTCTAAGCATCACAACTCTAACCCTCTGTCCTTGCACAGCCAGATGGCCATTTGATCTGTCTTGGCAGGGCTCCCAGGGCAGCCCGGAACCTAGCCCCTGAGAAAGGAGCAGATTCTTCTCTGAGGCTGAGGGGACTCAAACCAGGGGGTTCTACCAATGGCAGAACATCTCTGGTTTCTGGGAGCTGAAGGCTACAGAGGTTGTCCTGGCAGCCCCAGGGGTCTGAAAACTAGACTGACAGAGACAAATGAATGGGAGAAAACCAAATTTAATATGAATTTAGCATGATACAAGAGCCTTCATAAGGCAATGAAGCCCCAAAGAAATGGTTAACACCCCAGGGAATGGTTATGCTAGGTGTGTTGAAGAGTAGAAAGATGTGAGAGGACAAAGGTGACCTAAGTGTAGTAAACTGGGGGAAACTTAGTAAGGTGTGTTCGATCAGGTTGCTGTCTGCATCCCTTCTCTTAGGAGATAAGGATGCTCCTTTCCTCTGGGTGTAGGAGAACACTCTTACATGAGAGTTTCATGATGTGCTTCAGGGGAGGGCAGAAAGTCCTTTCTGCACGTGCCATTTCTCCAATTCCTTCAGCTGGAAATATTCAATATGCCAAGGTGTCAAACTCCCTATCTCTTTCCCCCATTCTTCACCCCTCTCTTATAAGTTCATTCTCTAAATCTGTGAGTGTGTTTCTGTTTTACAACTAAGTTCATTTGTATCACTTCATTTTAGATTCTGCCTATTAGGGATATTATACAATATTTCATCCATGTTGAGTACTGCAATTATGTAATACATATATATATGTATATATACACACACACATATATATGTATATATACATATACTCACTATATATATATGTGTATATATATATACACACACACATATATATACACACACATATGTGTGTATATATATAATATTATATAAAATATATATATAAAATATTATAAACAAAAATTTTAAATATAAAATAAAAATTTAAATGTAAAATTATATATATATATATATATATATATATAGTGAGTGTTCAAAGACAATTCCATCTTTTTTCTAGCCTGGCTGATCAACTGAAAAAAAACAAGGATCCTTTAGAGAAGATTCTCTAAGCATCACAACTCTAACCCTCTGTCCTTGCACAGCCAGATGGCCATTTGATCTGTCTTGGCAGGGCTCCCAGGGCAGCCCGGAACCTAGCCCCTGAGAAAGGAGCAGATTCTTCTCTGAGGCTGAGGGGACTCAAACCAGGGGGTTCTACCAATGGCAGAACATCTCTGGTTTCTGGGAGCTGAAGGCTACAGAGGTTGTCCTGGCAGCCCCAGGGGTCTGAAAACTAGACTGACAGAGACAAATGAATGGGAGAAAACCAAATTTAATATGAATTTAGCATGATACAAGAGCCTTCATAAGGCAATGAAGCCCCAAAGAAATGGTTAACACCCCAGGGAATGGTTATGCTAGGTGTGTTGAAGAGTAGAAAGATGTGAGAGGACAAAGGTGACCTAAGTGTAGTAAACTGGGGGAAACTTAGTAAGGTGTGTTCGATCAGGTTGCTGTCTGCATCCCTTCTCTTAGGAGATAAGGATGCTCCTTTCCTCTGGGTGTAGGAGAACACTCTTACATGAGAGTTTCATGATGTGCTTCAGGGGAGGGCAGAAAGTCCTTTCTGCACGTGCCATTTCTCCAATTCCTTCAGCTGGAAATATTCAATATGCCAAGGTGTCATAGTTTGGGGTAGTGTGTCTTGAACCAAGTCGCTATACATTTAACAAAAAGTTAATAAGATGCTAAAGCATGAAATGAGAATTCAGGATAGTGATTACCACAGGGATAAGAGAGGAAGGATAGGATTGGAATAGGGTGAGGGGGTTTCAACAGTATTTCAAATAAAAAAACCCTGAAGCAAAAAGGGTGAGATATTAAGACCTCTTATGGGAGTGCTTTAGTGCTATTTTTCTTCTTTTCTGGGTGCCTAAAAATATTTTATTACTATATATATGTATATGTGTACACATATAAAACACAAAGCACTGGCCACTGGCGTTGTAACTGGCAGTGCCCCCTCCATGCCCAAATGATCTGAAAAGATCTTGTCCAAAGAAAGAATGTTATTTTAAAATGACAGATGTTTAACTTTGGTGATGCTGATTCTCCAGTTCTTTGCTGGTATAGATTCTCCACTATATTATACAACCAAGAAGCATATTTCATTGCCTTTAAATAAATAGTTGCTTCTACAGTGACATGCTAAATAATTAAATTCAATCCATAAACTTTTTGTTGCCTAGGATTTATGGACTGATTAGAATATGAATTTCTCAAAAAAGAATAATTTGCTCCTCATACTATGCAGAATTTCTGTAAGAAAGGCATTTCTCTAAGAAAGTGCAAAGCTCTTTGGGGCTACTGCTAAAGATCCAAGCCTTCAATAAGCTTTCCAGGCCCTCCACGTAATGCCACCATCAGCTAGGGAGAACCCAATTCCTGAGGGCTCTGTTCACTTAGACCATAATTTCTACTCTTTAAAGTTAGTTTCACAAGTGAACAATGTGAATATTTTAGCAGTCAGTTCCGAGAAATGAGTGCAGATTGTGACAAACACAGTAAATATATTAATAGCTAGGTGAAAAAAACAAAGGTGACCTAAGTGTAGTAAACTGGGGGAAACTTAGTAAGGTGTGTTCGATCAGGTTGCTGTCTGCATCCCTTCTCTTAGGAGATAAGGATGCTCCTTTCCTCTGGGTGTAGGAGAACACTCTTACATGAGAGTTTCATGATGTGCTTCAGGGGAGGGCAGAAAGTCCTTTCTGCACGTGCCATTTCTCCAATTCCTTCAGCTGGAAATATTCAATATGCCAAGGTGTCATAGTTTGGGGTAGTGTGTCTTGAACCAAGTCGCTATACATTTAACAAAAAGTTAATAAGATGCTAAAGCATGAAATGAGAATTCAGGATAGTGATTACCACAGGGATAAGAGAGGAAGGATAGGATTGGAATAGGGTGAGGGGGTTTCAACAGTATTTCAAATAAAAAAACCCTGAAGCAAAAAGGGTGAGATATTAAGACCTCTTATGGGAGTGCTTTAGTGCTATTTTTCTTCTTTTCTGGGTGCCTAAAAATATTTTATTACTATATATATGTATATGTGTACACATATAAAACACAAAGCACTGGCCACTGGCGTTGTAACTGGCAGTGCCCCCTCCATGCCCAAATGATCTGAAAAGATCTTGTCCAAAGAAAGAATGTTATTTTAAAATGACAGATGTTTAACTTTGGTGATGCTGATTCTCCAGTTCTTTGCTGGTATAGATTCTCCACTATATTATACAACCAAGAAGCATATTTCATTGCCTTTAAATAAATAGTTGCTTCTACAGTGACATGCTAAATAATTAAATTCAATCCATAAACTTTTTGTTGCCTAGGATTTATGGACTGATTAGAATATGAATTTCTCAAAAAAGAATAATTTGCTCCTCATACTATGCAGAATTTCTGTAAGAAAGGCATTTCTCTAAGAAAGTGCAAAGCTCTTTGGGGCTACTGCTAAAGATCCAAGCCTTCAATAAGCTTTCCAGGCCCTCCACGTAATGCCACCATCAGCTAGGGAGAACCCAATTCCTGAGGGCTCTGTTCACTTAGACCATAATTTCTACTCTTTAAAGTTAGTTTCACAAGTGAACAATGTGAATATTTTAGCAGTCAGTTCCGAGAAATGAGTGCAGATTGTGACAAACACAGTAAATATATTAATAGCTAGGATTTTTAATACATTTTAAACAAAGTATAAATTATGTACAATGCAAATTTTAACAGTAATTAAGAGTGTTCACTGTATTTACCTTAGGATGCTTTTGAGATCATTTAATAGGAAACGTTTACTATAGGAAATGTTTACTAAGTCTCCAACACCCTCTCACAGGGAACTACTTTTGATATTACTTATTTAAAACAAAGTACTTGATAGCAACTCAGGAGAGCGTGAAACTAGCCCTTCAAATTGTGCTTTATAGAACAGATCTAATTAAAACTAAGCTGCTTGATCACTTTTTTTGTCCACTCCTGCCTCTTCCCCTGAAACAAACCACATTGAATCACCAGATATTATAGCCCTACGAGAGCACAGCAACCTTGTGTGTGTGAGAACCCACTTTTTCTCAGGCTGACAGCTTGGCTGTGTTTCGAGGAGGTCACGTGTACCTCCTACATCTTCCTAACGAACTCTGGAGAAAACCCCTAACAGGTATTGTTTATGCAACCTTATTTAGAGAGGGTTGGGGCATAACATTAAATTTATCTCAGAAGTATTAAATGAGAGACACATAGGCACACAGGCATTCTCACATACCCTGCAGTTGTAGAACACTTTGCAGTTAGAGCAAAATCTTTCCTCTTCACATTTAATATCTGGAAATGCTTGAGGTTTCAGGAAAACATTTTCATTAAGTGTTTGATGTTGTAAAGGAGCTCCAGGCAGTGGAAGACTGCTTTGGTTCATATTTCAGAAGCTCCTCAGAATTTGGGAAGAGGAGCTAATGAAATATTTCCCTGTTTAAAGTCACAGGAAAATGAGTCTTCTAAAATGTAAGATATTCCATTTTAAAGTGCAAAGTAATATAGAACACTACACGAAAGCCATGGCACTCCGCAGGGAAGTGGGGCCCCATTATGTCCTCAGAGGTATTCGTATCCTAGCAATCTTGAACCCAATACTGATAAATGAGGTGCTGAGTCACAGATGACTACAGTTTATTTGTAAGTTCAGAGACCGAGGAAACCTAACTTCCCCACATGAGCTAGCAATATTAAAATCAAAAAAAAGAGACTTCCCTGGTGGTCCAGTGGATATGGACACCACCTTGCAGTGCAAGGGGCGCCGGTTTGATCCCTGGCCTGGGAAGATCCCATGTGCCGTGGAGCGGTTGGACTGATGTGTCCAACTATCGGGCCGGAGCTCTGGAGCGCATGCGCCCAGAGCTGGTGCTCTGCAGCAAGAGAGGCCACTGCGATGGGAGGCCCACACAGGCCAAAGAACAAAGATGGAAATAAATGAAAGACCAATAGAAGTGGCCAAAAAAAAAAAAAACCCTCAAAAAAAATTTTAGTCTTCTGATACAAACCCATTAGCCCATATCTAGCTATTTACCAGTGCATCCAACCAGCATATATTGAGGCATCTCAGGTTACAGATATTATAAAAGCCCCTTTGGGCATCCAAACAAGAACAAATTGCAGTCTTCGCCCTCCAAGAGATTAAAGTCTAAGGTAAAAATACTTTTTCCAGTGGGTAATAAATCAGAAATAACAGGCCCATTCTAGAACTTTTATTACTTACTAAGTAAAATAGTTCGATATAAAATTTTTGCTTCTTATTCCCACAACTTTAGCTTCTCCTGACCTGAAGGTCTTGGTACCCAAGAGAGGAATGTTTCCACCTGGGGACCTAACAGTGGTTTCACTGAAATGGTAGATGAGACTGCCACTTGGGCTTTGTGACTCTTCATGCTTGAGGTTTCAGGAAAACATTTTCATTAAGTGTTTGATGTTGTAAAGGAGCTCCAGGCAGTGGAAGACTGCTTTGGTTCATATTTCAGAAGCTCCTCAGAATTTGGGAAGAGGAGCTAATGAAATATTTCCCTGTTTAAAGTCACAGGAAAATGAGTCTTCTAAAATGTAAGATATTCCATTTTAAAGTGCAAAGTAATATAGAACACTACACGAAAGCCATGGCACTCCGCAGGGAAGTGGGGCCCCATTATGTCCTCAGAGGTATTCGTATCCTAGCAATCTTGAACCCAATACTGATAAATGAGGTGCTGAGTCACAGATGACTACAGTTTATTTGTAAGTTCAGAGACCGAGGAAACCTAACTTCCCCACATGAGCTAGCAATATTAAAATCAAAAAAAAGAGACTTCCCTGGTGGTCCAGTGGATATGGACACCACCTTGCAGTGCAAGGGGCGCCGGTTTGATCCCTGGCCTGGGAAGATCCCATGTGCCGTGGAGCGGTTGGACTGATGTGTCCAACTATCGGGCCGGAGCTCTGGAGCGCATGCGCCCAGAGCTGGTGCTCTGCAGCAAGAGAGGCCACTGCGATGGGAGGCCCACACAGGCCAAAGAACAAAGATGGAAATAAATGAAAGACCAATAGAAGTGGCCAAAAAAAAAAAAAACCCTCAAAAAAAATTTTAGTCTTCTGATACAAACCCATTAGCCCATATCTAGCTATTTACCAGTGCATCCAACCAGCATATATTGAGGCATCTCAGGTTACAGATATTATAAAAGCCCCTTTGGGCATCCAAACAAGAACAAATTGCAGTCTTCGCCCTCCAAGAGATTAAAGTCTAAGGTAAAAATACTTTTTCCAGTGGGTAATAAATCAGAAATAACAGGCCCATTCTAGAACTTTTATTACTTACTAAGTAAAATAGTTCGATATAAAATTTTTGCTTCTTATTCCCACAACTTTAGCTTCTCCTGACCTGAAGGTCTTGGTACCCAAGAGAGGAATGTTTCCACCTGGGGACCTAACAGTGGTTTCACTGAAATGGTAGATGAGACTGCCACTTGGGCTTTGTGACTCTTCATGCCATTGAACCAACAGGTTACAGAAAAGGATTACTGGATGGGTTGATCTTGACTGTCAGAGAACTGTTACTACACAGTGGGGCAAGGAGGCCTGTCTGGAACTCAGGATGTTCTCTGGGCACCTCTCAGTTGAACTTCTATGTTCGACAGTAGAAGTTCATGGAAAACTAGAGCAAGCAAAAATATGTAGAACCATTGAAAATTCAGACCCTTTAGGAACGAGGTAGGCAATCTGAAATCTTGGCTGCGAGATCACAGGCTAAGGAATAAGGAAATTGGAAGCATCAACTACGGCTTTATGATCTTTTCATTTATAACAGGGACAATAGCAGCTCTATTTTCTTCTTGATATTCTTATGCCCGTGTGTATACACGAGTATGCTAATGTCTTTTCTCTCTTCTTCTTGCCCTCATACTAATACCAGTACTCTCAGTTGCACACATTTTGTGACGGTGGGATGGCACCTGACAAAGTCACATCTCCTTTGCCATCTGACTTCCTATGAGGCTCTGCAGTAGCGCGTGCTAGAGGGAGACTATGAGGCTGGAGCGAGGAAGGTGCTGTCGGCTGCTGTTCCAGTCAGCCTCCCTGTGGCTGTGAACCGTCGTCCTGGCAGCACTCTGGATTTCAGCAGTCACTGCTAGTTCCAGCCTCCGTGTCGCCACACTGCCACAGCCAGCCTCACTCCTCCCCTTAGATACCAGCACCAGCCTGACAGTGGCCCTTCCCCGAGGTCAGCACTTTCAGCCAAGTCTAACAGACTCAACATCTTCTGTTCCTCAAGCTTGAGGAGTGGTAGTCACTTCCAAAAGTTATTATCTCGAGGGTACTGCAGGGTCTCTCCGTTATACCTTTTCAGTTATCTAATATCAGTTTTCAACGAAAGAGCTAAATTCTCTAGGTTACAAAAATTGGTGTGGTTTCTGTCCTCTGACTGGGCCCTGATGGATAAAATAGACACTGTTATCTCTCTAGTAGTCTTCCTATCCCTTCTATCATGCAGAGCAGTCCTATTTGGGAGAGACTGCCCCTGCCCCAGGAATAGGCCCTAATTACTCTAAGTCAGGCCAGCTTCCTGCTCTTCCTTACCGTGACCAGTGCATACAACCCAGGTCTCAGCCAATTAGCTCACAGACACATGGGACCAGTTAGGTGTAGGCCAGTCAAACTGTGGAAGCCGAGGCTCTGTCTCTATGGGGACAGGGCTTTGTTTAAATGTAAAGTCTACAACTGCTTGTAGCCATTTTCCCAGTTTAAGAGAAACCAAATAGAGAATGAAGCTAAACCAAGCAGGATGACAGAGTCAAGGGAATTACAAAGAACAGAACCTGAAGTCTGAGCAAATCATGCGTCATGTACTCAGGACATTTTAATTAAATGAACCAATAAATCCTCCTCACAGTTTCAGCTATTTTGACTTAGGTGTCCCATTCCTTGCCAGCAAACCCCTGCCTCCGGACCCATCCTATAATTAAACATGTGTGACTATAAAAGGCCATTTCTTGCCCTCATACTAATACCAGTACTCTCAGTTGCACACATTTTGTGACGGTGGGATGGCACCTGACAAAGTCACATCTCCTTTGCCATCTGACTTCCTATGAGGCTCTGCAGTAGCGCGTGCTAGAGGGAGACTATGAGGCTGGAGCGAGGAAGGTGCTGTCGGCTGCTGTTCCAGTCAGCCTCCCTGTGGCTGTGAACCGTCGTCCTGGCAGCACTCTGGATTTCAGCAGTCACTGCTAGTTCCAGCCTCCGTGTCGCCACACTGCCACAGCCAGCCTCACTCCTCCCCTTAGATACCAGCACCAGCCTGACAGTGGCCCTTCCCCGAGGTCAGCACTTTCAGCCAAGTCTAACAGACTCAACATCTTCTGTTCCTCAAGCTTGAGGAGTGGTAGTCACTTCCAAAAGTTATTATCTCGAGGGTACTGCAGGGTCTCTCCGTTATACCTTTTCAGTTATCTAATATCAGTTTTCAACGAAAGAGCTAAATTCTCTAGGTTAAAAAAATTGGTGTGGTTTCTGTCCTCTGACTGGGCCCTGATGGATAAAATAGACACTGTTATCTCTCTAGTAGTCTTCCTATCCCTTCTATCATGCAGAGCAGTCCTATTTGGGAGAGACTGCCCCTGCCCCAGGAATAGGCCCTAATTACTCTAAGTCAGGCCAGCTTCCTGCTCTTCCTTACCGTGACCAGTGCATACAACCCAGGTCTCAGCCAATTAGCTCACAGACACATGGGACCAGTTAGGTGTAGGCCAGTCAAACTGTGGAAGCCGAGGCTCTGTCTCTATGGGGACAGGGCTTTGTTTAAATGTAAAGTCTACAACTGCTTGTAGCCATTTTCCCAGTTTAAGAGAAACCAAATAGAGAATGAAGCTAAACCAAGCAGGATGACAGAGTCAAGGGAATTACAAAGAACAGAACCTGAAGTCTGAGCAAATCATGCGTCATGTACTCAGGACATTTTAATTAAATGAACCAATAAATCCTCCTTATTGTTTCAGCTATTTTGAGTTAGGTGTGCAATTACTTGCCAGAAAAACCCTTCCAATGGAGCCATCCTATAATTAAACATGTGTGACTATAAAAGGCCATACAGGCTTATATTATAATACAGTTCTACATACATGCATTAAGCACTCACAGGGTATATGACCCATATGGGGTGAATACAACAAATACTGAAGAATGGTAAGTCCTTCATCTTTGTTTGGGTCCTTCAGCTACTAAAAGTGTTACTCACTCAGTCATGTCTGACTCTCTGTGAGTCCATGGGCTGTAGCCTGCCAGGCTCTTCTGTCCATGGAATTCTCCAGGCAAGAACAATGGGTGGATTGCCATTCTGTTTCCCAGGGGACCTTCCTGACCCAGGGATCGAACCTGGGTCTCCAGGAACTGACAGATTCTTTACCATTTGAGCCACTAGCGAGTTATTCTTTATAACCTGTCTTCATACCTCTGTACCTTAAAAATTACAAAACCTTTATCTAGATAAGAAAAGTTTTTCTGAGTCTGTTTTTTGCAGTTATCAGGACATGGGAATCTGTTTATTTTTTAATTTTTGGGGGGGTATTATTTCTAATATTCTGGAGATAGGAATTCAGAGCCATTAGAATACATATAGGTTCAAATGAATCATAACCTAGAAACTAATTTTCATCAGCTTTGCCTTCAGTTCCTCTGCTAGCATGTTGATAGGCCAATCAGGAGGAAAGCACTAGTGGCAGCCTGCTCTTATTTCTAGAAACCTGAGCTATTGAAGCTCCTTCAGGGCTTCCCTCTACCCTCCCTAATTTTTTGGCCAAGCCATCAAACTTTTGTCCCCTGCAATGGAAGACAAGAGTTCTAACCAGTGAACCGCCAGTGTAACCTTTTAGGGCATTTGTTTAAATGTAAAGTCTGCTTGTAGCCATTTTCCCAGTTTAAGAGAAACCAAATAGAGAATGAAGCTAAACCAAGCAGGATGACAGAGTCAAGGGAATTACAAAGAACAGAACCTGAAGTCTGAGCAAATCATGCGTCATGTACTCAGGACATTTTAATTAAATGAACCAATAAATCCTCCTTATTGTTTCAGCTATTTTGAGTTAGGTGTGCAATTACTTGCCAGAAAAACCCTTCCAATGGAGCCATCCTATAATTAAACATGTGTGACTATAAAAGGCCATACAGGCTTATATTATAATACAGTTCTACATACATGCATTAAGCACTCACAGGGTATATGACCCATATGGGGTGAATACAACAAATACTGAAGAATGGTAAGTCCTTCATCTTTGTTTGGGTCCTTCAGCTACTAAAAGTGTTACTCACTCAGTCATGTCTGACTCTCTGTGAGTCCATGGGCTGTAGCCTGCCAGGCTCTTCTGTCCATGGAATTCTCCAGGCAAGAACAATGGGTGGATTGCCATTCTGTTTCCCAGGGGACCTTCCTGACCCAGGGATCGAACCTGGGTCTCCAGGAACTGACGCAGATTCTTTACCATTTGAGCCACTAGCGAGTTATTCTTTATAACCTGTCTTCATACCTCTGTACCTTAAAAATTACAAAACCTTTATCTAGATAAGAAAAGTTTTTCTGAGTCTGTTTTTTGCAGTTATCAGGACATGGGAATCTGTTTATTTTTTAATTTTTGGGGGGGTATTATTTCTAATATTCTGGAGATAGGAATTCAGAGCCATTAGAATACATATAGGTTCAAATGAATCATAACCTAGAAACTAATTTTCATCAGCTTTGCCTTCAGTTCCTCTGCTAGCATGTTGATAGGCCAATCAGGAGGAAAGCACTAGTGGCAGCCTGCTCTTATTTCTAGAAACCTGAGCTATTGAAGCTCCTTCAGGGCTTCCCTCTACCCTCCCTAATTTTTTGGCCAAGCCATCAAACTTTTGTCCCCTGCAATGGAAGACAAGAGTTCTAACCAGTGAACCGCCAGTGAATTCCCTGTTCTCCTTCTTAAACATGTGAAAACCTCAGCCCCTGGTCTTTGACCCTTTAGTGAGGAGCAAAGGCACCAATAATAAAAATCACCTCTCACATTTGCATAGTGCTCCAATTTTCAAAATACTTTAAACAGATAATTTAAACTGGATACCCAAATCCCCAGGAGATGAGAGGGGGAGGTATTGCCACTCAATTAGCATAGACGGCCAGGGTTATAATTGACTTATCCTTCTGTCCTAAGGCCAGCCTAGCAAAGTGTGCTTGTCGTAATCAGAGGTGATCAGGAAAGGCAGGTTAGTGAATGAAAAGGAAAGACAAAGGAGCTTTGGCACAGCAACTTTCCTAACAATTTTCTTAGGACTACAGAGCTCAGTGGTAGAACTAGGACAGGAACAGAGAAGCTCCCCTGGAGGGGGCTGGCTAGGGACATGTTCTCACAGGGGAGGGGCTGACAGTTAACCACCAAACCAAGCCTTCGTAAACTGACTCAGTTTCTGACAAAGCTGACTATACAACCTCCTTCCACATGTGGGACTCTCTCATGGAGAATTATTAGGACACCAGGCCTCTGATGTTTTTGCATAATAGCTTACAGAATTGGCTATGGGATTAAAAGAAAAAAAGGAACCTCAAAGAAAAGGGAACATACAAAATAAAAGTGATTTGGAGATCCAAAAAAAGAGAGAAGATGCACCCATCCTGCCTCCATCTAACGGTGCCCAGGGAGGAAGTAGAAAGAGGATTATACCTGGGCTGGGGACCCGAAACTGCTGATTGCCATGTATCTGGAGTGAGCTGTTAAGTTTTGGAAGTCTTCATTTCTTTTTTTTTTTTTTAAGATTTATTTATTTATTTATTTGGGGCGGGGGTCGGGTTGGGGAGGGAGGGGAACGGGTGGGCCACTTATGTTGGTCTTTCATTTCTCTGTTTTCATCCGTCCTTGTTCTTTGGCTCCTGTGGGCCTCCCATCGCGGTGGTGTCTGTCGTTGCAGAGCGCCGGCTCTGGGCGCATGCACTCCAGAGCTCCAGCGCTCCGGCTCGGTAATTGGACACATGGGTCCAGCCGCTCCGCGGCACGTGGGATCTTCCCAGGCCAGGGCTCGAATCGGCGCCCCTTGCACTGCAAGGCGGTGTCCTTATCCACTGCGCCACCAGGGGAAGCCCTTCATTTCCTTTTGTAGAATAAAGGACTGGACTCTTGATACACCTCTAAGGATTCCTCCAGCCATTTGATTCCAGAGGACACTGGGTATACAAGGTTCTGTTCAGAAGGGAGGTATTGCCACTCAATTAGCATAGACGGCCAGGGTTATAATTGACTTATCCTTCTGTCCTAAGGCCAGCCTAGCAAAGTGTGCTTGTCGTAATCAGAGGTGATCAGGAAAGGCAGGTTAGTGAATGAAAAGGAAAGACAAAGGAGCTTTGGCACAGCAACTTTCCTAACAATTTTCTTAGGACTACAGAGCTCAGTGGTAGAACTAGGACAGGAACAGAGAAGCTCCCCTGGAGGGGGCTGGCTAGGGACATGTTCTCACAGGGGAGGGGCTGACAGTTAACCACCAAACCAAGCCTTCGTAAACTGACTCAGTTTCTGACAAAGCTGACTATACAACCTCCTTCCACATGTGGGACTCTCTCATGGAGAATTATTAGGACACCAGGCCTCTGATGTTTTTGCATAATAGCTTACAGAATTGGCTATGGGATTAAAAGAAAAAAAGGAACCTCAAAGAAAAGGGAACATACAAAATAAAAGTGATTTGGAGATCCAAAAAAAGAGAGAAGATGCACCCATCCTGCCTCCATCTAACGGTGCCCAGGGAGGAAGTAGAAAGAGGATTATACCTGGGCTGGGGACCCGAAACTGCTGATTGCCATGTATCTGGAGTGAGCTGTTAAGTTTTGGAAGTCTTCATTTCTTTTTTTTTTTTTTAAGATTTATTTATTTATTTATTTGGGGGGGGGGTCGGGTTGGGGAGGGAGGGGAACGGGTGGGCCACTTATGTTGGTCTTTCATTTCTCTGTTTTCATCCGTCCTTGTTCTTTGGCTCCTGTGGGCCTCCCATCGCGGTGGTGTCTGTCGTTGCAGAGCGCCGGCTCTGGGCGCATGCACTCCAGAGCTCCAGCGCTCCGGCTCGGTAATTGGACACATGGGTCCAGCCGCTCCGCGGCACGTGGGATCTTCCCAGGCCAGGGCTCGAATCGGCGCCCCTTGCACTGCAAGGCGGTGTCCTTATCCACTGCGCCACCAGGGGAAGCCCTTCATTTCCTTTTGTAGAATAAAGGACTGGACTCTTGATACACCTCTAAGGATTCCTCCAGCCATTTGATTCCAGAGGACACTGGGTATAGCTGAAAGGGGTTCTCTGTTCAGAATCTGCCCCTGCCACTTACCATTTGTCAAACTTGGGCAAATTCTTTCTTTTAAAAAATAATGCTCATTTTCTCTTCCTATTAGAGTATAATATATGTAACCATAGAAAATGTAGAACAGGGGCTTCCCTGGTGGTCCAGTTGGTAGAGTCTGCCTTGCACTGCAAGGGGCACCAGTTTGATTCCTGGCCCGGGGAAGATCTCACACACCACAGAATGGCTGGACCGGTGTGTCCAATTGTGAGCTAGTGAGCGCTCTAGAGCGCATGCACCCAGAGCCGGTGCTCTGCAAGGAGAGAGGCCACTGCAATGGGAGGCCCACAGAGGCCACAGAATTAAGATGGATGAAAACAAATAAATAAATGACCAATAAAAGAGGCCAAATTAAAAAAAGAAAGTAAGAAAATGTAGAACATATAGGCAAGTATATTAATGAAGTATTAAGGAAGAAAAGAAGGATCCCTCATAATTCTGTTACCCAGAGGTAATCAGCTATTTTAGGGTGTTTCTTTCAGTGATGTAAATCAGCGGTTGACAAACTCTGACTCTCAGGCCAAGTCGCATCCACTTTTGTATGGTCTGTGACCAAAGGGTGGTTTTATATTTTTCAGTGGCTGAAAAAAATCCAAAGATTTTGTGGCTAGTGAAAATTATATGAAATCCAAATACAAGTATCCGTAAGCAAATATTTATTGGAATACAGACATGCTGATTAGCTATGTACTAATCAACCCTTGATAGATAATAAACATAAATATATGGATACATGTATTATATTATTTATCTCATATTCAACTTTTTTCTCTTAACAGTTGCTAGTAACTGTGAATATTCTTTGTAAACATGATTTAATAGCTTCCTAATATTACATCATTTAAGACGTTGTTGGATATATGATTTATTAAAAATTTTCATTTATAATTGCCAGAAACATCCTTAGACATAAATACTTGGCCATGTCTCTTGTTATATACTAAAATTAGATTCCTAGAAGGGAGCTGACTAGCATAAAATATATGAATATGTATAGATACTCCAAAAATATGGTACCAAGTTACACATCCATTATTCTCAGTGAGTGACAGTACTTGACAATCTCTTAGTATCTTCTGAGTAACCATCATTAAAAGAGAGAGAGGAGACAGAAAGGGAGAGGAGGAAGGTGACAGGGAAAGATCAAGATTGAGATTAAGTTCAGGTTTATTTGTGCATGGGCTTCCCTCGTGGTTCAGATGGTAAAGAATTCACCTACAATGCAGGCTACCTGAGTTCGACCTCTGGGTCCGGATGATCTCCTAGAGAAGGGAATGGCAACCCTAGCCAGTATTCTTGCCTGGAGAATTCCATGGACAGAGAATCCTGGCAGGCTACATTTTGTGTCCATGAGCATAGGTCCTCTTCGGTGATATGCTGGTGAGAGTTCTAAGAACTAAAAGGTTTGCTCTGAGGGTCATAAAAGATGTGAAAGCACTTTGTAGACTATTAAAGAATGATCACTGTCTCATAATTATTATCGTGATTCTATGAAAGCTACCTATATGAACCAGCCAGTAGTTCACCCCGAGGGTGGAAAAGCAACTCACCATAACTGTCCTTTTTATGAGAGAATTGGGTCTTAACTTTACAAAGAGTATTTCATTTCTGTGTTACATTCTTAAAATTAGATCCATGTGTTTCTTTTAATTAGTATTTGATACAGTATTAATATTCTTATTTATCTTCTGCATGCCATATGGATTAAATTCTCATTACCTTTGATCTTAATACTTTTAAAATATGTAAATCAGCAGACACCCTCTTTAAAGCAGTGTTTGCATCCCTGTCTATTATTGCCTTGGGCAAAAGGAAAATATCTGCATTGCAAAAAATCCCCAAATTGTGTTGAAATCCTGAAAACCATATACTACACTGGTCAATTTCAATATATTAAATAATGGCCAAATGTAAATGAAGCCAATTAGAATTTAAATATTGCTTAAACCTGATCAAGGTTAATGAGAGCCCACCTCACACGCACATCAACATTTCAGGGCGAAACTGTTTAAGGCTTTGTGATTTACTTAACATCAATAGACAGAATACAGTATAGCTTTTCTGATTAACAAAGATATGCATCCTATATTAAGTGCTTCGGTGTTCTGGGTAAAAGTTTGTTTTAAGCTGTAGCAAGTCATTTCATTTTCATTGTCCTTTGTTTCTTCTATCATAAAATGGAGTGATTAGGCTGTTGAATTCTAAAGGCATATTCCAGCTCTAAGCACTAATTGGAAGCAATAACAGGGCTGTTATCTAACACATTTTAAATTTAACTGAGACTATAGTTACTAATTAAGTTAAGGACAAGAAGAAAAACTGCAACTATGGTTGATTGATGGAAATTATCTTAAAAAAAACCATTTATATATCCTTTTTAAGACCATACAGTCCTTTGGGGGTGGGACAGGTTGGCCACTTCTATTGGTCTGTCATTTATCTATTTTTCATCCATCTTTGTTCTTTGGCCCGTGTGGGCCTCCCATCACAGTGGCCTCTCTGGTTGCAGAGCACCGGCTCTGGGCGCATGTGCTCCAGAGCTCCTGCTCGGTAATTGGACACATCGGTCCAGCTGCTCAGTGGCACGTGGGATCTTCCCAGGCCAGGGATCGAACTGGCGCCCCTTGCACTGCAAGGTGGTGTCCTTACCCACTGAACCACGAGAGAAGCACCAAGACCATTCAGTCTTTTACAAGGTTTTTTTTTTTTTTTTTCTTAAAAACATGTATCATGGGCTTCCCCTGGTGGTCCAGTGGGTAAGGACACCGCCTTGCAGTGCAAGGGGCGCCGGTTGGAGTCCTGGCCTGGGAAGATCCCACATGCCGCGGAGCGGCTGGACTGATGTGTCCAATTACCGAGCCGGAGCTCTGGAGCGCATGCGCCCAGAGCCGGTGCTCTGCAACGACAAATGCCACCGCGATGGGAGGCCCGCAGGAGCCAAAGAACGAAGACGAATGAAGATAGAGAAATGAAAGACCAATTGAAGTGGCCCGCCTGCTCCCCTCCCTCCCCAACCCGACCCCCGCCCAAAATAAATATAAATAAATAAATTTATAAAAAAAAAAAAAAAAAAACATGTATCATGAAACATAGATTGGCATAATCTTTTTACCTCTTAACTTGAAGTATTCTTCTAGCTAATACTGGGATAGTTTTTCCTCCCCTCAGTGTTTATTCAATGAATGGTATAAAGTATTTTTAGGGAAATTTTGTGTCAATCACAGGTCCATAACTTTCACACCACTAAATGCCACAAATTCTTCTTCCTATTTATAAGGTTAATTTCCTTTTGTCACCTGTTCATTTTATTTTGGAAAATAAAGTTTCCCAGGCTTATAAATGGAGTTGAGAGTTCTCCTTAGTTTGTAGGAGAACTTGTGTTCTTAGGTCTAGATGTAGTTCATTCTGGAAGAATGCAATCATGTGTTCATTTTGAATTAATTACCAGAATAGACACTCTCTAGTTTCTTGGACTTTGACTAACAAATATCCTACATCCTACTAGTTATTAGATAATGCAGTTTGATTCTCAATTCAGTGAAACTTTGCTGGTACAAGGTAGTCTACACACTATCATATCTCTTAGAAGTCAAATCTCCAGAGTAACAAATATCTTCTATAGAGAGTAGTTTTGCTTTAGAGTTTAAAATCCTGATATGCATGTGTGTGCACGTGTGTGTGTGTGTGTGTGTGTGTGTGTGTATACACACATACATACATATCTTTTATTAGAGCCCATTTTCTGACTAGTTACACACTGAGACCAACTTCAAGGTACAGATGAATATCAAGTATCAAAGATTGGAGTTTATATTGACAAATTACTGAAAGTATGAGGAATATCTAGAGGAAAACCAGTCATGACACAGATTATTTCTCATAATAGATTGGCCTCAAAAAATGAGAGCACACATAGATTCACAATTTTGTGAATTTGTTTCCCCACATTACACTGTGAATTTCATTGTGAATTTGTTTCCCAAATTTAGCCAAATATGCTTATGGATAGTTATGCTTATCAAAATTATTTTAAGAAGTATATGGCCCAGTAGAACGTCTGCCATGTTGCACCAGAGGCTGTCTTATATAAGGTCGTGACAAGTCTGACTGTGAGGGCGGAGCCTGTGCCATTGGCAGGTGGAGAAAATGCCCACTTTTGACAGGCTCCCCTACCTTCCTACCTCCTGACCATCAATGTTTCAATTGTGTATTAAAGATAAACCCTTGTTTCACACTGATTTCTCTAGCTTCATTTCATCATAACCTTAGTAGCAACCATTGAGACTCATTGCCTTAAAAAATTGTTGGAAAGGCATCACTTTTCAACAACCTCCTGAGGAAAAGCACAAGCCAGAAACAAAAGGAATATCACTCCAGGATCCTCTCTCCAATACTTCCTACTATAGATCAGTCACCAAGCCCAGGATCCTCCACTTTTAGCCTCCCCATGGGAATCATTCCATGTACCTCACTGGTGTAATTTAGGCCCTCATCAGCTCTTGCCTGGACTGCAGTGACTGCCTCTCCATTAATCTTATCTCTGGTTTTGCCCCCATTCAATCTATTCTCCACATGGTGGCCAGAGATAATTTTCAAAATGAGCATGTCATTCCTCTGCTTAGTATCTTCTGTGGTTTCCCATAACTTTCAGAAGATGTCACTCTATAGCTCAGCACACAAGGCCCTTCCTGATCTGAAACCTGTGAACCTCTACAGCTTATTTCCTACTGCTCTTGGAGCCTAGCCTATGCTCCAACAGAAGCACTCCATCTGTTAGCCCTGAAGAAATCACCTCAGGTTCATCTTCTCCTTGAACCTTCCCTGACTCCTAAATGCAAGTAGAATGCCCTAACTCTGGGTTCCCATTTCAACTTGTAGATAACAACAATTATCCCACCTGACAGCAGGTATAGAATTATATCTATCTTTCTCTTTCTGTGGCTTCTACCAAAGTAAATAATAATGAGTGTTTATTTAAGAAATGAACAAGTCTTTTAGTTGCTCTTGCTTAAAAAAATCCACCAACATCTCCAGTTTCTTTAGCAATTACTCATTGCTAGATGAAAGCCAGCTAGTCTGATAAATCTAAGTGTTAACTATCTCGAGAAACATCAGGTTATATAAACAGCAGGCTTTTAGAAGGTAATCCTCAATCAGCAAGGGAGATGCTATTGGTGAGTCTTTTAGGATGATCATTTTTTTCACAAAGATGAAGTCCCAACTGTGTTCCAAGCATCACATTAGGGAACAACAATAGCGAAGAGGCTTAAGGAGAAGGCTGTGAGAACTTCAAATTTCTGCCTATCATTTACAGATGGGTTGCTGGGGTGCTGATAATTTGTAGAATAAATGTTTATACTGATATCTGTGTGGTAATTGAGAAACTGTCCGGAGAGCTGCAGAACACCAAGAAAAGTGCAAATAAAGGATTAAAGGCCAGAATAAAACACAAATGGTGATTTCTTCAAGGACCAATAGTCAGAATGGTCATTTGCTAAATAAAATCCTCTCTCCAATACTTCCTACTATAGATCAGTCACCAAGCCCAGGATCCTCCACTTTTAGCCTCCCCATGGGAATCATTCCATGTACCTCACTGGTGTAATTTAGGCCCTCATCAGCTCTTGCCTGGACTGCAGTGACTGCCTCTCCATTAATCTTATCTCTGGTTTTGCCCCCATTCAATCTATTCTCCACATGGTGGCCAGAGATAATTTTCAAAATGAGCATGTCATTCCTCTGCTTAGTATCTTCTGTGGTTTCCCATAACTTTCAGAAGATGTCACTCTATAGCTCAGCACACAAGGCCCTTCCTGATCTGAAACCTGTGAACCTCTACAGCTTATTTCCTACTGCTCTTGGAGCCTAGCCTATGCTCCAACAGAAGCACTCCATCTGTTAGCCCTGAAGAAATCACCTCAGGTTCATCTTCTCCTTGAACCTTCCCTGACTCCTAAATGCAAGTAGAATGCCCTAACTCTGGGTTCCCATTTCAACTTGTAGATAACAACAATTATCCCACCTGACAGCAGGTATAGAATTATATCTATCTTTCTCTTTCTGTGGCTTCTACCAAAGTAAATAATAATGAGTGTTTATTTAAGAAATGAACAAGTCTTTTAGTTGCTCTTGCTTAAAAACATCCACCAACATCTCCAGTTTCTTTAGCAATTACTCATTGCTAGATGAAAGCCAGCTAGTCTGATAAATCTAAGTGTTAACTATCTCGAGAAACATCAGGTTATATAAACAGCAGGCTTTTAGAAGGTAATCCTCAATCAGCAAGGGAGATGCTATTGGTGAGTCTTTTAGGATGATCATTTTTTTCACAAAGATGAAGTCCCAACTGTGTTCCAAGCATCACATTAGGGAACAACAATAGCGAAGAGGCTTAAGGAGAAGGCTGTGAGAACTTCAAATTTCTGCCTATCATTTACAGATGGGTTGCTGGGGTGCTGATAATTTGTAGAATAAATGTTTATACTGATATCTGTGTGGTAATTGAGAAACTGTCCGGAGAGCTGCAGAACACCAAGAAAAAGTGCAAATAAAGGATTAAAGGCCAGAATAAAACACAAATGGTGATTTCTTCAAGGACCAATAGTCAGAATGGTCATTTGCTAAATAAAATCAGTCCTGCCAGTCCTACAGCAATGACTAAGGAAAATCACCAAAAAGCAGGGCTAGGTGTCTGCTACACTAGAAGTTTGTGTTCTTCCTCCCTCCCCCGTGCCCCCAATTCATATATTGAAATCCTAATTTCAAGTGTGATAATATTAGGAGGTGGGGTCTTTGGGAGGTGATTAGGTGCCTTCAATGGGGTTCACACCTTTATTAGACCCAAGAGAGGTCCCTTACCACTTCTGCCATGTAAAGACATCAAAAAGATCCTTGTCTATGAGCCAGGAAGTAAGCCCTCACCCAATACCAAATCTGCAGGCACCTTGGTCATGAACTTCTCAGGCTCCAAACCTGCAAGAAAGAAATACCTGTGGTGTAAGCCACTCAGCCTGGGAACAACCCTGAGTGGAGTAACGTATTTGCTGTGGAAGATGATAGAGCTCAGTGGTCCAGAGTCCAGGCTTTCCAGTGCGAAAAACCATATGGAATCTTGGCTCCTGGCTGTGGACTGTGGGCAAGGCACCTAACCTTTTGGAGCAGCAGTTTCCTTATCTGTGAAGTGGGGATATTTTGCTTTGTTCACAAACATCCAATTTAAAAATGATTCATTTCATCCAGAGTAACCCAAGGCTACCAAGTATAAGAGAAGGAGCCAAATACAAAGGAAGAGAGAACACGAACTCAACGAACCTTCAATCAGGTTATATAAACAGCAGGCTTTTAGAAGGTAATCCTCAATCAGCAAGGGAGATGCTATTGGTGAGTCTTTTAGGATGATCATTTTTTTCACAAAGATGAAGTCCCAACTGTGTTCCAAGCATCACATTAGGGAACAACAATAGCGAAGAGGCTTAAGGAGAAGGCTGTGAGAACTTCAAATTTCTGCCTATCATTTACAGATGGGTTGCTGGGGTGCTGATAATTTGTAGAATAAATGTTTATACTGATATCTGTGTGGTAATTGAGAAACTGTCCGGAGAGCTGCAGAACACCAAGAAAAAGTGCAAATAAAGGATTAAAGGCCAGAATAAAACACAAATGGTGATTTCTTCAAGGACCAATAGTCAGAATGGTCATTTGCTAAATAAAATCAGTCCTGCCAGTCCTACAGCAATGACTAAGGAAAATCACCAAAAAGCAGGGCTAGGTGTCTGCTACACTAGAAGTTTGTGTTCTTCCTCCCTCCCCCGTGCCCCCAATTCATATATTGAAATCCTAATTTCAAGTGTGATAATATTAGGAGGTGGGGTCTTTGGGAGGTGATTAGGTGCCTTCAATGGGGTTCACACCTTTATTAGACCCAAGAGAGGTCCCTTACCACTTCTGCCATGTAAAGACATCAAAAAGATCCTTGTCTATGAGCCAGGAAGTAAGCCCTCACCCAATACCAAATCTGCAGGCACCTTGGTCATGAACTTCTCAGGCTCCAAACCTGCAAGAAAGAAATACCTGTGGTGTAAGCCACTCAGCCTGGGAACAACCCTGAGTGGAGTAACGTATTTGCTGTGGAAGATGATAGAGCTCAGTGGTCCAGAGTCCAGGCTTTCCAGTGCGAAAAACCATATGGAATCTTGGCTCCTGGCTGTGGACTGTGGGCAAGGCACCTAACCTTTTGGAGCAGCAGTTTCCTTATCTGTGAAGTGGGGATATTTTGCTTTGTTCACAAACATCCAATTTAAAAATGATTCATTTCATCCAGAGTAACCCAAGGCTACCAAGTATAAGAGAAGGAGCCAAATACAAAGGAAGAGAGAAAACGAACTCAACGTCAACCCTTTAACCAATTTTTTACATGCAATTTCTTTCCTTTAAACACCATTTTCATGCTTCTGTTACAGCAGCTGGGAGAAGTTGGTTTTCTCTTCAAACTGGAAAACTCTTTTTCTTCAGCCAAGAACTTGTGTATGAAATCTAAATCTGATTTCACAATGTTTGAAACAATAGTTCTGGCAGCTTAATACATTAATCTTGGCTCTCCCCCATGGATCATACCAGTGTCCGAGTCTCCTTAATCCTCTTCCAAATTAGCTAAATTAGGTTTTGGTGGATGAAGTATTTACCAAATACTCTTATCTTCAAATAATCCACATCACCTTATAATGAAAACATTGTTTAAAAAAGCCAAATCCTGCAGAGAGAAATAATGAGCCAATAAGGCTGAATTCTAGAATCTGAAAGAGCAAACTATTTCTGTGACTTTCAGTTTTCTATTGCTCACAATTTAAAACTTGAAGCTCAAGAAGATAACCCAGTTTGGTTTTATCAAGTTCTTTCAAGGTCCTAAGAAGGAAATGACTCCCATGCTTATGGGTTAAATACACAATTCAAGTGCAGCTTCATAACTTCCAGTGAAATATTCTTCAGAGGCTGTTGGTGATGAAGTATGTGTCTGCTTAGATAACCAATTTTACCTAAGACATCAACCACATTAGTGTGAAGAGAAGACCATGCTACTTGAATATTGTTGGAAGTTGCACCTTTTGTGGGGAAATGCAAAAGTGAGGCACTGACTTTAGCTAACTTTTGGAAAGATGGGTGAAGACCCATTAGAGAAAGCTAAATATAGATAAGAGCAGACAAGTGGGAACAAAGCCGGCATGCCAATGTTCCCTGCAATAATATTCAGGTCCCAGCTAATGGGTAAGTATAGGTATGATGATTAACAAACAAAAAAGTGACATTCACAATTGTATGGATCACTCTTACATTAAAGCTTAATTTTTTTTTTTCTCTCCAACCTCCCTCGCCACCAAGATTGAAAGCAAAAATGACAGGATGTATGTCTAAAAATATCTATGGATATTAAATTCCAACATATAGTAGGACACATATGCTGCTGAGTTCATTTTTGTAAGCCATGTCCCTGGCCATCCAACTTTTCAAAGAAGCAGTTGACTTCATTGGCTCTAGTATCATGACCTGATTCCTACTACAGTAACTGCACTCTGGAATCAAGATATCTAAGTATTTTGGTTCACAGGATTTTCACAGCCTCCATTTATGCCTTAACCCTAATATGCCAAGATCCAGCTGAAATCCACTATTGAGAGTCACTGAAATCTCACTGACAAGCAAAGGTATTTTAGGAATGAAAGCCTGTACCGTTGCAAATGGAAAGAGGTAGATTACTGAATCAAACCTGGGAGCTGTATGTTTCAAAGAGCTATGGTTCCCATCTCTTTATTGAGCACAAAAAGATCCAAACAAAGTCACACAATAGCTAAACCAATGCCATCTGTGTGGAAATCATATTTTAAACACAAACAAAATCAAACACTCCATATGCCACCACTCCTGAACATTTGCTAGAATGGTTCTGAATATTTATTGTTAGAGTGTCAGTGTGGTCAAGTGAAGAAAGCAAAAAAGCCCAACAGGAAGTCCCCTGGATTCCCTCCAGGACCTTCTTCTACACTCTGCCCGTTATCACCATGCATGTCATGTGTCCTGTTTGGAGATGCTGTATTTTTTCAGCCTCTGTTTATTCTCTCATAAAATAATTTTACATGTCCCCAAAGAAGGGACATGCATGTAAAATTATTTTATGAGACTTTAGGAATTTTGCAAAGCAGGCTTTTCCTGCCTCTGGGCCATGTCATTTGGCCCCCAAAAACAGAAAAAGATCTACTGGAAAGATGGGTGAAGACCCATTAGAGAAAGCTAAATATAGATAAGAGCAGACAAGTGGGAACAAAGCCGGCATGCCAATGTTCCCTGCAATAATATTCAGGTCCCAGCTAATGGGTAAGTATAGGTATGATGATTAACAAACAAAAAAGTGACATTCACAATTGTATGGATCACTCTTACATTAAAGCTTAATTTTTTTTTTTCTCTCCAACCTCCCTCGCCACCAAGATTGAAAGCAAAAATGACAGGATGTATGTCTAAAAATATCTATGGATATTAAATTCCAACATATAGTAGGACACATATGCTGCTGAGTTCATTTTTGTAAGCCATGTCCCTGGCCATCCAACTTTTCAAAGAAGCAGTTGACTTCATTGGCTCTAGTATCATGACCTGATTCCTACTACAGTAACTGCACTCTGGAATCAAGATATCTAAGTATTTTGGTTCACAGGATTTTCACAGCCTCCATTTATGCCTTAACCCTAATATGCCAAGATCCAGCTGAAATCCACTATTGAGAGTCACTGAAATCTCACTGACAAGCAAAGGTATTTTAGGAATGAAAGCCTGTACCGTTGCAAATGGAAAGAGGTAGATTACTGAATCAAACCTGGGAGCTGTATGTTTCAAAGAGCTATGGTTCCCATCTCTTTATTGAGCACAAAAAGATCCAAACAAAGTCACACAATAGCTAAACCAATGCCATCTGTGTGGAAATCATATTTTAAACACAAACAAAATCAAACACTCCATATGCCACCACTCCTGAACATTTGCTAGAATGGTTCTGAATATTTATTGTTAGAGTGTCAGTGTGGTCAAGTGAAGAAAGCAAAAAAGCCCAACAGGAAGTCCCCTGGATTCCCTCCAGGACCTTCTTCTACACTCTGCCCGTTATCACCATGCATGTCATGTGTCCTGTTTGGAGATGCTGTATTTTTTCAGCCTCTGTTTATTCTCTCATAAAATAATTTTACATGTCCCCAAAGAAGGGACATGCATGTAAAATTATTTTATGAGACTTTAGGAATTTTGCAAAGCAGGCTTTCTGCCTCTGCCATGTCATGGCACACACAGAAAAAGGATACTATTCATGTGGCACAAACAGATGCTTCAGTCACCTGGTTGGGCTCTACTGCTTCAATATCTTGGTACAAACATAACTTCTCCACAAAATACCAGTGTACAGTGTACTGCGGCATCACTTGAAGATCTACTGTAAAATATATTTGTTTCTAGGTGATGCTAATACTATCACTGCTTTAAACAGTTCCTATATGGATCATGAGATTTGTAGTTGAAAGCACATAAAAATGTGCATGACTCTTCATCATCCCGTACCTAAACCTCATCACAGTTTGGGTTTGTGTAAAAAGACTAGTTAAGACCTGACTTTCCAAATACTTGTAGTTATTTCTGTTCCCAGTAAGAAGCAATGAAAACTATGGCTTTCTTCACTGTGACTTTTACTTTGTGACTCTGGCGGTGCGCTGTTTTTCTCCACTGGACTTTCTGCCTGGAGGCATCTTAGCAACCACTCAGCAAGTCATTCCTTTCCGACTTCAGCCAAAGGCCACAAACAAAACATCTTACACTGATCAGAAGTGAAGTTCAGTGATTTGTTCTTTGCTGCTCTGATTGGATCTGTACCCTGTTAACTCTCTTAAACATTTCATTATGTGACTTTTTATATGAACAAAGGAATGTCACACTTCCAGGTCCAAAGAGAGCTTCAAACATTTCTTTGTCCTTTTCTTTGAATCTCCCAGTCTTCATTAGCATCAACAAAATCCATCAGCAGGGGAGAAATTAAACATTTACCACTGAGAAACTTTGAGAAATTTGCAAAGATCTTACTGAAATTCTTATTAATTTCATTAACACTGTTATAGTTACACTTTTGGTATTAGAATGACAGTTTCAGTAGGATATAATTATTATTGCTGCTATGTTGTTCCATCGCTGTCATGTCTGACTCTGCTATCCCATGGACGGTAGCCCTCCAGGCTCCTCTCTCCTCCGCTATTGCCCAGAGTTTGCTCACATTCATATGCATTGAATTGGTGATGCTATCTAACCATCTTGTATGCTGTCAAAGCATACAAATATAAAATAATAAACTCATAACTAAACATGAGGTTTATAACTGAAATCATTGCTTCTTCTTGCTGCATTGCATCATTTTATTTTTGCTCTTAGAAAGAGTCTGCAGAAAGAACACTCTCTTCATGACAATAAATGCCGTTCAAATTTTTGTTTTAACTGAAGGTTGCTTGCAAAAATTCTATACTCTATTTCCCATGGGCTTCTGGATTGAATGGCTCATTTAATCATATGAAAATATTAAAGGTTAGACGGTTGATGCTAAAGATTACACTGTGCTAAAGTTCTGAGGCTCTGAGTCTGTGACTCAGGCAGAAAAAGCTGCAGTTCTTCATCAGGTCATTGCCCTCTGCTCAAACCTGGACTCAATCATGCTGAGATGTGAGGACCGCATGAACTCTACTAATCTTCCTGACTTCTAGGAAGTACCAATAGACAGCAGGACACTAATCAGAAACATTTGAGCTTTAGAATTATGCAGAGATGATTTATGTACTGAGAATGAGACCCTCTTCAAAATGCCAAACTCATTCACACTTGGTGCATAATTTTTTAAAAATTTAGCTTTCTTTTACCAGCGTGATCGGTGCAGATAATGTTAATAAGGTAGACAGTGAAAAATGCAGTGGAAAAAGTTTTTCTCAGAGTCACTCATAACTTCCTCTGTAAGATGGGTAATAATATTTCATTGCTTGGGTAAGCAGAACTTAGAAAAATTCAAATAACAGAATTCCAGCCATAATGCATATTCAAAATGAGTCTAAAACGTAAACTTTATTTTGTTTAATTACCTATACAATTCACATGGTAAAAATTCTCAGGTATTACAATGAATAAAATCATAATGCTATAGGCATTTTCTAAAGCTCATTGTTTTTCTTAGATACCACGTTATGCACATAAACTGAATTTTCTGTCCCAAATCCTAACTGAGCAGCATTACATGATCATTCCCTTGTAACATAAACAGTTAAGAACAAGTGCCTTAACCGCTATTGCCCAGAGTTTGCTCACATTCATATGCATTGAATTGGTGATGCTATCTAACCATCTTGTATGCTGTCAAAGCATACAAATATAAAATAATAAACTCATAACTAAACATGAGGTTTATAACTGAAATCATTGCTTCTTCTTGCTGCATTGCATCATTTTATTTTTGCTCTTAGAAAGAGTCTGCAGAAAGAACACTCTCTTCATGACAATAAATGCCGTTCAAATTTTTGTTTTAACTGAAGGTTGCTTGCAAAAATTCTATACTCTATTTCCCATGGGCTTCTGGATTGAATGGCTCATTTAATCATATGAAAATATTAAAGGTTAGACGGTTGATGCTAAAGATTACACTGTGCTAAAGTTCTGAGGCTCTGAGTCTGTGACTCAGGCAGAAAAAGCTGCAGTTCTTCATCAGGTCATTGCCCTCTGCTCAAACCTGGACTCAATCATGCTGAGATGTGAGGACCGCATGAACTCTACTAATCTTCCTGACTTCTAGGAAGTACCAATAGACAGCAGGACACTAATCAGAAACATTTGAGCTTTAGAATTATGCAGAGATGATTTATGTACTGAGAATGAGACCCTCTTCAAAATGCCAAACTCATTCACACTTGGTGCAAAATTTTTTAAAAAATTTAGCTTTCTTTTACCAGCGTGATCGGTGCAGATAATGTTAATAAGGTAGACAGTGAAAAATGCAGTGGAAAAAGTTTTTCTCAGAGTCACTCATAACTTCCTCTGTAAGATGGGTAATAATATTTCATTGCTTGGGTAAGCAGAACTTAGAAAAATTCAAATAACAGAATTCCAGCCATAATGCATATTCAAAATGAGTCTAAAACGTAAACTTTATTTTGTTTAATTACCTATACAATTCACATGGTAAAAATTCTCAGGTATTACAATGAATAAAATCATAATGCTATAGGCATTTTCTAAAGCTCATTGTTTTTCTTAGATACCACGTTATGCACATAAACTGAATTTTCTGTCCCAAATCCTAACTGAGCAGCATTACATGATCATTCCCCTTGTAACATAAACAGTTAAGAACAAGTGCCTTAACCTATTTTAGATGCTTTCTTACACTAAGTGATTTAAGCATGTTCTGTAGGGAATTTCTGAGAAAATAATGCAACTTGCAGAAGTTTCTAGTTTAACATATTTTCATCATTAAAATCCAAGAGTATTTTAATGTGCTATAACCTGCTGATATGAAGTCCAATATTTCAAGTTGTCTTCATTGATTACTACTGTCAAATTCTTTTGCAACAAAGGTTAGGGGATTTTTTTCCAGGTGTGTTCTGGGAAAAGTGTTTAAGCAGAGGAGAAGAAAAGACTTTAAAGTAAGCTATACCTTCCTTTCAGAAGGGCTAAAGACCATCTCTTCAGACTATGCAAATTTATCTAAAATAATTATGCTTGTCAATCAGATGACCCAGTTTAGCTTTCTCTCAGCCAAAGTACTGCATAAGCTAAATAAGCTACAGAGCAACCTGATTTGGTCTACCTTGCCCCCTATAGACTCTTCACTATGAATCTTTCTTCGGCCTTGTTTGAAGACCATGTTCCATTTCATAGCTGATTTGTACAAAAATAAATAAACAAATAAAAGACAAAAAAAGACAAATAGAAGTCTCATCCCTAAAGTCTCCCACTTATCTCAACAGATCGTTGTGCCTATCTCCTAAGTTCTACCAGTGTTGACCAGAAATATTTACATGTGACTAAAATGTAAAATGCTCTTTGAGACAAAACTAATTTCCCTCAACATGTCTACCCATCTGAATTAATTTATCATTTGAAAAAAAATTTGTCAGCTTTCATATAAAAACTTCCTCTTTTGTAAGATGGGTAATAATATTTCATTGCTTGGGTAAGCAGAACTTAGAAAAATTCAAATAACAGAATTCCAGCCATAATGCATATTCAAAATGAGTCTAAAACGTAAACTTTATTTTGTTTAATTACCTATACAATTCACATGGTAAAAATTCTCAGGTATTACAATGAATAAAATCATAATGCTATAGGCATTTTCTAAAGCTCATTGTTTTTCTTAGATACCACGTTATGCACATAAACTGAATTTTCTGTCCCAAATCCTAACTGAGCAGCATTACATGATCATTCCCCTTGTAACATAAACAGTTAAGAACAAGTGCCTTAACCTATTTTAGATGCTTTCTTACACTAAGTGATTTAAGCATGTTCTGTAGGGAATTTCTGAGAAAATAATGCAACTTGCAGAAGTTTCTAGTTTAACATATTTTCATCATTAAAATCCAAGAGTATTTTAATGTGCTATAACCTGCTGATATGAAGTCCAATATTTCAAGTTGTCTTCATTGATTACTACTGTCAAATTCTTTTGCAACAAAGGTTAGGGGATTTTTTTCCAGGTGTGTTCTGGGAAAAGTGTTTAAGCAGAGGAGAAGAAAAGACTTTAAAGTAAGCTATACCTTCCTTTCAGAAGGGCTAAAGACCATCTCTTCAGACTATGCAAATTTATCTAAAATAATTATGCTTGTCAATCAGATGACCCAGTTTAGCTTTCTCTCAGCCAAAGTACTGCATAAGCTAAATAAGCTACAGAGCAACCTGATTTGGTCTACCTTGCCCCCTATAGACTCTTCACTATGAATCTTTCTTCGGCCTTGTTTGAAGACCATGTTCCATTTCATAGCTGATTTGTACAAAAATAAATAAACAAATAAAAGACAAAAAAAGACAAATAGAAGTCTCATCCCTAAAGTCTCCCACTTATCTCAACAGATCGTTGTGCCTATCTCCTAAGTTCTACCAGTGTTGACCAGAAATATTTACATGTGACTAAAATGTAAAAATGCTCTTTGAGACAAAACTAATTTCCCCTCAACATGTCTACCCATCTGAATTAATTTATCATTTGATAAACACTTATTAAGCACCTACTATGTGCTAGGTATCATGTCAAGTACTTCCTTGTTTCTCATCTACCAAAATTCTCAGCATGACCAAGAATTAACATCATTGGCTTCTTTTTAATACTTCAGTACAACTAGCCACAGAAGAGAATAAATTGCTTCCAAGGTACTCATCCAATTATGTAGAGAAGATAAGTTTTTGGAGCAGGCATTGCTGGGCCAAATGATATATTGGCAGATCTGCCCTCAAAGAGGGTATTTCTTTGCCACAAATAATACTATGAGTGCTCTGATTCCCCATTTTCCCGATAGACCAGGTATTATATTTTTTAAATAATAGCCCATAAAGCAAAGAAGAAATTTTCAATTTTTGTACTAAATAAGAAGTTGAACACTCCCACATATAGTCATAGATCATTTGTATTTTTTTCTTTTATGAACATCCCTTTAGAGCTCTTGATCGTTTCTTTCTAAAGGAGTGTTTTGTTTTGTTTTTTTCCTGCAGTTTGAGCTGCTGATGGGCAGCGATTCTACTATTAAAAGTTCTACTATTGAGCTTCCCTGGCAGTCCAGTGGGTAAGGACACCACCTTGCAGTGCAGGGGGAGCCAGTTCGATTCCTGGCCTGGGAAGATCCCACATGCCGCAGAGCGGCTGGACCAATGTGTCCAACTATCGAGCCAGAGCTCTGGAGCACATGCACCCAGAGCTAATGCTCTGCGACGAGAGAAGCCACTGCGATGGGAGGCCCACACAGGCCAAAGAACAACAGCAAAAAAGATTAGTGAATGAAAGATCAATAGAAGTGGCCAAAAAAAGACAAAAATTCTACTATTACTAGGATAGAGGCTCCAGTCATTTTAGTAGATATTAAAAGAAAAGGAGACCTAAAGAATTAAAATATTCAAGCAAAACTGCAACAGAAGATTAGACTAATGTCTAAGATCTTTCGTTCACTTATCTTTTTATTTGTTGTTCTTTGGCCTGTGTGGGCCTCCCATCAGCTCTTAAATTTTGATCGTTGTGCCTATCTCCTAAGTTCTACCATTCAATAATTTCCACTCCAACATGTCTACCCATCTGAATTAATTTATCATTTGATAAACACTTATTAAGCACCTACTATGTGCTAGGTATCATGTCAAGTACTTCCTTGTTTCTCATCTACCAAAATTCTCAGCATGACCAAGAATTAACATCATTGGCTTCTTTTTAATACTTCAGTACAACTAGCCACAGAAGAGAATAAATTGCTTCCAAGGTACTCATCCAATTATGTAGAGAAGATAAGTTTTTGGAGCAGGCATTGCTGGGCCAAATGATATATTGGCAGATCTGCCCTCAAAGAGGGTATTTCTTTGCCACAAATAATACTATGAGTGCTCTGATTCCCCATTTTCCCGATAGACCAGGTATTATATTTTTTAAATAATAGCCCATAAAGCAAAGAAGAAATTTTCAATTTTTGTACTAAATAAGAAGTTGAACACTCCCACATATAGTCATAGATCATTTGTATTTTTTTCTTTTATGAACATCCCTTTAGAGCTCTTGATCGTTTCTTTCTAAAGGAGTGTTTTGTTTTGTTTTTTTCCTGCAGTTTGAGCTGCTGATGGGCAGCGATTCTACTATTAAAAGTTCTACTATTGAGCTTCCCTGGCAGTCCAGTGGGTAAGGACACCACCTTGCAGTGCAGGGGGAGCCAGTTCGATTCCTGGCCTGGGAAGATCCCACATGCCGCAGAGCGGCTGGACCAATGTGTCCAACTATCGAGCCAGAGCTCTGGAGCACATGCACCCAGAGCTAATGCTCTGCGACGAGAGAAGCCACTGCGATGGGAGGCCCACACAGGCCAAAGAACAACAGCAAAAAAGATTAGTGAATGAAAGATCAATAGAAGTGGCCAAAAAAAGACAAAAATTCTACTATTACTAGGATAGAGGCTCCAGTCATTTTAGTAGATATTAAAAGAAAAGGAGACCTAAAGAATTAAAATATTCAAGCAAAACTGCAACAGAAGATTAGACTAATGTCTAAGATCTTTCGTTCACTTATCTTTTTATTTGTTGTTCTTTGGCCTGTGTGGGCCTCCCATCACAGGGGCCTCTCTTGCTGCAGAGCACCAGCTCTGAACACCTGCGCTCCAGAGCTCCAGTTCAGTAGTTGGACACATCGGTCCAGTCGCTCTGTGGCACGTGGGATCTTCCCAGGCCAGGAATCAAACTGGTGCCGCTTGCACTGCAAGGCAGTGTCTACCCACTGGACCACCAGGGAAGCCCTGTTCTCTTAATTTTTTTTCCAGACTTTTTTTTTTTAGATTTATTTATTTATTTATTTTGGGTGGGGGTCGCGTTGGGGAGGGAGGGGAGAGGGCGGGCCACTTCCATTGGTCTTCCATTTCTCTATTTTTCATCCGTCTTTGTTCTTTGGCTCCTGCAGGCCTCCCCCATCGCGGTGGCCTCTGTCGTTGCAGAGCACCGGCTCTGGGCGCATGCGCTCCAGAGCTCCAGCTCGGTGATTGGACACATCAGTCCAGCCGCTCCGTGGCACGTGGGATCTTCTCAGGCCAGGGATCGAACCAGCGCCCCTTGCACTGCAAGGCGGTGTCCTTATCCACTGGACCACCAGGGGAAGCCCCAGACTTTTAAAAAAGGCAGATTATGGGTAAATTATTGGGACAGAGGATCTGACCATTTTCAGAAGACCCTCAACATACACTGCAAAATAGCTATGCATAAAAACTGTTCCTTTTTACATCTATAAGCATGCTAACAAACTTTGCCTTTTCCATCTCTCCCATTTCTAGACTCAACATAAGTTACTTCACTCTGTTTGGATAAACTGTCTCCACGAGACATATTTGAATATCCATCTTGGAAATCTATTTGTTGTTGTTCAGTCTTTGCAACCCCATGGACTGCAGCATGCCAGGCTTCCCTGTCCTTCATTATCTCCTGGAGTTGGCTTAGATTCATGTCCATTGAGTCGGTGATGCTATCTAACCATCTCATCCTCTGCCATCCCCTTCTCCTTCTGCCTTCAATCTTTCCTGGCTTGGGGGACTTTTCCAGTGAGTCAGCTCTTTGCATCAAGCGGCCAAAGTTTTGGTGCTTCAACTTCAGCATCAGTCCTTACAGTGAATATTCAGGGTTGATATCCTTTAGGATTGACTGCTTTGATCTCCTTGCATTCAAGGGACTTCACAAGGGGTCTTCTCCAGCAGCACAATTTGAAAGCATCAATTCTTTGGCACTCAGCCTTCTTTACCGTCCAACTCTCACATCCATACATGGCTAGTGGAGAAATCATAGCGCTGAACATATGAACCTTTGTTGGCAAGGAGATTTTTCTGCCTTTTAATACACTTTGTTTTAGCTTTGTCATAGCATTTCTTCCAAGAAGCAAACTGAATTTTATAACCATCTCTTATAAGTGGTTTCCTGCAGGCTTTCGTATTTCATGAAGAGAAATCCAAGACTACACCTTATCATTCAGGAGGGAATATTTGATTCATATGACTTGAAAATTCCCCATTTCAGAAACCAACATGAAACTATGTCCTTAGCATATGTGCCTGAGATGATTAAACTTTATCTTGGGTAGACCCTACTAGTTTTCTACTCGACATTCATTTTTTCTTGCTTCTCAACAGAATGCTTATACCATAGGGGCAAAAGGTGATCAACTCAATTTTTTTTAGGTTATCCTGCAGATAAAGGAATGTCCTAAGATGTAAACAGAAGTCATCACATAGTGCCTCCAGGAAAATCCTTTTTGTCCTTTCACAAAGAACATACCCACGATGGCTAGAGCTCTAGCAGCCATGTTGAGAACATAGAAAAAAAAAAAACAACCCTAAGAGAATTGCAGAGGCATGACCTTGCCTGACATTCTTGCTCTCCTCAGTCAATACTAAAAACTGCCTACCCTCTGGAGTTCTGGTGGTGTGAAGAAAATGAACATTTATCTATTGAAGTCACTGTACTCCAGTCTGTTTATTTAAGTAGAGAACAATTGTGAACTAAGGCACTATTTTAAAAATATATTCCAGAGAAGTATTTTCATCTTTGTGAAAGACAGCACGAACTTTTATTAAGAACTGAAGTTATATTGGGTCCTTTAAAATGGTGTAGCATTTCTTTCCAGCAGATCAATTCTCCATCTATTTCTACCACATTTTCTGACCCAGAAATTGACTTGTTGGCTTCCCAGCTAGCAGGACTCTTTGGATCTGCCTTGCATTCAACTTCATCCAAAACGGGTTTTCCTTTAGGATTGACTGCTTTGATCTCCTTGCATTCAAGGGACTTCACAAGGGGTCTTCTCCAGCAGCACAATTTGAAAGCATCAATTCTTTGGCACTCAGCCTTCTTTACCGTCCAACTCTCACATCCATACATGGCTAGTGGAGAAATCATAGCGCTGAACATATGAACCTTTGTTGGCAAGGAGATTTTTCTGCCTTTTAATACACTTTGTTTTAGCTTTGTCATAGCATTTCTTCCAAGAAGCAAACTGAATTTTATAACCATCTCTTATAAGTGGTTTCCTGCAGGCTTTCGTATTTCATGAAGAGAAATCCAAGACTACACCTTATCATTCAGGAGGGAATATTTGATTCATATGACTTGAAAATTCCCCATTTCAGAAACCAACATGAAACTATGTCCTTAGCATATGTGCCTGAGATGATTAAACTTTATCTTGGGTAGACCCTACTAGTTTTCTACTCGACATTCATTTTTTCTTGCTTCTCAACAGAATGCTTATACCATAGGGGCAAAAGGTGATCAACTCAATTTTTTTTAGGTTATCCTGCAGATAAAGGAATGTCCTAAGATGTAAACAGAAGTCATCACATAGTGCCTCCAGGAAAATCCTTTTTGTCCTTTCACAAAGAACATACCCACGATGGCTAGAGCTCTAGCAGCCATGTTGAGAACATAGAAAAAAAAAAAACAACCCTAAGAGAATTGCAGAGGCATGACCTTGCCTGACATTCTTGCTCTCCTC
Organism: Tragulus kanchil; assembly: GCA_022376925.1. NCBI lineage: Eukaryota > Metazoa > Chordata > Mammalia > Artiodactyla > Tragulidae > Tragulus > Tragulus kanchil. Next base: position 267,427,446 of record JAIOJX010000026.1, on the reverse strand, counting down.
AGTCAATACTAAAAACTGCCTACCCTCTGGAGTTCTGGTGGTGTGAAGAAAATGAACATTTATCTATTGAAGTCACTGTACTCCAGTCTGTTTATTTAAGTAGAGAACAATTGTGAACTAAGGCACTATTTTAAAAATATATTCCAGAGAAGTATTTTCATCTTTGTGAAAGACAGCACGAACTTTTTATTAAGAACTGAAGTTATATTGGGTCCTTTAAAATGGTGTAGCATTTCTTTCCAGCAGATCAATTCTCCATCTATTTCTACCACATTTTCTGACCCAGAAATTGACTTGTTGGCTTCCCAGTGGCTTAGCTAATAAGGAGTCCTAGCAGGATATCAGAAGGAAAGAAGAATGTGAGCAAAAAGAGATAAAATACTTCTTTTATTCTACAGCTCCCTTCCTGTGGGGTTGTCTCGTGTTGACTGTATTCTTTTTTTCTTAATTTGTTTATTTTTAATTAAAGGATAATTAACAATATTGTATTGGTTTCTGCAATACATCAACATGGATCAGTTATGTGTGTGCTCAGTTGGTCAGTCACATCTGACTCTTTGCAATTCTATGAACTGCAGCCTGCCAGGCTCCTCTGTCCTGCGGTTTTCCAGGCAAGAACACTGGAGTCGGTTGCCATTTCCTTCTCCAGGGTGGATCAGTCATAGGTATACATATGTCCCCTCCCTATTGAGCCTCCCTCCCACATCTCACCTCATCCCACCCTTCTAGGCTGTCATAAAGCCCTGGTTTGAGTTCCCTGAGTCATACAGCGAATTCCCACTGGCTATCTCTTTTACATATGTTACTGTAGATGTTTCCATGCTACTCTCTCCATTAGTCCCACCCTCTCCTTCTTACCTCCCCACCTACCATGTCAATAGGCCTGTTCTCTGTGTCTCCATTGCTGCCATGAAAATAGGTTCATCGATACTATCTTTCTAAATACTATATATATGTATTAATATGCAATAATTTTCTCACTTACTTCACTCTGTATAACAGGCTCATAAGTTCATCCACCTTATTAGCACTGACTCAGATGTGTTCCTTTTTGTGGCTGAGTAATATTCCTTTTACACATAGCTTTCCAGTTTTTTTAGCACCACCTATTGAAGAGGCTGTCTTTGCCCCAATGTATAGCTCTCAGTTTGGGGGGGAAGAAAATGAACATTTATCTATTGAAGTCACTGTACTCCAGTCTGTTTATTTAAGTAGAGAACAATTGTGAACTAAGGCACTATTTTAAAAATATATTCCAGAGAAGTATTTTCATCTTTGTGAAAGACAGCACGAACTTTTTATTAAGAACTGAAGTTATATTGGGTCCTTTAAAATGGTGTAGCATTTCTTTCCAGCAGATCAATTCTCCATCTATTTCTACCACATTTTCTGACCCAGAAATTGACTTGTTGGCTTCCCAGTGGCTTAGCTAATAAGGAGTCCTAGCAGGATATCAGAAGGAAAGAAGAATGTGAGCAAAAAGAGATAAAATACTTCTTTTATTCTACAGCTCCCTTCCTGTGGGGTTGTCTCGTGTTGACTGTATTCTTTTTTTCTTAATTTGTTTATTTTTAATTAAAGGATAATTAACAATATTGTATTGGTTTCTGCAATACATCAACATGGATCAGTTATGTGTGTGCTCAGTTGGTCAGTCACATCTGACTCTTTGCAATTCTATGAACTGCAGCCTGCCAGGCTCCTCTGTCCTGCGGTTTTCCAGGCAAGAACACTGGAGTCGGTTGCCATTTCCTTCTCCAGGGTGGATCAGTCATAGGTATACATATGTCCCCTCCCTATTGAGCCTCCCTCCCACATCTCACCTCATCCCACCCTTCTAGGCTGTCATAAAGCCCTGGTTTGAGTTCCCTGAGTCATACAGCGAATTCCCACTGGCTATCTCTTTTACATATGTTACTGTAGATGTTTCCATGCTACTCTCTCCATTAGTCCCACCCTCTCCTTCTTACCTCCCCACCTACCATGTCAATAGGCCTGTTCTCTGTGTCTCCATTGCTGCCATGAAAATAGGTTCATCGATACTATCTTTCTAAATACTATATATATGTATTAATATGCAATAATTTTCTCACTTACTTCACTCTGTATAACAGGCTCATAAGTTCATCCACCTTATTAGCACTGACTCAGATGTGTTCCTTTTTGTGGCTGAGTAATATTCCTTTTACACATAGCTTTCCAGTTTTTTTAGCACCACCTATTGAAGAGGCTGTCTTTGCCCCAATGTATATTCTTGCCTCCTTTGTCAAAAATAAGATACACATATGTGTGTGGGTTTATCTCTGGACTCTCTATCTTGTTCCATTCATTTATATTTCTGTTTTTGTGCCACTACCATACTGTGTTGACTGTATTCTTAACTGAAGGTCATCTCTCTTCTCCAAACTCCTCTATTCACATGGCTCTTTCCTTCTTGGTTGCAGATACCATGCGCTTCCCTTACCCTTGTGGTATATGTGCTAACAGCTCTACTCTCACTAGCCCCCAGGGTACTATAGTATCCTATATAGTTTCCTTATATCCTATCCATAAACTTTTATTATAATTACCCCTTGATTAAGCAATTCTCAGTCTATCTTGAGTGTACAATCTATTTCCTGCTGGGACTCTGTCTGATACATTTCTTTATATATATATATAGACACACACACACACATATACATACACACACATATGTTTAGACTCATACCTGCATGCCTCCAAGTCAAGGTAAAGAGCACTAATTGTAATAGGCAATGAAGGAGACCTGGGTTCAATCTCTGGGTTGGGAAAATTCCCTGGAGAAGAGAATGGTAACCCACTCTAGTATTCTTGCCTGGAGAATTCCATGTACAGAGAAGTCTGGTGGGTTACAGCCCATGGGGTCACAAAGAGTCAGACATGACTGAAGCAACTGAACACACATGCAGGCAAGAAACCACTGCTAGGGGGTAAGTAGACGCAAAGGAATTATGTAAAATGTTATGTAACATTTTACATTGATTGTGTGAGGAATCACAATCAATTTCTGAAAAATATTTTCTTAAACACAGATACTGCAATAACTTCACTGGTTGGGTGGGGCGTGGGGAGATGTCAAGAATCTGTTAACATACCTCATTATCGACTCAAATATTTTCTCATTATGGAATCATGCAACTTTCAGGGAATTCAGGCATGACTTGGTCCAACCTACTCACTTTTTAGTGAGGCCTAACTGACTGTCTAAAATTAAGTCGAATACCTCATCTCTAGAGATTTGGTCAGGTTTGTTGTTGTTGTTATTTGGGGATTTTATGAAGTTTTGTTTTACTTGTATCTTGCTTTTTTTCTTAATTCCATCTAGTTACAATTCAGTCTCCAATGAAAGAGAAAAACCAGCAGCAGTTTTAAAACTCTAAAGTACAGCATATGAGATTTCTGGGACCATTAATACTTTTACAAAATTAGTGGCCTAAGAAGTCAAAGCAGGGTAACATCTAGGTTCAGATTGATATTAATGAGAACCAGGGAGAAACTGCTTTCAAGGAGAACATAAATACTAATATGTGTTGTACATAAATTAGCTTAGCATTTACAAGTGGCTCAGAAAATATTAACCCCATTTTATAGGGAGTTCAAAGTAAAATGCAAAATAATTTTATCTCAATCTTTAAGTTTCAACTTTCAGCCTAGAATTCTACTAAAAATTCTCTTTCTCTATTAAGTATGGAAAACTGAACAATAACTCAATATTTTTTAATTAAAAAATGAGTTAAGGTGATGGAGAAATAAACAGGGTTAACTATTTTAGTCTTTTTAAAGAACTCTGAGTTTTTTTTTTTTTTTAAAGAGATGTGTTTTTTTGCTTTTTGGATTTTTTTTAATGAAGAAGGAAAATACAACCTGCCTTGACATTTTTGAGAACTAGGTAGCTCTACCTTTTTTTGGATTGCATGTGTGTTTTCTGGTTCCATGGCCTTAGATCCTGGCATAAAAATGTCCTGAATGTGGCCCTAGCTTTAAAAGGTTATTTGATGATAAAAGAATATGCAGAGCAGCAATGGAAAGGTGGACATGGAGAACAGTCTTATGGACATTGGGGTGAGGGAGGGGAATATGCTGTGGGACTCGGGGATCTCAAACAGGGGCCCTGTCGCGACATTGGTGGGGTGGGATGGGGAGGGAGATGAGGAAGACGTTCGGGAGGAGGGGGACATATTTATACCTATGGCAGATTCGAGTCAATGTATGGCAGTAAACAACAAAATTCTGTAAAAAAATAAAATTTAGGGGCTTCCCTGGTGGTCCAGTCGGTAGAGTCTGCCTTGCAGTGCAAGGGGCATCAGTTTGATCCCTGGCCTGGGAGGATTCCACATGCCACAGAGCGGCTGGACTGATGTGTCCAATTATGAGCAAGCTCTCTGGAGCACATGTGCTTGGAGCCGGTGCTGTGGGATGAGAGAGGCCACTGCAATGGGAGGCTCACACAGGCCAAAAAATAAAGATGGATGAAAATAAATAAATGAAAAACCAATAAAAGAGTCCAAAAATTTTTATAAAGAAGCTACTCTTAAAAAATAAAATTAAATTAAAAAAAAGGTTATTAGATGAATTACAGTCAAAGACCTCAAAGAGAAGTTTGACTGAGAAAGCTATAATAATCTACAAATAGTTGAAGAACTACATCTGAAAAAGAAGTAAACTTTTTTCTTTTTTTTTTTTCTCTTGTTCAGTTATTGGAAAGCAAGAAGAAATGTCCTTATATTAAGCTTTCTAATTATAACATTGATAGTGTTCAGAATTAGTCAGCTACTCTCACTAATACAGATTCTTAACCTGGGATGTAGACTCTGATGGGACCATGAAGATGTTTGGGAAGACCTTGACATTATGCCCAAAATAGTGCAGCTGTGTGTTTGCCCATTTTTCTGGAGTTAGGGGACATGGATGTTTCTGGAGTTTCTCAGAGGGGCTCAGGATATAAAAAGGTCTGCAAAAGAATGTGTGAAATGAGCCTATATGACCATTCATTAGGAGTGCTACAGAAGATAATCACTCTAAGCTCAATGTTTGTAATTCAGTGGTTACAGATAACGTAAACCGAACTTTCATGCAGCGTTTAATCCTCTAATCACTCAGTCATTATTTACTGGTTGTCCTTCAAATGGGTTAATTTGCTTAGAGTGGTGGGTTGGAGGGAGCATCTATTTCAACTTCTCCTTTATGGGGCAAGATAATGTGATGTACTTTTTTCCAATGCTTTCCCACAGTGTGTGTTCGGTAGAAGCTGCAACATGAAGTGGAGGCTCCATTAATAAACTGAACGAGAGGATGCAGCCTATAACAAAGAATGGCAACCCACGACAGAAGAGAAGAGCCCAGTCCCCAGATGGCAACCCTAGTTGAAAATCAGAGCACCGAGTCCAAGTAACGAGGCCGTGAGCTGAACTGCTCTGGGCACAGATAAATATAGCAGTGACGGACTAACAGAATGGATGCTTTGTAATCCGATGCTTTGTGACCTGGAGAGGATCCTTGGATGCTCTGTCCCCCAACTCATACTCCAAACATTCAGACCCTGGGTAATGAGTTAGCATGCGAACTGTCCTTTTGGAGGACAAATCAGTTAAGAGCTGAAACAAGCCTATTTTACATCTGATTTCTACACAAAGGCAGAGTATGAAATGAATTACAGTCAAAGACCTCAAAGAGAAGTTTGACTGAGAAAGCTATAATAATCTACAAATAGTTGAAGAACTACATCTGAAAAAGAAGTAAACTTTTTTCTTTTTTTTTTTTCTCTTGTTCAGTTATTGGAAAGCAAGAAGAAATGTCCTTATATTAAGCTTTCTAATTATAACATTGATAGTGTTCAGAATTAGTCAGCTACTCTCACTAATACAGATTCTTAACCTGGGATGTAGACTCTGATGGGACCATGAAGATGTTTGGGAAGACCTTGACATTATGCCCAAAATAGTGCAGCTGTGTGTTTGCCCATTTTTCTGGAGTTAGGGGACATGGATGTTTCTGGAGTTTCTCAGAGGGGCTCAGGATATAAAAAGGTCTGCAAAAGAATGTGTGAAATGAGCCTATATGACCATTCATTAGGAGTGCTACAGAGAAGATAATCACTCTAAGCTCAATGTTTGTAATTCAGTGGTTACAGATAACGTAAACCGAACTTTCATGCAGCGTTTAATCCTCTAATCACTCAGTCATTATTTACTGGTTGTCCTTCAAATGGGTTAATTTGCTTAGAGTGGTGGGTTGGAGGGAGCATCTATTTCAACTTCTCCTTTATGGGGCAAGATAATGTGATGTACTTTTTTCCAATGCTTTCCCACAGTGTGTGTTCGGTAGAAGCTGCAACATGAAGTGGAGGCTCCATTAATAAACTGAACGAGAGGATGCAGCCTATAACGAAGAATGGCAACCCGACAGAAGAGAAGAGCCCAGTCCCCAGATGGCAACCCTAGTTGAAAATCAGAGCACCGAGTCCAAGTAACGAGGCCGTGAGCTGAACTGCTCTGGGCACAGATAAATATAGCAGTGACGGACTAACAGAATGGATGCTTTGTAATCCGATGCTTTGTGACCTGGAGAGGATCCTTGGATGCTCTGTCCCCCAACTCATACTCCAAACATTCAGACCCTGGGTAATGAGTTAGCATGCGAACTGTCCTTTTGGAGGACAAATCAGTTAAGAGCTGAAACAAGCCTAGGCTCTTTGCACTTATCTGATTTCTACACAAAGGCAGAGTTTGGCATTTAAAGTTGGTGTGTATCCATGGGGAAAGCCCAGCTATTGTATCCTGGCATCAAAACTTCTCCTTTGAAATTTGGATAGTGTGTAACTCATCCCTCAAGAGCTTTGTAGATCGCCTGCATTTGTTTCTGGGGCCTGTTTGAATTTGTTCTTTTAAAGAGACTGCTTAGAGAAAACTCCTGGCACCGATGTAATGAAAAGGGATATCATTAATTTCTTCCTTTAAAAAGGAAGGGTTCCTTTGGGACCACTGATCTTCATGTATATTAGGTCAGACAAATCCAGCCTAATGTCTGGGTAGACTGGCTGTTCTAATTGCTGACTGCCAAGCAGCCTAAAGGCCGTCTGCATAGTGGAGAAAGAAAATGGGGTTCTGAGCGAGTGGGAGCTCTAAATATTCCTTATACAATTTAGGTGGATTAATGAAACATAACCCCGATCCATTACACAAACTGCCAGACACGGAAAATACCAACGAATTAGTCCTACTCTTTTTAAAAGTGATATAGGTTCAAGGTGATAAACCCTTAAGGCTTGTGGTAGCACTGAAAAAAAGCCAAGTGCAGTCTGTAGAAGTCATAGCTCACTCCATGAGACCTGACAACCTGAACAGAAGGAAGGAGTAGTTAACTTGAAAATGAAGTATTTTCAGAAGTGATTCTCATTTGAAGAGTGGGAAATCGCAGCAGCAGCAACATTTATTAGGTGCTTTACACATGCCAGGCTCTACCCTCATGCATTAAGCCCATAATCTGGAGTCTTATTTTTGAAGAACACATTCTGGCCTGGAGTTCCTCAAAGCTGCCAGAGCAAAGGCGCTGCAAAACACTCCCCTAGGAATGCAGATCACAGAGCAGAGAAGTTCAGTGTAATGAAAGACTTAAAACCCAGCAAAACAAAAAAACAAAGGGAATGAGATCATTGGCTCTTGGGTTTTAATCCGATGCTTTGTGACCTGGAGAGGATCCTTGGATGCTCTGTCCCCCAACTCATACTCCAAACATTCAGACCCTGGGTAATGAGTTAGCATGCGAACTGTCCTTTTGGAGGACAAATCAGTTAAGAGCTGAAACAAGCCTAGGCTCTTTGCACTTATCTGATTTCTACACAAAGGCAGAGTTTGGCATTTAAAGTTGGTGTGTATCCATGGGGAAAGCCCAGCTATTGTATCCTGGCATCAAAACTTCTCCTTTGAAATTTGGATAGTGTGTAACTCATCCCTCAAGAGCTTTGTAGATCGCCTGCATTTGTTTCTGGGGCCTGTTTGAATTTGTTCTTTTAAAGAGACTGCTTAGAGAAGGCTCCTGACACCGATGTCATGCAAAGGGATATCATTAATTTCTTCCTTTAAAAAGGAAGGGTTCCTTTGGGACCACTGATCTTCATGTATATTAGGTCAGACAAATCCAGCCTAATGTCTGGGTAGACTGGCTGTTCTAATTGCTGACTGCCAAGCAGCCTAAAGGCCGTCTGCATAGTGGAGAAAGAAAATGGGGTTCTGAGCGAGTGGGAGCTCTAAATATTCCTTATACAATTTAGGTGGATTAATGAAACATAACCCCGATCCATTACACAAACTGCCAGACACGGAAAATACCAACGAATTAGTCCTACTCTTTTTAAAAGTGATATAGGTTCAAGGTGATAAACCCTTAAGGCTTGTGGTAGCACTGAAAAAAAGCCAAGTGCAGTCTGTAGAAGTCATAGCTCACTCCATGAGACCTGACAACCTGAACAGAAGGAAGGAGTAGTTAACTTGAAAATGAAGTATTTTCAGAAGTGATTCTCATTTGAAGAGTGGGAAATCGCAGCAGCAGCAACATTTATTAGGTGCTTTACACATGCCAGGCTCTACCCTCATGCATTAAGCCCATAATCTGGAGTCTTATTTTTGAAGAACACATTCTGGCCTGGAGTTCCCTCAAAGCTGCCAGAGCAAGGCGCGCACACGCACACACACTCCCCCTAGGAATGCAGATCACAGAGCAGAGAAGTTCAGTGTAATGAAAGACTTAAAACCCAGCAAAACATGGAAAATATGGACAAAATGTGGGAGCAGAAAGGAGTAGGGTAGGGGGCAGAGCTCAAGAAGTCTCCAGTTTAAGACAGAGTGTGGTGACTTGTAGGCAATCAGGGATTGGTGTGGATTGTTCTGAGTTGGAAGAAAAACTATGGACGCAATCGTTTATCTCGAACTTCTTCCTAATCCCAACTTCATATTCAGTTTTATAAGAAATGTATCTGCTTCCTTTTCAACATCATAAGTAATTTTAATCTAAATCCAGTACGCAGTTCAAACTAAACTAAACACATCTAACCCCAGGAATGGTTTTTTTTTTTTTTTTTTTTTTAAAGATTTATTTATTTATTTTGGGTGGGGGTCGGGTTGGGGAGGGAGGAGAGCGGGCGGGCCACTTCTATTGGTCTTTCATTTCTCTATTTTCATCCATCTTTGTTCTTTGGCCCATTTGGGCCTCCTATCGTGGTGGCATCTGTCGTCTCAGAGCGCCGGCTCTGGGCGCATGCGCCCCAGAGCTCTGGCTCGGTAATTGGACACATGGGTCCAGCCGCTCCGCGGCACGTGGGATCTTCCCAGGCCAGGGATCAAACCGGCCCCCCTTGCACTGCGAGGTGGTGTCCTTACCCACTAGACCACCAGGGGAAGCCCTCAGGAATGGTTTTATGTCCCTTATTTTGCCTTCTGGCCTTTCAGCCTAATCAGTATAGAGCCCATGATACCCTAAACTCTGACCAAGAACAAAGAGTCAAATAACTTGAGTGCGATGTAGCAGACTTCCGAGGCTACAAATGAACACACAACTAAGTGTTCAGATCCTCGAGATTTCTACTTTTCCCTGTTCCTTTGCAGAGAAAAGAGGAAAATACATGTAAAAGGCTAAAATGGACATCCAAAGCTCCATCAATAATGGTCTGGGCCTGGAGAGCTGGTTCAGAGGCTTTACTTCCTTGATTTCTCCCTAGAACACAGCTGTGGGTTGGGTTCTAGCTTTGGGTTGACCAACTGAGATTCAGTTTTCTAATCTGTAAAATGAGAAGGTTGAACAAAAAGATCTCAACCAGATGCCCAGTGACACAAGAAAACATTCATAAAATGGGATTCTGTACAGCATTGAAAATAAACAAGTTAATCTTAAAACTATCAGGTTAAGAAAAAGAAAAAAGGTAGAAACAAAAGAATATATGCTATGTTATTCTAATTATACAAAGCTGAAAAGCAGAGACTTCCGCGGTAGCGCAGTGGATAAGAATCCATTTGTCAATGCAGGGGACTCAGGAGAGAACAGTTCAGTCTCTAGATGGGGAAGATCCTCTGGAGGAGGAAATGGCAACGACTCCAGGATTCTTGCCTGGGAAATCCCATGGACAGAGGAGCCTGGTGGGTTACAGTCACAAAGAGGCAGACACAAATGAGTGACTAAGCACACAGACATATTAAAAACAGAACAACCACAGTCTTGTCTTGTACCTCTTCTGTGAGAGGGAACAGGAAGAGAGCCAGAAATACCCTTCTCCACTCTGTCTGGCCAATTCCTGAGTCCCCTTCAGTTCTTGGCTTTGGTGTCAGTGCACCGACCCCCCTCTGCTCCCACGAGACCACAAGGGTATTCCTGTCATAGCACAGCTCCAGGGGCCACTCTTATTAACACCATCGTTAGGGGAAGCTCACTGACTGAAACTGCCCACCCTGGCCAGGCACCACGATAACCATTTGTAAGAGCTGTTTTACAACAGGAGGTCCTAATAAGAAACACAGACCTAATCAGCCACCACCAACCACAAGAGTCTGTGAAAAGTCAAAGGGAGACATTGCATGTCTGACCACCTCCCAGAATCCTTTTCATTGGCATCCATCTTGGCTGAGCAATGTGTGCGCCACCAGGAAGGACTCTGAGTCAGAAAGATTGGCCAAAGACAACCCGGGAATGAATCCTATTACCGTAAAACCTGGGACTGTGAGCCAGGAGGCAGAGCAGTTCTCCTGGGTTCCCTGACCCTGCTGTTCTCTGCCCAGTGCCCCTTCCCAATAAACCCTCTTGCTTTGTCAGCACATGTGTCTCCTCGGACGATTCATTTCTGAGTATTAGATAAGAACCCACTTTGGGACCCTGGTAGGGGTCCCCCTTCCTGCAACAACTAGGCCAGAGAAGATTTGATTTCATGTTTACTTGACTATTTCTCCCTTAGAATATAAAAGCACAAGGGTGAGTCTGGATGTTGCTCCATTATATACCACCAACATTCAGCACAGCACCCACTACCAACCTAATGACTGCTCAGTAAACACCAGCTGACCAAATGCCTGAATGAATAACAACTGTGGATTTCACGCTCTCCCATCCCTCTGAACTTAAACCAACAATTTCTCTCCTACTAAACACAGTTTTTACCAAAAGCAGAGAGCCCCAGAGTTTTACTGGTTATTCTGGGAGTTCTAGTTACTTAAAAGAGAGTTAGATATGAAAACAGAGAAAAACCTTGCCATGATTCTGCACACAGTTATATAACCACAGATTTTCCCCTCCTTATTTAATTTTGGACTATGTCTCTCTTGCCTCCCTGTAACACTTAAAATTGATCACATGTAACTTAGGGAACACATTCGTGTCATGGTCTCCACATGTTCAAGTACCAAACACTCAATCACCTTGTTCCCATTAGGCTGTTTCATTTTCTTGGAAATGAGGTATTCCTGTCATAGCACAGCTCCAGGGGCCACTCTTATTAACACCATCGTTAGGGGAAGCTCACTGACTGAAACTGCCCACCCTGGCCAGGCACCACGATAACCATTTGTAAGAGCTGTTTTACAACAGGAGGTCCTAATAAGAAACACAGACCTAATCAGCCACCACCAACCACAAGAGTCTGTGAAAAGTCAAAGGGAGACATTGCATGTCTGACCACCTCCCAGAATCCTTTTCATTGGCATCCATCTTGGCTGAGCAATGTGTGCGCCACCAGGAAGGACTCTGAGTCAGAAAGATTGGCCAAAGACAACCCGGGAATGAATCCTATTACCGTAAAACCTGGGACTGTGAGCCAGGAGGCAGAGCAGTTCTCCTGGGTTCCCTGACCCTGCTGTTCTCTGCCCAGTGCCCCTTCCCAATAAACCCTCTTGCTTTGTCAGCACATGTGTCTCCTCGGACGATTCATTTCTGAGTATTAGATAAGAACCCACTTTGGGACCCTGGTAGGGGTCCCCCTTCCTGCAACAACTAGGCCAGAGAAGATTTGATTTCATGTTTACTTGACTATTTCTCCCTTAGAATATAAACGCACAAGGGTGAGTCTGGATGTTGCTCCATTATATACCACCAACATTCAGCACAGCACCCACTACCAACCTAATGACTGCTCAGTAAACACCAGCTGACCAAATGCCTGAATGAATAACAACTGTGGATTTCACGCTCTCCCATCCCTCTGAACTTAAACCAACAATTTCTCTCCTACTAAACACAGTTTTTACCAAAAGCAGAGAGCCCCAGAGTTTTACTGGTTATTCTGGGAGTTCTAGTTACTTAAAAGAGAGTTAGATATGAAAACAGAGAAAAACCTTGCCATGATTCTGCACACAGTTATATAACCACAGATTTTCCCCTCCTTATTTAATTTTGGACTATGTCTCTCTTGCCTCCCTGTAACACTTAAAATTGATCACATGTAACTTAGGGAACACATTCGTGTCATGGTCTCCACATGTTCAAGTACCAAACACTCAATCACCTTGTTCCCATTAGGCTGTTTCATTTTCTTGAAATGAGGTACTATGCTGAGTGTCAGGTTTATTTAAAAACATTTTTCTCCCTGATTATATGCATAAAAATTCATTACTGCTCCACAAAACACACTCTTAAGGGAATGAAAAGATGAACCCAGGACTGGGAGAAATATTTGCAAACCAAAAATCTCACAAAGGACTGATATCTAAAATATAAAAGAACTCTTAAACCCTCAAAACAAGAAAGCAAATTTAAAAATGGGCAGAAGATCTGAACAGACACTTCACCAAAGAAGTTACACAGATAGCAAATAAGCATATGAAAAAATGTTCCACATCAGGGAATTACAAATTAAAACAACAATGAGGTATCACTACAAACCTATTAAAATGGCAAAAAGCCAGAACACTGACAACCCCAAATGCTGGTGAGGATGAGGAACAACAGGAACTCTCATTCACTGCTGGTAGGAATGCAAAATGGTGCTGTCACTTTGGACGACACTTTGGCAGTTCCTTATAAAATGAAACATATATTCTTAGATATAATCTAGCAATCACACATTTTGGTATTTACCCAAAGGAGTGGAATACTTATGTTCACACAAAAACCTGCACAAAAATGTTTATAACAGCGTTATTCATAAGTGCCAAAACCTGGAAGCAACCAAGATGTCCTTCAGTAGGTGAATGAACGAACAAACTGTGGTACATCCACAATCTAAACGACAGATTATTTTCAGCAATAAAAAGAAATAAACTATCAAGCCAGGTAAAGATATAGAGGAATCTTAAATATAAATTGCTGATGGAAAGAAGCCAATCTGAAAAGGCTAAATACTGTCTGATTCCAACTATATGACATTCTGGAAATGGCAAAACTATGAAGACAGTGAGCTTTCAGCAATAAGGAAATGGTAAAATATAAAACTAGGTTATTCTGGGAGTTCTAGTTACTTAAAAGAGAGTTAGATATGAAAACAGAGAAAAACCTTGCCATGATTCTGCACACAGTTATATAACCACAGATTTTCCCCTCCTTATTTAATTTTGGACTATGTCTCTCTTGCCTCCCTGTAACACTTAAAATTGATCACATGTAACTTAGGGAACACATTCGTGTCATGGTCTCCACATGTTCAAGTACCAAACACTCAATCACCTTGTTCCCATTAGGCTGTTTCATTTTCTTGAAATGAGGTACTATGCTGAGTGTCAGGTTTATTTAAAAACATTTTTCTCCCTGATTATATGCATAAAAATTCATTACTGCTCCACAAAACACACTCTTAAGGGAATGAAAAGATGAACCCAGGACTGGGAGAAATATTTGCAAACCAAAAATCTCACAAAGGACTGATATCTAAAATATAAAAGAACTCTTAAACCCTCAAAACAAGAAAGCAAATTTAAAAATGGGCAGAAGATCTGAACAGACACTTCACCAAAGAAGTTACACAGATAGCAAATAAGCATATGAAAAAATGTTCCACATCAGGGAATTACAAATTAAAACAACAATGAGGTATCACTACAAACCTATTAAAATGGCAAAAAGCCAGAACACTGACAACCCCAAATGCTGGTGAGGATGAGGAACAACAGGAACTCTCATTCACTGCTGGTAGGAATGCAAAATGGTGCTGTCACTTTGGACGACACTTTGGCAGTTCCTTATAAAATGAAACATATATTCTTAGATATAATCTAGCAATCACACATTTTGGTATTTACCCAAAGGAGTGGAATACTTATGTTCACACAAAAACCTGCACAAAAATGTTTATAACAGCGTTATTCATAAGTGCCAAAACCTGGAAGCAACCAAGATGTCCTTCAGTAGGTGAATGAACGAACAAACTGTGGTACATCCACAATCTAAACGACAGATTATTTTCAGCAATAAAAAGAAATAAACTATCAAGCCAGGTAAAGATATAGAGGAATCTTAAATATAAATTGCTGATGGAAAGAAGCCAATCTGAAAAGGCTAAATACTGTCTGATTCCAACTATATGACATTCTGGAAATGGCAAAACTATGAAGACAGTGAAAAAAAAAAATCAGCATTTGCCAGGAGCTTAAGGTAAGAGAGGAAGGGATGAATAGGTGGAACACAAGGCACTGTTAGGCAAATAAAACTATTCTGTTTGATACTGAAATGGTGGATACGTATCATTATATATACTTCAAAACTCACAGACTGCACAGCACAAAGAGTGAATCGTCATGTGACTCATGGACTTTGTTAATAATAATATATCAATAATGATTCATCAGTGTAGCAAGTCACTCTAATGCAAGATGTTAATAATAGGGGAAATTAGGGGGAGATGGAGATGTGAGGGAAGTATATGGGAACTTGGTACTTTGCACTCAGTTTTTCTAAAAACCTCAAATCTACTAAAAAATAAGTATTAATTAAAAAAAAAAAACTAAAATGTGCATTACTCCCAATCTCAGAAAAAAATAACTAAACTAAAAAAGAACAATCACTCCTTTCCCACTATACAACTGTGTGTTTCATTTTAAAGTTGAAAAGAACCCTTTAAATGAAACAAAGGAGGCAGCCAAGGTTAACAGTGAGTTTGTGCTGTTTCTTATCAAGTAAGAAAAGAATGTAAAAATAAAATTCCTCTCGGTACGTGTTACAGCCACACCGTCAATATCCAATTCTGGAAGCCAAGCACCCTAACTCGACTCACTCTCTCCCTCCCTCCTGCCCTGCTGGTTTGGCAGCTGCACTCCTGATGTCCTGGGTCAATGCCAGAACTCTCTCCCTCCCTCCCTGGCCCTGCCCCCGGTTTGCAGCCTATCACACATTTTGGTATTTACCGAAAGGAGTTCAAAACTTATGTCCACACAAAAACCTTAATATTTATAGCAGCTTTACTCATAATTGCCAAAACCTGGAAGCAACCAAGATGTCCTTCAGTAGGTGAATGGATTAACAAACTGTGGTACATCCACAATCTAAACGACAGATTATTTTCAGCAATAAAAAGAAATAAACTATCAAGCCAGGTAAAGATATAGAGGAATCTTAAATATAAATTGCTGATGGAAAGAAGCCAATCTGAAAAGGCTAAATACTGTCTGATTCCAACTATATGACATTCTGGAAATGGCAAAACTATGAAGACAGTGAAAAAAAAAAATCAGCATTTGCCAGGAGCTTAAGGTAAGAGAGGAAGGGATGAATAGGTGGAACACAAGGCACTGTTAGGCAAATAAAACTATTCTGTTTGATACTGAAATGGTGGATACGTATCATTATATATACTTCAAAACTCACAGACTGCACAGCACAAAGAGTGAATCGTCATGTGACTCATGGACTTTGTTAATAATAATATATCAATAATGATTCATCAGTGTAGCAAGTCACTCTAATGCAAGATGTTAATAATAGGGGAAATTAGGGGGAGATGGAGATGTGAGGGAAGTATATGGGAACTTGGTACTTTGCACTCAGTTTTTCTAAAAACCTCAAATCTACTAAAAAATAAGTATTAATTAAAAAAAAAAAACTAAAATGTGCATTACTCCCAATCTCAGAAAAAAATAACTAAACTAAAAAAGAACAATCACTCCTTTCCCACTATACAACTGTGTGTTTCATTTTAAAGTTGAAAAGAACCCTTTAAATGAAACAAAGGAGGCAGCCAAGGTTAACAGTGAGTTTGTGCTGTTTCTTATCAAGTAAGAAAAGAATGTAAAAATAAAATTCCTCTCGGTACGTGTTACAGCCACACCGTCAATATCCAATTCTGGAAGCCAAGCACCCTAACTCGACTCACTCTCTCCCTCCCTCCCTGCCCTGCTGGTTTGGCAGCTGCACTCCTGATGTCCTGGGTCAATGCCAGAACCTAACTTGGCATCAGCTAAGACTGCTTCCTGACCTAAAGCACTCAGGAAAGCACCGGAAAAGTTTCTGCTGCACCCTCCTCAGATATGTTTGTAGTAACAATCAAAGCAGAAATAATGTCCAAAAACTATCCAACTTTGCAACCTGCTTTAGTGAGCTGCAGGAATGAGAACAGGCTGTCGCAAGGCTTTCCCTGAGGTATGTGACCACAGACTTGTGGCTGATAAATGACCTCCATGGCTTCTACTCCCCAGTCCTCACAGGGCAGCCACTTTCCCCTGCAGCCTCAACTCCTCCAACAGAGCCAGAAATCTCACTGACTCAGCTGGCTGAGGGGTGGATGTGGTGGCAGCCTATATGAACTGCATCCCTTCTTCCTTATCATCCTCACTCCCAAATTTCAGGGAAAATGGTCTGTCCAGGAATCTTTGCCTCTTGGTATGTATCCTATACAGTTCCTGTAGAAAGCCACAATTTTGCAGAGGCCCCAGTAGGCGTGAACTGCCATTAACCACAATTGATGACCCAAGCGCTCTACATTGTCCAAAATTATGAAATTAAGCCAAACAAAACCAAATTCAGCACCCAGACAAGATCTAGTAAGAACGAGGCAAGTCTTTCAAACAGAATAGGGAAGGTGACTATGTAAATGGGACCCATATAAATGGGACTAGGTTAGAAATCAAATTTGGGATGAGGAGAACTATAACCTCTCTTCTTTTTCCTTCTATTCCTCTGCCCTCAGGCCTTCAAGCCTCAAACTGTGCATTTCTCATGTTGGCGCTGCCTAAATTCTTTTGTAAAAACACAGGACACAAATATTATAGCAATGACATCTGTATTAGAGATGCATGCAAATATTCAGATCTGGTAGAGTTTGGAGCAATTCTGCCCTGCAGGAGGCTGGCAGAGGTAGGAGAATTTATAAAATTAAAGATCTTTTAAAAGCAGTAATTCTTTAAAAATTTTATAAATTGAGACACTTAAAGTCTGGAACACTCCCCTAATTCTTTTCTACAGCAAAGTTACAACTAACTGTAAACTTTGTTCTGGACAACTTCCTGAGAATTTAATGAGACCACTTGAGATAAATATGGACACTCAACATGTCACCAAACTTGCTATGGAAAATAACAGCTGCAAAGGCCAAGCTGTTAGAATTGCATTTGTCTCTTAAGTGTCTTATTTCACTGCCTGGTCTGTGTTTGGCATACAGTAGGTGCTTAATAAGTATGTGTTAAGTGAAAGAATAAAAAGCCGTATATATAAAGTTTACTTTTTCTGATTCAATGTAGTATCATAGAGATAGGGGATATAGTTCTCAAAGGGCAGCATTGTATCACTTGGGAATGTGACAAAAATGCAAATCCTCCCTTCTCCTGTACCCCACACAAAATCAGAAACCATGGAATGGACAGTAATCTGTGTTTTAACAACCACTCTGGGTGATACTGACACGAAAGTTTGAGAATCACCTAGTTTAAAAAGATCCCCTTTAACAAAGAGGTCACCAAGGTGCCTCTTGTATGTATCCTATACAGTTCCTGTAGAAAGCCACAATTTTGCAGAGGCCCCAGTAGGCGTGAACTGCCATTAACCACAATTGATGACCCAAGCGCTCTACATTGTCCAAAATTATGAAATTAAGCCAAACAAAACCAAATTCAGCACCCAGACAAGATCTAGTAAGAACGAGGCAAGTCTTTCAAACAGAATAGGGAAGGTGACTATGTAAATGGGACCCATATAAATGGGACTAGGTTAGAAATCAAATTTGGGATGAGGAGAACTATAACCTCTCTTCTTTTTCCTTCTATTCCTCTGCCCTCAGGCCTTCAAGCCTCAAACTGTGCATTTCTCATGTTGGCGCTGCCTAAATTCTTTTGTAAAAACACAGGACACAAATATTATAGCAATGACATCTGTATTAGAGATGCATGCAAATATTCAGATCTGGTAGAGTTTGGAGCAATTCTGCCCTGCAGGAGGCTGGCAGAGGTAGGAGAATTTATAAAATTAAAGATCTTTTAAAAGCAGTAATTCTTAATAATTTTATAAATTGAGACACTTAAAGTCTGGAACACTCCCCTAATTCTTTTCTACAGCAAAGTTACAACTAACTGTAAACTTTGTTCTGGACAACTTCCTGAGAATTTAATGAGACCACTTGAGATAAATATGGACACTCAACATGTCACCAAACTTGCTATGGAAAATAACAGCTGCAAAGGCCAAGCTGTTAGAATTGCATTTGTCTCTTAAGTGTCTTATTTCACTGCCTGGTCTGTGTTTGGCATACAGTAGGTGCTTAATAAGTATGTGTTAAGTGAAAGAATAAAAAGCCGTATATATAAAGTTTACTTTTTCTGATTCAATGTAGTATCATAGAGATAGGGGATATAGTTCTCAAAGGGCAGCATTGTATCACTTGGGAATGTGACAAAAATGCAAATCCTCCCTTCTCCTGTACCCCACACAAAATCAGAAACCATGGAATGGACAGTAATCTGTGTTTTAACAACCACTCTGGGTGATACTGACACGAAAGTTTGAGAATCACCAGTTTAAAAAAGATCCTTTAACAAAGAGGTCACCCCCACAGGTGAGAATTCTGCATCAATAATTCCTTCACCATCTCAATGAGAAAAGTCCAGACCAAGGCTTCACGATGAGGGTTTATGATGAATTCTGTGGCACCCAGGCAAGAAGGAAAGATGGATCAGCCCTATGGGAGCCAAAATGCTCAGGGATTCAAAGCATGAGAGATAACTCAAAAGTGAGGGCACAAGAGTGGCCTCCAGGTCCTGTCATGGCTTTCTGTCAAGGCACTGGGCGTGGGACAGGGACAGGAAGGCCCAGTAGCCTTGCCTCCATGGGTCTGGCTGCCATGTGCTCTCCCGACAGGGATTATGCTGCCTTTGAGTCTCTGTAGTACGGACACACTCTCCCTGTCAACTGGGGGACATCTGAGCGTTTTATGATCACAGTGGCTGTGGTTTGGCAAGCCGTTTTCATCCCCTTCCACAGGCAGCGGTATGAGAGGATCTTGTAGCGCGAATCTAAGGCTCAGTGTTACCTGAAACAGTGACCTAATTAAAAAAACAATTCTCACCCCAGTCAAGTTCAATTTTCAATTTTACTATAGGATGATCAACTTGTCTTAGTTTTCCTGGGGCAGTCTCAGAAAATCCACATTTTGGAAAAGCTTCAGTCCCGAGAAAATAGAGATGTTTGGTCACCCTTAAGGATTCAGGGTTCCAAGGATAAACTACAGCCCAAGTTTGCTTTCTGATAGCTGAACTTCTGCCAAGATCAACAAAAGTTAGTAATAAGCAATGAGAAAGGTAAAGGGAAATAAAAGAGTAGATGGCATTAGAGAAGCAAGTGGATAAAAGAAAGTGTGTGTGATTTGTTCAGCAACTCTGAATAAGATCTGGAACCAGATCATTAAAACCCCAAACCAGACACTATGGCGGTAGGGGGGAGCTCTACCACACCCTAACACTGTAAGTTGCCAACTGCAACCCCCTTGGGAGGCTGGTATAATACCATCTGCTCCCTGGCTCCCTAAAAATGTACTAGACTCCATTTTTAAAAAAAAACCATATACTTAAAGTTACTCTACGCAAATGCAATGACTTTTCCCTTCAAACAGAAATACAAATAATTTATACTACCTGCAGACCCAAAGATAACCAAGAGCAGGACTACCTAATGTAGGTGAGGTATCACAGGAAACACATGGGAAAGCAATGAAGGTCCTTGAACAAGCAGGTCACAAACTTAAACTTATATACTTTACATTAAGAAAATACAGATAAAGCACCAGGCATGTGTCCAAAGTCGATATCTACCACATCTATGACAGTTCCCTTTCTTTCATTCGTTGGGATTTCCTTACGCCCCTCACTCAGAGTCCCTTTGTTAAAATGCTGAAGAAACGATTCGGCTTGTTTTTCAGGCCACAACAAAGAGGGAAAAAGAGAAGGTGAAAGGGAAGTCTGTTACAAAAAAAGAGCACAGGGCTTCCCTGGTGGTCCAGTGGGTAAGGACACCGCCTTGCAGTGCAAGGGGCGCCGATTCGATCCCTGGCCTGGGAAGATCCCACGTGCCGCGGAGCAGCTGGACCCATGTGTCCAATTACCGAGCCGGAGCTCTGGGGCGCGTGCACCCAGAGCCGGTGCTCTGCGACAACAGAGGCCACCATGATGGCAGGCCCACACGGGCCAAAGAACAAAGATGGATGAAATTAGACAAATGAAAGACCAGTGGAAGTGGCCCGCCCACCCCTTCCCTCTCCACCCCTGCCAAAATAAATAAATAAATAAATGCAAAAAAAAAAAAAGAGCACATTAGCAATAGCAGAAAAATATTAGCTTTGTGTTGAGCAAGAAGTTAAAATAATCAGGTGCATTAACTAAAAACCGTAACATTTGAGGATCATTTAATTCAAGGGTAGCTGGCTCAGTGGTAAAGAATCCATCTGCCAATGCAAGAGGCACAGGAGATGCAGGTTCGATCCCCAGGTTGGGAAGATCCCTTGGAGAAGGAAATGGCAACCCACTCTGGTATTCCTGCCTAGAAAAGACCATGGACAGAGGAGCCTGGTGGGTGACAGTTCATGGAGTTGCAGAGAGTTGGACACCACTGAGTGATTGAGCACCCAAGGGGGCCCCATGTCACGATGGTATCCAAGGATCTCCGAGCTATAATTGCTGTGACAACTGTGGCTAATAATCATGCCCTAGGACACTGAGAACAAGAACTCTGTCTGGTAGACTCATTATGAAAGGGAGCCAGTTTTGAAAATTTCAGTGGTTTGGTTTTGAACTACCAACTATGGAGACCCAAAGATAACCAAGAGCAGGACTACCTAATGTAGGTGAGGTATCACAGGAAACACATGGGAAAGCAATGAAGGTCCTTGAACAAGCAGGTCACAAACTTAAACTTATATACTTTACATTAAGAAAATACAGATAAAGCACCAGGCATGTGTCCAAAGTCGATATCTACCACATCTATGACAGTTCCCTTTCTTTCATTCGTTGGGATTTCCTTACGCCCCTCACTCAGAGTCCCTTTGTTAAAATGCTGAAGAAACGATTCGGCTTGTTTTTCAGGCCACAACAAAGAGGGAAAAAGAGAAGGTGAAAGGGAAGTCTGTTACAAAAAAAGAGCACAGGGCTTCCCTGGTGGTCCAGTGGGTAAGGACACCGCCTTGCAGTGCAAGGGGCGCCGATTCGATCCCTGGCCTGGGAAGATCCCACGTGCCGCGGAGCAGCTGGACCCATGTGTCCAATTACCGAGCCGGAGCTCTGGGGCGCGTGCACCCAGAGCCGGTGCTCTGCGACAACAGAGGCCACCATGATGGCAGGCCCACACGGGCCAAAGAACAAAGATGGATGAAATTAGACAAATGAAAGACCAGTGGAAGTGGCCCGCCCACCCCTTCCCTCTCCACCCCTGCCAAAATAAATAAATAAATAAATGCAAAAAAAAAAAAAGAGCACATTAGCAATAGCAGAAAAATATTAGCTTTGTGTTGAGCAAGAAGTTAAAATAATCAGGTGCATTAACTAAAAACCGTAACATTTGAGGATCATTTAATTCAAGGGTAGCTGGCTCAGTGGTAAAGAATCCATCTGCCAATGCAAGAGGCACAGGAGATGCAGGTTCGATCCCCAGGTTGGGAAGATCCCTTGGAGAAGGAAATGGCAACCCACTCTGGTATTCCTGCCTAGAAAAGACCATGGACAGAGGAGCCTGGTGGGTGACAGTTCATGGAGTTGCAGAGAGTTGGACACCACTGAGTGATTGAGCACCCAAGGGGGCCCCATGTCACGATGGTATCCAAGGATCTCCGAGCTATAATTGCTGTGACAACTGTGGCTAATAATCATGCCCTAGGACACTGAGAACAAGAACTCTGTCTGGTAGACTCAATATGAAAGGGGAGCCATAGTTTTAGAAAATTTCAGTGGTTTGGAATATGTAACTTACATAGAATATCTCACACATTAATATTGTCTATGGTCTATCCTCAATCCAGTCGCTCTTATTTCACTGAAGTTTACACCCTTGCTACTCAAAATACGGATGCTGGATCAACACCATGGTGCCACCTGGAAGCTCATTAGTACTGCACCCAGACCTGCTACATCAGAACCTTCATTTTAACCAAATTCTCGGGGTGCTTGTCAGGACGTCTATCAGCGGGCTCCTCACCTTCTACGATTCTCTTCCGTGCTCTCTCAACTATAATCACCCAGGTTTCCTTCTACTCCTCACGTATTCCATGCTCTCTCCTCAGGGCATGTGCACCTCAGTTGTTTCCTCTGTTTGAAATGCTGTTCTCCTAGACATCCATGTAGCTAACTAGCTCAGCACCTTCGAGTCTCTTCTGTGCAGCCCACCCTAGTTAAAAGTAAACCATCTTCCATCCTCATCCTTCATGTAGTGGCCACTCCCAACCTCGCTTGCTGTATTTTCTCCCTTGTAACACTTCAGCCTTCCAACGTGCCATACAACTGACTTAGGATCATGTTTATTGTGCACTGTCCCTTTGCTAGAATGTAGTTTGTGAGGACAGGACTGTTTGACTGTGTTGTTCCCTGATGTATCACACATGTCCAGCACAGTGCTAGTGAAGTGGTCTGCAGGCTGACTCTTGCTACTGGTCCTAACAAGATCACCAAAGAAATTCAGAGTAATTTAAGCTATAGTAAGAAATTTAGAAAAGTTTATATCAATTTTATATTGATACAACACCTAGATGGGTGATTATTTACCTAGTAATACATTTTCATTGTATTTAAAAAAGTACTGGATGGTGTAATTTTGATATTAAAACACCCAACTTTGATTTGGTCTTTTTAAAAATGGTTCGAGAAGCACTGGCCCAGGAAAGTTCCTGGCACTTAGTAAGTGTCAATAATTGTTTTGCTGAATCAATAAAAAAAAGAACAAATGCCTAAAGAATAAACTTTTGCATAGTAAAGGCAAATTGGGCTTATATATATGCCTGTCAGTCCAATTAAATAATTTCTGCTTGGATTAGTGGCAAAGTGATTCATATTATGTACTTGCTGGGTGTACTGTGCTTTCCTCTCTCCCATGTGAGGAATGTTATCAATGAAGGCAATTTCTGAGACTCCCTGACCAAGGGGGTGAAGATAGCCTTTGTCCAAGTCCCACATTTGCACACATTTTTGCCTGCCTCTTCTGATCAAAGGTGGCCTGATTAAGTACTTCAGATTTATTCCCTGCCTTCCCCCATCCCCAATCCCACCTCTTCCAGATTTCCCCCCATGCCTTTTTTTTTTTTTTTTTAAATTTTGGCCACTTTTATTGGTCTTTCATTTATTTTAATCCGTCTCTGTTCTTTGGCCTGTGTGGGCCTCCCATTGCAGTGGCCTTCCCAGGGTGCATGAGTTCCAGAGTGCTGGCTCGCAATTGGACACACTGGTCCAGCTGCTCCATGGCATGTGGGATCCTCCCAGGCCAGGGATCGAACTGGTGCCCCTTGCACTGCAAGTCAGACTCTTTATCCACTGGACCACCAGGGAAACCCTCCAGATCTCTTTATAAAGCAATGGAGGTAGCACTCACTGAGAGTTAGAAGGCAAGCTTATTGGATGTTAGTATTTTCTTAAAACTGAAAAGGTCACAATATCCTCAGGCTTCCACAGAAACATGGATAATGGATGACTTAAGGCAAAGAATTAAACACAAAGGTACAACTGACTAAAATATACTCTTATTTCTGCATCTTATTACCATGAAAGCATAAATAAAGCTAAAAGACTTTTGTTCTTCAGTTCATCTTTGTTGCCTTCTAAGATCAAGAGGAATCTGATTTATAAAATGTTTTTTCCTGCCCAAACCTTCTTGTCCCTCTCCCCCTGTCCAGAACAAATAACAACAGCAAAATGAAATGGCTTGGATCTTTTTAACTTGTTCCACTGGTATGCTATACCTATTTGGGGGTACTTGAGACCTTTATGTTGTTCCAGGATCATTAGAAGTACAGTTTAAAACTTCTCTGCCTCATTTACTCAAGAGTTTCATGTCTTTCTTACTTCCATTATATCCTACGACAGTTTTCTATGCTTAAGAATTTGATTTGGGGATCTACGCTAGTTTTTGAGGATGGAATTCAGAAATGTAAAGACATGGTCCAAGTGAGTTTAAAATCTAGTAGATGCATGAAAATAACTATAATACGAGGAAGAATGTGATAAGTACTAAAGGAAAGTCAAAGGGCTCAACAGGAGCCAGGGTAAACTCTGAAGAATGGAGGGGACTCTGAGAATGAACAGTTAGAGGGAGCAGCATGTATAAAATCACAGAGGAGAGAAAGAACACACTAGGTGTGCATGGAGGATAGAGAGCAGTCTGGATATTCCAAAGCACAGAATAAGAGAGATCAGTGAAGACAGAGCCACAGAGGAAGAAAGGAAGAGCTAGAACAGAGACAGCCTTATGTGTCATGCCAAGAAGCGTACCACTGATGCCAGAGCCACTGAAGATTATGGAGTAAGAGAAAGTTATGATTCGGGAATATTTTGGAAAAACTCCTCAGTTATCCATGCATGAAGGAAGTTGAAGGAGGAAAAGAATGGAAGTGGGAAGATCATTTAGGATACTGTTTACAAGAGTTTAAGAAGTCATGGTAATGGTGGCAAACTCAACAGAAAATCCTCTAGACTGAAAAGAAAGAGCAATTGTGATGAGAAAGTACATATGAATCATTTACAGCAAATCAGAGGTGCAACTTATGAATAAGTTTGACTTTTGGAGATACTTTTCTAAAGACAGGGAAAGATGATTTTAATCCAACAAGTCTCTCTAATAGTTACTTCAAAATGCAATATATTGGGCTTCCCTGGTGGTCCATTGGGTAAAGAGTCTGCCTTGCTGTGCAAGGGGCACCAGTTCAATTCCCGGCCCAGGAAGATCCCACATGCTGCGAAACAGCTGGACTGGTGTGTGCAATTACGAGTAAGCACTCTGGAGAGCATGTACCCAGAGCCGGGGCTCTGCAATGAGAGAGGCCACTGCGATGGAAAGCCCACACTGGCCAAAAAGTTAAGATGGATGAGAATAAATGAATAAAAAATCAGTAAAGGAGGCCAAAATTTTTTAAAAAGCAATAGATTTTTACTCCTCCTAAACTGTACCATCAAAACTTAGTGCCTTAAAATAAGAACTTATTTCTCTACCCATTTTTCATACTTAATTTTGCATTTATGTAATACCAATAGCATAAGTACCATAGCAGCATCTGACATAATAAAGTACTGTTGTGACGAGCCATACACCAGGCTATGTCCTTTACTTCTACCATCTTATTTAATCCCCAGTACAACCTTTTGGCTTTGAACTACCATTTCCCTGGACTCTGAGAATGAACAGTTAGAGGGAGCAGCATGTATAAAATCACAGAGGAGAGAAAGAACACACTAGGTGTGCATGGAGGATAGAGAGCAGTCTGGATATTCCAAAGCACAGAATAAGAGAGATCAGTGAAGACAGAGCCACAGAGGAAGAAAGGAAGAGCTAGAACAGAGACAGCCTTATGTGTCATGCCAAGAAGCGTACCACTGATGCCAGAGCCACTGAAGATTATGGAGTAAGAGAAAGTTATGATTCGGGAATATTTTGGAAAAACTCCTCAGTTATCCATGCATGAAGGAAGTTGAAGGAGGAAAAGAATGGAAGTGGGAAGATCATTTAGGATACTGTTTACAAGAGTTTAAGAAGTCATGGTAATGGTGGCAAACTCAACAGAAAATCCTCTAGACTGAAAAGAAAGAGCAATTGTGATGAGAAAGTACATATGAATCATTTACAGCAAATCAGAGGTGCAACTTATGAATAAGTTTGACTTTTGGAGATACTTTTCTAAAGACAGGGAAAGATGATTTTAATCCAACAAGTCTCTCTAATAGTTACTTCAAAATGCAATATATTGGGCTTCCCTGGTGGTCCATTGGGTAAAGAGTCTGCCTTGCTGTGCAAGGGGCACCAGTTCAATTCCCGGCCCAGGAAGATCCCACATGCTGCGAAACAGCTGGACTGGTGTGTGCAATTACGAGTAAGCACTCTGGAGAGCATGTACCCAGAGCCGGGGCTCTGCAATGAGAGAGGCCACTGCGATGGAAAGCCCACACTGGCCAAAAAGTTAAGATGGATGAGAATAAATGAATAAAAAATCAGTAAAGGAGGCCAAAATTTTTTAAAAAGCAATAGATTTTTACTCCTCCTAAACTGTACCATCAAAACTTAGTGCCTTAAAATAAGAACTTATTTCTCTACCCATTTTTCATACTTAATTTTGCATTTATGTAATACCAATAGCATAAGTACCATAGCAGCATCTGACATAATAAAGTACTGTTGTGACGAGCCATACACCAGGCTATGTCCTTTACTTCTACCATCTTATTTAATCCCCAGTACAACCTTTTGGCTTTGAACTACCATTTCCCTCATTTCACATGTGTAGGTATTGAGATAAGGAGTTGTTGCATAACTTTATTAACACTACACAGGAAAGCAGAGATTTGAATCCAGGCAGATCTGACTCCAAAGAGAATCTGTGCCTTTGGCTAGTCAATCATGCATTTTCTTTTTACATGTATTTTAAAGTAGAATGCTAGAAGAGAACTAAGACCAGATGGGACCAATGGAAAACAAATAGCAAGATGATTGATATAAACCAAAATATATCAACAATCACATTAGATGTAAATGGTCTAAACATCCCAAATACAAGGTAGAGACTATCTGTTTGGATAGTGAAAAGTTCCAACTGAATTCTTGCATAATAGATTCACTTCCACCACATGATCTTTTTCCTTAATTTTTGTTTCTGCATTACTCTTATCCCTACCTCATTGTGGCCTTATTCCTGAACACTATGGCTGTCGGGAAATTAGTCCAATGGACAAGTTTATCACTTCCTGCATACCCATTTATACTATTCTGCTATATTACACTAATCTTCTCTCATTTCTCTTAAGAAGTTTAAGTTTCATATGGATTGAAGATCCTAACACATTTGTTATGCATTTTCCACTTCATATTGGGCTACTGTGTCACTAAATAACAGACTAAGAAGAAACTTTGAGAATCTAAGAAACTTCTGTATATTTCAGAAAAACAAATGAGGTCAACAGTAGATGTAAGTATTTTAAGTTGAAAAGATTTCTTTCTTTGGAATGATCCACACTGTGTTTAGTGTTTTCTGGTTAATAAATATTTCTTATGATCTTGCGTCTATTATATCTTCAGGAAGTATTGATCATAGTCACACATAATACCTCAAACTGACTTCTATCATACTCTGTAGCAAGAATTTAGAAAAGGGGCAAACAATACCATTTTCCATAAGTGTGGCAAGAGCTATGGAAGACAGTATAGAGATTCCTTAAAAAATTAAAAATAGAAGCACCATACGACCCAGCAATCCCACTCTTAGGCTTATACCCTGATGAAATCAAAACTCAAAGAGGCACCTGTATCCCAATGTTCATTGTAGCTCTCTATACAATAGCTATAACATGGAAGCAACCTAGATGTCCATCAACGAATGAATGGATAAAAAAGCTCTGGTACATATATACAATGGAGTACTTCTCAGCTGTAAGAAGAAATGCAGAAGAATCAGCCCTTCCTAATGAGGTGGATGGATCTAGAACCTATCATAAAAAGTGAAGTAAGTCAAAAAGAGGAAGACAAGTACAGTATACTAACACATATGTATGGAATCTAGTAAGAGGGTAATGATAACACATGCAGTGAAACGATGGAAAAACAGACGTAGAGAACTGATGTAAGGACATCGTGGGGAATGAACAATGGGTGGAAGGTGTAGAGGGAGTAACGTGGGAAAACCCATACTATCAGATGTGAAAGAGATAGCTATTGTCATTGTGCTGTGGGAACAGGGGACCCTTCAGGGGTGCTGTGAGAGGGCCTGGAGGAGCGGGACAGGTCAGGGGGACTGGGAGCGGGTGGAAGAGGGATGGGGGCCAGGGATATACATAGGACTAATCTGAGATTATACATATCTGTAAACAACAAAACACTGTAAAAGTAAAAAGCAAAAAAAAAAAAAAAGAAGTGTGGCAAGATGTCTGTATTCTTGCTAAAAGAATGGCCATGCTGCCAAAAGGGAGGAATGACTCTCTATACATACTCTTTTCTAAGCGCTAGATTTTGACTTTGAACTATTTGCTTCACTGAAAACTAGTCAGTTATTTATCTATAACAAGATAAAAGGTTTTTCTTTTTAATATGGAATGCTCTGCATACCATCCTTGCAAAGGGGCAATGCTAATCTCTGGCACTTTCCACACTGTGTTTAGTGTTTTCTGGTTAATAAATATTTCTTATGATCTTGCGTCTATTATATCTTCAGGAAGTATTGATCATAGTCACACATAATACCTCAAACTGACTTCTATCATACTCTGTAGCAAGAATTTAGAAAAGGGGCAAACAATACCATTTTCCATAAGTGTGGCAAGAGCTATGGAAGACAGTATAGAGATTCCTTAAAAAATTAAAAATAGAAGCACCATACGACCCAGCAATCCCACTCTTAGGCTTATACCCTGATGAAATCAAAACTCAAAGAGGCACCTGTATCCCAATGTTCATTGTAGCTCTCTATACAATAGCTATAACATGGAAGCAACCTAGATGTCCATCAACGAATGAATGGATAAAAAAGCTCTGGTACATATATACAATGGAGTACTTCTCAGCTGTAAGAAGAAATGCAGAAGAATCAGCCCTTCCTAATGAGGTGGATGGATCTAGAACCTATCATAAAAAGTGAAGTAAGTCAAAAAGAGGAAGACAAGTACAGTATACTAACACATATGTATGGAATCTAGTAAGAGGGTAATGATAACACATGCAGTGAAACGATGGAAAAACAGACGTAGAGAACTGATGTAAGGACATCGTGGGGAATGAACAATGGGTGGAAGGTGTAGAGGGAGTAACGTGGAAACCTATACTATCATATGTGAAAGAGATAGCTATTGTCATTGTGCTGTGGGAACAGGGGACCCTTCAGGGGTGCTGTGAGAGGGCCTGGAGGAGCGGGACAGGTCAGGGGGACTGGGAGCGGGTGGAAGAGGGATGGGGGCCAGGGATATACATAGGACTAATCTGAGATTATACATATCTGTAAACAACAAAACACTGTAAAAGTAAAAAGCAAAAAAAAAAAAAAAGAAGTGTGGCAAGATGTCTGTATTCTTGCTAAAAGAATGGCCATGCTGCCAAAAGGGAGGAATGACTCTCTATACATACTCTTTTCTAAGCGCTAGATTTTGACTTTGAACTATTTGCTTCACTGAAAACTAGTCAGTTATTTATCTATAACAAGATAAAAGGTTTTTCTTTTTAATATGGAATGCTCTGCATACCATCCTTGCACAGGGGCCATGCTAATCTCTGGACCTTTCCAAACTTAGTATATGTGCTGCTGAAGTGAGCATAAGAAAAGGAAGTTTTAAAGCAGTTTCTTAATTTGGAGTTCTTAAAAGTAAAGGGAAAAGTATGGCCTTTGTTACTCATTTTTTTTTTTTCCTTTAGAAAAAGTAAACTTAAGTGGCACAGGTAGGCAGCAAACTGCTGCCTCTAATGAAAGTTTTGTTTCCAGTCTTTATGGCTCCCCAAACCTGAACTTTCTGCTAACATTAGTCCACATGACTATCGAAGTACTGCCTTCTACACAATCCTGTCCAAACGGTTCATTAAAATGTATACAACCATGCAAATAGTAGAAACAGCTTACAATTCAAAATGTTCTTCTTACCTGATTTTGCAGTGGCTCCACTTGAGGGCCTCGGTTGTGGGCGATCTGAAGCGGCATGGCATAGCTGAGAAGACAGAGAATAAGTCCCCAAAACAGAGTGCTTCAGAAGACCCAGAAAAAGAACTATTATTTTTATCCTTTGAAGAGGCAGCCTTAAGAACTTGGCTCCCATTTAACTAAGGGACCCTTAACCTCAATCATACTAGAGAAAAATGTAAGTGTATTGGGGTCATGTGGTGAGCTGCCTGTGCCTTATGTAGAATTGAGTAGAGGTCCTCTCCTTGGGGCAATTAGTTGCAAAGACTCAATACCTTTCACCTCATCCATTTATTTCTTCTTCTGAACAAGCCTACCTAACCCCCTCTTAAATTAATTATAGTCCATATAAAAAACACCTTGCTGATTTTCTCCTATACTTAATTTTTATCCCTGAGAAAGAAAAAAGAAAACCTATAGGAAGGTATTAATCTACTTAACATTTCTAAGTACATCATCCAAAGGATTTTGTTTTTTTAATCTTACATATGCTCAGCAGAGTTACTGGCAAAAACTGTACATTTTCTTCATTTCATCCTTTCAACATCAAATAGTAGGCAGCAAAAATTGGATCAGACTTCAAAGCCTGCTGTGGGCTCCAAGTCACAGAGAGACGCCTCCATTTCACATATTGAATTCGAGCAGGATATCAAAGTGCTACCAAAGAACCTCGGGTCCTTACTCAGAAAGAGGCTCTAACATCTGTAGAGAGTGGAGTGTGCAGACAAATCACCTCAGGGAGCAGCTAGCATTTATTCTCAGCAGCAAATTTCCAGGCTTTTGATTCTCTCTTCACTGTACCTCCCTGCCTCTCTGCTGAACCAAAATTCTTAAGCAAGCTGGGTTTTTGTCTCAAAGCCTTCAAATATCACTAACAGTTCATGTTTGGATGGCTCAACCAACCTGCCACAGACAGGCACCATGACCATGGACTTGGAAAAGTTTGTAATAAGCATACACAGTTACTTCAGAACCGAGGTGTCCAGTTACCTTATTTGAATGTCCTGAGAAGACATCACGCCCTTTGGAAGAATTCTGGGCTTGTGAATGCCTAAAAATAAGAATAATAATATTGTTAGAAGGCTTAAAAATAATAATGAAAAAAATTACTTTCCTCCAAAGCTGGATCAGAACATACTCTTTAATTAAGCATTTATTGTTTTCCATTCCTGTCCTTGGTGAGAAGGACATGATCAACTTAAGGAAATGCTTCCTACCATGTACTGCTCATATACCCACAGTCAGCCTGAGTTCTAAGACCCAAGAAACTTTCCCTTTTAAAGTTGTGTGATCTAATCTGCTTTACTAGTAGGTGTTCACATACGTTACCAAGTAGCCAACCATGATGCTAAGGCTGAACTTCTAATCAGCAGCTTAATCGCACTATTAAATAATTCAAAATAGATTCTATAGTCGAGCAAGTTTGGGGAATGGAAAAATGTACATAGTTTAAGAGGTTTCTCCACTGCAGAATGATCTTTCACAATCATAATATGTACTTATGGGTTTCTAAAGTAGGGGGTGGGGGGTAGAATTTGGTTACCTAAAGTATTTCGACCAAGAAATTTAAAGTGATAACCTATTAACATCTATTAAATAGTACTGTTTCATGGAGCAAAGTTTGGAAAAATCAACTATTCTGTGCCCTAATTTCCAGAAACTGGAGCACAGTATATAAAAGTGTTGATCAGGGACTTCCCTGGCAGTTCGGTGGTTGAGACTCTGAACTTCCACTGCAGGCGGCATGGGTTAGATTTCTGATTAGAGAAAGAAGATCTCACAGGCTGCATGTTGTGGCCAAATAACAGTAAAAATTATTTTTTAAAAATGTTTAAAAGTATGATGGTTATAACTCACTGCTAAAATAGGCTCTTACAGTTCTTTCTGGATGGAATCCCAGAGTATGGAAAGCACTAACCAGGAGAAGGGAAGTCTAGATATCTAATTCCTGCTTAAAAAACCATGGTCTTCCTCTCTCTGTGTGTTTCTGTCTCTCTTACACACACACATGCATGCACATACACACACACATGCCTGCACATACTCACACATATACTAAATTTCTATGGTACTCTAGGTTCTAGCTTTCTTCATTACAAAATGAGGGGATTGAAATAAGCTATTCCTAAGGACTCTTTAGTTCTACCTTAACAATCGTATTCTTTATTTAAGCTGAGCAATTCATTTTCTGAATTTCTGTGAATGGTTCATCGGCTTACACATCATCCAAAGCTGGATCAGAACATACTCTTTAATTAAGCATTTATTGTTTTCCATTCCTGTCCTTGGTGAGAAGGACATGATCAACTTAAGGAAATGCTTCCTACCATGTACTGCTCATATACCCACAGTCAGCCTGAGTTCTAAGACCCAAGAAACTTTCCCTTTTAAAGTTGTGTGATCTAATCTGCTTTACTAGTAGGTGTTCACATACGTTACCAAGTAGCCAACCATGATGCTAAGGCTGAACTTCTAATCAGCAGCTTAATCGCACTATTAAATAATTCAAAATAGATTCTATAGTCGAGCAAGTTTGGGGAATGGAAAAATGTACATAGTTTAAGAGGTTTCTCCACTGCAGAATGATCTTTCACAATCATAATATGTACTTATGGGTTTCTAAAGTAGGGGGTGGGGGGTAGAATTTGGTTACCTAAAGTATTTCGACCAAGAAATTTAAAGTGATAACCTATTAACATCTATTAAATAGTACTGTTTCATGGAGCAAAGTTTGGAAAAATCAACTATTCTGTGCCCTAATTTCCAGAAACTGGAGCACAGTATATAAAAGTGTTGATCAGGGACTTCCCTGGCAGTTCGGTGGTTGAGACTCTGAACTTCCACTGCAGGCGGCATGGGTTAGATTTCTGATTAGAGAAAGAAGATCTCACAGGCTGCATGTTGTGGCCAAATAACAGTAAAAATTATTTTTTAAAAATGTTTAAAAGTATGATGGTTATAACTCACTGCTAAAATAGGCTCTTACAGTTCTTTCTGGATGGAATCCCAGAGTATGGAAAGCACTAACCAGGAGAAGGGAAGTCTAGATATCTAATTCCTGCTTAAAAATCCATGGTCTTCCTCTCTCTGTGTGTTTCTGTCTCTCTTACACACACACATGCATGCACATACACACACACATGCCTGCACATACTCACACATATACTAAATTTCTATGGTACTCTAGGTTCTAGCTTTCTTCATTACAAAATGAGGGGATTGAAATAAGCTATTCCTAAGGACTCTTTAGTTCTACCTTAACAATCGTATTCTTTATTTAAGCTGAGCAATTCATTTTCTGAATTTCTGTGAATGGTTCATCGGCATTATCTTCACAATGCATCTATAGATACATTACAAGAAATATACCCATTTAAAAAAATATCACATCAATACCTGGGAGAAGAGACTATGATGATATATTTATTTGTATATATGCATGTTTGTCACTTGTCTCCCACTATGGAATATTAAATTCCAAGAAAATAGGGACACGTCTGCTTTATTCAGTACTCTGAATCAGCACTTAATCCTGTACCTAGTATACCATAAGTGTTCAATAAACGTTCAATAAACATTTCACGATTTGAATGAATGAAAGGATAACTGGTGGACCCACAAAATGTGGACTGTGAATAATAGCCTTTACGTTAAAATTAATCAGCATTTTTATGGGTTTCATATTTTAAAATGCTTTATATATCTAATAAGAATTTATATATCTAACAATCATTTGAGCTAAGTGCTTTAACTGTCCCTATTATAGAGTTGAAGAAACTGTAGACCACTGAGGGTAAAAGGTCTACCCAGGATCACGGCCCATACCTGGCAGAGCTAGGACACTGACCCCTGTTAGTCTGATTTCAAATCCTCTGCTCCTCTTCTGAACAGTGACAGCCCCATGCCCTTGGGTCTCTATGCACTGGCCCATGGAACTCATTCCTGTCAGCGTAGGACAGGTGGATTCAAGTCTTCCAGGAGTCCTGGTGGGCCCTGGAGAAAATCTGAAGAACGTTTAGCTGTTGAATGACCATAGGGTCTCCATTTCTGCCTTTTCTGCCCCAACAAAAGAATGAAACCTCTTAAGAACTCCTCTAGTTTGCATGGATTTTTCAGGACCCCAAGATCAGTGCACATACCTTCCAACAATACAATTGGGGTTGGCTCATCAGTTTGACTGCCTTCTCATTCAAGCCTTTGGGACAATCTAATGTATCTCAATATAATTTTTAGATGTGCTACTTGGCTTAAAAAGGCAGAAGTTGGATGGATAGTGGTTGGACACTTCCAAAGGCAAATAGATTAGAAAATAGTTGATTAAACAAAGTGAAGCAGGCTTTTTTCCTAAGAGGATTTCCAGAATCTTTAATTTAGTAATACGCACAATTAAACCTCAAGAGTAGAAGAGAACAGACAACATTTCCTAGACATTATCCTAACAATGGGACCTTCCAACAGAGCATGCTGAGGCCCTGGGCCTTACAACATATCTTAGAAAACACTCATCTGAGCAGCCCTATTTGAAATAGGTTCCAATTTGCCTTGAAAGAAAAAAAAGGTGTAAGTCAATTTTCTTCAAAAGTATAACCGCCTCAACTTCTTTGTAGCAGTTTTATCAGATACATTGTCATTTGGCTCAGGGACTTGACCCTGGTGGCAGCTGGATAATGCTTTGCAAGTTGTCACCCCCAAAATAAGGAAAAGCACAATCAAAACACAGCCAAAGTTTACTGCCTGCATACATGCCACCAGGCCATGGTTAAAGCATAGATAAATGGATATTTCACCTAATACTTCCAACAACCATGTGGATTGGTTCTATTCTTATACCCATTTTACAGGTGAGGGAATTAGGGACCAAGAAGTTAATGACTTGTTTCATGTCATAACTAGCATAAAACCTCCCTACATAAAAAGGAGACTCCAAAGGGAAATTATTGATTCAGATACAAAGCATCAATTGCTGATAAATCCTTAAACAAATCGTTGATGGTGAACAGGACATGAATACGGTGCCAAAGTACCACTGTACAGATTCCTTCTTTAGGTTACAAGGTGGGCAAGGAACTGCATATTGGATAAAATTAGGTTAACACCTTCATGCGTTTAAAAAACAGGTTGGGCTGGATTCAAGTCTTCCAGGAGTCCTGGTGGGCCCTGGAGAAAATCTGAAGAACGTTTAGCTGTTGAATGACCATAGGGTCTCCATTTCTGCCTTTTCTGCCCCAACAAAAGAATGAAACCTCTTAAGAACTCCTCTAGTTTGCATGGATTTTCAGGACACCACGATCAGTGCACACACCTCCCAACAATACAATTGGGGTTGGCTCATCAGTTTGACTGCCTTCTCATTCAAGCCTTTGGGACAATCTAATGTATCTCAATATAATTTTTAGATGTGCTACTTGGCTTAAAAAGGCAGAAGTTGGATGGATAGTGGTTGGACACTTCCAAAGGCAAATAGATTAGAAAATAGTTGATTAAACAAAGTGAAGCAGGCTTTTTTCCTAAGAGGATTTCCAGAATCTTTAATTTAGTAATACGCACAATTAAACCTCAAGAGTAGAAGAGAACAGACAACATTTCCTAGACATTATCCTAACAATGGGACCTTCCAACAGAGCATGCTGAGGCCCTGGGCCTTACAACATATCTTAGAAAACACTCATCTGAGCAGCCCTATTTGAAATAGGTTCCAATTTGCCTTGAAAGAAAAAAAAGGTGTAAGTCAATTTTCTTCAAAAGTATAACCGCCTCAACTTCTTTGTAGCAGTTTTATCAGATACATTGTCATTTGGCTCAGGGACTTGACCCTGGTGGCAGCTGGATAATGCTTTGCAAGTTGTCACCCCCAAAATAAGGAAAAGCACAATCAAAACACAGCCAAAGTTTACTGCCTGCATACATGCCACCAGGCCATGGTTAAAGCATAGATAAATGGATATTTCACCTAATACTTCCAACAACCATGTGGATTGGTTCTATTCTTATACCCATTTTACAGGTGAGGGAATTAGGGACCAAGAAGTTAATGACTTGTTTCATGTCATAACTAGCATAAAACCTCCCTACATAAAAAGGAGACTCCAAAGGGAAATTATTGATTCAGATACAAAGCATCAATTGCTGATAAATCCTTAAACAAATCGTTGATGGTGAACAGGACATGAATACGGTGCCAAAGTACCACTGTACAGATTCCTTCTTTAGGTTACAAGGTGGGCAAGGGAACTGCATATTGGATAAAATTAGGTTAACACCTCAATCCAATGCCAGTCTTAGCACCACCAATGCCCAAACAACATTGCCCTGTGATATGAGGCAATATGAAATATTCGTCATCATGCAGGATACTTATATTTTTCCATTTAGTCAAAAAACATTTAACTGTAATCAAAGGTTTTAGATCTAATTTACAGTTTATCTAAAATACATGTATAGAGTGGAAAAACTAGGACTGCAAAAAATCAAGCAGATAAATACAGAAGATGAGTTACTTTATGGGATAACTGGCTCATTCTTTTAACAAATCAGTGTCATGGAAAGGGGGAGTACTGGGCTTCCCTGGTCGTCCAGTGGGTAAAGAGTCAGCCTTGCAGTGTAAGGGGCACAGGCTCGATCCCTGGCCCGGGAAGATCCCACATGCCACGGAGCGGCTGGACCGGTGTGTCCAATTACAAGCCAGTGTTCTGGAGCACATGCACCCAGAGCTGGTGCTCAGCCATAAGAGAGGCCACTGCAATGGGATGCCCACACAGGCCGAAGAATAAAGATGGATGAAAATAAATAAATAAAAAATCAATAAACGAGGCCAAAATTTAAAAAAAAGGGCAGAGAGAGTACTATATATTAATATAGATTTAGGGACATAACAATTTGATGTAATATAATGTCCTACATTAGATCTTAACTTGGACAAACAAGTATAAAGGGTAATCCTTAAGACAACCAGGAAATTTTGATTGGTGTTAGATGATATTAATTAATTAGTTGTTTTAAATCATGGCATTATTATTTTGAACCTGCAGGAGAGATTTTTTGAAATAACACTGTTCTCAGCCTCTGTTAGGAATATGATGCTAAATGACAGAAGCAGTCTATTTGCTTATCAAAGCATGGTAAATAGGAGGTAGGTCTCTCTCTGGAAATGATTCACTGCATATTTAAAAAATGAAAAGTAGGGTAGGCCAAAGTAGACTTGTTTCATGTCATAACTAGCATAAAACCTCCCTACATAAAAAGGAGACTCCAAAGGGAAATTATTGATTCAGATACAAAGCATCAATTGCTGATAAATCCTTAAACAAATCGTTGATGGTGAACAGGACATGAATACGGTGCCAAAGTACCACTGTACAGATTCCTTCTTTAGGTTACAAGGTGGGCAAGGGAACTGCATATTGGATAAAATTAGGTTAACACCTCAATCCAATGCCAGTCTTAGCACCACCAATGCCCAAACAACATTGCCCTGTGATATGAGGCAATATGAAATATTCGTCATCATGCAGGATACTTATATTTTTCCATTTAGTCAAAAAACATTTAACTGTAATCAAAGGTTTTAGATCTAATTTACAGTTTATCTAAAATACATGTATAGAGTGGAAAAACTAGGACTGCAAAAAATCAAGCAGATAAATACAGAAGATGAGTTACTTTATGGGATAACTGGCTCATTCTTTTAACAAATCAGTGTCATGGAAAGGGGGAGTACTGGGCTTCCCTGGTCGTCCAGTGGGTAAAGAGTCAGCCTTGCAGTGTAAGGGGCACAGGCTCGATCCCTGGCCCGGGAAGATCCCACATGCCACGGAGCGGCTGGACCGGTGTGTCCAATTACAAGCCAGTGTTCTGGAGCACATGCACCCAGAGCTGGTGCTCAGCCATAAGAGAGGCCACTGCAATGGGATGCCCACACAGGCCGAAGAATAAAGATGGATGAAAATAAATAAATAAAAAATCAATAAACGAGGCCAAAATTTAAAAAAAAGGGCAGAGAGAGTACTATATATTAATATAGATTTAGGGACATAACAATTTGATGTAATATAATGTCCTACATTAGATCTTAACTTGGACAAACAAGTATAAAGGGTAATCCTTAAGACAACCAGGAAATTTTGATTGGTGTTAGATGATATTAATTAATTAGTTGTTTTAAATCATGGCATTATTATTTTGAACCTGCAGGAGAGATTTTTTGAAATAACACTGTTCTCAGCCTCTGTTAGGAATATGATGCTAAATGACAGAAGCAGTCTATTTGCTTATCAAAGCATGGTAAATAGGAGGTAGGTGTCTCTCTGGAAATGATTCACTGCATATTTCCAGGGTTCCTGTAGCCTCTCGGAAGCCATGACTAAAGTCTCCAGCAGACTGCCTCCAGGGTCTGGCTACTCCACTGCTTTACTGCAGTCAGTTCATTGAACTGTGGGTTCTTGAGGAGACTAAAAACTCTGTCAACTTGAAAACTCTTCTGCTGGGCCTCTCCCCTGAAAAATCCCCTCAAACGAAACTCCAATCTAATTCTCTTTTCTTAAAACCCAGTCCCGGTGCAACAGGATGAGAGGAGGGTGAAGGCTGGCTCCTAAGCACACGGCTGCCGAGAACGCCACAGCATCTATCTCTCTTGTGCAGCAAAGATCCATGAGGCCAGCTGGCTTTGTCATGCTGGGCTGGCAGCACTAGCTGAAGTCACCTTGGTCCAAAACTAGGTCTCAGCTTTGCAGCCTCTAAAATTTCATTTGCCAGTTCTTTGAGGGGCTAATAATTTTTTCAGGAGCTGAGTTGTACCAACCAAACTCAGAAGAGGCATATTTGAAAGGTAGAATGCTAGCGTGTGCTTTTACAGCAAGTACAATAATCTGGACTAGATAATCTGAGCTAGACTTTCCCCCTCACTAGTTGGTTGTTGTACTCTGGACACCAAATTACACATTAGAATGAAAACAAAGGAAGTAGGGTGCTCTTTGAGTATCTGATCAATCAGGCTGGTCTTTTCTTGTAATTTTTTTAATTGAAGAACAGTAGCTTTACAGACTTTTGTTGTTTACTGACAAACATCAACATGAATCAGCCTTTGCTATACATATATCCCCTTTCTCTTGAACTTCCCTCGTGTTTCCTTCCCCACCCCACCCTTCCAGGTTGTCACAGAGCCCCTGTTTGAGTTCTCTGAGTCATACAGAAGACTCTCCTTGGTTATCTATTTTACATATGGTAATGTAAGTTTCCATGCTACTCTTTACATACATCTCACCCACTCCTCCCTTCCCCCAGTGTCCATAAGTCTGTTCTCTATGTCTTTTTCTTCACTGCTATCCTACAAATAAATTCATCAATACCATCTTTCTACTTTCCATATATATGTGTTAGTATTCAATATTTACCTTTCTCTTAATTCCTTTACTCTGTATAATAAGATCTAGGTTCATCCACCTCATTAGAACTGACTCAAATGGATTCCTTTTTATGGCTGAATAATATTCCATTGCATATATATATATACCACAGTGTTTTTATCCATTCATCTGTCAATGGAAATCTAGATTGTTTCCATGCTCTAGCTATTGTAAATAGTGCTGCAATGAACATGGGGTACATGTGTCTTTTTCAATCTTGGTTTCCTGAGGGTATAGGCTAGCAGTGGGATTCCTGGGTCATATAGTGGTTTTATTCCTAGTTTTTAAGGAATCTCCATTCTGTCTTCCATAGTGGCTGTATAAATTTGCATTCACACTAGTAGTGCAAGAGGGTTCCCTTTTCTTCACATCCTCTCCAGCATTTATTGTCTGTAGACACTTTTTTTAAAATTTTGCCCTCTTTTTATTGATTTTTCTATTTATTCATTTTTCATCCATCTTTTATTCTTTGACCTCTGTGGGCCTCCCATTTCAGTGACCTCTCTAGTTGCAGAGCACTGGCTCTGGGTGCATGCACTCCAGAGCACTGGCTCATAACCAGACACACTGGTCCAGCCACTCCACGGCATGTGGGATCTTCCCAGACCAGAGATCGAACTGGTGCCCCTTACACTGCAAGGCAGACTCTTTACCCACTGGACCACCAGGGAAGCCCTGTCTGTAGACTTTTTGATGATGGTCATTCTGGCTGGTGTGAGGTGATATCTCATTGTAGTTTTTATGTGCATTTCTCTAATAATGAGTGATGCTGAGCATCTTTTCATGTGTTTGTAGGTCATGTGCATGTCTTCTTTGGAGAGATGTCTGTTTCGGTCTTTTTCTCACTTTTTGATTGGGTTGTTTAATTTTTTGGTATTTAGTTGTATATTTTGGAAATTAATTCTTAGTTGTTTCATTTGCTATTATCGTTTCCCATTCTGAGGGTTGTCTTTTCACCTTGTTTATAGTTTTCTTTGCTGTGCAAAAGCTTTTAAGTTTACTTAGGTTCCATTTGTTTATTTTTGTTTTTATTTATTACTCTAGGAGCCAGGTCAGAAGATCTTGCTTTGATTTATGTCATCAAGTGTTCTGCGTATATTTTCCTCCAAGAGTTTTATAGTTTCTGGTCTTACATTTAGACCTTTAATCCATTTTGAGTTTTTCTTTGTATATGATGCTTGGAAGTGTTCTTATTTCATTCTTTAATATATACCTGTTTAGTTTTCCCCAGGCTGGTCTTATAACTTGCCTTTTCAACTTCAGGGTTAGAATTGGTCCCCTTTTCCTTGGACAGAACAGAGACAGGATGTTTATCCTTTGACTCACCATTTTCTAAATTTCATTTAAATTTCTTTGTTCAGGTTTTATGAACTTACGAACTTTAATAAATCTTGCAAGACTGTGTCTTATCTTTTATTAATTATAATGAAGAATGACTTCTAGAAGAACTGAGAAACCCAGTTATTAGTTATTCACTAATGAAACAGTCATTCACTTGCAAGCATATTCTAATTTCAAAACAGCTTATTTTCTGAATAAACAGCAATTTCTGAATAAAGTTGCAGCTTAGTCACCGTGGTTAAATTTTTAGCAGCTTCCCACTATCTTCAGATTTGGGAATAGTTCTTATAAACTCTTGTCTTACTTGGTAGCCCTGGGAGGAAGGCTAATTAGCATAACCAAGGAAATCTGTTCCTGCCTCTTTGATAACTCTGGGAAAAACCTCTTGTACATGGAGCTTTTAATAAGAAGAGGTCAATTTCTTTAAGAAGCAGCAGCAATCCATCCTGCAAAATATATGCTCAGACTAAGATATTTTAACACAGTAGGAGCCCCATGAATCTTGAGGAAGGCAGGCTTCAGACAAATAAGTCATACAACTTTCCTTCTGGAAGTTATTACCGTGAAATATAATAGAAAGCATTAACACTTGGAGAAATGGTTTCAATAAGTTCAAGTTCTGAAGGTAAATTAAGACATTTAAGTGATAGTATCAGAGAACAGAACACTGCCCTTAGCAAAAGATTCCGTGCTAACCTAAGCGCTAACAAGGTTTCCATATGAACTGGCCATGGACTGAACCCAATTGGCAACTCAAGAATTCTTGTTTAGTTCTTATATGAAATCTGAACATTCAAAGAGCTGAGGATATAAATGTGAAACATTCAGATCTGAATCTACTGACACAATATCAACTCTTGCCTGATTTATATCAGCTAGGTGTCAATGCATGTTCTTCTTACTACTTATATTTATTTAAATAGCTTTGACGGCACAGAAGATTAGAAGATAATATTTTAAGAACACAAGCTATTATGTTAAATTGGAAGGCACCCAGAGTGTATGTTAATGCATGTTTTACTATGAAAACTGGAAAGTTAGGATTTCTAGAATGCTTTGTTGTTTTCTATTCACCACTACATCACAATAAAGTGTATTGGTTTAATGCATGTTTACTTAATTTTTTTTTTTTGTTCAGGTTTTATGAACTTACGAACTTTAATAAATCTTGCAAGACTGTGTCTTATCTTTTATTAATTATAATGAAGAATGACTTCTAGAAGAACTGAGAAACCCAGTTATTAGTTATTCACTAATGAAACAGTCATTCACTTGCAAGCATATTCTAATTTCAAAACAGCTTATTTTCTGAATAAACAGCAATTTCTGAATAAAGTTGCAGCTTAGTCACCGTGGTTAAATTTTTAGCAGCTTCCCACTATCTTCAGATTTGGGAATAGTTCTTATAAACTCTTGTCTTACTTGGTAGCCCTGGGAGGAAGGCTAATTAGCATAACCAAGGAAATCTGTTCCTGCCTCTTTGATAACTCTGGGAAAAAACCTCTTGTACATGGAGCTTTTAATAAGAAGAGGTCAATTTCTTTAAGAAGCAGCAGCAATCCATCCTGCAAAATATATGCTCAGACTAAGATATTTTAACACAGTAGGAGCCCCATGAATCTTGAGGAAGGCAGGCTTCAGACAAATAAGTCATACAACTTTCCTTCTGGAAGTTATTACCGTGAAATATAATAGAAAGCATTAACACTTGGAGAAATGGTTTCAATAAGTTCAAGTTCTGAAGGTAAATTAAGACATTTAAGTGATAGTATCAGAGAACAGAACACTGCCCTTAGCAAAAGATTCCGTGCTAACCTAAGCGCTAACAAGGTTTCCATATGAACTGGCCATGGACTGAACCCAATTGGCAACTCAAGAATTCTTGTTTAGTTCTTATATGAAATCTGAACATTCAAAGAGCTGAGGATATAAATGTGAAACATTCAGATCTGAATCTACTGACACAATATCAACTCTTGCCTGATTTATATCAGCTAGGTGTCAATGCATGTTCTTCTTACTACTTATATTTATTTAAATAGCTTTGACGGCACAGAAGATTAGAAGATAATATTTTAAGAACACAAGCTATTATGTTAAATTGGAAGGCACCCAGAGTGTATGTTAATGCATGTTTTACTATGAAAACTGGAAAGTTAGGATTTCTAGAATGCTTTGTTGTTTTCTATTCACCACTACATCACAATAAATATTTGCTAGACACACATTAAGTCTTCCCAGGGCTATATTCATACTTCTGTGCTTTTATCTGCAATGTCATCTCTCCCTTACCCACTTGATCACTGCATCCTTACCCTTTAGCTCTGGCATTGGCTTCTCTGAAGAGCCTTTCCTGACCCATCCACATCCTGGCCACCTCTTTCACTTGGGACAGAGCTGGTGGCTCCTTGGTGTGTTCCCACAGTATACTGAGCATAGCCATGCTGGAAACTTGAGTTCTGTAATTGACTCATATGATACCATATACTGATCAGTTACAAAATATCTGCAAATCATCTGTTAAAGGGGAGCTTTATCAAATTTTGATCAAGGGAGGGAAAGCAAAGAGTAAGTACCATAATTCATTTGGCTTTTGAGATACCAGAGCTGTCTCTATTGCTGTGTTCATCAGTTTCATCTTTTCTTCTCTATTTTATATTTGATGAAAATGCTGCAAAAGCCTAAGTAGTCTGAATATTCACCAATCACTAACTGATGCACTAAAATGCAGCAATATCTTCCCAAAGTCAATGGCTAAAAGAACTGGTACAATACTGTTATATAAAATACAAATATTCAAGGGGAAGAAATACAGATCTGGGAGAATATGCCCATATATCTTGCTTCATATATCTTCAGATGCTTTTCTATGTATATATTATACATTAAAAAAAATAATGGTTCAGGGCTTCCCTCGTGGCTCACAGGTAAAGAATTCACCTGCCAATGCAGCAGACATGGGTTCGATCTCTGGTCTAGGATAATCCCACATGCTGTGGAGTAACTACTGTGTGTCACAACTACTGAGCCTGTGCTCAAGAGCTTGGGAACCAAAGCTACTGAGCCCATGTGTTGCAACTACTAAAGTCCAAACACCCTAGAGCCGGTGATCCACAACAAGGTAAGCCACCACAACAAAGAGAAGTCCCTGTTCCCCCAAACTAGAGAAAAGCCTAAGTAGTAACAAAGACCCAGCACAGACAAAATAAGTAAATAAAATTATTTAAGAAAATAGCTTGTGACATATTTGCCATTTTAATATACTTTTTTTT
The DNA here is from genome assembly GCA_022376925.1 of Tragulus kanchil. Taxonomy (NCBI): domain Eukaryota; kingdom Metazoa; phylum Chordata; class Mammalia; order Artiodactyla; family Tragulidae; genus Tragulus; species Tragulus kanchil. The sequence continues at coordinate 267,383,194 of JAIOJX010000026.1, read as the reverse complement.
TTTTTTTTTAAGATTTATTTATTTATTTATTTTGGGCAGGGATCGGGTTGGAGAGGGAGGGGAGCAGGCGGGCTGCTTCTATTGGTCTTTCATTTCTCTATTTTCATCCGTCTTTGTTCTTTGGCTCCTGTGGGCCTCCCATCGCCGTGGCATCTGTCGTTGCAGAGCACCGGCTCTAGGCGCATGCGCTCCAGAGCTCTGGCTCAGTAATTGGACCCATCAGTCCAGCCGCTCCGCGGCACGTGGGATCTTCCCAGGCCAGGGATCGAACTGGCGCCCCTTGCACTGCAAGGCGGTGTCCTTACCCACTGGACCACCAGGGGAAGCCCTTTAATGTACTTTTTATGAGTATCTTGCCATATATTTACATGGAATACAACATATGTAAGTGAGCATTTATGTCTATTTATGGCTGTGCTATACTACATTGGTTGATATAAGTGATTTAAGTAATCTCTTATTTTTAGATATTTGTTTCCAGTTTTATGACATTACAAATGTGCTCAGTTGCTCAATCATGTCTGACTGTTTGAGACTCCAAGGGCTAGAGCCCCCAGGCTCCTCTATCCATGGGATTTCCCAGACAAGAATACTGGAGTGGGTTGCCATTTCCTACTCTAGGCAATCTTCTCAATCCAGGGATCGAACCATCTCTTGAATCTCCTTCATTGGCAGGTGGAATCTTTGTCTGGAAAATAATGGGCTATTAAAGATATGTGAATATTGTTGTGAGTAATTATTACAGATTTTCTATTTTAAAGCTTTTGAATTGTATCATCAACTTCTCCTTTAAAAGCAACAAAAGTTAACACTTATAAAAGTATGAAAGGACCCATTTGCCATATCACTAAAACTGGGTATTATCAGTCTTTTTTCATCTTTTGCTTGCCCCTTTCATAAAAGAAAGAAGGGTAACTCATTTTTATTTTAATTTGGCATTTCCTGATTTCTGAAGAGGGGAAATATAGTTCCTAGGCTTTATTATATGAAATAAAGAAAATACAAAGAGTATAGGAAAAATGAAAATAGTCATCATGCAAAATAAGATCACAATTACAGTAGGAAAAAGGGAAACAAAAAGGAATGATCACAGCTTTTGTATTATTTTTTTTCTCACTGGGTTTGGCTACTTGGTAACTCTTCTGAATTGAATGCATGTGTTGTACCTTACCCCAAGTCAGTGTCATTACTGAATGAGTTGAATATGCAAGTTATACTTAAATATATGGATATTTGTTTGCTCTTGGACATAGTTATTCTAAGCTTTAGAGCATAGCTCAAGGAGAAATTCATAAAAGGGCTCAAAGGCTGATAAATGTTTCATGATGCCATTGCTCTATGTCAGCACTACTAGTTTGTTTACTTATGTTAACTTCCCAAATACCACTGAGCCCCTTAAATTTAATCATGTTTGTCTGCCTCATTCCTTTTCCCCAACCATGAGCCCATACGGCCTTATTTTGCCACTTCTTTTTTTTTTAAGTTTTTTTTCCCCATCATGCCTCTTTTTTTATATATATTTATTTTCATCCATCTTTTATTCTTTGGCATTACAAATGTGCTCAGTTGCTCAATCATGTCTGACTGTTTGAGACTCCAAGGGCTAGAGCCCCCAGGCTCCTCTATCCATGGGATTTCCCAGACAAGAATACTGGAGTGGGTTGCCATTTCCTACTCTAGGCAATCTTCTCAATCCAGGGATCGAACCATCTCTTGAATCTCCTTCATTGGCAGGTGGAATCTTTGTCTGGAAAATAATGGGCTATTAAAGATATGTGAATATTGTTGTGAGTAATTATTACAGATTTTCTATTTTAAAGCTTTTGAATTGTATCATCAACTTCTCCTTTAAAAGCAACAAAAGTTAACACTTATAAAAGTATGAAAGGACCCATTTGCCATATCACTAAAACTGGGTATTATCAGTCTTTTTTCATCTTTTGCTTGCCCCTTTCATAAAAGAAAGAAGGGTAACTCATTTTTATTTTAATTTGGCATTTCCTGATTTCTGAAGAGGGGAAATATAGTTCCTAGGCTTTATTATATGAAATAAAGAAAATACAAAGAGTATAGGAAAAATGAAAATAGTCATCATGCAAAATAAGATCACAATTACAGTAGGAAAAAGGGAAACAAAAAGGAATGATCACAGCTTTTGTATTATTTTTTTTCTCACTGGGTTTGGCTACTTGGTAACTCTTCTGAATTGAATGCATGTGTTGTACCTTACCCCAAGTCAGTGTCATTACTGAATGAGTTGAATATGCAAGTTATACTTAAATATATGGATATTTGTTTGCTCTTGGACATAGTTATTCTAAGCTTTAGAGCATAGCTCAAGGAGAAATTCATAAAAGGGCTCAAAGGCTGATAAATGTTTCATGATGCCATTGCTCTATGTCAGCACTACTAGTTTGTTTACTTATGTTAACTTCCCAAATACCACTGAGCCCCTTAAATTTAATCATGTTTGTCTGCCTCATTCCTTTTCCCCAACCATGAGCCCATACGGCCTTATTTTGCCACTTCTTTTTTTTTTAAGTTTTTTTTCCCCATCATGCCTCTTTTTTTATATATATTTATTTTCATCCATCTTTTATTCTTTGGCATGTGTGGGCCTCCCATTGCAGTGGCCTCTCATTGCAGAGCACCGGGTCTGGGCACATGCACTCCAGAGCACTGGCTCATAATTGCACATGCTAGGCCAGCCGCTCCATGACACATGGGATCTTCCCGGGCCAGGGATCGAACCGGTGCCCCTTGCACTTCAAGGTGGACTCTGTGCATTGGACCACCAGGGAAGCCCCCTTTGCCAATTCTTTTTTTTTTTTTTTAAAGTTTATTCATGAAAAAATCGGGGGCTTCCTTGGTGGTCAAGTGGTTAAGAATCCGCCTCCCAATGCAAGCAACACAGGTTCAAACCCTGATCCAGGAAGATCCTACATGCTGCAGATAACTAAGCAGTGTGCCACAGCTAGAGAGCCCAAGTTCTAGAGCCTGTGAGCCACAAGAAGTAGTAACAAAATGTTGCAATCAAAACAACTAGAGGGGCTTCCCTGGTGGTCCAATGGGTAAGGACACCACCTTGCAGTGCAAGGGGCGCCAGTTCAATCCCTGGCCTGGGAAGATCCCACGTGCCGTGTAGCGGCTGGACTGATGTGTCCAATTACCAAGCCGGAGCTCTGGAGCGCATGCGCCCAGAGCCGGTGCTCTGCGACAACAGATTTGCCAATTCTTGTACTCTCATTTCTTCCATTTTTTTTTCTCTTAACTATTTTATTACAGGTAGCCAGGACTGTGTAAAGTTTAAGGTAAGAGCAGAAACCTTTCTTCATTCTGCTGAGAATTCTTGCCTTACTGGGAAAAAAAGAAGGACACTTAACACATAACTCATAAACCTGACTTTAGTTATTCTAAGCTTTAGAGCATAGCTCAAGGAGAAATTCATAAAAGGGCTCAAAGGCTGATAAATGTTTCATGATGCCATTGCTCTATGTCAGCACTACTAGTTTGTTTACTTATGTTAACTTCCCAAATACCACTGAGCCCCTTAAATTTAATCATGTTTGTCTGCCTCATTCCTTTTCCCCAACCATGAGCCCATACGGCCTTATTTTGCCACTTCTTTTTTAAGTTCTTTTTCCCCATCATGCCTCTTTTTTTATATATATTTATTTTCATCCATCTTTTATTCTTTGGCATGTGTGGGCCTCCCATTGCAGTGGCCTCTCATTGCAGAGCACCGGGTCTGGGCACATGCACTCCAGAGCACTGGCTCATAATTGCACATGCTAGGCCAGCCGCTCCATGACACATGGGATCTTCCCGGGCCAGGGATCGAACCGGTGCCCCTTGCACTTCAAGGTGGACTCTGTGCATTGGACCACCAGGGAAGCCCCCTTTGCCAATTCTTTTTTTTTTTTTTTAAAGTTTATTCATGAAAAAATCGGGGGCTTCCTTGGTGGTCAAGTGGTTAAGAATCCGCCTCCCAATGCAAGCAACACAGGTTCAAACCCTGATCCAGGAAGATCCTACATGCTGCAGATAACTAAGCAGTGTGCCACAGCTAGAGAGCCCAAGTTCTAGAGCCTGTGAGCCACAAGAAGTAGTAACAAAATGTTGCAATCAAAACAACTAGAGGGGCTTCCCTGGTGGTCCAATGGGTAAGGACACCACCTTGCAGTGCAAGGGGCGCCAGTTCAATCCCTGGCCTGGGAAGATCCCACGTGCCGTGTAGCGGCTGGACTGATGTGTCCAATTACCAAGCCGGAGCTCTGGAGCGCATGCGCCCAGAGCCGGTGCTCTGCGACAACAGATTTGCCAATTCTTGTACTCTCATTTCTTCCATTTTTTTTTCTCTTAACTATTTTATTACAGGTAGCCAGGACTGTGTAAAGTTTAAGGTAAGAGCAGAAACCTTTCTTCATTCTGCTGAGAATTCTTGCCTTACTGGGAAAAAAAGAAGGACACTTAACACATAACTCATAAACCTGACTTTAGTTTCTTGTCAGCAACCAAGGGAGCCATGAGAAAATCTAGCCTCAGGGTTGGGGATGCAATTAAGATGTGGTACTGAGGAAGAGCATGTGACCCAAAAGACTGCAATGCCATGGGCTGAGGGCCACAGCACAGCCAGAAGAGCTGACCATTCAATCCTTGCATCTACACTAGAAACACAGATCCCACGAGGGTCTCCACTTTACAGATGAAGCTTGGGCTTTTTGAGGAACCTGTCCAGGAGGCACCCAGATCTGTAGGTATAAACCCAAATCCTGTGGACACAGAGCCTGTGTTCTCAGCCTCAAATGCCATTTTGTTATTGAACTCTTCCAGATATTCACTCAGTCATTTCTGGGATCTTAATAAACGACACTTAACAAACATCTAACTATAAAAAAAAATGCCAGAAGGCAGATTAAATTAAACTATATCTAGAGACAACTCTTAACCCCTGATCTGCTGACCTTTTACTCACCTTATGTCTATGGACTAGTATTAAGACTATAAACACTTGTGCCATACTCTAGGCTCTAATTTGGTGGCAAGTCTTCTTGAGATTCTGTATAATTATAAGAACAACAGATGTTACATTGTACACAATTTAAGGTCCTCAACAGCCTCTCAAACATCACTCATTCATTCCACAAATATTTATTGAGTCCCTCTAATTTGTCTCCTACTGCTTTGGGGGATTCAGCAGTGAACAGGAAATCTAAGATCCCTCTGCTCATAAGAACCTACATTTCTTGCAGGGAAAGTAGAGAGTAAGTGGGAAAAATAAGTAAATATGTTACCATGTTAAATATAAACAAGAGCCAAAGAAGAAAATTAAAGTAGAGAAGGGGTACAGGAAGTGTTGAAGGCAGGGCCTGCAATTTTAGATTAAGTGAGTATAGAAGGTGATATATAAGTAAAGACTCTAGTGTAAATAAATATAGGTAAACAGTTTGCCTGCACTGTGGGATACCCAGGTTCCTTCTCTGAGTTAGGAAGATCCCCTGTAGAAGGGAATAGCAATCCACTCCAGTATTCTTGCCTGGAGAATTCCATGGACAGAGGAGTCTGGCAGGCTACAGTCCATGAGGTCACAAAGAATTGGACACAATTCAGTGACTAACACTAGTAAATAAACGGGAATTGATATCTGAATATGTTATCAGTGGAAAGCTCCTAATGGGTGAAAAAAAAGCTTTATATCTTATGGCAAATAGAGGCCAGAGAACTGATATAAACACTTGGTAAAAGTTCAGCAACACACTTGCAATATATATATATATATATATATTCATGATATATACTTACATATTCATGATATATTAGTTCCAAACCACTTAGGCTAGTATTGTCATATAAAATACAGGCCCCTCACTTAAATTTGAATTCTGGGTACAAGATAGATAGTTATTTTCGTATAAAAATTTTCAAATAATTCATGGGACATACTTATGCAAAGAATAAATTTATTTTTAAATAAAATTACATAAAATTTTATATAAAATTAAAAATTCAGTGGGTATCTTGCATATTTATCTGCCAAATATGGCAACTCTAGTGGGCAAATCAGCACCTCAGCTTCTTCATCAGAAAAACATGAATAAAAACTCTTCTCTCACTGGGGCAAAAAGATTAATTTGTCCTTTCTGGCACCATAAAATAAAAATAAAAGACAACAGCATTTTTTTTCTTTTTGACAACAGGATTTTAAAAGGGCTAAACTGAAACGTATACGTGGTTAGAATTTAGAAATAAAGCACACACTCAGCAACATGTTACACTTATCATACTTGTGCAAGACAAATCCCTGAACTTGGATACTTCAGGCTTCACAGGATAGAGAATGACAATGACAAGTATCTGGCCTGGCTCTCATTCTGTAACCTTTCTCACTCCTTTGGGTGGGGTCACAGGTAACCTGTGAGTTGAGTTATAGTCTTAGCACTTTAAAGACTTGCAGAGGCAAAGCAAACGTCAAAGACTGTTTACTACATTCTTTTTCATGTTGTAAGTGGAGAAACAGAGGCCCAAGGGCCGACACAGCTCATCCAAGTAGGTAAGACAGTTTGCCTGCACTGTGGGATACCCAGGTTCCTTCTCTGAGTTAGGAAGATCCCCTGTAGAAGGGAATAGCAATCCACTCCAGTATTCTTGCCTGGAGAATTCCATGGACAGAGGAGTCTGGCAGGCTACAGTCCATGAGGTCACAAAGAATTGGACACAATTCAGTGACTAACACTAGTAAATAAACGGGAATTGATATCTGAATATGTTATCAGTGGAAAGCTCCTAATGGGTGAAAAAAGCTTTATATCTTATGGCAAATAGAGGCCAGAGAACTGATATAAACACTTGGTAAAAGTTCAGCAACACACTTGCAATATATATATATATATATATATTCATGATATATACTTACATATTCATGATATATTAGTTCCAAACCACTTAGGCTAGTATTGTCATATAAAATACAGGCCCCTCACTTAAATTTGAATTCTGGGTACAAGATAGATAGTTATTTTCGTATAAAAATTTTCAAATAATTCATGGGACATACTTATGCAAAGAATAAATTTATTTTTAAATAAAATTACATAAAATTTTATATAAAATTAAAAATTCAGTGGGTATCTTGCATATTTATCTGCCAAATATGGCAACTCTAGTGGGCAAATCAGCACCTCAGCTTCTTCATCAGAAAAACATGAATAAAAACTCTTCTCTCACTGGGGCAAAAAGATTAATTTGTCCTTTCTGGCACCATAAAATAAAAATAAAAGACAACAGCATTTTTTTTCTTTTTGACAACAGGATTTTAAAAGGGCTAAACTGAAACGTATACGTGGTTAGAATTTAGAAATAAAGCACACACTCAGCAACATGTTACACTTATCATACTTGTGCAAGACAAATCCCTGAACTTGGATACTTCAGGCTTCACAGGATAGAGAATGACAATGACAAGTATCTGGCCTGGCTCTCATTCTGTAACCTTTCTCACTCCTTTGGGTGGGGTCACAGGTAACCTGTGAGTTGAGTTATAGTCTTAGCACTTTAAAGACTTGCAGAGGCAAAGCAAACGTCAAAGACTGTTTACTACATTCTTTTTCATGTTGTAAGTGGAGAAACAGAGGCCCAAGGGCCGACACAGCTCATCCAAGTAGGTCAGAGGGAGAAACGGGTCTACCATCCACATTCCCTGGATGACGCTCTTGTCACCAGTGCAGTCCCCAAAGATAATAGTCAATCCTGTTTCCTTCTTCAATTCTGGAAGCAGTGCTCAGTTCGCAAAAAGAGAAGCAAGAAGCACTGGAATGCAGTGGAGGATGAGCATGGCACGACGAGATGAGACCCCAAGACAGATGAGGAAGGGGGCATGCGAGGAGGGAGGGACACTCTTCAGGGAGTTTTGAAATCATGAAGTGAAAAAGCCTGAACAAGTCTGTGTGCGGCATGAGCTGACCAGTCAGTGAGGTCACAGCAGAGAAGCTCAAGGACAGATACCTAGCAGTGCCATGCTGATGTGTACAGACACGTAGGTGTGGGTGGAGAGGGATCAGAGAAAGTGGCCGATGGACTACCCTGTCTAGAGGAGCAAAGTAGCACTGTCTTATTTTTTTAATATTTTAATTTGACTTAATTTCATATTTGTAGAAAAGATGCAAGAATAGTCTAAGGAATTCTGTATGTTCCTCAGCAGATTCTACAAATATTAGCAATGCACACATTTATCTTCTCTTTGTGTGTCTCTCTCTGGGTCCATGTAGACTGATAACCATACAGACACACAAATAGAGAAGTTTTTTTCTGAATCATTTGAGTCAGTGTGCCTGATACTCCTTTACCCTTAAATACTTCAGTATGTGTTTTTTAAAAGCAAGAGTATTCTCCTATATGACCATAGTGCAATGCTCAAAGTCAGGAAATTAATATTGCTACAGTGCTATTATCCAATAAAAGATTACACTGAGATTTTCCAAATGTTATCAATGATGTCTTTTACAGAAAAAGAAAATACATTATATTCAGCACTCATGTTGATTTAATCTCCTTTCTTGAAACAGATGCTCAGTCATACTTTGCATCTGATTTTGAAACCCACAGGTCAGTCAGTCATTTTGAAAGAGGTCCCTTTGTTTGGTTTCTCTGTTGTTTCCTCGTGATTAAATTCAAGCTACGCATATTTTGCCAGAAAGCCACAGACGTGACGTTGTTTTCTTTTCAGTGGATCCTATCATGACTGTTTGTCTGATTATTGGTGATGCCAACTTTCATCACTTGTTAAGGTAGTGTCTGCCAGGTTTCTCCCACTGTCTTTTTGAAATTAATAAGCATCTTATGAAGATTTATTCTAAGACTATGTGAAATAACTTATTACACCTTAAGCTTTCACCTATCGGTTTTAGCATCCATGGAAGATTCCTGCTGGAAACAATGATGATTTTGGTAGCTACCCAATGGTGATTTTCTGTGTTCATCATTCCTTTTACATTTATTTTACATTTTACTGCAAGGAAAAGCTTACTTGATTTCTTTATTCCTTCCTCCTCCACCTCCTTTCCTTTCTCTGCCTTCTTCCTTCCTTCATTTTCTACTTCCTTCAATCAATGTAGATTCATGAATTCTTACTTTTAAAAATTATATTCTTATCCTTCTTTCTTGGGATCAGAGAAAGTGGCCGATGGACTACCCTGTCTAGAGGAGCAAAGTAGCACTGTCTTATTTTTTTAATATTTTAATTTGACTTAATTTCATATTTGTAGAAAAGATGCAAGAATAGTCTAAGGAATTCTGTATGTTCCTCAGCAGATTCTACAAATATTAGCAATGCACACATTTATCTTCTCTTTGTGTGTCTCTCTCTGGGTCCATGTAGACTGATAACCATACAGACACACAAATAGAGAAGTTTTTTTCTGAATCATTTGAGTCAGTGTGCCTGATACTCCTTTACCCTTAAATACTTCAGTATGTGTTTTTTAAAAGCAAGAGTATTCTCCTATATGACCATAGTGCAATGCTCAAAGTCAGGAAATTAATATTGCTACAGTGCTATTATCCAATAAAAGATTACACTGAGATTTTCCAAATGTTATCAATGATGTCTTTTACAGAAAAAGAAAATACATTATATTCAGCTCTCATGTTGCTTTAATCTCCTTTCCTTGAAACAGATGCTCAGTCATACTTTGCATCTGATTTTGAAACCCACAGGTCAGTCAGTCATTTTGAAAGAGGTCCCTTTGTTTGGTTTCTCTGTTGTTTCCTCGTGATTAAATTCAAGCTACGCATATTTTGCCAGAAAGCCACAGACGTGACGTTGTTTTCTTTTCAGTGGATCCTATCATGACTGTTTGTCTGATTATTGGTGATGCCAACTTTCATCACTTGTTAAGGTAGTGTCTGCCAGGTTTCTCCCACTGTCTTTTTGAAATTAATAAGCATCTTATGAAGATTTATTCTAAGACTATGTGAAATAACTTATTACACCTTAAGCTTTCACCTATCGGTTTTAGCATCCATGGAAGATTCCTGCTGGAAACAATGATGATTTTGGTAGCTACCCAATGGTGATTTTCTGTGTTCATCATTCCTTTTACATTTATTTTACATTTTACTGCAAGGAAAAGCTTACTTGATTTCTTTATTCCTTCCTCCTCCACCTCCTTTCCTTTCTCTGCCTTCTTCCTTCCTTCATTTTCTACTTCCTTCAATCAATGTAGATTCATGAATTCTTACTTTATTCAAAATATTATATTCTTATTATCCTTCTTGATTTTGATAGTGAAACTGTTCCCAATTTGGCACTGGCTTAATTTTAAAGGGTTGGGGGTAATAGACTTTAAAATGAGGACTTTGGAAAGGACTGTATAATACTAAGGAGTACATAAAGAAAGGTGAACACCTCCAAAAAAAACCCAACAAGCCTCCTTATTACTACTATTTGAGTGCTTTTGTGCCTCAGATGAGATGCCATGTGATTTGTGTATGTTGTCTCACTTAACTTTTATGACCTGGTGAGTCATGAAATCATTCCGTTTAAACAAAAGGAAACAGAGACTCTGAGAAAATAAGCAAGTTCATCAAGATCTTATCTTTACTATTAGTAAGTCTAGTGGACTTCAGGGTCCCTACTCTCAACCACCAGGTAATCCTACAAATAGTTGTGGAAACCTTCAGGAAAACGAAAGGTCTTAGAAGCAAAGCTACATTGTTACTGAGGATAACTGGACATTACTTCCAAGATCTATAAAGTCACCTAAACCTTCTGCATTTTTACAAATGCAAATGCAGGGGCATTTGGAAACTGCCTACAAGTCTGTCATTAGTGTAGAAACTTCCCTAACCTGCATTGTGGAAAGCATCCAACCCTGTCTAAAATCCAGGGAGGAGAGCATAAAGTGCTCATTTATGCCAATGTCAGCTGACAGAGATCCAGAAAGACACAAGTTGGTCAAGTCAACAAGGGAAGCATTCTCATGGGTCAAGACAAGTGAAAGCTGAATTCAGGCAGAGGAGAGACAACTCAGGAAAACGCAGAGCAGAGATTCTTAAGAAATTCAGCATCCCAGGTGAAGAGAGGGCCGTGTAGCCCTCCCCTTAAGGTTAACATACAAGATCTTTTTTCTTGCAACAATACTAGCACCTCCGTCACCACCACACCACTTTTAACATTTCAGGTTCTATGAGAATAAGTTTGGGTGAAAGAAATATATTACCTGCTAGTGAAACTAATTCAAACCACCATCTTACCCTAGAGGGAAAAAGCACAACTGAATCTGAGAATAACATCCTTACCCTCCCAGGAGGAACAAACTAAAAATAAAAGACAACAAGGTGCTTCCTGCCAGTTGGTAAATCCAATAAGCAAAGAAGATGCCTCAACCTGGCGCTGGGCAGTTAACAGTCAGCCTGACTCCCTCCACCGGAGAACGGCCATGTGGTTCTCAGAGCTAACAGCTGCCAAGCAGAACCCCTCAGATTAACCCATAGGTGGTGTTGAACCACTTCCCATTAAGATATTTGCAAAGCAAACAGAAGCCCCAGATGCCATGTGATTTGTGTATGTTGTCTCACTTAACTTTTATGACCTGGTGAGTCATGAAATCATTCCGTTTAAACAAAAGGAAACAGAGACTCTGAGAAAATAAGCAAGTTCATCAAGATCTTATCTTTACTATTAGTAAGTCTAGTGGACTTCAGGGTCCCTACTCTCAACCACCAGGTAATCCTACAAATAGTTGTGGAAACCTTCAGGAAAACGAAAGGTCTTAGAAGCAAAGCTACATTGTTACTGAGGATAACTGGACATTACTTCCAAGATCTATAAAGTCACCTAAACCTTCTGCATTTTTACAAATGCAAATGCAGGGGCATTTGGAAACTGCCTACAAGTCTGTCATTAGTGTAGAAACTTCCCTAACCTGCATTGTGGAAAGCATCCAACCCTGTCTAAAATCCAGGGAGGAGAGCATAAAGTGCTCATTTATGCCAATGTCAGCTGACAGAGATCCAGAAAGACACAAGTTGGTCAAGTCAACAAGGGAAGCATTCTCATGGGTCAAGACAAGTGAAAGCTGAATTCAGGCAGAGGAGAGACAACTCAGGAAAACGCAGAGCAGAGATTCTTAAGAAATTCAGCATCCCAGGTGAAGAGAGGGCCGTGTAGCCCTCCCCTTAAGGTTAACATACAAGATCTTTTTTCTTGCAACAATACTAGCACCTCCGTCACCACCACACCACTTTTAACATTTCAGGTTCTATGAGAATAAGTTTGGGTGAAAGAAATATATTACCTGCTAGTGAAACTAATTCAAACCACCATCTTACCCTAGAGGGAAAAAGCACAACTGAATCTGAGAATAACATCCTTACCCTCCCAGGAGGAACAAACTAAAAATAAAAGACAACAAGGTGCTTCCTGCCAGTTGGTAAATCCAATAAGCAAAGAAGATGCCTCAACCTGGCGCTGGGCAGTTAACAGTCAGCCTGACTCCCTCCACCGGAGAACGGCCATGTGGTTCTCAGAGCTAACAGCTGCCAAGCAGAACCCCTCAGATTAACCCATAGGTGGTGTTGAACCACTTCCCATTAAGATATTTGCAAAGCAAACAAAAATGATAGCCCCATTCTGACTGCTGGGAGCCGGCCAGGAGCACTCGCTGTTCTTGTTGACACAAAGAGCTCTCCAGGGAGGGTCTGGGCCAGAGTGTGGAAGGCCGCTCCTGCTTGCCTTGCCAGACTGTGTTGATCTTAGGCCGTTAGAATCTCAGTCTCAGGGACTGTTTATTATCTGATTTCTCAATCACAGTAGTTGCTAAAGCTCTATTTCACCAGAACTCTGTTTCTCTGTCTCCCTGACCTACACCATGCAGACTGAAAGAAATAATTCAACTCTCCTCCTGTTATGTCTACTCATCAAGAAGACAAGTCTCTGAAGTTACTAAGATGTACACAGAGAATGTGGCATTACCATTGTAAACAGCTTCTGTGGCAAACACTTAAGGTTCCTTCTGAATTTAAAGCAACATGGGAAATACGCTCACATATTTATGTCCTACAGGAGTAAGCAGCCGTTTAATTCACAAAATACACTTGGACCTGAAACACAAGTATTTTTTCTTCTAACCCACACGGTAAAATAAAATCAAGTTAAAAAGGTTATGGACACATGTTAAGTTAATCTTTTTCAATCCGGAGGATTGAACAGTTTCTTTAACTGTTCATAATGAAGTACTTTCATGTAGAATTCATTTTAACACAAATATTTTGTCCTGCAATATTTTCAACTTGAGCAAGTTTTCTTTTCTCAAGTTTCTTTTCTTTCAAAATAGCCTCCATATGCAAAGGTATTTTTGTCAAAAACTCATTTTGAGCTTGAACAGAGCAAAGGTCTTAATGAGAATATAAGCAAAAGTTGATACCAGAAATGTGCTGAATTTCTAGAATTTCCTAAACTCATGAAATGAGGAATGTAGGAAAGGAACAAAGGATGGTGAAATGGTCAGAATAAATTGTTGGATTGTGTCATTACTGGAAATGGTCCTTTAGATTAGAAACCAGAATGTTAGAGATAGAGATATTAATTCTATAATGAGAGAGACAAAGAAAGAGAGAGAGACTGAGAGAGGAAGAAGGAAAATGAGAGAGCTAAATAGACGTTGAGATTTCTTTAGAAAAAGTAGAGGCATTATCATACTAAAAAACGACTTTTTATAAAACAAGAAGAGAAATGCTTGACATTTACAATATAAAGTTAGAAAGCAACATTTTAGATTTTTGAAAATATCATTCAGTTTTAGATGATGTTTCTCCAGCTGTTGCTGGACCCAAGCTCTCTGTAAATGTACAAGCTTTCAGAGAGAAACTGAATCCAACACTGCAGGTCAACTTTGCTGACCTCAAGCCATTGTTTGCTAATGTCACTGCAAACAATGTATGTCATCTAAACACATTGATGGCAAACGTATTTAGAGACAGATTAACACTAGCACAAAAGTCTGTTTACAGGTAATCACATTAAAGACATTTCTGGGGTGATAATCTCATCTATGCGTAAGGTGTGTTGGACATATTGGAAACGGGTTCTCATGCCAAACTGTCCAAATTATTTCTGGATATGCTGTATCTTTGTCTGTGGTACCAGATACAAAAAACCCACTGCCTTGAAGTGTGGATCTCACATAGGCGTGGAGGTAGACAGAGAACCCAAGTAAAACATGCATTCTAACATCTTTTCTGCTTAAGTTCACTACATGCTGGTCCTGACAACTGATATCTTTAAGATATCAACCATGGATGGCTACCTGCCAATAATTAAGTTTCTAAAGAAAACACATAGTTAAGTATCTTCCCAAACTTAGGGCTTATTTTTGAGCAAGTAAAGTAGATCCGCTACAGACTAGTTACACAGTGTTGATGCCATCTTCCTTTACTTACACTGTTAGCACTGTTGACTTTTTGAGAAAGTCAGCTCCCTACCTTATCAAAAATTAATTATTGCGTTCAAGTGAAACTCAAGATAAATAGGAAGCACTTTTTGAGACAAAGCCATGAAATTTAGCTTTGGACTCAAGAGAAATGAAAATTCAAGGAGCACATATTCATGCTTTCATTCATTAATTTTATTTTATGCATATAATGGCTGAAGATTTTGGACTCTAGATTCAGTGAGTCATACAGAAATAAGTGACTGTTCCAGCCCTGGGGTTTATTATCTCACGTAGAACATAGTAATAATGGCTAATATTTCTGTATACTAACTACATATTGGGTAGTCTTCTAAAAATTTCCCATGGCTTATTCTCACAACAGATAGACACCATTATCAGAAATATGTTTAACTTGCCCAAGGTCATTGAGCTAGTCAGACACAGATCTGGGTAAGAAGAAACACAATCTGGCTCCAGAGACTATAGCCTAAGCTGTTTCTTCCACTCTCAAGGAGCCCCTGTATACACAGGGCAGGAATCAGAGGCAGATGCTGGTGAGGCCAGGCCATGAATTAAGCAGAACAGTGAGTTGTCAATGGAAAACAGCCTCTACTATGTTCTATGTGATTGTTGCCAGATACTCCAACTTTTAGGAGTCATCAGAAATCTGAACTGTTGGGGGCTTCCCTGATGGTCCAGTGGGTAAAGAGTCTGCCTTGCATTGTAAGGGGTACCAATTTGATCCCTGACCTGGGAAGATCCCACATACTGCAGAGTGGCTGGACCGGTGTGTCCAATGACAAGCCAGTGCTCTGGAGAGCATGTGCCCAGGGCTGGGGCTCTGCAACGAGAGAGGCCCCTGCAATGGGAGGCCCACACAGGTCAAAGAATAAAGACAGATGAAAATAAATAAAATAGAAAACCAATAAAAGAGGCAAAAATTAATTAAAAAAAAGAAATATGAACTGTTACATGAAATATTTCTAATTTTATATATTTGAAACTAACTGAGAATTTCAAAAATACTGTTCAGGCCAAAGAAAATATGTATGCAGACCATATTTTACTCAATGACTGGGGGTGTGCATCTCTGGCTTACAGAATAATGTCCAGAATATTCATGCAGTTTTTAAGGCCTCCATATCTGGCTCCTATCTGCCTAATTCCCTAGCGTAGTCCTCCCTGCATCACAGCACTCAGTCCTTATCCCACTGGACATCTCTCCCCAGGGTGCCCCATCCCGTACATCTTGCCTCTGGGCCAGGGCCCACTGTATTCTGCCATCAGAGTGATCTTCTCCTGGCTCTAATCTGCTTCAAGGCCTGCAGGAATTGCCTCATGGGTGAGACCTTGAAGGATGGTTGAATGCCAACAGGTAAAGAAAGAACTGGCAAGGGAATTCTATTTAGAAGGAACAGCACGAACACATATACAGAAAAGGGAACACAAAAGATGTTGAAAACCAAACAATTCCAATAAAAAGGCTAATATTTCTGTATACTAACTACATATTGGGTAGTCTTCTAAAAATTTCCCATGGCTTATTCTCACAACAGATAGACACCATTATCAGAAATATGTTTAACTTGCCCAAGGTCATTGAGCTAGTCAGACACAGATCTGGGTAAGAAGAAACACAATCTGGCTCCAGAGACTATAGCCTAAGCTGTTTCTTCCACTCTCAAGGAGCCCCTGTATACACAGGGCAGGAATCAGAGGCAGATGCTGGTGAGGCCAGGCCATGAATTAAGCAGAACAGTGAGTTGTCAATGGAAAACAGCCTCTACTATGTTCTATGTGATTGTTGCCAGATACTCCAACTTTTAGGAGTCATCAGAAATCTGAACTGTTGGGGGCTTCCCTGATGGTCCAGTGGGTAAAGAGTCTGCCTTGCATTGTAAGGGGTACCAATTTGATCCCTGACCTGGGAAGATCCCACATACTGCAGAGTGGCTGGACCGGTGTGTCCAATGACAAGCCAGTGCTCTGGAGAGCATGTGCCCAGGGCTGGGGCTCTGCAACGAGAGAGGCCCCTGCAATGGGAGGCCCACACAGGTCAAAGAATAAAGACAGATGAAAATAAATAAAATAGAAAACCAATAAAAGAGGCAAAAATTAATTAAAAAAAAGAAATATGAACTGTTACATGAAATATTTCTAATTTTATATATTTGAAACTAACTGAGAATTTCAAAAATACTGTTCAGGCCAAAGAAAATATGTATGCAGACCATATTTTACTCAATGACTGGGGGTGTGCATCTCTGGCTTACAGAATAATGTCCAGAATATTCATGCAGTTTTTAAGGCCTCCATATCTGGCTCCTATCTGCCTAATTCCCTAGCGTAGTCCTCCCTGCATCACAGCACTCAGTCCTTATCCCACTGGACATCTCTCCCCAGGGTGCCCCATCCCGTACATCTTGCCTCTGGGCCAGGGCCCACTGTATTCTGCCATCAGAGTGATCTTCTCCTGGCTCTAATCTGCTTCAAGGCCTGCAGGAATTGCCTCATGGGTGAGACCTTGAAGGATGGTTGAATGCCAACAGGTAAAGAAAGAACTGGCAAGGGAATTCTATTTAGAAGGAACAGCACGAACACATATACAGAAAAGGGAACACAAAAGATGTTGAAAAACCACCAAACAATTCCAAATATTTTAAAAGGCTTCCAGCCCTGAGCATCTGGTCCTATAAACAGAACTCTGCTGACATTCTGGACAGTCACAGTCCTTCTAAAATAGTCCTTTGCATAAGGATCACTGATGATTTAAGGCTTATTGAAAGAGTTCAGATAAATATTTGTGTACAGTCATATGCAAATTCCAAGGAAAAATATAACTCAAAACAGACTTTTTGTTGAAGCGTCTTTCAGCTGGTGATAAGGTTTCTGGCTTCAAAAAGGTTTTGAAAATACATGTGATCAATTAATGTTTTAAACATCTAGAAACTCTAAGAAGGCTCTAACAATCAAGGGAGTTCTGAAAGTTATCATTTGAAGGTGTTCCCAATGAAACATGGTCATACTGACAAGGGTGAAACTTAGGCCCAAAGTCAACCTCAGATTTATCCCTGAGGTAAGAGCCAGGAACACAGAAAAAATTTGGCTCTCAATTTAAAGCTGAGTGTGAGCATTGTTCTAAAGTGTTAGAATCCTCAATGTTTATTTGAGTCCACAGCTCTAGAGCTAAACCAGAGGTGTCTTGAGTCTTCCTATAAGGGTAGTTTTACAGAAAACTTTTATATACGACTATTATTGCTACTACTTCTATTACCACAACCAACAGCAGCTTGTCATAATCTTTTATTGGACATTTATTATATTTAGAAATGTGCTAATTCATTTGCATAGATTATATATGTTCTTTTTTAGATCTAATCTCGGAAAACTGGTTTTATTTTTTTTAGTTGCTCAGTCATGTCTGACCCCTTGTGATCCATGGACTGAAGCCTCTCTAGACCGAAGCCCACCAGGCTCCTCTATTCATGGAATTCTCCAGGCAAGATAACTGAAGTGGGTAGCCTATTTCTTCTCCAGGGTATCTTCCCAACTCAGGAATCAAACCAGGGTCTCCTGCATTGTAGGCAGATTCTTTACCAGCACAGCTAAAACTGTTCTAATTCCTTTGCATAGATTATATCTACTCGTTTTTAGATCTAATCTCAAATAACTTACTTATTTTTAATATTTTATTAATTGATATTAGAGTTTAGCTGCTTTACGATATTGTGTTAACTTTCTGCTGTACGGCAAAGTGATTCAGTTATACATATATATATATGTCCACTCTTTCTTACTATATTCCCTTCCCATCTAGATCACCAAAGAGCAATGAGTAGCATTTCCTGTGTATAGAGTATACACATACTATATAGTATAAAGATACTATATATATATACACACATAGGATATGTAGTAGATTCTCATTAGTTATCTATTGTCTATTATATATAGTATATATTAATATAGTATATTATACATAGTAGTATATTAATCCCAATTTATCTCACTCTCTTCCTCTTTCCTGACCATGTTTGTTTTCTATATTTGTGACTCTATTTCTGCTTTGCAAATAAGTTCATCCACAGCATTTTTCTTAATTCCTTATTACTTATATGTAAGTGAATTATATGATATTTGCCTTTCTTTTTCTGACTTACTTCACTCTATATGACAATCTCTAGGTCCATCCATGTAGCATTTCATCCCTCTTTTTGGCTGAGTAATATCCCATTGCATATATGTACCACATTTTTATCCATTCCTCTGTTGATGGACATTTAAGTTGCTTCCATGGTGTGGCTGTGAATATCAGGGTGAACACATCCTCTTGAATTATGGTTTTCCCCAGATATATGTCCAGGAGTGGAGCTGTGGATCATATGATAGCTCTAGTTTTAGCTTTTTAAGGAATCTCCATACTGTTCTCTATAGTGATTGTACCAGTTTTTATTCCCACCAACAGATTAGGAGAGTTTCCTTTTCTCCACACCCTCTCCAGCATTTATCATTCATAGATTTTTTTTTTTTTTTTTGATGATGGCCATTCTGATTGGTGTGAGGTCATATTTCATTATTGTTCTGATTTTAATTTCTCTAATAATTAGTTGTTGAACATCTTTTCATGTGTCTTTTCAGCCATTTGTATGTCTTCTCTGGAGAAATGTCTGTTTAGATCTTCTGTCCATTTTTTGATTGGATTGTTTGTTTTTTTGATGTTGAGCTATATGGGCTGTTTGTGTATTTTGAAGATTAATTCCTTGTCAGTTTCTTTGTTTGCAAATATTTTCTCCCATTCTAAGGGTTGTCTTTTTTGTTGTTACAGTTTCCTTATCTGTACAAAAGCTTTTAAGTTTAATTAGATGCCATTTGTTTATTTTTTGTTTTCATTTTCATTACTTTATGCAGTATTGATTGAAAAATATCTTGCTGTGATTTATGTCCATGAGTATTCTGTTTATGTTTTCCTCTAAGTATCCAGCCTTACATTTAGGTCTTTAATCCATTTTGAGTTTATTTTTGTGTATGATGTTAGGGAGTCTTCTAATTTCATTCTTTTACATGTAGTTGCCCAGTTTTCCCAGCACTACTTATTGAAAAGACTGTGTTTTCTCCATTCTGTACCATCTACTTTGTCATACATTAGGTGGCCATAGGTGTGTGGGTTTGTCTCTGAACTTTATATCCTGTTTCACTGATCTGTATTTCTGTTTTTGTGCCAACACCATACTATCTTGATTACTGTAGCTTTGTAGCGCAGTCTTGATTACTGTAGCTTTGTAGCGCAGTCTAAAGCCACGGAGCCTGATTTATCCAGCTCTGTTCTTCTTTCTCAAGATTGCTTTGTTAGGCAGGGTCTTTTGTGTTTCTGTACAAATTGCAAAAATTTTTGTTCTAGTTCTATGAAAAATGCCACTGGCAATTTGATACATATTACATGGAATCTGTAGATTGCTTTAGTGCTTTAGACGGTATAGTCATCAACTGATTCTTTCAGTCCAAAAATATGGTATGGTACACCTCTCTATCTGTTTGTGTCATCTTTGATTTCTGTTATCAGTATCATAGTTTCTGGAGTACAGGTCCTTTGCCTCCTAGAGTAAATTTATTCCAAGGTATTTTATTCTTTTTAATGCAATAGATTTTGTTTGTTTGTTTTTCCATACAAATTTTATTTATTATTATTATATTTTTTACAGGGTTTTGTTGTTTACTGCCACATTGACCCAAATCTGCAATAGGTATACATATGTGGCCCCCTCTCGAATCTTCCCCCATCCTCCTTAATGCAATGTTAAATGGCATTTTGTTTCCTTAATCTCTTTTTCTGATCTTTCATTGTTAGTGTATAGAAATATAAGAGATTTCTGTGTATTAAATTTTCATCCTGCAACTTTACCAAGTACGCTCAAGAGCTCTAGTAGTGCTCTGGTAGCATCTTTATATGTGTAATATCATGTCATCTGCAAACAGTGACAGTTTTACTTCTTCTTTTCCAATTTAGATTCCTTTCAATTCTTCTTCTACTCTAATAGCTGTGTCTAAGACTTCCAAAACTATGCTGAATAAAAGTGGCAAGAGTGGATATCTTTGTCTAGTTCCTGATCTTAGAGGAAATGCTTTCAGATTTTCATCACTGAGTATGATGTTAGCTGTAGGTTTGTCATATACGGTCTCTATTATGCTGAGGTAGGGTCATTCTAGGCTCAGTTTCTGAAGAGTTATTTGTTTGTTTTTTTTTTCAAATCATAAATGGGTGCTGAATTTTGTCAAAACCTTTTTCTGCATTTGTTGAGATAATCATATGGTTTTCATTCTTCAATTTGTCGATATGGTATATAGTATTGATTGATTTGTGTATACTGAAGAATCTTTACATCTTTGGAATAAATCCTATTTGATCAGAGTGCACGAAAAATATTATAAACCTGTAACAGTACAGTTCTATATAGCCAGTTGTGTTAGTTGGGTGTGTGCACTGAGTTGTGTCCAACTCTCCACAACCCCAAGGACTGCAGCCTGCCAGGCTCCTCTGTCCATGGGATTTTCCTGGTAAGAATACTGGAAAGGTCTGCCATTTCCTACTCTAGATCTTCCCGACCCAAGGTTCGAACGTGTATCCCCTGCATCTCCTGCATTGGCAGGCAGATTCTTTACCACTGATCCACCAGGGAAGCCCTCCCTGTCAACTTGTGTTGGACTTATGAACATGTTCCTAGAATGGAGCTCGTTCATATGCAGGGGACTTAATATAGAGAAACTAAGATTTAATCCCAGGTCAATCACCTTATTTTTAGCATCGTAAGCATGGCATGAAAGAAGGCTGCCACCCCTACACCTGATGTCATTTCCCTCTGGTGTCATGTGGTGGGGGGGGAGCGGCGAGGTCTTCTAATGTTTTAGTGCACTAACTTGGCCACAGGGACAGGAAATGTACACTAGATTCCTGAAGGAGTGAAATGTAAGTGGAAGGAAAAATAGCATGGGAACTGAAGAGTGGGAGAGGAAGGGCGGAAGAGGAAACCTCCTCAAGATACTGATATGGAAAGAAAAGTTTTGTCTTGTTGAATCTTCTTAGCCTTGCTACATATTTCTACAAAGACGCCCCATGCAATCTGTCAAGATATGTGGTAATCTGTACTTTACAGCCCACGGGAAAATCTGGCCCATGGTCAGCACTGATGGGAAGGCTGTTTCTCTGGCTCATCAATTCTGAGGTCAGCCTGATTGGCTCCAAACCCCAGGGCCGCAAGGGTGACAAACGGGAGAAATATGTGTTCATTTTCCCCTCTTGCAAAGTGCCAGCTCCCCTTGAGCTGTCTGAATCACGAAGGTTCAGTCTCTCTGAGCCTGTATTCTCACTGAAGTGGCCCACAATGAAGCAGCTTCTCTGGGGGTGTGTTACAAGCTGCTGGGTAAAAACATCTGCACCAGCATGATCAATCTTCTGCCTCCCTCATAGGGGTTTTCTTTTCACACAACAGGCTAGCTGTGCTAAAGAATGTCAAATAAAAGCCTTGTGAAAGCTTTGCCATACGCAGGCCAAATTAAATTAAGGGGCATAATCCTTACGATTGTACTTATCAGCATTAAAATGGAGGATTACCATCATGGGAACAAAGCCTCATAGAATAAAAGACTACTTCCATTCTGTCATTCACTGTACACAGTTACTGGCTCACACTGGAAGTGGAGCAGAGAAGCGCCAGGCCAACCACTGACTTCCACTTGCAACATGAGATTTCTTTCTTCCCAGCCAAGTAAGCCTCACCTCACCATGCACTCATGGGAACACCTTTCCCATAAGGCCAGAGGGTTTCTCCCAAGGTTTGGTGCTGGAATTTTCTCCACCAATCAAAGGGTGAGAGGTTGATGACCACCAGAGTTTACTCCTTAGCCAGTTATAGAGAACATAGAATAGAAAAAGCCTTGGGTGAGGCATTTGGAGCCTGAAGGGGCAACGGAATGTA
This sequence comes from Tragulus kanchil, assembly GCA_022376925.1. Classification (NCBI taxonomy): domain Eukaryota; kingdom Metazoa; phylum Chordata; class Mammalia; order Artiodactyla; family Tragulidae; genus Tragulus; species Tragulus kanchil. Next base: position 267,360,795 of record JAIOJX010000026.1, on the reverse strand, counting down.
CTGGTTAAAAGCGTGGGCTTTGGAGTTAGAGCTGTGTTCAAATCTTGACTCTGTCACTTTCCTGACCAGGTAATAATAGCAAGTTCCTTGTATTCTCTAAATATCAGAAATTATATGATATGTACATCTTCTATAGGGTCATTATGAGGATTAAAAAGAGTCATGCATGTGAAATTCTTAATACAGTGGCTAGGAAGTTGTTAATAAATATCAAATATTAGTTGTTACTCTTAGAGATAGAAAATTCAGATTCAAACTCCAGACCTGTCATTTATTCTCTGTGACAGTGGGTGACACTCATGCTAGCTGACCAGGGCATGATAGATAAATGTGATGCCTCCACCCAGCACTGGTCTCCAGTCCTTCATTTGAGAACTACTTGAGTAGCCATCTCTGTGTTCAGCTGACTCAGAGAACACCATCCAAAAGACTGGTGTGCAAGTTCTATGAGAAAACTGTGGGGAAGTCTTGCCATCACCAGGAATGCTGGGTGAACCAGAATAATGCCCTCAGCACATCCTTGTTATTCTAGTCTCATGGTGTTTCTTTTCCTGTCTGGATCTTCCTTATAAACTCTTGCTTCTGATTTTGTCTTCCCTCCATCACTCCCCATTATCTATCTGCTCTATCAGTACCCTTCAGAACTTTTCTAGAACACTTTGTTGGTTGCTTCTCTGATCCCTTTCTTCTTTGCCTACTTTCTCCTGCATAAGCTAAAAATGCTTGCCTTTCCAGCCTCCCTTGCTGGACTCTTCTCCCCTGAGACTTCTGGGAAAGGTCTTCCTCCTGACAGAGAAAGAGACTCCTTAGGAGTGACCCCTCTCCATCCACTCCTTCCTTCCTGCTTTGGACAATGGCATGTGATCAAATGATCTTTACCACACTGCTTCAGCTCTGTTGTGCCCATAAGTGCTGCAAAGTGATGGAAGGAGCCTGTGCCCACATCCCTGAGGCACCGGTTCAGCACTGGAACTTCTGTCTTTGGACTTCTTATTCTGAGGGATCCTTGAATCTACTGAGTTCTGTTACTTGCTGATGGGAGCATCATCACTGGCATGACCCACTCTCTTCTCACTGTGCCCCACTTGCACCCAAGACTTGGGCTCAAGACTTCCTTCCTTTCAGTCCTGGGTTGATCCACAGGGCATTGAGGTGAACATCAAACAAGGAGGGAAAAATGGGCCCCCATCTTCCCTGAGCATGGATGATCTGAAACTAATGAATTATTCTGGATCCTGTTGTTGCCACTATCACTTAAGGAATGACATTCCTTTCATAAGAATATGGGTTCTGAAGAGTGGTCTTGAAAGTCAGCCTGACAAATGTATTGAAGCCCATTGCATGTACTGGAGACAGAAAGAAGGAAAACTTGACCCTTGCTCTTGAGAAGCTGACCTGCTAGCACATGGTCAACCACAACACCAGACAAAACATGAAGAACCACAAAGAGTAATACAGTAAAGTGTGGCTACAATTTTGAGAACTACTTGAGTAGCCATCTCTGTGTTCAGCTGACTCAGAGAACACCATCCAAAAGACTGGTGTGCAAGTTCTATGAGAAAACTGTGGGGAAGTCTTGCCATCACCAGGAATGCTGGGTGAACCAGAATAATGCCCTCAGCACATCCCTGTTATTCTAGTCGCATGGTGTTTCTTTTCCTGTCTGGATCTTCCTTATAAACTCTTGCTTCTGATTTTGTCTTCCCTCCATCACTCCCCATTATCTATCTGCTCTATCAGTACCCTTCAGAACTTTTCTAGAACACTTTGTTGGTTGCTTCTCTGATCCCTTTCTTCTTTGCCTACTTTCTCCTGCATAAGCTAAAAATGCTTGCCTTTCCAGCCTCCCTTGCTGGACTCTTCTCCCCTGAGACTTCTGGGAAAGGTCTTCCTCCTGACAGAGAAAGAGACTCCTTAGGAGTGACCCCTCTCCATCCACTCCTTCCTTCCTGCTTTGGACAATGGCATGTGATCAAATGATCTTTACCACACTGCTTCAGCTCTGTTGTGCCCATAAGTGCTGCAAAGTGATGGAAGGAGCCTGTGCCCACATCCCTGAGGCACCGGTTCAGCACTGGAACTTCTGTCTTTGGACTTCTTATTCTGAGGGATCCTTGAATCTACTGAGTTCTGTTACTTGCTGATGGGAGCATCATCACTGGCATGACCCACTCTCTTCTCACTGTGCCCCACTTGCACCCAAGACTTGGGCTCAAGACTTCCTTCCTTTCAGTCCTGGGTTGATCCACAGGGCATTGAGGTGAACATCAAACAAGGAGGGAAAAATGGGCCCCCATCTTCCCTGAGCATGGATGATCTGAAACTAATGAATTATTCTGGATCCTGTTGTTGCCACTATCACTTAAGGAATGACATTCCTTTCATAAGAATATGGGTTCTGAAGAGTGGTCTTGAAAGTCAGCCTGACAAATGTATTGAAGCCCATTGCATGTACTGGAGACAGAAAGAAGGAAAACTTGACCCTTGCTCTTGAGAAGCTGACCTGCTAGCACATGGTCAACCACAACACCAGACAAAACATGAAGAACCACAAAGAGTAATACAGTAAAGTGTGGTCTGAGGACCCAGTTTGTAAATGTTACCACTCATAATGCCATAAGGAACTTATATCAGAATGCAAATCAGCTGAATTCATTACAAAGTATCCTGTTTCATTTGGCTGAGACTGTATGGTGGAAGTTGGGGGAGGGAGTTGGTAGCAAAACCTACATTAGGACAGAATCTCATTATTTTCTTATGAACCAACACTTTGAGTAGTACTGTCATGAATGGACTATGATGCTTAGAGGAATGTTAAAGAGAATTAAGGACTCTGTAGAGAGCAGGGATATGATGCTGTATCCTGATGAGATAGGTAAGAGCTGAACAGAAAGGAAAGGGCAGAAAGAACAGAAGGAGATGCACTGGTAGCAACAATATGAAGTAGCCAGAGGGTGCATATAGGTCACACAGGAGGTGAGTCTAGAGGACAAACTGGGCTGAGATAGGGAGAGGTTTGTAAAAGCAGACTGAGGAGTCTGAACCTCTTTTGGCCTAAAATGGGAAGCCATTAAAGTTCTTTGAAAAGTCAGAATATGCTTGAGGACAACTGATCAGGTCTAAGAAATGAAAGCTGACGTGTAAAGAGGAGGCAGTGGATAGACACAGAGATAATGGTAGGTCTGGGCCCAGGAAGGATGCTAAGAAAGTGATTGGAGGTGGGGTTAAATGAGAGATAGAGATCAAAAATGAGCACAAGGTTTGAAGATCAAGTCACAGAAGAGTGTGTGCAGCATTCATAACAATGGTGAGGTCAGGCGAGCTAGTGGAGGTGATTTGGTGGGCTTTTCTGTTGAGGCTTTGGTGTGTAGATCAGGAATCCACAGGCAGCAGGAGTTGGGGGCTGTAGGGCAGAGCTTGGAACAGAGATCTGAGAGTCATGCTCTCTCATCTTAGAGTTGGTACCAGAACACACTAGTGAGAGAGGCTATCACTCATGGAGAAGTGAAGAGAGTCAAGGACTTGGGAGAACGGCCCACACTTCAAGGCGGGTGAAGAGGAGCAGGATAAAGATGGAGGACATCTGGGAGAAAGAAGCTGAAGACCACAGTGCTGAAGAAACCATTGATGAGGGTAGTCTGTGGAAAGCATGGTCTGTGGCATGGACTGTTGCAGAGCCTGATGAATACAAGGGTCTTTTGATTGGTGAGGGCACAGATGATTTCAGGTTTAGGGAAGCAAGAGTCGGTTAGACAATGAGGCAACTGAGCTGGATGTCAGTGTGAGGTAGTCTGATGGTAAAAGTAAGAGGGAGGGACAGGGCCAATGGAAGGTTTTTGTTAGATCAGGGAAGGAATCACCAAACAGACAAGAGGTATCAGAGAGAGAAAGATAAGAAAGCAGGGCTTGAAGGGCAGGAACACCACAGAGGAGTGATCCAGGGAGAGGGTACCAGGGTGAGCAAAGGAAGGGAAGACAGCTGAATAGAGGAGCATTTCTAAGGTGGAGCCCTGATATTCTGAGTCAAGCTGGTCATCAGCAGAGGTTGATGGGAGTCAGGCTGGGGCTGGAGCCATTTCCTAAATGGGTTCACCGACTTGCATATAGGTCACACAGGAGGTGAGTCTAGAGGACAAACTGGGCTGAAGGAAGGTTTGTAAAAGCAGACTGAGGAGTCTGAACCTCTTTTGGCCTAAAATGGGAAGCCATTAAAGTTCTTTGAAAAGTCAGAATATGCTTGAGGACAACTGATCAGGTCTAAGAAATGAAAGCTGACGTGTAAAGAGGAGGCAGTGGATAGACACAGAGATAATGGTAGGTCTGGGCCCAGGAAGGATGCTAAGAAAGTGATTGGAGGTGGGGTTAAATGAGAGATAGAGATCAAAAATGAGCACAAGGTTTGAAGATCAAGTCACAGAAGAGTGTGTGCAGCATTCATAACAATGGTGAGGTCAGGCGAGCTAGTGGAGGTGATTTGGTGGGCTTTTCTGTTGAGGCTTTGGTGTGTAGATCAGGAATCCACAGGCAGCAGGAGTTGGGGGCTGTAGGGCAGAGCTTGGAACAGAGATCTGAGAGTCATGCTCTCTCATCTTAGAGTTGGTACCAGAACACACTAGTGAGAGAGGCTATCACTCATGGAGAAGTGAAGAGAGTCAAGGACTTGGGAGAACGGCCCACACTTCAAGGCGGGTGAAGAGGAGCAGGATAAAGATGGAGGACATCTGGGAGAAAGAAGCTGAAGACCACAGTGCTGAAGAAACCATTGATGAGGGTAGTCTGTGGAAAGCATGGTCTGTGGCATGGACTGTTGCAGAGCCTGATGAATACAAGGGTCTTTTGATTGGTGAGGGCACAGATGATTTCAGGTTTAGGGAAGCAAGAGTCGGTTAGACAATGAGGCAACTGAGCTGGATGTCAGTGTGAGGTAGTCTGATGGTAAAAGTAAGAGGGAGGGACAGGGCCAATGGAAGGTTTTTGTTAGATCAGGGAAGGAATCACCAAACAGACAAGAGGTATCAGAGAGAGAAAGATAAGAAAGCAGGGCTTGAAGGGCAGGAACACCACAGAGGAGTGATCCAGGGAGAGGGTACCAGGGTGAGCAAAGGAAGGGAAGACAGCTGAATAGAGGAGCATTTCTAAGGTGGAGCCCTGATATTCTGAGTCAAGCTGGTCATCAGCAGAGGTTGATGGGAGTCAGGCTGGGGCTGGAGCCATTTCCTAAATGGGTTCACCGACTTGCCCAAGATCAAAGAGCTGGAAAATGCCAGCTTTAGTACTAGAACTTGTCTTCCACCTGCCAAGATCAGTGGCTTTTCTGCTGTAAGAAATCCTCAACTTTGTTATTCTAATATGATATTTTAGGTCTATAATATTTCATCAAATACCCTTAAGTGAGCTATTCTGACTATTAAGTACGATCTGCCCTTTGATTCTATGGGTTTTATGGAAATCCAAAGTTGAATTTGTGGTTGCGGAACCCATGGATATGCAGGGCAGACTGTACCACAGCATTCTATGTACAAAGGACTTGAGCATCTGCAAGGTTTGGTGTCTGTGGGGCTCCTGGAACCACTCCCTGTCATTACTGAGAGACAACTACAAGCTACTACAAAAGTAGGTCAAGCAATCTGAGAGAATATTGAGGATTTAATTTGTCAAGTTTAAACATATTAATAAGACATCTCAAAAATTAGGAATTATTTTTAGAAATTATAAATCAAGACCACCTCGTTTTCCAAAAAGATGCAATGAACTTTCTAACGGCCTGCTTATTTCTCCAAAATCCTGGAGTATACTCTTAATGAAAATGATATACATATCCTTTTTGCATTTGTTTAAGCCCACAGTTTTTAATTTGTTACTTTAGGCTAGTCAGCTCCTTGGCCAGGGCCGGGGGTAGGGGTTGAGTGTTGTTTTGCGCACTGTATGATGTGCGGCAGCATCCCTGGGTGTCTACCCACTAGATGCCCTGAGCACAACCCCCCTGCAAAAAATTGTGACAAGCAATCATGTCTCAAGAAGGAGAGGGGGAGGGGACAAAACTGCCCCTAGTTGAGAACCACTGTTATAATCTAATGAGGCCAAGTACAGCTTTCACCAGGAGGAAAACCCACAAGAGAGGGTTGTATCCAGGTCATCTTGTAGATCAAAGACTTCTGTCCACAGAGTAATGACTTCTGACAGGGGGAAATCTGATGGGCAACACTTTCTGGCTCTACTCCCTGCGACTCACCAAAATAACACAGTGTAAGAAATACTTTTGTTTCCTTGTCCATTGGAACAAAATCTTACAGATAAGACTCACCAATTTTTCTCAGTGACAGGTGAGGTGCTTGAAGTCTCTGCAGGGCCATTGCTGGATTCTGCTTGTGGGCTCATTTTATGATCAGCGGAGCCCCTCAGAGCTGAGAGAAAACAAACAAGTGGTTAGATGCTGAGAAAAATTCAGAGGTAGGCAGGGTGTGACTTCAGTAACCATCTATACTCTCCGCAGCACTTCGCTCCCTGTCCTCATGCTGCTCCCTGGCCTTCTGCAGCCTTTGTCTAGGACTCACAGTCAAAACTGACCTGTGATTACAGGCCTTGGTCGGTACTCAGTCCCACAAATTGGATAAAATAACTCATCTTATAGGAAAACAAGCTACCTATCTCTGGCAATAGATACAAAGAGTGAACAGGTTGGAGGCCCTGAGGTGAGGTAGTCAGTGCGCAACAGATCACATGAGCTGGAATAGTTGCGGTGCTAGACAGGCTTAGGAGTCCAGTCTCCAGTTCCAGCTTGGCTGGCAGGGCTGCCTGCTAATGCAGACAGTGGTCAAGAAACACCGTCACAACGTGGGTAGGATTACTGTAACTAGAAATTTATCCCAGAAGGAACTCAGTCCTGTACTGTGATAGTAGACAGTTTATTGATGAGCTTCTCAGGAGTGGAAGTCACAAAAACAATTCCTCCTCCCTGCCTCCCTGGCAGCTGTGCCTAACGAATCATGGCCGTCTTCTCTTGAACTGTCATCTGGCTTCAAGTTCCTTTCCAGCACCACACTTCACATCAGTGATTCTCAAAGTGTGGACCCACATCATCATGGCTAGTTGAGAATATATCACAGGAAGCATCAATGTCATCTAGAAACATGTTAGAAATACAAATTCTTGGGCCTCACCCTGACCTAAGTGAGTCAGAAAGTCTAAGGGTGGAGGCTGGCAGTCTGTGTTTTTTTAACAAGCCCTTGAGGGGCTTGTTTTTTAACACCCCATTGGGGTGTCCCTGGTGGCTCACACGGTAAAGAATCTGCCTACAGTGTGGGAGGCCTGGGTTCAATCCCTTGGTTGGGAAGATCCCCTGGAGAAGGAAATGGCTATCCACTCCAGTATTCTTTCCTGAAGAACTCCATGGACAGAGGAGCCTGGCAGACTATAGCCCCTAGGATTGCAAAGAGACAGACACAACTGAGTGACTTTCACTTTCACCCTTAAGGCAATCAGGATCCATGTTGAGGTTTAGAAGACACTGCTCCAGATCAATAATTTTTAATCTTGACTCTACATTAGAATTACTCAGGAAGATTTTAAATATGCCTGAACCCAACATCAAGAGATTCTGAGACTGATCTGGTATGTGGCTGGCACATTTTAAAGATTTTTTTTTGGGGGGGGGCTACTTCTATTGGTCTTTCATTTATCTGTTTTCATCCATCTTTGTTCTGTGGCCTGTGTGGGCCTCCCATCGCAGTGGCCTCTGTCGCTGTGGAGCACCGGCTCTGGGCGCATGTGCTCCAGAGCTCCGGCTTGGCAGTTGGACACATCGGTCTAGTCGCTCTGCAGCATGCGTGATCTTCCCAGACCAGGGATTGAACTTTCAGCGCTTGCACTGCAAGGCGGTGTCCTTACCCACTGGACCACCAGGGAAGCCCTGGCTGGCACATTTTAAAAAGTTCTCTAGATAATTTTAAGCTGTGGTCAGGGTGGAGAACCATAGTTCCACATAGTCACTCCTAATCCATTAGGGTCAGAAGGACCCTATCTGCTGCCTTCACTGTAGATCATCTAGAAACATCCAAACCAAAATACAGCTAATGAAGATAATCTATACATTGTTCAATTGTGACATATTATGGAAGGTGTATAAAACATAGAAGGTAAAAAAACAAAAACAAAAACAGTTTCTGTTATAATGATAAAAAATGCAACATGATCAAAAAAAAATAGAGTACAGGAAAAGAAATATGGGAATCAATTGTTTTTGTTCTGTCTATTCTGGGAAGAGTCTGCTCTGATTCTATATTATGCATTTGGTTCCTTAGGCATGTTTATCTCTTGTGTAGAAGAAATGTAATTTTTTTCACTATCAGTGGTAGATAAGACCATCTGTTGTTATTACTATTGCTATTAAACACCAAAAGGATAAAGAGAAAATTTTATATGGAACATTATTACATTTTTATCATTATACACATGCACACACATACACATATTATAACCAAACAGTGAAGCAACAATATGAAAAGAAGGGAGGAAGCAGTAATCAAGAAAAATAGCTGTACCCTTTTAGAACTTCATGAATGGATCCCCTGTCCTCCCTTCCCTGCCTTCTCTTGATTGATGAACTCCTCTGGTGAGAGGACAAGTTTCCCTTCCTAGAGATTCTACTGTGAGAAACAATATAAAAGTGAGAAATGACATAAAAAGAAGAAAGGGAAGCCTACTTCAGGGACACAAATATCGGCTTGCTTATTAAGAAGGAAAATCAACACAAATCATTTTTAATTTTATTCTCTGGCCCAATTCAGCAGCACCAAGGGTTAACACTGATTGATCAAAGCCTAGGTGGTCTTGTCCATGTGGGAAGTTGAGGTTGCTGTTGTCTCCATCTGTATTGAGATCCTCAGAGTGGAAAGGAGCAATAGCAGTTTAATAGCAATTCAGAGAGGAAGAAGCACAAGCAAAGCTAGGAAGACCACAAACCCCTTTGGCTTGGGGCTCTCCTTAGGAAGGTGCTGTGCCCACCACCATGGAAAGGGAAGGCAGTGACACCTTTATCTGGAGCCTAGAAAATGCCCCCGGTTACCCTGCCTGGGTTTCCAATAAAAAACCATAGAATTTCTGTTCATGTAATTAAAGGGAAAATTCATTCCTGTTTATTATTCACTTGCACTTCAGTCATCCCAATATTGATTTTTGAGAGTTATTTGAAGTTTAAAAGCCAAATAGAAAGGTAAAGAATATTCTTTAAAAAATATATATATATATATATATATGTATATATATTAATTTTGGCCTCTTTTATTGGTCTTTCATTTGTTTATTTTCATCCATCTTTGTTCTTTGGCCTGTGTGAGCTTCCCATTGCAGTGGCCTCTCCTGCAGCAGAGCACTGGTTCTGGGCACATGCGCTCCAGAGCACTGGCTTGTAATTGGACACACCGGTCCAGCTGCTCCGCAGCATGTGGGACCTTCCCAGGTCAGGGATTGAACCGGCGCCCCTTGTACTGCAAGGCAGACTCTACCCACTGGACCACCAGGGAAGCCCAGAGTATTCTTATTAAAGATTAGATAAAGTCTGCTCCTCTATCCCCCAGTTTGACAGAAGACCAGTGACAAGTATTTGATTCACAGTAAAGAGATAAAGTCAAATAAGAAATAAGTAATCATTACATTATACACCTGACAAAAATATAATGTTTAGGTCAATTACACCTCCATTTTTTTTCTTCTTCTTTTTGTAACTTTTTTCTTTATTTACTTTTTCCTTTTACGGAGTTTTGTTGTTTACAGATATGTATATGTACATGTGACTAACCTGGAATTATACACCTCCATTTTAAAAGCTTTTTTGAAATGAATACAAAGAAGGAGGTTATCAAACTACTGAATTAAAAGAAAAATTCTAAACTGTCAAATATTTTTAAGTATTTCCAGTGACAGTTGGAATCACTTGGCATCTCTCTGGCAAATTAATTGTTCAACAAAGAGATGAGAAATGTACATATGAAGAAGAACAGTAGAGTAAAATAGGGTGACTGATTCTAAGTGAGCAAGGAAAAAGATAGGTGGTCTTGTCCATGTGGGAAGTTGAGGTTGCTGTTGTCTCCATCTGTATTGAGATCCTCAGAGTGGAAAGGAGCAATAGCAGTTTAATAGCAATTCAGAGAGGAAGAAGCACAAGCAAAGCTAGGAAGACCACAAACCCCTTTGGCTTGGGGCTCTCCTTAGGAAGGTGCTGTGCCCACCACCATGGAAAGGGAAGGCAGTGACACCTTTATCTGGAGCCTAGAAAATGCCCCCGGTTACCCTGCCTGGGTTTCCAATAAAAAACCATAGAATTTCTGTTCATGTAATTAAAGGGAAAATTCATTCCTGTTTATTATTCACTTGCACTTCAGTCATCCCAATATTGATTTTTGAGAGTTATTTGAAGTTTAAAAGCCAAATAGAAAGGTAAAGAATATTCTTTAAAAAATATATATATATATATATATATATATGTATATATATTAATTTTGGCCTCTTTTATTGGTCTTTCATTTGTTTATTTTCATCCATCTTTGTTCTTTGGCCTGTGTGAGCTTCCCATTGCAGTGGCCTCTCCTGCAGCAGAGCACTGGTTCTGGGCACATGCGCTCCAGAGCACTGGCTTGTAATTGGACACACCGGTCCAGCTGCTCCGCAGCATGTGGGACCTTCCCAGGTCAGGGATTGAACCGGCGCCCCTTGTACTGCAAGGCAGACTCTACCCACTGGACCACCAGGGAAGCCCAGAGTATTCTTATTAAAGATTAGATAAAGTCTGCTCCTCTATCCCCCAGTTTGACAGAAGACCAGTGACAAGTATTTGATTCACAGTAAAGAGATAAAGTCAAATAAGAAATAAGTAATCATTACATTATACACCTGACAAAAATATAATGTTTAGGTCAATTACACCTCCATTTTTTTTCTTCTTCTTTTTGTAACTTTTTTCTTTATTTACTTTTTCCTTTTACGGAGTTTTGTTGTTTACAGATATGTATATGTACATGTGACTAACCTGGAATTATACACCTCCATTTTAAAAGCTTTTTTGAAATGAATACAAAGAAGGAGGTTATCAAACTACTGAATTAAAAGAAAAATTCTAAACTGTCAAATATTTTTAAGTATTTCCAGTGACAGTTGGAATCACTTGGCATCTCTCTGGCAAATTAATTGTTCAACAAAGAGATGAGAAATGTACATATGGAGAAAAAACAGTAGAGTAAAATAGGGTGACTGATTCTAAGTGAGCAGATGAGGTTAAAGAAATTAGACCACTGATGTGGCTGAGACAACTAAATGATGAGTTCAATAGCAGAAAAATACTTCACAAAATACTAGACTTGACATATGTGCAGGTGTGACAACAGAGGCTCCTCCAGCCATGGAGCTCCTGTCTCCAGGGAAGCATCCCTAGGTGTCCTGGTTAAATGGAACACAGAGATACTGGGAGGGACTTCTCTGGAGGAGCCAAAGCCTTCCAGAGTCAGACTGAAATCTAGAGCCATTAGTATTTTCCAGGAGAACTGAGCCAATTCTTCACATCTTGAAATAAGATGAAAGAGCATTTGACCATCAGGAGCAATAAATAAATAAATGAATAAATAAAAATACAGCAGGCGTTGCAAACTAAAAAGGCCTTTGGGGTAACTCAGGTAAAACAAATGAGGTTTCTGGAAAAACAGAGGATGCACATTCCATTCAAAAACATTTAGGTTCAGTGATTTTTGTAAAAAAAAAAAAAAAAAAGAAAAGAAAAAAAAAGTTACTCTGGCTAAACAAAACATACCTGTATGCTGATTAGAACAGGAAGACCTCCTATTTGTGACTTCTTCTAAAGAGAAAGGATCTAGACTGTAGGTCTAAACAGCCTTCTTTTGAAAATAAAAAGCGCCTCAGGTCTCATCTCCAAGCTCTCCAGGAGCTGCAACTAGCCCAGTTTTCCCAGTGTACAGGTAATTAGGCACGTGGGTAGCTGCAGCAAGGTGGAGCTTATCTCAGTCTACTCTTTTCCCTTCCAGGAAATCACCTTGGTAGATTCTCCTGCAAGGCTTCCCTGAATTTAATCAGTTGTCATCCATAGGAAAAAAAAAAAAAAGAGCACCAGACAGAGGGTCCACATTAGGTGATCATTTCCACTTCTGGAATCTCCGGAGTATCCACAAATAAAGGACACCCATCCCAAACTTCTAATGACCTCACCTTTGTGGCCAGGCTCATTGCAGAATTGAACCTGGGTAGTTCTCCTGGTGGCCCCTGTGATGGTGGGCTGTGGATCACGCCTTTGGCCTGAAGGGTGCCCTGTGGAATGAAACAAAACAGCATCTTCTCAAGGTTATGCCTGCCACCTGGATAAATTACCAAAGTGGGGAAATAGCATGACTAGGGAAACTCACACTCTTCTTGTGGTTTGAGACTCTGAGGTGATGAATCTCATCCATGGATTTGGTGCTTATCTTGAGGATTTTGATAGTGTGGTTGTGAAAGGCCACAAGTACAGGAAACAGGAGACTTCATGACTGTCTTGGCTGGACTCCCTACCAGCTTGATGACATTGAGTAGGTGGGGTAACCTCTGTCTCATCAATTGCATTGGTCAAATAGGAAGTTGGGTGACAAACAGAGGTCATGAGTGTACCAAGTCAGGGCTCCTGGTGTGACAACCCAAAGGTGTTCCCACTGCCTTTCAGCCATACCACCTGAGGAGTGCAAAGGGGGACAAGGCCTCCTCCGCCTCGCCTCTACCCTAGGACAGGCCTCTCTCCCTTTTGCCTTGCAGTCCTATTCACAGACCTTTGTGGGTGGGGTCAGTTATGCTGTCATGGAAAAGACAGGCTACACCCTATGTTTAGTGGAGGAACATCACCATTGCAGCTTTCCATTGCTCAGTTAGCCTACTTCATGGTGATGAACAACTAGAGGCTTCTCTCCCAGGACCACTGACGACCTGGGCAGAAAAGTATTGAAGGGATGTTCCCAGCTATCCCAGATCTTCTTCCATGCTCCATGACCCACAAGGTCCCAATGAGTTCAAAATGTTCCTACATCTCAGAGCACCTCAAGTATCTGGAGAAGCCAGGTTCCTTCCAACTGGACCCTTTGGCTTTAAAATAAACCATCCTGATAGAGGGCTCTTCCTCTCCACAGAGAAGACAGTCCTCAGGCTCTGCCCTGAGGCATCAATTCTAACTCTGTCCTGTGTCCATTCTCCCTGGTCTGTGATCCTCTGGTCTGTTCTCTCTTGTCCTGCACCTCCTCCTGACTCGTGTTGTTTCTAATTCCGTTCAAAGTGCTTCTGGATACACTATACCAGAATATTTGGGATCTCTCTCCTTTTTTATTTTCTCAGATGTGTTTCTTTCCATCCTGTCCCTCTCCCATTTCTGGATGCCTCTTGTACCTCAAGCATGGCCTTCCTGGTAGCACCATGTCTCTCCATTCCTCGCAGGCAGCCCCATAAATATTCTGTGCTATATATTGCAGGCCACCTCAGATCACACTTAAGGAGGGACACAAAGTCCCTATCCTCATGGAGCTTGCATTCTGACACAGAGACTGAGAATAAAAAGAGATGTCTACATGGCACCTCAGAATGTGACTTTTCTTGGAAATAGCATGTATGCAGATATAATTAGTTTAAAATGAAGTCCTACTGTATTAAGGTGGGTCTTAAAACCCAATCATCTGTATCCTTATAAGAAGGCCATGTGAAGACACAGCGAGACAAGGAGGATGCATGTGACAATGGAAGCTGAGGGTGAAATGCTGGGTCTACAAGCCAAGGGGTACCAAGGGTTGCCAGGAGACAGGATAGGGGTGTGGAAAGGATTCTTCCTAAGAGCTTCCCATGGAAATTAACGTTGCTGCCACCTTGATTTTAGAGTGTGACAACCCAAAGGTGTTCCCACTGCCTTTCAGCCATACCACCTGAGGAGTGCAAAGGGGGACAAGGCCTCCTCCGCCTCGCCTCTACCCTAGGACAGGCCTCTCTCCCTTTTGCCTTGCAGTCCTATTCACAGACCTTTGTGGGTGGGGTCAGTTATGCTGTCATGGAAAAGACAGGCTACACCCTATGTTTAGTGGAGGAACATCACCATTGCAGCTTTCCATTGCTCAGTTAGCCTACTTCATGGTGATGAACAACTAGAGGCTTCTCTCCCAGGACCACTGACGACCTGGGCAGAAAAGTATTGAAGGGATGTTCCCAGCTATCCCAGATCTTCTTCCATGCTCCATGACCCACAAGGTCCCAATGAGTTCAAAATGTTCCTACATCTCAGAGCACCTCAAGTATCTGGAGAAGCCAGGTTCCTTCCAACTGGACCCTTTGGCTTTAAAATAAACCATCCTGATAGAGGGCTCTTCCTCTCCACAGAGAAGACAGTCCTCAGGCTCTGCCCTGAGGCATCAATTCTAACTCTGTCCTGTGTCCATTCTCCTGGTCTGTGATCCTCTGGTCTGTTCTCTCTTGTCCTGCACCTCCTCCTGACTCGTGTTGTTTCTAATTCCGTTCAAAGTGCTTCTGGATACACTATACCAGAATATTTGGGATCTCTCTCCTTTTTTATTTTCTCAGATGTGTTTCTTTCCATCCTGTCCCTCTCCCATTTCTGGATGCCTCTTGTACCTCAAGCATGGCCTTCCTGGTAGCACCATGTCTCTCCATTCCTCGCAGGCAGCCCCATAAATATTCTGTGCTATATATTGCAGGCCACCTCAGATCACACTTAAGGAGGGACACAAAGTCCCTATCCTCATGGAGCTTGCATTCTGACACAGAGACTGAGAATAAAAAGAGATGTCTACATGGCACCTCAGAATGTGACTTTTCTTGGAAATAGCATGTATGCAGATATAATTAGTTTAAAATGAAGTCCTACTGTATTAAGGTGGGTCTTAAAACCCAATCATCTGTATCCTTATAAGAAGGCCATGTGAAGACACAGCGAGACAAGGAGGATGCATGTGACAATGGAAGCTGAGGGTGAAATGCTGGGTCTACAAGCCAAGGGGTACCAAGGGTTGCCAGGAGACAGGATAGGGGTGTGGAAAGGATTCTTCCTAAGAGCTTCCCATGGAAATTAACGTTGCTGCCACCTTGATTTTAGACTTCTAGCCTCCTAAACTGTGAAAGAATCAACTTCTGTTGTTCTAAGCTACAAAGTTTGTGGTAACTTATAGCCCTAGGAAAATAATGTGTTGGGGGGAGCTGATGGTAAGTGAGGGTTTAAAGAGAAGGAGGGTGTGGGGCAGAGATAAGATGGTGGTGTAGAAGGATGTGCAACTCATCTGCTCCTGCAAAAAGGCGGTAATTGCAACAGGCTGCTAAAAAACTATTAACAATAGGCGGTCGGATCTGACCACAAAAAGGCCAGAATTGCAACAGGCTGCTAAAAAACTATGGACAATAGGAGGTCGGATCTGACCACAAAAAAGATACGCCACATCCCAGAGCAAAGGAGAAGCCGTGACAAGACATTCTTATCAGGGCAGCGGCCCAGTAGAGGGATCGCGGGGCTAGAGACCCACACAGTGGCCCAGCGGGGGAACACAGAGCCAGAGAGCCACGTGGTGGCCGGGTGGGAGAACGCAGAGTGAGAGACCTGCAGGGGGGCTGGCGTGGGAACGTGGAGTGAGCGCCGATGGTGATCCACACACAAAAGGAGAAGATAAGGTCACAGCTGAGAACCAGGAACAGATTTTTTTGTTTGTTTTTTTGGCCTTTACCTCAAGCATGGCCTTCCTGGTAGCACCATGTCTCTCCATTCCTCGCAGGCAGCCCCATAAATATTCTGTGCTATATATTGCAGGCCACCTCAGATCACACTTAAGGAGGGACACAAAGTCCCTATCCTCATGGAGCTTGCATTCTGACACAGAGACTGAGAATAAAAAGAGATGTCTACATGGCACCTCAGAATGTGACTTTTCTTGGAAATAGCATGTATGCAGATATAATTAGTTTAAAATGAAGTCCTACTGTATTAAGGTGGGTCTTAAAACCCAATCATCTGTATCCTTATAAGAAGGCCATGTGAAGACACAGCGAGACAAGGAGGATGCATGTGACAATGGAAGCTGAGGGTGAAATGCTGGGTCTACAAGCCAAGGGGTACCAAGGGTTGCCAGGAGACAGGATAGGGGTGTGGAAAGGATTCTTCCTAAGAGCTTCCCATGGAAATTAACGTTGCTGCCACCTTGATTTTAGACTTCTAGCCTCCTAAACTGTGAAAGAATCAACTTCTGTTGTTCTAAGCTACAAAGTTTGTGGTAACTTATAGCCCTAGGAAAATAATGTGTTGGGGGGAGCTGATGGTAAGTGAGGGTTTAAAGAGAAGGAGGGTGTGGGGCAGAGATAAGATGGTGGTGTAGAAGGATGTGCAACTCATCTGCTCCTGCAAAAAGGCGGTAATTGCAACAGGCTGCTAAAAAACTATTAACAATAGGCGGTCGGATCTGACCACAAAAAGGCCAGAATTGCAACAGGCTGCTAAAAAACTATGGACAATAGGAGGTCGGATCTGACCACAAAAAAGATACGCCACATCCCAGAGCAAAGGAGAAGCCGTGACAAGACATTCTTATCAGGGCAGCGGCCCAGTAGAGGGATCGCGGGGCTAGAGACCCACACAGTGGCCCAGCGGGGGAACACAGAGCCAGAGAGCCACGTGGTGGCCGGGTGGGAGAACGCAGAGTGAGAGACCTGCAGGGGGGCTGGCGTGGGAACGTGGAGTGAGCGCCGCCGATGGTGATCCACACACAAAAGGAGAAGATAAGGTCACAGCTGAGAACCAGGAACAGATTTTTTTGTTTGTTTTTTTTTTGCTTTATCTTGAAATGTTTGATTTCTTTTCTTTTCTTTTTCTTCCTTTCTTTTTTTGTTGTTGCCTTTGTCCTGTTTCTTACTTATTTTATTCTTTTTTTTTTAAATTAACCGCAATTCTCTAGTGTTCTCTTATAAATTATAATATCTACTGCTAATCCCTTTATAACTATTCCTTTCCCTGATTTCTCTATTGCTTTCTCCCTGCTACACTAAACCTTCTTATATACAAATCTTTGCTATCTTTCCCTGCATAACCCTGCAACACGACCCCATTTCTACTCATTACGTATCCATTCTCCTCCTTTCTTTCCCCACTATATTTGCTAGTGAATAACTGCTTTAATTAACATTTCCCCAGTTGGGATACTGTTCTAGTTTTGTTAGCCAGGAAGTATTTCAGTTAGGTTAGATCTTACCAATTGGATATCAGCTTTGGTTGTGTTGTTTGCCAGAATAATCTCCTGTACGTTATCCCTTTTAGACCATCTGGATTTGGTTATGGATATGTATGTATATATGTCTTTCCATTATGTTGATAATAGTGGTACGATTTTATAATTGCAAGTTATCAGGGATATGCCTTTTATCTCTCATATGTTTATATTTGGACTAATACCACTGAATACCATAACAAATCAGAGGGGGACCCTCATACACACTGACCAAAGATCAAAACTAGGAATCCTGGAGAGAAAACATTGATGCAAAGACTCAAACATAAAACATCAAAAAAACACATAAAAATGAAGAGACAGAGAAATACCACACAGATGAAGGAACCAACTATAAACATACACACCCAAATGACTGAAGAAGACATAAGACAATCTATCAGAAAGAGAATTCAGAAGAGTGATAGTAATGATAATTCAGAACTCTGAAAATAGAATAGAGAGAATTGACACATTGGAGAAAGACATATAGAAACTTAAAAAACAACTAAAAGAGGTAAACAGCTCAACTGATGAATTTAAAAAACAACAAATATAGACAAACAACTCAATTGCTGAACTTAAAAATACTATGGAAGGACTCAGTAGTAGAGTATCCAAGGCAGAAGAATGGATAAGTGAGCTGGAAGACAGAATGGTGGAAATAACAGCTGAAAAACAGAAAAAAAGAACAGACAATGAAAAGAACTGAGGACAGTCTCAGAGACCTTTGGGATAATATCAAAGTAACCAACATCCAAATAATAGGGATCCCAGAAGAAGAAGAAGAAAAAAGAAAGAATATGAGAAAATTTTTGAAGAGATTATAGTTGAAAACTTCCCCAGCATGGGAAAGGAAACAGTCAATCAAGTTCAAGAAGCACAAAGAATCTCATACAGGATAAATCCCAGGAGAAACACACCAAGTAAAAAAACCACAAAAAGACAAGCAAACCCCACGACCCCATTTCTACTCATTACGTATCCATTCTCCTCCTTTCTTTCCCCACTATATTTGCTAGTGAATAACTGCTTTAATTAACATTTCCCCAGTTGGGATACTGTTCTAGTTTTGTTAGCCAGGAAGTATTTCAGTTAGGTTAGATCTTACCAATTGGATATCAGCTTTGGTTGTGTTGTTTGCCAGAATAATCTCCTGTACGTTATCCCTTTTAGACCATCTGGATTTGGTTATGGATATGTATGTATATATGTCTTTCCATTATGTTGATAATAGTGGTACGATTTTATAATTGCAAGTTATCAGGGATATGCCTTTTATCTCTCATATGTTTATATTTGGACTAATACCACTGAATACCATAACAAATCAGAGGGGGACCCTCATACACACTGACCAAAGATCAAAACTAGGAATCCTGGAGAGAAAACATTGATGCAAAGACTCAAACATAAAACATCAAAAAAACACATAAAAATGAAGAGACAGAGAAATACCACACAGATGAAGGAACCAACTATAAACATACACACCCAAATGACTGAAGAAGACATAAGACAATCTATCAGAAAGAGAATTCAGAAGAGTGATAGTAATGATAATTCAGAACTCTGAAAATAGAATAGAGAGAATTGACACATTGGAGAAAGACATATAGAAATTTAAAAAAACAACTAAAAGAGGTAAACAGCTCAACTGATGAATTTAAAAAACAACAAATATAGACAAACAACTCAATTGCTGAACTTAAAAATACTATGGAAGGACTCAGTAGTAGAGTATCCAAGGCAGAAGAATGGATAAGTGAGCTGGAAGACAGAATGGTGGAAATAACAGCTGAAAAACAGAAAAAAAGAACAGACAATGAAAAGAACTGAGGACAGTCTCAGAGACCTTTGGGATAATATCAAAGTAACCAACATCCAAATAATAGGGATCCCAGAAGAAGAAGAAGAAAAAAGAAAGAATATGAGAAAATTTTTGAAGAGATTATAGTTGAAAACTTCCCCAGCATGGGAAAGGAAACAGTCAATCAAGTTCAAGAAGCACAAAGAATCTCATACAGGATAAATCCCAGGAGAAACACACCAAGGCACATTCTAATCAAACTAACACAGACTAAATATAAAGACAGAATACTTAAAGCAACTTGGAACAAACAACAAGTAAACATACAAGAGAAGTCCTATACGTTTAACTGCTGACCTCTCAACAGAAACCCTGCAGGCCAGAAGAGTATGGCAAGGCACTTGTAAAGCACTGAAAGAGAAAAATCTACAACCGAGAATACTCTACCCAGCAAGGCTCTCATTCAAAATTGATGAAGAAATCAAAAGCTTTACAGATAAGCAAAACCTAAGAGAATTCTGTAGCACCAAACCAGCTTTTCAGCAAGTGTTAAAGCAACTTATATAGACAACAAATACAGGAAAAGAAAAAGATCTACATAACTACCCAATCATACCATTTAAGAAGATGACAATAGGATCATTTGTATCAATAATTACCTTAAATGTAAACGGACTGAATGCCCCAACCAAAAGGCACAGACTGGCTAAATGGATATATGATCCCTCAAGAAATCCACTTCAGAACTACAAACAATTATAGACTGAAAGTGAAAGGATGGAAAAATAAATTCCATGCAAATGGAAATCAAATGAAATCCAGAGTAGCAATCCTCATATAGACCTTAAAATAAAGAAGATTATAAGAGACAAGGCAGGATACCACATAATGATCAAGGGATCGATCCAAGAGGAAGACATAACAATCATAAATATCTATGCACCCAACACAGGAGCACCCCAATACATAAAACAAACACTTTCAGACATAAAGGAAGAAATTGGACTCAGTAGTAGATACCAAGGCAGAAGAATGGATAAGTGAGCTGGAAGACAGAATGGTGGAAATAACAGCTGAAAAACAGAAAAAAAGAACAGACAATGAAAAGAACTGAGGACAGTCTCAGAGACCTTTGGGATAATATCAAAGTAACCAACATCCAAATAATAGGGATCCCAGAAGAAGAAGAAGAAAAAAGAAAGAATATGAGAAAATTTTTGAAGAGATTATAGTTGAAAACTTCCCCAGCATGGGAAAGGAAACAGTCAATCAAGTTCAAGAAGCACAAAGAATCTCATACAGGATAAATCCCAGGAGAAACACACCAAGGCACATTCTAATCAAACTAACACAGACTAAATATAAAGACAGAATACTTAAAGCAACTTGGAACAAACAACAAGTAAACATACAAGAGAAGTCCTATACGTTTAACTGCTGACCTCTCAACAGAAACCCTGCAGGCCAGAAGAGTATGGCAAGGCACTTGTAAAGCACTGAAAGAGAAAAATCTACAACCGAGAATACTCTACCCAGCAAGGCTCTCATTCAAAATTGATGAAGAAATCAAAAGCTTTACAGATAAGCAAAACCTAAGAGAATTCTGTAGCACCAAACCAGCTTTTCAGCAAGTGTTAAAGCAACTTATATAGACAACAAATACAGGAAAAGAAAAAGATCTACATAACTACCCAATCATACCATTTAAGAAGATGACAATAGGATCATTTGTATCAATAATTACCTTAAATGTAAACGGACTGAATGCCCCAACCAAAAGGCACAGACTGGCTAAATGGATATATGATCCCTCAAGAAATCCACTTCAGAACTACAAACAATTATAGACTGAAAGTGAAAGGATGGAAAAATAAATTCCATGCAAATGGAAATCAAATGAAATCCAGAGTAGCAATCCTCATATAGACCTTAAAATAAAGAAGATTATAAGAGACAAGGCAGGATACCACATAATGATCAAGGGATCGATCCAAGAGGAAGACATAACAATCATAAATATCTATGCACCCAACACAGGAGCACCCCAATACATAAAACAAACACTTTCAGACATAAAGGAAGAAATTGACAATAACACAATAATAGTAGGAGACTTTAACACTCCTATCCCACCAACGGACAGATCATCAAAACAGAAAATTAAAGAGGAAACACAAGCCTTACATGCCACACTAGAAGAGATGGACCTCATTGACATCTTTAGGACCTACCATCCAAAAATAGAATACACTTCCTTCTCAAGTGCTCATGGAACATTCTCCAGGATAGATC
This sequence comes from Tragulus kanchil, assembly GCA_022376925.1. Lineage (NCBI taxonomy): Eukaryota > Metazoa > Chordata > Mammalia > Artiodactyla > Tragulidae > Tragulus > Tragulus kanchil. The sequence continues at coordinate 267,339,429 of JAIOJX010000026.1, read as the reverse complement.
ACATCTTGGGCCATAAATCAAACCTCAATAAATTCAAGAAAACTGAAATTATCTCAACCATCTTCTCTGACCACAATTCAATGAGACTAGATATCAACTACAGGGAGAAAACCACCAAAACACAAACATATGGAGATTAAACAACACATACCTAGAAAACAAACTGATTACTGAACAAATCAAAGGAGAAATAAATAAAATTCACAGAAGAAAACAACAATGAACATAGAACAGTGCAAAACCTATGGACTACCACAAAAGCAGTTCTAAGAGGGAAATTTATAGCAATAGAATCCTACCTCAGGAAAGAAGAAAAATATCAAACAGACAACCTAACCCTACACTTAAAACAATTGGAGAAAGAAGAACCAAAAAAACCCCAAAGTTAGCAGAAAAAGAGAAATCATAAAGATCAGAGCAGAAATAAATGAAAAAGAAACGAAAGAAACAATAGCAAACATAAATAAAACAAAAGTTGGTTCTTTGAAAAGATAAACAAAATTGAGCAGCCACTGGCCAGACTCATCAAGAAAAAGAGAGAAGAACCAGATCCAAACATAAAAAACAAAACAAAAAGATTTGGTAGAAACAGTATCTTAAATGGACTATAAAAATGGCTAAATGGATATATGATCCCTCAAGAAATCCACTTCAGAACTACAAACAATTATAGACTGAAAGTGAAAGGATGGAAAAATAAATTCCATGCAAATGGAAATCAAATGAAATCCAGAGTAGCAATCCTCATATAGACCTTAAAATAAAGAAGATTATAAGAGACAAGGCAGGATACCACATAATGATCAAGGGATCGATCCAAGAGGAAGACATAACAATCATAAATATCTATGCACCCAACACAGGAGCACCCCAATACATAAAACAAACACTTTCAGACATAAAGGAAGAAATTGACAATAACACAATAATAGTAGGAGACTTTAACACTCCTATCCCACCAACGGACAGATCATCAAAACAGAAAATTAAAGAGGAAACACAAGCCTTACATGCCACACTAGAAGAGATGGACCTCATTGACATCTTTAGGACCTACCATCCAAAAATAGAATACACTTCCTTCTCAAGTGCTCATGGAACATTCTCCAGGATAGATCACATCTTGGGCCATAAATCAAACCTCAATAAATTCAAGAAAACTGAAATTATCTCAACCATCTTCTCTGACCACAATTCAATGAGACTAGATATCAACTACAGGGAGAAAACCACCAAAACACAAACATATGGAGATTAAACAACACATACCTAGAAAACAAACTGATTACTGAACAAATCAAAGGAGAAATAAATAAAATTCACAGAAGAAAACAACAATGAACATAGAACAGTGCAAAACCTATGGACTACCACAAAAGCAGTTCTAAGAGGGAAATTTATAGCAATAGAATCCTACCTCAGGAAAGAAGAAAAATATCAAACAGACAACCTAACCCTACACTTAAAACAATTGGAGAAAGAAGAACCAAAAAAACCCCAAAGTTAGCAGAAAAAGAGAAATCATAAAGATCAGAGCAGAAATAAATGAAAAAGAAACGAAAGAAACAATAGCAAACATAAATAAAACAAAAAGTTGGTTCTTTGAAAAGATAAACAAAATTGACAAGCCACTGGCCAGACTCATCAAGAAAAAAAGAGAGAAGAACCAGATCAACAAAATCAAAAATGAAAAAGGAGAGATTACAACAGATAATGCAGAAATCCAAAGGATTATAAGAGACTATTATGAACAACTCTATGGCAACAAACTGGACAACCTGGAAGAAATGGACAGTATCTTAGAGGAGATTAATCTCCCAAGACTGAACCAGGAAGAAACAGAAACTATGAACAATCCAATCACAAGCTCAGAAATCGATGCTGTGATCAAAAATCCACCCAAAAGTAAAAGCCAAGGGCCAGATGGCTTTACAGGTGAATTCTACCAAACATTTAAATAAAGAGCTAATGCCTATCCTGCTAAAACTCTTTCAAAAAATTGCACAGGAAGGAACACTTCCAAACACATTCTATGAGGCCGCCATCACCCTGATACCAAAACCAGGCAAAGACAATACAAAAAAAGAAAATTATAGACCAATTTCAATAGATTCAATAGATGAATTTAGATGCTGAAATTCTCAACAAAATCCTAGCAAACAGAATTCAACATCACATTAGAAAACTCATACATCATGATCAAGTCGGGTTCATTCCAGGCACACAAGGATTCTTCAATATCTGAAAATCGATCAATGTCATACACCATATCAACAAATGAAGGGCAAAAATCACATGATAATTACAACAGATGCAGAAAAAGCCTTCAACAAAGTACAACATCCATTTATGACAAAAACTCTTCAAAAAATGGGCATAGAAGGAACCTATCTCAGCATAGTGAAAACCATATATGACAAGTTCACAGCAAACATTATTCTCAATGGTGAAAAACTGAAAGCATTCCCTCTAAGATCAGGAATAAAACAAGCGTGCCCACCTTCACCAATATTATTCAACATAGTCCTGGAAGTTTTAGCGACAACAATAAGAGAACAAAAAGAAATAAAAGGAATCCAGAATGGAAAAGAAGAAGTAAAACTCTATTTGCAGATGACTTGATACTATACATAGAAAACCCCAAAGACACTGTTAGAAAACGACTAGAGCTAATTAACAAATTCACCAAAGTTGCAGGATACAAAATCAATACACAGAAATCACTGGCATTCCTATACACAAATAATGAAAAATCAGAAAATGAAATCAAAGATGCAAGCCCATTCACCATTGCAACCAAAAGAATAAAATATCTAGTAATAAACCTAACCAAATAAACAAAAGAACTGTACACAGAAAATTACAAGACACTAATGAAAGAAATCAAAGACGACTTAAACAGATGGAGAAATATTCCATGTTCCTGGGTAGGAAGAATCAATATTGTGAAAATGACCATACTACCAAATATCATCTACAGATTCAGTGCAATCCCTATCAAACTACCAATGACATTCTTCACAGAACTAGACCAAAGAATAACACAGTTCATATGGAAACATGAAAGACCACGAATAGCCAAAGCAATCCTGAGAAAGAAGAATGGAGCTGGCGGGATCGGCCTCCCCAACTTCAGAGTATACTAAAAAGCAACAGTCATCAAGACAGTATGGTTCTGGCACAAAAACAGAAATACAGACCAATGGAATAAGATAGCGAACCCAGAGATAGGCGCACGCACCTATGGGTACCTTATTTTTGACAAAGGAGGTGAAACTATAAAATGGGACAAAGACAGCCTCTTCAACAAATGGTGCTGGGAAAATTGGACAGCTACATGCCAAAAAATGAAGTTGGAACATTCCCTGACATCATACACAAAGATAAACTCAAAATGGATTAAAGACCTAAATGTAAGACCAGAAACCATCAAACTCTTAGAGGAGAATATAGGCAAAACCCTCAAGGACATAAATCAAAGCAAGATCTTCTCTGACACACCTACTAGAACAGTGGAACTAAAAACAAAAGAACTGCCCCCAATATTATTCAAAATAGGTCTGGAAGTTCTAGCAAAAGCAATAAGTGAATAAAAGAAATAAAAGGAATCCAGAATGGAAAAGAAGAAGTAAAACTCTATTTGCAGATGACTTGATACTATACATAGAAAACCCCAAAGACACTGTTAGAAAACGACTAGAGCTAATTAACAAATTCACCAAAGTTGCAGGATACAAAATCAATACACAGAAATCACTGGCATTCCTATACACAAATAATGAAAAATCAGAAAATGAAATCAAAGATGCAAGCCCATTCACCATTGCAACCAAAAGAATAAAATATCTAGTAATAAACCTAACCAAATAAACAAAAGAACTGTACACAGAAAATTACAAGACACTAATGAAAGAAATCAAAGACGACTTAAACAGATGGAGAAATATTCCATGTTCCTGGGTAGGAAGAATCAATATTGTGAAAATGACCATACTACCAAATATCATCTACAGATTCAGTGCAATCCCTATCAAACTACCAATGACATTCTTCACAGAACTAGACCAAAGAATAACACAGTTCATATGGAAACATGAAAGACCACGAATAGCCAAAGCAATCCTGAGAAAGAAGAATGGAGCTGGCGGGATCGGCCTCCCCAACTTCAGAGTATACTAAAAAGCAACAGTCATCAAGACAGTATGGTTCTGGCACAAAAACAGAAATACAGACCAATGGAATAAGATAGCGAACCCAGAGATAGGCGCACGCACCTATGGGTACCTTATTTTTGACAAAGGAGGTGAAACTATAAAATGGGACAAAGACAGCCTCTTCAACAAATGGTGCTGGGAAAATTGGACAGCTACATGCCAAAAAATGAAGTTGGAACATTCCCTGACATCATACACAAAGATAAACTCAAAATGGATTAAAGACCTAAATGTAAGACCAGAAACCATCAAACTCTTAGAGGAGAATATAGGCAAAACCCTCAAGGACATAAATCAAAGCAAGATCTTCTCTGACACACCTACTAGAACAGTGGAACTAAAAACAAAAATTAACACGTGGAACCTAATAAAACTTAAAAGCTTTTGTACAGCAAAAGAAACTACAAAAAGGGTGAACAGACAATCCACAGAATGGGAGAAAATAATAGCAAATGAAACAACAAAGAATAAATCTCCAAAATCTACAAGCAACTCAGACAACTCAACACCATAGAAATGAACAACCCAATCAGAAAATGGGAAAAAGATCCAAAGAGACATCCTTCCAAGGAAGACATACAGATGACCACAAAACACATGAAATGATGCTCAACCACACTTATTACTAGAGAAATGCACATCAAAACTCACACCAGTCAGAATGGCTATCATCAAAAAATCTGCAGACAGGGGCTTCTCTGATGGTCCAGTGGTTAAGAGTTTGCCTTGCAATGCAGGGGACTCTGGTTTGATCCCTAGTCTGGGAAGATCCCCACATGCCATGGGGGAACTAAGCCTATGTACTAAGTCCATGACCTCCCCCCCCCCCAAAAAAAATCTACAGACAATAAAATCTGGAGAGTGTGTGGAGAAAAGGGAACACTCTTGCATTGCTGGTGGGAATCTAAACTGATACAGCCTCTGTGGAAGACAGTATGAAGATTCCTCAAACAACTAAAAACAGAAGCACCATACGACCCAGCAATCCCACTCTTAGGCTTATACCCTGATGAAATCAAAACTCAAAGAGGCACCTGTACCCCAATGTTCATTGCAGCTCTCTATACAATAGCTAGAACATGGAGGCAACCTAGATGTCCATCGACGAATGAATGGATAAAAATCTGGACAATCAAAACTCAAAGAGGTCACCTTGTAATCTAGAACCTATCGAATAAGATAGCACCAGTACTGGCAACAAAGGAGGTGAAACTATAAAATGGGACAAAGACAGCCTCTTCAACAAATGGTGCTGGGAAAATTGGACAGCTACATGCCAAAAAATGAAGTTGGAACATTCCCTGACATCATACACAAAGATAAACTCAAAATGGATTAAAGACCTAAATGTAAGACCAGAAACCATCAAACTCTTAGAGGAGAATATAGGCAAAACCCTCAAGGACATAAATCAAAGCAAGATCTTCTCTGACACACCTACTAGAACAGTGGAACTAAAAACAAAAATTAACACGTGGAACCTAATAAAACTTAAAAGCTTTTGTACAGCAAAAGAAACTACAAAAAGGGTGAACAGACAATCCACAGAATGGGAGAAAATAATAGCAAATGAAACAACAAAGAATAAATCTCCAAAATCTACAAGCAACTCAGACAACTCAACACCATAGAAATGAACAACCCAATCAGAAAATGGGAAAAAGATCCAAAGAGACATCCTTCCAAGGAAGACATACAGATGACCACAAAACACATGAAATGATGCTCAACCACACTTATTACTAGAGAAATGCACATCAAAACTCACACCAGTCAGAATGGCTATCATCAAAAAATCTGCAGACAGGGGCTTCTCTGATGGTCCAGTGGTTAAGAGTTTGCCTTGCAATGCAGGGGACTCTGGTTTGATCCCTAGTCTGGGAAGATCCCCACATGCCATGGGGGAACTAAGCCTATGTACTAAGTCCATGACCTCCCCCCCCCCCAAAAAAAATCTACAGACAATAAAATCTGGAGAGTGTGTGGAGAAAAGGGAACACTCTTGCATTGCTGGTGGGAATCTAAACTGATACAGCCTCTGTGGAAGACAGTATGAAGATTCCTCAAACAACTAAAAACAGAAGCACCATACGACCCAGCAATCCCACTCTTAGGCTTATACCCTGATGAAATCAAAACTCAAAGAGGCACCTGTACCCCAATGTTCATTGCAGCTCTCTATACAATAGCTAGAACATGGAGGCAACCTAGATGTCCATCGACGAATGAATGGATAAAAAAACTCTGGTACACATATACAATGGAGTACTTCTCAGCTGTAAAAAGAAATGCAGAAGAATCAGTCCTAATGAGGTGGATGAATCTAGAACCTATCATAAAAAGTGAAGTAAGTCAAAAAGAGAAAGACAAGTACAGTATACTAACACATATAATATGGAATCTAATAAGATGGTAATGATAACACATGCAGTGAAGTGATGGGAAAACAGACATAGAGAACAGATGTATGGACATTGTGGGGAATGAACAGGAGGTGGGAGGTGCAGAGGGAGTAACATGGAAACCTATAGTATCATAGGTGAAAAAGATAGCTATTGTCATTGCGCTGTGGGAATAGGAGACCCTGCAGGGGTGCTGTGAGATGGCCTGGAGGGGTAGGGGGACTGGGGCCGGGTAGAGGCTGGGGGGCCAAGGATATACATATGACTAATCTGGGATTATACATATCTGTAAACAATAAAAATCTGTAAAAGTAAAAAGTAAAATAAAAATAATTATTTTAAAAAAGAGGGATAAACAAAGATAAAGAAGAAAGAACAAAAAAATAGAAAAAAAAGAGGAGATCAGGCATGTCTGTTCAGCTTGAACTGGCTAGCAAGGTGCGGATGGGGGAGAAAAACTAGGAAAAGGAGCTCAGGAAATGGCCACTATTTGTATTTAACAAACACAAATGTGTGAATTATGTTCCATTCACTGTTTTAAGCCCTTTACAAAAATGAACTCTTTTACTCCTCATAGAAACTCTAAAAGGTACAGACCACCATTGTTCCCATTTTATAGCTAAGGAAACTGAGGCACAGGGAGGTTAAATAATTTTCCTAAGAAAGTCACACACAGGTGGAGGATGGCAGAGTCAGGGTTCAAACGTACACTGTTTGCCCTGAAGTCTGTATTCCTAAATATTACAGGGTGCTTCCCATTTATTTAAACGTTTAAAAATCATTAACCCCCACTGCTTTAGTAATAGAAATAAAAATTCAGACTTTATGTCATTCATATGCCTGGGACTTTTAGGGTCCCACAGCCCAGCTGCAGGAGGCAGCTCTGACCTGGCATTTGATGACCCATCCAGTGGACAGACCCAGGCATTGCTTCCAGAAGGGACACTGTCTGGGTAGATCTCCTGACTGGTGATCTAGGCAGGGTTCTCATCACGGACCTGGCAGCGAGGGCACTTACAGATGACACGCAGAAGCCCAGGCTCCCCTCCTCATCACTGCTGGCCAGTGGAACAAGCAGCCTGTGCGGTTTCTGGCTGGAGTGACAGCTGGTCAGCAGCCATCTCACCAAAATTTAAACACGCCAACTTGTGGGAGGTCCAACAAAGCAAATGCCACCAAAAGCAGCCCAAAGTTGAATTCTTTTCTTAAAGGATAGATTCTCATTGACACTTTTTTCCCCCTACAGCTGCATTAGAAACCTTGGCCTCTACCTCTACCATACAAAACAAATCTAGTAGTTTTAGGCCTATGAGAGCATTTTCCAGTCTGATTCTCTACTACTTAATTCCAGTCATTATTCCAATCAGACTTCGACAGAGTTCAAAGAAAGTCTTGCCTGGTGACTGCTTTCTCTAATTGGAGGCTAAGGAGGAGGCCTTCCCTCTTAGTGGAAATCAGCTTCCTGCCTGTCCTGGAGCATCACAGAAGAATTCCTCTTCCCTTCAGGCATCTAGTGACAGAGAGAAGACTCTCTGCTGACTCCTAGCCACCCTTAGGTTGGATTCACTTCTTATAATTTATGCCCTGCCTGCTTCCAAAAATGATCAGAGGCGGGGGAAGCTTCACAGATCATTTGTTCTTTGTGACTGTGTTAGTTGGCTTATTACTCCTCTCAACTGAACTTTTCTTCACTGTTTTAAGCCCTTTACAAAAATGAACTCTTTTACTCCTCATAGAAACTCTAAAAGGTACAGACCACCATTGTTCCCATTTTATAGCTAAGGAAACTGAGGCACAGGGAGGTTAAATAATTTTCCTAAGAAAGTCACACACAGGTGGAGGATGGCAGAGTCAGGGTTCAAACGTACACTGTTTGCCCTGAAGTCTGTATTCCTAAATATTACAGGGTGCTTCCCATTTATTTAAACGTTTAAAAATCATTAACCCCCACTGCTTTAGTAATAGAAATAAAAATTCAGACTTTATGTCATTCATATGCCTGGGACTTTTAGGGTCCCACAGCCCAGCTGCAGGAGGCAGCTCTGACCTGGCATTTGATGACCCATCCAGTGGACAGACCCAGGCATTGCTTCCAGAAGGGACACTGTCTGGGTAGATCTCCTGACTGGTGATCTAGGCAGGGTTCTCATCACGGACCTGGCAGCGAGGGCACTTACAGATGACACGCAGAAGCCCAGGCTCCCCTCCTCATCACTGCTGGCCAGTGGAACAAGCAGCCTGTGCGGTTTCTGGCTGGAGTGACAGCTGGTCAGCAGCCATCTCACCAAAATTTAAACACGCCAACTTGTGGGAGGTCCAACAAAGCAAATGCCACCAAAAGCAGCCCAAAGTTGAATTCTTTTCTTAAAGGATAGATTCTCATTGACACTTTTTTCCCCCTACAGCTGCATTAGAAACCTTGGCCTCTACCTCTACCATACAAAACAAATCTAGTAGTTTTAGGCCTATGAGAGCATTTTCCAGTCTGATTCTCTACTACTTAATTCCAGTCATTATTCCAATCAGACTTCGACAGAGTTCAAAGAAAGTCTTGCCTGGTGACTGCTTTCTCTAATTGGAGGCTAAGGAGGAGGCCTTCCCTCTTAGTGGAAATCAGCTTCCTGCCTGTCCTGGAGCATCACAGAAGAATTCCTCTTCCCTTCAGGCATCTAGTGACAGAGAGAAGACTCTCTGCTGACTCCTAGCCACCCTTAGGTTGGATTCACTTCTTATAATTTATGCCCTGCCTGCTTCCAAAAATGATCAGAGGCGGGGGAAGCTTCACAGATCATTTGTTCTTTGTGACTGTGTTAGTTGGCCCTGGCTTATTACTCCTCTCAAGCCTGTGGTAGGCATGTTGGTCGGGTTCCATCTGAGACTATTACTCCTTGTTAAAAAGTCTGTGGTTTTATATCAATTTTAGGTTCTCAGCAAAACTGATGGCAAGGCACACACATTTCCCATATACCCTTTGCCCTCACATATACTCAGCCTTCTCATTATCAATGACAGATCATAATTACCCCCAATTCAGAGCTGCTCTTGGTGTTGTACATTACCTAAGTTTTGACAGTGATATAATGACATGTGTATATCATTATGGAACCATACAGGGTATTTTCGACTACCCTCACAACCCTCCGTGTTCCACCTCTTCACCCCTTCTCACAGCTCCTCAACCCTTGACAACTATTGATCTTTTTTAACTGTCTCCATAGATTTGACTTTTCCAGAAACGTCCTGTCATTTGGATCATACAGTATATATTCTTTTCAGATTGGCTTCTTTCATTTAGCAATATGCATTTGAGATTCATGTCTTCTGTGGCTTGATACCTCACTTCTTCTTAGCACTGAAAAATATTCCATTGTGTGGATGTGCCATGGTTTATCCATTTACCTATAGAAGGGCATCTTGGCTGCTTCCAAGTTTTGGCAATTATAAATACAGTTGCCTTAAACATCCCCGTGCAGGTTTTTGTATGGACATAAATTTTCAGCTCTTTTGGGTAAATACCATGGAGAATGACTATTGGATCATTTAGTAAGAGTACTTTTAATTTTATAAGAAACTACCACATTCTCTTTCAAAGTGACTACACCATTTTGCATTCTAACCAGCAATGAGTGAGAGTTCCTACTGGTCTACATCCTCACCAGCATTTGGTGCTGTTAGTGTTCCAGATCTTGGCTATTCTAATAGATGAATAGTGGTATCTCATTGATGTCTTAATTTGTATTTCCCTGATAACGTATGACATGGAACATGCAACTGTCTTCTCCTCTTCGGAAGGAAAAAAATTCAGTATTTTTATGTAGTTTATGTGACCAACCAAAAAACATCCAGCAGAGTGTTCTGAATGACAGGGTGTTCAGATTACATTCGGGAAGAAGAACAATAGATCAGGAGTTAGGCAATCTGAACTGCAGGGAGGTTTCTTAGCCACAATGGGTAAAATGAGGTAAAATCTCTAACCTACTTCTCAGGGTTACTATTATATTACAGGAGTAAGGAAAGTGAAAGTCCTTTGACTGAATATAAATTGCGAATTACTGTGAAAAAAGTATAAGATGTCATAAAAATAACTATTTCTATTAGTTGGTCAAGAAGGAAGAAACTCCTACATCCAGGATTATTCTGGCTTCTTATAAAACAAAGTTATTTACTTCCCTCTAAATTTTTCTTAAAAAGACAAAGTTCTGAATGTTTACAGTAGCTTTATTCATAATCACAGGAACTGGAAACAACTGTGGCAGATTCACCAGCCAGAATTCTCAGCAATGAAAAAAGAACAAACTATTGATAAATGTAGCAGCATGGACAAATCTCAAAAGCATTATGCTAAGTGAAAGAAGCCAGACTCAAGTATCTATGTACTACATAATTTCACTTGTATACTATTTTAGAAAACGTAAAATTACGAGGATAGGAAAACCATTAGTGGTCACCAGAAGGTGGGGGTAGGGAGGGATGGATGACAGTAGGGCATGAAAGAATGCTTTGAAAATGTCTTTTTCTTGATCATGGAGAAGGTTACTTGACTATATGTGACCATCCAATTTATCAAACTGAGTTTTACTGTATATAATTTATACCTCAATAAATTTGACTTTTAAAAATCTTCCAAAACCAAAATAAATAAATAAAGGGTAAGGTCTCCTCCTCAAACTGGATTGTTTCTGGACAGCAGGAAGCAATTGCTTCTAACCAGCCAGGAGGATAGTCTTCAGGGGAAAACCTTGCTGTCAATGAGGGACTCTTCACAACCGTTTGCATCACTGACCATAGATGATTTTGACACTAAGCACTTGGCTCAATGTCTGCAAAATTAGCAGGCTCTGGCTGCTTGCATATCTCACCCGTCACAACTTTATTGACGAGAATGGCTACCAGCTGTCACCCCTGCCTCCGCCTCTGTGCTTGGTGATTCAAACTTCATGGTCACAGCAAATCAAGCCGTGGGCCTGCTATGGCTCTTCGTGTTGGGGTTTGAACTTCTGGCCAAATGGCTGTCGCTCAGCTGTTATGCTGCCTGTCACCAGTCACTGTGGGTTAAATGTGATAGGCTCACCCACATCTTCCAACTCTTCAGACATCTGAAAGGTGACTTGCTTTCCACAGCAGCAGGCAGCAAATCTCAGTGATATTTAGCTCCCAAATTTTGAAATTTCTGGCTTCTGGAAGGAAGTGAGGGGGAGACTTGCTATTTTACAGAACAAGCGGCAGAAGGCTCTCAAACCCATGAGTGGGAAAAATGATGTCAGGAGCACACCATCTAAATCATAACAATTTTGAGGTCACTGAAAAATGTATCCACACAAGGGGCTTCCCTGGTGGTCCAGTGGGTGGGGACACCACCTTGCAGTGCAAGGGGCACTGGTTCGATCCCTGGCCTGAGAGGATCCTGCGTGCCGGGTAACAGCTGGACCGATGTGTCCAATTACCCAGTCGGAGCTCTGGAGCGCATGCACCCAGAGCCGGTGCTCGGCGACAATAGAGGCCGCTGCAATAGGAGGCCCACATGGGCCAAAGAACAAAGACGGATGAAAAATACATAAATGAGAGACCAATAGAAGTGACCCGCCCGCCCCACCCTCCAAAAGAAAAAAAACGTATCCACACAAATGCACCAAGCCCTCGGCATGATGGAACATAGCTCTTTACAAACACAAAATCACATGAAATCTTTACATGCTCTTGCTGTGTTTTAACTTTTCCCTGTCAGATAGACAAAAGTTAAGATTTAGAAAATTCTCATTTTTAAAGGTTTTATTATAACTGTATTTGAGATCTGACAGGCACAATCTTTTCTTCCAAAAGTGAGAGAAACAGTTTCATCTTTTTGAAGTTATAACATTGTTATTCTAATCATAGAAGAGTATTTCACAGACTGATTTTTCCCTTCAAGTTAAGTTCATACTTAGGAAGAGGGGACAGAAGGAAACTGACACTTACTGAACATCTGCCATGTGTTGGGGCCCACTCAGGATGCTTTGTGTAAATTATCTATGATCTTCACAAAAGTCCTGAGAATTTGACCTTAATGAATCCCATTTTGTAGCTAAGGAAACTAAAGTTCAGAAGCTAAGTAATTTTGGTACAGCCAGGATTTAAAGTCAGTAATTTTGACCCTAAAGTTCACATGCTTAGGATGGTATATAAGATTCTCCCCAAAGCTTTAAAAGGTACTCTAAGTCCACATAACATATCCAAGATGAAAACCAAACTGAGAGCATGGTCTTCTAGAAGGAGTACTGGGTGAACACTTAGAATAAGTCTCTGACAGCAGTCATCAGGCTCATGCAACACATAAGGGAAGACAACTTATATAGATTCTCTGTGCTTCTGTTTCATCTGGTTAGGGGGAAAACAAAGTCTGCCTCTCTACACACAGGAGTCTTTTGAGAAAAAACGTTTGATAATTCTTGCCATAGCACAGTTCCTTTACTATTACTATTACCCCAAATGTTTCTTTACTATTACTTGGATAGAGTGTAAAAACTAGTAAGAGTTATAAAATCTGACACATTTTATGATTCTATGTGAAAAGATTACAGACATAAAGGCAATTCAAGAGTGTTGTTGACATCATTATTAATCAATTATTGACCATAATGTTGCTTCACTCAAGGTCAAGGTGGTAAAGGTATCATTTTGGACACTGGCTTTTCTGCAGTCAGATTCTGGGAGCTCTATGTGAGGTTCAAAACTCAGGAAGTGATTCCAAACTGAAGAGGTTCTATCCATGGGCCTACTCTGAAATTTAATCTTGAGTCTTGGGAAACCAACTGCTGCACTGAAGTTTTACCATAAATATGTCCTTGCCACATCAGTATGATATCAGGAAAAAGCAAACTTCAGTCCACCATGCACTTTGAAGTTTCTTTTCTGTAAATTAGGTTAACAGTACCTTGCCTTATGGGTGCTTAATTCTAACATGGGTAATAATTTGATTCCATAACAAAGGATATTCCTTGGCATCAGAAGTTATTTCATGATGAAATTTTATTGCTTGTGCCCAGTGAGGTCGAAGCTATGGCCAGGCTTCTCTCTGCTCTAAACTACGTCCCTAAAGCCATGTTTCTGGGGCTGTCTGTATGTTCTGACTCAGCTCACAGACAAGGCACATTTTCCCAAAGTAAATCACAATGCTTGACCACCCTCCCCCCGCCCAAGCATTCTCTCAGATGTTATGCCTGTGGTTGTCAGAAACCAATCACAGACCCTTAGCTACAGAAAGTCAGAGAAGGCCAGACAGTGCAAGTGGACTTCACAGGAGCTCATGTAGCCTGAAGGCTTTGCTTAAGCAGAGCTTTGGAAAACAGTGGAGCACATGTGAACTCACGGGTCATATCAAGCTTAGGTGCTCCAGTTAATTCCTCCCCCTAGACGTTGCTTTACTCTCGTGCAGAAATGGCCTAAGATACCAGAAAAGAAGAGGCAGCTGGCTCCTGTCAAGAAGAGTTTGGAATTTTTCTTCTCTCACATTTTGAGAAATTACACTTTTGTGTGCGCTGAATGACCAGGAATATTTCCAAGAGACAGAAACAGCGAGTGAAGAAACACTGCAACAGGGATAGGACAAACAAAGGTGTGACAAAATGCATGTTTGTTTTCCTTCTGTCTGTCCAAAGTGGATTTTGTTTTCCTTACTGGTACATTCACTGATTTTACTTTTCCATAATGTTGCTTCACTCAAGGTCAAGGTGGTAAAGGTATCATTTTGGACACTGGCTTTTCTGCAGTCAGATTCTGGGAGCTCTATGTGAGGTTCAAAACTCAGGAAGTGATTCCAAACTGAAGAGGTTCTATCCATGGGCCTACTCTGAAATTTAATCTTGAGTCTTGGGAAACCAACTGCTGCACTGAAGTTTTACCATAAATATGTCCTTGCCACATCAGTATGATATCAGGAAAAAGCAAACTTCAGTCCACCATGCACTTTGAAGTTTCTTTTCTGTAAATTAGGTTAACAGTACCTTGCCTTATGGGTGCTTAATTCTAACATGGGTAATAATTTGATTCCATAACAAAGGATATTCCTTGGCATCAGAAGTTATTTCATGATGAAATTTTATTGCTTGTGCCCAGTGAGGTCGAAGCTATGGCCAGGCTTCTCTCTGCTCTAAACTACGTCCCTAAAGCCATGTTTCTGGGGCTGTCTGTATGTTCTGACTCAGCTCACAGACAAGGCACATTTTCCCAAAGTAAATCACAATGCTTGACCACCCTCCCCCCGCCCAAGCATTCTCTCAGATGTTATGCCTGTGGTTGTCAGAAACCAATCACAGACCCTTAGCTACAGAAAGTCAGAGAAGGCCAGACAGTGCAAGTGGACTTCACAGGAGCTCATGTAGCCTGAAGGCTTTGCTTAAGCAGAGCTTTGGAAAACAGTGGAGCACATGTGAACTCACGGGTCATATCAAGCTTAGGTGCTCCAGTTAATTCCTCCCCCTAGACGTTGCTTTACTCTCGTGCAGAAATGGCCTAAGATACCAGAAAAGAAGAGGCAGCTGGCTCCTGTCAAGAAGAGTTTGGAATTTTTCTTCTCTCACATTTTGAGAAATTACACTTTTGTGTGCGCTGAATGACCAGGAATATTTCCAAGAGACAGAAACAGCGAGTGAAGAAACACTGCAACAGGGATAGGACAAACAAAGGTGTGACAAAATGCATGTTTGTTTTCCTTCTGTCTGTCCAAAGTGGATAGTTTTCCTTACTGGTACATTCACTTGACTTTCCTCTACTGTGTGACTTACGACCAACAATGTGTTTATGCACAGATCTATCAGACTGAAAAATATCTACCTAACCATTTTCACCTTCAAGAAGCTTGGGCCATTTCAATGTAGTGCTATTGTTGTTCAGTTACTAAGTTACGTCTGACTCTTTCGTGATCCATGGGCTGATGGACCACCAAGCTCCTCTGTCTATGAGATTTCCCAAACAAGAATACCTGAGTGGGCTGCCATTTCCTTTTCCAGTGGATCTTCCCAACCCAGGGATTGCACATGCATTTCCTGCATTGACAGATGGATTCCTTACCTCTGAGCCACCAGGGAAGCCCATTTTCAATGTATACCCTCAGCTGTATTTTCTAATGATTTTGACTCTTTGGTGTTTAACAGAATTCCCCTCCATGGAGTGCTGACTTCATGTAGGGTGTACCTAATTATACAAGTAGCATCCATTTGAGGGAGAGCTCGTTTTTTAACCCTCTGTATTGAAGACAGAAAATCTGAAACCCCAAACTAATTCTATTGTTCATCTTGGGAGCAGCTACAGCATAAAACATGCACTTAAATAGTAGTTGAATAAGCAGATAAAAGAAAGAAATTTCCTAATTTAACATATAGTTGTCTTGTGCATCTAGGGATATTTTCAGACACCTAGTTCTAGGAGATTATTGCAACCACCCAGTCATTGCCAAACAATAACACTAAAGGAGCCAAACTTTCAAAGGTACAAAAGACTAGGAGAAGGCCTTACCCTAAAAGAGGTTTAAAAATTCAGGCAGTTTTAAGTATTAAAACTTGAATCTGTCATGATGTAGGGTCGGGCTTCTAAAAGACATTCATCTGAAGGAAGGGGAGAGCCTGTCTGGATTCGATGCTTGCTTTTCTCTCTGGAAGCTGCATTTAAAGCAATTCCCATTGGCTGGTATCACATGATATGCCCAGGGGTTACAACTGCAGCCAGCTTAATTAAGGCTCATGGAAGAGGTGAAGAAACACTGCAACAGGGATAGGACAAACAAAGGTGTGACAAAATGCATGTTTGTTTTCCTTCTGTCTGTCCAAAGTGGATAGTTTTCCTTACTGGTACATTCACTTGACTTTCCTCTACTGTGTGACTTACGACCAACAATGTGTTTATGCACAGATCTATCAGACTGAAAAATATCTACCTAACCATTTTCACCTTCAAGAAGCTTGGGCCATTTCAATGTAGTGCTATTGTTGTTCAGTTACTAAGTTACGTCTGACTCTTTCGTGATCCATGGGCTGATGGACCACCAAGCTCCTCTGTCTATGAGATTTCCCAAACAAGAATACCTGAGTGGGCTGCCATTTCCTTTTCCAGTGGATCTTCCCAACCCAGGGATTGCACATGCATTTCCTGCATTGACAGATGGATTCCTTACCTCTGAGCCACCAGGGAAGCCCATTTTCAATGTATACCCTCAGCTGTATTTTCTAATGATTTTGACTCTTTGGTGTTTAACAGAATTCCCCTCCATGGAGTGCTGACTTCATGTAGGGTGTACCTAATTATACAAGTAGCATCCATTTGAGGGAGAGCTCGTTTTTTAACCCTCTGTATTGAAGACAGAAAATCTGAAACCCCAAACTAATTCTATTGTTCATCTTGGGAGCAGCTACAGCATAAAACATGCACTTAAATAGTAGTTGAATAAGCAGATAAAAGAAAGAAATTTCCTAATTTAACATATAGTTGTCTTGTGCATCTAGGGATATTTTCAGACACCTAGTTCTAGGAGATTATTGCAACCACCCAGTCATTGCCAAACAATAACACTAAAGGAGCCAAACTTTCAAAGGTACAAAAGACTAGGAGAAGGCCTTACCCTAAAAGAGGTTTAAAAATTCAGGCAGTTTTAAGTATTAAAACTTGAATCTGTCATGATGTAGGGTCGGGCTTCTAAAAGACATTCATCTGAAGGAAGGGGAGAGCCTGTCTGGATTCGATGCTTGCTTTTCTCTCTGGAAGCTGCATTTAAAGCAATTCCCATTGGCTGGTATCACATGATATGCCCAGGGGTTACAACTGCAGCCAGCTTAAAATGCCTGCTCACAGGCTCATGGAAGAGGCCCCCCAGTCTTGGCAGGGCTGATGCTGCCACTCCAAGAATCACTCTGCTCAAAGGGCATTAGGAGAAACAGCCATAGATTTTAGTGCTGTTATCTTCGGTAGGACCAAGGAAGGAAGCAAGTAGGAAGCTGACCAGAGAACAGAGAGAAAGAGAAAATGACAGTGTCCAAAGCACTGAAGCAATTAGATGTGAAAGTGTTATGAACCAATGGGCTCTTTCTGTTCCTGAAGGGCTGGGGAAGGCTAGAGACACTCTTTGAAGTTCCTTCCCAGACCCTCGGGCTTCCCTGTCACCAAGGGCTCTTCCCCTGTGAGAAGCCCAGCACTGTGCTCTTGTTTAAAAAATAGATCTTGAAAAAAAAAAAACCCCAAAACCAGATCTTGACTTAGAGAGGTAATTTTTGAAAACTGTGCTTTCCAAAACTTAAAGAATGAAACATCACAGATCTTTTTCAAAAATTCCTTGCAGGTTGTTTGTTCTGACAGTATTTGCAGAGTTGTGTAAGAAATTTTAATTGACAATATCTAGTTATATCCATGCTCTAAAACTTAAGAATTCATTAAAAAAAAAACAATAAATTAGTGATGAGATGACAGACACCTATTAGGTTTTACACAGAATACTCCATCTATCTAAGCAGGAATGGACGCACAATTATTTTTCTGATTAAAAAGTACACGTTTATAATTTTGTTATGCTTTTCCATGGCAAGAGCCTATTATCAACATTAATCAGTAATAAAGACACAATGAAGTAATCCACTTCTCACCAAGATGACATTCAAAGTTGTTTCCTCCTTCTCAAAAAAAAAAAAGAAAGAAACTGAGCGAAGCTACTTTTGCCCAGATCTTCAGAAGGCTCTCTCCCTGTGGCCCTGTGTCTCACAAAGGCCCTTTATCGCTGGCACAATGTTCTGCATACAGGAAATGTGTGTGCATGTGCCTAGCGTGTTTTCCTGTCTATTTTCTTTTCCAGCATCACTTGCTGGCTGGTGAACAGTTCAGGCCCACAGAGAGCTGGGGCTTTGATGCTGCCAGCTTAATGCCTGCCTCACAGGTTTCCCATGGAAGAGGCCCCCCAGTCTTGGCAGGGCTGATGCTGCCACTCCAAGAATCACTCTGCTCAAAGGGCATTAGGAGAAACAGCCATAGATTTTAGTGCTGTTATCTTCGGTAGGACCAAGGAAGGAAGCAAGTAGGAAGCTGACCAGAGAACAGAGAGAAAGAGAAAATGACAGTGTCCAAAGCACTGAAGCAATTAGATGTGAAAGTGTTATGAACCAATGGGCTCTTTCTGTTCCTGAAGGGCTGGGGAAGGCTAGAGACACTCTTTGAAGTTCCTTCCCAGACCCTCGGGCTTCCCTGTCACCAAGGGCTCTTCCCCTGTGAGAAGCCCAGCACTGTGCTCTTGTTTAAAAAATAGATCTTGAAAAAAAAAAAACCCCAAAACCAGATCTTGACTTAGAGAGGTAATTTTTGAAAACTGTGCTTTCCAAAACTTAAAGAATGAAACATCACAGATCTTTTTCAAAAATTCCTTGCAGGTTGTTTGTTCTGACAGTATTTGCAGAGTTGTGTAAGAAATTTTAATTGACAATATCTAGTTATATCCATGCTCTAAAACTTAAGAATTCATTAAAAAAAAAACAATAAATTAGTGATGAGATGACAGACACCTATTAGGTTTTACACAGAATACTCCATCTATCTAAGCAGGAATGGACGCACAATTATTTTTCTGATTAAAAAGTACACGTTTATAATTTTGTTATGCTTTTCCATGGCAAGAGCCTATTATCAACATTAATCAGTAATAAAGACACAATGAAGTAATCCACTTCTCACCAAGATGACATTCAAAGTTGTTTCCTCCCTTCTCAAAAAAAAAAAAAAGAAAGAAACTGAGCGAAGCTACTTTTGCCCAGATCTTCAGAAGGCTCTCTCCCTGTGGCCCTGTGTCTCACAAAGGCCCTTTATCGCTGGCACAATGTTCTGCATACAGGAAATGTGTGTGCATGTGCCTAGCGTGTTTTCCTGTCTATTTTCTTTTCCAGCATCACTTGCTGGCTGGTGAACAGTTCAGGCCCACAGAGAGCTGGAGATCACCAGCTTATGTATTTGAAAGGCATCTGTTTATTTTGAAAATGCAAATGTGGCCTACCTCAAAGACTGACAGGGGAGAAAAGACTAGGGAGCAAAGGGAGAGGTTTCCAGTCTGGAGCCCTGGCCCTCCCTCGATCATACCAAGATTGCATGCCCTCAGCACCACTTGAACAAGCTCTGGGAATCCGAGTGAAGGGACCACAATTAAAACCAGCAGGCTTATCTCTTCCAGGAGTCCCCGGGCAGATCATTGCTCACCTGGTTTCAAGAACTGATGGGGTCATTTCCTAAAGGAAATGGTGGCTCCCAGGCCGAGGACTGCCTGGAGGAGGGCCCCCAACAGGGACACTGGCCTCCTAATAGTCACAGCCTGGTCCTGGGGACGGACTCCTGGAGAAAGCCTGGGAAGGTTAATACCCTGACTTTGATCTCTGTCAAGGCATACCAGTAAGAATTAATTTACATTTCAGATGAAAAAGGTTGACAGCATGAAAAGGCATCTTGTTTCTGGTATGTGAATGTGCTGTAATAGAACGGGAATTCTGAAAGGAAGTTCTGAGGAAGCTAAAGGGATAAGCCGTGCGGCTGCTTTTATTGGGAAGGAGATGAAAGGAAAACAAATTTCAATATGCGCCTGCTCTGTAGCAACATGTAGGCCAAATGCTTCCTAAATTTCAAGGGCTGCTCTTTAAAAAAAAAAAAAAAAAACTATATAATATAGCTTAGCAACATGATAAAAAGAGAGAGAGAGAGATGATAGGCCAGAACTTGAAATACAAATACATTGCACAGAATTTAAATTTCAAATAAATCGATTTTTTGAAAAAATAATACATTAGAAAATAGCCTTAGAAAATTCTAGAAAAAGTTGCGTTGTGATATCACCCCTACGTCACTTCTGCCGGCTTCAAAAATAAGAGTACCCCTGTGTTTGGGGCTTGTTCTGCTTGAAATGTCCCAGTTGCATGAAGAGCTTATAAATGAGTGGATTATGCTTTAGGAAGAGCACACCCTAAAGCATGTTTTTTTTGCATCACTTGCTGGCTGGTGAACAGTTCAGGCCCACAGAGAGCTGGAGATCACCAGCTTATGTATTTGAAAGGCATCTGTTTATTTTGAAAATGCAAATGTGGCCTACCTCAAAGACTGACAGGGGAGAAAAGACTAGGGAGCAAAGGGAGAGGTTTCCAGTCTGGAGCCCTGGCCCTCCCTCGATCATACCAAGATTGCATGCCCTCAGCACCACTTGAACAAGCTCTGGGAATCCGAGTGAAGGGACCACAATTAAAACCAGCAGGCTTATCTCTTCCAGGAGTCCCCGGGCAGATCATTGCTCACCTGGTTTCAAGAACTGATGGGGTCATTTCCTAAAGGAAATGGTGGCTCCCAGGCCGAGGACTGCCTGGAGGAGGGCCCCTAACAGGGACACTGGCCTCCTAATAGTCACAGCCTGGTCCTGGGGACGGACTCCTGGAGAAAGCCTGGGAAGGTTAATACCCTGACTTTGATCTCTGTCAAGGCATACCAGTAAGAATTAATTTACATTTCAGATGAAAAAGGTTGACAGCATGAAAAGGCATCTTGTTTCTGGTATGTGAATGTGCTGTAATAGAACGGGAATTCTGAAAGGAAGTTCTGAGGAAGCTAAAGGGATAAGCCGTGCGGCTGCTTTTATTGGGAAGGAGATGAAAGGAAAACAAATTTCAATATGCGCCTGCTCTGTAGCAACATGTAGGCCAAATGCTTCCTAAATTTCAAGGGCTGCTCTTTAAAAAAAAAAAAAAAAAACTATATAATATAGCTTAGCAACATGATAAAAAGAGAGAGAGAGAGATGATAGGCCAGAACTTGAAATACAAATACATTGCACAGAATTTAAATTTCAAATAAATCGATTTTTTGAAAAAATAATACATTAGAAAATAGCCTTAGAAAATTCTAGAAAAAGTTGCGTTGTGATATCACCCCTACGTCACTTCTGCCGGCTTCAAAAATAAGAGTACCCCTGTGTTTGGGGCTTGTTCTGCTTGAAATGTCCCAGTTGCATGAAGAGCTTATAAATGAGTGGATTATGCTTTAGGAAGAGCACACCCTAAAGCAGAGGCCCTGGAATCAGCCGACTTGCTTTTAGATCAACAGTGTCTTTGAATCTAAAGATAAGGAAAACATTCTCAAGTAAAAGGAATCTGCCCATAAAATTGCAGATGTTACCCTATCTAAGTATCTTTACCACTAACGCAAAGCCAGCCCCTCAGCTCCCTTCCACGGCATAGGCTGAAGGGCAAAGAGACACTGCCTGCTTTGGCTCTGGCTGCGACACTCTTCTGCCAAGAGGGTGAGGTGGCGTGAGTACCACCCTCAGTAACTACGTGGCCACCCAAGCCCAGGTGGGCTCAGAGGCTTCTGACACCACTTGATAAGCAGGAACACTAGAAGCCAGGCTAAGAAGGAGGGTGCTTCCAAGGCTTAAAAAGAAGCTCCTTAAAGAGACATGCTTTCTCTAGTCCCATGAAACAAAAGGACCCTTCCATAATGTACCCAGCTGGACAGGTGCTGCTTTGAAAAGATGGCAGTCCCGAGTATCCTGATGTGATGCCATCACCCACCTGCCTGCTCCTACGCATGTTCACTTGGTAAGAACAGAGTCCAAAGGGAGCCCTCTAAAGACTTTTCAGAGATGGAAATTTTGATTTATGATCCTACATACTTTATGATCCAGGGATCAACAATAGATAAGCTCAAAGTTTACATTTGAAAGCATATGTTAGGCTTTGAGTCAAACAGCAAGATCAGTCCAGTTTCCTCTATTAATGGTGTGGGTGAGGGGAACCCGTGTGTGTGTGTGTGTGTGTGTGTGTGTGTGTGTGTGTTGGGCAGTGGGGAGGAAGAGAGAAAATGCATTTTGAATTGTCTTTCTTAAATTGCAACTAGAGCTGCATCCTTCTTCCTGATGCTTTGAAGTTGCAGAGCTTAAAATTCCCAGGGGATGGTATTAAAAGTTACACATTTGGGTTTAAATGACACCCTTTCCTCCCAAATATTTTGGATTTGAATAAAGTCATCAGGCCTTTACAGGGCCAGAGAGTTCTGAGGAGTGCCCCTGGAGCCAGGCTCTGGGCAGGGACCTCCTCAAAAGGGCAACAGCTGTTTTATTCAAAAGTCTGCTTCAAGTGTGGCAGTATCTGAAACCCTATCCCTCTCCCTGCTGCAGAGTCCATTGGCCTAGCCAGTCCTCTCTCATTGTGTCTCTGACTTCTTGTGCTCTCTGACTTCTTGAGCTGGGCGTGCCCTGGGGGCCTCTATCTTCCAGAGCCTCAGTTAGGCACATGCAGCCCCACAACCACCGTGGATATTGCCGTTTGCAGAAGAGCAGAGTGACCTGGGAGCCAGAGTTTGAGGCAGTCAGGCAGCAGTAAGCTGGCCACAGTGTACTCACCCAGTGGGGCCCAGAGGATCACTGTGGCCACCCACAGGCCTGGGCATGGGAAGTGCAGTTTGCCAGGCAAGTCCCTGAGCTGTTCTTATCTCTGTGACACGAAGAGACAGGCTGAGCATATACTCAGACCATTCCAAGGTTGGAGCACGCCTTTCAGACCTTTCTAGCCAACGTTCTTGTTCGCAGATGAAGACCAGGTGATTCCAAGAGGGGAAGGGATTTGCTCCATTGGCAGTGTACAAAGCGGACTCTGTCCAAACTGCCTGTGAACGAATGCTGGTTTGACCGCTGACTGTGTGATTACGGACAAGTTAATTCACTTCCCTGTGTCTCCTTTTCCCCCTCTATAAAATTGAGAATACAGGAAAGCCTACTCAGAGTACCCTTAGCTTAGTATGACATGTGGCTGGAGCTCACCATCACCACCGGGAGCGGTGTGGGTCAGAACAAGCACCAGACCCCACTAGAACTCTTGACTCCTACTCCACTGCTCCTGAATTATTAACTTTTCAGCTTTCTGAAACTCATAAACTGAACCACAGAATATCTCCAAGTGGACACTATGAAAATGATGTTTTAATTACCTGCTTGAATATGAACAGCAGACTCACTCCTTCTGTTGCTTATTTTCTCAAATTTCCTTCGAGCATCATATCCTCTCCAGGCTAAAAATATAAAACCATGTGCTAGGAGTGAAATTAATTTAAGAACGTGCCAGTGAATTGATATAAGCTGTTTTCCCTCCAATCTACTACTCCTCTCCTCCTCCCACCAGCTTTCTCACTGAAGAAAATAAGCAGAGCTACGTGAGCGATGGTGGGAAGAGCAGCTCTCTGTACTCTCAGCCTGGCCTCCAAGATTTTTTCTGAGAAGGAGTCATTTTGGTTCAGGCAGTAAGTTTCCAGAACCCTTTGGATTCCGCTTGGGAACTCTATCCAGGTGAGGTGGCTCCCTGTCATTCCAACCCATGGAGGGGCTGGATGTTCTTCCAACCTATCCTCAGGACTCGGGGGGTGGAAGAGGACGGGAATAGGAAGGTCTATACATGAAAGCTGTAGAAGAGAAAAGTAAGTAAGAATGATAAGTTTCATCACAGTTGCATTTGGTGAGGGAGGATTATGTGCAAACTGTGCTCAGGGAGGGAATGTCTATGACCAGAAGGGAAGAGGTCTGGGAAATGGAGGAAAAGAAGAGAAAGGAAACCTGGGGCAAGGGGCAGGGTGTTGAGTCCATCAGAGTACCAGGCACTGAGCTGCTACCAGGAGCATGACCAGCTCTCGTTTTTGCTTCTCCCCAGAGCACTACAGCTCTCCACGTTGCTGAATGAGGACATAAAGTCCAGAGTGGACATTATGATTCTGGATTATGAGAGCACAAAGGAAACCATCTGCTATGTTCAATCTGTGATTCACAATTCTTGCAATAGCACAGGAACTCAGATGTTTCACAGGCATATGGGCAACAGAGAGCTTTTCCCCCTCTATAAAATTGTGAATACAGGAAAGCCTACTCAGAGTACCCTTAGCTTAGTATGACATGTGGCTGGAGCTCACCATCACCACCGGGAGCGGTGTGGGTCAGAACAAGCACCAGACCCCACTAGAACTCTTGACTCCTACTCCACTGCTCCTGAATTATTAACTTTTCAGCTTTCTGAAACTCATAAACTGAACCACAGAATATCTCCAAGTGGACACTATGAAAATGATGTTTTAATTACCTGCTTGAATATGAACAGCAGACTCACTCCTTCTGTTGCTTATTTTCTCAAATTTCCTTCGAGCATCATATCCTCTCCAGGCTAAAAATATAAAACCATGTGCTAGGAGTGAAATTAATTTAAGAACGTGCCAGTGAATTGATATAAGCTGTTTTCCCTCCAATCTACTACTCCTCTCCTCCTCCCACCAGCTTTCTCACTGAAGAAAATAAGCAGAGCTACGTGAGTGATGGTGGGAAGAGCAGCCTCTCTGTACTCTCAGCCTGGCCTCCAAGTTGTTTCTGAGAAGGAGTCATTTTGGTTCAGGCAGTAAGTTTCCAGAACCCTTTGGATTCCGCTTGGGAACTCTATCCAGGTGAGGTGGCTCCCTGTCATTCCAACCCATGGAGGGGCTGGATGTTCTTCCAACCTATCCTCAGGACTCGGGGGGTGGAAGAGGACGGGAATAGGAAGGTCTATACATGAAAGCTGTAGAAGAGAAAAGTAAGTAAGAATGATAAGTTTCATCACAGTTGCATTTGGTGAGGGAGGATTATGTGCAAACTGTGCTCAGGGAGGGAATGTCTATGACCAGAAGGGAAGAGGTCTGGGAAATGGAGGAAAAGAAGAGAAAGGAAACCTGGGGCAAGGGGCAGGGTGTTGAGTCCATCAGAGTACCAGGCACTGAGCTGCTACCAGGAGCATGACCAGCTCTCGTTTTTGCTTCTCCCCAGAGCACTACAGCTCTCCACGTTGCTGAATGAGGACATAAAGTCCAGAGTGGACATTATGATTCTGGATTATGAGAGCACAAAGGAAACCATCTGCTATGTTCAAGATCTGTGATTTTCACAATTCTTGCAATAGCACAGGAACTCAGATGTACAAGTGTCACAGGCATATGCAAAGAGGCACGGACAGGCTGGGTGCATGCCAGAGCCTAGTGATGAGCTGCCTTGGTTTACAAGCTCTGTCTGAGCCAGAAAAGCCTCCTAGATGTGACCGGAGTGATTCTGATGCTGAAAACCTGGTAATGGACATAAAGTGTGTATGAAGTGGGTCATCTGGGAGCTGGGGCACATGTCTGTGTGATTTGGGTTTTGCATCCATCTGCTGCCACTGCCTCTATCTTGCTATGGGTAGGGATGGCTTGTTTGCTTCTCTGGAGGTCAAGAACTATGGCAGTCTTGCTTACAGCTATATCCCAGCACCTAGCTCAAGGCCTGACCTGCAACAGATACTGGACAAATACTTCCCAAGGCGATGAGGGAGGGAAGAAAAGGAACCATTGAAAAGAGCAATAAATTGTGAATGGCCTCAGACACCTAATAAAATGCCAAGATTCAGGACCATTTACCTGACTGGATGACAACAGCCCCCTTCTCTCTCTTCTCTATGACTCTTCTGTATCTCCTGGCTCCCAGCCACCCCTTCGCATAGGCCTGTAGCACAACCACTCTGCCTATGACTTCCTGCAGTAGCAAATTTAACTGCTCGACATGGTAGTACTTGAGAAAAACCTGAAATGAGATATCAGTTTTAGCATTACACATAGGCTCCCAAGGGCTTCCTTGGTGCTCAGTGATAAAGAAGTGTGTTAGCCACTCAGTCATGTCTGGCTCTTTGCTAGCCTAGCCCCTGGAGTGTAGCCTACCAGGCGGCTCTGACCATGGAATTCTCTAGGCAAGAATACTGGAGTGGGTTGCCATTTCTTTTTCCAGGAGATCTTCCCAACCCAAGAATCAAAACTGGGTTTCCTACATTGCAGACAGATTGTTTACTGTCCGAGCCACCAGGAAAATCCTGCCAATGATTCTTCAATAGTAAAGAAACTGCCTTTCAATGCAGGAGATGCAGGTTTGATCCCTGAGTTGGGAAAATCCCCTAGAGAAGGAAATAGCAACCCATTCCAATATTCTTGCCTGGGAAATCCCATGGACAAATGAGGCTGATGGACTACAGTCCATGACATTGTAAAAGAGTCCAACATGACTTAGTGACTAAACAACAACAACAGTGGGGTCCCAAACAGAAATTCACTCTGTTCCAACATATTCTTAATATAAGTATTAAAACATGATGTAAATAAAGTTTACAATGACTTGATTTATGTTAATATTACTGACTTCTTGGCAGCAAATACAATTAATTCTCCTTGTAAGGTTGAGCCAAAGTGGGACTACTGATACAAACAGATGATGAAATTAAGAGGGTTTTAGGAGATCCTAAATGTTCTCCAGGCTGGCCTCAGTTGTGCCATGAGTGCCATTTTCTCAGCTTGATCTCTTCCCCCCAGCTCTGATGGAGGTGTTAAACCAGCAAAATTGGCCAGAGTTGACAGAAGTTCTGAGGGAGGGGGCTGAATGGGCCACAGTGATCTAATTTCTGCCAAAGAGCAGCATGCTGCCAACCACACTCAGGCTAAGACTGGTTTTGTAAGGCAATTCAGAATGTACCACAAAAACCTGGGATCTTGAAGGAATATGATATTCCCCCAAAGAAAAAGCTAGACACAATGAGACTACTAATCAGAGTAGGCAGTAGATAACACACATCTAACAAAAAATGGACACAACTATAAAAGATACTTACTGTTGTCATTAATATGATTTGTGCAATTGTCTACAGTGCTGGACTAAACAGTACATTTAAAAATGAGCTTAAATATCTCATCCTAAAAATGCTAAGGGTTCTCAAACTACATGCAGGACAGGAGGCACACTCCCCTCTTTGGGCTCTTGTGGTCCTGGACTCCAGATCCAAAACAGCAAAGACCACTGTTAGGCTGGGGTCTTGTCTAGTGAGCTACACAACTCACAGAGCTGTTCAAATCACTGATGAGAGACTGAGGTGCACGGCAGAGCATCTCCAATGACAACCTAAACAACAAAGAAAGAGCTACCTTTGTTTTTCCCAGCAGCCAGTGATCTAATCTGGACTTCTTCAAGATAGCGACACAGCTCTCTTTGCTAGCAAGAGGTGTTTGATGTGCTCTGAATGCCAAGTAGTAATACCTACAAAATAGAAGAGTGAAATACAGCATTTTTAGCCACCATTTGATGTAGTATTGGAGAATTGCTCTGGGCCCATTCACACGGGAGACATTTTAATATCCAATATTTCTTGAGTACCAGTAATAGTGTACTATCTAGTGGAAGATATCCAAAAAAGTATTAAAACATGATGTAAATAAAGTTTACAATGACTTGATTTATGTTAATATTACTGACTTCTTGGCAGCAAATACAATTAATTCTCCTTGTAAGGTTGAGCCAAAGTGGGACTACTGATACAAACAGATGATGAAATTAAGAGGGTTTTAGGAGATCCTAAATGTTCTCCAGGCTGGCCTCAGTTGTGCCATGAGTGCCATTTTCTCAGCTTGATCTCTTCCCCCCAGCTCTGATGGAGGTGTTAAACCAGCAAAATTGGCCAGAGTTGACAGAAGTTCTGAGGGAGGGGGCTGAATGGGCCACAGTGATCTAATTTCTGCCAAAGAGCAGCATGCTGCCAACCACACTCAGGCTAAGACTGGTTTTGTAAGGCAATTCAGAATGTACCACAAAAACCTGGGATCTTGAAGGAATATGATATTCCCCCAAAGAAAAAGCTAGACACAATGAGACTACTAATCAGAGTAGGCAGTAGATAACACACATCTAACAAAAAATGGACACAACTATAAAAGATACTTACTGTTGTCATTAATATGATTTGTGCAATTGTCTACAGTGCTGGACTAAACAGTACATTTAAAAATGAGCTTAAATATCTCATCCTAAAAATGCTAAGGGTTCTCAAACTACATGCAGGACAGGAGGCACACTCCCCTCTTTGGGCTCTTGTGGTCCTGGACTCCAGATCCAAAACAGCAAAGACCACTGTTAGGCTGGGGTCTTGTCTAGTGAGCTACACAACTCACAGAGCTGTTCAAATCACTGATGAGAGACTGAGGTGCACGGCAGAGCATCTCCAATGACAACCTAAACAACAAAGAAAGAGCTACCTTTGTTTTTCCCAGCAGCCAGTGATCTAATCTGGACTTCTTCAAGATAGCGACACAGCTCTCTTTGCTAGCAAGAGGTGTTTGATGTGCTCTGAATGCCAAGTAGTAATACCTACAAAATAGAAGAGTGAAATACAGCATTTTTAGCCACCATTTGATGTAGTATTGGAGAATTGCTCTGGGCCCATTCACACGGGAGACATTTTAATATCCAATATTTCTTGAGTACCAGTAATAGTGTACTATCTAGTGGAAGATATCCAAAAAATGCTTATTGGCTCTTACTTACTTGCATATTTTCTGATATGTGTATTTTCCTTTTAGTATTGCTTTGTAATTCATATTCAAAGCATACTTGGCATCTTCTACATGCAAAATCAAAGTATCAAATCCTTTAAAAAACTGAAAACATCATCATTCTAAAAGTATTACTATTATGAAAATAATTTGTCATCTCACTATAGGAATTTTGACTCTGCTTTTAAAATTCCACCTGAAGCAATGTATAGATAGTAAAAGTGATCACATCCCAGCACCACAGATTTTGTTGGCTAAGCTATATGTTCTCTCAAGGTAAAAAGTTGGTCTCTTTTCTTGAGACAATCACCAAAACCACATTTGTCTTCCTAAATTACTCATTTTAATAAACTTTCGTACTTTCAGATGAAAGAGTTTCTGGGCAGATTCAAAGAACACCACCAAACTATATATATGTATGTCTGTATATATATGTGTGTGTGTCTGTGTATATATATGTGTGTATATGTCCATATGTATATGTATATATGTATGTACGTGAGGTTGAATATATTATCTTCTTCGAAAACTTTACCTGTTTTTCTTTTAAAAACTTTCAGTGATCTTTCCTCTGTTCTTTGCCGCTACCTGTAATTAAATTCAACCACTTGGAAGTCTATAAATAAACTTAATTTCCTTGTCAGAGGATTTTCCTGTCATTACTCAGACAAGGGTGATCTGTTATTTTAGAATTGCTTTAAAATGTAGAACTGTTTTTACTTTCTAAGCCAATCACAAAGTATAAAATATGTTTTTCTTTTCCAAACTTGACCACTGTTAGGCTGGGGTCTTGTCTAGTGAGCTACACAACTCACAGAGCTGTTCAAATCACTGATGAGAGACTGAGGTGCACGGCAGAGCATCTCCAATGACAACCTAAACAACAAAGAAAGAGCTACCTTTGTTTTTCCCAGCAGCCAGTGATCTAATCTGGACTTCTTCAAGATAGCGACACAGCTCTCTTTGCTAGCAAGAGGTGTTTGATGTGCTCTGAATGCCAAGTAGTAATACCTACAAAATAGAAGAGTGAAATACAGCATTTTTAGCCACCATTTGATGTAGTATTGGAGAATTGCTCTGGGCCCATTCACACGGGAGACATTTTAATATCCAATATTTCTTGAGTACCAGTAATAGTGTACTATCTAGTGGAAGATATCCAAAAAATGCTTATTGGCTCTTACTTACTTGCATATTTTCTGATATGTGTATTTTCCTTTTAGTATTGCTTTGTAATTCATATTCAAAGCATACTTGGCATCTTCTACATGCAAAATCAAAGTATCAAATCCTTTAAAAAACTGAAAACATCATCATTCTAAAAGTATTACTATTATGAAAATAATTTGTCATCTCACTATAGGAATTTTGACTCTGCTTTTAAAATTCCACCTGAAGCAATGTATAGATAGTAAAAGTGATCACATCCCAGCACCACAGATTTTGTTGGCTAAGCTATATGTTCTCTCAAGGTAAAAAGTTGGTCTCTTTTCTTGAGACAATCACCAAAACCACATTTGTCTTCCTAAATTACTCATTTTAATAAACTTTCGTACTTTCAGATGAAAGAGTTTCTGGGCAGATTCAAAGAACACCACCAAACTATATATATGTATGTCTGTATATATATGTGTGTGTGTGTCTGTGTATATATATGTGTGTATATGTCCATATGTATATGTATATATGTATGTACGTGAGGTTGAATATATTATCTTCTTCGAAAACTTTACCTGTTTTTCTTTTAAAAACTTTCAGTGATCTTTCCTCTGTTCTTTGCCGCTACCTGTAATTAAATTCAACCACTTGGAAGTCTATAAATAAACTTAATTTCCTTGTCAGAGGATTTTCCTGTCATTACTCAGACAAGGGTGATCTGTTATTTTAGAATTGCTTTAAAATGTAGAACTGTTTTTACTTTCTAAGCCAATCACAAAGTATAAAATATGTTCTTTCCTCTTGCCAATTATTCCCATGCTTTCTGTTTATGGAAAGATAAATATATCTGATTAGCACTTGAGCCATTTAACTTTATCTTTGTGCTAGAAGACTGTTCTATAAGTTAGGATCAAATGCTGAATTTTCTGAAAACATTTGCATGCAGAGATCCTGGGAACGTTTCTAAGGCTCTGAGTCTCTGTTTCCACCGTTGAGGAAGAGGAGCCGTGCTCTCTCAGAATCCCTAAAGGGTAGCCAGGACCATACTAGGTCATTTGGCCAAGCCCAGGAACCTGCTCACAGTTGTTCTTGGAGGTACGTGGGAGGAGGGAAAGTCGGGAAGCAGGATTATGGCTGACAGTTTGTGGCCTCAGCACAGATTCCTCAGCCCTAGCTTTTCCAGGACTGTAGCTTCAGTCACGGCTTCTTCGATTTGGCTTTGACTAAAGCAAAACGACTGTCGCAGAGCACACAGGGATGGTGGGAATAGACGGCAAATCTCTGTGCGATAAATGTCTTGCTTAAGACATAAAATTCAGTGATAAAACCAGGACTTTCTACTCTCTTTCTTTAGTCTCGGCCATTTATAACATGGACTCCCTTGGCCTTAATCAGCCAGGACTGCTCAGGATGACCGCTCAGTATTCTTGATGATGAAGTATTTAAAGAGAACCTAATGAATGACCATCACTACGTGGGATATGAGAAGATTGCAAGACATGTTTGAGCTCTCCATTCAAGGATTTATAATGACTTTCTTGGGCATCCATGGATGTATCTTAGAAATTTCTAATATCTAAATAGGCAGAATGTATCTTGAGTCAACATAAATACTAGAAATTAACTTTAATTTTTAATACTTCCGACCAAATCTCTTAACTTATTATACTGATAACACTCATATCTGTTTTATTTCAGAAAGAGATGTACAACAGTATTGTCAAGATGTGAAGATTTCAAAAAACATTAAGGAAATATTTAAAGGATATGTCTATAGTAGTCAGGTCAGACAAATATCAATACAATGTGTTTCCTCCACAGAGTAGTCTAACAGGTACCATGGTTAAAAAAAAAAAAAAAAAAAAAACACTCTGGCTCAGCTTCTGTATGCTTCAAAAGTTGAATATAAGGGCAAAATTGAAAGGCACCAAGATAAAAGGTCTACCAGCAGGGGGACATCTTTTGGAGAAGATCCATTCTACTCTCTTCTTGAAGCAGCTTGGTGAGTGAAATAAGCAGGAGATATAAAATAGCAAAATTATACATGCCAAGAGTTGTCTTGAGGGTAAATCAAAGCAAGATCTTCTATGACCTGCCTACTAGAATAGCAGAACTAAAAACAAAAATTAACATGTTGGACCTAATGAAACTTAATAGCTTTTGTACAGCAAAAGAAACAACAAAAATGGTGGAAAGGAGGGAAAGTCGGGAGGGGGGGCAGGATTATGGCTGACAGTTTGTGGCCTCAGCACAGATTCCTCAGCCCTAGCTTTTCCAGGACTGTAGCTTCAGTCACGGCTTCTTCGATTTGGCTTTGACTAAAGCAAAACGACTGTCGCAGAGCACACAGGGATGGTGGGAATAGACGGCAAATCTCTGTGCGATAAATGTCTTGCTTAAGACATAAAATTCAGTGATAAAACCAGGACTTTCTACTCTTTCTTTAGTCTCGGCCATTTATAACATGGACTCCCTTGGCCTTAATCAGCCAGGACTGCTCAGGATGACCGCTCAGTATTCTTGATGATGAAGTATTTAAAGAGAACCTAATGAATGACCATCACTACGTGGGATATGAGAAGATTGCAAGACATGTTTGAGCTCTCCATTCAAGGATTTATAATGACTTTCTTGGGCATCCATGGATGTATCTTAGAAATTTCTAATATCTAAATAGGCAGAATGTATCTTGAGTCAACATAAATACTAGAAATTAACTTTAATTTTTAATACTTCCGACCAAATCTCTTAACTTATTATACTGATAACACTCATATCTGTTTTATTTCAGAAAGAGATGTACAACAGTATTGTCAAGATGTGAAGATTTCAAAAAACATTAAGGAAATATTTAAAGGATATGTCTATAGTAGTCAGGTCAGACAAATATCAATACAATGTGTTTCCTCCACAGAGTAGTCTAACAGGTACCATGGTTAAAAAAAAAAAAAAAAAAAAAACACTCTGGCTCAGCTTCTGTATGCTTCAAAAGTTGAATATAAGGGCAAAATTGAAAGGCACCAAGATAAAAGGTCTACCAGCAGGGGGACATCTTTTGGAGAAGATCCATTCTACTCTCTTCTTGAAGCAGCTTGGTGAGTGAAATAAGCAGGAGATATAAAATAGCAAAATTATACATGCCAAGAGTTGTCTTGAGGGTAAATCAAAGCAAGATCTTCTATGACCTGCCTACTAGAATAGCAGAACTAAAAACAAAAATTAACATGTTGGACCTAATGAAACTTAATAGCTTTTGTACAGCAAAAGAAACAACAAAAATGGTGAATAGACAACCCACAGAATGGGAGAAAATAATAGCAAATGAAACAACAGATAAAGAATTAATCTACAAGCAACTCAGACAACTAAGCACCAGAAAAGTGAACAACCCAATCAAAAAATGGGAAAAAAAAAATGGGAAAGGGACCTAAAGAGACATCTCTCCAAAGAGGATACACAGATGGCCAGAAAACACATGAAATGATGCTCAATCTCGCTTATTATTAGAGCAATGCACGTCAAAACTACAATGCGGGGGCTTTCCTGGTGGTCCAGTGGGTAAGGATACCGCCTTGCAGTGCAAGGGGCGCCAGTTCGAGCCGTGGCCTGGGAAGATCCCATGTGCCGCAGAGTGGCTGGACCGATGTGTCCAATTACTGAGCCGGAGCTCTGGAGTGAATGCGCCCAGAGCCTGTGCTCTGTGACAACAGAGGCCACTGCAATGGGAGGCCCACACGGGCCAAAGAACAAAAAGATGGATGCAAATAGATAAAAGAAAGACCAATAGAAGTGGCCCGCCTGCCCTCCTCCCTCTCCAACCAACCCCCCTCCCCCCACCCAAAAAAAAACTACAATGAGATATCACCTCACACCAGTCAGAATGGCCATCATCAAAAAATCGACAGACAATAAATGCTGGAGAGGGTGTGGAGAAAAGGGAACACTCTTGCATTGCTGGTGGGAATATAAATTCATACAGCTGCTGTGGAAGACAGTATGAAGATTCCTTTAAAAACTAAAAACAGAAGCACCATACGACCCAGCAATCTCACTCTTAGGCTTATACCCTGATGAAACCAAAACTCAAAGAGGCACCTGTACCCCAGTGTTCATCTCAGCTCTCTATACAATAGCCAGAACATGGAAGCAACCTAGATGTCCATCGACGAATGAATGGATAAAAAAACTCTGGTACACATATACAATGGAGTACTTCTCAGCTGTAAAAAGAAATGCAGAAGAATCAGTCCTAATGAGGTGGATGAATCTAGAACCTATCATAAAAAGTGAAGTAAGTCAAAAAGAGAAAGACAAGTACAGTATACTAACACATATATATGGAATCTAGTAAGAGGTTAATGATAACACACGTAGTGAAGCAATGGAAAAGCAGACATAGAGAACAGATGTATGGATATTGTGGAGAATGAACAATGGGTGGAGATGTAGAGGGAGCAACATGGAAACCTATAGTATCATATGTGAAAAAGATAGCTATGGTCATTGTGCTGTGGGAATAGGGGCGCTGTGAGATGGCCTGGAGGGGTAGGATGGGGGTACTGTGAGGGGGTGGAGGAGGGATGGGGGCCAGGGATATACATATGACCAATCTGGGATTATTCATATCTGTAAACAACAAAACACTGTAAAAGAAAGAAGTAAAAAAAAAAAAAGAAAAAAGAAAAAAGGTACACACTACCATTAACAAAATAAATAGGCTACAAGGACATATTTCACAGCAAAGAGAAGATAGCCAGTATTTTATAATAACTTTAAATGGAATATAATCTATAAAAATTTTGAATCACTTTTTTATACCTTTGCAACTATTATAATAATGTATATGTACCATCCTTCATTTGAAAAGGGACAAGAAAAAAATAAATTGCTTACTTCCCCCCTCACACACACCAAAAAAACAGTTGTCTTGAGGGTCTGAGGTCTGAGAGCATTGTAAAGACTAGTTCTATCTCTCTATCTTAGAGTTCTGCCCTGAGCTGTTCACCAATTCTGCCCTGAGCTGTCTCTGATAGGTAGAATTCATCTCTCAGATTAGAGTCTGAGCCTTGAGTTAAGAATGGGAAGGTCTTTCTTCTCTAACGATAGGGAAGTCACTTGCACCTGCATTCTCACAGGAGGCCATGGGAACCAGATAAGTGGGTCTTAACTCTTTGGTGGGAGTGGGATGGGTTGGAAGACTTTATGAAAATCTGGTAAAAGTTATACACACTTTTTCTCAGAAAAATGCTCTTGATACAATATATTGGCCCTATAATCAGAACACATATACATTGGAGTACTTCTCAGCTGTAAAAAGAAATGCAGAAGAATCAGTCCTAATGAGGTGGATGAATCTAGAACCTATCATAAAAAGTGAAGTAAGTCAAAAAGAGAAAGACAAGTACAGTATACTAACACATATATATGGAATCTAGTAAGAGGTTAATGATAACACACGTAGTGAAGCAATGGAAAAGCAGACATAGAGAACAGATGTATGGATATTGTGGAGAATGAACAATGGGTGGAGATGTAGAGGGAGCAACATGGAAACCTATAGTATCATATGTGAAAAAGATAGCTATGGTCATTGTGCTGTGGGAATAGGGGCGCTGTGAGATGGCCTGGAGGGGTAGGATGGGGGTACTGTGAGGGGGTGGAGGAGGGATGGGGGCCAGGGATATACATATGACCAATCTGGGATTATTCATATCTGTAAACAACAAAACACTGTAAAAGAAAGAAGTAAAAAAAAAAAAAGAAAAAAGAAAAAAGGTACACACTACCATTAACAAAAAAAAAAGGCTACAAGGACATATTTCACAGCAAAGAGAAGATAGCCAGTATTTTATAATAACTTTAAATGGAATATAATCTATAAAAATTTTGAATCACTTTTTTATACCTTTGCAACTATTATAATAATGTATATGTACCATCCTTCATTTGAAAAGGGACAAGAAAAAAATAAATTGCTTACTTCCCCCCTCACACACACCAAAAAAACAGTTGTCTTGAGGGTCTGAGGTCTGAGAGCATTGTAAAGACTAGTTCTATCTCTCTATCTTAGAGTTCTGCCCTGAGCTGTTCACCAATTCTGCCCTGAGCTGTCTCTGATAGGTAGAATTCATCTCTCAGATTAGAGTCTGAGCCTTGAGTTAAGAATGGGAAGGTCTTTCTTCTCTAACGATAGGGAAGTCACTTGCACCTGCATTCTCACAGGAGGCCATGGGAACCAGATAAGTGGGTCTTAACTCTTTGGTGGGAGTGGGATGGGTTGGAAGACTTTATGAAAATCTGGTAAAAGTTATACACACTTTTTCTCAGAAAAATGCTCTTGATACAATATATTGCATATAATGCCAAGGACTCCTCATGGCTCCAAGGACCTAAGAATCCTTCCCTGTTTCAGAACTCTATGGAAAGTGATACATTTCCCAAGACCTTAATAAAACACGTTACTAAAATAGTAAATATCCAGTTGAAAATATTTTTCTATTCAAAAATGTCATTTAGTTTTCTGCCCCAAATGTTTCATTATGTGGAATGCATGTTTTGCAAGTTTTTAAACTAGTTAAATTATACTACTTTTCTATCACTACATAACAAATTATCCAAAATTTAATGGCTTAAAAAGTAGACATTTATTGTCACACAGTTTGTGAGGGTCAGGAATTTAGGAGCAGCTTATCTGGGCATTTCTGGCTCAAGGCCTCACAAGAGATTACAGTCAACATGTCGCCCACGGCTGGAGTCATCTGAAGGCTTGAGGATCTATTTTCAAGGTGGTATCATCACAAGACTAATGGTAAAAAGCCTTTATGGCTATTGGCAAGATGCTTCTCAGTTCCTTACAACATGGACCTCTCCAGAGGACTGTTACAGTATCTTCATAACACAGAAGATGGCTTCTATTAGAACAAGGGATCCCAGAGAGAGAGCGAGAAGGAATCTGCAATGCCTTTTATGACCAAGGCTTAGAAGTGATACATCATCACTTCTTCCATAGGCTTCTATTCATTAGAAGCAAGTCACTAAGTCCAGACTACATTTAATGAGTGTATTTAAGTTTTATCTCTTAAAGGGATTTAAGTATCAAGTAATTTGTGGCCATATCTGTAAACCACCGCAAAGAATCTCTCTGAATCATCGTCTTTATCAAAAAATGCACAAACATAAAATAAGTTAAAAGTAAAAGAAAAAGAGATACATGCTTATACCAGTCAAAATTGGACTGGCTATATTAATATAAACAAAGTAGATTTCAGAGCAAAAATATATTATGAGGGATAAAGAAGTTTATTTCATAGTGATAAAGGGGTCAGTTCATCAAAAAAATTTTTTTTTAGAAATTTTGTACCTAAAATAAAGATTGAAAATATATAAACTTAAAAGTGTTAATACTACAGGTGCTAATACTATTAACTGTGTATTGCTAATAATACATAATTACAGTCAGAGGATTTCATATACTCCTCTAAGAATTAACAGAAAATAAGCAAAAAAATAAAATCATCAAGGAACCAGAAGATCTGAACAACAAACCTAACTTAACAGACATTTATAAAAAAATTCCAGCCAACAATAACAGAACACATTTTCTTTTCAATTACATATCAATTCAATTCAATTACATATCAAACATCAATAGGCCATATTCTGGGGGAAAAAATTATGATCTAGTAAATTAAAAATATTCAAGTCACACAAGGAATATTCTCTGACCATAGTGAAATCAAGTTAGAAATCAACAAGATACTGGGAAAATTCCCAAATATTTACGAACAGATTTCTATTAATAAATAACCCATGCATCAAAAAAGAGATCAAAAGAGAAATTAAGTGTGATTAAATGAAAATGAAAACACAGCCTATTGCAAATTTCTAGGAAGGCTTCCCTGATGCTTCAGTGGGTGAGGAGTCCACCTTGCAGTGCAAGGGGCACTGGTTCGATCCCTGGTCCAAGAAGATCCTACATGCTGCGGAGCAACTGGACTGGTGAGTCCAATTACTAGCCAGCATGTGTCCAGAGCCGGTGTTCTGTAGCAGGAGAGGCCACTGTAGTTGGAGACTCACACAGGCCCAGAGTGAAGATGGATGAAAACAAATAAATAAATAAAACAATAAAAGGGCCAACATTTTTTTAAAAAACTGTAGGCTACTGCAAAAGTAGTATGTAGAAATATATACCATTAAACATCTATAACAGGAAAAAAGAATGGTCTCAAATATATGAGCTCACATAAATTATAAAGAGAGCAAATAAAACCCAAAATCAGCAGAAGGGAAAAAAATACCATAGTAAAAAATCATTGAAACACTGAGTGAAATTAAAAGGTGCTCTTTGAGAAGGTTAATAAAATTGGTAAATCTCTATCCATATAGGTTACGAAAAGGAAAGAAAACAAAAGTATGAGATCAGTGATATTCTATAGATCCTATAAATATTAAAAGTACAATAAAGGAATATTACAAACAACTTTGGGGACTTCCAAGGTGGCACTAGTAGTAAAGAACCTGCCTGCCAATGCAGCAGACCTAAGAGATGTGGGTTCAATCCCTGGGTCAGGAAGATCCTCTGGAGGAAGGTACGGCCACCCTCTCCAGTATTCTTGCCTGGAAAATCCCATGGACAGAGAAGGCTGGTGGGCTAAGTCTATAGGGTATCAAATAGACATGACTAAAGTGATTTAGCATGCATGCACAAAGAACTTTATGTCAGATTAACAAGCTGAAAGAGAAAAAAACGTATGATCTTACTGACAAGAAGGATTTCACAAAATTCAACATCCAATTCTATTTTTTTAAAAGAAAACTTTTCAACAGCCTCAGTTGAAGAGAATTTCCTCAGCCTAAAAAAATAAAGTATGAATAGCCTACAGCTAACACTACATTTAATGATGGAAGACTGAATACTATCCCCTTAAGCTTGGGAACAAATCAAGGATGTCCACTATTACCAGTTCTATTCAGCATTGTAAAAGTTCTAGCCATTGCAAACAAGAGAAAGAAATAAAAACCATCTTGATAAGAAGGGAATAAGTGGGCTTCCCCTGGTGGTCCAGTGGGTAAGGACACCGCCTTGCAGTACAAGGGGCGCCCGTTAGATCCCTGGCCTGGGAAGATCCCACGTGCAGCGGAGCGGCTGGACTGATTTGTCCAATTACCGAGGCGGAGCTCTGGAGCACATGCGCCCAGAGCCGGCGCTCTGCGACGACAGAGGCCACCGCAATGGGAGGCCCCAAGAGCCAAAGAGCAGAGATGGATGAAAATAGATAAAATGAAAGACCAATAGAAGTGGCCTGCCTGTCCCCCTCCCTCCCCACCCTACCCCCCAAAAGATAAATAAATAAATAAATAAATGTTTTTAAAAAAGAAGGGAATAAGCAGAACTGTCACTTTGAAGATGAGTCAATTATCTGTGCAGAAAATCCAATGAAATCTATGAAACAAATCCTACCAGAGTTAATAAGTGAATTTAGTAATGTTGTAGGCTATAATTCAACATACAAGACTTATTTATATATATTAGAAACAATCAAAAAGTGAATTTGAAAAACGGTATCATTTAAACATTTAAAATGTGAAATACATAGTGATAAATCTGACAACAAATGCAGTTTCTTCAGGCTTCATCTGAAGACCACAGCTAGCATTCTATATAGTGGAGTGCCAGGGTGGACCTAAAAGGAACAATGTATAGCATCTCTATGTTTCTGTTGTACATGAATGATTTGCAGACTTCTCTCTCTCTTTTTAACTCTGCCTTTGCCCCAAATATTGTTTAATAAAGTTTAATTAGATTCAGGGGGGAAAATGGGTTTCCCTCATGGTTCAAATGTCAAGGAATCTGCCTGCAATGCAGGAGACTAGAGTTTGATTCCTGGGTCAAGAAGATAGAGAAGGAATTGTAACCCACTCCAGTATCTTTGCCTGGAGAATTCCATGAAAAGAGGAGCCTGGTGGGCTACAGTTCATGGGGGGTCTCACAGAGTTGGACATGACTGACTAACACTTTTACTTTTAGGGGAAAATAAAGACCTGTGCACTGAAAATTATAAAACATCAGTTAAAAAAACTTAGAGGACCTAAATAGATGGAGAGCACTACTAGGCTTCTCAATCAGAAGAATTAATATTGTTAACATTGAGTAAAGTACATTACCCCTCATAATGTGGTGAGCTTTGTCTAATCAGTTGAAAGCCTTAAAAGCTTGTGGTCTCCCGTTAGATCCCTGGCGGGAGCCTGGAGCGGCTGGACTGATTTGTCCAATTACCGAGGCGGAGCTCTGGAGCACATGCGCCCAGAGCCGGCGCTCTGCGACGACAGAGGCCACCGCAATGGGAGGCCCCAAGAGCCAAAGAGCAGAGATGGATGAAAATAGATAAAATGAAAGACCAATAGAAGTGGCCTGCCTGTCCCCCTCCCTCCCCACCCTACCCCCCAAAAGATAAATAAATAAATAAATAAATGTTTTTAAAAAAGAAGGGAATAAGCAGAACTGTCACTTTGAAGATGAGTCAATTATCTGTGCAGAAAATCCAATGAAATCTATGAAACAAATCCTACCAGAGTTAATAAGTGAATTTAGTAATGTTGTAGGCTATAATTCAACATACAAGACTTATTTATATATATTAGAAACAATCAAAAAGTGAATTTGAAAAACGGTATCATTTAAACATTTAAAAATGTGAAATACATAGTGATAAATCTGACAACAAATGCAGTTTCTTCAGGCTTCATCTGAAGACCACAGCTAGCATTCTATATAGTGGAGTGCCAGGGTGGACCTAAAAGGAACAATGTATAGCATCTCTATGTTTCTGTTGTACATGAATGATTTGCAGACTTCTCTCTCTCTTTTTAACTCTGCCTTTGCCCCAAATATTGTTTAATAAAGTTTAATTAGATTCAGGGGGGAAAATGGGTTTCCCTCATGGTTCAAATGTCAAGGAATCTGCCTGCAATGCAGGAGACTAGAGTTTGATTCCTGGGTCAAGAAGATAGAGAAGGGAATTGTAACCCACTCCAGTATCTTTGCCTGGAGAATTCCATGAAAAGAGGAGCCTGGTGGGCTACAGTTCATGGGGGGTCTCACAGAGTTGGACATGACTGACTAACACTTTTACTTTTAGGGGAAAATAAAGACCTGTGCACTGAAAATTATAAAACATCAGTTAAAAAAACTTAGAGGACCTAAATAGATGGAGAGCACTACTAGGCTTCTCAATCAGAAGAATTAATATTGTTAACATTGAGTAAAGTACATTACCCCTCATAATGTGGTGAGCTTTGTCTAATCAGTTGAAAGCCTTAAAAGCTTGTGGTCTCCTGAGGAGGAAGGAATTTTGTCACGATACTGCCTTGGGACACAAGAATACAACATTAACACCTGTTGGAATTTCTAGACCAATAGTCTGCCCTGCAGATTTCTAACTTGCCAGACCATACAACTGAATGAGCCGATTTCTTAAATCAATTTCTTTTTTAGAGACAGATCTATCTATACGTATAGATAGATACACACACATCCTATTGGTCGGTTTCTCTGAAGAATCCTAAAACAGCCCCAGTTCCCTTTTATTGTTATTTAAATACAGAGAGGAGACAGAGCCAACACTGGTGATAAACTTCTTACAATGTCACTAATGGGAGAGGCAAGTCTTGCACAAGTTCATGGGTTTGGTAGAAGGTTGTGTTTTAGTAACTTCCTTTCCTCTCTCTCATTTCTTCCCCCTTTGTCACTGACCTCCCTAAGTTTCCCACAGATGTTGGGCTTGTATACTGCACAGTCGGGGTCCAGGACATCCAAATCCAGCTGTTCCTCCTCATGTTCACAAACAGATCTTCCCTATCCTGTGTCAAAACTCTCCGTGCCTGGGCATTGTTGCAGGGCCATCTGTGCAGGGGATTAGCTGGCTCATCTAATAAACATTTAGATCCTGAAAGGAATTTAGACTCATCAGTAAAAATTCTTACTTTGTTTAGAGGAGAAAGCCTAAAAGAAATCCAGAGAGCCAGGGCCCTCATGGTTCAAATGTCAAGCCCAATGCAGGAGACTAGAGTTTGATTCCTGGGTCAAGAAGATAGAGAAGGAATTGTAACCCACTCCAGTATCTTTGCCTGGAGAATTCCATGAAAAGAGGAGCCTGGTGGGCTACAGTTCATGGGGGGTCTCACAGAGTTGGACATGACTGACTAACACTTTTACTTTTAGGGGAAAATAAAGACCTGTGCACTGAAAATTATAAAACATCAGTTAAAAAAACTTAGAGGACCTAAATAGATGGAGAGCACTACTAGGCTTCTCAATCAGAAGAATTAATATTGTTAACATTGAGTAAAGTACATTACCCCTCATAATGTGGTGAGCTTTGTCTAATCAGTTGAAAGCCTTAAAAGCTTGTGGTCTCCTGAGGAGGAAGGAATTTTGTCACGATACTGCCTTGGGACACAAGAATACAACATTAACACCTGTTGGAATTTCTAGACCAATAGTCTGCCCTGCAGATTTCTAACTTGCCAGACCATACAACTGAATGAGCCGATTTCTTAAATCAATTTCTTTTTTAGAGACAGATCTATCTATACGTATAGATAGATACACACACATCCTATTGGTCGGTTTCTCTGAAGAATCCTAAAACAGCCCCAGTTCCCTTTTATTGTTATTTAAATACAGAGAGGAGACAGAGCCAACACTGGTGATAAACTTCTTACAATGTCACTAATGGGAGAGGCAAGTCTTGCACAAGTTCATGGGTTTGGTAGAAGGTTGTGTTTTAGTAACTTCCTTTCCTCTCTCTCATTTCTTCCCCCTTTGTCACTGACCTCCCTAAGTTTCCCACAGATGTTGGGCTTGTATACTGCACAGTCGGGGTCCAGGACATCCAAATCCAGCTGTTCCTCCTCATGTTCACAAACAGATCTTCCCTATCCTGTGTCAAAACTCTCCGTGCCTGGGCATTGTTGCAGGGCCATCTGTGCAGGGGATTAGCTGGCTCATCTAATAAACATTTAGATCCTGAAAGGAATTTAGACTCATCAGTAAAAATTCTTACTTTGTTTAGAGGAGAAAGCCTAAAAGAAATCCAGAGAGCCAGGGCATCTGGCTCAAGGCCACAAACTTCGAGAAAGAACTGAGGCTTCCCTAGGTCTTCCAATCCCAAATTCGGACTTCTTTACACTCATCAGCCCTGTGTTTATTCTTAGCTATTATTATATACACAGGCAGTATCTTTTTCTCTCTAGCAGGGACCTTTGATCCTTCAGCACTTTCCAGCTAACTGGAGTATCTACAGTGATGTGCAACATTGGACTTTTGACTTAGAAGCATTTGTTTTCCATATCTGAACATCAGCTGTCAGGCTCTCTTTGATACATGTGTAAGAGATCCAATTAATGCCCTATCTGCATGAGTGTATCAGTAAGGTGTTCCTGTTTCAATGCAAAAACTACATTGTCTTTAGAGTATTCTCCAGGGTTATCAGATTCTAGCCCTGGTTCATCTTCTTTGAGCTACTTTGCAACTCTTTCTAAATTTACGTAACTGATACATAAATTCTATCCATTCTTGTGATAATTTTAATTGACTTCTTCTCCACTGTGGAAACTCCAGTGGTGTCTCTATTCACAATTCATCTTAACACTCCTTTACTTTATATAAGCCTTTGCTGGTTTGACTTTTCCTTTGAACTGATAACATCTGCCTAGTTTCCTCATATCATATGATAAAAAAATTCTTAAAACATATTCATTTTTATATCTGTATGCAAGTCATGATTTTATCTTCTTCTGAAAATTACCTTTAAACAAGAAGAAGAAAGAAGTTAAAAAAAAAAAAATCGGGCTATGGAGTTTTGACCCAAAGGAGTATAAACACATGGGCAAGTGGAGGCAGGAAATCCTCACACCTAGATAGACCCAGTGCTACCAAGCAGTCCTTTAGGGGCTAGTGCACTCACAAGGACTGCCAATCTTCCGACTTTAAAGTGGAAATACTGGTGAGTGAAATGGCTCATGTTGGAGCTTATTGAAAATGTCAAGTGTTCAGAGGACTCTTCCCTAGGTCTGTTTTCCCTGTGCAGGGGATTAGCTGGCTCATCTAATAAACATTTAGATCCTGAAAGGAATTTAGACTCATCAGTAAAAATTCTTACTTTGTTTAGAGGAGAAAGCCTAAAAGAAATCCAGAGAGCCAGGGCATCTGGCTCAAGGCCACAAACTTCGAGAAAGAACTGAGGCTTCCCTAGGTCTTCCAATCCCAAATTCGGACTTCTTTACACTCATCAGCCCTGTGTTTATTCTTAGCTATTATTATATACACAGGCAGTATCTTTTTCTCTCTAGCAGGGACCTTTGATCCTTCAGCACTTTCCAGCTAACTGGAGTATCTACAGTGATGTGCAACATTGGACTTTTGACTTAGAAGCATTTGTTTTCCATATCTGAACATCAGCTGTCAGGCTCTCTTTGATACATGTGTAAGAGATCCAATTAATGCCCTATCTGCATGAGTGTATCAGTAAGGTGTTCCTGTTTCAATGCAAAAACTACATTGTCTTTAGAGTATTCTCCAGGGTTATCAGATTCTAGCCCTGGTTCATCTTCTTTGAGCTACTTTGCAACTCTTTCTAAATTGTACGTAACTGATACATAAATTCTATCCATTCTTGTGATAATTTTAATTGACTTCTTCTCCACTGTGGAAACTCCAGTGGTGTCTCTATTCACAATTCATCTTAACACTCCTTTACTTTATATAAGCCTTTGCTGGTTTGACTTTTCCTTTG
Source organism: Tragulus kanchil (assembly GCA_022376925.1). NCBI lineage: Eukaryota > Metazoa > Chordata > Mammalia > Artiodactyla > Tragulidae > Tragulus > Tragulus kanchil. Next base: position 267,294,486 of record JAIOJX010000026.1, on the reverse strand, counting down.
AACTGATAACATCTGCCTAGTTTCCTCATATCATATGATAAAAAAATTCTTAAAACATATTCATTTTGATATCTGTATGCAAGTCATGATTTTATCTTCTTCTGAAAATTACCTTTAAACAAGAAGAAGAAAGAAGTTAAAAAAAAAAAAATCGGGCTATGGAGTTTTGACCCAAAGGAGTATAAACACATGGGCAAGTGGAGGCAGGAAATCCTCACACCTAGATAGACCCAGTGCTACCAAGCAGTCCTTTAGGGGCTAGTGCACTCACAAGGACTGCCAATCTTCCGACTTTAAAGTGGAAATACTGGTGAGTGAAATGTGCTCATGTTGGAGCTTATTGAAAAAGTCAAGTTGTTTTCCAAACTGATCAAACCAATTTATAGCCTCATCAGTGGAGTACAAGAGTCCTGCTGCCGTCTATCTGTGGCAACCCTGGCAACTGTCAGATTTACTGATTACTACCAAAACAGGTACAAAGTGGCATTTAATTGCAGTGTTTTCATTTATATTTCTTTAATTACTGATATGGCTGAAATTTTCCTTTTGTTTTAAACAAAGTCTTCTGACAATGACATCTACTGACAATACATATAATGAATGTAATTCTTCTATTTTTCCATAATGATTATCCATACTCCAGGAATGGGGAAGAAAAAGAAGAGGAAAAATAGTAAGAAGTATCTATCGGGTAAAAATAGTATTAACATTGGAGATCACTTACTTTTTTTAATGCCTGACATTTTTACTTTGCGCCTCTTACTTTCATTGTTCTCCTGCACCTTTATGTTGCTTGGAAAGGATTTGCCTCTTTTAACTCTGCTTTTGAAACCCCAACCTGTAATGAATGAACTCTGCTTTTTTCATCCCTCCAACTTGAGTTTTGCACTCAAAGGCAAGCAAACATCTATACTCTAAATGGAAATGAGAACAGACTTAAGTCAATAGTGAGACTTTTATAAAAAAAAAAAAGTTAATTATACATTTTATTTTCCTTTTAAAGAAAAAACCCTTAAGTAAGTAACTTCCTTTAAGATGGATCATTCATTCTGTATAGTTTCAGGGCTCTAATAACCATGGTGCCCTCATTCATCACTTTGTAAATTAAATAGTTTTTTTTTTACTTTTCCTTTAAGATGATCAATTTTCAAAACATATTCATTTATATCTGTATGCAAGTCATGATTTTATCTTCTTCTGAAAATTACCTTTAAACGAAGAAGAAAGAAGTTAAAAAAAAAAAAATCGGGCTATGGAGTTTTGACCCAAAGGAGTATAAACACATGGGCAAGTGGAGGCAGGAAATCCTCACACCTAGATAGACCCAGTGCTACCAAGCAGTCCTTTAGGGGCTAGTGCACTCACAAGGACTGCCAATCTTCCGACTTTAAAGTGGAAATACTGGTGAGTGAAATGTGCTCATGTTGGAGCTTATTGAAAAAGTCAAGTTGTTTTCCAAACTGATCAAACCAATTTATAGCCTCATCAGTGGAGTACAAGAGTCCTGCTGCCGTCTATCTGTGGCAACCCTGGCAACTGTCAGATTTACTGATTACTACCAAAACAGGTACAAAGTGGCATTTAATTGCAGTGTTTTCATTTATATTTCTTTAATTACTGATATGGCTGAAATTTTCCTTTTGTTTTAAACAAAGTCTTCTGACAATGACATCTACTGACAATACATATAATGAATGTAATTCTTCTATTTTTCCATAATGATTATCCATACTCCAGGAATGGGGAAGAAAAAGAAGAGGAAAAATAGTAAGAAGTATCTATCGGGTAAAAATAGTATTAACATTGGAGATCACTTACTTTTTTTAATGCCTGACATTTTTACTTTGCGCCTCTTACTTTCATTGTTCTCCTGCACCTTTATGTTGCTTGGAAAGGATTTGCCTCTTTTAACTCTGCTTTTGAAACCCCAACCTGTAATGAATGAACTCTGCTTTTTTCATCCCTCCAACTTGAGTTTTGCACTCAAAGGCAAGCAAACATCTATACTCTAAATGGAAATGAGAACAGACTTAAGTCAATAGTGAGACTTTTATAAAAAAAAAAAAAAAAAAGTTAATTATACATTTTTATTTTCCTTTTTAAAGAAAAAAAAAAAACCCTTAAGTAAGTAACTTCCTTTAAGATGGATCATTCATTCTGTATAGTTTCAGGGCTCTAATAACCATGGTGCCCTCATTCATCACTTTGTAAATTAAATAGCTTTTCATCCCCATTCTACTCATTTATTCATTAAATAAACTTTGTTTAGGACCAGATACTGATGGAAGTGCTGGAATGACATGACTGAGCAAAGCTGACAACTTGCTTGCCCTCACAAAGCTTACATTCAAGTGGGGGAGACAAACAGTAAACGAATACACAAAGGACATCATTTTGAGTAGAGACAAATGCTGTGAAGAATAAAAAATCAGGGTAGAAGGGGTTCACAAGTATATGTAGGGGGTGAATTTTGGCAGGCAGCCTTTAGCAACCAAGATGGTGAGGGAACTCAAACCATGCTATCTAAGGAACTGGTGGAGACACTGGGGGCATTAAACATAAGAGACAAAAACAGTCTTGTACAGGAGGAAGAAGTTTTGACTCTCTTAGGGTCCCTCCCTGTCTGGGTCTGAGAATCAGATTTTCACAGACGGATTTACAGGAGAAAAGCATACAAATCTATTCAATATAAGTTTTATGTGACACAGAAGCCTTCATAAGGAAATGAAGACATGAAGAAATGATTAGACCCGAGTGCTTTTATGCTAGACGTGATAAAGAGTGGAGAGCTGTGGAAATGTGTGATAAGACAGGCGTACAAGCTAAGTATAGTAAAGTGGGGGAAATTCGGCGAGGCCTGTCTGCTTAGATTCCTCTCTGTATCCCTTTGTCTTCAGAGATAAGGATGCTCCTTTCCTCTGGATCTAACCAGGGCACCTCTCACAAGACAGGTTTTTTTTTTTTTTTTTCTGTCAGGTACTCAAATATGTCTCCAATTTTAATAAGATTCTCTATACATATGTTTATTTACTATTAAAAGTTGAAATAGCACATCAAAAATTTTTATTACAATTCAAATTTTTGAAAACCCAACAATTTAGTCAATACACTTTGCTCTAACTATGTTCTGGCCAAACTACCCAATGTTTTCTTTCCATTCCTTCCGTACAAGTTGATTTGTTTCAAATTCTATATACTGGGGTTTCACCTTACTGACTTCAGACTTCTACAATAGGCAATGTGCATTTCAGTCACATTCAGTCCTTTTCAACTCTTTGTGACTCCATGGACTGTAGCCTGCCAGGCTCCTCTGTCCATGGAACTCTTCCGACAAGAATATTGGAGTGGGTTGCCAAGTCCTTCTCCAAGGGATCATCCTGACCCAGGGATCAGACCTGCATTTCCTGCATCTTTTGCATTGACAGGTGACTTCTTTATCACTAAGCTACCTGGGAAGCCCCCAAATAGGCAATACTTGAGACCTATTAGTGCTTCTTTGTATTAAATCAAGAGGTGGAACAAAAATATATTCAAATCACTCAAATGCAAGCTACACAGATGTCCTATAAGTTAGTTGTATCAAGGTAGAAAAGAGATGTAAGAAAAAAGACATCATGGAACTTATATCACAGATTATCACAATACTGGTACACAGTTTGTCAGTGTAAAGTAGCTTTCCCAAGCTACTTAATAATGATCCTAAACCTACTAGTAAGAAAAAAAAAGTACAAGAATAAAGTTTATGTCTCAAGTCATAATTATTCTCCATGATAATATCCTCAGAAGGATCTCTGCTTCAGTCATGTCCGACTCCATCCATGGAATTCTTCAGGTAAGAATACTCAAGTGGGTCGCCATGCCCTCCTCCAGCAGAAGGATCTCTATGCACAAGCAATAATGACAGCTACATCTAAATATTTCCATTCTTGATCAAGTCTCCACTTCCTTCTGACAAGTTTCTCCCTGAGTGAGAGAAGACTGGTTGCCATAGTTGCATTTTGTAATCTGAATTATCCTTTCTACTCTTTCTTTCCTAGCAGTTAGCAGTGTCTTCATTCCTCTCCTCCTACAGAGTATGCCTTCATTAAGTCTCCATCCATCCTGCTGAAATGGATACTCTGGTAGAAGAGAAGGGAATTTGGTACTAGGATTGACAGTCAAGTTATAAAGGTTCTTGTTAACATTTCAAGGACAGGTCAAGAGGCAGCTGAAACTTTCCGGGAATTTTCTTCACTGGACATCTGAGGAGGCTCCAGGGTCCACTCTGAGTTAAGCATGGATGAATCCATTGGAAATCTAGTCACAGTTGAAGTTCCTCCTCGATTTTGGGGGTCCAGTGGCAGGTGATGCTTAAGTCTCAAATTGTTACAAAGCAGCAAGAAAGAACTACAGATCCAGGAAAGAGCAAGAAAAATCTAAACTCTTTGGTGAGAGAAAAGTCTCACTCAAGACAGTTCTGTTGCCTGCTTCACAGAAGGTCAGGAAATTCTTTTTACACACACCATTTCTCAAATTCCTTCAGTGTGAAATAGTCAATATGCCAAGTGTCATAGTTTGGGGCAGTGTGGCCTAAGCACAGTCTCGAAACTGTCAAAACACCTGCATCAGATCTACCTGGAGAAAGCTGTGAAACTGCCCCTAGGGATTCCCTAAAGGGAAAAAAAGCTACACAGATGTCCTATAAGTTAGTTGTATCAAGGTAGAAAAGAGATGTAAGAAAAAAGACATCATGGAACTTATATCACAGATTATCACAATACTGGTACACAGTTTGTCAGTGTAAAGTAGCTTTCCCAAGCTACTTAATAATGATCCTAAACCTACTAGTAAGAAAAAAAAAGTACAAGAATAAAGTTTATGTCTCAAGTCATAATTATTCTCCATGATAATATCCTCAGAAGGATCTCTGCTTCAGTCATGTCCGACTCCATCCATGGAATTCTTCAGGTAAGAATACTCAAGTGGGTCGCCATGCCCTCCTCCAGCAGAAGGATCTCTATGCACAAGCAATAATGACAGCTACATCTAAATATTTCCATTCTTGATCAAGTCTCCACTTCCTTCTGACAAGTTTCTCCCTGAGTGAGAGAAGACTGGTTGCCATAGTTGCATTTTGTAATCTGAATTATCCTTTCTACTCTTTCTTTCCTAGCAGTTAGCAGTGTCTTCATTCCTCTCCTCCTACAGAGTATGCCTTCATTAAGTCTCCATCCATCCTGCTGAAATGGATACTCTGGTAGAAGAGAAGGGAATTTGGTACTAGGATTGACAGTCAAGTTATAAAGGTTCTTGTTAACATTTCAAGGACAGGTCAAGAGGCAGCTGAAACTTTCTGGGAATTTTCTTCACTGGACATCTGAGGAGGCTCCAGGGTCCACTCTGAGTTAAGCATGGATGAATCCATTGGAAATCTAGTCACAGTTGAAGTTCCTCCTCGATTTTGGGGGTCCAGTGGCAGGTGATGCTTAAGTCTCAAATTGTTACAAAGCAGCAAGAAAGAACTACAGATCCAGGAAAGAGCAAGAAAAATCTAAACTCTTTGGTGAGAGAAAAGTCTCACTCAAGACAGTTCTGTTGCCTGCTTCACAGAAGGTCAGGAAATTCTTTTTACACACACCATTTCTCAAATTCCTTCAGTGTGAAATAGTCAATATGCCAAGTGTCATAGTTTGGGGCAGTGTGGCCTAAGCACAGTCTCCGAAACTGTCAAAACACCTGCATCAGATCTACCTGGAGATAATCGCTGTGGTCAAGACTCAAGATCTATATTTTAACAAACCCCTATAGGGATTCCCTTGTTGCTCAGCTGATAAAGAATCTACCTGTAATGCAGGAGACCCTGGTTTGATTCCTGGGTCGGGAAGATCCCCTGGAGAAGGGAAAGGCTACCCACTCCAGTATTCTTGCCTGGAGAATTCCATGGCTCATCCGTGGGTGTCAGAGAGTTGTACACCACTGAGTGACTTTACTTTCACTTTCACGGGGGTTTTGATGCATGGTAGAGTTTGAGAACCACTGACTCAGGGGAACATAATAGCTGACAGCCATCAAATGGAGAATGCACTGATTTGTTGTCTGAAGCCCAGAGGGTAGAACTGTGATGGATGCATAGGAGTTTCCTGAATGCTAGTTTTGGTCAAGGTTAGGAAGGACTTGATGGTGATCTGCAAACATGCGATGAGCTGCCTCAGGAGCCAGAGAGTAAATTCTCAGACCCAGAGCTGTTCAGTAGGAATCAAACTGACAAGGTCAGCTTGTTGCTGAAGAAATTCTAGTTTTTAGCTGTGCAGTTGAATTGAACATCCCTTTAAGATCCCTTCCAACAAAAAGTCTATGCTAACTTATCGCCTGGCCTAAAGAATTACATCTGTGATTTAAAAACTGACGTTTATCCTTAACCCAGTACTGTTACTATCACAAATCCTGGGTTATTGTTATTGCATCTGGTTAAGCTGGAATTCTCCTACAGCAGCAGCATCACCTGGAAACTTGTTCACACACCTCCCCACTGAATCAGTGACTCTGGGGCTCAGCAATCTGTGTTTGAACAGATTAGGCCTCCAGGACAGTCCATCTGGAAAATCCGATGCAAGAAAAATCTAAACTCTTTGGTGAGAGAAAAGTCTCACTCAAGACAGTTCTGTTGCCTGCTTCACAGAAGGTCAGGAAATTCTTTTTACACACACCATTTCTCAAATTCCTTCAGTGTGAAATAGTCAATATGCCAAGTGTCATAGTTTGGGGCAGTGTGGCCTAAGCACAGTCTCCGAAACTGTCAAAACACCTGCATCAGATCTACCTGGAGATAATCGCTGTGGTCAAGACTCAAGATCTATATTTTAACAAACCCCTATAGGGATTCCCTTGTTGCTCAGCTGATAAAGAATCTACCTGTAATGCAGGAGACCCTGGTTTGATTCCTGGGTCGGGAAGATCCCCTGGAGAAGGGAAAGGCTACCCACTCCAGTATTCTTGCCTGGAGAATTCCATGGCTCATCCGTGGGTGTCAGAGAGTTGTACACCACTGAGTGACTTTACTTTCACTTTCACGGGGATTTTGATGCATGGTAGAGTTTGAGAACCACTGACTCAGGGGAACATAATAGCTGACAGCCATCAAATGGAGAATGCACTGATTTGTTGTCTGAAGCCCAGAGGGTAGAACTGTGATGGATGCATAGGAGTTTCCTGAATGCTAGTTTTGGTCAAGGTTAGGAAGGACTTGATGGTGATCTGCAAACATGCGATGAGCTGCCTCAGGAGCCAGAGAGTAAATTCTCAGACCCAGAGCTGTTCAGTAGGAATCAAACTGACAAGGTCAGCTTGTTGCTGAAGAAATTCTAGTTTTTAGCTGTGCAGTTGAATTGAACATCCCTTTAAGATCCCTTCCAACAAAAAGTCTATGCTAACTTATCGCCTGGCCTAAAGAATTACATCTGTGATTTAAAAACTGACGTTTATCCTTAACCCAGTACTGTTACTATCACAAATCCTGGGTTATTGTTATTGCATCTGGTTAAGCTGGAATTCTCCTACAGCAGCAGCATCACCTGGAAACTTGTTCACACACCTCCCCACTGAATCAGTGACTCTGGGGCTCAGCAATCTGTGTTTGAACAGATTAGGCCTCCAGGACAGTCCCATGTGTGAGAAAGCTGAAAAACCACTGATGTGGAGAAACAGAATCCGATGGAAGTCAAGTGGCTTCTTGCCTATGGTGATCCAGTCTGTCGGAGAAAAGAAACTGGTTCCTGTGTCTCTCTGTCATCTTTTTTCTTTGTTAGGCCCAAATGACCTTCTGAAGCACGTCATTTTTTTTCTTAGAAAGCTAACTGTTCAAAGTCTACCCTAAAGAAATTCTCACAGATGTTTAATATTTAGGATTGTTCATTGAGCCTTGCTGCCAAGCTGGATACTATGTCAATATCCATGAGGAGAGGAATGGCTAAATAAATATCACAGGTTTCAATGAGGAAGTTAAAAGGCATCTATTAGAGCTATGGAACAATATGGATTTATCTCTAATACCTATTGTTAACTAGGAAAGCAAGTTGCCAAATGGTATAAAGTGTGATTCAAGTTAAGCTGAAAATTTAGGGTTTTTTCCTTTTCTCAGTCTTTCTCTCCACTCCCAGGATTTGTGTGTGTGTGTGTGTGTGTGTGTGTGTGTGTGTATTTGAAAGGATAAAATTACCCTCAATATGACAGTGACTATTTTAAAGTGGGGCCATGATGGGGATACTGGGAAGTCAGATTAGAGATGCAGAAAGAAAGATGCTAGCCTAACACATAATATTTTACAGTTTTAGAAGAAAAGGTATATTATAAGTAAAAGTATATATTATTTTTATAATTTGAAAATTAAATTTCAAATATTAAGTAAAAGTTGTTATGGTTTAACTACAATGGTCTGAAATCCTGGTTAAATAATATACATATACCAGCTTCATTAATATTTCCTTTATCTAAATAGAAACAGTCTTAATCAAATGGGAAAGAGTATTAATTCTTTTTGTATTTTAAACTATTCCCGGAGGGACCCTAAATCTGTATCAGTGACCATCCAGATTGTCTACTGAGACACCGGAAATATAGGACAATTATCTGAAAAATCCAATCCATATAAATAATTTTCTCTTATGTAGATAATAGAGGAAGCTGAGCTATTTTGGCCTGGATAATTTGATAATTATCCCCAATTGCCCATTTCCCTTTAGTGTGTATAAAAATCCAGATTTAATTTATTAAGTTCTTTCTCATATTTAGCATTAAGTACTTTTATTTTAATTATTTCCCTTTGTGCTTGGCCTTTAATATAGAGAGAACAGCTGGCCACCATCTGCTACCAAAAAATGTCATTATATCCATTATATTCTTAGAATGACTCTTCAAACTTGGACCAAAACTGTTCTGCTCTGTCATCTTTTCTTTGTTAGGCCCAAATGACCTTCTGAAGCACGTCATTTTTTCTTAGAAAGCTAACTGTTCAAAGTCTACCCTAAAGAAATTCTCACAGATGTTTAATATTTAGGATTGTTCATTGAGCCTTGCTGCCAAGCTGGATACTATGTCAATATCCATGAGGAGAGGAATGGCTAAATAAATATCACAGGTTTCAATGAGGAAGTTAAAAGGCATCTATTAGAGCTATGGAACAATATGGATTTATCTCTAATACCTATTGTTAACTAGGAAAGCAAGTTGCCAAATGGTATAAAGTGTGATTCAAGTTAAGCTGAAAATTTAGGGTTTTTTTCCTTTTCTCAGTCTTTCTCTCCACTCCCAGGATTTGTGTGTGTGTGTGTGTGTGTGTGTATTTGAAAGGATAAAATTACCCTCAATATGACAGTGACTATTTTAAAGTGGGGCCATGATGGGGATACTGGGAAGTCAGATTAGAGATGCAGAAAGAAAGATGCTAGCCTAACACATAATATTTTACAGTTTTAGAAGAAAAGGTATATTATAAGTAAAAGTATATATTATTTTTATAATTTGAAAATTAAATTTCAAATATTAAGTAAAAGTTGTTATGGTTTAACTACAATGGTCTGAAATCCTGGTTAAATAATATACATATACCAGCTTCATTAATATTTCCTTTATCTAAATAGAAACAGTCTTAATCAAATGGGAAAGAGTATTAATTCTTTTTGTATTTTAAACTATTCCCGGAGGGACCCTAAATCTGTATCAGTGACCATCCAGATTGTCTACTGAGACACCGGAAATATAGGACAATTATCTGAAAAATCCAATCCATATAAATAATTTTCTCTTATGTAGATAATAGAGGAAGCTGAGCTATTTTGGCCTGGATAATTTGATAATTATCCCCAATTGCCCATTTCCCTTTAGTGTGTATAAAAATCCAGATTTAATTTATTAAGTTCTTTCTCATATTTAGCATTAAGTACTTTTATTTTAATTATTTCCCTTTGTGCTTGGCCTTTAATATAGAGAGAACAGCTGGCCACCATCTGCTACCAAAAAAAATGTCATTATATCCATTATATTCTTAGAATGACTCTTCAAACTTGGACCCTGCGATAAAAGGAACGTTGCTCTGTGCTATTAGACAGTGGAAGTCCTGAGACAGTAAATTCTAACACTCACTATAGCACTTGGCGCATACAATAGGTGCTTAGCAAATGTTTCTGACGTTTTTATTGCCTCCTCATAAGCGCTAAATGAGAGACTTTTTAAAGGAAAAAAATCAAGTTAGAGACTGAGGCTGAGTTTATTCACAAATTCATTTGTAATAGGAAGCTCAACTTTAAACTGATCATTCTATTTCATCACTAGTAAAACTATTAATATATTTTTCTTCCTGAATTCTACTGATTGACTCTGGAATGGTTATTTGGACATGTTCAACTGTGTCACTTATGTATTTTAAGGATGGGCTTTGGAACCAGATGGATTCTCATTTCATGTCCTGACTCTATCATACACTCTAAAGCCTGTGTGACTTTAACCAGTTTCCTCATTTGTAAAAATGGAATAATTTCATCTATTTGGAGGGCTAATGGTAAATAGGATGTGTATGCAAAGCACTGATAGGAAGCCTGCCTTAAGCAGGTGGGCAATAAATATCCGCCTCTCCTTTCTTCTCTTCCTTTCTTTGACAAAAATGCATTTTTTTCCTATCCAACCCAAATATCTATGACAAAGAAGCTAGCAGTCCTTCCTCTGAGTCATCCCTAAGCCATGGTTTTTAGGGTTGGGCAGATGTATACCATAAAGCAAACAGAACACGCTAGAACAAGAATGGCTAAGAGGTCAGCTGATGGACTGGGCAGTGGTTTCCAAAAGCACCATAATGGAAGGAATTACAAAGCCTCACCTGGGTTCTAATGTGAATGCCCCTTGACTGAGAAGCCAGGTCTGCAGCTTGGCTGCAAAGTGAACTGGCACTCATTTGCCATCTCTGTGCCAGGAGGTTTCTTTACATACCCCTCCTCTTCTACCTCTTCTTTCCTTTGTTCATTATTTTCTTCATTATTTCTTCTTTCTGTTGCTTCATTGTTATTATCCAACATAAGCCAGTTCCCTGGAAATTTGTTTTTAGCAATCTCTAAGCAGGGACATAGGCTTTTAATTTAACCACTGATTTTCATAGAATAAGCTGGGCAGCCAATCTAAAAGTCTAGGGTGCAGTCTTCTCAACTGCAATGATACTGTCTAACATCTTCATAGCACCTTTCTTCTTGTTTTCCTTTATTATTTCTTTACATACTGTTTCCAGAGCATGGCCACTGTTTCCTGCGTTTCTTTTCTACATGGATTCCTCTCGATGACTGAATTAGCTCATGAGGCTGCACACAGAGCAGACATTAAGGAAGCTCAACTTTAACTGATATTCTTTCATCACTAGTAAAACTATTAATATATTTTTCTTCCTGAATTCTACTGATTGACTCTGGAATGGTTATTTGGACATGTTCAACTGTGTCACTTATGTATTTTAAGGATGGGCTTTGGAACCAGATGGATTCTCATTTCATGTCCTGACTCTATCATACACTCTAAAGCCTGTGTGACTTTAACCAGTTTCCTCATGTGTAACAATGGAATGATTTCATCTATTTGGAGGGCTAATGGTAAATAGGATGTGTATGCAAAGCACTGATAGGAAGCCTGCCTTAAGCAGGTGGGCAATAAATATCCGCCTCTCCTTTCTTCTCTTCCTTTCTTTGACAAAAATGCATTTTTTTCCTATCCAACCCAAATATCTATGACAAAGAAGCTAGCAGTCCTTCCTCTGAGTCATCCCTAAGCCATGGTTTTTAGGGTTGGGCAGATGTATACCATAAAGCAAACAGAACACGCTAGAACAAGAATGGCTAAGAGGTCAGCTGATGGACTGGGCAGTGGTTTCCAAAAGCACCATAATGGAAGGAATTACAAAGCCTCACCTGGGTTCTAATGTGAATGCCCCTTGACTGAGAAGCCAGGTCTGCAGCTTGGCTGCAAAGTGAACTGGCACTCATTTGCCATCTCTGTGCCAGGAGGTTTCTTTACATACCCCTCCTCTTCTACCTCTTCTTTCCTTTGTTCATTATTTTCTTCATTATTTCTTCTTTCTGTTGCTTCATTGTTATTATCCAACATAAGCCAGTTCCCTGGAAATTTGTTTTTAGCAATCTCTAAGCAGGGACATAGGCTTTTAATTTAACCACTGATTTTCATAGAATAAGCTGGGCAGCCAATCTAAAAGTCTAGGGTGCAGTCTTCTCAACTGCAATGATACTGTCTAACATCTTCATAGCACCTTTCTTCTTGTTTTCCTTTATTATTTCTTTACATACTGTTTCCAGAGCATGGCCACTGTTTCCTGCGTTTCTTTTCTACATGGATTCCTCTCGATGACTGAATTAGCTCATGAGGCTGCACACAGAGCAGACATTAAGGAAGTCAAGAAAGACAACCTGGGCATATTACTAATGTTGCTCAGTGCCTTTGGAGAGCAATACAATTGTTATTGCCTCTTGTATCCACTTTTCAAATCACTACTATAGATTCCAGGCCAAACCTGCAGAACTTTCAACTAGAGAAATAATTTTTTCCTAAATAAATAAGAGACAGCTGTCAGCAGTGCGGACTCTGTGAGAAAGGCAGGACCTTAAAAGAACGAGTTTTGGGATTTTGAATCATCTATGGGCAAGTTGGGAGGGATCTTCAGGCCAGGCAAGACAAATTTGAATCCATACTGCACCCTAAGAATGGAGGGAGGTGGTCACAGAAATTTCCTTCAGTCTATAGTAACTTGGAGAGCTACTAATACTGCCACTTCCTAGAGAGGGGACCTTGGGCTACTTCATCTCTCTGGCCTCAGCCTTCTCATCAGTGAAATGGGGAAGCTGGCCATCACTTAAAGTCTTTCAGTGATACTGTAAGAGGTACTTTTAGAATGCTTTTTGTTGATTGCACTAATCAAGGTTGTAACAATGGCAATATAAGAGTTAAGAGCAAAGTCTTCCAAGGCCTCACTTACATAAAACATATCAATACACACATAGTTGGGGACCAGTAAGCAACTCGCTCTCTTAAATAAAAAGCGAGGGTGGGAATGACAGTACACAAGAACAGGAGATGTTATAGATTCTTCCCAGTAAATGCACCACGCAGTTGCTACCCCTAGAAGGGATTATAAATGCAGAGACTGTTCACATAAACATGTAATCTATTTTACTCACAGTGCTGAAGCTGCCCATTAGACTCCTTAACTATTACCTCTTAACATGCTCCTCTCAGCTATGTAAATCAATTTGCTGGGAACTAAGGGTTCTGTTCAATTAGTTGCAGATATACTAGCTTATCTAAATGGCACATTGAGATCTATTTCACATCAGGCTCTCACCTGTGTGATTGCGGATTAAAAAAACAAACAAACAAAGAAACCCAGGATGTCCAAGGAGAGACAAGGCATGGCATCATTATCCTAGCTCCTGGAGGATTTGTGTTTCCTTATTCACAGAGAAGAAAGTAGCAGCTTTAGTCTTTAAAAACTGAAATTTGGATTTCAGCCTTTCTTGAGATGTCTGGATTCTTCTGTGATGTTGATTTTTCTCTAACTCCCATCCTGTGAGTCAGTACTAACCCTGGGGCTCTGTAAGGAAATGTCAAGTACCCTGTCCTCATAGGTGAAATTTTCACAGTGATAACTGATGATATGAACTTCAAGAGCTAAAAAATTCATTGCAGGCTTAAAACTGCAAACATGCCTCTGCATGGCAATGGAATTAAAGAGTCCTCAATATCTTGCCTGCTTCTACTCAGGCACTTCTTCACTTTTTAATCCTAAAACTGCAATCCTGTGGAAGAAACTGGGTAGCAAGGTGTAAGAAATGTGTGGACTGTGAAGACCTGAGGTGATTTATTCAAGTTCATCCACAGTCCCTTAAGTCATTTTGCCACTCCTTTATTCAATAAACATTAGATTTCTTTTCTGTGGCAAGAAAAATTAGTGCCTCTCTCATTTCCATTCGTACTTCTTCCTAGCTAAAACCGAACACCAATTTTCCTTTGGGCCACAATGTGCCCAGTCCAAATCCTGTTCCTCCCTTTCTAAGCCCCTCGTTGTAGTTATGAATGGTCATTTAAATGAGTCCAGGCCAATAAGGGGTTATGTGAAATGGTTTCTGGGAAAATACTATCTTTCCTAATAAGACAAATACAGTTGACTTAGCCATTTACCTGACCTGCCCTTTTTTCCTGCCTTGACTGCAGATATAATGGCTGAAGAGGCAGTGGCCACACTGTGACCATGAGACTACAAGCCAATCCATACACTAAAGATGCTAAAAAGGAAAGAAAGGAAGTGAGAAGGTACTCGGGACCCTGATGACATCATTGAACAGCTAATTTAACATTAAAAATAGCTTACCTTCAATTTCTTTTTGTGAGAAACAAATGAACAAATAAATCTGTTTGGCAATGGCTCTCAATCTGGGCAATTTTGCTCCCCAGGGGACATTTGCCAATATCTGGAGAAAATTTTTATTGTCAGTATTTGGTTTGAGGGCTTTTGGCATCTTAATAGGTAGAAGCTAGGGATGCTGCAATACATCTTATGAGGCACAGGGATACCTTCCAAAATAAAGAAGTATCTTCCAAAGCATTAGCAGTGCTGAGCTTGACAAACTCTGGGTTAAACCACCAAAAATATTATCTTGCTTGCTATTCACAGTCAAATGCATTCCTAACTGTAGAGTCCCTCATTTGAGAAATATTAAATACACACCATGGGCCAGCCACCATACCATAAAACATACTAGAGATTAAAAACAATGAGTATAGGGCTTCTCTGGTGGTCCAGTGGGTAAGGACACCGCCTTGCAGTGCAAGGGGCGCCAGTTCAATCCCTGGCCTGGGAAGATCCCACGTGCCACGGAGCAGCTGGACCGATGTGTCCAACTACCCAGCCACAACTCTGGAGCGTATGTACCCAGAGCCAGTGCTCTGCAAACGAGAGAGGCCACCGCAATGGGAGGTCCACACAGGCCAAAAAGCAAAGATGGAAATAAATGAAAGACCAACACAAGTGGCTCCAAAAAAGAAAAAAACAATGATTATAAAGTCAAGGATTTTGACCAAATATGAAAGACTTGAAAACAAAGGTCAATGCCAAAAATGTATGGATGCCTAGAGTTACTGCAGACCATCTACTGGAAAAAATATCTGGATCTCAAAGAATTGCTCTAGAATCGGAGAATGTCTATTGGTAAACTCTGGAGATGTCCTCAGTGTGGACTTTTATGGCTCTTCTCTCTTAGAGTAAAAATTGAAATAGAAAGCTGCCTTTGTTAAGGGAATATTAAGTCATGGCACAAATTCTGCAGTATAAAAGGGAAGAAGCAGCTCTCCTGAGCAAAGTAAACTAAAGACTATTCTTAGAGCACAGAGGCCAGGAGAGAGACTCTGACAAAGAAAAGTGACATCCAACATAGTCCTACGTGGGACAAGGCTATCATGACCTATACTGATGAAGGTCAGAGAACAGTGCCCAAATCTCTAGAAAATTTTATGTGTCAGTATTTGGTTTGGAGCTCCCCAGGGACATTTGCCAATATCTGGAGAAAATTTTATTGTCAGTATTTGGTTTGAGGGCTTTTGGCATCTTAATAGGTAGAAGCTAGGGATGCTGCAATACATCTTATGAGGCACAGGGATACCTTCCAAAATAAAGAAGTATCTTCCAAAGCATTAGCAGTGCTGAGCTTGACAAACTCTGGGTTAAACCACCAAAAATATTATCTTGCTTGCTATTCACAGTCAAATGCATTCCTAACTGTAGAGTCCCTCATTTGAGAAATATTAAATACACACCATGGGCCAGCCACCATACCATAAAACATACTAGAGATTAAAAACAATGAGTATAGGGCTTCTCTGGTGGTCCAGTGGGTAAGGACACCGCCTTGCAGTGCAAGGGGCGCCAGTTCAATCCCTGGCCTGGGAAGATCCCACGTGCCACGGAGCAGCTGGACCGATGTGTCCAACTACCCAGCCACAACTCTGGAGCGTATGTACCCAGAGCCAGTGCTCTGCAAACGAGAGGCCACCGCAATGGGAGGTCCACACAGGCCAAAAAGCAAAGATGGAAATAAATGAAAGACCAACACAAGTGGCTCCAAAAAAGAAAAAAACAATGATTATAAAGTCAAGGATTTTGACCAAATATGAAAGACTTGAAAACAAAGGTCAATGCCAAAAATGTATGGATGCCTAGAGTTACTGCAGACCATCTACTGGAAAAAATATCTGGATCTCAAAGAATTGCTCTAGAATCGGAGAATGTCTATTGGTAAACTCTGGAGATGTCCTCAGTGTGGACTTTTATGGCTCTTCTCTCTTAGAGTAAAAATTGAAATAGAAAGCTGCCTTTGTTAAGGGAATATTAAGTCATGGCACAAATTCTGCAGTATAAAAGGGAAGAAGCAGCTCTCCTGAGCAAAGTAAACTAAAGACTATTCTTAGAGCACAGAGGCCAGGAGAGAGACTCTGACAAAGAAAAGTGACATCCAACATAGTCCTACGTGGGACAAGGCTATCATGACCTATACTGATGAAGGTCAGAGAACAGTGCCCAAATCTCTAGAAGATGAACTCAAACTGGGCCAGTACAGATTATGACTTTGTTCTAATCCCTTGGTGAAGTACAGCTGGAAACTGTTATCAGAAACCTGAGTTGTGGTTTGAGAGACAAAAATCCCCCCAAACAAAAAGCCAACTATGCTTAGGTTAACTTAGTAAAATGTACACAGTTCTCATTCCAGCATTAGCATTGTTATTATCAACAAAACTTTTATTCTTCTTAGAAAATTCTAAACTAAAGACCTCCTCTAGGAACTTCTCCAGTGGTCCAATGGCTCCATGCTTCCAATTCAGGGGGCCTGAGTCTGAGCCCTGGTCAGGGAGCTAGATCCCATGTGCCACAATATGCCACAACTAAGATCTGGTGCAGTTAAATAAGTAAATAATAAGTAAAAACAACAACAACAAAATCTTTCTCTAGTTATGCAGGTTGGGGTGGGGAATATGGGATGATCAAACAAGGGGTAATGAATGCCTGTTGTTTCAGCCTATCTGTCCTTCACCTCTCCTTCCTTTAACAGAGTCCCATAGTACATGGTTCACATAGGGCTGACTTCCACTCCCTGGACTTGACTGAAGACCCTGATAGTTATTCCCCTGGATATAGTTATTAGTTTAAGTACCTGTGTCCTTGAATGGGAAGTCTCAGGAACTTGCTTGCTGCTGATGTTGCTAAGCCTTTAGGATAATTCCTACAGAAGCTTCCAGGGACCATCTTTGCCGACATGTGACAAAGAATTGCCTAGCTGACAAAAAAATTCAAAAAAGGGAAAGCAAAGCTGGTGAAAAGAAAGATAATGGCTAATTGCTTGGTGCCCTGGATGCAGACATATCTTGAACTTCCTAGTTACATAAGCCAATATATCACCCACTTTTAAATTTTGCTTCAACTCATTTGCGCTTCAGTCACTTGTTATTAAAAGATTCTCGACTACTACACCAAGTAAGCAGCCTGTTTTTACAGCCTATTGCCTTAATAGGGCATATGTTGTGCTGTGTTAGGGAGCTCTAACTGATTCTTTTTTTTCTGGAATGTGATGAAAGGTGAGAAGATGAGAAAAGAGGCTAGAAAGTCAGGCAGAAGTCAGAACAGAGAATCTCCCTTGTCCTATGGAGATTGTCTTTTTTCTTTGGGAAAAAAAAAAAAAAAATTCAGTGTTTACTGTAGAGAAAAGTAAGGCAAATTTGTTATATATATTAGAATATATACTAGTATATATAAAATTGATAATTATATATAAATATAACAATATATAGAGTCAACATACAAATATCAGTAATTTGATATATAATCAAATATATAATCCAATCATTTATATAAATTATATTATATATATAAATATATATACAAAAATCAACAATTAAATTGGGTAAAGGATCTGAATAAACATTTCTTTGAAGGAAATAATATAAATGACCAATAAGCATATGAGAAAATGCTCAGATTAGATAGCAGTGACTGTTCCTTAACTCATGAATATACTAAAACCATAGAATTGTGTACTTTATCATATATGAATTATATCTCAAGCTGTTGCTATTATTATTACTAAAAGGCCTTGGGAGAAGGGATGAGAGATTAATAAAACCCTGGAAAAAGGATTCAGGAAATTTCTAAGAGAAACTTTTTGATAACTTTAGCAGGTAAAGTTGACAGGACTTTTGATGGACTGTTTAAAGAGAGTGAGAAGACAAAGGTTATACCTAGCTTTGTGGAGGACAAGAAGTAGAGGAACAGAAAGGAGAAGGAGATGAAGGAGGTATCAGGTTCCATGGGTCTCACACCATCATGAGAACCCATATTTCTGGGAATCTTTGCCAACATGTGACAAAGAATTGCCTAGCTGATTCAAAAAGGGAAAGCAAAGCTGGTGAAAAGAAAGATAATGGCTAATTGCTTGGTGCCCTGGATGCAGACATATCTTGAACTTCCTAGTTACATAAGCCAATATATCACCCACTTTTAAATTTTGCTTCAACTCATTTGCGCTTCAGTCACTTGTTATTAAAAGATTCTCGACTACTACACCAAGTAAGCAGCCTGTTTTTACAGCCTATTGCCTTAATAGGGCATATGTTGTGCTGTGTTAGGGAGCTCTAACTGATTCTTTTTTTTCTGGAATGTGATGAAAGGTGAGAAGATGAGAAAAGAGGCTAGAAAGTCAGGCAGAAGTCAGAACAGAGAATCTCCCTTGTCCTATGGAGATTGTCTTTTTTCTTTGGGAAAAAAAAAAAAAAAATTCAGTGTTTACTGTAGAGAAAAGTAAGGCAAATTTGTTATATATATTAGAATATATACTAGTATATATAAAATTGATAATTATATATAAATATAACAATATATAGAGTCAACATACAAATATCAGTAATTTGATATATAATCAAATATATAATCCAATCATTTATATAAATTATATTATATATATAAATATATATACAAAATCAACAATTAAATTGGGTAAAGGATCTGAATAAACATTTCTTTGAAGGAAATAATATAAATGACCAATAAGCATATGAGAAAATGCTCAGATTAGATAGCAGTGACTGTTCCTTAACTCATGAATATACTAAAACCATAGAATTGTGTACTTTATCATATATGAATTATATCTCAAGCTGTTGCTATTATTATTACTAAAAGGCCTTGGGAGAAGGGATGAGAGATTAATAAAACCCTGGAAAAAGGATTCAGGAAATTTCTAAGAGAAACTTTTTGATAACTTTAGCAGGTAAAGTTGACAGGACTTTTGATGGACTGTTTAAAGAGAGTGAGAAGACAAAGGTTATACCTAGCTTTGTGGAGGACAAGAAGTAGAGGAACAGAAAGGAGAAGGAGATGAAGGAGGTATCAGGTTCCATGGGTCTCACACCATCATGAGAAGAAATGGAAGTTGTTAATGAAAGAGAAAATGGTAAAAGTTTCACTTTGTTCAACAGACACTGATTTAACAACTGTTATGAACTGAGTCCTGGGAGACTCTGTTCCCTCCTGTCAGCTCACCTGGGAAAGGCAGGCTTTTCTGGAAGACCTAGAGGCTAAGGCCCAGGAATCTGCATGCAATCTCTGAAAATCTTTAGGATGTAGGCTCTGTGTATTCCCAACCTTTTATCATGCAGATGATGAAACAGCTTTTATGGAAGTGTTAGGTTACTTGCCAAATACTATTATATCTAAGAGGAGACTAGAATTTCAATCTTCTAACTTATACTATTTACTACAATAGTTTAGTAAATAAACCATAAGACTTCAAACTGAATATGCTGTACTGTCCTTTAGACATTTGCCAGAACACATCCCAATACATGTAGTAATACATGTGTGCCCCACTTCTGTTGAACCATACTTCAGAGTCCATGGACCATGAAGCCAATGAGCATTTTATAGTCATTCTCTGTGATGGCTCAACAGTAGGACTTCTAGGAGGCTTCAAGTACCTGCCCAGTACTGTCAGGTGGCCTTCTTCATGCATACCTGAGAACAGATGAACGCTTCCTACCACTTGGCCCTGCTGTTGAGAGGGTGTTGAAAATAATACTTTCCTTGAAAGCTCCGTGAGTGGAAAATCAGAAGGGCATTTCTAAGTTATTTTGCCAGAAAAGGACCATGAGAAAAGGACATAATTTAGCTTTGGTCAAGTCTGCAGATTTGGATGACTTGGGGAAGTCCATCCCCATTTGGAAACCAGACAACATAATCCTCAAAACACTGCCTTTCAGTTGTGCAAATCAGGAGTTCAGTCCTTTTTGGGAAAAAAACCCTGGAAAAGGATTCAGGAAATTTCTAAGAGAAACTTTTTGATAACTTTAGCAGGTAAAGTTGACAGGACTTTTGATGGACTGTTTAAAGAGAGTGAGAAGACAAAGGTTATACCTAGCTTTGTGGAGGACAAGAAGTAGAGGAACAGAAAGGAGAAGGAGATGAAGGAGGTATCAGGTTCCATGGGTCTCACACCATCATGAGAAGAAATGGAAGTTGTTAATGAAAGAGAAAATGGTAAAAGTTTCACTTTGTTCAACAGACACTGATTTAACAACTGTTATGAACTGAGTCCTGGGAGACTCTGTTCCCTCCTGTCAGCTCACCTGGGAAAGGCAGGCTTTTCTGGAAGACCTAGAGGCTAAGGCCCAGGAATCTGCATGCAATCTCTGAAAATCTTTAGGATGTAGGCTCTGTGTATTCCCAACCTTTTATCATGCAGATGATGAAACAGCTTTTATGGAAGTGTTAGGTTACTTGCCAAATACTATTATATCTAAGAGGAGACTAGAATTTCAATCTTCTAACTTATACTATTTACTACAATAGTTTAGTAAATAAACCATAAGACTTCAAACTGAATATGCTGTACTGTCCTTTAGACATTTGCCAGAACACATCCCAATACATGTAGTAATACATGTGTGCCCCACTTCTGTTGAACCATACTTCAGAGTCCATGGACCATGAAGCCAATGAGCATTTTATAGTCATTCTCTGTGATGGCTCAACAGTAGGACTTCTAGGAGGCTTCAAGTACCTGCCCAGTACTGTCAGGTGGCCTTCTTCATGCATACCTGAGAACAGATGAACGCTTCCTACCACTTGGCCCTGCTGTTGAGAGGGTGTTGAAAATAATACTTTCCTTGAAAGCTCCGTGAGTGGAAAATCAGAAGGGCATTTCTAAGTTATTTTGCCAGAAAAGGACCATGAGAAAAGGACATAATTTAGCTTTGGTCAAGTCTGCAGATTTGGATGACTTGGGGAAGTCCATCCCCATTTGGAAACCAGACAACATAATCCTCAAAACACTGCCTTTCAGGTGTGCAAATCAGGATTTCAGTCCTGAGTGCCAGAAAACACAAAAAGTTAAAGAGTAACGTAAAACAAGTCTTTATCTTTTATTTACCACCACCTGATAAGCCCTGCCTTTGATTGTTTTGTCTGCATATTTCCTGCTAAGAGTTTACAAAATAGCACTCCTCAATGGGAAGATAAGAGGCAGACCTATTTGTTGAATAACATCAAGGGGGGAAACTGCTAACTCATCCATTTTGTTGTTAAGTTACTCAAAAGGATCAAAATACCAATTAACTTGCTGGCTCAGAAATCTTTGATACCCTCAGATTTACTGACATTTTGAAACTCCTGTTCATACTTGCCTACTGGCTTTCTGATTATGAACAAAGAAGTGCCAATCTGTTTAGCATTTGACCTGTTTTCTTAAATATTTTTATGTATTCAACTCTTAGTGGCTAAAAATACTTGACTAGTCACATTCATGAGCTAAAATCATCTTTTTGTTGTTGTTGTTCCATCTCCAAATATCAGACAGAAAAAGAGGCTCAAAGACACTTTCTTTTATAAAGCCATTTCGTTCTTATTTTTAATTTAAAAGCTCTCATTGCCAAAAGCTCCTTTTGCTTTTTCATCTCCATGGAATTTAGTGACACTGGGAAGAGCTGATGATGTGACCTGCCATATTAGGAACCATTCTTCTCTGAGGAAAAATTGGAAAAATGACCTTGGGCAGAACTTTCAGCAAGGTAGTAAAAAAACTAAAGCTGGTTGAGGGGGTGCAGCAGATTTTATAATGAATTTTTGTTTTCCTTTCTGGATATTCTCAAATAGTAGTGCTTCTCAGAGATTTTTTGTTGTTGTAGTTCTTGTTTCTTATTTCTTCACAGAAAGTTTTGTAAAAATTCTACCTATAATCATATGTATATGTAAAATGTACCTATGGCAGCTGTTCAGAAAAGAGAAGCATTTCACTGTTAGGTAAAGGCAGTTTCTGGGTTTAGAAAGCTCTACAGCAATTTCTGCAGCAAACTTTTATTGACTGCAGTAGACTAAAGAAATTAACTGTAGCCAGACTGCCTGGGTTCAAATTTTGATCCTAACACTTACGAGCAATGGACTTTGGTAAAATCAGTTAATTTCATTCTGTGCTTCAGTTTCCTCATCTGCAAAATGGGGATAATAATAAAGCCTAGCTTATGGGGCTGTTGTATGGATCAAAGGAAATTAGACATTTGGGATGTTTTAGGTACTACGTGGACGTGTAAGGGTTAGGAGGGAAAGGGACAGGGCACAATTTTTGAAAAGAATGACAGCCCAAGGACACAGCATAAACCCATTAGAATCAAATGGGTCCAAGATGGCAGACCAGACCTTGATCCTCAGTCAACAAGCTAAATGACACACCCAGAGGTGCCATGACAGTTCCACCCCTTCCCTAAAAGAGCTGGAATAATCCTCCCATTCATTAGCATATGGAATTACCCAGCCTATAAAAGCTACGAACGCCATGCTTTCGGGACCACTGGATTTGCTCTGCCATGGCCCACGCTCTGTCTGTGGAGTGTGCTTTCTCTGAATCTGAATAAATCCATTTCTTACCTATCACTTTGTCTCTTGCTGAATTCTTCTCTGCAAAGAGACATGAAGAACCTGAACCTCAGTGAGTCCAGACATAGGGGGAGTGATTTTAATTGCCAGGGTTTTGGCTGGGTTTTAGTCCCAGCCACCTGGGTTCAAGTACCAAACAGGTTTTTGGCTGGGTTCAAGTCCCAGCCGCGTGGGTTCAAACCCCAAATAGGCTTTTGGCTGGGTTCGAGTCCCGGCTGCGTGGGTTTGAGTCCCAAACGGGCTTTTGGCTGGGTTTGAGTCCCGGCTGCGTGGGTTTGAGTCCCAAACGGGCTTTTGGCTGGGTTCGAGTCCCGGCCATGTGGGTTCAAGTTCCAAGCAGGTTTGATTAAGTCTGGGCCCTGGGTTTAAGTCTCAGATTAAGGTAGAACACTTTCAGATGTTAGCTATCATATTAAATTGTGCCAGACCCTAGGAGAGGAGGGTGTCCATGTGCATTTACATGTGCCAGAATCTTGACCTATTCATAGAAGAATACTTTCATCATAGCAAATAAGTATCTTGAGATTTTGAAACTTAAGTATATATAGCACATAAATATCTATGGACATTTTTGTTTTTCAGATGCAATCAGAAGAGAGCTTAACTTGTCCTCCAGATGACCTTAATTAGCTGGAGTGCAATAGAAACACATTTAAGCAAGCAAATGGTAGCTGGTAAGGCTTCCTTGGTGGTTCACTGGTAAAGAATCCACCTGTGGGTTCCATCTCTGGGTCTGGAAGATCTCCTGGAGAAGGAAGTGGCAACCAACCCAGTCTAGTATTCTTGCCTGGAGAATTCCATGGAAAACCTGGCAGGCTGCAGTCCATGGGGTTGCAAAAGAGTTGAACACAACTTAGTGACTAAACAACAACAAACTAGACAATTATGTGTTTGGAGGCAAGTGGGCAGAGAATGATCCCAAGGGACAGAATGGCCTTGGCAAAGCTGTGTTTAACATAATGTATTTCCCAAGATACTAGGCTAATCTCTTTTTTTTTTTTTAAATTTTGGCCTCTTTTATTGGTCCTTCATTTATTTATTTTCATCCATCTTAATTCTTTGGCCTGAGTGGACCTCCCATAGCAGTGGCCTCTGTCGCTGCAGAGCACCAGCTTGGGGCACATGCACTCCAGAGCTCCAGCTCGTAATTGGACACACTGGTCCAGCCACTTCACAAAATATAGGATCTTCCTGTGCCAGGGATCGAACCAGCGCCCCTAGCACTGCAAGGTGGACTCTTTACTCACTAGACCACCAGGAAGCTCCAGGCTAACCTTTTTACAAACTCTTCAAAGAGGATGCGGTGGGAATATCCCTGCTGGCGGATGCTGACTGTCTCCAGGATGCCCGTGGAGCGGAGCTGGGCCCGCACTCTGTCTGTGGAGAATTTCAGGGCTTCTCGGTCATCATTGGGCTTGATGCAGCGTACAAAGTGGGGCTGTCCTACCACCATTTTGGAGAGCAGATCCATCAGAGAATACTACAAGGGAAAAAAATATGTACCTGAAGTGAGGTTACCACAAACATAATGGATAATTACAACATGGGCCTGTCAAGCTACCAGGGTAGTCTGTTTACTTGTAAACAATTCACAGAACCTTTAAGGCTAAACAAGAATCCAGCAAAAAGAAATAACAATATAAATTTTGACAAGTACTTATAACTGCCTGTGGATTTAAAAGTATTTTTTAAACATCACCTAGTGCCAAGTAACATCCCACTTGGCCTAAACTCAGTTGTCTAAGAACTGGCCTGGATTATCTCATAGCTCTATCACCAGAACTTATCTGGATAAAGCCAAAACCCAGTCTAAGGCTTCCTTGGTGGTTCACTGGTAAAGAATCCACCTGTGGGTTCCATCTCTGGGTCTGGAAGATCTCCTGGAGAAGGAAGTGGCAACCAACCCAGTCTAGTATTCTTGCCTGGAGAATTCCATGGAAAACCTGGCAGGCTGCAGTCCATGGGGTTGCAAAAGAGTTGAACACAACTTAGTGACTAAACAACAACAAACTAGACAATTATGTGTTTGGAGGCAAGTGGGCAGAGAATGATCCCAAGGGACAGAATGGCCTTGGCAAAGCTGTGTTTAACATAATGTATTTCCCAAGATACTAGGCTAATCTCTTTTTTTTTTTTTAAATTTTGGCCTCTTTTATTGGTCCTTCATTTATTTATTTTCATCCATCTTAATTCTTTGGCCTGAGTGGACCTCCCATAGCAGTGGCCTCTGTCGCTGCAGAGCACCAGCTTGGGGCACATGCACTCCAGAGCTCCAGCTCGTAATTGGACACACTGGTCCAGCCACTTCACAAAATATAGGATCTTCCTGTGCCAGGGATCGAACCAGCGCCCCTAGCACTGCAAGGTGGACTCTTTACTCACTAGACCACCAGGGAAGCTCCAGGCTAACCTTTTTACAAACTCTTCAAAGAGGATGCGGTGGGAATATCCCTGCTGGCGGATGCTGACTGTCTCCAGGATGCCCGTGGAGCGGAGCTGGGCCCGCACTCTGTCTGTGGAGAATTTCAGGGCTTCTCGGTCATCATTGGGCTTGATGCAGCGTACAAAGTGGGGCTGTCCTACCACCATTTTGGAGAGCAGATCCATCAGAGAATACTACAAGGGAAAAAAATATGTACCTGAAGTGAGGTTACCACAAACATAATGGATAATTACAACATGGGCCTGTCAAGCTACCAGGGTAGTCTGTTTACTTGTAAACAATTCACAGAACCTTTAAGGCTAAACAAGAATCCAGCAAAAAGAAATAACAATATAAATTTTGACAAGTACTTATAACTGCCTGTGGATTTAAAAGTATTTTTTAAACATCACCTAGTGCCAAGTAACATCCCACTTGGCCTAAACTCAGTTGTCTAAGAACTGGCCTGGATTATCTCATAGCTCTATCACCAGAACTAATTAGTCTCTGATAGTTCCAAGGTGATGCTCCATAAACTCTATTCATAGTTTTAAGTGTCCAGCTTTCAGGGAAGAGGTCAGTTGCCTCCTCAACCCAACAATCACCAGAAAGTCTAGGCAAATCTTATGAAGGCAGAGAAGAAAATTAAAGAAGGCCAAAAAAACTGGAGGAAAATATGAGATTATAATGAGGATGAACTAACATATACCAAATGGGCCTGTAGAGCACAGAAAAGGCATATGGAAAACCTGAGGGGTGTTCGCTGCTCCTCAGGGATATCCACAATGGTAGTTCTTCTTTTGGACATGCCTTAAAGGGCGATTACAAGCCACATGCAAAATCAGTCCCACTATTTCATAATCTTACCTCCTATTAATACAAAATTGTATTATCTAGCTTGGCAATGTAGCTTTTCTTTTTCTTTTTAGCATTTGGGGATGAGTGATTTGAGGACACCCAACTGTTTGTTAAGAATATATTCCCGGGGCTTCCCTGGTGGTCCAATGGGTAAGGACACATCTTGCAGTGCAAGGGGCGCCAGTTCGATCCCTGGCCTGGGAAGATTCCACCTGTTGCGGAGCAACTGCACCCATGTGTCCAATTACCGAGCCGGAGCTCTGGGGCACATGTAGCCAGGGCCGGTGCTCTGCGACAACAGAGGCCGTGGGAATATCCCTGATCCTATCCGGGGGGGAATTACTTCTCGGTCATCATTGGGCTTGATGCAGCGTACAAAGTGGGGCTGTCCTACCACCATTTTGGAGAGCAGATCCATCAGAGAATACTACAAGGGAAAAAAATATGTACCTGAAGTGAGGTTACCACAAACATAATGGATAATTACAACATGGGCCTGTCAAGCTACCAGGGTAGTCTGTTTACTTGTAAACAATTCACAGAACCTTTAAGGCTAAACAAGAATCCAGCAAAAAGAAATAACAATATAAATTTTGACAAGTACTTATAACTGCCTGTGGATTTAAAAGTATTTTTTAAACATCACCTAGTGCCAAGTAACATCCCACTTGGCCTAAACTCAGTTGTCTAAGAACTGGCCTGGATTATCTCATAGCTCTATCACCAGAACTAATTAGTCTCTGATAGTTCCAAGGTGATGCTCCATAAACTCTATTCATAGTTTTAAGTGTCCAGCTTTCAGGGAAGAGGTCAGTTGCCTCCTCAACCCAACAATCACCAGAAAGTCTAGGCAAATCTTATGAAGGCAGAGAAGAAAATTAAAGAAGGCCAAAAAAACTGGAGGAAAATATGAGATTATAATGAGGATGAACTAACATATACCAAATGGGCCTGTAGAGCACAGAAAAGGCATATGGAAAACCTGAGGGGTGTTCGCTGCTCCTCAGGGATATCCACAATGGTAGTTCTTCTTTTGGACATGCCTTAAAGGGCGATTACAAGCCACATGCAAAATCAGTCCCACTATTTCATAATCTTACCTCCTATTAATACAAAATTGTATTATCTAGCTTGGCAATGTAGCTTTTCTTTTTCTTTTTAGCATTTGGGGATGAGTGATTTGAGGACACCCAACTGTTTGTTAAGAATATATTCCCGGGGCTTCCCTGGTGGTCCAATGGGTAAGGACACATCTTGCAGTGCAAGGGGCGCCAGTTCGATCCCTGGCCTGGGAAGATTCCACCTGTTGCGGAGCAACTGCACCCATGTGTCCAATTACCGAGCCGGAGCTCTGGGGCACATGTAGCCAGGGCCGGTGCTCTGCGACAACAGAGGCCACCGCGATGGGAGGCCCACATGGGCCAAAGAACAAAGATGGATGAAAAATATACAAATGAAAGACCAACAGAAGTAGCCCGCCTGCTCCTCTCCCTCCCCATTCCCGGCAAAATAAACAAATAAATAAATCTTTTAAAAAGGTATGTCCTCAAAAATATTAAAAAAAAAAGAATATATTCCCGAAAATCATAAGCCAATGGCTTGTTCTACTGAAAGAGGGGCTCCCGCATCTTGAGGATAACCTTATACAGTCAGTCAGAACCTCCAAATCCCATGGAACACACACATACATACACAGACACTAGGAAGGCAGGGTCAAGCTACTAAAGGGATGGCCTCAAGATAAGAAGTAAGGGACAATTAGGAATGTATAACCATGAGTGATGAAGGAGGGGCTGAAAACCCACCTGATGCAGAAGCCTTAGCAGGGATCACTATATAGATGGAATGTTGGACCCATAGACCTCTAGGTCTCTATAATCCATAGCCTAGGGTCCATTCTAGTCTGTCTTTAAAGCACAGGTCAGACTTGGTGGCTTTAGGTCTTTCTTGAACCTGCTAGCTTTAGGTGGAAACTTCTTTCCATGGTGCTGGCTCCCGGGCCCACTCTCCAGACTGCCTGGCAACTCCAGCTCATGATCCACTTCATGCAGTATCCCTGCCAAACCCCCTGCTATGGCAACCTCACCTCACAACCTTATTTTGTCGTCCCTGACCTCAATATTTCTGTCTTTGACCTAACAGCATATCCATTGTGAAGCTTCTTGGACCTCAGTTTTTAGTGGTCAGTGATCTCTAATGGGTTCCCAATCCCAATGCTTCAACATTTGAAAATAAACAAATCTGTGCAAATTAGAACAAAGTAACAGTCTCTCATCTTTCCTCTCTAATGTGCATTTGACAGAGTCCTTCTAGAGACAACATTTTCACTCAAAATAATCATTTCACCAGATAAAATATCAGAAATTGGGTTAACAGAGATGGGAAATAACTGGGCTCAGGCAAATGGGTCTTGCAAAGGGTCAGTTCAACCTAGGAAAATAAAGTTGAAGCTAAGACTTATTCTCTCATCAACTTGATAAGCCACCTTCTGGAATTTTATTGTCTACTTTTATTCTCAGTTTTCCCAGCTGACACTAGTGGTAAAGAACCCACCTGCTAGTTCAGGAGACATAAGAGACATGCATTCGATCCCTGGGT
Source organism: Tragulus kanchil (assembly GCA_022376925.1). Classification (NCBI taxonomy): domain Eukaryota; kingdom Metazoa; phylum Chordata; class Mammalia; order Artiodactyla; family Tragulidae; genus Tragulus; species Tragulus kanchil. The sequence continues at coordinate 267,265,621 of JAIOJX010000026.1, read as the reverse complement.
TTGGAAGATACTCTGGAGGAGGACATGGCAACCACTCCAGTATTCCTGCCTAGAGAATCCAACGGACAGAGAAGCCTGGCAGGCTACAGTCCTTAGGGTCACAAAGAGTCAGACACAACTGAAGTGACTTAGCACACACTTCACTTCTCAGTAAAATGCTGGAAAAGTGACTGACTCCAATAGCTTTAAGGCCAAGAAGCAGCTCAAATGTTAACCAAATCAGCACATTCAATGGATAAGGCTATGTGCCAGTGGCAGACAGGGCCCTCTGGAGTAGACACTTGAGGTCTCATCCAGTCTTTTATGAGATCAGAGAACTACACACAAGGGTGGGTTCCCTGCTCTAATTCTCCTTTCCCTACACCTCTATCTGTCCTAACTGACTCTTGAGCTGTGCTTTTGTTTCAGTGACTCTGTAGGATTTGGGCCTCTGTGAGAAGGGTTGATGAGTCTTTTCTGGACACAGAAGAGAAGAGATCAAGAAGACGTCATACCCGGAAGTAAGAAGCCATGGTCTGCCCTTTCATGTTGGTGGTTTCTTCTGGATGCCGTATCACCTCCAGAGTGTCCACCTGGAACACAGGGCAGAGGACAGTGGTTTGGAGATATAGACAGCTTATTTTCTGACATTCCTCCAAATCTGAAAGATTATTTGGTCACATATCTGAGGGGCCTTGATGTTTAGGACATAATACCACATACTGTAGCATATACTAATTTTGTTGTTTAGTTGTTCAGTTGTGTCTGACTCTTTGCGACCCCATGGACTATAGTCTGCCAGGGTCCTCTGTCCACAGGATTCTCCAGGCAAGAATCCTGGAGTAGAGATTTCTTTCACTCTCATTTTTTAGACAGAGTCCTTCTAGAGACAACTTTTCAAAATTTGATAAAATATCAGAAATTGGGTTAACAGAGATGGGAAATAACTGGGCTCAGGCAAATGGGTCTTGCAAAGGGTCAGTTCAACCTAGGAAAATAAAGTTGAAGCTAAGACTTATTCTCTCATCAACTTGATAAGCCACCTTCTGGAATTTTATTGTCTACTTTTATTCTCAGTTTTCCCAGCTGACACTAGTGGTAAAGAACCCACCTGCTAGTTCAGGAGACATAAGAGACATGCATTCGATCCCTGGGTTTGGAAGATACTCTGGAGGAGGACATGGCAACCACTCCAGTATTCCTGCCTAGAGAATCCAACGGACAGAGAAGCCTGGCAGGCTACAGTCCTTAGGGTCACAAAGAGTCAGACACAACTGAAGTGACTTAGCACACACTTCACTTCTCAGTAAAATGCTGGAAAAGTGACTGACTCCAATAGCTTTAAGGCCAAGAAGCAGCTCAAATGTTAACCAAATCAGCACATTCAATGGATAAGGCTATGTGCCAGTGGCAGACAGGGCCCTCTGGAGTAGACACTTGAGGTCTCATCCAGTCTTTTATGAGATCAGAGAACTACACACAAGGGTGGGTTCCCTGCTCTAATTCTCCTTTCCCTACACCTCTATCTGTCCTAACTGACTCTTGAGCTGTGCTTTTGTTTCAGTGACTCTGTAGGATTTGGGCCTCTGTGAGAAGGGTTGATGAGTCTTTTCTGGACACAGAAGAGAAGAGATCAAGAAGACGTCATACCCGGAAGTAAGAAGCCATGGTCTGCCCTTTCATGTTGGTGGTTTCTTCTGGATGCCGTATCACCTCCAGAGTGTCCACCTGGAACACAGGGCAGAGGACAGTGGTTTGGAGATATAGACAGCTTATTTTCTGACATTCCTCCAAATCTGAAAGATTATTTGGTCACATATCTGAGGGGCCTTGATGTTTAGGACATAATACCACATACTGTAGCATATACTAATTTTGTTGTTTAGTTGTTCAGTTGTGTCTGACTCTTTGCGACCCCATGGACTATAGTCTGCCAGGGTCCTCTGTCCACAGGATTTCCCAGGCAAGAATACTGGAGTAGGTTTCCATTTCCTTCTCCAACATACTAATTTAAAAACATTTAAAATACAAACAGAATTTACACTGTTCTACTCCTTTGACAATTACCATACTCTGTGATGCATTATACAGTCTCAGTACAAACCCCCATCATTTCTGTATTTTTTTCATGTGCTAATGGGCCCCTATTAAGTTCTCCAATAATGTCACATGAGACCACACTATTTTTAAGAAATCTGGGTAATAACACATGAGGCTGGACAATTACAAAGTCATGGACACAAAGCCCAAGTTGCACTGCAGAGAATTAGGGGAGCGTCCTGCCCTCACCTTGGCCCTGTCACACCCTTCTACATGCTCACTGTGAACTGGAGCTTGGTATACACCTGTTTCTATGCATCTGCCCCAGTTACCTGGGGTGACTGGAAGGAATTTATGAATGAAAACCACTGTAGCAAACAATTGCCGTCAGCCTGTATTCCATCATTTTATCTCAGTGATAAAATTCCTGCTCCTGCACACACAAAGCTATTTGGTCTACAGAGCGTACAAGCAGCATTTCAGCACCAGCCTCTGTGGCAGCCTCCCATCTGCTCGGAACAGGTGGCAAGGGTAGGAAGCAGGAACGTTTGAACTGGAAGATGCTGCTGTCAGCACGTGTGTTCCACTCAGTGGACTGCTGTCCAGGCATCCACCTCCCTACAGGGTGAGGATGTCCGCAGCCTTGTTCAACAACACTGAGAACGGGGTGCTTAGAAGGACGGGGCCATGGAAGAAGGGTGAATAACGAGACTCATTCAAGCAGCATTTAAGAGACTGTGTGCAAAATGGAAGAAAATGCTTCAATTGGCTAGTACAAACAAAACAGGTTTAAGAAGAGGGGTAAACATGGAACTGAGTTTTCAAAAACTAGAAAAGCAACCTCATAATGAGCAGGAATCTGAGGGTATCTCTGAGGGAAGTCATAGTGTGGTGGGGGTGGGGGGTGTGGTGCAGCTTTCTTTCTTTAGCCTGCAGATTGGATCTGTTCCCAAAGTTATTGTTTCCTCTGGATGCAGCTAAAGCAATGATACAACTGTCTATAGCTTTGGGTTTTTAAATTTTTTTTAATGAGAAAGGAGAAAACGACAGATCTGTGTTGAGAAGGAAGGCTGTTCTCACATAGAAAAGGGAAGAACACAACACACCCGCCCCACCTGCAGAGGTCCACTGGCACTACCTGCAGTGACCACATGGAAGGTTCCTTCCTCATCTCAGCCCCCACCCCAGCCCTTGGAGGACACAGCTTAGTGCTGGTGAGGTTCGGGGAAGTTAATTGGGACTGAAGGAAGAACGATCTCAGTTACAGTCTACTTTTGGCAAAGTTGTAAACTCTGAGTTTTCCTTAACATTCTTTCTCCCCACCTGACTTTCATATACATACAACTTTTGAGAATTTCTCCACTATTTCTTTATATTCAGAGATCCTCCCTGAAGAACCACAGCTTGCTTTGAACCCTGTTTTTCCTCCTTCATTTCCCTCCCTTTTTATTCAAATGAGCCAGTGAGTGCCAGCCCCTCAGGCTCCAATGTGCTGTGAAAGGGCAGCTGGGAAGCTCATCCATATTTCTCTTATTAGTAGAATTTACCTGTTGCCCTTCTTCAGAACATACAGTGGACCCTGGGTATTTGAGAATTTAACAGTTTAGTAATGGAGAAAATCTTTGATGTATATTAATTCTGCTAAGACATATTTTTTAAAGTGGATATGTATTTTTTTTTTCTTGAGATCAGTACCCATTTCCTGTAGCAAACTTGAAAAATACAGAATGAAGCACCAATTTGCAATCCAAGTTACAGGCCTGGTGGGTTCCTGTAACCACCCAGTATGACTTAATTCTACTCTTACATTCACATACAAAGTAACTCTTGGGAAGTCAAAGCCTACGTATAACTTGGAAATGTTAATGCTTGTAGTTCACCACCTATGTATTTAGTTCTATGTTTTAAAGAATAAATAATATACTATTGAGGTATCTTCTAACTGTAGAATTTGAAAAGGTCTTGGGTTGGTCAAGGGTCTCCTGTATATTTCCACAGTCATGAAGTTCTCCTGTACATTGAGTGAATCTAAAAGAGGGAGCTGCATTTCAGACAAGGGACATACCAGAAGTTGCCTCTCTTGATTTTTAAAGTAGCAGACCTTTGTCTGTACTGAGCCTACCATGAACTCCACAGAACTCCAAAAAATTCAAAACCAAAAGAGACGACAAGGCTGTTGTCTAACCTAAGAGAGTGTCTTTCTGAACTAATTAGTTAATGGTAGCCTCCTTTGATTAAAAAATAGTCTCTTAGAAACAATCCAAAAAGTAGATTGAGGTCATCATCTAGCAAATTGTTCTTTCCAAAGGTGGGGATTTCACAACAACAACAAAAGTCTTCTTAATAGTTTTTTCTTTTCTTTTTTTTTTTTTTGATATATATAAGTTTTTACCTTAAATAGGAGTGAAAAAAGGTCCAGAGAGCTTCCTAGGCTCGGGTGGGGGGGCATGTGCTATATGGCACAGAGCTTGGAACTGAACACACCTGTTTCAAAATCTGGTTCCGCTTAATAGCTGTGTAGACTTGACCTTATTATTTAACTTCCCAAAGCCTGTGTTATTTAAAACCCACTGCCTTGCACATACATAAGTTAGTTCCCCTTACTTCATTACCATGTTTGATTCAGTTTTAGTTTAGTGATCAACATTAACGATGTTGAGTTTTATTTCATGGAATAAGGTAAATACCAGCTTCCATGCAATACAGCAAGAAAATCTTTTGATTTATTGGCAAAGAAAATACTTCCAATGAAACCAATTTCAAAATGATCAGTAGAATCGATATTCTGGATAAAAACATCATCTGTTTAACCCAGTATACCCTTCTACACCATCAATTGATACAATATAAGCCAATAATATGAGTAAGCTTGCTTTGTCAAGAAAGCCCACATGACACATCTTGCCTGATTCCAAGTGATGTTGGTTAGCCTTCAAAGTAGTCATGAGTAGGCTTTACAAACTATGGCACAGACTCAAGGCCCATAGGAGATGAGCAAGCTCCCACATACATATGGAGTACAAACATGGAGTTTTAGATGGTTATCAAAATGTGAGTAATAAGACATTTGTTGTTTCTAATGTGAAATCACTATATTAAATCCTTTGCCTACATTATGTCAATGAATTCTCAAAAGGGCAGTATGAGGTAAATATCATTATTACTACTATTCTACATGTAAGGAAATTAAGGCTTAAAGATTTCAGGTAAATTTCCCAGAGTCTTGCAGCTAGTAACTTGCCATGCCTGGATCTGAACCCAGTTCTGATTTCAAAACCTACTCCTTAACCATGACACTGCCTTTCTATGTGATTTGTTATAACTTACAAAAATCACTCTGAAAGCATGGTATTATTAAAAAGATTTGCCTCTCTCTGTCAACTAAATTTACTCTAGAATAAAGACATAGACTCCAAAAAGCCTCAAAAGTCATCTACATCTCAGTAATAAACGAAAAGCTTGAGAAATATTTCCCTTTGATCTCAGTTGTTGTTGTTTAGTTGCTACGTTGTGTCTGACTCTTTTGCGACCCCATGGGCTGTAGCTTGCCAAGCTCCTCTGTCCGTGGAATTTTCCGGGCAGGACTACTGGAGTCGATTGTCATTCCCTTCTGCATCCCCACACCTCAGAGATCTTTATATTTAGCCTCTTCACACGGCCTTTGGTCAAGAATTTTTACTGCTGTAAAGTGATGCATCCATCTCTTAAGGAAAAAGTCCCTACAGCACCACTCTCCTCAAATGAGGAAGCAAGGCTGGTATTGACACCAGCCCAGCGTAGGGTGCTGAATGTGGTGGAGGTCAGCTTCCTGCAAGGCCACCTCTGCTATTTCTTCTTGGATAAGGCAGAGAGGACTTGATGGAGCTTTTCATTGCTGTGGTTACCCTTCATATTTTCTGATGCCTTAATTAGAAATTTTGGCTCATCTTCTTTCCCAGGGAAAATAAAACTCTAGTCATTTTCATCTTACCTATATTTATTATAGTGATGTAAATACACACCACACACAAGAGGACACACTTCTCATGTAGGCAACGCAGGGAAGGGGATAATGTGCAAATATGGAAAGTGGAAGGCAGAGGAATAGCTCCTGGCAGAGTCCAGTGGTCAAACAATCAAACTGAGGAAAGCAAGGGAATGACAAAAAATAGTACACAGGAGATGTGCATCTTTTTCTTCGTCATGATCCTGTTTAGAATCTGGTGGAAGCCAATCACTCACAAAACAAAAACGAACACATACGGTTGATCCACATAATTTGTGAATCTGTATTTGTGAATTTGCCTACTTGCTGGAATGTATTCGTAATCTCCGTATCAATCAGTGCTCACATGCGTTCAAGGTCATTTGCAGACATGGAGAGTGGTGGAAACTGACACTGGAGGTGCACGCTCCTGGCTGAGTTTGAACAAAGTGACATTCTGCCTTCTTGTTCCAGTTCTCGTGTTGTAAACAAGCGTCTTTTTCAAGGTCTACTTCAGTGCCAGGATTTTTGCATTTTTGTGCTTTTGGCTGATGATTTTCCTGTTCAAAGTAGCCACTAATCACAGTGCTGAAGAGCTGCCTCACATTCCTAAGTGTAAGAAAGCTGTGATGTGCCTGTTGGACCACTTTTGTGTGTTAGATTAGCTTCACTCAGCCATGAGTCACAGTGTTGCTGGCCTTGAGGTCAGTGACACAAATTGTTTTTGTTGTTCACTCAGTTGTGTCCGACTCTTTGTGACCCCATGGGCTGTAGCATGCCAGGTTTCCCTGTCCTTCACTTCTCAGAGTTTGTTCAAACTCATGCCCATTAAGTCAGCGTGGCCATCCAACAATTTCATCTTCTGTCATCCCTTCTCTTCCTACCTTCAGTCTTTCCCAGCATCAGAGTTTTTGCAAATGAATCATCTCTTCACATCAGGTGGTCAAAGTATTACAGCTTCAGCTTTAGCATCAGTCCTTTCAATGAATATTCAGAGTTGATTTCCTTTTGGACTGACTGGTTTATCTCGTTGCTATCCAAGGGACTCTCATGAGTCTTCCCCAACAACACAGTTAGCAAGCATCAATTCTTTAGTGCTGAGCCTTTTTTATTATCGAGCTCTCACACTCATACATGACTACTGGAAAAACTATAGCTTTGACTATATGAACCTTTGTTGGCAAAGTGATGTCTCTGCTTTTTAATACTGTCTAGGTCTGTCATAGCCTTTCTTCCAAGGAGCAAGCATCTTTTAATTTCATGGCTGTAGTCCCTGTCTGCAGTGATTTTGAAGCACGAGAAAATAAAGTCTGAGTGACACAAGTACTATACACAAAATAATGTTTGTACAAAGAAATACTGCATATAGTTAATTATTTGTAAGAAGTACCCACAGTTCACCCTTGTGCAACACAGATCGGAAATACATGGATCCACTTACATGCAGATTTTTTCAGTGGTAAGTACACCATTACTACATGATCCACAGTTGATTGAATCTGCATCTGTAGAACCATGGATGCAGTGAGTTCACTGTAAAGGTATAAGTGGAATTTTCCACCGTATGGAGAGTTGGTGCCTCTAACTTCCCTGTTGTTCAAGAGTCAACTGTATTAAACAAAATGTCTTTAAATAGAAACATGCATTATATAAGATAATGTGTTAATCAGTTGACAAGTGTTGTAACCAGTGGCTTGCAAGAGCCAAACCATGTATTTCTTCTAGGAGCAATACTTCAGGATTTGCTGTTTCAGTGTTTACAGAAGCTTCATAGAACATGTCTTTTGTTAATAATGAAAATCAGCTACATTCAACACAAACGATAGAGTACATGTACTATCAAGAGGCTCTCAGAACCACTGAAACTACTCTGTAAATCTAACCTAGGGGCTCACATAACTCATGTTAAATATCCCTAATATTTTGCCACAAGTTCACAAGTTTGAAAAGTAGAATATTCCAAAGGATTGTGATAACAATGTGGGTGTGAAAATTATTGTTAACAAAGATGATATGAATCTTTATTATGTACAGGTCTTTTTTTTTTCTAAAGTTTTTTTTTTTTTTTTTGCGGGGTGGGGTGTGGTGCAGGCCACTTCTACTGGTCTTTCATTTATCTATTTTCATCCATCTTCGCTCTTTGGCCTATGTGGGCCTCCCATCACAGCAGCCTCTCTTGCTGCAGAGCACCTACTTGGGGCGCATGTGCCCCAGAGCTCAAGCTAGGTAGTTGGATACATCAGTCCAGCCACTCTGCGGCATGTAGGATCTTCCCAGGCCAGGGATCAAACCGATGCCCCTTATACTGCAAAGTGGTGTCCTTACCCACTGGACCACCAGGGAAGCCCATGTGCAGGTCTTTCATCCTCAGAGGGAGTGAGTACAGGTATGCATATCTGTATCAATTTGGGGAAAATATTCATAAGCATTATATGTGGCTCTATTGATTATTGTTTATTAAATGAATTATTTAATATTCAATGTAAACAAAAGGTAAGAAAATTTAAAGACATGACCTGTTTATTTCTGTATCACCTTTCACATCACTGCTTTTTGGTATTAGTATACACAATGAATATTAACTAGCCAGTCCTTGAGATTTGGGCTTAACATTAGCAAGAAGAATGGAACAGTTAAAAATATTTTACAGCAGGATATTCAGTAACTTGTCTAACACTCTCTTTGCATGGACAAGTGTACCACTCATTTTTCAAGAGCAAAGCATAGCAATAGGAAGGGGTTTGGTTTCTTTCCTCCCTGCTGACTCCCTTTGCTATCCTCCACTGTACATTGGTGATAGCTTCAAGGAAAAGTGCTTCATCACTTCCTGTGCGTGTGTGCGTGCACGCACATGCACTAAGTTGCTTCAGTCACGTCTGACTCTTTGCAATGTCATGGATCAAAGTCTACCAGGCTCCTCTGTCCCTGGGATTCTCCAGGCAAGAATACTGAAGTGGGTTGCCATGCCCTCCTTCAGGGAATCTTTCTGACCCCCAGGGACTGAACCCATTTCTCTTCTCTTAGGTCTCCTGCACTGGGAGGTAGGTTCTTGACCAGTAGCGCCATCTGGGAAGCCCTTATTTCTTTCTGGATGGACTTTATTGTCAAGTGTCATTATTCTATATCTCAAGTAATATTTCTGAGGATCAGGTAAAAGGGTCTGCATATGATACAATGGCATAAGGATTTATTTTAAACTAAAGACTTGAAAGTAACAACAGTTGCAAGAAGAAGCTTTTCTGATCTCCCCTTATCTGCCTAAAAACAAAGCATCACCAAATAATTCAACTGTCATAATGTCTTCCCTGGGAGCTTTGTAATTAGAAGAGAGTGACTCCTATCACCAGAGATGAGAAGTCAGCACAGGATCAAAAACTGTCTAAACTGGCACTGTCATAAAACTATTATACCTCCCATCTATTTTCCCGAAGGACCATTTATTTATCTCAAAAGCCATTTATTGTCCCAAAAGTGTCCTTCTTCCTCTCTTCATCTCCTATTAAGACGGTGTATAAACCCCCAAATCTAACTGGCCTTTAAAGTCACTTTTTGGTGAATCTTTGTATATGATTCAAATACTTTTTTTCTTTTGCTAATCTGTCCATTTGTGTTTAATTCACAATCTCAAGTACTGAACTTAAGAGGGTAGAGGAAAAAAATTTCCCACTAACACAGGATTGCAAAGGATTCCATGATGTTGTTCCAAATTTCTTAACCCTCAACTCCTAAACGCCTCAATCTCTATTACAGATTGCACAGGTAGAGTGTCAGATAAAGGAAATTAATGCTGCCCACATAGGATAATCCCTACAGTGGGAGCATCTTGTGGTCCACAGTACTTTGGGTATAAACCTACTACTCACCTTAGGTCTCCCAGAACTGAAATGCGGAGGCAAAGATCTTGATGCTGCTGTTATTCTGGCTCTTGTCTGGGCCAAATTACCTAAGCAGAAAAGACAAAGAAATTAAGGTAAAGGAAAAGTTAAAAAAAGAGTATGATTAGCAATTTTTCCCTTTGTGTCTGTGTATTTTTCAGAATGTTTTAAATGATCTGCTCTGACCTTGAAAAATTTGGAAAAGCTTTCAAATTTAAAATGATACAAATTATAGCCAAATACAATAAGCTATAATTTGTAGTATAAATTAAATTTACATTAGTTTAATAAGCAAATAAGAAAAGACTAAGTCTCAAATTCACTTAACAAACTAGATATAAAAGAAAATTACTATAACATAAAAAGGTCATATTTGAAAAGGCCATAACTCATGTACTCAACAGTGAAAAATTGAAAGTTTTTCTTCTAAGATTAGGAACAAGGCAAGAATGTCCACTCTCACCACCTCTATGCAGCATAATACTGGCAGCCTTAGCTAGATCAATTAGAAAAGGAATAGAAATAAAAGGCATCTAAACTGTAAAGTAAGAAGTATCTTTATTCATAGGCGACATCATCTTACATATAGAAAACCCTAAAGATCACATACATGCACGCACATCTGTTAGAACTAGCAAATGAATTCAAAGTTGTAGGACATAAAATCGACATATAAAAAGTCAGTTGCATTTCTATACACAAACAATGGGAATCTGAAAAGGGAGTTAAGAAAAAATCCTATTTACAATAACATCAAAAAGCATGAAACACTTGAGTAGGAGCTAACTTAACTAAGGAGGTAAAACCTTATAGACTGAAAACTACACAACACTTCTGAAAGAAATCAAAGAAGACTCAAATAAACGGAAAACTATTTCACTGTGGAGGAGAAAAAGTACTGTATTTCCTCTACTTACCTTAGGTTCACTGGCTGGGGCCCTGCAAATTAGACTGACAGAAGATAGCGTAGCAAGAGAAAAATGATCAGTAGTTTACTAATAAATGTATTACAAATATATACAAGATTATTCAGTGAAGAGTAACTCAAAGGAGTGGTTAGAACTTGTGCTTACATAGATTGCTAACAAAAGAACAATAAATATATAAAGAAGTGATAAGACAAAGAACTTGGAGTTTCCATGGGTGGGAAATTATAGGAAGGTATTAGCAGGGAAGGTCTTTCCTTGTGGCTCAGTGGTAAAGAACCCACCTGCTAATGCAGGAGACTTGGTTTTCATCCCTGGGTCAAGAAGCTCTCCTGAAGCAGAAAACAGCAACCTACTCTAGTACTCTTGCCTGAGAAGTCCCATGGACAGAGGAGACTGGAGGGCCCACAGTCCATGAAGTCACAAAAGAGTCAGACACAACGGAGTAAGAAAACAACAACAAGTGTACAGGGAAGGTATTGGAAGATAAGGACCTATTTGTTACGCAAATTCCTCTAGTGCTATCTCTGAGTAGATGGGGTCTAGAGTTGTCTGTGGTGATTAACTTCTGTCCTTTTTGGTAGAAAGGATAAAGGGGCACAGTTTTGCAAATTTATGTACTGCTTTCAGGCAAATATGGGGAAGGGAGAGAGCTTTTATTGTATCTGCTTCTTTTCAATTGCATTCAGCTTAAAGCAATCCTTCTGCCAAATTTATGGCATATTTTGTGGCATATTCTGTTACCCTGCATTGTGTTCATGGATTAGAAGGTTTAATATAGTTAAATATCCATATCACCCAAAGAGATCTACAGATTGAGTGCAATCCCCATCAAAATCTCAATGACATTATTGGAGAAACAGAAAAAAATCCTAAAACTCATATGCAACCACAAAAGACTCCAAAACAATCTTGAGTAGGAAAGAAAAAACTGAAGGTCTTATACATCCTGATTTTAAAACATATTATAAAGCTGTAATAAACAGAACAATCTGGCAAAACAATACTGGCATAAAGACAAATACATAGACCAATGGAACAGAATAGCTAGCCCAGAAATAGACCCATGTGCACATGGTCAAATAATCTTTGATATAGGTGCTAAGACTGCACAATGGGAAAAGGATTATCTCCTCAACAAATAGTGGCAGGAATACTGGGCACTTACATGCAAAAGAATGAAACTGAAAACCTATCTTATACCATACTCAAAGATCAACTCATATTAAAGACTTAAATGTAAGACCAGAAACTATATAAACATAGAAGGAAAGCATCATAACATTGGTTTTAACAATTACTTCTCATGTTGGACACTAAAAACACAGGCAACAAAAGCAAAAATAGACAATTGGCACTATATCAAACTAAAAGTTTCTGCAGAGCAAAGGATATTATCAACAGAGGGAAAAATATGGAAAAATCATATATCTCATAAGAGATTAATTTACAAAAAATGGAAGGGGTAATTGAAGTCACAAAAGAGTCAGACACAACGGAGTAAGAAAACAACAACAAGTGTACAGGGAAGGTATTGGAAGATAAGGACCTATTTGTTACGCAAATTCCTCTAGTGCTATCTCTGAGTAGATGGGGTCTAGAGTTGTCTGTGGTGATTAACTTCTGTCCTTTTTGGTAGAAAGGATAAAGGGGCACAGTTTTGCAAATTTATGTGCTGCTGTCAGTCAAATATGGGTAAGCGAGAGAGCTTTTATTGTATCTGCTTCTTTTCAATTGCATTCAGCTTAAAGCAATCCTTCTGCCAAATTTATGGCATATTTTGTGGCATATTCTGTTACCCTGCATTGTGTTCATGGATTAGAAGGTTTAATATAGTTAAATATCCATATCACCCAAAGAGATCTACAGATTGAGTGCAATCCCCATCAAAATCTCAATGACATTATTGGAGAAACAGAAAAAAATCCTAAAACTCATATGCAACCACAAAAGACTCCAAAACAATCTTGAGTAGGAAAGAAAAAACTGAAGGTCTTATACATCCTGATTTTAAAACATATTATAAAGCTGTAATAAACAGAACAATCTGGCAAAACAATACTGGCATAAAGACAAATACATAGACCAATGGAACAGAATAGCTAGCCCAGAAATAGACCCATGTGCACATGGTCAAATAATCTTTGATATAGGTGCTAAGACTGCACAATGGGAAAAGGATTATCTCCTCAACAAATAGTGGCAGGAATACTGGGCACTTACATGCAAAAGAATGAAACTGAAAACCTATCTTATACCATACTCAAAGATCAACTCATATTAAAGACTTAAATGTAAGACCAGAAACTATATAAACATAGAAGGAAAGCATCATAACATTGGTTTTAACAATTACTTCTCATGTTGGACACTAAAAACACAGGCAACAAAAGCAAAAATAGACAATTGGCACTATATCAAACTAAAAGTTTCTGCAGAGCAAAGGATATTATCAACAGAGGGAAAAAATATGGGAAAAAATCATATATCTCATAAGAGATTAATTTACAAAATATATAAGGAACTCCTACAACTCAACAGCAAAAAGTAAAATAAGCTGATTTAAAACTGGGCAAAGAACTTGAATATATATGTCTATAAAGATGACATCCAAATAGCCCGCAGGTATATGAAAAGATTCTCAGCATCACAAACAGTCAGGGAAATGCAACTCAAAGCCACAGTGAGGTATCACTGAGCAGAAATTACCTTTTTGTAAGAAAACTTCACAAGGGGAATCTCCATAGTAAAGGTGTCTCCCTCTCTATACCAGAAAGAGAAGGATGACTACCTAATTTTCAGGGCTATTACGGGCATTTGATGAAATAATTCATGAAAAGCCCTATTAACACAGGGTTGTTACAAGGTAAGTGTTCACTTTGTGTTACTAGTATTGTAAGGGTTAGGGAAAGGAGCAGGGCACAACTTTGGAAAAGAATGACACAGCCCAAGGACATAGCATAAACCCATTAGAATCAAATGGGTCCAAGATGGCAGATCATACTTTGATCCTCAGTCAGCAAGCTAAATGACACACTCAGAAGTGCCATGACAGTTCCACCCCAACCCTCCCACTCATTAGCATATGGAATACCCAGCCCACAAAAACTAAGAATGCCATGTTTTCAGGCCTGCTGGATTTGCTCTATGATGGCCCACATTCTGTCTGTGGAGTGTGCTTTCTTTGAATCTGAATAAATCCATGTTTTACCTATCACTTTGTCTCTTGCTGAATTCTTCTCTGCAAAGAGACATGAAGAACCTGAGCTTTAGTGGGTCTAGACGTTGGGTGAGTGATTTTAATTACTAGGGTTTTTTTCAAATAATCTTTGATATAGGTGCTAAGACTGCACAATGGGAAAAGGATTATCTCCTCAACAAATAGTGGCAGGAATACTGGGCACTTACATGCAAAAGAATGAAACTGAAAACCTATCTTATACCATACTCAAAGATCAACTCATATTAAAGACTTAAATGTAAGACCAGAAACTATATAAACATAGAAGGAAAGCATCATAACATTGGTTTTAACAATTACTTCTCATGTTGGACACTAAAAACACAGGCAACAAAAGCAAAAATAGACAATTGGCACTATATCAAACTAAAAGTTTCTGCAGAGCAAAGGATATTATCAACAGAGGGAAAAAATATGGGAAAAAATCATATATCTCATAAGAGATTAATTTACAAAATATATAAGGAACTCCTACAACTCAACAGCAAAAAGTAAAATAAGCTGATTTAAAACTGGGCAAAGAACTTGAATATATATGTCTATAAAGATGACATCCAAATAGCCCGCAGGTATATGAAAAGATTCTCAGCATCACAAACAGTCAGGGAAATGCAACTCAAAGCCACAGTGAGGTATCACTGAGCAGAAATTACCTTTTTGTAAGAAAACTTCACAAGGGGAATCTCCATAGTAAAGGTGTCTCCCTCTCTATACCAGAAAGAGAAGGATGACTACCTAATTTTCAGGGCTATTACGGGCATTTGATGAAATAATTCATGAAAAGCCCTATTAACACAGGGTTGTTACAAGGTAAGTGTTCACTTTGTGTTACTAGTATTGTAAGGGTTAGGGAAAGGAGCAGGGCACAACTTTGGAAAAGAATGACACAGCCCAAGGACATAGCATAAACCCATTAGAATCAAATGGGTCCAAGATGGCAGATCATACTTTGATCCTCAGTCAGCAAGCTAAATGACACACTCAGAAGTGCCATGACAGTTCCACCCCAACCCTCCCACTCATTAGCATATGGAATACCCAGCCCACAAAAACTAAGAATGCCATGTTTTCAGGCCTGCTGGATTTGCTCTATGATGGCCCACATTCTGTCTGTGGAGTGTGCTTTCTTTGAATCTGAATAAATCCATGTTTTACCTATCACTTTGTCTCTTGCTGAATTCTTCTCTGCAAAGAGACATGAAGAACCTGAGCTTTAGTGGGTCTAGACGTTGGGTGAGTGATTTTAATTACTAGGGTTTTGGCTGGGTTTGAGTCCCGGCCACGTGGGTTCAAGTCCCAAGCAGGGTTGTGGCTGGGTTCGAGTCCTGGCCACGTGGGTTCAAGTCCCAGGCAAGGTTGTGGCTAGGTTCGAGTCCCAGCCACGTGGGTTCAAGCCCCAAACAGGGTTTGATTAGATCTGGGCCCTGGGTTTAAGTCTCAAATCGAGGTCGAACACTTTCATTATTGATGATGATGATTTCCTGAGAAGAGCTACACTGATCTCAGAGGGAGGAAGGCAAAAGAAGAATAGGGACTCTCACTAATTTGCTACTGTGAAACCCTAGTGTGTCCAAAACAAATAAATAAACAAATGAAAAATGAGAAAAAATGATAAAGCAACTCCACTTTGAATGCCCATCTCTTGGTCTCTCTGATATCTACTGTTTTTTGCCTTTGAAGAGTCTGAGTGGCCTACTTGGACTCTCTTCTCCCTTTCCCTCCATCTACCCTTCATCTCCTCCCTCATCCTTAGCCTCCCAAACCAAGAGACCTGTTTTACCTAAAATGTTATTTCATTCTGTGGCAAAATAAAAAGTTGTCAATGGAAGGAAAAGCTGCAATTTGTGCATTTGCAAGACACTCAAGATTTCAAAGTTTATAGCAAGTCTAGCACAAAGATGTCCAAATGTTTTCTCTGGCGATATCTTCAGAGGCTAAACTGTGATTAATAGCCCAGAAAGAATCCTTTGAAGCAGGATTGGTGACATCAAAGTCGTAATCCAGGGGTGGCAGGAGCTTTATAATGAGTGGGAAGCATTTTAACACATTTCAAAGGATTTACAGCATGACAGTTCCACCCCAACCCTCCCACTCATTAGCATATGGAATACCCAGCCCACAAAAACTAAGAATGCCATGTTTTCAGGCCTGCTGGATTTGCTCTATGATGGCCCACATTCTGTCTGTGGAGTGTGCTTTCTTTGAATCTGAATAAATCCATGTTTTACCTATCACTTTGTCTCTTGCTGAATTCTTCTCTGCAAAGAGACATGAAGAACCTGAGCTTTAGTGGGTCTAGACGTTGGGTGAGTGATTTTAATTACTAGGGTTTTGGCTGGGTTTGAGTCCCGGCCACGTGGGTTCAAGTCCCAAGCAGGGTTGTGGCTGGGTTCGAGTCCTGGCCACGTGGGTTCAAGTCCCAGGCAAGGTTGTGGCTAGGTTCGAGTCCCAGCCACGTGGGTTCAAGCCCCAAACAGGGTTTGATTAGATCTGGGCCCTGGGTTTAAGTCTCAAATCGAGGTCGAACACTTTCATTATTGATGATGATGATTTCCTGAGAAGAGCTACACTGATCTCAGAGGGAGGAAGGCAAAAGAAGAATAGGGACTCTCACTAATTTGCTACTGTGAAACCCTAGTGTGTCCAAAACAAATAAATAAACAAATGAAAAATGAGAAAAAATGATAAAGCAACTCCACTTTGAATGCCCATCTCTTGGTCTCTCTGATATCTACTGTTTTTTGCCTTTGAAGAGTCTGAGTGGCCTACTTGGACTCTCTTCTCCCTTTCCCTCCATCTACCCTTCATCTCCTCCCTCATCCTTAGCCTCCCAAACCAAGAGACCTGTTTTACCTAAAATGTTATTTCATTCTGTGGCAAAATAAAAAGTTGTCAATGGAAGGAAAAGCTGCAATTTGTGCATTTGCAAGACACTCAAGATTTCAAAGTTTATAGCAAGTCTAGCACAAAGATGTCCAAATGTTTTCTCTGGCGATATCTTCAGAGGCTAAACTGTGATTAATAGCCCAGAAAGAATCCTTTGAAGCAGGATTGGTGACATCAAAGTCGTAATCCAGGGGTGGCAGGAGCTTTATAATGAGTGGGAAGCATTTTAACACATTTCAAAGGATTTACAGCATGAATAAACAAAAGACCTCAGCAGATGTGCCACACACACCTTTTAGAAACATAACCTATAAGAAGTTTCCATTTTAATTTAAATGTAAATACAGTGTTCACACTTCTTTCAAATGTTAAGTGTCCTCACTGTTTCCCCCCTCACACAGCCCCTTTGGCTAAGGATGCCTCACTGCCCCAGAGCACCCTCTTGTGACTCACTGACCTTCAGAGAGAGGAAAAATGGAAGTCAGGGGCATTGGATAGAATTTATATCCTATGTGGGAAATGGGTTTGGAAAGAATCTAAAATGGAGTTTGCAATGATCCCAGGTATTTCTCTACTTCCAATTTAAAGAGAAAGAAACAAAGTGGTCTGAAGGCAGAGCTGAAGCTTTTAAAAGATGGCAATTTCCTGTCTGCTTCAGAGGATTTTGAGTTCTTGGAACGCACCCAGCACCCATGATTTCAGTCACCTTATACGAATTTTGCCCAAGATGATGGGTTGCTGTTTTAAATAATCATGCTTGGAATTTGACTTCCCTCTGCTGCCCTCAATGGGTTTAAAGGATTGGTTGCAGGTCTCTGGTGGTGACTGCTGGTGGTCATTTGTTCAGGAAATTTTCCTGTTTTAATTTTCCATAACACAAGAAATAGGCTAATAAGCCAATAAATGATTGCAAAGCAATGCTGAAAGTAAAAGGCTGCTGTCAAACACGACCCAAAAAGGAGCTGCAAAGAAAACATCCAATGCTTCAGCTCTTCTGTTACCAGATTAAGTTATCTGAGTATATCTGAGAACTACGGTTGTTGCAGAAATCAAACCATGGAGAAACCAAGCACCACACTCAGATGGTTGGAGAACTCAGGTTTACTATACCTGTGATACGCTAACGCTCTAAAGTTCTGGGCCCGGAGCTCAGAGTGAGCTCTTCTTTTATAAGGTCAGCATATGCAGCTACAGTTAGCAGTTTCTGATTGATCACTTTGAATATGAGCAGTTAAACAAAGCCCGGGAAAAAATTGCTATGGGTTAAAAAGGAACAGGAATTGTCGTAATCCAGGGGTGGCAGGAGCTTTATAATGAGTGGGAAGCATTTTAACACATTTCAAAGGATTTACAGCATGAATAAACAAAAGACCTCAGCAGATGTGCCACACACACCTTTTAGAAACATAACCTATAAGAAGTTTCCATTTTAATTTAAATGTAAATACAGTGTTCACACTTCTTTCAAATGTTAAGTGTCCTCACTGTTTCACCCCTCACACAGCCCCTTTGGCTAAGGATGCCTCACTGCCCCAGAGCACCCTCTTGTGACTCACTGACCTTCAGAGAGAGGA
Source organism: Tragulus kanchil (assembly GCA_022376925.1). Classification (NCBI taxonomy): domain Eukaryota; kingdom Metazoa; phylum Chordata; class Mammalia; order Artiodactyla; family Tragulidae; genus Tragulus; species Tragulus kanchil. The sequence goes on along the minus strand of JAIOJX010000026.1, from coordinate 267,247,136 downwards.
AAAATGGAAGTCAGGGGCATTGGATAGAATTTATATCCTATGTGGGAAATGGGTTTGGAAAGAATCTAAAATGGAGTTTGCAATGATCCCAGGTATTTCTCTACTTCCAATTTAAAGAGAAAGAAACAAAGTGGTCTGAAGGCAGAGCTGAAGCTTTTAAAAGATGGCAATTTCCTGTCTGCTTCAGAGGATTTTGAGTTCTTGGAACGCACCCAGCACCCATGATTTCAGTCACCTTATACGAATTTTGCCCAAGATGATGGGTTGCTGTTTTAAATAATCATGCTTGGAATTTGACTTCCCTCTGCTGCCCTCAATGGGTTTAAAGGATTGGTTGCAGGTCTCTGGTGGTGACTGCTGGTGGTCATTTGTTCAGGAAATTTTCCTGTTTTAATTTTCCATAACACAAGAAATAGGCTAATAAGCCAATAAATGATTGCAAAGCAATGCTGAAAGTAAAAGGCTGCTGTCAAACACGACCCAAAAAGGAGCTGCAAAGAAAACATCCAATGCTTCAGCTCTTCTGTTACCAGATTAAGTTATCTGAGTATATCTGAGAACTACGGTTGTTGCAGAAATCAAACCATGGAGAAACCAAGCACCACACTCAGATGGTTGGAGAACTCAGGTTTACTATACCTGTGATACGCTAACGCTCTAAAGTTCTGGGCCCGGAGCTCAGAGTGAGCTCTTCTTTTATAAGGTCAGCATATGCAGCTACAGTTAGCAGTTTCTGATTGATCACTTTGAATATGAGCAGTTACAAAGCCCGGGAGTTGCTATGGGTTACAGGCAGGAATTTCCAAACAGAAACTCACAGAAACAGCAACAGAACATTCCATACTTATCAGTGCATCTTACTGTAAGAGTTAGGGAAAGGGGCAGGGCACAATTTTTGAAAGAATGATATAGCCCAAAGACACAGCATAAACCTATTAGAATCAAATGGGTCCAAGATGGCAGATTAGACATTGATCCTCAGTCAGGAAGGTAAATGACACACCCAGAGGCACCATGACAGTTCTGCCCCTTCCACAAAAGAACTGGAATAATCCTCCCACTCATTAGCATATGGAATTACCCAATCCATAAAAGCTAATAACGCCATATTTTCAGGGCTGCTGAATTTGCTTTGGGATGGCCCACACTCTGTCTGTACCGTGTGCTTTCCTCTGAATCTGAATAAATCCATTTTTTACCTATCACTTTGTCTATCACTGACTTCTTTTCTGCAAAGAGACATGAAGAACCTGAGCTCTGTTAGGTCCTGAAACCAGATATGGTGGATTTTGGCTGGGTTTGAGTCCCAGCCATGTGGGTTCAAGTCCCAAGCAGGGTTTTGGCTGGGTTCAAGCCCCAGCCACGTGGGTTAGAGTCACAAACTGGGTTTTGGGCTTGAGTCCTAATCCGGGGTAGAACACTTTATGGTTACAATCTCTCAGCACAGCAAGCATATCTTACAGAGGCAGAACAAACATGAAATTATTTCTAGCCTGAGAGAAAGTTTTTAATTTTCCTCTTCACAATGTTGTACCCTACAGCCAGCCTGTATACTAAAAACCAAAATTACACCTTTCTGTCTAAATGAAAATAACCTTGAGCTATTCCTGTCCCAATTAGCACGAATTTCTTTTTCAAGAGTCTCCTGTCCAGGGAAATGGTTCACTTGTTCATTACAAAAACTCCCCCAAAGACCCAAGATCCATCAACTCTAATGGAAAACATCCACAGTTTAAACCACATGATTCTATGAATCCCTTGCTTCAAAACCCTCACCTTGCTGTTTCCACCAATCATGGACTGGTTGTATTGTGTGCAATTCTTACTTGCAGTGCTAATCAAACCTTCTTACTTAGACCTGTCTTAAATCAAACCTGACCTCTCAACGAATTCTGACCTTGCCTTTCCTTCTCCGAGAAATTGTCAAAGCTTTGAGAGATGGTGGTCTCCTTTATTGTGGTGAGCAATGAACCCCACTTTGTCTAATCAACAGATAGTGCGTTTAGGGAGTCAGCTTGGGACAGACCTATGCTGGGGTGATGAAATGTTCATAGGGTGATCTATGTTGCAGTGAATCAAATGTTTCAATTTTAGTCAGTAACACTGTAACCAATAAAAATGCAAGGGGTCAATTCAACTGTTATATAAAATATACTATAGTATTTTGTATGTTTTTAAAATATCACTTAGATAATGATCTATCCTATAAATCTATACAACAAGAACCTGTTTAAGATGTGGCACACTGAGTAACTTAAAATAGTGACCAAAAATATGACATAATTGTAGGAGGTGGAGACAGAAAGTGTAATATTAGATTTCTTTCTGCAGTTTTCACCCTCTCCAGGCACTTATCTATGGCTTTGAGCATTAATAAATGGACAAGGGGGATGTGGAAGAGTTCCCAATCCACTTAATCGCTCAAGAAATGAACACATGATTTATGTATATATAGAAGTGGCTGTAGTTTTTGTGGAGGAAAGAAATAAGAGATCAGTCTGTCTTCTAGGCTGTTCTATTGAAGAAAGATATGCACGTATGGCAAATGCTCTTTTCTGAACATATGGCCTGGACTTTATCACGCCATGTGAAATTCAGGACCCAAAGGAAACCTTTTCCCCATTTCTGCATTAATTGGCATTTGTCTGGAAATTTAAGGAATTTCTGCACAATGAACACCACTCCCTAGACTATCTACTTGAAGGAAGCCAAACTAAATTTTTCGCTGAAATTTTTTTCCATTTAAAATGAGAACCGGGGCTTACCCTGGTGGTCCAGTGGGTAAGGACATCGCCTTGCAGTGCAAGGGACGCCCATTCGATCCCTGGCCTGGGAAGATCCCACGTGCTGCAGAGCTGCTGGACTGATGTGTCCAATTACCGAGCCAGAGCTCTGGGGTGCATGCGCCCAGAGCCAGTGCTCTGCGACGACAGAGGCCACCGCGATAGGAGGCCCACAGGAGTCAAAGAACAAAGATGGATGAAAATAGAGAAATGAAAGACCAATAGAAGTGGCCCGCCCATCCCCCTTCCTCTCCACCCCACCCCCAAAAAAGATAAACAAATTAAAAAATAAATGTTAAAGACTTTGCCTTAAAAAAATAAAATAAAATAAAATAAAATGAGAACCACAGCTTTAAAGATTTGTGGCCCAGAGGTTTTAAAATTGTACAGTGAGGAATAATAATAACTCTTTCCTTCTTTAAGCTTGGAAACTCATAAATAGGATGTCATCCCAGCAAACAATTGCACCAAATCATCAGAATGTGTCAAGGAGGCAGCCAGGCTTCCCTTCAACTCAATCAGTAGTGGAGCTGAGGCTCTTTGCTGCCTGCATTTTATTGCCACATGAGTGGAAGTTGCCAGTTTAGCTTATCTTAATAAAGACTGAGTAACTTAAAATAGTGACCAAAATAGATTGTAGGAGGTGGAGACAGAAAGTGTAATATTAGATTTCTTTCTGCAGTTTTCACCCTCTCCAGGCACTTATCTATGGCTTTGAGCATTAATAAATGGACAAGGGGGATGTGGAAGAGTTCCCAATCCACTTAATCGCTCAAGAAATGAACACATGATTTATGTATATATAGAAGTGGCTGTAGTTTTTGTGGAGGAAAGAAATAAGAGATCAGTCTGTCTTCTAGGCTGTTCTATTGAAGAAAGATATGCACGTATGGCAAATGCTCTTTTCTGAACATATGGCCTGGACTTTATCACGCCATGTGAAATTCAGGACCCAAAGGAAACCTTTTCCCCATTTCTGCATTAATTGGCATTTGTCTGGAAATTTAAGGAATTTCTGCACAATGAACACCACTCCCTAGACTATCTACTTGAAGGAAGCCAAACTAAATTTTTCGCTGAAATTTTTTTCCATTTAAAATGAGAACCGGGGCTTACCCTGGTGGTCCAGTGGGTAAGGACATCGCCTTGCAGTGCAAGGGACGCCCATTCGATCCCTGGCCTGGGAAGATCCCACGTGCTGCAGAGCTGCTGGACTGATGTGTCCAATTACCGAGCCAGAGCTCTGGGGTGCATGCGCCCAGAGCCAGTGCTCTGCGACGACAGAGGCCACCGCGATAGGAGGCCCACAGGAGTCAAAGAACAAAGATGGATGAAAATAGAGAAATGAAAGACCAATAGAAGTGGCCCGCCCATCCCCCTTCCTCTCCACCCCACCCCCAAAAAAGATAAACAAATTAAAAAATAAATGTTAAAGACTTTGCCTTAAAAAAATAAAATAAAATAAAATAAAATGAGAACCACAGCTTTAAAGATTTGTGGCCCAGAGGTTTTAAAATTGTACAGTGAGGAATAATAATAACTCTTTCCTTCTTTAAGCTTGGAAACTCATAAATAGGATGTCATCCCAGCAAACAATTGCACCAAATCATCAGAATGTGTCAAGGAGGCAGCCAGGCTTCCCTTCAACTCAATCAGTAGTGGAGCTGAGGCTCTTTGCTGCCTGCATTTTATTGCCACATGAGTGGAAGTTGCCAGTTTAGCTTATCTTAATAAAGACAGAGCTAGCTAAGAAATGGCCTGGGTATTGTCTGCCTAGATGTTCATCCAACTGTGTGGCCAAAGGTGACTGGTTTGAATACAAGCCACTATGGGACTCACATGTGTTAGTTAGTGCAGGGGCCAGAGTAAAATCTCATATGGGTCAGGCTGCTGTGATATAGGAAACTCACATTTCATAGTCTAAGACTAGAATCTTGAATAAAATGCCAAGACAAGAAAGAATAAACTGATTACTACTGATAAAAGAAATCCTTCCTAGAGGTCTGCTCAACACAACTTACCTATTGATGGTGGGTCATTTACAGATTTCCCTATGTAAAGCATAACATTATGTTTTCTTATATTTTAAATTAAGTCTGAGAACGCCACACAGTGCTTCAGAAAACAAGAGGCTGTTAACCTTACATTTTGCAGGATGGTGACTGAGTGTTTGAAATTAGAAATGCTTCTTTAGTTTCCCTCTTTAGCCTGGAAGCAATGAAAAGAATGCTAGATTTGAAATCTGAAAGACCTTAATTCTTGTCCTAAGCCAGTTACTGACTTTAGGTCATGTCTACTCTCTATGATTCAATCGTATCACACATCAGATGAGAAGTTTAAGTAGATGAGCAGTCTTCCACTCGTGTGTGCTGTAGCATTTTGCCATGGCACTCACGGAACAAACTCTGTGCTATGTAGCTGAATCTAAATCAGTGCATGGTACTATGCTGTAAGACGGTGGACTCCTGTGAGAGGGAACTACAAAGAAGACTGTAATGTTAACCTGGTACCAAAAAAAGATTGCATGACATCTGTGGTCAGGATAAGCGAGAACTTTAACTAGACTAATTTAGAGAATTGGTCAGGGTAGTAAACAATATTGCTCAAAAGCAACATCAAGGGAAAAAAATCACAAAAGATACATCTGATAATGGACTACTATCCAAAATACACAAAGAACTCTTGAAATTCCACCATGAGAAAACAAAAACCTGATTTTAAAATAGGCCAAATATTTTAACAAAAACCTCACTAAAGAAGACACACAGATGGCAAATAAGCATAAAAAAAGATGCACCACATTATGTATCATCAGGGAAATGCAAATTAAAACAACAATGAGATACTATTATACACCCAGTAAAACAGCCAAAAATGCAGAACACTGACATCATTAAATGCTCTCAAGAATGTGGAGCAACAGGAACCTTCATTCATTGCTTATGAGACTGCAAAACAGTGCAGCCACTTTGGAAGACTTTGGTGGCTTCTTACAAAAATAAACATACTCTTACATGTGATCAGCAATCACATTCCTTGGTATTTACCCAAAGGAGTCAAACACATGTCCAAACAGAAACTTGTTGCCAAAAATTAGAAGCAACCAAGATGTCAGTAGGTGAATGGAAAAACAAATTGAGTTATATTCAGACAGTGGATTATTTAGTGCTTAAAAAAAGAGCTATGAAATCTTGAAAAGACACGGAAGAACCTTAAGTCTATATTACTAAATGAAAAAAAGTCACCTAAAAAGGCTAGATACTACATTATTTCAAATGGAAAAGGCCAAACTATGCAGTTTTAGTTTCCCTCTTTAGCCTGGAAGCAATGAAAAGAATGCTAGATTTGAAATCTGAAAGACCTTAATTCTTGTCCTAAGCCAGTTACTGACTTTAGGTCATGTCTACTCTCTATGATTCAATCGTATCACACATCAGATGAGAAGTTTAAGTAGATGAGCAGTCTTCCACTCGTGTGTGCTGTAGCATTTTGCCATGGCACTCACGGAACAAACTCTGTGCTATGTAGCTGAATCTAAATCAGTGCATGGTACTATGCTGTAAGACGGTGGACTCCTGTGAGAGGGAACTACAAAGAAGACTGTAATGTTAACCTGGTACCAAAAAAAGATTGCATGACATCTGTGGTCAGGATAAGCGAGAACTTTAACTAGACTAATTTAGAGAATTGGTCAGGGTAGTAAACAATATTGCTCAAAAGCAACATCAAGGGAAAAAAATCACAAAAGATACATCTGATAATGGACTACTATCCAAAATACACAAAGAACTCTTGAAATTCCACCATGAGAAAACAAAAACCTGATTTTAAAATAGGCCAAATATTTTAACAAAAACCTCACTAAAGAAGACACACAGATGGCAAATAAGCATAAAAAAAGATGCACCACATTATGTATCATCAGGGAAATGCAAATTAAAACAACAATGAGATACTATTATACACCCAGTAAAACAGCCAAAAATGCAGAACACTGACATCATTAAATGCTCTCAAGAATGTGGAGCAACAGGAACCTTCATTCATTGCTTATGAGACTGCAAAACAGTGCAGCCACTTTGGAAGACTTTGGTGGCTTCTTACAAAAATAAACATACTCTTACATGTGATCAGCAATCACATTCCTTGGTATTTACCCAAAGGAGTCAAACACATGTCCAAACAGAAACTTGTTGCCAAAAATTAGAAGCAACCAAGATGTCAGTAGGTGAATGGAAAAACAAATTGAGTTATATTCAGACAGTGGATTATTTAGTGCTTAAAAAAAGAGCTATGAAATCTTGAAAAGACACGGAAGAACCTTAAGTCTATATTACTAAATGAAAAAAAGTCACCTAAAAAGGCTAGATACTACATTATTTCAAATGGAAAAGGCCAAACTATGCAGGCAATAAAAAGATGATGGCTTTAGGGAAGAGATGACTACAGCAAGTGAACTGGAGCAAAAAATGTCTGAGTAGTGCTGGGTTTCCATTCAGGTCTGAAAGTCTATCTATGGTTATGAAATACATTTTATGAAATTGCTGAGGCAAGGAAAATAAGAAATAACCAAACCAAGAGGATAACATTAAAATCTGCATAATGTATTCTTTGTTACCAATTTGGCAAGCAACAGAAGAGGGGAGGATGGTGATGCCAGTGCATGTCTATGTGCCCAGTCGCTCAGGTCTGACTCTTCGTGACCCCATGAACTGTACCCGCCAGGCTCCTCTGTCCATGGGATTTCCCATGAGCAACTAACAATGGCTCTGTTTCTGTGGTCTCTTTCCAGTTACTCCTCCTCTTCCTTTGCTATTGGGGCTAAAGTGAGCTTATTCAGATCTCTAATTTGTATATCAATCTTCTTTTGTAACACATGAGAGAGGAGATAGAGGCATAATTTTTTGTTCCCTCTAACAATGCTTTTAAGATTAAGTAATTCAGGGCTTCCCTGGTGGTCCAGTGGGTAAGGACACTGCTTTGCAGTGCAGGGGGCGCCGGTTCGAGCCCTGGCCTGGGAAGATCCCACGTGCTGCAGACCAGCTGGACTGATGTGTCCAATTATCGAGCCAGAGCTCTGGAGCACATGCTCCCAGAGCCGGCGCTCTGCGACAACAGAGGCCACTGCGATGGGAAGCCCACAAGAGCTAAAGAACAAAGACGGATGAAAATAGAGAAATGAAAGACCAATAGAAGTGGCCCGCCTGCTCCCCTCCCTCCCCAACCTGCCTCCCCCACAAAAAAAAAAAAAATTAAAAAAAAAAAGATTAAGTAATTCAAAGTGACAGAGACAGAGCAAAGGAAGAACGTAGGGATTAAACTGAAAAAAGTACAGGACACCCCTGTAAATTAATGATCATTCCAGAAAGCAGGTTTGCTTAGCAATAAAACCATGCAACAGAAGCATGAGATATGCCCCAAACAATGAAACCATGGTGGAATGAGACCCACATCCTGCCCAATGAGGTCAGAAAGTTAATGATTCCTGGGACATGCTTCTCTGTGTGCACACAAAAAAGCAAAAATATAGTGAAAGGCAACATTACACTAACACCTGAGATGATTTATCATATTTTAGTAAATGTTACTGCCTTTTGGTCTATTTCCATACCAGCATGACAGCTCCTGTTTGACTATGTAGGGACAAAAAAAACTCCTTTTCTGATGTGGAGAAAGGATTGATGACAGAAGTCTGATATCTACTCAAGAATGAAAGAGAAGGTGATCTTCTTCCACCTCCTAATTTTTCCCTTGATTGTAATACTGCAGCCCACTAGGTTCTCCAGGCAGCACTCCCTTTATGCTTCTTTCAGTTTGCATATCAGCAAATATCTGTCATTTTGAAAAGCTGAGTACTAATTTGAATGCAATCATCACTTATATAAATCTTCTCTTTTTTTTTTTTAATTGAGAATCTGAAAGCACTCGAAGTTAACTTTTGATCTGTAGGTATCCAAGTCTAATTTTCCAACTTACTGATTATTTTGCTTTCTTTCAAGGGACGGAAAGACTATTTCACACCACCTAATTGACTCAGATAGCAAATGAATCTGCCGTCAATATAGGAGACTAGGTTTGATCCCAGGTGGGGAAGATCCCCTGGAGAAGGAAATGGCAACCCACTCCAGCATTTTTGCGGAGAATTCCATGGAGAGGAGCCTGGTTGGCTATAGTCCATGGCGTCACAAAGAGTTGGACACGACTGAGCAACTAACACTTTCGCTTTAATTTCAACACCTTTTTATAGACCTAGTCTAAACATTCAGTTGTGTATCTTGGAGAAAAACTGTATTAGCTTAAAAATCCAGAAAATAAGGAAAGGCAAACTGAGAAAGGAAACACTCTACAAGAAACTTTGTACTGGTGGGCTTCCCTGGTGGTCCAGTGGGTAAGGACACCGCCTTGCAGTGCAAGGGGCGCCGGTTCGATCCCTGGCCTGGGAAGATCCCACGTGCCGTGGAGCGGCTGGACTGATGTGTCCAATTACCAAGTCGGAGCTCTGGAGCGCATGTGCCCAGAGCCGGTGCTCTGCGACAAGAGAGGCCACTGCGATGGGAGGCCCACACGGGCCAAAGAACAAAAAGATGGATGAAAATGGACAAATGAAAGACCAACAGAAGTGGCCTGCCTGCTCCACTCCCTCCCCACACCACCCACTCCCAAAATAAATAAATAAATAAATCTTAAGGAAAAAAAAACAACTTAGGACTGGACTAACTGGCCAGTGTGACTTGTATCTAAGCTACAGTGCCACAGGTTTTCTGGACACCAGCACGCTCATATATTTCTAGCTTTCTTCTTTCTCTCTCCCACTCTCCCTCTAATTTTGTTTTTACCACTTCATAAAATGGCACTGTCCAGAAAGATTCTTCTCCTGAACCTGATATGTGTCACACTGCTGAAAGATGAAGTTAATGTAAGTTCTAGTTCTTAAGTACAGGCATTGCTTTTTTGAGAACTTGGCTTTATGGAACTGTATCACAGCATCCAGAATAACTGTTTGATTTCCAAATCTTTCAAAAGTCTTATCCTACAGACTTGGGATGCAATTAATTACTGATTTTTCTTTTAAGGAATAGAACCTATTGAGAATAAAGGACAAAAAATAAATAAAGATTTCTCTGATAAAGGAACTCCACAAGCATCACAATTCTATGCTAATTCTAGAGGTTTCAGATAGGCAGTGCACTTGCGTTTGAGTCCTTTTAAGTCAATACAAATATCTGCCTTTATATTGGTATCTGTCTTTAGAAATCATTTGTTTCCTTATACCAGTACAAGATCTCTGAAGCTAGGCACCAAGTACTTCTATTCTCACTCATTAATTCAGAAAAGACTTCTTCAGTACTTTCTACAAGACTTGTGAAGTGCCCTACAAATAGTAGGTATTAACAACAACAAAAAAGCTTATTGAAGATGGTACAATTCACTGGAACTACACTTCAAATGATTCTGACCCTTGCCTTATAGGTGGATCCTATCTACCATCTCTTGGTAAACTTCAGTATCACAGATTTTTCTTTCCGTCATCCAAGAAGAAACATTCATTATTCCAAAGAAATAGCAATTGACTGTGAACCCATTTTACAGAGTTAGAAGAGTGGCATGGATGAACACAAAATGTCTCATCAAAGCCAAAGATGTTCCTTGATGTGACACTGAAAGCTACCCATGAATCTAATTAAAACACTGTCTGTGACTCCTCACTGGAGTCTAAGCGCCATTAGGCAGGTACTAAGACTATTCTATTTACCACTGTATACCTGGTGCTCAGCACAATTTACCTAGTACATAGTAGGCACTCACTTAATATATGTGAATGAATAAATTGTATGGCATTATGCTTTATTTAACATGATATCCAATGCCATTCTAGGAGTAGGCCCCAGCTCACTTCACTTCCCTCCACATACCCTGAAAGTTTCGCTTCTCACTGGCCACACCACACTCCTTTCACATTTCAGAATCTTTGCTCAAGTTATTTGAGGCCCAAATTTCAGAGGTGAAGCGATTAAGACTGCGAGCACTAGGGCTGAACCACCTGCGGTTTGTCTCAGCCCTGTCACTGACTTGTTAGGAAGGCTTGAATGAGATACTTACCTTCTTAGTATCTGGGTTTCATCATCCAGAAGGCTGAATGACCATTTACTGAGTTTTAGGAATAAATCATTTCTGTTAAATTTATAGTTAACAGAGTTTCAGATAGGCAGTGCACTTGCGTTTGAGTCCTTTTAAGTCAATACAAATATCTGCCTTTATATTGGTATCTGTCTTTAGAAATCATTTGTTTCCTTATACCAGTACAAGATCTCTGAAGCTAGGCACCAAGTACTTCTATTCTCACTCATTAATTCAGAAAAGACTTCTTCAGTACTTTCTACAAGACTTGTGAAGTGCCCTACAAATAGTAGGTATTAACAACAACAAAAAAGCTTATTGAAGATGGTACAATTCACTGGAACTACACTTCAAATGATTCTGACCCTTGCCTTATAGGTGGATCCTATCTACCATCTCTTGGTAAACTTCAGTATCACAGATTTTTCTTTCCGTCATCCAAGAAGAAACATTCATTATTCCAAAGAAATAGCAATTGACTGTGAACCCATTTTACAGAGTTAGAAGAGTGGCATGGATGAACACAAAATGTCTCATCAAAGCCAAAGATGTTCCTTGATGTGACACTGAAAGCTACCCATGAATCTAATTAAAACACTGTCTGTGACTCCTCACTGGAGTCTAAGCGCCATTAGGCAGGTACTAAGACTATTCTATTTACCACTGTATACCTGGTGCTCAGCACAATTTACCTAGTACATAGTAGGCACTCACTTAATATATGTGAATGAATAAATTGTATGGCATTATGCTTTATTTAACATGATATCCAATGCCATTCTAGGAGTAGGCCCCAGCTCACTTCACTTCCCTCCACATACCCTGAAAGTTTCGCTTCTCACTGGCCACACCACTCCTTTCACATTTCAGAATCTTTGCTCAAGTTATTTGAGGCCCAAATTTCAGAGGTGAAGCGATTAAGACTGCGAGCACTAGGGCTGAACCACCTGCGGTTTGTCTCAGCCCTGTCACTGACTTGTTAGGAAGGCTTGAATGAGATACTTACCTTCTTAGTATCTGGGTTTCATCATCCAGAAGGCTGAATGACCATTTACTGAGTTTTAGGAATAAATCATTTCTGTTAAATTTATAGTTAACAGAGTTTCAGCAGTGAGTGGAGATGCAGATGTTGCTGGTATAGGGGATTTGATTGGAGCCACATGGTGCCCGTGGAAGCCCTAGTTGGCCAAGGAGTTTCAGTTTAAGCTAAATCACTTAACTTAGTGACTATCTCTTCAGCACATATTTTGAGATTTACAAAATGTTATTAACTAGGGGCTTTGGCTAATCAGAATTTATAGACTATTCAATTTTCTATTGCCTAGAACCTCATTAAATGTTGGGCTGGATGACTAGAAAAGAAAATAAACTGAGGATTTTAAGGTTTGAGGGTTTATTCTTTCCTGTTTATATCTTTAAGATGCTATTTTTAAAACAAAGAAATCACAAACTCTTGACAGAAAGAAAGAGAAAAAGGAAGGAAGGAAGGAAAAAGGAGAACTCATAGTACTGGATAATTTTATCTACTGTTTTTTAAAAATAATACATCAAAGATAAGAAAGTAAATGTAGAAATACACTTATCTGTCCCTCTGTTCCAGATCGGAAAAGAGGTAAGTACTTAAACACTAACATTTATTGCATGCATACTAAGTCGCTTTAGTCATGTCCGATTTTTTGCAGTCCTATTGACTGTAGCCCCATAGGTTCCTCTGTCCATGGGGTTTTCCAGGAAAGAATGCTGGAGTGGACTGCTATGCCCTCCTCCAGGGGATCTTCCCAACTCATGGACTGAACCCATGTTTCTTAAGTCTCCTGCCCTGGCAGGCAGGTTCTTTACCGCTAGTGCCACCTAGGAAAATACTACTAACATTTATTAAATGTTTACAATGTAGTAGTACTATCCTAAGTGTGTAGCATGAATTATTCAATACAACATTGTTAGCCATGTCCCCAGTTCACTAGGAAAGAAATCAGTGGTAAAGAGTAGACAAGTCTATGGCCGAAGGTCAGATATCTGCCATGCAGAGCACTGAGCAATGATGCTGAGGAAGCCCGTCAACTAGGATGGCCTAATTATCGATGTTTTGGTTATTTCAGGGTTTCTAGTCATATTCAAGGAAGACCACTGACAAATTAAGGGGATTGCTGCCAGGCCAAACTGACCAAACCCAATTGATTTTAGATGACATCTGGATTTTTTTTAGTCATTTATACATCAAACCAGGTCAACTACACACAGTTCCCATTGATTACCCAGCAAGAACGATCCTTGTGACTAAGCCAAACCTAATGATCTGGGAAATAGTTGATTCGAGTTTTACGTAACTTCAACTCTCCTTGTGAAATGTAAAGAAATGGAACCTCTCTACTAAATGCAAACCTTAATAACATCTTAGCGCTCTTCTCCCACTTCTAACTCTCCAGTAGAGTTAAGTGACATTTTATGTAGTTTACTGACATCTCACATATGCAAGCCAGTAAAGTTCACAATTGTTGCTACACACAGCTGTGGTTTACAGCTTCTCTTCGCACACAACACGCTGGCACCAGAGCAAAATGATTAACTTTTATATGCTTCTAACATATGGACCAGACTATTAGAAGCCGGTCTTGTGTTCTAAAGAGAAAAATACAGTTTTTATTAATGTGACCCAAATTCCTGGAAAAAGTGTTAAGTTGTGATTCATTTCTAAGCAGAGAGATTATAATTATGATGGCTTTGTTTCTAATTCATTTGGTTGAAGTGCCTCGAGTTATCTTCTACTAAGTTGTGGGGTGGGGGAAGATGACCTGAAAGCCCCATTATAAAGAGATTTTGTAGTGGGATGAATTAATAAACTATAAATGGCCTTGAGACTTTTCCTCAATATGAGCTATGAAATAAATGCAAAGAACCTTTCATCTTAAACGGGAACATATTTCTACTCTATGAATGAGAATGATGCTGGCAAAAGAAGCAGAATTTGTTTTGCTTGCATTTTTGACCATTTGAAAAATCAAAGCTGCCATGTTTGCTGTACTTGACAAGATCACTATAGAAATAAAATAAAATGTCCCTAAATTGTACTGCCACTTAAAAATAAAATGTACATCATTCTCACATTTAGAAGCTATGAGAGAAGAAGTATATTAAAATGTACTGAGGAAAGACAGTAGATCTGATTCACAACAGATACTTTCCCAATATTAGAGCCATTATATTATAAGTCATTAGTAAAGGTTATTTTAGTTTTTGATTTTCAAAGATATAGTAGCAACAGGGTCCCTAGGGCAAGGAACATATGCAAACTTTTGGAAATGGATTTAAGAGTCATACTGGAGAACTGCCCTGGAAAAGAAAGACTTGGGGAGAGAATTTTCTGATCGACATTACCTCATGGAGTCCCACTTGACTCTTGACCCACATGATGCTTTTTTGTAAAAAAGCATCTTACTGGTTTCAGAGCCCTGTACCTGAGAGCCATCTCTTGGTATTTCTGCAGTAAAGACACTGGAATTTCAAACTTAGTATTCCCCACACTTTCTGACCATGGAAACCTCTTCTTCACCTCACACCTAATCACATCACATTCCACAAGTTTTATGAAACACACCTGAGAAAATATTGCTCTTGATAAGATGGGACCTCTCTATTTCTGCAAAGAGAGCCACAGAAACATTCAATGAGCTTGTGCTGGAGGTATGCAAATCCAGGACAGTGACTTTTCTCACACACTGGGAAACAGGCTGAAGTCTGAATGCAGTAGAATATTATTTTATGAAGAAAGAAGAATTTATTTTTTTTGGAAGGACCAGCAAGAAGGGCTCTTTGGCACCGCCTCAATTCTCTTTGAGGGCAGAACTGAGGCACATTTGTGGCCAGAGCAGCAATTCTCTGTAGTCACGTCATTCAATGTGGTGACTGCACATGTGACCTGTGTTTCATTCAAAATGAGATGTGCCTAAGTAAAAAAGTCACACCAGATTTCAAAGACTTAGTGGAAAAAAAAACAGGTAAGATAGCTCAGAAAATTTTATACTGATTACAATATTAAATGATAACATTGATATGTTATTTTTAATATGTTGCCTAAAGCTAAATTAGTAAAACTAATGTTGTCTGTGCTGCAGACTAAATGTTCATGCCCCCATCTGCTCCACACTCAAATTCATATGCTAAATCCTAACCTCCAATGTGATGGTATCTGGAGGAAGGACCTTTGGGAGTTAACTAGGTGATTCACAAAGGCAGAGCCCTGATCAATGGGATCTGTGTCCTTAAAAAGATGACCTAGAGGTTATCAGAGAACACAGTGAGAAGACAGTCAACTAGGACCCAAGATATTAAGAGCATTAAACGTAAAGTTTTTGATTTAAGAATAGCAACAGGGTCCCTAGGGCAAGGAACATATGCAAACTTTTGGAAATGGATTTAAGAGTCATACTGGAGAACTGCCCTGGAAAAGAAAGACTTGGGGAGAGAATTTTCTGATCGACATTACCTCATGGAGTCCCACTTGACTCTTGACCCACATGATGCTTTTTTGTAAAAAAGCATCTTACTGGTTTCAGAGCCCTGTACCTGAGAGCCATCTCTTGGTATTTCTGCAGTAAAGACACTGGAATTTCAAACTTAGTATTCCCCACACTTTCTGACCATGGAAACCTCTTCTTCACCTCACACCTAATCACATCACATTCCACAAGTTTTATGAAACACACCTGAGAAAATATTGCTCTTGATAAGATGGGACCTCTCTATTTCTGCAAAGAGAGCCACAGAAACATTCAATGAGCTTGTGCTGGAGGTATGCAAATCCAGGACAGTGACTTTTCTCACACACTGGGAAACAGGCTGAAGTCTGAATGCAGTAGAATATTATTTTATGAAGAAAGAAGAATTTATTTTTTTTGGAAGGACCAGCAAGAAGGGCTCTTTGGCACCGCCTCAATTCTCTTTGAGGGCAGAACTGAGGCACATTTGTGGCCAGAGCAGCAATTCTCTGTAGTCACGTCATTCAATGTGGTGACTGCACATGTGACCTGTGTTTCATTCAAAATGAGATGTGCCTAAGTAAAAAAGTCACACCAGATTTCAAAGACTTAGTGGAAAAAAAAACAGGTAAGATAGCTCAGAAAATTTTATACTGATTACAATATTAAATGATAACATTGATATGTTATTTTTAATATGTTGCCTAAAGCTAAATTAGTAAAACTAATGTTGTCTGTGCTGCAGACTAAATGTTCATGCCCCCATCTGCTCCACACTCAAATTCATATGCTAAATCCTAACCTCCAATGTGATGGTATCTGGAGGAAGGACCTTTGGGAGTTAACTAGGTGATTCACAAAGGCAGAGCCCTGATCAATGGGATCTGTGTCCTTAAAAAAAGATGACCTAGAGAGCTCCCTTGCCCCTTTGGCCATCAGAGAACACAGTGAGAAGACAGTCAACTAGGACCCAGGATGTGGTCCCTCATCAGTCATCAAATCTGTTAGTGCCTTGATCTTAGACTTCCCACTCTCCAGAACTGTAAGAAATAAATTTCTGTGGTTTATTAGCCACCCAGTCTGTAATATTTTATTATAGCAGTCCAGATGGACTAAGACAACCTGTTTCTTTTTACTTTTAAAATGTGGCTAATATAACATTTCTTTCCCATGGATAGCATGGTGCAATAGACCAAAGAACAGAGGAGAGCCCAGTGGGAGCTTTTAATCCATAGTAACTGTAGATGAAGTTTGGCCTAGGGGTCACTAGAGGTTGGTCTGTTTGATCTTAAGCTTCCTTCTAATTGAGAGGTTCTTCTTCATGCAAAGGCCTCACCTTGTAGATGGGAAGCAGGTTTAGATAACTGAATTAAACCCACTGGATGCAAAGTACCAACCCAGATCGATCTCGGCCTGAACCCTGACTTACAGTTCACAACTCATTACTCCATCACAGCTGATGGGGTAGAACAAACTGCTGGTAGGCATTTTAAAATGAAAGAAACTTTTAAGCTTCTTACATGTGAACAAAAAACAAACACACGAATAAGCCCAAAAGGAAAAGAAAAGAAAATAGCACTTGGAGAATACAACTCAAAACCTAAAGGCATTCAGGAAATAGGAAAACAAAACAATTTCAGTACATGCTTTCTTCCTCCCCCATGACCATATTACACAACCATTTTGTCTTCAAGAAGCTTAACAAAGAAAAAAACAGGTAAGATAGCTCAGAAAATTTTATACTGATTACAATATTAAATGATAACATTGATATGTTATTTTTAATATGTTGCCTAAAGCTAAATTAGTAAAACTAATGTTGTCTGTGCTGCAGACTAAATGTTCATGCCCCCATCTGCTCCACACTCAAATTCATATGCTAAATCCTAACCTCCAATGTGATGGTATCTGGAGGAAGGACCTTTGGGAGTTAACTAGGTGATTCACAAAGGCAGAGCCCTGATCAATGGGATCTGTGTCCTTAAAAAAAGATGACCTAGAGAGCTCCCTTGCCCCTTTGGCCATCAGAGAACACAGTGAGAAGACAGTCAACTAGGACCCAGGATGTGGTCCCTCATCAGTCATCAAATCTGTTAGTGCCTTGATCTTAGACTTCCCACTCTCCAGAACTGTAAGAAATAAATTTCTGTGGTTTATTAGCCACCCAGTCTGTAATATTTTATTATAGCAGTCCAGATGGACTAAGACAACCTGTTTCTTTTTACTTTTAAAATGTGGCTAATATAACATTTCTTTCCCATGGATAGCATGGTGCAATAGACCAAAGAACAGAGGAGAGCCCAGTGGGAGCTTTTAATCCATAGTAACTGTAGATGAAGTTTGGCCTAGGGGTCACTAGAGGTTGGTCTGTTTGATCTTAAGCTTCCTTCTAATTGAGAGGTTCTTCTTCATGCAAAGGCCTCACCTTGTAGATGGGAAGCAGGTTTAGATAACTGAATTAAACCCACTGGATGCAAAGTACCAACCCAGATCGATCTCGGCCTGAACCCTGACTTACAGTTCACAACTCATTACTCCATCACAGCTGATGGGGTAGAACAAACTGCTGGTAGGCATTTTAAAATGAAAGAAACTTTTAAGCTTCTTACATGTGAACAAAAAGACAAACACACGAATAAGCCCAAAAGGAAAAGAAAAGAAAATAGCACTTGGAGAATACAACTCAAAACCTAAAGGCATTCAGGAAATAGGAAAACAAAACAATTTCAGTACATGCTTTCTTCCTCCCCCATGACCATATTACACAACCATTTTGTCTTCAAGAAGCTTAACAAAGAAAATCAAAGATTCTTCTAGACAAGGGCTGAAAACCATTAACAAAGGGGGATGCAGAAAGGTGTGAAGTTTCTCCTGGCATGGTCCAGCTCCTGCCAGGACTCTCTGTCAAAGGGCTGAGGCGGGCACAGTTCCTCATGGAGCCTCGCAGAGGCAGAAGAGGCCTCCTGTCCTCCCAGCTGGCTATGGCAGCAATAGATGAGAGTACACGCACCCAGAATCTCCAGGGAGGTCAGGTGTCTAAGAGAATTCATGATCTCATGCTTCTTAGCAAAGTATGATCTGTACTTTAAGCACAAGTGTCCTGTTTGTTCCTGGGAAAGTCCGAACCCTACCCACTCCACCTGAGGAAGAGGGCCAGCAATCTCAGACACTGGATGTAACTACAGGTCTATCTGCACTTCTCAGGAACCCAAGTCCTAACAGGGCATCACCCTTGTCTCTCCAGATTCTGAATCCAGAGTTCTAGATGGAGCTCCGAATTTCACAACTTGTTAAAACCAACCTCTCATGCTGGAGGGCTCCCCAGCAGCACGGTAAGTCAGGGCAACCCACACACATTTCTAATGTGTTTCATGTGCTCTGAAGACCATGAAGAAAATCTGTTCACAAAGTGCACTCCCTGCCTGAACAGACAGATTCTCCTGAGCACCTTGGATGTGCCTGGTGCCTCTCTGGGAGCTAGAAAGAGTCACCTACTAAACAGACAAAATCCTGTCCCCATTGAACCTATACCCAGTAGTGTCCTGGAGATAAAGAATCAGTCCACTTTTCCTGTCACTTCCCCACTCATGCTGTCCCCTCTCATTTCTGTGATGATAGCAGCTCCCTTAACTATATTTTAGTCTCACTTCACAAATTTTCAGATATTTTCTGTTTTAAGATTACTTTCTGATTTGGAGGTTCCTTCTTGTTTTTGACGTGTAATATGATCTCAAGTCAAAGCTCTTTTTCCCACTGTCCCTTTCTCTCCAGGCTGGGTAGATATGTCCACGGCTTAAGGCAAGACTCTCCCATGCCTCTGCTCTGGGCTGACTTCTCTGGTGTGGGAGGAGGGAAGGAGGAAGAAAAGGAGAGAGGGCAGACCTCTCTGTCTCTCATTGGGTGAGGCTGTAACTCTCTGGTTGTACACCACAGTCCCTAGGCTTTACGAGGAAAAGTGGTGGCCTCATGCCCCCTAGTAAGGGGGCTCATATGGAACAGCTCCCACAACAATTACCATCTGCCATGGGCTAAATTGTAGCCCCCCACCTCACCCCCACCGAACTCATATGTTGAAGCCCTTAACACTCAGTCCCTCAGAAGGTGACTGCCTATGGATATAGAACATTTAAAAGGTGAGTTAAGGGCAGATAAAGTCATACAAGTGGCCCCCAATCCAATATGACTGGTACCCTTATAAGAAGAGGTGATCAGGACATAGACAATACACACATAGACCAAGGCATGACCATGTGAGAACACTGAGAAGGAGGTGAACTACAAGCCAAAAAGAGAGGTCTCAGAAGAAACCAAACCTGCAAATACCTTGATCTTGAACTTCTAGCATCCATAATTGTGAGATGATAAATTTGTTTTAAGTCTCTTTTTGTTTGCAGTGCTTTATTATGTCAGCCTGAGGAAACTAACACAGATGAAGAATCAAGACTTGCATTTTAGCTTTAGTTTCTCTACCTTGCAGGAGCTACTGAGTTATTTGACAAATATCTGCTAGGATTCCACCATGCATTAGGCATGGATGGTAGGGACAGGTCATGGAAGAGAGACGGACAGGATCATGCCAACTGCTGATGGAGACAAGCAGGGTAATGTGACAGAGTGAGTGGGGAAGCATAGGAGCATCATCCATGGGGTGGACACAGAAGGCCTCTCTTCAGAAGCAACATTTAAGCTCAATTCTCAGCCTTGAAGATAGACCCATAAAGATCTGGGCAAAGAATGTCCCAGGCAGAGTGAACAGCTGGTGGCGACTCAGGAAAAGGCTTGCACTTGTCTGAGGAAGAGAATGATGGCAGAGAAAGAGAGGGGAAGAGTTCAAGGAGATGGGAGAGGCAAGCAGATCACCTAAGAGTTTCAGACAAAGACAGGGGATTGGAGTTTATTGTAGGTGTGATAAGGAGCCAGGAGAGGTAAGCAGGGCAGTAACATAACCGAATTTACATTTTTAGAAAGATGGAACTTTAGCTGTCAGGCTGTATGAATAAAGAGCAGAAACAGAGTCTGGTTAGGAGATGCACGTGAGAGCTTCTGTACAGGCACGGCCTTGCTCTCCGACTTTATCTTCACATGACATTCTCTATATGACTCTAAACTGTCCTTATTTTATAAGGACACCAGTCATATTGGTGTAGGACCCATCTTGGTGACTCTATTTTACCTTGATTACTTCTGTTAGGGCCCTAATTCCAAACAAAGTCACATTCTGAGGAATTAGGGGTTAGAATTTCAATGTATATATTTTTTGGGGGGTGGAGTAAAAATTCAACCACTAACAAGAAATCAAAAGATAGAAGATACTATATTTTTGGGGGGGGGAAAAGAAATAGTACCATGTGAGAACACTGAGAAGGAGGTGAACTACAAGCCAAAAAGAGAGGTCTCAGAAGAAACCAAACCTGCAAATACCTTGATCTTGAACTTCTAGCATCCATAATTGTGAGATGATAAATTTGTTTTAAGTCTCTTTTTGTTTGCAGTGCTTTATTATGTCAGCCTGAGGAAACTAACACAGATGAAGAATCAAGACTTGCATTTTAGCTTTAGTTTCTCTACCTTGCAGGAGCTACTGAGTTATTTGACAAATATCTGCTAGGATTCCACCATGCATTAGGCATGGATGGTAGGGACAGGTCATGGAAGAGAGACGGACAGGATCATGCCAACTGCTGATGGAGACAAGCAGGGTAATGTGACAGAGTGAGTGGGGAAGCATAGGAGCATCATCCATGGGGTGGACACAGAAGGCCTCTCTTCAGAAGCAACATTTAAGCTCAATTCTCAGCCTTGAAGATAGACCCATAAAGATCTGGGCAAAGAATGTCCCAGGCAGAGTGAACAGCTGGTGGCGACTCAGGAAAAGGCTTGCACTTGTCTGAGGAAGAGAATGATGGCAGAGAAAGAGAGGGGAAGAGTTCAAGGAGATGGGAGAGGCAAGCAGATCACCTAAGAGTTTCAGACAAAGACAGGGGATTGGAGTTTATTGTAGGTGTGATAAGGAGCCAGGAGAGGTAAGCAGGGCAGTAACATAACCGAATTTACATTTTTAGAAAGATGGAACTTTAGCTGTCAGGCTGTATGAATAAAGAGCAGAAACAGAGTCTGGTTAGGAGATGCACGTGAGAGCTTCTGTACAGGCACGGCCTTGCTCTCCGACTTTATCTTCACATGACATTCTCTATATGACTCTAAACTGTCCTTATTTTATAAGGACACCAGTCATATTGGTGTAGGACCCATCTTGGTGACTCTATTTTACCTTGATTACTTCTGTTAGGGCCCTAATTCCAAACAAAGTCACATTCTGAGGAATTAGGGGTTAGAATTTCAATGTATATATTTTTTGGGGGGTGGAGTAAAAATTCAACCACTAACAAGAAATCAAAAAGATAGAAGATACTATATTGATGAGGATGATCACATAAGAGGAACAGACAGCTGAAACAGAAAAGAGGAGGAACAATTGCAGGACACAAGCCCTTGAGAAGGCGAGAGGGAAGGAATGCAAAGGCAAGTGGACAGTGGCCATAAGAACAGGGGCGGTTCAGTCATTGAGATTAGCAGGAAAACAAAACCAGAACAGGTGCAGATAGAGGAGCAGATTTGGTTCAAACATCCATTTATTTACTCAGCAAATATACAGAGTGGCTACTATACACCAGGCATTGGTAAAACTTGACAAGACAGCAATGGAAAAAACAGACAAACCTGGGAACCCAGCTTATACTGGAAGAAGATAGACAATGAACAAATAAGTGAAGCACATATTGGATGTTAAGCAGTGATAAGTGCTAAGAAAAAAAAACAGGAAATGGGTTTATAAGTATTCAGTGGGTTGAAATTTTTACCACGGTAGCCAGAGAAAGTAGATTTTGAGAAAAGACCTGAAGAAAGCGAAGCAGCAGGCATGGGTGTGTCTTGGAAAAAAATGTTCCACACAGAGGGAATAGCAAGTGAAAGGCTACCTACATAATAACTGCAGCTGACACCATACTTAATGCTGAAATGCTGTATGCCTTCCCCCAAGGTCTGGAACAAAGCAAGATCTCTCCGTTCACTACTTCCATTCAACAATATATTGAAAGTCATAGCCAGTCAAATAAGGCAAGAAAAAAAAATGAAAGGTGTAAAATTAGAAAGAAAAATTCAACAAAGACTCTTTGTTACAGACAACATGACTGTCTATGTAGAAAATCCCAAGAAATCTATAAAAACAATCAAAACTCCTAGAACTAACATGTGAGTTTAGCATAGTTGTGGGAGACTAAATAAATCCATAAAAATCTGTGATAAATGGCAACCCACTCCAGTATTCTTGCCTCGGGCATCCAATGGACAGAGAAGCCTGGCAGACTACAGTCCATGGGGTCGAAAGAGCACTGCCCTGCATTGCAGGCAGATTCCTCATCACTGAGCCATCAGGGAAACTCTGTGTGTGTGTGTGTGTGTGTGTGTGTGTGTGTGTGTGGAAACAAAATACTGATTAACAAATTCAGAGAAGATCCAAATAACCAAGCACACTGTGTTCATAGATCAAAAAACTCCATGTAGTAAACATACCAATTCTTCCTGAATTGATTTATAGATTTCATGAAATTCAAATCAGAATCTCAGCAGGCCTTTCTATAGATACAGATAGGCTATTTTTAAAGTTTATATGTAAAGGCAAACAAATTGGAATAGCCAAAACAATTCTGAAAAAGAAGAATGATGCTGAGTCAATCACACTATCTGCTTTTAAGATTTTTTGTAAAACTACAAGAGTGAAAACAGTACAGTATCCATGAGGAATTAGACACACAGGCCAATGAAACAGACCCACGCACATATAAACAATTTTTTAAAAAAAATTTTGGCCTCTTTCTTGGTCCTTCATTTATTTATTTTCATCTATCTTAACTCTTTGGCCTGTGTGGGCCTCCCATTGTAGTGGCCTCTCCCATTGCAGAGCACTGGCTCCGGGCATATGTGTTCCAGAGCGCTTGCTTGCAACTGGACACATCGGTCCAGCTGCTCCACAGCACATGGGATCCTCCTGTGCCAGGTATTGAACTGGTGCCCCCTACACTGCAAGGTGGACTCCCCACCCACTGGACCACCAGGGAAGCCCAACAATTTGTTTTTGACAAATGTAAAAGTAATCAATGGAGAGAAGACAGTCTTTTCAATGAATAGTTTTGGAATAATTTGACATACTTATGGAAAAACAAAGATCACTCTCACACCTTACATAAAAAAATAACTCAGAATGGATGCTAGATTTAAATGTAGAATGTGAAAGCATTTATTGAGCATCTATTCACACGTAGCTCCACACATACTCTTTGGGGCTCCCTGGTTCTCTTTATAGTTAGTCTTTCAGTTCAGTTTCGTCCTTCAGTCCATGTCCAACTCTTTGTGATTCCATGGATTGCAGCACCCCAGGCTTCCCTAATCTTCACCATCTCCTGGAGCTTGCTCATATTTATGTCCACTGACTCAGTGATGTCATCCAACCATCTCGGCCACTGTCGTTCTCTTCTCCTTTTACCTTCTATTTTTCCCAGAATCAGGGTCTATTTCAACCCTGAATATTCACTGGAAAGACTGATGATAAGATGCATGGATAGCATCAGAGTCAATAGACATGAGTTTAAGCAAGCTCCAGGAGATGGTGAAGGACAGGGAAGACTGGCATGCCACAGTCCATGGGGTCACAAAGAATCAGACATGATTGAGCAACTGAATTGAACTGAACTGAACTCTGCATATAAGTTAAATAAGCAAGATGACAACATACAGCCTTAATATACTCCTTTCCCAATTTGGAACTGGTTCGTTGTTCCATGTCCAGTTCTAATTTTTGCTTCTTGTCCTGCATACAGGTTTTGCAGGAGGCTTGTGATGCACACAGTCAAAGCCTTTAGTGTAGTCAATGAAGCAGAAGCAGATGTTTTTCTGAAATTCCCTTGCTCTTTCTGTGATCCAACAGATGTTGGCAATTTGATCTCTGGTTCCTCTGCCTTTTCTAAATCCAGCTTGTACTTCTGGAATTTCTTGGTTCACATACTGTTGAAGCCCAGCTTGAAGGATTTTGAGCATTACTTTGCTAGCATGTGAAATGAGTGCAATGATATGGTAGTTTGAATATTCTTTGGCATTGACCTTCTCTGGGACTGGAATGAAAACTGACCTTTTTTAGTCCTGAGGTCACTACTGAGTTTTCCAAATTTGCAGGCATATTGAGTGTAGCATTTCGACAGCATCATTTTTTCAGATTTGAAATAGCTCAACTGGAATTCCATCACTTCCACTAGCTTTGTTCATAGTAATGCTTTCTAGGGACCATTTGACTTAGCACTATTAAGAGGTTTGGCTCTAGGTGAGGCATCACACCTTTATGGTCATTAACGCCTTGTTTGTATAGTTCTTCTGTGTATTCTTACCAACTCTTCTTAATATCTTCTGTTTCTGTCGGGGTGCTTCTGAACAGGGTGTTCAGTTAGTCTTTAACACTCTGTTTAAGTTTTCCTTTCTTACCCTAAAGCTGTCCCTATAGGAACCCACCTTAACCCCACCACCCATAGCATTTTAAATCAGCACCAGCAGCCCACCACTGTTTTTCCATCTTGCTTCCCCTCATCTACCCTGAGATATCTTCACCCCATCCTATTCACTTACACATCCCACTGCCACTTCCCTCTCCTTTCCAGGGCAATAGACCCTAGTATAGACCTTCATTACACCAGACTGCTCAATTTTCCCTAGCCTACTACTAGGAAAACCAAAACAAAACAATGTCTACTGCAAGAAGCCTTTCTTAGTTAAGAGAACTCTTTCCCCAGTCTAACTTATGATATTTACCTGACTTTTCTCTCTATTATTACCTGTGCATATAAAGTGCTTATATTGCTCCAATTTACTGGGATTTAAAGGATGGCGTGCAAACATACATTTCAGGATTTGGCACTGTTTCCCTATCAGTCTATTTTGGCAAGATTTTCTTCTATTCTTTTCAAAAAGCACCTCACCTACACATAAGACTTTAACTATTGATAGAAATGTGATAAATACATATTATCAGATGCACTCCCAGATTAGAAGAAAAAGGCAGATCTGTGTATAAGGAGGAACTGAGTCATCAGGGCTCCCGAATAGGGTTGGCTCATTAGCACTTTCCTCCATTTCAGGAAGAGACAAGTACTGTTCATGTCTGTGACTTGGTTGGAACTTTCTCACTTAGAGTCAGTTCATCTTGCCAGATGCATGTGCTAAACTGCCAGGACGGAGAAATAGCCATTAAGTGGGAAATGAAATATCTGATAGATGGTCACAAAAAGGCATCCTCTTAAGAGCTTAATGCTATTAATTTGGGGAGTTACAGAATGAAGACCAGACAATTCACAGCAAGGATTTCCGTATCAAGGTATCATAGGCTTTGCTTTACACTATAGAAGCTTGCCTTGCTCCCACTACCATCCAAATTAAAAGCGGAGCCAATGGAAGTCAAGACAGAGAGAAATTACTATTGATTCTTATTTGCAATTTTCAAGGGGAGAAACCCGAGAGGCCTCAGACTGAAGGCAGCAATAGAAACAAAACTTCATTCCAGATTCTGAAGCAAAATCGGGCTCTGAGGCTCAGAGAATAACTTCTGTATTTTACTCTTGTTTTTTTTTTCCCTAGTTTCTCCCAAGTTCCTATCTTCTTTAAAGCCCCAAACTCCCATTTGGAAGTCAGAATTCATGATTCAAAGAAATGGATTTTTCAAGTTCGTTTTGAAACCTCCTCTTCTCTTTCTTCCCTTGAGCCTTTTGAACTTTTCTCTAGCCTACTACTAGGAAAACCAAAACAAAACAATGTCTACTGCAAGAAGCCTTTCTTAGTTAAGAGAACTCTTTCCCCAGTCTAACTTATGATATTTACCTGACTTTTCTCTCTATTATTACCTGTGCATATAAAGTGCTTATATTGCTCCAATTTACTGGGATTTAAAGGATGGCGTGCAAACATACATTTCAGGATTTGGCACTGTTTCCTATCAGTCTATTTTGGCAAGATTTTCTTCTATTCTTTTCAAAAAGCACCTCACCTACACATAAGACTTTAACTATTGATAGAAATGTGATAAATACATATTATCAGATGCACTCCCAGATTAGAAGAAAAAGGCAGATCTGTGTATAAGGAGGAACTGAGTCATCAGGGCTCCCGAATAGGGTTGGCTCATTAGCACTTTCCTCCATTTCAGGAAGAGACAAGTACTGTTCATGTCTGTGACTTGGTTGGAACTTTCTCACTTAGAGTCAGTTCATCTTGCCAGATGCATGTGCTAAACTGCCAGGACGGAGAAATAGCCATTAAGTGGGAAATGAAATATCTGATAGATGGTCACAAAAAGGCATCCTCTTAAGAGCTTAATGCTATTAATTTGGGGAGTTACAGAATGAAGACCAGACAATTCACAGCAAGGATTTCCGTATCAAGGTATCATAGGCTTTGCTTTACACTATAGAAGCTTGCCTTGCTCCCACTACCATCCAAATTAAAAGCGGAGCCAATGGAAGTCAAGACAGAGAGAAATTACTATTGATTCTTATTTGCAATTTTCAAGGGGAGAAACCCGAGAGGCCTCAGACTGAAGGCAGCAATAGAAACAAAACTTCATTCCAGATTCTGAAGCAAAATCGGGCTCTGAGGCTCAGAGAATAACTTCTGTATTTTACTCTTGTTTTTTTTTTCCCTAGTTTCTCCCAAGTTCCTATCTTCTTTAAAGCCCCAAACTCCCATTTGGAAGTCAGAATTCATGATTCAAAGAAATGGATTTTTCAAGTTCGTTTTGAAACCTCCTCTTCTCTTTCTTCCCTTGAGCCTTTTGAACTTTTCTCTAGCTTACGTGTAGCAAGTGGAACATTCCCCAAACAGGAAAATAGGCCATGAAACCTTGTTATAACATCTTTCCTTTGAATGTTTTTCTACCTAGATCATTCAGTTTGAAAAGTCCCAGCTGAAGGGTTGAAAAGCACTGTTGTTGCCACAACAAATTTTCACATATAAAATCTTCAGAGAACTTCTTATCAATACTTTCTATTACAAAGAAAAAAAAATTCACCACATCGGAAATGGCCGAACAGTGGTTGCAAAAACAAAGATGGGAAGAGAGAGGATCCTTACTGACTGTGGCTGTCTGCTTACCCACCAGTCACTGGGCATTTCAGAATGAGAAGGCACCCTTCAGGCAGAGGTGACTCCACTGCCAGATACAACTGGGTGCCCACAGAAACAGCTGCTGGAAAGTGGGCTGCAGCAACCTGGGAGAAGCTCAGTACCCTGAGCCTCATGATTTCACACGCCATGTTTTTTAACGTTTTCAGTGAACAAGAAGGTGGGTAGAAGAGACAGAAAAATGCCAACTGGAGTACTCTCTCTGATTTTATATTACAACCTTGATAAGAGATTAAACCAAGGGCCAACACTTCCATTTGAGATGCACTAATGAAGAGATTGTCACCCACCCAGCAGTCCTGGAGAGGAGGCTGATGTTTTCAAGGAACGTCAGCCAGAGGCTCTCTGATAGTTGTGTTGAAAACAAGGGCACCAGCAGCCTGGCTACCAGGGCGCTTCAACTTAACTGGACAGGACACCTTGGATAAACAAATGTAAAGTTCTTTCTTTGCATTTTAAGATACTATCTCTATCCTTTTGGGGGAAAATGCAGTATTGTGAAATAGACTGTATGTGTTAAAAGTGTACAAACTATAAATATGCATCATGATGAATATTTCAAAGCCAATATCCAAATGCAGCCAACATCAAGACCAGAGACCAGCCTCCCACTGTTGCCTCTCTTCTCGAAACTGCGACACCCAATGCTAGACCTCTTTTTAAAGTTTGGGGTTAACAGCCTCCAAGGTTTCCCAACTTTGACCTTTCTCCTTCCTCTTTGGAATTCACATCCTAAAAGAAATTCTTAACGTAATTGCTTATAATATCTATGTTCATTGAACTAATGCCACCTTTAAGGATTTAAGGGTTTGAAGAAGGAAAAATAAAAATTAAAATGACCAATAAAATAGTTTCTCATGCACTGAAAATATCAGCATATTTTCCTCCAAAATACAAGGATGCATGGGATCTCGCTTCCAGCCACAACAGTGAGATGGCCAGCCACGCTGTACTTCCTAAGGGGTATGTGCTGGAAATAAGTATTTGCATTTTCTGCAAATACAATATAACCTAATTCTGTCCAGTAAGGTCTTTCCACCTTCAACTGATATAGTATAATAAAACCAAAAAATATAGAATGTGAAGCTTTTAAACTTTAGAAGTTTAGCTAATGTTCAGACCTTCAAAGAGGGCACACAATCTCTTTAAAAGGTTTGAAGGAAAATATTGTCATGAGATAAATTCATGCCCAATTCTAGATAGAAAATGAAAGTAAAAGAAAGTCCAGTTTTTTAGGGCAAAGCCACATTATCTTTGTATCTATATTCCCCTTTACTGCCTATACAGTACCTTATTTATTTTAGGAGCTCTTCTATGAATGTTTGTTGACTGAAGGTATTTTTTCCATTAATGATTTCAGAAAAAGAAAACAGAATCATGCTTACTAAAGTTTTGATGTGTGTTCATGACTTATTACACTCAAAGTGTGGAGAAAAGAAAAGCTAAGGATTTCAAAAGAAATGATTACACATAATTTACAACTCATGAATCCAAGAAAGCTTGTCAGAAAACCCGCTCGTTCTCATCTCAGTTTTCACATTTGTTTCCTCCAGGTAGTGTAGGTGCAGTTTCAAGGCAAGGTTCAAGAGAAGTTATAAGACAGGAGAAAAGCTCTTTCAGAGAACAGCAATAAATGAGCAGCAGAGGCTATCTCTTTGTTCTTATTCCTCCCCAGCTTTTAGGCAATCAAGGGTAACAGCAGCTGGCTGCAGAGCACGACTTCCTGCACAGCGCCACCCAGTGGCCTACACGTGAACTTTTCATTTTGAAAAAGATTGAAAAATTAGAAATTCCAAAGTTGTAAATTGATTTGACAAGTCATTACTATAAATGCTAGCTAACAAGTCACTTGGATATATTTTATTTCAAAGAGGACCTCTCCTATTAAAAACGGTGTGCCTTTGCCACTGCACAGAGTCACCTAGTGAGTGTGCGCCTGAGTGTCCTGTGCGAGAGCCCCAGCCCTGCCCACAACTGCTCACTCTCCCAGAAGTTGATAATGAATCAAATCCTGGCTGTACCCAAGGAAGGTCTAGAGAGGAAGCTGGAAGGCAGCCTTCGGATGGGCACTCTACTATTTTAAGGAAGCTTGTTTGGAAAAAGTTAAGAACCTGGTTTCAAAGTACAGATGAAGCAGAGGCTGTAGACTGTGACTTTTTTCTTAAATAAGCTTTTCATTACTCTGCACATTGCTAAAATTCAGACTTGGCAACCACTCTCTTTGAGCTTTCAGAGGCCCCAAATATTGTCATGAGATAAATTCATGCCCAATTCTAGATAGAAAATGAAAGTAAAGAAAGTCCAGTTTTTTAGGGCAAAGCCACATTATCTTTGTATCTATATTCCCCTTTACTGCCTATACAGTACCTTATTTATTTTAGGAGCTCTTCTATGAATGTTTGTTGACTGAAGGTATTTTTTCCATTAATGATTTCAGAAAAAGAAAACAGAATCATGCTTACTAAAGTTTTGATGTGTGTTCATGACTTATTACACTCAAAGTGTGGAGAAAAGAAAAGCTAAGGATTTCAAAAGAAATGATTACACATAATTTACAACTCATGAATCCAAGAAAGCTTGTCAGAAAACCCGCTCGTTCTCATCTCAGTTTTCACATTTGTTTCCTCCAGGTAGTGTAGGTGCAGTTTCAAGGCAAGGTTCAAGAGAAGTTATAAGACAGGAGAAAAGCTCTTTCAGAGAACAGCAATAAATGAGCAGCAGAGGCTATCTCTTTGTTCTTATTCCTCCCCAGCTTTTAGGCAATCAAGGGTAACAGCAGCTGGCTGCAGAGCACGACTTCCTGCACAGCGCCACCCAGTGGCCTACACGTGAACTTTTCATTTTGAAAAAGATTGAAAAATTAGAAATTCCAAAGTTGTAAATTGATTTGACAAGTCATTACTATAAATGCTAGCTAACAAGTCACTTGGATATATTTTATTTCAAAGAGGACCTCTCCTATTAAAAACGGTGTGCCTTTGCCACTGCACAGAGTCACCTAGTGAGTGTGCGCCTGAGTGTCCTGTGCGAGAGCCCCAGCCCTGCCCACAACTGCTCACTCTCCCAGAAGTTGATAATGAATCAAATCCTGGCTGTACCCAAGGAAGGTCTAGAGAGGAAGCTGGAAGGCAGCCTTCGGATGGGCACTCTACTATTTTTAAGGAAGCTTGTTTGGAAAAAGTTAAGAACCTGGTTTCAAAGTACAGATGAAGCAGAGGCTGTAGACTGTGACTTTTTTCTTAAATAAGCTTTTCATTACTCTGCACATTGCTAAAATTCAGACTTGGCAACCACTCTCTTTGAGCTTTCAGAGGCCCCAAGCTAGACACACTGCCAATGATTTCACGAGGGACGTAGAAAGAAAAAGAAATTATGAACAATGATAAAGAGGTTTCTCTGGCTCCTTTCTTATAAGCAGCTGTTTCCAGACATAGCCTCGAAAATATAAAGCCCTTGAGAGGAGAGCTATGGGAAGCTCAAGTCTGCTGCTCAGCCAATGCAGCAGAATCTCAGATAAATCAAAGGCACTTGACCCAATTAGAAACCCTTGGGTGAAACAGCAAGGACTAGGATGTTCCATTTTTTGGCCCTCCTGCTCCTGCATGAAGACCAGCTGAACAACTACACAGAAGCTGACTGCAAGGAGACAAAGGCTGTAATGCAGGCCAATGACATACCTGTTCCAAGTTGGTTAGGAGGATGGTGGG
Organism: Tragulus kanchil; assembly: GCA_022376925.1. Taxonomy (NCBI): domain Eukaryota; kingdom Metazoa; phylum Chordata; class Mammalia; order Artiodactyla; family Tragulidae; genus Tragulus; species Tragulus kanchil. The sequence continues at coordinate 267,215,837 of JAIOJX010000026.1, read as the reverse complement.
CTAAGGTCAATGACTAGGTGGGAAATTGGACCAGATGACCTCTGAGGACCCTCCGACTGAATGACTTTGGTTAATCTGAGTCCCATTACTTGAAATCACACGTGTTGCTGTTCAGTCACCAAGTTGTGTCCTGCTCTTTGTGACCCCATCAACTGTAACATGCCAGGCCTCCCTGTCCCTCACCATCTCCTGGAGTTTACCCAAGTGTATGGCCACTGAATCAGAAATCATACATATTGGGAAGAGAGAATCTTCCCAATAATTCTAGGTAAACTGAAACCATCCTAGAGCATTTAGCATAAACCAATGATAATACATGCTTTAAATTTTTTATTTTTATTTTTTTATTGGCCACACAATGTGGCTAGCTGGATCATAGTTTCATGACCAGGGATCAAACCTGTGCCCCCTGCAGTGGAAGCATGGAGTCCTAACCACAGTACCACCAGGGAAGTCGCAGCACCTGCTTCTCTAAATGGAAGAATGAAAGGATTCAGGCAGGGGAAATGAGAAGTCAAAGAGCTGATGTTACAGAAAGTGTGTGTGTGTGTGTGTGTGTGTGTGTGTGTGTATACACACATGTATATATAGGCTGATGTTGTGCAACTAGATGCAAAAGAAATTTTCATTTTCTTGAACTTAGTTGAATAGACTTTTACCCCTGCTCAAAGTTCAAAATGTTAGTAGTGCAGCCCTGCCAGTATTTAGATATGAACTGGAAAACCCTAGCAGGGCTTGTAAAAGCATCAGGGCCAGGGCTGTCAGAAATGTTCCAAGTCCCTATTTTTGTCTTTGTTGTTGTTGTCTTTTAACTTTTTTTTTTCATTTATTCTTTGTGGTCATACCACATGGCACAAAAAATCTTAGTTCACTAATCATTGGAATCATGGAGTCCCAACTATTGGACCACCGGGGAAGCCCCTCAAGTACCTGTTTTGGTCAAAGGGATTGAGAAGAGTTGCTGAAGAAGCTGGTTTTCCGATGTCCTCAGTATGACCACCACATCGGCAGGGAGAGTGTCTCTGTTTTTCTCAAGAACCCCAGAAGCATCATACAATACCTGCAACATGAAGAGCAAATCACAAGCCAATACCATCCCCATTACTGGCAACACTGGAGCAGTGTCTGAGGTCAGTCACTAATCAATCTCTGTCTAGAATTCACCTCCACACAGCCGTGCTTTCAAACCCAGACCACCAGATAAGAGGGAGAACTGAAATATTCTGGAGGCCCGGGTTTTTCTTAACCCTTTATTCAACTGTTCTTTGAAGAAGAGCATCCTATCAAAGATACATCATATCAGAATAATTATAATAGGCACTCACAATACAGGAGGCATGCGTGTTATGAGGTTAACACTATTACCACCTCCATTTTCCTGAGGGCAAACAGGCTTAGAGATAGGCTAAATCACTGGGATGGGAAGGCATCCCAATATGAGGGCCCAGCTTTGGATTTTCCTCAAACCTGTGCCCCTGCAGTGGAAGCATGGAGTCCTAACCACCAGGGAAGTCGCAGCACCTGCTTCTCTAAATGGAAGAATGAAAGGATTCAGGCAGGGGAAATGAGAAGTCAAAGAGCTGATGTTACAGAAAGTGTGTGTGTGTGTGTGTGTGTGTGTGTGTGTGTGTATACACACATGTATATATAGGCTGATGTTGTGCAACTAGATGCAAAAGAAATTTTCATTTTCTTGAACTTAGTTGAATAGACTTTTACCCCTGCTCAAAGTTCAAAATGTTAGTAGTGCAGCCCTGCCAGTATTTAGATATGAACTGGAAAACCCTAGCAGGGCTTGTAAAAGCATCAGGGCCAGGGCTGTCAGAAATGTTCCAAGTCCCTATTTTTGTCTTTGTTGTTGTTGTCTTTTAACTTTTTTTTTTCATTTATTCTTTGTGGTCATACCACATGGCACAAAAAATCTTAGTTCACTAATCATTGGAATCATGGAGTCCCAACTATTGGACCACCGGGGAAGCCCCTCAAGTACCTGTTTTGGTCAAAGGGATTGAGAAGAGTTGCTGAAGAAGCTGGTTTTCCGATGTCCTCAGTATGACCACCACATCGGCAGGGAGAGTGTCTCTGTTTTTCTCAAGAACCCCAGAAGCATCATACAATACCTGCAACATGAAGAGCAAATCACAAGCCAATACCATCCCCATTACTGGCAACACTGGAGCAGTGTCTGAGGTCAGTCACTAATCAATCTCTGTCTAGAATTCACCTCCACACAGCCGTGCTTTCAAACCCAGACCACCAGATAAGAGGGAGAACTGAAATATTCTGGAGGCCGGTTTATCTTAACCCTTTATTCAACTGTTCTTTGAAGAAGAGCATCCTATCAAAGATACATCATATCAGAATAATTATAATAGGCACTCACAATACAGGAGGCATGCGTGTTATGAGGTTAACACTATTACCACCTCCATTTTCCTGAGGGCAAACAGGCTTAGAGATAGGCTAAATCACTGGGATGGGAAGGCATCCCAATATGAGCAGTTTGGCTCCATGCTCATATGCGCTGCACCCTCACTGCTTCCCAAGGTACTTGTGGCCCCTGAGGAGTAGCTCAGGGGTTCTGAGCATTCTTGGTTCTTGGGGCGGAGGACATCCAGGTCAGAAACATTTTAAGGAATGCTCCAAAGAAATGAATGTTGAGTGACAAATGAATTCAAAAAAGGACACAGAGCCCAGAAGGAAAAGGATCAGTTTTTTTTCTTTTCTTTTCAAATCACAGAAGGACAAGAGGGAGTAGAGTAGTAGATAGGAAATAGGACAGAGAGTTGGGAAGACAGGTTCAAGGAAGGGGACAAGAATGGAAGACAGAAGAGAGGGGAAGAATGGGCACTAGGGATCCGGGTGGATGTCTTGTGCAGTCAGCCTCCAACACCAGGGTAAATAAAGTTTTTAGGAGGCAAAACTGGACCACAATTTCTAGCTAAGATCCAAGATAGATACCGTCATATATTGCATGAAGAGAAAAACAATCTCTTCATTTGTATTAAATTGCCTTTCAATCAACCGCCAGTCAGGCAAAATTAATTTCCATGCACTGATACAAATGTGAAAAATAATTTCAATGTCTTAAATCAACAAAATAATCCAAAATGCCTTTTACTAAATTCCTACCCATTTTCCAGGCCCATGGCCTCAGCAGACCCTGCCAGAACCAATTAGCCATAATTCATATGGCTCCTTTGAGAGTAGCGTGAGAGTAACGTGAGTAGCGAATTGTTGGTTACAGGATGAGGGGATTTCCTGAATCACTAACCTGCTTCAGGACCTTGAAATTGAGACTCAGGAATAATGGATGAAAAGTGGAAATTTCAGTTAATGTTATAAAAGCTTACCATCTGGATGATGAAGTGAATTTTTCCCTCTTTTTATCTACCCATTTTTGGTGCCCTGTAGACATATGCTTGTGCTACAAAATGCTAAAAATTGAGCCCTCCTGTGATCCTCACGCTCCTCCATTACCTACACATCGTCAAATGGCTTTTGAATGTGAACATTCACCACTAAATGCTGTGAGAGCTATAATGTTTTCTCTCTGGAGAGCAGTCACTTCTAGGCCAAACCTCAGGTGAGAAGCAGATGGCAGCTCTGTGGGCCACCCCAGTGAGAAATTACTTCCTTGCCAGGGGCTACTCTCTGTGAGCAATACCACTGAGAAAGTTTGGGGAATTATTATTAGGTATTCAAGTAGAATTAAAAGAAGAAAGAAATCTGCAAACAATTTCATGAATACCACAAACAGGTATTGTGGAATTTTTAAATTAGGCAAACTCACCTTCGGATCAGTTTTTTTTCTTTTCTTTTCAAATCACAGAAGGACAAGAGGGAGTAGAGTAGTAGATAGGAAATAGGACAGAGAGTTGGGAAGACAGGTTCAAGGAAGGGGACAAGAATGGAAGACAGAAGAGAGGGGAAGAATGGGCACTAGGGATCCGGGTGGATGTCTTGTGCAGTCAGCCTCCAACACCAGGGTAAATAAAGTTTTTAGGAGGCAAAACTGGACCACAATTTCTAGCTAAGATCCAAGATAGATACCGTCATATATTGCATGAAGAGAAAAACAATCTCTTCATTTGTATTAAATTGCCTTTCAATCAACCGCCAGTCAGGCAAAATTAATTTCCATGCACTGATACAAATGTGAAAAATAATTTCAATGTCTTAAATCAACAAAATAATCCAAAATGCCTTTTACTAAATTCCTACCCATTTTCCAGGCCCATGGCCTCAGCAGACCCTGCCAGAACCAATTAGCCATAATTCATATGGCTCCTTTGAGAGTAGCGTGAGAGTAACGTGAGTAGCGAATTGTTGGTTACAGGATGAGGGGATTTCCTGAATCACTAACCTGCTTCAGGACCTTGAAATTGAGACTCAGGAATAATGGATGAAAAGTGGAAATTTCAGTTAATGTTATAAAAGCTTACCATCTGGATGATGAAGTGAATTTTTCCCTCTTTTTATCTACCCATTTTTGGTGCCCTGTAGACATATGCTTGTGCTACAAAATGCTAAAAATTGAGCCCTCCTGTGATCCTCACGCTCCTCCATTACCTACACATCGTCAAATGGCTTTTGAATGTGAACATTCACCACTAAATGCTGTGAGAGCTATAATGTTTTCTCTCTGGAGAGCAGTCACTTCTAGGCCAAACCTCAGGTGAGAAGCAGATGGCAGCTCTGTGGGCCACCCCAGTGAGAAATTACTTCCTTGCCAGGGGCTACTCTCTGTGAGCAATACCACTGAGAAAGTTTGGGGAATTATTATTAGGTATTCAAGTAGAATTAAAAGAAGAAAGAAATCTGCAAACAATTTCATGAATACCACAAACAGGGTATTGTGGACATTTGTCCCTCGTCAAAATTCAGGTCTAATAACTCACCTTTCCAGCATAGTGCTGAATTCCAAAGCACAGCTCCATTCCTTTGGGCCTCCAGAAGTATTTGCATCGAAGATTATCTTCAAACTTATCTGTGTGAATTTTCATGTTTAAAAGTTACAGTGTGAACTCTTTGGTCCTTCAGACAAAAATGTGCTCCTCAAGCCATGATGACTCAGAATAAGGAATTTCAGAGTAGCCTGATATTATTGTTATATGTCCAGTGATGGATTAAGAACCCCCATATGATATGCATTTACATCTGAGTTCTCATTTAGTTGTTTCATGTTGTCTTTAGTGTCAGGCTGTTTCCTATGATCTCATGTTCTGCTCTGAGAACTCCTAGAATGAACACTGATGACACCAGATCAACCAATTAGCTTTAGAACCATGAAGATATTCAAACCAAAGCAAATAACCCTGGTTTCTACTCAGCGACTTGTGACAACTTTACAGCTAAAAGGAAGTCACTCAAAGGTGACCATCTCAACACCTAGAAGTGAATCTCTCCTACAAACCAATTTTGCATCTGTGAAAAAAGGCTTGAAACTTCCTCTTTCTCCCTCTACAGTTTTGCTGTTGTTGGGACTGATGGTCTACTCTGTGTGAGGAACTGTGCTGAGCAGTAAAGGGATGAAAGGGTTGAATTTTGCCGCCCAAGGATCTCACAATATAAGTGAGAGACAGGATCATATGCAACATTGAAGATTCATGAAGGAGGAGGAGGTTGAGAGGTAGAGGGGTAAAATGCAGAGGACCCTGAGTGCCAGGAAGAGGTGTTTCACCATCATTCCACAGATAATGGTAACCAAATGAAAAGGTAGCTTTACAGGAAGACTAAATTAACAGGGATGTCCAGCATAGAGGGAAAAATAAGAGCCAGGAAGCCAGGACACCAGCAGGGCTTTTATACAAACTTGGACTAGAGATGACTGGGGTCCAGGGGGGGATATGAAAGAAGGGCATGAATATGGAGGGGAATCCAGTGTTGGTCACGGGAAATACATGAACAGAAGGTGTGATACTGACATAGGCAAAGATATTTCTATTTGCAGATATAGGAAACTAAGGAGAGATTGAGAGATGGTGAAGGGTTTGCTTCAACATAAAAATTCTACCAGGATATGACCTGAACATTTCAAATTATTAACAGCAGGGTTTATACTTTCATACTCATGAGGTTGCCAAAACACACAGGAAGGATTCCATTAACCATTTGATGACATGAATCAGGCAGCCAAGTTCTCTTCTGCATGTATATGCCTTTTCCAAAAGGTACCTACCAACTAGGGTATGGTCTGTTGCCTGAGGAAACCGACTTTCCTCATCCAAAAGTGCAAGCAGTCCCAGGGGTTTCTGGAGAAACATATCCAAGAGGGGGCGATTGTCCTCGTATTCCACGGGTGTAGCATCAATGCCCTCGTTCTGATACTCCATCTGAAAGGACATGGATCATGAATCTCTTCAGCTTCAAACTTCCTAGGTACCACCAGGCTACACGCACTTTCTGTGTCTGGCAACAGTGCACAAGCAGTGCTTTACGTGAGGAGGACAGGGCTCTTCCGCATCCAGCACTGGTGAAGCTCAGGGTTTAAGTCTGACTCACAGGGGAACTAGGACAGGTGGAGAAGTTGGCAAGAGAATGGATGACTCTCTGTCTCCCAGACACTGACTTGGTGATTCATAATTGAGAAACTGATATAGAAAGGAAGGGAAGCTGAAAATTTTTTTATTCTGGTGACAAATAAGGTTTAAAACAGGAGGAAAGCAGACTTCTATCTTCTGTAAAGGAATCATCTCAAACTGAAAAACCACAGAAACTCCAGATTTCCCTGGAAAATAAATGAAGGTAAACTAGACTGAACCAAGATCTAGTTTTGTACAAGGTGGGTGGGGGCGAGGAATGCATTACGAATTTGTCCAGTTCCTATGATAAAGCCAATAGAGGCATTTTTAGTCCATGTCTTGGTGTTTATCTAACCATAGAAATTTATGTGTCCTTTCTTTTGCATTAGAACTAGGACTTTAGTCAGAATGTTTAGTTTTTACATCTACATACTCTCTCTTCATACAGGAAACTGTTACAGTAGGTAGGGGTTTGAGTTGGGGTGGAGGATAAGGAGCCCAGCATTTCAGTACACTAGCATTATACACCCTGTTTTATTTACCATTAGACTCACAGGGGAAAGATTTCAGAAATCTTTTGAGAAAGAAGATATCTTACTCCTCCCTGAAGACATCCATCTGCTTCCTGTGGGGTTGGGTGGGTGGGAGACAGGGGATTCATATGGCTAGTCCAGGGGTTAAGATAAACAAGAACTTGTATCCTGAGTTCCAGATCATTCTGTGTCATTGTCGATACAATCACACGTATTTTTAGTTAAATAAAGCAGAAGACAATGTAGCATTGGGGCCAATGCACATGAATCAGTTTGGAAACAACATTTAAATAATCGGCTTGTCATCAGCTTCACTCAAGGGAGGAAATGTACCTTTTCACAGAAATTGAGACCTCTTTTTCTCCAAACTAAATTTAGACTGCAGAATTATTTTGACATGACTGCCTCACCAGTGGTTTTTCTTTGAAGTCTTTGACCTGTTAACCTGACTAACAGGGTACCTGCTTTTAAATCTGGGCAGCCTGCAGGCACGTTCCCCACCAGGTCTAGTGCCTTCAGAGTTCACTGTTACCTGCTCGAGAGCGAAAACATGCTGATTGAAATAGTATTGGATTTGCTCATTGGCGATGTTTATGCAGAGCTGCTCAAATGAATTTCGCTGAAAGTTCTCGAATCCAAATATGTCCAAGATCCCCACATTCATACCATCGTCTACAGTACTGCATGAGAGAGAGGAACAAAACCTTTTAGGGAAGGAAACAGCTGTCTCAGGATGGTAAGAATATTTGTGGCCACAGTTTTATCAACAAATGTAGCCACTCAAGGAAAGTGGCATCCTGCCACCTTTTGGGGAGAAACTGTGTGTTAAGCCATTGGTTTCCAGTCTTTCAACTGTATTTCCAACTTTTTTAAGCAGCAGAATCCTTTCAAATCCTCCTCAGAAGCTCCATTGATAGAGAGATTAAAGAGGAACCACTCTGTTTGAAGGGGCTGGAGCTGCTGCTCATTTATTCATCTGTTTTCTCAACCATACAGAAGACTCTAACATTTGATATTGTCAATTCTTCCACAATCTAGAAACCACCAATGTTCAGCAAAGAAAAAACTGTAGTAGTAGCAATATTGTAAGGTTCTGTGCTTGAACACTTCTCATGAAATGTTTCAGCTGATTCTAAAAGCAGCAAGAGGAAGAATTATCCTCATTTTACAGATGAGAACACTAAGACTCAGGACATGCACAGATGACGCTCTGGAGTCTGGATACAGACCCAGTTTGTCCAGCTCCCAGCAAGCTTGTTCTTTTTTTAAAAAATTTTATTGAATTTATTACAATATTGCTTCTGTTTCATGATATGTTTGGGGTTTTTTACGGCCCCACGTGGAATCTTAGCTTCCTGAGCAAGGATCAAACTCACACCCGTTGCATTGGAAGATAACGCTCGACTACCCGGGAAGTGCCCCCAAGCTTGTTCGTTTAAATACCACACTGTAATGGCTATGTCAATCATGAGTCTCTCAGGTGTAAACATGGCATCTTTTAAAGAGATAGCCTGAGATATTCACTAAAGAAAACCCAAGAGAGGACCAGATGCTTCATTGAGAACATTGGGGTCAATGACAGCTGTTCCCAAGGCCTCTGCTCCCTGGGGGAACTTGCCATATGCTTTTATCTGGCTGCAGAAGTGTATTGATGCGATTTACGATCCAGCTGAAAAGCCTCCCATACAGGGCTTTGGACATGGCATCTCGGACGTCTGTGGCCCTGTCTACAGTGTTGGCACGGATGATGGTCTCGCCCCGGGTGACCACGCAGTGTGAGGTGAGGGCCTCCTGGAGCTCTTCAGGGCTGATGCAGAGAACCAAGGCAGCTAGAAGAGAGGATGAGGATGATCCCAGAGAATATCAATATCCATTCTTCCATCTGTCCGTCTGCCCATCCATCCATTCAACCAGCCCACCAGCACTTAAACATCAGCTACATGCCAGGCTCTATCTTAAGAACTTCAGAGTTAAGAACAAGTGGGGCCCTTAACCCCAAGAAGCACCCAAACTGATATGGTACCTCCCAAACTGTTCTAAAAGCTTTTTAAAAATGTTAGATGAAAAAAATGTGAAAGGAGGCAGTCTTTGATCAAAAATAAGTTGGAGTAATTGCTGCAGAGTATAGTCTGCTCTTAGAGAATCATTATTAAAGTGCTGCAGCTTAACACAAAAGATGTTTATTTAAATCAGTTTTTCCCCTAATTCAGGAATCTTATTCCTTTTGCCACCATTATTACCTGTGGAAATTTAATAATGAACAGGTGCCTGCTTTATCCTCCAGATGCTGACTCAGTGAATTCAATGTGAGGTCCAACCTCTCATATTTTTTCAAAAATTGTAGATGATTTTAAAAGCAGTCACTGGTGAGAATCACTGCCAAAAGTATTGAATTTATTACAATATTGCTTCTGTTTCATGATATGTTTGGGGTTTTTTACGGCCCCCAGTGGAATCTTAGCTTCCTGAGCAAGGATCAAACTCACACCCGTTGCATTGGAAGATAACGCTCGACTACCCGGGAAGTGCCCCAAGCTTGTTCGTTTAAATACCACACTGTAATGGCTATGTCAATCATGAGTCTCTCAGGTGTAAACATGGCATCTTTTAAAGAGATAGCCTGAGATATTCACTAAAGAAAACCCAAGAGAGGACCAGATGCTTCATTGAGAACATTGGGGTCAATGACAGCTGTTCCCAAGGCCTCTGCTCCCTGGGGGAACTTGCCATATGCTTTTATCTGGCTGCAGAAGTGTATTGATGCGATTTACGATCCAGCTGAAAAGCCTCCCATACAGGGCTTTGGACATGGCATCTCGGACGTCTGTGGCCCTGTCTACAGTGTTGGCACGGATGATGGTCTCGCCCCGGGTGACCACGCAGTGTGAGGTGAGGGCCTCCTGGAGCTCTTCAGGGCTGATGCAGAGAACCAAGGCAGCTAGAAGAGAGGATGAGGATGATCCCAGAGAATATCAATATCCATTCTTCCATCTGTCCGTCTGCCCATCCATCCATTCAACCAGCCCACCAGCACTTAAACATCAGCTACATGCCAGGCTCTATCTTAAGAACTTCAGAGTTAAGAACAAGTGGGGCCCTTAACCCCAAGAAGCACCCAAACTGATATGGTACCTCCCAAACTGTTCTAAAAGCTTTTTAAAAATGTTAGATGAAAAAAATGTGAAAGGAGGCAGTCTTTGATCAAAAATAAGTTGGAGTAATTGCTGCAGAGTATAGTCTGCTCTTAGAGAATCATTATTAAAGTGCTGCAGCTTAACACAAAAGATGTTTATTTAAATCAGTTTTTCCCCTAATTCAGGAATCTTATTCCTTTTGCCACCATTATTACCTGTGGAAATTTAATAATGAACAGGTGCCTGCTTTATCCCCTCCAGATGCTGACTCAGTGAATTCAATGTGAGGTCCAACCTCTCATATTTTTTTCAAAAAATTGTAGATGATTTTAAAAAGCAGTCACTGGTGAGAATCACTGCCAAAAGTTACCTGCCATGGACTTTTCTGAAGAACATTTATGTATTTGCCATTTATGAAATGAACACTGACGGTCTGTGAGATATCCTCTGGGAAACATTGGTTAGTGAAAATACCCAGAGCCAGTTAAGGACCAGCACATATATTTTTGAGTCGTGAAAAACTACCAAAGTAAAAGAAACATGTACTTTGGCAACACAGTGTACAGACAACAAATAATTACCATTTTCCAAGGCTTCTGCATTGGGCACCTCACTTTTATCAGTTTGATGTTGAGAGGAAATAGCTGCAAATTCAATGTTTCCAATATTCAAAATCCCAGCCAAAATCCTATACACTGAGTGCACCTCCTAAAAAGGACATCAAGAACCATGTTCGGTCATTGCCAATCAAACCAATAAATCATTAGCACTGTGGTGGAAACCACTAGCTGTCCACCAGCATCCAACCTCCCTGCCACTCATCTCCTGGGCACACAAATAAATGGCTAAGCCTCCCTTACAGTTAGGCAATGTAACTAAATTCTTAACAAAGTAACAAGCAAAATGATATAGGTCATTTCTGGGCCTGCCTTACCGAAGCAGGGCTTGCCTCTTTCATGCCTTTCTTCCCATTATTGCTGGATGGAACCCCCAACAACTCAGCCTTAGCCATGACACTGACTAGGATGCCTGAGACCAAGGACTGGATAGAACGGACCTGAACCTGAACCTGAACCTCCTGCCTTGGAATGCTTACGTGAGGCATTGTTCCATAAACCACTTTTAGCCTTCCTCCCTAACTAATCAGTTCAGTTCAGTCCCTCAGCTGTGTCTGACTCTGCAACCCCAGGGACTTCAGCACGCCAGGCTTCCCTGTCCTTAACCATCTCTCGGAGCTTGCTCAAACTCATGTCCATTGAGTTGGTGATGCCATCCAATCACTTTGTCCTCTCTTGTCCCCTTCTCCTTTTGCTTTATGTTTTTCTCAGCATCAGAGTCTTTTCTAATGACTCAACTCTTCATATCAGGTGGCCAAAGTATTGGAGTTGCAGCTTCAGCATCAGTCATTCCAATGAACATTCAGGGTTGATTTCCTTTAGGATTGACTAGTTTGATCTTCTTGCAGTCCAAGGGACTCTCAGGGTCTTCTCCAGAACCACAATTCAAAGGCATCAATTCTTTGGTGTTCAGCCTTACTTATGGTCACACTATCACATCCATACATGATTACTGGAAAAACAATAGCTTTGACTATTTGGACTTTTGTCAGCAAAATGACAGCTCTGCTTTTTAATATGCAGTCTAGGTTTGTCATAGGTTTTCTTCCAAAAAGCAAGGGTCTGTTAATTTCATGGTTACAGTCACCATCCACTGTGAATTTAGAGCCCAAGAAAATAAAGTCTGTCACTGTTTCCATTGTTTGCCCATTTATTTCCATTGATGGCCCATCTATTTGCCATGCAGCGATGGAACTGGATGCCATGATCTTCGATTTTTGAATGTTGAATTTTAGGCCAGATTTTTCACTCTCCTCTTTCACCTTCATCAAGAGTTCCTCTTTGCTTTCTGCCAGAAGAGTGGTGTCATCTGCACACCTGAGGTTACTGATAATTTCTCTCAGCAATCTTAATTTCAGTTTGTGTTTTATCCAGACTGGCATTTTGCATGATATATTCTGCATACAAGTTAAATAAGCAGGGTGACAATATACAGCCTTAATATACTCCTTTCCCAATTTAGAACCAGTCTGTTGTTTCATGGTAAGTTCTAATTGTTACTTCTTGTCCTGCATAGAGGTTTTGCAGGAGGCAGGGAAGGTGGTCTGGTATTCCCTTCTCTTTAAGAATTTTCCAGTTTGTTGTGATTTACATAATCAAAGGTGTTAGCAGACACAATGAAGCAAAAGTAGATCTTTTTCTGGAATTCTCTTGCTTTTTCTATGATCCAGTAGATGTTGCCAATCTGATCTCTGGTTCCTCTGTCTTTTCTAAATCCAGTTTGCACATATGGAAATTCTCCGTTTGCATGCTGTTGAAGCCTAGCTTGAAGGATTTTGAGCATGACTTTGCTGGCATGTTAAACGAGTACAATGCTGTGTTTGAACATTCTTCGGCATTGCTCTTCTTTGGGTTTAGAATGAAAACTGACCTTCTCCAGTCCTCAGGTCACTGCTAGGTTTTCCAAATTTGCTGGGATATTGAGTGTGGCACTTTAACAGCGTCACCTTTTAGGATTTGAAATAGCTCATACCAGCTCCCAAATTCAAGAATAGGTCTTTCTTCAGAATAAGAGTGGAGATGTTTCCTTAACTTCCTGAATATAATTTTTATGAAATAGTTAGGAGTAGAGTGGTGCCTTACTTATGGTCACACTATCACATCCATACATGATTACTGGAAAAACAATAGCTTTGACTATTTGGACTTTTGTCAGCAAAATGACAGCTCTGCTTTTTAATATGCAGTCTAGGTTTGTCATAGGTTTTCTTCCAAAAAGCAAGGGTCTGTTAATTTCATGGTTACAGTCACCATCCACTGTGAATTTAGAGCCCAAGAAAATAAAGTCTGTCACTGTTTCCATTGTTTGCCCATTTATTTCCATTGATGGCCCATCTATTTGCCATGCAGCGATGGAACTGGATGCCATGATCTTCGATTTTTGAATGTTGAATTTTAGGCCAGATTTTTCACTCTCCTCTTTCACCTTCATCAAGAGTTCCTCTTTGCTTTCTGCCAGAAGAGTGGTGTCATCTGCACACCTGAGGTTACTGATAATTTCTCTCAGCAATCTTAATTCCAGTTTGTGTTTTATCCAGACTGGCATTTTGCATGATATATTCTGCATACAAGTTAAATAAGCAGGGTGACAATATACAGCCTTAATATACTCCTTTCCCAATTTAGAACCAGTCTGTTGTTTCATGGTAAGTTCTAATTGTTACTTCTTGTCCTGCATAGAGGTTTTGCAGGAGGCAGGGAAGGTGGTCTGGTATTCCCTTCTCTTTAAGAATTTTCCAGTTTGTTGTGATTTACATAATCAAAGGTGTTAGCAGACACAATGAAGCAAAAGTAGATCTTTTTCTGGAATTCTCTTGCTTTTTCTATGATCCAGTAGATGTTGCCAATCTGATCTCTGGTTCCTCTGTCTTTTCTAAATCCAGTTTGCACATATGGAAATTCTCCGTTTGCATGCTGTTGAAGCCTAGCTTGAAGGATTTTGAGCATGACTTTGCTGGCATGTTAAACGAGTACAATGCTGTGTTTGAACATTCTTCGGCATTGCTCTTCTTTGGGTTTAGAATGAAAACTGACCTTCTCCAGTCCTCAGGTCACTGCTAGGTTTTCCAAATTTGCTGGGATATTGAGTGTGGCACTTTAACAGCGTCACCTTTTAGGATTTGAAATAGCTCATACCAGCTCCCAAATTCAAGAATAGGTCTTTCTTCAGAATAAGAGTGGAGATGTTTCCTTAACTTCCTGAATATAATTTTTATGAAATAGTTGGCAGGGCATTCATTGATGCTTGCCTAGAACATTTGAAGCTAAACTATGGAGTATGTAGTTATAAATGAGGTAAAAATATTTTGAAGTACTCATTAGAAATTATCTGCGATGTTTTACTACAATGAGAAATAAATATTTGTTATTCATACCATCTCTGGCCTTAGAGTTTCTAAAACTCTAGGACTTTTTGAGTGACAAGAGTTGAGAAGGGTGTCCTTTGTTCTTGCTATGGATGAGCCCCTTTCATCCATATCTGAGCTTGTGCTAATGAGCTGACTCTGGGAGAATGACTGAGGAGGCATGCTGGTTGCCAGAGGAACCAACAATGTGATTAAAGTGCTGGAACTTTTAGCTAAATGCTGGACTTCAAAGATGGGATGTGGCTGGAGATCAAGTCAATCATCAATAGGCAATGACTTGATCAGTCATGCCTAGGTAATGGAAACTCTATTAAAACCTCTAATTGACAAGGTCTAAAGCACTTTTGGGTTGGCAAACACATGAAGGTGATAAGAGGAAATGGTGGCCCCTCTCCCAATCCTTTGTCTTATAAGTTTCTTCCATTTGTCTTTTCCTCAGTTGTATCCTTTAACAAACAAGTTTTAGTAAGCAAACCATTTTCCTACATTCTTCAAGTCCTTCTAGCAAATTATTGAACTTGTGGGGTGGGGGTGGGGTAGTCTTAAGAACTCCTAATTTATTGTATGTCCATCAGAAATAGGAGAACATGGGAGTTGAAACTGACATCTGAATTGGGGGCAGTCTTGTGGGACTAAGCCCCTAACTTGTATAATTTGAAGCTATCTCCAGGTAGACAGTGTCAGAAATGAACTGAGTTGTAGGAAAACTGATTGGTGTGGGGAAGAAAACTCCACACATTTGGTAAAATCAGAAATGATGTTTGACAGATAATTGAAGTCCTGTTTTTTTTTTTTTTTTTTTTTTTGGCCTGTTTTTTAGTTTAGTTTAGTTTATTTATTGTTATCCGTCTTTATTCTCTGGCCTGTGTGGGCCTCTCATTGGCAGTGGCCTCCCGCGTTGCAGAGCATTGGCTCTGGGTGCATGTGCTCCAGAATGCTAGTTTGTAATTGGACACACCTGTCCAGCGGCTCTGAGGCATGTGGGATCTTCCCAGGCCAGGGATCGAACCGGTGCCCCTTGCACTGCAAGGCAGACTCCTTACCCATTGGACCACCAGGGAAGCCCTGAAGTCCTGTTTTTATACTGAAAGTATCCTATAGGTGAGAAATGAAACATATAGCCAGGAAATTCCTGCATCTGACGCTTAAAAAGTACTTCCATAAAAAATACTCAGAAAAAAAATTACTCAGGCTGGGCACTTGATTTAGGACCATACATAGCAGCAGACTAATAGGAACTGTCATTAAACCATTGATAAAGCATTCTGCCTGAATTGAGCCTTCCTGCAAACACTGCTCAGAAAAGCCAAGAAACTGAACATGGACTGTAACAGTGACATCTGCTGGCTACCTGATAACGCTACAAAGACAAATGAGGATTTTAAACTGGGCTTCTACTATAGAAAAATACCGTTCTTCCAACTACTAAATCAAAGCCAAGATGTCATGTTTCTGAATTCAAGAAACACTGTTTTAATGACACAGACTCAGAGTGGCTAAGGAGAACACCTACCAAACGGGTTTTCTGGAACTTGCATGGATTTAACGACAGGGCCTCATTACTTTGATCAATACAGCATGAGGCTTGCAGAATCTCCAGAGACTCTCCACAGAAGCAGATAAAATGAGCTCCACAGCAGTAGGTTCCATATCTGTTACTTCTAGCAAATTATTGAACTTGTGGGGTGGGGGTGGGGTAGTCTTAAGAACTCCTAATTTATTGTATGTCCATCAGAAATAGGAGAACATGGGAGTTGAAACTGACATCTGAATTGGGGGCAGTCTTGTGGGACTAAGCCCCTAACTTGTATAATTTGAAGCTATCTCCAGGTAGACAGTGTCAGAAATGAACTGAGTTGTAGGAAAACTGATTGGTGTGGGGAAGAAAACTCCACACATTTGGTAAAATCAGAAATGATGTTTGACAGATAATTGAAGTCCTGTTTTTTTTTTTTTTTTTTTTTTGGCCTGTTTTTTAGTTTAGTTTAGTTTATTTATTGTTATCCGTCTTTATTCTCTGGCCTGTGTGGGCCTCTCATTGGCAGTGGCCTCCCGCGTTGCAGAGCATTGGCTCTGGGTGCATGTGCTCCAGAATGCTAGTTTGTAATTGGACACACCTGTCCAGCGGCTCTGAGGCATGTGGGATCTTCCCAGGCCAGGGATCGAACCGGTGCCCCTTGCACTGCAAGGCAGACTCCTTACCCATTGGACCACCAGGGAAGCCCTGAAGTCCTGTTTTTATACTGAAAGTATCCTATAGGTGAGAAATGAAACATATAGCCAGGAAATTCCTGCATCTGACGCTTAAAAAGTACTTCCATAAAAAATACTCAGAAAAAAAAAAATTACTCAGGCTGGGCACTTGATTTAGGACCATACATAGCAGCAGACTAATAGGAACTGTCATTAAACCATTGATAAAGCATTCTGCCTGAATTGAGCCTTCCTGCAAACACTGCTCAGAAAAGCCAAGAAACTGAACATGGACTGTAACAGTGACATCTGCTGGCTACCTGATAACGCTACAAAGACAAATGAGGATTTTAAACTGGGCTTCTACTATAGAAAAATACCGTTCTTCCAACTACTAAATCAAAGCCAAGATGTCATGTTTCTGAATTCAAGAAACACTGTTTTAATGACACAGACTCAGAGTGGCTAAGGAGAACACCTACCAAACGGGTTTTCTGGAACTTGCATGGATTTAACACGACAGGGCCTCATTACTTTGATCAATACAGCATGAGGCTTGCAGAATCTCCAGAGACTCTCCACAGAAGCAGATTCCAGAAAGTAAAAAAGAGGCTCCACAGCAGTAGGTTCCATATCTGTTACTTCTATACACACCTATCAGAAGAGCTTATCTAAACCTCTCAATACACTTAGGGAAGAAAAAGTATTCCCTCTAATTAAACACACACATACACACTGTATAACTATATAAGCTATCAAATCTCCCCACATAAGACTTTCAGGCATTTCACCACTAGGATGATCACTCTCAAAGGAAATGACAGTCCAAAACCACACCCTTGAGACCAGCATCTCACCTTATTGCGTCTTTGGCAAAATCGGTTTTAGCACAATGCTCAAAGATTTTCTCTTTCAAAGAGGAAAACTACTTACAAATTTCAGCAAAAACTTTGGGTACATGCACTGTGCTAAAGACTGAAGTTAAAGGCAGATGGGGTCTCTTCCCTTGATTCAGAAAAGGGAACTTGAGAAGGGCTGCCCGATGCTCCCCTCATTACGGAGGTACTGGCCTTACAGTGCTCCCTATGCTGTTCCCAGCAATTCCCCTTGACTCTTCAGTCCCACCATTAGGCAACTAGTCCTTCCTTTCTGGACTAACAACCTACATCCATGCCTGTGTTAAGGTCAAAACATTATTCATCTAATGGTAGAATTCAATCACTAATATGTCCATCTGTGTGCTTACTCCACCCTCCCCAATACTTAATCCTGTGTATCTTCTCTTCTGCCTTGGGTTTTTTTTTTTTTAGCACTCAGAAAAAATTACTCAGGCTGGGCACTTGATTTAGGACCATACATAGCAGCAGACTAATAGGAACTGTCATTAAACCATTGATAAAGCATTCTGCCTGAATTGAGCCTTCCTGCAAACACTGCTCAGAAAAGCCAAGAAACTGAACATGGACTGTAACAGTGACATCTGCTGGCTACCTGATAACGCTACAAAGACAAATGAGGATTTTAAACTGGGCTTCTACTATAGAAAAATACCGTTCTTCCAACTACTAAATCAAAGCCAAGATGTCATGTTTCTGAATTCAAGAAACACTGTTTTAATGACACAGACTCAGAGTGGCTAAGGAGAACACCTACCAAACGGGTTTTCTGGAACTTGCATGGATTTAACACGACAGGGCCTCATTACTTTGATCAATACAGCATGAGGCTTGCAGAATCTCCAGAGACTCTCCACAGAAGCAGATTCCAGAAAGTAAAAAAGAGGCTCCACAGCAGTAGGTTCCATATCTGTTACTTCTATACACACCTATCAGAAGAGCTTATCTAAACCTCTCAATACACTTAGGGAAGAAAAAGTATTCCCTCTAATTAAACACACACATACACACTGTATAACTATATAAGCTATCAAATCTCCCCACATAAGACTTTCAGGCATTTCACCACTAGGATGATCACTCTCAAAGGAAATGACAGTCCAAAACCACACCCTTGAGACCAGCATCTCACCTTATTGCGTCTTTGGCAAAATCGGTTTTAGCACAATGCTCAAAGATTTTCTCTTTCAAAGAGGAAAACTACTTACAAATTTCAGCAAAAACTTTGGGTACATGCACTGTGCTAAAGACTGAAGTTAAAGGCAGATGGGGTCTCTTCCCTTGATTCAGAAAAGGGAACTTGAGAAGGGCTGCCCGATGCTCCCCTCATTACGGAGGTACTGGCCTTACAGTGCTCCCTATGCTGTTCCCAGCAATTCCCCTTGACTCTTCAGTCCCACCATTAGGCAACTAGTCCTTCCTTTCTGGACTAACAACCTACATCCATGCCTGTGTTAAGGTCAAAACATTATTCATCTAATGGTAGAATTCAATCACTAATATGTCCATCTGTGTGATTACTCCACCCTCCCCAATACTTAATCCTGTGTATCTTCTCTTCTCCCCACAGCCAGCTTAGGAAGGACTTTTCACCTTTCTCACCCTATTTATTTCCTCTTGCCTCCCTTCTAGCTATGGAGCCTTTCCTGATATCTCTGCCTTTTCTACAGAATCCTGCTATCTACTTTATTCTTTTATTTCTTACCAATTTTCTATATAAAATGGAATCACCTCATTCACAAAAGGAACATTTAGTGAGAAGACTAACAACTCCTGCAATTAGGTTTTCCAGTTCACTGCTTATGAGTATGAACTCGAGTTCATCTCCAATCAGCATAAGTGGGGAAGCATTTCTCTATCAAAGCTCCACACAGGATGTCTTGACGTCTTCTCTTTCTCTCAGAAGACACTTCTTCCACTGAGGCAGATATTCTCTCTGTAAAGTTAAGGCTAAGTGGAAAGTTGAGAAGAATCTTGGCTTTCTCTGTTAGCCTGGAGCTAATTCAAGAAACTGCCCCTGTCTTGGGCAGCGGCAGAGTTGGCGGTGGCTGTGGTGGGATGACTTTGGCGCCATGTCACGTGCCATTTTGCTGGTACAGCCTACCAAGAGGCCAGAAGGCAGAACTTACGCTGACTATGAATCTGTGAATGAGTGCATGGAAGGTGTTTGTAAAATGTATGAAGAACATCTGAAGAGAATGAATCCCAACAGCCCCTCTATCACGTATGATATCAGTCAGTTGTTTGATTTTATTGATGACCTGGCAGACCTCAGCTGCCTTGTTTACCGGGCTGAAACCCAGACACGCCAGCCTTATAACAAAGACTGGATTAAACAGAAGATCTACGTGCTCCTTCGTGGGCCGGCCCAACAGGCTGGGAAGTAGTTGAGTTTGGAAGCATCAGGGGGATGGGGGTGGGCTTGGAACCCAGGTGGTGCAGCGTGTTGCAATGGAAGTTTTGCATTATAGCCTGTTTACATTTTGGTATAGCCCACCATTAGGCAACTATCTCCCATCCATGCCTGTGTTAAGGTCAAAACATTATTCATCTAATGGTAGAATTCAATCACTAATATGTCCATCTGTGTGATTACTCCACCCTCCCAATACTTAATCCTGTGTATCTTCTCTTCTCCCACAGCCAGCTTAGGAAGGACTTTTCACCTTTCTCACCCTATTTATTTCCTCTTGCCTCCCTTCTAGCTATGGAGCCTTTCCTGATATCTCTGCCTTTTCTACAGAATCCTGCTATCTACTTTATTCTTTTATTTCTTACCAATTTTCTATATAAAATGGAATCACCTCATTCACAAAAGGAACATTTAGTGAGAAGACTAACAACTCCTGCAATTAGGTTTTCCAGTTCACTGCTTATGAGTATGAACTCGAGTTCATCTCCAATCAGCATAAGTGGGGAAGCATTTCTCTATCAAAGCTCCACACAGGATGTCTTGACGTCTTCTCTTTCTCTCAGAAGACACTTCTTCCACTGAGGCAGATATTCTCTCTGTAAAGTTAAGGCTAAGTGGAAAGTTGAGAAGAATCTTGGCTTTCTCTGTTAGCCTGGAGCTAATTCAAGAAACTGCCCCTGTCTTGGGCAGCGGCAGAGTTGGCGGTGGCTGTGGTGGGATGACTTTGGCGCCATGTCACGTGCCATTTTGCTGGTACAGCCTACCAAGAGGCCAGAAGGCAGAACTTACGCTGACTATGAATCTGTGAATGAGTGCATGGAAGGTGTTTGTAAAATGTATGAAGAACATCTGAAGAGAATGAATCCCAACAGCCCCTCTATCACGTATGATATCAGTCAGTTGTTTGATTTTATTGATGACCTGGCAGACCTCAGCTGCCTTGTTTACCGGGCTGAAACCCAGACACGCCAGCCTTATAACAAAGACTGGATTAAACAGAAGATCTACGTGCTCCTTCGTGGGCCGGCCCAACAGGCTGGGAAGTAGTTGAGTTTGGAAGCATCAGGGGGATGGGGGTGGGCTTGGAACCCAGGTGGTGCAGCGTGTTGCAATGGAAGTTTTGCATTATAGTTAGCCTGTTTACATTTTGGTATACCCTAGCCAGAATTGAATGTATTAGATAAAACGTGATGGATCTTGTTCAATCTGAAACTACCTTTGCTCCCTCCCCTTCCCCCCCTTTTTGTTACTTAGACATTTTTATGATGATTTAGGTGGAAGTTGCTTTTTGTCAATTAATGTTGGTTCCAGACCCTCAAACTGTTCATATCTGCTTTATAACATTCACTGTACTAACCCTTCTTCAAATTGGGGTGGGAGTTGGTGGTGCAGTTTACTTTTGTCCTCAAGGAGAAGTATTAGTGAAAAATGAATAAACGTTCTTTAGTTATATTTTTAAAAAAAGAAAAAGAAACTGCCCCGGCTGGCTTCACAAGCATCTCATGGTAGTTGTGTGTCTGGTATTTCCCTGGGAACTTAACGTTTCAGTTTCTCTTTACTTTGCTTCTTTTTTGTCTTTAGTTTTTCACCAGGTTTTTGCCCAAAGCACTGCCTTAGGCCCAGCTGACAGGCATTCCTCCTTATAGGTTCTTTACCCCTTTTCTTTTCACAACATTTGTAACTTAAAATTCGATGGTCGGTTTTAAAAAAATGGTTTTTTGCATGTCAATCATACATCAATAAAGGGTTTGTTTGTTTTTTTTTCTTAAGTCAATGGTAAGTCCTGTCGTCTGTCATTAAGACATTGGAAATCTTCAACACCCTCAATTAATACTTCAACATGTAAGCCTCAGTCTGTCCTCAGTAGTATTCTCCCAATTCATGATCTGTTTTGAAGAAAGAGAAACAATTTTTCCTTAATCTCGAAGGCTTCTCCCTAACCTCTTCATCAAGGGATCTGCAGTAAAAGTCCAATCCTGACCATCACCAATAACCTGCCAGAAAAGTCTTCATTTAATTTTAAACATGAACATGCCTAAAATTCATTTAATATTATGCCAATTCATACACCAGCAAGACAAGCACAATATTAAACAAAAAGAGTATGATTTTATCCAAAAATAAGAGTAGAAAAGCACTGATCTTCATCATTGGGGTTTTTTAGGTATTACCCTTCCTCCCACAACTGCCCACAAGAACTTCACTATTATTTGGAGACTCTCTACACCAGTAAAATTTGCTTTACAATAAACCAAGGGTCAAGGGTTCTTTCAGATACTCTTGGCTCTAAGAATTAGGGAAAAACTGAAGGGCTTCCTGCACAGAATTAGTGACAATATAAGAAATGACAGGGACAATAACTTTTATTAAATTAACCAGTTCATTTAAGTCCTGTCTAGAAACGTCCCTCAGAAAAGCTTATGAGAAAGTTCTGTTACATCAGTTATTTAGCATCTGCTACCTGATTACAGTCAAATAAATCTTTCTGAATTTAGTCAAACTACTTTGAGTTTACAATCAAGAAGCTGAGTCAGTTCAGCAAAATGAGTTGTCTGTTGAGATACAGACAGAGATATAACCAAAGCATTTAGGATAAGAAAGATAAGATCCAACCTCTTCCTTCCATTTCCAGGCTTGCTGACATAAATTGTGCTTATTTCCAGCATGAATTAACTTGGGACATAGTGCTTATTTCCAGCATGAATTAACTTGGGACATAGTGAATATACACACATATCCATATAATTATAGTCCAGTTTTTCATTTAACAGTGCAGACCAGGCACAAACTTAAAATATTTACTACCTTTTATGTTTCTTTATTTTCATATCTATTCATATAGTCATTCATTCATTTCTGCTAGAATTTTATCCCACAGGGGTTAGGGATGGCTTACTTCAAAGACACATACTTAGCATATTTAATTTCTTTTGTTTTTAATTTTTGTACCTTAAAATATCATCTGCGTTATTATTACTTCTATCATTAGGACATGGCTGATGTCATAGCCTTTCCTTTACCATTGGCATCAATCTCTCCACAGTATTCTTCAACCATTGTTGTACTTACTGAAAGCAAAATATTATTAACCCTATGATTGACTTCTCTATTGTTCCTGTACCCTTTCAAGAAAGTATGTCCCTAAACACTCTAGCATGAGCCAGGTGATTTTAGATGGCTCTGCTGTCATCTTTACTAAGCTTTGACTCTTCTAGTGACGCACATTTGACAACAACTAGTTCTATAAATTAATGACCATAAAGTTCCTTTAATAATGCTGGAAACTGTTTAACTCCTCTCCTCTAAGAAGCCAAGGGAAATATATTTCTATTTGTATCTGACCTTTGGGATTTTCCACTGTCGGTTTAAAGTCTGTGGGAGGCTGACAGAGAAAATTAGCAGCTAGCTAGAAAGACGAAACATATTATTACAAAAAAAATCAACCTTGCTGGGGAGGAAAGGGCTGGCCAAACTCCTTGCATTACAAAGGCAATCTTTTATCCAGAGTGGCTGTCCCAAGCTAGCTTGTCTTGTAATTTAACCCTGAAGATTTAAACGTTCTCACCTTCCTCCTAGTAATTCACCTTCAATTTTGGAAAAGCAAAAGAATCTGTATATTTTTACAGAATTAATGGCAAGAGGCCCAGAAACTATGACATAAATGTATCACAGAGCAATATTTGAGCCTAGGGTAATAAATACTTTCTGTCACCTTTGGTATTTATTTAAAAGAGACAGCCTTTACCTCGTCTGATAAGGGCAGTATCGTACTTAGAACTAGATCTGATAATGTGCACTTCTACACCATGGATAAGGAAGTGACTGTAAGAAAGTTGAAAAGGTTTCATTTGTCTTGGGGCCCAAGGAACTACTTGCATAAATATATTCCTGCGGCTTGGGGTAACCTCCATATTCTCATACTCCTATTACACAATCCACTCTAATGTTCAGAACAACCTCAACTCAGAAAAGGGCAGTACTGTTTGGTGTTTATTATCAAAGCTCGAGTGAACTGAGGACAGTGGTAACAACTCACAGGCACGTGGCACTTACAACATTACTTCTACTTTAGTTTTTAAATGATTTTAGTACTTCTACTTCCATGTTCCCCTCTGATCTTATTAAGATGCAGACTCTGATTCAGCTGTTCCTGGTTGAACCTGAGAATCTGCATTTCTAACAAGCTCTTAGGTGATGACAATGCTTCACACTTTTGAATAGCAAGACCATAAGGTATGACCCACATAAAGTCTGAAACCCAAGGGTCCTGCCCCACATTAGAACATTCAGGTCTTCATTTTCATTGACCAAGAATACGAACACTTAAGTTTCTTTCTCTCCTGACAATCCTTACCTTGTCAGTGAATCCTATAAT
The DNA here is from genome assembly GCA_022376925.1 of Tragulus kanchil. Classification (NCBI taxonomy): domain Eukaryota; kingdom Metazoa; phylum Chordata; class Mammalia; order Artiodactyla; family Tragulidae; genus Tragulus; species Tragulus kanchil. The sequence continues at coordinate 267,191,787 of JAIOJX010000026.1, read as the reverse complement.
CCTGAAGCAATGCTGAATTGCTTCAAACTGTCTTCTGTAGGACTCCTTGGAGGTTATGTCGTGCATCACCCTTCCAGTTTCATCAGCTATGTACCTACACAGAGTATGAGCACACAGAATGAGTACTGGCTTGGCAAATGGCACTCCAAACACCAGCGTATCACTGCTCCTTCTCCGCAAGGGTATTTCCTTACAGCCTAATACTGTGATGAAATAATGGCTAAGTAAAATGGCTGCAATTGAGTATTTAAGTGTCCTAGAAAACGCCAAGGGAAACCCCGTTCCTGCCATCTGTGGGCATTCTGGCCAAAGAGCCTGAGGGTCCAGTTAGGATAACAGTTCCATCTCCAAATTTTGTCAGTTGCTAATTGTATATTCATTAGAAATTAACAACTAAACCCCCTGACACTTACCTAGGAGGCTTTTGCTCAGGAAGTCGGAACTCAGAAAGTTTGTTTTGGTGATAAAGACCAGCATAAATATAGTAAAATATGTGAAAATTTTTCTCTCCGCTGGAAAAAATAGGGAAAGGACATTGTTAATAACATTCTGGACTTCTCCATGACTTTTCCTTTCATGCAAAATATTATCCTGCAACAAATTTGCATTTATAGGCAATTAATAAGCTATATCCCAAATATAGAACAGTAATAGGGATAGGCTCTATTATGTTCCTGGTTGAACCTGAGAACCTCAACTCAGAAAAGGGCAGTACTGTTTGGTGTTTATTATCAAAGCTCGAGTGAACTGAGGACAGTGGTAACAACTCACAGGCACGTGGCACTTACAACATTACTTCTACTTTAGTTTTTAAATGATTTTAGTACTTCTACTTCCATGTTCCCCTCTGATCTTATTAAGATGCAGACTCTGATTCAGCTGTTCCTGGTTGAACCTGAGAATCTGCATTTCTAACAAGCTCTTAGGTGATGACAATGCTTCACACTTTTGAATAGCAAGACCATAAGGTATGACCCACATAAAGTCTGAAACCCAAGGGTCCTGCCCCACATTAGAACATTCAGGTCTTCATTTTCATTGACCAAGAATACGAACACTTAAGTTTCTTTCTCTCCTGACAATCCTTACCTTGTCAGTGAATCCTATAATCCTGAAGCAATGCTGAATTGCTTCAAACTGTCTTCTGTAGGACTCCTTGGAGGTTATGTCGTGCATCACCCTTCCAGTTTCATCAGCTATGTACCTACACAGAGTATGAGCACACAGAATGAGTACTGGCTTGGCAAATGGCACTCCAAACACCAGCGTATCACTGCTCCTTCTCCGCAAGGGTATTTCCTTACAGCCTAATACTGTGATGAAATAATGGCTAAGTAAAATGGCTGCAATTGAGTATTTAAGTGTCCTAGAAAACGCCAAGGGAAACCCCGTTCCTGCCATCTGTGGGCATTCTGGCCAAAGAGCCTGAGGGTCCAGTTAGGATAACAGTTCCATCTCCAAATTTTGTCAGTTGCTAATTGTATATTCATTAGAAATTAACAACTAAACCCCCTGACACTTACCTAGGAGGCTTTTGCTCAGGAAGTCGGAACTCAGAAAGTTTGTTTTGGTGATAAAGACCAGCATAAATATAGTAAAATATGTGAAAATTTTTCTCTCCGCTGGAAAAAATAGGGAAAGGACATTGTTAATAACATTCTGGACTTCTCCATGACTTTTCCCTTTCATGCAAAATATTATCCTGCAACAAATTTGCATTTATAGGCAATTAATAAGCTATATCCCAAATATAGAACAGTAATAGGGATAGGATTTGTATAGTAATTGCCACACTGTTACACTATTAAACACACTTATGTTTACTATGTGCAGAAGATTTTAGAGAACGGCACATTTACAGGTAACAGCTCAGGCGACATACATTTAGAGGTCTTCCTGTTCCAGACCAGACGACTGTGCATCTGTGCCATGCACCTTCTTTGTAGCCCATGCTACTTCTGACACAGTGATATCCAACTTAGATCAGCCAAGCGCCCTACTGTACTGAAGCCCAAGACAAGAAGCAGCTCACCAGTTTTACAGCAAATGAGAGAGGGGAACTGGCCCCAGAACAGAGGTCTCTACTGTCTCAAACTTGTCTTCTTTCAAATACAATCCAAAATGGCATTCATCAGTCCCTTTGGCCTCCTAAATGGCATGTGTTAGTCCCCCTGGTCTCCTGATATGCACCCATTTTTAGGCCACTCTGGCCAGGGTTCCTTCGGATGAGTGCTGCTAGACTGTGGTCTGTGGACTGCTATCAGCTTATGATGAGACAAGGAATTGGAAAGTCTATGTTCAGACATTTTATAGCAAGTGATATTTCTATAACATCTAACAGTATGATAATTTTTCTGATAATATATTTCAATTTGTATTTTACAAAAATAAAATCACAATTTACTGTGAACTATTTTTAAAAAAAAAACTAGTATTTCAACAAAGACAGTTTGAAAAGCACCGCTCTTCACCCCTCCTTTGCTTTGGAGAAGTCAGTCTCTTTTGCTGATGCCATAGGATTTTCACAAATCCTCACCTTGATCAATGCAGCTCTGTGGAAAGATACTGTCTTCCTTCTACTCATTGTCCCTGTCTGTGACTTGGACCCCACTCTTTTCTTCAGCTTCTCCTAGATATTCTCCTAGATATTCTAGCCTTCCTCTGCCTGTTTATTCTGTCCAAGCTCACCTGATGCATTCTTACCTCTATCTGCCATTCCTCACACATTTGTTCACTCAACTAACACATATACTGAATACCAAGTATGACAGTCACTGCACCAGATGCCAGGGATACAGGACACAGAGGATTGGTGCTCTCTGAAGCTTCCTTCTAGTGATGGAAGTTGATGAATCAAGAAGAAAACTGGTGATGAGGACTTTGAAAAAAACAAACAAGGAGCTGAGATGAAAAGCACTGGGGGATAAGGGCCACTTGTGCTCAGTCAAGGTAAGGACTCTCAAAGGAAATAACATGAAAATCAAACTTAGAAATTGACAACTATGGAAAAGAGAATGGAAGGAGCTACGGGGAGAAGGGGGAAAGCATTCCCAGGAGATGGAGCAGCATATAGATGAAAGCTCTGAGCATGAGATCCATGTCAGACCAAAAGACTGCTGGCAAGAAGCCCACAGGAAGGTGTGCAGGGCCAGTCCACATAGGCCTTATCAGGCCATAATGAGGAGTCTGTTGATTCTTGGAAGCATCTGAAACTGTAAATGTGAGACTAGATTGTAAGAAGTTAAGATGGATGCAAGGAGACCAATTAGGAGGGTTTGGTGAGTGAGCGAGCGAGTGGCCTGGACAGAGTAATGACACTGATGATGGAGAACAACGTTAAGTTTAAAGAAATATTTTGGAAAAACAACTAAGAGACCATCCTGATACAATGAATGAGGACAGTGAGAGAAAAGAACCTGAAGGCTATCTCCCCAGTTTCAAACTCGAGCATCTGGTGATGATGGCACTATGCATTGAGACATGAGACCTTGACAAAATTTCTATGTTCAGACATTTTATAGCAAGTGATATTTCTATAACATCTAACAGTATGATAATTTTTCTGATAATATATTTCAATTTAAAAATTTTGTGAACTATTTTTAAAAAAACTAGTATTTCAACAAAGACAGTTTGAAAAGCACCGCTCTTCACCCCTCCTTTGCTTTGGAGAAGTCAGTCTCTTTTGCTGATGCCATAGGATTTTCACAAATCCTCACCTTGATCAATGCAGCTCTGTGGAAAGATACTGTCTTCCTTCTACTCATTGTCCCTGTCTGTGACTTGGACCCCACTCTTTTCTTCAGCTTCTCCTAGATATTCTCCTAGATATTCTAGCCTTCCTCTGCCTGTTTATTCTGTCCAAGCTCACCTGATGCATTCTTACCTCTATCTGCCATTCCTCACACATTTGTTCACTCAACTAACACATATACTGAATACCAAGTATGACAGTCACTGCACCAGATGCCAGGGATACAGGACACAGAGGATTGGTGCTCTCTGAAGCTTCCTTCTAGTGATGGAAGTTGATGAATCAAGAAGAAAACTGGTGATGAGGACTTTGAAAAAAACAAACAAGGAGCTGAGATGAAAAGCACTGGGGGATAAGGGCCACTTGTGCTCAGTCAAGGTAAGGACTCTCAAAGGAAATAACATGAAAATCAAACTTAGAAATTGACAACTATGGAAAAGAGAATGGAAGGAGCTACGGGAGAAGGGGGAAAGCATTCCCAGGAGATGGAGCAGCATATAGATGAAAGCTCTGAGCATGAGATCCATGTCAGACCAAAAGACTGCTGGCAAGAAGCCCACAGGAAGGTGTGCAGGGCCAGTCCACATAGGCCTTATCAGGCCATAATGAGGAGTCTGTTGATTCTTGGAAGCATCTGAAACTGTAAATGTGAGACTAGATTGTAAGAAGTTAAGATGGATGCAAGGAGACCAATTAGGAGGGTTTGGTGAGTGAGCGAGCGAGTGGCCTGGACAGAGTAATGACACTGATGATGGAGAACAACGTTAAGTTTAAAGAAATATTTTGGAAAAACAACTAAGAGACCATCCTGATACAATGAATGAGGACAGTGAGAGAAAAGAACCTGAAGGCTATCTCCCCAGTTTCAAACTCGAGCATCTGGTGATGATGGCACTATGCATTGAGACATGAGACCTTGACAGGGCTTTATGAACTGGTGTGCCCAACATGAATACCTCTTACTTTCTTTATTTTTTATTTTCTTATTTTTTTTTATTTTTTGGGGAGGGATTGGCGGGGAGAGGGGCAGGCAGGCCACTTCTATTGGTCTTTCATTTATCTATCTTCATCCATCTTTGTTCTTTGACCCGTGTGGGCCTCCCACTGCGGTGGCCTCTCTCGCTGCAGAGCACCGACTCTGGGCGCATGCGCTCCAGAGCTCCAGCTTGGTAATTGGACACATCGGTCCAGCCGCTACGCGGCATGTGGGCTCTTCCCAGGCCAGGGATGGAACCGGCGCCCCTTGCACTGCAAGGCGGTGTCCTTACCCACTGGACCTCCAGGGAAGTCCAATACCTCTTACTTTCTAACAAGGAGTAGTATATCAAGGCTATATATTGTCACCCCACATATTTCATTTATATGCAGAGTACATAATGTGGAATGCCAGGCAGGATGAATCACAAGCTGATCAAGACTGTCATAAGAAATATCAACAACCTTAGATATGCAGGTGATACCACCCCTAATAGCAGAAAGCAAAAAGGAAACTAGGGCTTCCCTGGTGATCCAGTGGGTAAGGACACTGCCTTGAGGTGCAAGGGGTGCCAGTCTGATCCCTGGCCTGGGAAGATCCTGCTGGACCAACATGTCCAACTACCGATCTGGAGCTCTGGGGTGCATGCGCCTGGAGCTGGTGCTCTAAGAGGGGCCACTGCGATGGGAGGCCCACACAGGCTAAAGAACAAAGATAAATAAATGAAAGACCAATAAAAGTGACCATAAAAAAAAAAAAAGGAAACTAAAGAGCCTCTTCATGAAGGTGAAAGAGAAGAGTGAAAAAGCCGGCTTTAAAACTCAACATTAGGCTTCCCTGGTGGTCCAGTGGGTAAGGACACCGCCTTGCAGTGCAAGAGGCGCCAGTTCGATCCCTGGCCTGGGAAGAGCCCACATGCCTTGGAGCTGCTGGACTGATGTGTCCAATTACCGAGCTGGAGCTCTGGAGTGCATGCGCCCAGAGCCGGTGCTCTGCGGCGAGAGAGGCCACCGCGATGGGAGGCCCACACGGGTCAAAGAACAAAGATGGATGAAAATAGATAAATGAAAGACCAATAGAAGTGGCCTGCCCGACCCCCCTCCCTCCCCAACCTACTCCCCCCGCCAAAAAAAACCCCTCAGCATTCAAAAACTTAAGATCTTAGCATTCAATCCCATCACTTCTTGGCAAATAGATGGATAAAAAAGAGAAACAGTGGCAGATTTTATTTTGGGGGCTCCAAAATCACTGTGGACGGTGACCACAGTCATAAAATTAGAAAACCCTTACTCCTTGGAAGAAAAGTTATGACAAACCTAGACAGTATATTAAAAAGCAGAGACATCACTTTATGAATAAAAGTCCATAGTCAAAGCTATGGTTTTTCCAGTAGTCATGTATGGATGTGAGAGCTGGACCACAAGGAAGGCTGAGCACCAGAGAATTGATGCTTTTGAACTGTGCTGCTGGAGAAGAATCTTGAGAGTCCTCTGGATTGCAAGGAGATCAAACCAGTCAATTCTAAAGGAAATCAAATGCTGAATATTCATTGGAAGGACTGATGCTGAAGTTTCAAAATTTTGACTACCTGATGCGAAGAGCCAGCTCATTGGAAAAGACCCTGATGTTGGAAAAATTGAAGGCAGGAGGAGAAGGAATCACACAGAAAGAGACGGTTGGATGGCATCATCAACTCAATGGACATGAGTTTGAGCAAACTTTGGGATATGATGAAGGATAGGGAAGCCTGGTAAGCTGCACTTCATGGTGTCACAAAGAGTTGGGCATGACTTAGTGACAACAGCAAAAAAGTGTAGACATCAACTGACCCTCGGTGGTTTTCCCTTCCTATAGTTTTCTTGCAGATACCTCTAGCTTTGTTTACCAACACCCATTCCCAGTATAAATTCAATTTTAACTTCATCCCTGGATATATCAGGATTATATAGGTTTGGTTGCAATAGTAAATGTTCCACGATCTTAGTGGTTTAACTCAACAAAGTCTTATTTCTTGTTCAGAATAGGTCCATCAGGGTTGGTAGGGGACAGGGTGGGGGGCAAGGGGAGGAAGGGAGGTGACTTATTAGAGTCACTCATGGGCATAGCTGATGAAGCAACCACCATTTGCATTTTGCCAGAACTCTGGAGTCTTTCCATTAAATGCTCATTTGCCAGAACTGGTCCTGTGACCACATCCAGTCACTGGGTATCAAGAAGGAGAATCCTACTATGTGCCAGAGGAGAGCAGAACCAGAAAGGTCAGATGACCAGGACTTACACAGGTCTCACCTTCTCCTCATCCAATGTCTTAAGTCTATTTTACCAATCAGTCCTATCATAGTGACTAAATTTAACAGTAATAATAAGGTATAGCTTATTAGGTACCCGGTATGTTTCAGATTTTATATTTGGCTAAAATCACATACCATCTCATTTAGTTCTCATAACAGCCCTATGAGGTTGGCTTTGAAAGTGAAAGTATTAGTCACTCAGTCCTCTCTGACTCTCTGTGACCCCAAGGACTATAGCCCACCAGGCTCATTGTTCATGGGGTTCTGCAGGCAATAATACTGGGGTGGGGAGCCTTTGCCTTCTCCAGGGGATCTCCCTGACCCAGGAGTCCAAACTGGGTATCTTGCACTGTAGATGGATTCTTTACCATCTGAGCCACCAGAGAGGTTGGTTTTATTATGCCCGTTTTGCATATGAGGAAAGTAAACTATAAGAAGAGTTATATTACTAAGTAATAGAGCTGTGACTGGAACCCTCCTCACATATTCCTTGTAAAAGACCACTTTTCAACTGAACACAGAACACCATAATTTTCATTCTATCAGAGGTAGCTCCCTAAACTTTAAAATTACCCTAATTTAGAAAGAAAGAAGCAGGGGACCTCATAAAAATTAATAAAGATACCACAGGGAAGATAAAATTGACTGACTTTATCCTTCCATGCATTTGTTTAATCTTCATGTCAGTCCCTATTCTGTGACAGAACTGCAGGCCTACGATAAAAGAAGATACTAACAAGAAGAACCTGAAACAAGTTCTGTAGGTTCTACTTGCATAGCCTCTATCAGATTCATCAGCTACCTTCCATCCCCATCTCCAGTGCTACCACCTCAGTTCAGCCTAACATTCTCTCAGGTTGATCTGAAAACAGCCTTGTAGTGGTCTCAACACAACAATGCTTCTTGCATCTTCTCCAATCCATTTGCTCTACTGAAGCCTGAACCTCTTCTTGAAAACATTAAATGGCTAGCTATTGCCTTTAGTATAATGTTCAGAAGAAGAATATCTTTAGAATAAGATTCCTCAACTTGGCCCAGAACCCTGCAGATCTGGCCTCAGTCTTATGGCCCCCCTCATGACCAGACTTACACAGGTCTCACCTTCTCCTCATCCAATGTCTTAAGTCTATTTTACCAATCAGTCCTATCATAGTGACTAAATTTAACAGTAATAATAAGGTATAGCTTATTAGGTACCCGGTATGTTTCAGATTTTATATTTGGCTAAAATCACATACCATCTCATTTAGTTCTCATAACAGCCCTATGAGGTTGGCTTTGAAAGTGAAAGTATTAGTCACTCAGTCCTCTCTGACTCTCTGTGACCCCAAGGACTATAGCCCACCAGGCTCATTGTTCATGGGGTTCTGCAGGCAATAATACTGGGGTGGGGAGCCTTTGCCTTCTCCAGGGGATCTCCCTGACCCAGGAGTCCAAACTGGGTATCTTGCACTGTAGATGGATTCTTTACCATCTGAGCCACCAGAGAGGTTGGTTTTATTATGCCCGTTTTGCATATGAGGAAAGTAAACTATAAGAAGAGTTATATTACTAAGTAATAGAGCTGTGACTGGAACCCTCCTCACATATTCCTTGTAAAAGACCACTTTTCAACTGAACACAGAACACCATAATTTTCATTCTATCAGAGGTAGCTCCCTAAACTTTAAAATTACCCTAATTTAGAAAGAAAGAAGCAGGGGACCTCATAAAAATTAATAAAGATACCACAGGGAAGATAAAATTGACTGACTTTATCCTTCCATGCATTTGTTTAATCTTCATGTCAGTCCCTATTCTGTGACAGAACTGCAGGCCTACGATAAAAGAAGATACTAACAAGAAGAACCTGAAACAAGTTCTGTAGGTTCTACTTGCATAGCCTCTATCAGATTCATCAGCTACCTTCCATCCCCATCTCCAGTGCTACCACCTCAGTTCAGCCTAACATTCTCTCAGGTTGATCTGAAAACAGCCTTGTAGTGGTCTCAACACAACAATGCTTCTTGCATCTTCTCCAATCCATTTGCTCTACTGAAGCCTGAACCTCTTCTTGAAAACATTAAATGGCTAGCTATTGCCTTTAGTATAATGTTCAGAAGAAGAATATCTTTAGAATAAGATTCCTCAACTTGGCCCAGAACCCTGCAGATCTGGCCTCAGTCTTATGGCACCTCTCTCCCCACCCCTCCACTGCTGTCCCCACTCCATCTCTTTGGCTGACTCCTAGTGATCCTCAGCTCTCAGATTAAATGTCTCTCACACAGGAAACCCTCTCCTCCTAGACTAGGTTATTGCCCTTTCTTCTGCTTTATGTTCATACCGCTTCCTGGTACTTACCACAACTGTTCTGGATTAAGTTTAATTTTTTGCTTAATGTCTGTGATCCTTGCCCCAACTGCCCCTCTCTTATCCCTGCTCTAATTCAAGCTCCAAGAATACTGGGGCCTTGTCTATTTTGTTTGCTCTTGGAACCCCCAACAGAGAGCACAGCAGTGACACGCAGCAGGAATTAAATAGATAATAACTGATTAATGCATGAATGGAGTCTTAGACTGCTGAGGAAGTCTAAGGTCTACATCAATAGTAATAATAGAAAGAGAGACTAACTCTTTGATAACACAAACCAACCCAGGCACTTTAAAAATTAATTTTATATGAACAAACTGACCAATTTTCATAGGAAACCCATGAGAGAGGCTCTAGGAGCATCTACATTTCCCAGATGAGCCACGGAGAGGTGATGTGACATACCAAGGTCACACAGAAAATCTCAGAACCTCCACTTGACCCTCACACTAACACAACTGAACACGATCCCTAAAGCTAATACTGGTCCTCCACATTTCCTTTTACTATAAATTCAATCATATTCTTAAGATAAAATTGACTGACCTAGGCTTCATGTCAGGACCTATTCTGTGACAGAACTGCAGGCCTACGATAAAAGAAGATACTAACAAGAAGAACCTGAAACAAGTTCTGTAGGTTCTACTTGCATAGCCTCTATCAGATTCATCAGCTACCTTCCATCCCCATCTCCAGTGCTACCACCTCAGTTCAGCCTAACATTCTCTCAGGTTGATCTGAAAACAGCCTTGTAGTGGTCTCAACACAACAATGCTTCTTGCATCTTCTCCAATCCATTTGCTCTACTGAAGCCTGAACCTCTTCTTGAAAACATTAAATGGCTAGCTATTGCCTTTAGTATAATGTTCAGAAGAAGAATATCTTTAGAATAAGATTCCTCAACTTGGCCCAGAACCCTGCAGATCTGGCCTCAGTCTTATGGCACCTCTCTCCCCACCCCTCCACTGCTGTCCCCACTCCATCTCTTTGGCTGACTCCTAGTGATCCTCAGCTCTCAGATTAAATGTCTCTCACACAGGAAACCCTCTCCTCCTAGACTAGGTTATTGCCCTTTCTTCTGCTTTATGTTCATACCGCTTCCTGGTACTTACCACAACTGTTCTGGATTAAGTTTAATTTTTTGCTTAATGTCTGTGATCCTTGCCCCAACTGCCCCTCTCTTATCCCTGCTCTAATTCAAGCTCCAAGAATACTGGGGCCTTGTCTATTTTGTTTGCTCTTGGAACCCCCAACAGAGAGCACAGCAGTGACACGCAGCAGGAATTAAATAGATAATAACTGATTAATGCATGAATGGAGTCTTAGACTGCTGAGGAAGTCTAAGGTCTACATCAATAGTAATAATAGAAAGAGAGACTAACTCTTTGATAACACAAACCAACCCAGGCACTTTAAAAATTAATTTTATATGAACAAACTGACCAATTTTCATAGGAAACCCATGAGAGAGGCTCTAGGAGCATCTACATTTCCCAGATGAGCCACGGAGAGGTGATGTGACATACCAAGGTCACACAGAAAATCTCAGAACCTCCACTTGACCCTCACACTAACACAACTGAACACGATCCCTAAAGCTAATACTGGTCCTCCACATTTCCTTTTACTATAAATTCAATCATATTCTTAAATAGACCCCAACTTTTACAATACATCCCACACTAACCATATCCATAGCCCTAACCCTAGTTCATACCTCATCAAAATCTACACTCTATCCCAAACAACTCGAACATTAAAGCTAACACTGGCCCTCAGCATTTCCCTTTACTCTAAAGTCAGTCTTAACTTTTAACTGACCCAAACTCTTACAGGAAAGTTCACCCTAACCCTAGCCCTAGTCCTAGACCTAGCCCTAACCCCAGCCCACACATCACCTGAACCCTAAGCCTCTCTAAACTTAACTCAAACCTTAAAATAAACATCTGTGCTTAGCATTTCCTTTGACTCTAAATTCAATCCGAACATTAAACTGACCCAATCGTTATGGTAAAGATAACCCTAACCTTAGCCCTAGTTCTAGCACTAGCCCCAAACCTCACTCTCACCCTCACCCTATACCGAATAACTCGAACACTAACATCCGCCCCCACCTTAGCATTTCCCTTTACTATAACACGATCCTTATATTAACCGATGCCAAGTCTTAAAGTTAATTGTTCTAGCCCTAGGCCTAGCCCGAGTCCTAGATCCAACCCTAGCCCAAACCTCACTCGAACCCTCCCCAATCCCAACTTAACACAAAGCCTAAAGCAAACACCAGTCCTATGCAGGTCCTTTTTTCTAAATTTAATCCAAACCTTAAACTGAGGCCAATTCTTACAGTAAATTTAACCTTAAAATTAATCCTAATCCTAGCCAGCCCTAGCTCTAGTCATAGTCCTAACCCTAGCCCATAACTCACCCGAACCTGAACCCATACCCTATCCCCAAAAACTAGAACCCTAAAGCTAACACCCTCCTCAAAATTTCCCTTTATCCTGAACACAACCCTAACCTTAACCAACACCAAGTCTTAGGTAAAGCTAACAGTTCTAACCCTGGGTCTAGCCCAAATCCTAGGTCTAACCCTAGCCCATACTTCACCCAAACCCACATCCTATTCCTAATAACTCAAATCCTAAAGCTAACACCCGCCCTAAGCCTTTCCCTTTACTCTAAACTTAGTCCTAACTTTAAGCCAACCTGGACTCTTATGGTAAAGCTAACCCTTATTCTAACCTTAGCCTTAGATCTAGCCCTAACCCTAGCCTAAACCTCACCCAAACTCTCACCCGATCCCACCTTAACACAAAGCCAAAGCTAATAACTGCCTTATGCATTTCTCTTTATTCTAAACTCAAACCTAATCTTAAACCAAACCCAACTATTAAGGTAAATCAAACCCTAACTCTAGCACTAACTCTAGCCTAAAACCTCACCTGAATCCTCACCGTATCTGAACTTAACACGAACCCTAAAGCAAACACCCACCCTCCACATTTCTCTTTATTCTAAACTCAATCCTAACCATAAACTGGCCCCAAATCTTATGGTAAAGCTAACCCTAACTGTATCCTTATCCCTAACCCAAGCCTCGCCTCACTCAACTCCTCACACTATCTCAACTTAACATGAACCCTAAAGTTAACTCCAGCCCTCCACATCATTTCCCCTTACTCTAAACTCAGTCCTAAACTTAAATCAAAATCAACTCTTTTTTATTTTATATATATGTATTTTTTCTTTCCCCCATCATGCCTCTTTTTATATTTATTTTTATCCATCTATTTATTCTTTGGCATGTATGGGGCTCCCATTACAGTGACCCCTCTCACTTCAGAGCACTGGCTCTGGGCGCATGCACTCCAGAGTGCTGGCTCATAATTGGACACACCCATTCAGCGGCTCCGCAACACATGGGATCTTCCCGGGCCAGGCGTCAAACCAATGCCCCTTGCACTGAAAGGCAGACTCATTATCCACTGGACCATCAGGGAAGCCATCAAAATCAATTCTTATGGTAAAGTTATATACCTAACCCTAGCCCTAGCCATAACTTCACTTGAACCTTCACCCTAGCCCAATTTAATGTGAACCCTAAAAATAAAACCAGCCATATGCATTTCCCTTTACTCTAAACACAATCTTAAACTTACTAACACCAAGTCTTATGGTAAAGCTAACAATTCTAACTATAACCCTAGCCCAAATCCTAGCTCTAAGCCTAGCCCAAACCTCACCTTCATCCGATCCCAGCTTAAGGCAAAGCCTAAAGCAAACACCCACCCTCTGCATTTCCCTTTATTCTAAACTCAATCTTAACCTTAAACCAGTCAAACTCTTAGAGTAAATTTAACCCAAACCCTAATCCTAACCCTAGCCCTAGTCCTAACCCTAGCCCATACCTCACCCAAACCCACACCCTATCCTAAAGAAGTCAACTCCTAAAGCTAACACCTGCCCTCAGCCTTTCCCTTTACTCTAAACTCTTCCCTTTACTCTAAACTCAGTCCTAACCTTAAACCAATCCCTACTGTTATGATAAAGCTAAGCCTAAGACTAGCCTTGGTTCTAGTCACAGCCCAAACCTCACCCTCACCTCACCCTATCCCAAATAACTCAAAGCCTAAAGCAAACACCCACCCTCTGCATTTCCCTTTATTCTAAACTCAATCTTAACCTTAAACCAGTCAAACTCTTAGAGTAAATTTAACCCAAACCCTAATCCTAACCCTAGCCCTAGTCCTAACCCTAGCCCATACCTCACCCAAACCCACACCCTATCCTAAAGAAGTCAACTCCTAAAGCTAACACCTGCCCTCAGCCTTTCCCTTTACTCTAAACTCTTCCCTTTACTCTAAACTCAGTCCTAACCTTAAACCAATCCCTACTGTTATGATAAAGCTAAGCCTAAGACTAGCCTTGGTTCTAGTCACAGCCCAAACCTCACCCTCACCTCACCCTATCCCAAATAACTCAAACCCTAAAACTAACACCCACCCTCAGCATTTCCCTTTACTCTAAACTCAGTCCTAACCTTAAATCGACCCCAACTCTTATGGTAAAGCTAATTCTAACCCTAGCCCTAGTCCTGAACTAGCCCTAACCCTATCCAAACCTCACCAGAACCATTATCTAATCTCAACTTAATGCAAATCCTAAAGCTAACACCTGCCTTAAACCGAGTCCATCTCTTACAGCAAATCAAACTCTAATCTTAGCCCTAACCTTTTTATTCCTGCATAATGCAGCTTGTGGGATCTCAGTTCCCCCACCAGAGGTTGAACACAAGCCCTTGGCAGTGGGAACCAGAGTCCTAAGCACCAACCACCAGGCAAGTCCCTTTACTCCTCTTCTCAAAACAAAACATTTTTTCCTCTCACAATCTAGGGTAAAATTAACAAGTGGAATATTCTCAGTGCTTTTTTTCTAATAGATAAGCTCAATTTCAAGGGTGGCTGTTTATACTGTTAAATTCTACCTGGTATAACCAACTCTGGGGAATGGACATGCCTATCCCAAAGTAATTCCACCCAGCCCTTTGTACTGTGCTTTTAAATATCTTTTAGGTTAAAAAATCACCATTTACTCTTTGCTTAAATAGTTCCCTGCTTTTGGGGAGGCTTTGGGTGGGAAAGTGGAGGGAGCAAGGATGCTAAGAACAAAGAATGGAATGGAGCCACAAAAACTCCCAAACCCTCCTGGTCTACACTGCAGCACAAACCCAGAGTGAGAAAATAGTGCACCTACGCTGCTTGTTTTATAACTCTGGATTTTTCAAGGAGATATTCAGAGATTCTTGCTCCCATCACAGCTCCAGTTGGTGTAAACATCATTTCCAAATATTTTCCAAAACGGCTGGAATTGTCATTGATGGCAGTGCATGCATTTCCAAAGGCTTCCACCAGAGAGTTGACTTGCAGAATTTTCTCTCTCAAGGTCTGATTATTTGCCTGTGCCAAACAAAGAAGAGTCCAGAGGAACTTCTAGAAACATTACTCCAGTAGAGCTGCCACACATCTCTCCCAGCCCTCAAAATTCACATTTGTCCTTTTGGGAAAAACTCCATTTGGGGAAACTGGCGTCACCACCAGCATTGTTTTCTCAGGTACGTATCTCCCCAGGTGCATCAGGGTCAGATGAAGCTTCAGTTTTTATGATCAGTCACACTTCTCTTAAAATCCTTGACAGATAAAATGCCTGAAGACTTTAAAAAGAATTTTAAGTAGAAAGCTTCTATCACTTTTCTCAGTTATTAGTATAATAACCAATAAGCCTCATCTGTAAAAATACTTAAATTTGTTCTTGAGTGCAAATCCTAAAGCTAACACCTGCCTTAAACCGAGTCCATCTCTTACAGCAAATCAAACTCTAATCTTAGCCCTAACCTTTTTATTCCTGCATAATGCAGCTTGTGGGATCTCAGTTCCCCCACCAGAGGTTGAACACAAGCCCTTGGCAGTGGGAACCAGAGTCCTAAGCACCAACCACCAGGCAAGTCCCTTTACTCCTCTTCTCAAAACAAAACATTTTTTCCTCTCACAATCTAGGGTAAAATTAACAAGTGGAATATTCTCAGTGCTTTTTTTCTAATAGATAAGCTCAATTTCAAGGGTGGCTGTTTATACTGTTAAATTCTACCTGGTATAACCAACTCTGGGGAATGGACATGCCTATCCCAAAGTAATTCCACCCAGCCCTTTGTACTGTGCTTTTAAATATCTTTTAGGTTAAAAAATCACCATTTACTCTTTGCTTAAATAGTTCCCTGCTTTTGGGGAGGCTTTGGGTGGGAAAGTGGAGGGAGCAAGGATGCTAAGAACAAAGAATGGAATGGAGCCACAAAAACTCCCAAACCCTCCTGGTCTACACTGCAGCACAAACCCAGAGTGAGAAAATAGTGCACCTACGCTGCTTGTTTTATAACTCTGGATTTTTCAAGGAGATATTCAGAGATTCTTGCTCCCATCACAGCTCCAGTTGGTGTAAACATCATTTCCAAATATTTTCCAAAACGGCTGGAATTGTCATTGATGGCAGTGCATGCATTTCCAAAGGCTTCCACCAGAGAGTTGACTTGCAGAATTTTCTCTCTCAAGGTCTGATTATTTGCCTGTGCCAAACAAAGAAGAGTCCAGAGGAACTTCTAGAAACATTACTCCAGTAGAGCTGCCACACATCTCTCCCAGCCCCAAAATTCACATTTGTCCTTTTGGGAAAAGCTCCATTTGGGGAAACTGGCGTCACCACCAGCATTGTTTTCTCAGGTACGTATCTCCCCAGGTGCATCAGGGTCAGATGAAGCTTCAGTTTTTATGATCAGTCACACTTCTCTTAAAATCCTTGACAGATAAAATGCCTGAAGACTTTAAAAAGAATTTTAAGTAGAAAGCTTCTATCACTTTTCTCAGTTATTAGTATAATAACCAATAAGCCTCATCTGTAAAAAATACTTAAATTTGTTCTTGAGTCTCATAATACACTAATTCTGCTTATAAGTAACTGCTAGGCTATTTTTAGAGCCATATCTTCAATGTCCATTTCACCAAGCCAAAAATTTCTATTTCCCTCAATTTTTGCACAAAGATTCCTATTTTCCAATCCTTTAATCAATGTAGTGGCCCTCCCTGATTCTGTCCTAGTGTTTAAACACTTTTACTACTTAATGGCTAAATGTTTATATTATATTGAGAACATGAAAAATTAATTGCCAATAATCTAGTAAATTCATGCTGGTATTATTTTCTTCACGACATAAAAGGAGGACATGCTGACATCTTAAGAGGCCTAGTGATCAACAGGCTAACATAATAAAAATGGACTGTTCTATATAGTACCCCCTAATAAAACCCAGCATTTTCATTTAAAAAATATTCAATTACTCTGCAGGACTTCTAGCCATAATACAGAAAACAAGTCGTCAATACCTTTCCCAAGAAAGTCAAATGCTGAACTATCAGGTGGGCACTTTCCGTCTTCCCAGAGCCACTTTCTCCGCTGATGACAACACACTGATACAGAAAATGAAGCATCAGTGAAGAATTCATAGCACAATAAACACGCTGTGTGTTCAGCTATGTTTTTCATATAACATCTACCACTGTACACCTTAAGATGGCAGTGCATGCATTTCAAAGGCTTCCACCAGAGAGTTGACTTGCAGAATTTTCTCTCTCAAGGTCTGATTATTTGCCTGTGCCAAACAAAGAAGAGTCCAGAGGAACTTCTAGAAACATTACTCCAGTAGAGCTGCCACACATCTCTCCCAGCCCTCAAAATTCACATTTGTCCTTTTGGGAAAAACTCCATTTGGGGAAACTGGCGTCACCACCAGCATTGTTTTCTCAGGTACGTATCTCCCCAGGTGCATCAGGGTCAGATGAAGCTTCAGTTTTTATGATCAGTCACACTTCTCTTAAAATCCTTGACAGATAAAATGCCTGAAGACTTTAAAAAGAATTTTAAGTAGAAAGCTTCTATCACTTTTCTCAGTTATTAGTATAATAACCAATAAGCCTCATCTGTAAAAAATACTTAAATTTGTTCTTGAGTCTCATAATACACTAATTCTGCTTATAAGTAACTGCTAGGCTATTTTTAGAGCCATATCTTCAATGTCCATTTCACCAAGCCAAAAATTTCTATTTCCCTCAATTTTTGCACAAAGATTCCTATTTTCCAATCCTTTAATCAATGTAGTGGCCCTCCCTGATTCTGTCCTAGTGTTTAAACACTTTTACTACTTAATGGCTAAATGTTTATATTATATTGAGAACATGAAAAATTAATTGCCAATAATCTAGTAAATTCATGCTGGTATTATTTTCTTCACGACATAAAAGGAGGACATGCTGACATCTTAAGAGGCCTAGTGATCAACAGGCTAACATAATAAAAATGGACTGTTCTATATAGTACCCCCTAATAAAACCCAGCATTTTCATTTAAAAAATATTCAATTACTCTGCAGGACTTCTAGCCATAATACAGAAAACAAGTCGTCAATACCTTTCCCAAGAAAGTCAAATGCTGAACTATCAGGTGGGCACTTTCCGTCTTCCCAGAGCCACTTTCTCCGCTGATGACAACACACTGATACAGAAAATGAAGCATCAGTGAAGAATTCATAGCACAATAAACACGCTGTGTGTTCAGCTATGTTTTTCATATAACATCTACCACTGTACACCTTAACTCTTCACAATATATCTTAGGAATCTTTCCATTCCAGTACCCAGAGAGCTTCTTGATCCTTTTCAGTTGTTTGTCGCTCCTTTGTACAGAGGTACCAGCCCATTTAACCAGTCAAGATAGATACTTGAGTTTTTCCCTATGTTACTACAAACAATACTGCAGTGAATAGCCCTATACCCAGGTCATTATATTTATGCAGGTTCATTTGTAGAATAAATTTCCAGAAATTGGGTTGCTGGACCAAAAGATAAACACATTTGTAAGCTTGATAGAAAATACCAAATTGCTTTCCTAAAGACTGTATGGAAGTGCCTGTTCTCCTGCAGCCTCACCACCTGGGCATGTTGGATTTTTACCAGTTAGATAGGCAAAACACTGTATCTCGGTACAGTTTTTTTAGGGGGTGGGTGGGTTGGGGAGGGAGGGGTGGGGGCCACTTCTATTGGTCTTTCATTTATCTATTTTTCATCCATCTTTGTTCCTTGGCCCGTGTGGGCCTCCCATCGCGGTGGCCTCTGTTGTCACAGAGCACCGGCTCTGGGCACATGTGCTCCAGAGCTCCGACTCAGTAATTGGGCACATCGGTCCAGCCACTCCGCAGCACGTGGGATCTTCCCAGGCCAGGGATCAAACCGGCGCCCCTTGCACTGAAGGCGGTATCCTTACCCACTGGACCACCAGGGAAGCCCTTGGTACAGTTTTAATTTGCATTTTTTATTATGGGTCAGAGTGGGCATCTTTTCATAAGTTTAATGTCATTTATACTTTACTTTTTTGAGTGTGACTTGTCTATATCCTTTGCCTGTTTTTAAAATACTGTTAGTCTATCATTTGTTTCTAGAGGTCTTTATGTACAAAGGAGATTAGTCAATGTGGCATAATAAAATATATATATATACACACACACATATATATATATATATTTGGTCTTTGTCTCTGGTTTGTAACTCTTAGCTCCTAAAACTTTTGGAATGTCCTGATTCATTCGATAGGAGTGATGGAACATCCTTTTTATTCACAAACAAGTCCCTTTCAACCAAATCTAACTGCTAACAAAGCAGTTCAAGGTGAAGTCCAAGATAGCTTCAGGATGGGGGCCGATCACCATAAAAGACCAAAAAACATGATTTAAAGGGAGGGAACTTTCAGCCTTACCATCCCAACTTCTGGGGAGGAGAAAAGGGCTAGCGATTGATTGAGTCATAAAAACTCTTGAACAATGAGAGTCAGAGAACTTCCAATATGAATATGTTGAAGGTCTGGGAGGGGTCTGTGTCTAGAGAATGCATGGAACCTCAGCACCATCCCCTACCTCCCATATTTTGCCCTATGCCTCTCTCTCATTTGGCTGTCTCTGAGTTGTATCCTTTATAAAAACCCACTAAACACAAGTATTTTCCTAAGTTCTGTGAGTCATGTTGGTGAATTATCAAACCTGAGGGGGATTGTTGAAATCCTTGAATTTGTGGTCAGCCAGGCAGTAGAGCAGGTAGCCTAGGCACCTCTTTACAGCTGGCACCTGAAGTGTGAGCAGTCTTGTGGACTGAGCCTTGAACCTTTGAGATCTGCGCTAAATCTGGATAGTTCGTATCAGAAGTGAATGGAGGGCTTCCCTGATGGTCCAGTGGGTAAGGACACAGCCTTGCAGTGTAAAGGGTGCTAGTTCAATCCCTGGCCTGGGAAGACCCCACGTGCCGTGGAGGGGCTGGACTGATGTGTTCAACTACCCGAGCCGGAGCTCTGCAGCACATGTGCCCAGAGTTGGTGCTCCGCAACAACAGAGGCCACTGTGATGGGAGGCCCACATGGGCCAAAGAACAGAAGATGGATGAAAATAGATAAATGAAAGACCAATAAAAGTGGCCAAAAAAAAAAAAAAAAAAAAGAAGAAGAAAAACAAGAAGTGAATGGAACTGAATTGTTAGAAATTTGGTGTCAGAAGTGGTATCAGAAAAAAAGATACCATAGTGGGATAACGTTGTAACTTGAGAAACGTATTTATCTCTCTTTATTTACATCCTCAATGAATTCTATGGACATTTCACAAATACCTGGGAAAGGTAAGAATTTGGAGAAGTCAAGTTTCTAGCCCACAGTGAATCCATGTACTCCATTTTGTAATTTGCACTATTAAAATTTCATGTGTTCCTCAACAAACCCAAAACTGTGACTTAACAGGCCTCAGAAAATATTTATATTGTGCTTCTCTCATAAAATGTTCTCACCAAATTAGACTGTTTCTATTTCAAACAGAATAAAGACACAAGGGGAAAAAAAATACACGTCAAAAGTAAAGGAAGGGCCAACGGTTGCTTATGCCACCATGGTGAACTGGAGGTCCAGAAAGTTAAAATGTATGGGTGAGCTTTGTGTTTAACCAGCACTGAGTTTAAGATTTGTGTGATCTTTACTCAATCCATCACAATTCGTCAGCAGCTAAACAGTGCAGTGCATGACCACTAATCAGCCTGTGCGCAGTATTTCATACAAAAAGGACAGGACCTAGAACTTTCTGAAACCTTCCTAAGAAAGAACTTAATTTCCATCATTCTCCATCTTATTTTTATTACAGTCATTAGCATGTCATTTGTGTTAGATTTGTGTTAGCTCTATATTCTCATGTTAGAATTAGCCTTATTATATTTCACCAGGGAAAATCGGTGTGCTTGAGGCAGATGTCTCACATTTCTTGAAAAGGGCTTTACACTGTCCCACTACTCTGGTTTATCATTGTTCTTATTCTGCTACTATTTCATTGCCTATTGCCTTGAGTCAGTACCAGCAACCGGAAAGGCAAGTTTTGAGAAAGACTTAAGAGTTGCAGAGGAGGACAGAAAACACTCTACTGTGGCACTTGGTGGTGAAGGACACTAAGCTCTTACCTGGTCTTTGCTGAAAGTAACCATGCATTGGTAAGCAGCATCTGCTGATGCAAATATGTGGGGAGGATTTGAGGCACGTTTCACTCCATGATACAGTCTGGAAAACTGAAAAACATTAAAGAGCTCTTTTTCTGTCCCAGCATCTTTTGCCCCCAAACCAATACTTTATCACCTAGGGGAATTGTGGTGTCATGGAGGCTATAGAGGCTCTCTTTATTTACATCCTCAATGTTTGACATTTCACAAATACCTGGGAAAGGTAAGAATTTGGAGAAGTCAAGTTTCTAGCCCACAGTGAATCCATGTACTCCATTTTGTAATTTGCACTATTAAAATTTCATGTGTTCCTCAACAAACCCAAAACTGTGACTTAACAGGCCTCAGAAAATATTTATATTGTGCTTCTCTCATAAAATGTTCTCACCAAATTAGACTGTTTCTATTTCAAACAGAATAAAGACACAAGGGGAAAAAAAATACACGTCAAAAGTAAAGGAAGGGCCAACGGTTGCTTATGCCACCATGGTGAACTGGAGGTCCAGAAAGTTAAAATGTATGGGTGAGCTTTGTGTTTAACCAGCACTGAGTTTAAGATTTGTGTGATCTTTACTCAATCCATCACAATTCGTCAGCAGCTAAACAGTGCAGTGCATGACCACTAATCAGCCTGTGCGCAGTATTTCATACAAAAAGGACAGGACCTAGAACTTTCTGAAACCTTCCTAAGAAAGAACTTAATTTCCATCATTCTCCATCTTATTTTTATTACAGTCATTAGCATGTCATTTGTGTTAGATTTGTGTTAGCTCTATATTCTCATGTTAGAATTAGCCTTATTATATTTCACCAGGGAAAATCGGTGTGCTTGAGGCAGATGTCTCACATTTCTTGAAAAGGGCTTTACACTGTCCCACTACTCTGGTTTATCATTGTTCTTATTCTGCTACTATTTCATTGCCTATTGCCTTGAGTCAGTACCAGCAACCGGAAAGGCAAGTTTTGAGAAAGACTTAAGAGTTGCAGAGGAGGACAGAAAACACTCTACTGTGGCACTTGGTGGTGAAGGACACTAAGCTCTTACCTGGTCTTTGCTGAAAGTAACCATGCATTGGTAAGCAGCATCTGCTGATGCAAATATGTGGGGAGGATTTGAGGCACGTTTCACTCCATGATACAGTCTGGAAAACTGAAAAACATTAAAGAGCTCTTTTTCTGTCCCAGCATCTTTTGCCCCCAAACCAATACTTTATCACCTAGGGGAATTGTGGTGTCATGGAGGCTATAGAGGCTCTAGAGTCTACAGGCCTGACTTCAAATCCCAGGTGTTCACTCATTGGCTTCATAAGCTTGGGCGAGATCATTAACTTCACTATGCAAAGTCTTCTCATCTGCCAGGCAGGCTTACTAATCATACCCGTCTCACACGGTCACGAGAAATATGCAAGGCCACCCAATGCCCATATACAGTAAGCACTAAATGAATATTAGCTGTTATTGTTACATCCTAATTTAAAAACTTACCCCCAAATGTAAGAATTCCATTTGTGCTGCATTATTATTATCTATAGTTTGGGGTATGTCCACCCACAGGATGACATAATATGATTCTCACTTCTTCTCCCTTTTCATTTTTCCTTGAGATTTCAAATTTCCTGCTAAAGAGCCATATGCTCATAATAAATTCCTTACCTGTGGAGAGTATATGCTTAGGTTCTGGAAGGGGTTTAAGGCAATTAAGATATCTCCAACATATGTATAAATAAGTAGATCCACATAACGCTTCTGCAACTGATGAACAATTGTATCCTAAGAAGAGGAGTAAATAGTACTGAGAATAAACATTATTTCCAGTCAAGAGAGAGATTCTAAAAATAATACCAAATGTATTCTTATAAGAATAATTTTCTCTAAAAGATTAAAATAGTCCATTTAAATCATATGCTATTGATTAATACCCTAATCATTTGGACCCTAATGATCCTAAGTGCAGATATTTTCCTTGAAAGAAGGACAAAATTAGGAATATGGTAATTAAAATAATTCAGCCCATTTAGGATTTCCTAAAAAACACTGATATATCCAACAAAAATGTTGCTAGTCATTATGAAAAAACTGTCTCACCCAATCAAAATGTTCTATTTAGAATTTAACAGGCCATTCTTATTAATAAAGCACAAATTGCAACTTCATTTCTCAAAGCATTACACTTAAAATTTATGTGGTGGGAATGTAGAATCGAACACTTTTATATCACACTTTAGGGATTCATGCATGCAGTAAGGGTCTCCATAGTTAGAATCAGCAGAAGCAGGTCCAGTGCAATTAACAGCTCTACTAAACATGCATATTTTAAAAAGAGATTATCACAGTTTTCAAATTTAGAATTCAAGCTATATTAGCGTCCCTATTTCCCTAAATAAAGCTCCTCTTTATGAAGAACAAACAACTGTCTTAAATTAAGGGTTAAGTTGCAACTGTTCTATAAACAGAAAATAACTTCAGCTCATATAAAACATTTAAGCCTACAATATAAAGGTCTGTATAGGAAAAATCCAAATCCTTATCTCTTCATCATTTAGGACATTTGGGGGACTATAAACGAACACAACACAACATGGCATCATACTCACAGCAACCAAACATATTTGAGCTTCACCCCAAGGCTATACAAAGTCTCAGTTGACCTTAGGAGAATATGGTCTACAACAGAAAAGTCAGACCACTCATGTGAAACAAATGTCACTGGTGAAAATTGTTAAATATTTAGTACCTCATCCAGAACCTCGAGATTGACCAAATCATCCTCAAGGCAGTATTTTTCAGCATCTTCCACATGATAGGGTCTTTTGGTATGCATCCTTTCATGCCTAGAGTTTATTAGTAATAAGGCAGTAAATATATATGTAGAAAGTAGATCACAAGAACAATTCAGCTACAGTCTTATCACACGCTGTATTCAGAGACTTCAGGGAAGGGACCAGAAGAGCAAGCCCAGTCCAGGTTCCTGACTCTTCAGCCACTGCAGAGCTCCAAGGATAAGAGGCACTCCAATACTCAAGTCTTCTGCTGCCACAAAGAGCATAGCCAAGTGGGCCCATTTAACACTCATATGGGCTTTCCTTAAATGCCAACCATGGCAGCTCCTCACCTTTGTTTTCTGTCCCTTGTCAGACATATAATACTCAGTAAGGTACTTCCCTTGAGGTCTCCTTTTGCTATCACCAGCACCACTTACCACTTTTCGAGAAATTTTTTAAAACTATGGAAAACTTTATAGAGAATAATACAGCAAATACCAATGAATCAAGAAATGATCATATTTTGCCTTGTTTATTTTAAATTCCCTTCGCAACCCAATGTTCCATCCCATTCCACATTCTGAATGACCACTACTTGGTGGGTAACCTTCCAGTCTACTTTAAAATACTGGTTGTATACCTATATGTAGCCATGAATGATATCATACTGCTGGTTTCATTCTGCAAATTTACATTTTTTTTTTACCATGTGACATCATGATTCCCCCACCACCACCTGTGTACAAGTATCTAGAAAGAGAGAGAGCGAGCTGGGATGATAGTGGGCATAAGGGTGATAGGGACAGACACACACACACACACAGACACACACACAGACACACAGAGGGAACAAGGGAGAGAGAGAACCAGAGTGAGCAAGTGTCCCTTTGATCATTGGGTAATATTACATCATATAAATATGCACCAGTTCCTTTATCCAGTCTTATATTGATCAACATTTAGGCTGACTTTGACTTTTTTGCTCTTAGAAACAAAGCAGCACTCAGTGTCTTTATGGGTATCCCCTTGCGTACATGTGGGAGATTTTCTCTTGGGGCTGTTGCTCACCAGGCATTTAAAAACTGCCTGCCTATTAAATTAAATGTGACTGTCATTAAAGGATAAATATATCCATAGAACCTCGAGATTGACCAAATCATCCTCAAGGCAGTATTTTTCAGCATCTTCCACATGATAGGGTCTTTTGGTATGCATCCTTTCATGCCTAGAGTTTATTAGTAATAAGGCAGTAAATATATATGTAGAAAGTAGATCACAAGAACAATTCAGCTACAGTCTTATCACACGCTGTATTCAGAGACTTCAGGGAAGGGACCAGAAGAGCAAGCCCAGTCCAGGTTCCTGACTCTTCAGCCACTGCAGAGCTCCAAGGATAAGAGGCACTCCAATACTCAAGTCTTCTGCTGCCACAAAGAGCATAGCCAAGTGGGCCCATTTAACACTCATATGGGCTTTCCTTAAATGCCAACCATGGCAGCTCCTCACCTTTGTTTTCTGTCCCTTGTCAGACATATAATACTCAGTAAGGTACTTCCCTTGAGGTCTCCTTTTGCTATCACCAGCACCACTTACCACTTTTCGAGAAATTTTTTAAAACTATGGAAAACTTTATAGAGAATAATACAGCAAATACCAATGAATCAAGAAATGATCATATTTTGCCTTGTTTATTTTAAATTCCCTTCGCAACCCAATGTTCCATCCCATTCCACATTCTGAATGACCACTACTTGGTGGGTAACCTTCCAGTCTACTTTAAAATACTGGTTGTATACCTATATGTAGCCATGAATGATATCATACTGCTGGTTTCATTCTGCAAATTTACATTTTTTTTTTACCATGTGACATCATGATTCCCCCACCACCACCTGTGTACAAGTATCTAGAAAGAGAGAGAGCGAGCTGGGATGATAGTGGGCATAAGGGTGATAGGGACAGACACACACACACACACACAGACACACACACAGACACACAGAGGGAACAAGGGAGAGAGAGAACCAGAGTGAGCAAGTGTCCCTTTGATCATTGGGTAATATTACATCATATAAATATGCACCAGTTCCTTTATCCAGTCTTATATTGATCAACATTTAGGCTGACTTTGACTTTTTTGCTCTTAGAAACAAAGCAGCACTCAGTGTCTTTATGGGTATCCCCTTGCGTACATGTGGGAGATTTTCTCTTGGGGCTGTTGCTCACCAGGCATTTAAAAACTGCCTGCCTATTAAATTAAATGTGACTTCCTGATCCCTATTATTGATAGATTTGAAGAAGGAGTACTTGAAGCATGGTATTAGTTATCTCTAGTGCGAGAACAAATTTTGCTGCTATTATATAAACGTCCAAAGTGGATGTAACTTAATTTTAATTAATAAAGTCAAATTTATAACCTAAGCATTTAAAATTGTTACTAAACAGAATTCATCTCTAATCTAACACATTAGTGATATCAAAGAAAAATTATATTGGTTTGGAAAACAGCTTTTTTAAAAAACTCAAGAGCTGCTTCTAAGTAGCCACTTTTCTAAATAAAAGAGCAAGAAGGTGCATATTTCTGGCCAAATCCTCTTCATCTAAGACCCAATCATTTTTTTCCCTTAAAGTCCATCATAAAACAAAATATCACAACATATTTTTAATAAATTAAATTCCCATCATATTAAATTTGGCAAGTTTATCTTCTTCCTAAATTTACAATCATATGAAATAGGTTATTCTAGAGTTTATTTGAAGCATCTTTTACAAAGAAATTCAGGAATTAAAAAAAAAAAATTCCCAGATCTGGTTCCAGAGTAAGGAGTTTCCATTCTGTCTCCCCATTGAAGAATGAATGCAAGAATGAATGCAAGTAAATACTTTGGATAGAATTTATGGTATCTGAGAAGTATATGGTAACAGACTAACTAGGGGAATCAGAATTGAAAGTATCACTGAATCAATGACAAGCTTCCCAGGAATTTTTTTTCTTCTTCCACTAACTCCTGACCTGAACTTGAAGTCAGCTTGATCTGCACACAGGAATGTCAAGCTCCTTTTATAACCAACTAAAAGTGGAAGCACTGACAAACCTCAGTTACAATATCACAAATAAATAAACTCTAGTAGAAAGTCATGTCTCTGAACATGTACAATGCACTATTGCCAGGATCGAAACTCGTATCTTCTGAACCCCAAAGAGCTAATCTGTATGACAATCTATCTCACAGATTTAACCTCCAGGAATTATGCAGATGCTATCTGCAAATCTGAGCTTGATTCTCATAAAATCTCCAATAATTTATAAACAACAAAAACTTTTAAAAGATTTAACCTGCTATTATTAGCAATGTATGACCTTTTCCCCATGTATATAGGCAATCAAATTCCCTAGAATTATTTGCTCCCCAAATTGATTGACCCTATTATTGATAGATTTGAAGAAGGAGTACTTGAAGCATGGTATTAGTTATCTCTAGTGCGAGAACAAATTTTGCTGCTATTATATAAACGTCCAAAGTGGATGTAACTTAATTTTAATTAATAAAGTCAAATTTATAACCTAAGCATTTAAAATTGTTACTAAACAGAATTCATCTCTAATCTAACACATTAGTGATATCAAAGAAAAATTATATTGGTTTGGAAAACAGCTTTTTTAAAAAACTCAAGAGCTGCTTCTAAGTAGCCACTTTTCTAAATAAAAGAGCAAGAAGGTGCATATTTCTGGCCAAATCCTCTTCATCTAAGACCCAATCATTTTTTTCCCTTAAAGTCCATCATAAAACAAAATATCACAACATATTTTTAATAAATTAAATTCCCATCATATTAAATTTGGCAAGTTTATCTTCTTCCTAAATTTACAATCATATGAAATAGGTTATTCTAGAGTTTATTTGAAGCATCTTTTACAAAGAAATTCAGGAATTAAAAAAAAAAATTCCCAGATCTGGTTCCAGAGTAAGGAGTTTCCATTCTGTCTCCCCATTGAAGAATGAATGCAAGAATGAATGCAAGTAAATACTTTGGATAGAATTTATGGTATCTGAGAAGTATATGGTAACAGACTAACTAGGGGAATCAGAATTGAAAGTATCACTGAATCAATGACAAGCTTCCCAGGAATTTTTTTTCTTCTTCCACTAACTCCTGACCTGAACTTGAAGTCAGCTTGATCTGCACACAGGAATGTCAAGCTCCTTTTATAACCAACTAAAAGTGGAAGCACTGACAAACCTCAGTTACAATATCACAAATAAATAAACTCTAGTAGAAAGTCATGTCTCTGAACATGTACAATGCACTATTGCCAGGATCGAAACTCGTATCTTCTGAACCCCAAAGAGCTAATCTGTATGACAATCTATCTCACAGATTTAACCTCCAGGAATTATGCAGATGCTATCTGCAAATCTGAGCTTGATTCTCATAAAATCTCCAATAATTTATAAACAACAAAAACTTTTAAAAGATTTAACCTGCTATTATTAGCAATGTATGACCTTTTCCCCATGTATATAGGCAATCAAATTCCCTAGAATTATTTGCTCCCCAAATTGAAACTGGCAGTCTAGAACTTGATGTGGATGCAAGATATTTTCATTCTGATAAAGATCATTTCATTTTCTCAACCAGGGAAAAAATATATGCCAGCCCTATCTCTGTTTTCCCCAACTAGTGTTCTTCTGAAACTGCAACCTGGTTCATTTTCCTGCTTGTATATGGAGTTTGAAGAGAGTAAAAAGATTATTCCAATTTTTATCTTTTTAAATTTACATTATCCTAGATTACATATATTAATCTAAAGTGTTACACTGTCCTACATTTGTCCACTTTAGCTGAAATTAATAAAAATAAGTTTGGTTTGTTTTACAGTTTTCTTGACTTAAATAATTTGTTGTCACGAGTAACTTTCAACTTAAAATTTCCTTTAAATTCACATGCTCCACCTAGTGCCTTACTTGAGAATAGCGTTTATTATCAATTGTTGAAGATCTCCCTATTTAACGTGAAAAATCACAGATTTCCAACGAAAAACTTTGGATTGAGTATTCCAAAGCTTAGAGGAATTGAGAGATAGATAAATGGTGGATAAATCAAAGGGTATTCTATTAAATTAAGAGTATACAGTAATGAATTACTATTTTGATGATTTAGAAGACTTTTTCAAAATACAATAGTCTACACTGCTTTTTGCTAGATTTTCTATTTGTTTATATGAAGCCCTAAATACACTACCTGCAAAGCCTGGATTTCCAGAAAAATAGAGTTCTGGGTTAAGCTTAGACAAGTTGAGGACAGAGTAACTTAGGCTGGTTCTCCAAGTTTGGGTTTGATGGCGGGGTAGGTGGTGGTCAGTATGGGTGACCTAAGGATTCAGGGACCAGGAAAAGGGGAAAGTGGTGTCTGAGATTCCAGCTCAGGTAAGGTTCCCTTAATTGAGGGCAGGCCTGAAACATCAAGTCTAAGGAAATAATCACTGGATCTTTAGAATGGGTGAAACAGAGCCAGAGGTAGAGGTTAGACGCGGGCACAGATGAGACAGAGGATGAGGGATTTTTTAGAATATCTTAAGTCCAGCCTATGAGTATAGAGGGTATGATTTAGACACTAGGGGGATAAATCATGAAGTGCTGTCGCCTTGCACTGCAAGGCGGTGTCCTTACCCACTGGACCACCAGGGAAGCCTAGCTGTTGCCTTGACTATAATTTCTATACCTGCATATGGTTCAAACCATTTCTGTGAGCTCTCTTTAATATCTCATCATTGGGCCTGTGGATTTCCTTGCTTGAGCTGCTGGCCCTATGAATAATATTGACAATATAACATATATTTTGTCCAAAAGTGACTACCTAATCCCCTAGCCTGTTCCTGCCCATCAGCTCTGCCTATAGAAGCAGTAACTTCCACGTAGGTAGGTCTAACAGGGCTGCAAGAGCTTCACACAGGGGTGGCAGGATGCATTCTTCCCTTCACCCCAACTATGTAGAAGAACAAAGCAACAGAAGGAAGGCCTCTAAATTACAACTCAAGAGAAGGTAGGAGATAAAATCCTTTAGTCTAGTAATGACAGAGAATGTGCTAGTGAGAGGTTAAACTCTGCAGTGAAAAATGCCTGATGGTCCTTTAGACAGTCAACCTGCAGCAAGAGGACCACTTGGGAAAGCCACCCCTGCCTCCACCCCTCTACACTCAGGATCAGAGCCCTTCCCTCCATCCAAGAGTGGAACCAGAACAAGTGGAAAATGACTAACCCTCCTACCAGATTCCGGAGAAGTAAAATCTGTTGGTTTATATGAAGCCCTAAATAAAAACCAAAACCTGCAAAGCCTGGATTTCCAGAAAAATAGAGTTCTGGGTTAAGCTTAGACAAGTTGAGGACAGAGTAACTTAGGCTGGTTCTCCAAGTTTGGGTTTGATGGCGGGGTAGGTGGTGGTCAGTATGGGTGACCTAAGGATTCAGGGACCAGGAAAAGGGGAAAGTGGTGTCTGAGATTCCAGCTCAGGTAAGGTTCCCTTAATTGAGGGCAGGCCTGAAACATCAAGTCTAAGGAAATAATCACTGGATCTTTAGAATGGGTGAAACAGAGCCAGAGGTAGAGGTTAGACGCGGGCACAGATGAGACAGAGGATGAGGGATTTTTTAGAATATCTTAAGTCCAGCCTATGAGTATAGAGGGTATGATTTAGACACTAGGGGGATAAATCATGAAGTGCTGTCGCCTTGCACTGCAAGGCGGTGTCCTTACCCACTGGACCACCAGGGAAGCCTAGCTGTTGCCTTGACTATAATTTCTATACCTGCATATGGTTCAAACCATTTCTGTGAGCTCTCTTTAATATCTCATCATTGGGCCTGTGGATTTCCTTGCTTGAGCTGCTGGCCCTATGAATAATATTGACAATATAACATATATTTTGTCCAAAAGTGACTACCTAATCCCCTAGCCTGTTCCTGCCCATCAGCTCTGCCTATAGAAGCAGTAACTTCCACGTAGGTAGGTCTAACAGGGCTGCAAGAGCTTCACACAGGGGTGGCAGGATGCATTCTTCCCTTCACCCCAACTATGTAGAAGAACAAAGCAACAGAAGGAAGGCCTCTAAATTACAACTCAAGAGAAGGTAGGAGATAAAATCCTTTAGTCTAGTAATGACAGAGAATGTGCTAGTGAGAGGTTAAACTCTGCAGTGAAAAATGCCTGATGGTCCTTTAGACAGTCAACCTGCAGCAAGAGGACCACTTGGGAAAGCCACCCCTGCCTCCACCCCTCTACACTCAGGATCAGAGCCCTTCCCTCCATCCAAGAGTGGAACCAGAACAAGTGGAAAATGACTAACCCTCCTACCAG
The DNA here is from genome assembly GCA_022376925.1 of Tragulus kanchil. NCBI lineage: Eukaryota > Metazoa > Chordata > Mammalia > Artiodactyla > Tragulidae > Tragulus > Tragulus kanchil. The sequence goes on along the minus strand of JAIOJX010000026.1, from coordinate 267,160,684 downwards.
ATTCCGGAGAAGTAAAATCTGTTGGGACTGAAGCGAAAAAAAAAGGGGTAGAGAAGAAAATGAGTTAGGAGAGGTGATCTTGGACTCAAAGGTGGTAGTCCTCAAGAGTCTAGGACAAGGCTTCTGTGGCCTTACACAAAGCTCAGGGGCACGCTGACTGTTTGGACACATTACAGGAACCACTCCCTTACCACCACATTCAGTGGATATCATATAGTAAGGAAAATGTTACTCAAACCGAGGATACAGTACTGTTACTCCAAGAAAGGTACTGATGTTGAATATTTCTTCCAAATCATTATTTCTATTTCAATATACCTCTTGATAACAGGGAGGATGAGACAAAAACTTTTGACTGTAATTATTTAATCATGGACTGAGAATGAGAAAAATAATGGCAAATCATCTAGGTATAACATTATCCTGTTGTTGTTTAGTTGTGAAGTCCTGTCTGACTCTTTTGTGACTCCATGGACTGTAGCCCACTAGGCTCCTCCATCCATGGAATTTTTCAGGCAAGAATAGTGGAGCAAGTTGCTATTTCCTTCTTCAGGGAATCTTCCCAAAACAGGGATAGGACCCACATCTCCTGCTGGGCAGACAGATTCTTTACCACTAAGCCACCAGGGAACCCTAACACCATCCTAGTGATAGCCAAACATGAATGAAGTTACCACCTACATGAGCTCTATCTTGATCTGATATTTAAGCTTATATCTATCAAGCAAACATTATAACACATGGATAAAAAATATGCCTGTTCCTGCCCATCAGCTCTGCCTATAGAAGCAGTAACTTCCACGTAGGTAGGTCTAACAGGGCTGCAAGAGCTTCACACAGGGGTGGCAGGATGCATTCTTCCCTTCACCCCAACTATGTAGAAGAACAAAGCAACAGAAGGAAGGCCTCTAAATTACAACTCAAGAGAAGGTAGGAGATAAAATCCTTTAGTCTAGTAATGACAGAGAATGTGCTAGTGAGAGGTTAAACTCTGCAGTGAAAAATGCCTGATGGTCCTTTAGACAGTCAACCTGCAGCAAGAGGACCACTTGGGAAAGCCACCCCTGCCTCCACCCCTCTACACTCAGGATCAGAGCCCTTCCCTCCATCCAAGAGTGGAACCAGAACAAGTGGAAAATGACTAACCCTCCTACCAGATTCCGGAGAAGTAAAATCTGTTGGGACTGAAGCGAAAAAAAAAGGGGTAGAGAAGAAAATGAGTTAGGGAGAGGCTTGGACTCAAAGGTGGTAGTCCTCAAGAGTCTAGGACAAGGCTTCTGTGGCCTTACACAAAGCTCAGGGGCACGCTGACTGTTTGGACACATTACAGGAACCACTCCCTTACCACCACATTCAGTGGATATCATATAGTAAGGAAAATGTTACTCAAACCGAGGATACAGTACTGTTACTCCAAGAAAGGTACTGATGTTGAATATTTCTTCCAAATCATTATTTCTATTTCAATATACCTCTTGATAACAGGGAGGATGAGACAAAAACTTTTGACTGTAATTATTTAATCATGGACTGAGAATGAGAAAAATAATGGCAAATCATCTAGGTATAACATTATCCTGTTGTTGTTTAGTTGTGAAGTCCTGTCTGACTCTTTTGTGACTCCATGGACTGTAGCCCACTAGGCTCCTCCATCCATGGAATTTTTCAGGCAAGAATAGTGGAGCAAGTTGCTATTTCCTTCTTCAGGGAATCTTCCCAAAACAGGGATAGGACCCACATCTCCTGCTGGGCAGACAGATTCTTTACCACTAAGCCACCAGGGAACCCTAACACCATCCTAGTGATAGCCAAACATGAATGAAGTTACCACCTACATGAGCTCTATCTTGATCTGATATTTAAGCTTATATCTATCAAGCAAACATTATAACACATGGATAAAAAATATTAGAATTGTCTGGGTGGAAATCTCCCTTTAGTATCTCCCTATTTTTTCATCTAAGCATAGTTTTGATGAGAATTCCAATAAATCAGCATGTTATCAATTATATTAAATGAATTTGATATAGCTACCTTCTCGAGCCAACAAGAATCAGTGATACCAGCGTAAAATCAAATATTAATTTATTAATATTTAAATTTCAAATTAATTAAATATTAATTTATTAATATTAAGTTATAGATAGACAGAGACACATAGCAGATGCTAATTATATCAGCATATGGATTTATTTCTTATCTATTAGGTAAATAGGAACATCCTTAACCTGCTATGTGTCAAGCATCTTCAGCACTTGCTGAAGTAATCACTCAAAATTCTTTCATTTACACATAAGTCTAAGAACTCAACAGTACATGTAATATAATGCATGTGTATATATATATATGGGGGGGTGCACATTTGCAGGTAAAAAAAGGAGTGAATAAGTCTTACTGGGAAAAGCTCAGCAGTTAAGCAGTGAAATATCTGCTTTTAAAGGTCATTGCTGCCTGTTGAAAAGAAATCAGAAAAGCTGAAATCGTTGTTTTAATCAGCCTTAGGCAAATTGCAACGTTATAATCAAAACCCATTTAAAAAAGCAGGAAACAACCAGCAACTTAATTGTTCCCCCAAGTAATACTTGGTAGTAGACCCTTGGCATTTAAGGGTTTAACATTTGTCGTTTCAGCTAATCCCGAACCACCCACTGGGGAACAAACAACATGCTAGATTTTGCAATTTTCCCCAGGCCAGGAAGTTAAGTCCATAATGGGAGGTTGGAAAGTGGGAGGGGGTTGGGTCACAGCACAGCCAACCTGGCTTTCCGTGTCTCCGCTCCCACTGCAGACAATGGTTTTGTTCTTCTCCCAGAAACTCTTGTGAAGAACTTTTTAGTTTTATTATTATTTTGTTGTTGTTGTTGTTGCTGTTCTTTGGCCTGTGTGGGCCTCCCACCACAGTGGGCTCGCTTGTCGCAGAGCACCTGCTCTAGGCACATGTGCTCCAGAGCTCCTGCTCAGTAGTTGGACGGGTCGGTCCAGCCACTCTGCGGCACGCAGGATCTTCCCAGGCCAGGGATCGAACCAGCGCCCTTGCACAGCAAGGTGGTGTCCTTACCCACTGGACCACCAGGGAAGCCCAGAGCTTTTTATTTTTAAGGTCAAGTTTTGACATGCCAGATGATATCGATGAATTCAGGGGTTTACAAAAATGATATTGGGGAAAAGGTCCTTTTGAAAGTCAAAGTGATGGGAGATGATATAAAGGAAATGACCAAATTGTGTCACAGCATCCCTGACAAGTTAAGTAAAAACGTAGCCCAAACTGTTGTTCATAGAATATTAGGGTTATTTCACCTCCTCTCTCTACTGTTCCTGAATTGAGCACATGCTTACAGCAAAATTATAAATTGCTGGAAAAACTTAAATTCCAATAGTTTCACTCATTTAATCATCATCAAGAATTGATATTAAATCTCAAATAGGGGCTTCCCTAGTGGTCCAGTGGGTAGGGACACCGCCTTGCAGTGCAAGGGGCGTCGGTTCGTTCCCTGGCCTGGGAAGATCCCACGTGCTGCGGAGCGGCTGAACCAATGTATCCAATTATTGAGCCAGAGCTCTGGGGCGCATGCGCCCAGAGCCGGTGCTCTGCGACAACAGAGGCCACTGCGATGGGAGGCCCACACGGGCCAAAGAACAAAGATGGATGAAAATAGATAAATGAAAGACCAATAGAAGTGACCCATCCACCCCCTGCCCACCCCACTCCCCTCCAAAATAAATAAATAAATAAATAAATAAATAAATTTCAAATAATACCACATCACTTCTCCATAGGTGTCTCATACACAAAATGTGAAATGGATCAGTCTGGCTGTCCCCAAAAAGATAGACCATTAAAAAGAGGTAGCCCAGCAGAGGGGAGCTGGGACATCACTCTTTAAGCCCGTTTTTTTATATTATGAATAAAAAATATTGCCTGCCTTATCAGCTCAGCTGGTAAAGAATCCACCTGCAATGCAGGAGATCTGGGTTCTATCTCTGGGTTGGAAAAATCCCTTGGAGAATGGAAAGACTACCCTGCCCACTCCAGTATTCTTGCCTGGAGAATTCCATGCCTCTTCCATGGGTTGCAGAGTCGGACATGACTGAGTGACTTTCACTTCACTATCAGTGAACAAAGGGTGTTCAGCCATCAAGCCATCACATTACAATCTCTTCACGAGATCTGAGGGAATTCAGGATGGAAACAGGATGCCCAATGCCTGCCAGTCAGCAGTCAACTCCTACAGCCTCCTCCGACGGGGCACCCTGAGAAGACACAGAATGCTGGCCCTAGCTAGCTAAGGTGCATATCAAAGGAATGATTTCAATCGGCCCACAACCTTGCATCTTCTCATACATAGAAAAGCTCTAAATTCCTTAACTCAAGATATCTGGGTTTGTTTTTTTTTTTAATTAACTGTACTCTTCTGATGTTCTGACCACTTGGTCTTTGTTGCGGAAAAAAAAAAAAAAAGACATCGACATATCCTGGACCCCCACCTTATCTCTTCAGAGCAGTTTCCCAGAGTTGTCTGAGATGCTGTGTTTTAGGCTTACGTCCTCAGTTTTGTTCACCAAGTAAAACATAACTCAATTTTTAGGCTGTACATTTTTTTTCAGTCAACAATACATAGTACAGCTTCTATTCCAGATTCCTGACTACTCAGCTATTTCCTCATCACAATTGAAATGGACCATTTCTCTATAATGTTTCTGCTCCTTCCACCTTCTATTTACTCACAGGGGGGTAGGGGAAAGAAACATTCTCCTTGCTCCCCTCTGTCTTTTTCCATCCATTGGTCTCCCTGATAAATCTATCCCTTTTAACATGCCAAGCTCCTTGGTCCATGGCATTCTCCAGTTAAGAATACTGGAGTGGGTTGCCATTTCTTCTCCAGGGGATCTTTCTGACCCAGGGATCGAACCTGGGTCTCCCATATTGCAGGCAGATGCTTTAACCTCTAAGCTGCAAGGGAAGCCTCCCCCTACCTCAATCTCTCCCTTTTTAAAAAGTTCGCATCACACTCTTCTATCATCTTCTCCAGCATTTGACCCCTATTTTCTTTTCTCTCTACTCCTTCCCCTGATACCAGTCTTCGGTTTTCCTGTACCCTACCTATCACTTTGTTAATTTTTTTCACATTGTGATTTCAAGAGTTTGATTTGATTGTTCAGAGTTTGTTGATTCTTTAAAAACTTTTATTTCTCCTCTAATGAAGTTGTCCACAAGTTCGCTATGACTAGTTCCCAGTAATCTCTCAAAAATTCCCAAGGACTCAGTTCTACAATCTCTTTTCTCACCATCCTCTCACTGCATCGTCTCTTTATCTTCATTAAAACAGCCAGTCCCCTGATCCAGACCCATGTTCAAAGTCAATAAGCCACTTCTGGCTTCCTTTTCTTCCACACTCCTAAAAGACCTCAAGGATACTCTCCTACTCAGATTCTTTTGCCCCCATGTCCACCCATCATGTCCATCCCAGCTCATCTCCAGCCTGAAGAAGACCATAGTATCTGCTTTCCCTACTCCTGCTGCTGTGGCTAAGAATTGCTAGAGGTGGTAGATGGGAAAGGTGACAGTGTTGATGGTACAATTTTTCAGAGGTTCTAATGCCAAATGCTCTCTTGAATGCTCTATGTGCATTATCTTAAACACTGAACTTCACTACTGAAACTGGAAGCTTTGTATAATACCTGTAAGTAGACAGCATTGCATAGGCTGTGTAGGGAATCTGAAAGTATATGAAAAAGAAGCAAAATCTTTTTAACTGCTCTCTCTGTTTCTGAGTGTCTTGCAACTTCTTTTCTTTTTTCTTTTTTTAAAGATTTATTTAATTATTTGGGGGCGGGTAGGGAGGGAGGGGCGCAGGCGGGCCGCTTCTGTTGGTCTTTCATTTGTATATTCTCATCCATCTTTTTTCGTTAGCCCGTGTGGGCCTCTCATCGCAGTGGCCTCTGTTGTCGCAGAGCACCGGCTCTGGGCGCACGCGCCCCAGAGCTCCGGCTCGGTAATTGGAGTCCATCTGCTCCGCGGCACGTGGGATCTTCCCAGGCCAAGGATCGAACCGTCGCCCCTTGCACTGCAAGGCGGTGTCCTTACCCACTGGACCACCAGGGAAGCCCTGTCTTGAAATTTCTATTTGATTGCAGTCTGAACCAGGATAGGGAAGCAGCCCAATTCAGGGGGACTTTATGATGATTCTCTCTTTCCCTAATCTCTCTCATCCAACTCACCACTAAGTTTTGATAATACTACTATCTTAATATTAGGTTGGTGCAAAGTAATTGTGATTTTGATTGTTGAACTTTACCATTTGATATTGGAATACATTCTTAAATAAACGTGGTTATGTTATATGTCATACTAATGTATATTTCTTACTTTATGATTTTTTGGCTAATGACTTATTGCTTACATTTACCTTATATTTATTTTAGACTCGGGAAATGATGTTAGACAAAAAGCAAATTTAAGTGATTTTCTTATCTGAGTTCAAAACAGACTGTAAAGCAGTGGAGACAACTTGCAACGTAATACCACATTTGGTCCAGGAACTCCTAATGAACATACAGTGCAGTGGTGGTTCAAGAAGTTTTGCAAAGGAGATGAGAACTTTCCCCAAGATAAGGAGCACAGAAGCCATTAGAAGTTGACAATGACCAACTGAGAGCCATTATCAAAGCTGATCCTCTTACAACTACACGAGAAGTTGCCAAATAACTCAATGTTGACCATGCTACGATCATTTGACATTTGACGTAAATTGGAAAGATGAAAAAGGTTGCTAAGTCGGTGTCTCATGAGCTGACCAGAAATAAAAAAAATTGTTTTGAAGTGTTGTCTTCTCTTATTCCACACAACAATGAACCATTTCTTGATTGGATTGTGATATGCAATGGAAAGAGGATTTTATATGGCAACCAGCAACCACCAGCTCAGTGGCTGGACTGAGAAAAAGCTTCAAAGTACTTTCCAAAGCTAAACTTACACCAAAACCAAAAAAGTCACAGTTGTTGTTTGGTAGTCTGATGCCAATCTGATCAACTACAGTTTTCTGAAACCCAGCAAAATGATTACATCTGAGATGTATGTTCAGCAAATCAATGAAACACACTGAAAACTGCAATGCCTGCAGTCAGCACTGGTCACCAGAAAAGGCCCAGTTCTCCCTGACAATGCCCTACTGCACGTTGCACAACCAACGCTTCAAAAGTTGAACTAATTGGACTATTAAGCTTTGCCTCATTCGCCATCTTCACCTGAACACTCACCAACCGACTCTCACTTCTTTAACATCCTGACAACTTCATGCAGGGAAAATGCTTCCACAACCAGCAGGAGATGCTTTCTAAGAGTTTGTTGAATCCCAAAGCATGGATTTGTATGTTACGGGAATAAACAAACTTATTTCTCATTGGCAAAAATGTGTGATTGTAATGGTTGCTATTTGAATTAATAAAAACATGATTGAGCCTATTTATAATGATTTAAAATTCATGGTCCAAAGGTGCAGTTACATTTGCACCAATCTAATTAATACCTTCTGTTATTTACAGTTGCCACAATCTACTCTCACTTGGCTTCCTAGTTCCAACTTTGCCCAACTCCATTCCATTACTGCAATCAGAATGGTCTTCCTAAAGCACATTCAAGCTCGTTAGCCCATCTTGCCCTGGCCCCTGCCTGCCTTGAGTCTCCCTGCCCCAATCCCATACCAACTTCAGCAGTGACAACCAATTGCTCACCAAATCCCATAAGCTCTTCAGTCTCTTTGCCTTTGCCCTCTGCTCACCCTTCTCCTCCATATTGAATAACTCCCTTCCTCAACTATCTTCTGTTTTGTTCTTCAGGACAGTTCAAGGATCACCTTCCCACCAGTTTCTAGGGTCTTCCCTTCCCAAAACCAGTCCCAGGAAAAAGGTTGCTAAGTCGGTGTCTCATGAGCTGACCAGAAATAAAAAAAATTGTTTTGAAGTGTTGTCTTCTCTTATTCCACACAACAATGAACCATTTCTTGATTGGATTGTGATATGCAATGGAAAGAGGATTTTATATGGCAACCAGCAACCACCAGCTCAGTGGCTGGACTGAGAAAAAGCTTCAAAGTACTTTCCAAAGCTAAACTTACACCAAAACCAAAAAAGTCACAGTTGTTGTTTGGTAGTCTGATGCCAATCTGATCAACTACAGTTTTCTGAAACCCAGCAAAATGATTACATCTGAGATGTATGTTCAGCAAATCAATGAAACACACTGAAAACTGCAATGCCTGCAGTCAGCACTGGTCACCAGAAAAGGCCCAGTTCTCCCTGACAATGCCCTACTGCACGTTGCACAACCAACGCTTCAAAAGTTGAACTAATTGGACTATTAAGCTTTGCCTCATTCGCCATCTTCACCTGAACACTCACCAACCGACTCTCACTTCTTTAACATCCTGACAACTTCATGCAGGGAAAATGCTTCCACAACCAGCAGGAGATGCTTTCTAAGAGTTTGTTGAATCCCAAAGCATGGATTTGTATGTTACGGGAATAAACAAACTTATTTCTCATTGGCAAAAATGTGTGATTGTAATGGTTGCTATTTGAATTAATAAAAACATGATTGAGCCTATTTATAATGATTTAAAATTCATGGTCCAAAGGTGCAGTTACATTTGCACCAATCTAATTAATACCTTCTGTTATTTACAGTTGCCACAATCTACTCTCACTTGGCTTCCTAGTTCCAACTTTGCCCAACTCCATTCCATTACTGCAATCAGAATGGTCTTCCTAAAGCACATTCAAGCTCGTTAGCCCATCTTGCCCTGGCCCCTGCCTGCCTTGAGTCTCCCTGCCCCAATCCCATACCAACTTCAGCAGTGACAACCAATTGCTCACCAAATCCCATAAGCTCTTCAGTCTCTTTGCCTTTGCCCTCTGCTCACCCTTCTCCTCCATATTGAATAACTCCCTTCCTCAACTATCTTCTGTTTTGTTCTTCAGGACAGTTCAAGGATCACCTTCCCACCAGTTTCTAGGGTCTTCCCTTCCCAAATACTCTGGGAGGTACCCCAGGCAACCCTCTTTCCAGGTTTCACACTGAGTTGTTCTCATCTGATTCTTGTCTATTTCACACACTAGACTATTAGCTCTTTATCAGGAACGGTTATCTGCTTTGTCTTGTAGTTCCTCTGTTTGGCAGAGAGCTTGACACATATAAATATCTCTGGAATGAATAAATGAATAAATTAGATTTTAAATAAAAGACAGAAATTTATATTTGTTACATTGAATATCTCAGTACTGTTTTGATGATGTTGTTTGGTAAGTAAATAGAGATACATTTCCATAGATTAAGGCCAAAAGAAATGGAGGACTCTGAATTAAATAGACCACAATATGCACCTTCAATTTCTTCTAACAATGACTGAGGCTTACTCTGTTATCAACGTTAAGTACTTTTTAATAAACTCTATCTTACAGATGAAGAAATTTCGGGATAGAACAATAACTTGTCCATAAGTGGTTGAGCTGGGATTAAAATCTGGAAAAGTCAGATTTTTTAACCACTGCATTGTACCACCTGCTGTATGAACAAAATTGTGCAGAAAAAAATGTAAACTGGATATTCACTTCGCCTTTCTATGCATTTATCCCACTTATTCTTTGTTTTTCCCACCTTAACTTGGAAACTCACAACTTTAAATATATCGAATTACAAGCATCAAACATTATTTAAGAATTTTTCTGGATGGGCTTCAAAAACACGTATGTAGCCAATTCCCTGCCACTTGCTAAGAGAAAGTAATAGTGTAGGACAGGTCCTAAGATGTGTCAATTGCATGCCTGTGTTTCCTGTAGAATTAGTTTTCCTTTCTCTTGAAGAAGTGGCTGCTTAAAAACTTGATACCTGTTTGTGAGGTTGTATTTCTTTAGTGACTTTTTCAAAGAAACATACACTTCATAAAAAGCACAGTTTGCTTGCCCTGCTCTACCCTAATCCCATACCATAGCTCCTTCCCCTTTTAAAGTCTCTTTGCCTTTGCCCTCTGCTCACCCTTCTCCTCCATATTGAATAACTCCCTTCCTCAACTATCTTCTGTTTTGTTCTTCAGGACAGTTCAAGGATCACCTTCCCACCAGTTTCTAGGGTCTTCCCTTCCCAAATACTCTGGGAGGTACCCCAGGCAACCCTCTTTCCAGGTTTCACACTGAGTTGTTCTCATCTGATTCTTGTCTATTTCACACACTAGACTATTAGCTCTTTATCAGGAACGGTTATCTGCTTTGTCTTGTAGTTCCTCTGTTTGGCAGAGAGCTTGACACATATAAATATCTCTGGAATGAATAAATGAATAAATTAGATTTTAAATAAAAGACAGAAATTTATATTTGTTACATTGAATATCTCAGTACTGTTTTGATGATGTTGTTTGGTAAGTAAATAGAGATACATTTCCATAGATTAAGGCCAAAAGAAATGGAGGACTCTGAATTAAATAGACCACAATATGCACCTTCAATTTCTTCTAACAATGACTGAGGCTTACTCTGTTATCAACGTTAAGTACTTTTTAATAAACTCTATCTTACAGATGAAGAAATTTCGGGATAGAACAATAACTTGTCCATAAGTGGTTGAGCTGGGATTAAAATCTGGAAAAGTCAGGTTTTTTTAACCACTGCATTGTACCACCTGCTGTATGAACAAAATTGTGCAGAAAAAAATGTAAACTGGATATTCACTTCGCCTTTCTATGCATTTATCCCACTTATTCTTTGTTTTTCCCACCTTAACTTGGAAACTCACAACTTTAAATATATCGAATTACAAGCATCAAACATTATTTAAGAATTTTTCTGGATGGGCTTCAAAAACACGTATGTAGCCAATTCCCTGCCACTTGCTAAGAGAAAGTAATAGTGTAGGACAGGTCCTAAGATGTGTCAATTGCATGGCCTGTGTTTCCTGTAGAATTAGTTTTCCTTTCTCTTGAAGAAGTGGCTGCTTAAAAACTTGATACCTGTTTGTGAGGTTGTATTTCTTTAGTGACTTTTTCAAAGAAACATACACTTCTGAGTGAAATAAGATTACAAAGACCCTGAGAGAAGGATCTTTGACCCTATGAGGTCTTCGACATCAAAGGAGTTAACAAACATAAAGAGAAATTGGGTGGGGGTGGGGTTGAGAGAGCCTGGAGTCTTGACTTTCTATGGTAAATGGAGAAAAATCTTTAAAAAGAGGACACACATCTGGACAGGCAAAATTGGGCAAAAAGTGCAAAGCTGAAAAATGTTACAACTAAGTTTCAGAAACTGTTCTGCAGAAAATTAGACAAGAAGTTACCTGATTCAATGAGAAGTATTTATATGCAGGGTTCTTTTTTTTTTTGGCTTGATTTGTAGTTTATTTTCATATTCATTTCTGGTAGCAGTGCTCTGTATGTGTGTGTGTGTGTGTCCGTGTGTGTGTGTATAGGTGGTGGGTGGCAGAGGAGTGGTGGCTGGGATAGGAACAAAAGGAGGGGAAGAAAAGAAGATTTCATTTCCCTGAGGCTTAAACACAAATTTTACTGCTTAAAAAGGCACCAAGTTACAAAATGTCTCTGCATTTCTTTACCCTGTAGGCAAGCCATAGAAACAGAAATTGCAGTGGAAAGGCGAAAGGTGTAGGAAAAGACTTGTTTTGAGCTACCAAAACGGAACCTGATGGTGGTAGGGAAAACTCATCAAGATATAGTCACCTTGAAACTATGCCTCTAGCTCCCAGAGTTCTGATGCTTTTGGAAAGGCGAAAGGTGTAGGAAAAGACTTTTGTTTCTGTATGAACAAAATTGTGCAGAAAAATGTAAACTGGATATTCACTTCGCCTTTCTATGCATTTATCCCACTTATTCTTTGTTTTCCCACCTTAACTTGGAAACTCACAACTTTAAATATATCGAATTACAAGCATCAAACATTATTTAAGAATTTTTCTGGATGGGCTTCAAAAACACGTATGTAGCCAATTCCCTGCCACTTGCTAAGAGAAAGTAATAGTGTAGGACAGGTCCTAAGATGTGTCAATTGCATGGCCTGTGTTTCCTGTAGAATTAGTTTTCCTTTCTCTTGAAGAAGTGGCTGCTTAAAAACTTGATACCTGTTTGTGAGGTTGTATTTCTTTAGTGACTTTTTCAAAGAAACATACACTTCTGAGTGAAATAAGATTACAAAGACCCTGAGAGAAGGATCTTTGACCCTATGAGGTCTTCGACATCAAAGGAGTTAACAAACATAAAGAGAAATTGGGTGGGGGTGGGGTTGAGAGAGCCTGGAGTCTTGACTTTCTATGGTAAATGGAGAAAAATCTTTAAAAAGAGGACACACATCTGGACAGGCAAAATTGGGCAAAAAGTGCAAAGCTGAAAAATGTTACAACTAAGTTTCAGAAACTGTTCTGCAGAAAATTAGACAAGAAGTTACCTGATTCAATGAGAAGTATTTATATGCAGGGTTCTTTTTTTTTTTGGCTTGATTTGTAGTTTATTTTCATATTCATTTCTGGTAGCAGTGCTCTGTATGTGTGTGTGTGTGTGTCCGTGTGTGTGTGTATAGGTGGTGGGTGGCAGAGGAGTGGTGGCTGGGATAGGAACAAAAGGAGGGGAAGAAAAGAAGATTTCATTTCCCTGAGGCTTAAACACAAATTTTACTGCTTAAAAAGGCACCAAGTTACAAAATGTCTCTGCATTTCTTTACCCTGTAGGCAAGCCATAGAAACAGAAATTGCAGTGGAAAGGCGAAAGGTGTAGGAAAAGACTTGTTTTGAGCTACCAAAACGGGAACCTGATGGTGGTAGGGAAAACTCATCAAGATATAGTCACCTTGAAACTATGCCTCTAGCTCCCAGAGTTCTGATGCTTTTTGAGTTGTAAACAGTTTTCTGCAGAATACATGAATATTTCCAGAACTTGTGACTTGTGATATTTTAGTTTCTTTACCTCCAGTCCTTTGAATGTTCTTTTAATATTAATGGATTAGAGCTTATCTGCATCCAGGCCAGTTTTATAAAACCAAGTAATTGCTGAGTTGGGAAAGCAGCTTTATTTGCATTTAATTTTTTTAAAGAGAAATTCTGCCACCCTCTGGACAGAAACCAAACATCTATTTCTCAGAGATCGTCACAAAATACTGTCTTAAGCAATGCCCTTGAAAATAAACATTTTTTTTTTTTAATCTACCCTATAAAAATAGAGGAGGGGTAGATCACAGTGGCTTTAGACAGAATATCAATATCTGGGGGGAAATCATATAAAAATGTTAAATTGCCTCTAAGGAATTTTTAGCTAAAGAAAATAGGCTCAAAGCTCTTTAGAGAAAAAGCATTCAGTGTTGAACTTGTAATCTTTCCAAAACCACTTTACAGCCTACACTTATGTTCTCTAGCCAGCAAGAGCCAAGTAAAGATTTCTTGCACAATCTCGGCTGTGGCTGCTTTCATCCAGTTTCTTAATTGGTGAAATATTTTAAAAATCTACATTTAAATTAAATATACATGTGTATGTTTTTTTAACTAGAGTAGGAGAGCAGAGTGAGATTTCAGTCGCTCTGAGACAAATTAGCTGTAACAGCACAAATGGTAACTTGTTTCTGACACTTTCCTGCTATCATCCACTGGGCATGGGGTACTTAACGTCATATAAATGAAGCTCAGGAATGCAGCAATGTAATAATACCAGTAGTAATGTTGGGTATATCAAAACACATGACAAGCCATTTTTTATAAATAACCAGAGAGAGGAAGCAAGAAGATGCCAAGGACCATACCTGGTTTTAACAACAGGATTTAGATACTTCTGGTCTTGGAGGACCTTGGCCAGCTGTTTTTGCAGAAACAACACCTTCCCATGGACTCCCTTAATAAATGGGTGTTCGAGGAGATGTGTGACCGAAGGCCGCTTTTCAAAATCCTTAATGAGACACCTGTTCACAAAAATCAACAGACAGTCCAAGTACTATCTTAGACACCTGACTCCCCTGTAAATATGGGAGAGAGGAGGAAAAAAAGCCTATTTATGAAACCTGATCACTAACCTTACATAGCTGTTTATTCATAAGTATCAGAACATAGAAAATACATTCTCTACTAGTTAGTTAATCAAGACATCAGAAGTCTATTTTAGTTTGCTTCAAATATATATTGAAAACACAATCAATTTAATTGTAAATATTCAAAACACTGAAGAGAATAGACTGGTCAGACTGAATTTTCATTACAGAAAAGTGTTTATAATGGAGTCCAGTTGATTAATCAATATACTTTATTTTAGAAGCATAAAAAATTATATACTGTCATTTAAATGAAATCCTAGTATATGAAATGTCTACTGTTTGGTGGTAGGGGAAATGCATTTAGGAGCTTGCAAGGATAGAAATGAACATAAAGAAGTCTTCACAGAGAAAATCCAACCCCTTTATTTCTAATACCTTCTGAAGAAGCAGAAAAACCTCAGAACAGGAAGTGACTACAATATAATTCAGATGAATTGGAATGGAATTATTCAAACAGGGAACAAAAAGTCCATTCAAAATGGTAAAACTGGGTTGCATTTAAACTGGTCTGCAGTTCATTGGTTGAAACAGCACCAGTATAACTACTTTCTGTTTCAGATACTGCCCTTTTCAAAGAAAACAATGATTCAGTAGCTGTAACAGCACAAATGGTAACTTGTTTCTGACACTTTCCTGCTATCATCCACTGGGCATGGGGTACTTAACGTCATATAAATGAAGCTCAGGAATGCAGCAATGTAATAATACCAGTAGTAATGTTGGGTATATCAAAACACATGACAAGCCATTTTTTATAAATAACCAGAGAGAGGAAGCAAGAAGATGCCAAGGACCATACCTGGTTTTAACAACAGGATTTAGATACTTCTGGTCTTGGAGGACCTTGGCCAGCTGTTTTTGCAGAAACAACACCTTCCCATGGACTCCCTTAATAAATGGGTGTTCGAGGAGATGTGTGACCGAAGGCCGCTTTTCAAAATCCTTAATGAGACACCTGTTCACAAAAATCAACAGACAGTCCAAGTACTATCTTAGACACCTGACTCCCCTGTAAATATGGGAGAGAGGAGGAAAAAAAGCCTATTTATGAAACCTGATCACTAACCTTACATAGCTGTTTATTCATAAGTATCAGAACATAGAAAATACATTCTCTACTAGTTAGTTAATCAAGACATCAGAAGTCTATTTTAGTTTGCTTCAAATATATATTGAAAACACAATCAATTTAATTGTAAATATTCAAAAACACTGAAGAGAATAGACTGGTCAGACTGAATTTTCATTACAGAAAAGTGTTTATAATGGAGTCCAGTTGATTAATCAATATACTTTATTTTAGAAGCATAAAAAATTATATACTGTCATTTAAATGAAATCCTAGTATATGAAATGTCTACTGTTTGGTGGTAGGGGAAATGCATTTAGGAGCTTGCAAGGATAGAAATGAACATAAAGAAGTCTTCACAGAGAAAATCCAACCCCTTTATTTCTAATACC
Organism: Tragulus kanchil; assembly: GCA_022376925.1. NCBI lineage: Eukaryota > Metazoa > Chordata > Mammalia > Artiodactyla > Tragulidae > Tragulus > Tragulus kanchil. The sequence continues at coordinate 267,145,159 of JAIOJX010000026.1, read as the reverse complement.
TTCTGAAGAAGCAGAAAAACCTCAGAACAGGAAGTGACTACAATATAATTCAGATGAATTGGAATGGAATTATTCAAACAGGGAACAAAAAGTCCATTCAAAATCGTAAAAACTGGGTTGCATTTAAACTGCTCTACAGTTCATTGGTTGAAACAGCACCAGTATAACTACTTTCTGTTTCAGATACTGCCCTTTTCAAAGAAAACAATGATTCAGTATATTTTCCTGTGTGCTGTATGTTATTAAAGATGATTTTGACACAGGAAATTTCTAGTGAAATTGAATATGATGAATACCCCTCCAATTACCATTGCATTTCCATTCTGAGTAGCTGTCCTTGGTGGGAGGAAGAAATTTCAACAAGCACCCTTTTAAGCTATCAGTCCTTAGCTCACACTGGAGGCTTAGGAAAAATAGATGACTTTCTGCCCACTCCAAAAAAAATAAACATTTCTAGTATTCCCAATAGTGACATGCCAGCAACATGCAAAATACAACATATTTAAAATAATGAAATGCACTAACAAATGGTAAAATGTTCAGCCTCACCTTGAGCATCCTTCCAAAACATTTAAGCAAAATTCCTAGAACAATTCTCAACTGTTGATTTTATTTAAAAGCCTTAAGTTTTTCACTTCAAACCAATTTTGCATCCCTGACTTCTAGTCCTGAAAGATATTCGGTAAATTTCCCAGTCATTTGGCTTTAGAATTGATTCAGCGGACTTCCTGTCTAGTGGAACTGGAGCTTTCAGCTAGAAAAGCTGAAAGAACCTAGATTATCTCCTTTCAGCTGCCTGCACAACTATAAATACCACCTCTGTCTTGCTATGGGAAGAAATCAATCATTTGACTTTTATGGGTCCAGGGGTCTTTTGTGTCTATTATTTTTCTTACTAAAATAAAAAATCGGTGCCCATGCCTAAAAAATACTCTGTTCATGCTTCTACATCAGCAATCTTCCCAAGAGTCCAGGTATATTCATTTGTATATAATTATGTGACTACCAAAGGAAAATAACTGCAAATAATTCCCTAAGCACATGGGAAAAAAGAACTTCTTGATAGTTATATTGTCAATTATACAAGTGTATGGCTCCATCATCCCGGCTTGAGGGATGGTGTATGAAAACTCCTCAAATAAAAAGTCTGTTTCCATGTTACTCTTTCCATACAGCCCACCCTCTCCTTTCTTCTCCCCTGCCCCTCCGACCACTCTGTGCCCATAAGTCTGTTCTCTATGTCTGTGTCTCCACTGCTGATAACACAGAAACATACATTACCCCATTGAAAATAGACAGCCCAATGGAATTTTCTGTATGACCCAGAGAACGCAAACCAGAACTCTGTAACAACCTAGAGGGGTGGGATGGGGGGAGGTTTAAGAGGAGGAGGACATACATAATGCCCATGGCCAATTCATGCTGATGCTTGGCAAAAACCAACACACTATTGTAAAGCAATTATCCTTCAATTAAAAATAAATAAATTTATGAAATAAATAAGTTTGTGGAAAAAATACAAAGATAAACAGTCTGTGTCCTCTGAGAATTCCTACTAAAGATGGACATGGTGGCTTCGCACCTACTCCTGCAAATGGTATGGGTAGATGGGAAACCAGGTACTGCTGGGATACCCTAAGCACCTAGGGACCTGGGGAGGGCACATTACATTTGTCTCCCATCACAAAAGAGACATACCTCCTGTACCCAAATATATCCCCAAACATGGGAAAAGCAATTCCTTAATAGGTTTCCCCACCTCATTATTATTATTATTATTATTGTTTTCTGAGCAGCTCTCAACTGCCTGTTAACTAGTGCCAATACTTAAATTAGCAAACTCAAGGAGGCTAAAAGTGGGAGGCATAATAATTAATAGAAAATGCACAGCAGGTGAATGGGAAAGTGAGCAGCAGCTGCCTCTACCTTCTCCTTCAGAGAATAAGTGCCTTGGAAAAGTGTTCCAGGTAAACAAAGCTCCTTGGATAGGGCTTGGGAGAAGCCAGAAAATCCAAAACCCAGCCTTATGAAAATGGGTGTCAGCTAGATTCTGGAGATGCAATTAAAGGTGCTATGATATCTTGTTTCATAATTTTTAGTATCCACTTGGAGAGCAAGATTTCAAGCAAGGTTACAAGATCATTTGGTATTTTGGAAAGGCGCTCTCTCTAGATCACAGAGGGAGTAAGAGGAATGAGGATAAATAATTGAGATAATCAGACAACGGAGAAACTAACAAGTGAATCTGTTGTCTCTTGGAGAAAAAAAGCCCACCCTCTCCTTTCTTCTCCCCTGCCCCTCCGACCACTCTGTGCCCATAAGTCTGTTCTCTATGTCTGTGTCTCCACTGCTGATAACACAGAAACATACATTACCCCATTGAAAATAGACAGCCCAATGGAATTTTCTGTATGACCCAGAGAACGCAAACCAGAACTCTGTAACAACCTAGAGGGGTGGGATGGGGGGAGGTTTAAGAGGAGGAGGACATACATAATGCCCATGGCCAATTCATGCTGATGCTTGGCAAAAACCAACACACTATTGTAAAGCAATTATCCTTCAATTAAAAATAAATAAATTTATGAAATAAATAAGTTTGTGGAAAAAATACAAAGATAAACAGTCTGTGTCCTCTGAGAATTCCTACTAAAGATGGACATGGTGGCTTCGCACCTACTCCTGCAAATGGTATGGGTAGATGGGAAACCAGGTACTGCTGGGATACCCTAAGCACCTAGGGACCTGGGGAGGGCACATTACATTTGTCTCCCATCACAAAAGAGACATACCTCCTGTACCCAAATATATCCCCAAACATGGGAAAAGCAATTCCTTAATAGGTTTCCCCACCTCATTATTATTATTATTATTATTGTTTTCTGAGCAGCTCTCAACTGCCTGTTAACTAGTGCCAATACTTAAATTAGCAAACTCAAGGAGGCTAAAAGTGGGAGGCATAATAATTAATAGAAAATGCACAGCAGGTGAATGGGAAAGTGAGCAGCAGCTGCCTCTACCTTCTCCTTCAGAGAATAAGTGCCTTGGAAAAGTGTTCCAGGTAAACAAAGCTCCTTGGATAGGGCTTGGGAGAAGCCAGAAAATCCAAAACCCAGCCTTATGAAAATGGGTGTCTGCTAGATTCTGGAGATGCAATTAAAGGTGCTATGATATCTTGTTTCATAATTTTTAGTATCCACTTGGAGAGCAAGATTTCAAGCAAGGTTACAAGATCATTTGGTATTTTGGAAAGGCGCTCTCTCTAGATCACAGAGGGAGTAAGAGGAATGAGGATAAATAATTGAGATAATCAGACAACGGAGAAACTAACAAGTGAATCTGTTGTCTCTTGGAGATCCAAAAAAATTAAGATGGTGGGCATTCTACTCTCAGAAGGAATGATCAAGAGGATTCACTTGTTAGTTCTCTCAGGAAAGCCCAAGTGGGCTGAATGTCATACCACTGGATCAGCAAAACTGAAACTGAGTATCTATGGGAAGAATGCTAAGCAGAGTTGTGACATATCCAACTGCAATGGAGGATTTTTAGGAGAAGGACAGGAAGACCTTGAGGGTAGAGCCTTATTCTAAAACACTCCTGCATACTTTTTTCTCGTGGAGAGCAAAGAGCCAGAATGAAATGGACTTATTATTTTACTGGTAAATAGAGGAAAGGTCTATCATAGAAGCAGATATATTTAGAATTCAAGCATTACTAGATACCAAGTCATTGAAATCATATCATTTCATTTGATCAGCAAACGTTTATTACACAGCCAGAATTAATCAAAATAGATTAATTCATAAAAATTGTGACTCTTTTCCACAAAGATCTACAATGTAACTATAAAGACGAAAGGACAAGAGGATCATAGAAAACAGCAGAAAGTACCGTTTGCCTATATATGTAGAATAAAAAAGTCACAAAACAACATAGGTTTTGGAGTCAAGGGGCTAAGAGTTTCTATTCTAACCTTTCTTTTATGAGGTGAGGAAACTGAGGTCAAGTCCTGATAGTGATGAGGTCAATTCTGTGGCTCCCATGAGAAAACCCCTCCTACTCTGCAATGCATTGCTAAAATGACACAGGTACAATGTGGAGAACAGTACTAAGTTATGGCAGGTGGGGCACAAAGGAGGGGGCAGTCAGGGAGGGCTTAGTGGAGAGAGTGAGAATTGAGCTGAGTTTGGGGAAAAGTTTTGGAATTAAATTGAACTCGATTCATGGAGGAGATATAGAAGGCATTTCAAGGCTGGGAAACTGGATCAGCAGTGCAAGGAGCCAGACTAGGCAAGCTGTGTAGCCAGGGACTCAGGAGGCCACCAACACATTGATCATCATGTCCTAAGATGCCTCTTTTGAATGTCTAAGAACAATTCTTTGCTTTAGTCCTTTTGCCAACTTTAACTCGAGCATATTCTTTACTGCTTAAGATGTTCCAGTTTTGTGCCCCAAACCCATACTGTTATGTTTGTCACCTTGTGATTCTGTCTTATTCTCCTTTCAGACAGGGATTTAATGGATTAATACAGAGTTGACAGCCAAGACCCATAAGAACTCCTGATAGCCTCCATGTCCTTTTTTTAGAGCATGATTAAATACTTGAACTTGATTTGGAGAACAAACATGGAAAACTAAGGAAGTTATAATATGCTTATTTATTTCAGGGTTGTTTATTAAACCAGGCATTGAAATCCAAATGCAGAACATTTTCCCCCAGCCAAGGATTCAACAGTTTTTATAAGAACATGCATCAAACATTGACCTCTGTGTGGGGAAAGGGGGGTCAGCTAGTGTAAGGAAGGTTGGGTAAAACACGAGGCTCAAGAGACATTCCACTGAAAAATGAAACTCGTCTTCTGGCTAAAAAAGTTGGGAAACACTGGTGATTCTCTAAACCAATTAAATCTAGAGTTTCATAGTACATGTGAGCAAACTGAATGTTCTTAGAAGTATAGAGGTAAAGAAAACAGTTCAACTTTGTTTAGGTCCATGTTTCCAAACTTATTTTGCCACAGATTCTTTTTTGTGTCAATGGAACTGGGGCCCTGTAAATGACATCCTTGGAAGCTCTAGAAATCAGTCCTAGACTTTTGCTAACGGCTGCTCAGTCTCTGTCTCAGCTGACTGAGGGGAGATACTCACAGCCCTTAACTTTCACCAGACTGTTTGAGATACCTGTAGACTGCTGTTTCTGCAGAAGGCAGAATCTCAAACTGAGGAAATGCATTCCCCAAAGTAAGTTCTTCCCAGAACCTCTTACACTGGAAAAAAGAAATTGAATAAGGACTAGATTTAGGAAGTACTGCGCTTTTTTCCCGAAATCATAAGTAATTTTTTTTCTTTCAGTCCCAGACTTTTTAAATACAATTTTAAAAAATCTGTATTTAGGTGTGTTTATCTCTGTGTTAAGATACAAAACAAAGGAATTTAAAAACTGAAACTACCGTGAGATCTATTATCTGGATTTACAAGGCCATAGAAGGTGGTTCAAATGTGACAGAAAAATCCACTAAGAGAAAGAGGAAGCAAACTTCAGCCATGAAAGAAATTAATACATTACCTAATTTGAAATTCTACTACCTTCCATCATGCATTCTTGGCTGAAGATTAATTCTCAGAATTCATTACTGTCACCACATTAAACACAGGTTGTTGCAGCCATTTGCTGCCATCTCCCAGCCTGGCTACTGCCAGAAAGAAATGGGAGGGGCGGGGGGCGGGGAGGAGGCATTCCTTAACAGGAAACAAGGTCAGGCTTCTGTGTCAGGCTCCGGAGCTGGCAGCGCCTGAGCTCCTTTGACTCCCAAACGAACACGCTGCCAAGATGCAGCTGCCTTGTCGCTGTAAACTGCCATTTCATAACCAAAGAATCAGATGCCTGCAAGGGGGAGCTATTTATTAAGAGTCACGAACGGATGTTTACTGATGACTAAACTACACTTGATAAAAGCCGCTGAAAAGTCAAAAACTAAAAATACTGGTGAACTTGGTGAGAAAAGCAGGAGAGCGAGCAATCGTATTCTGCACATTGGGACAAAACTAGATGAAAACTTGAGATTTATGTCTCTTCTGATTTCTTTTTTTAATATTCTGTCTTTTATACTTTCTGCTCTTTTCTTGTGAGTTTGGGACTTCGGTTGTTAAGTGTTTCCATTGGTACCGAGTATCTGAACATTCTTGATCTGAGCAAGCATTTCTCTGCCCCAGGATGCCCTACATCTGCAGTTTCTATCATCGGCAGACAGAAGCCTGAGTGACAAAGTGACAAAGATTTCTCCTCTGCGTCAAAAGGAGAAATCTTCCAGAGGGTACACTAATTATAAGTTAAATATCAGAGCCCACGGTGCTGTCTTGGAAGGAAATTTCCACTTTGGCAGACAGCACTATGACAATCACAGCCTTTTTCCCAGGATCAAATGCCTCAAAAGAAAGCAGACTGAGAAACCTGACATTGCATATGTTATTTCTTTCAGTCCCAGACTTTAAATACAATTTTAAAAATCTGTATTTAGGTGTGTTTATCTCTGTGTTAAGATACAAAACAAAGGAATTAAAAACTGAAACTACCGTGAGATCTATTATCTGGATTTACAAGGCCATAGAAGGTGGTTCAAATGTGACAGAAAAATCCACTAAGAGAAAGAGGAAGCAAACTTCAGCCATGAAAGAAATTAATACATTACCTAATTTGAAATTCTACTACCTTCCATCATGCATTCTTGGCTGAAGATTAATTCTCAGAATTCATTACTGTCACCACATTAAACACAGGTTGTTGCAGCCATTTGCTGCCATCTCCCAGCCTGGCTACTGCCAGAAAGAAATGGGAGGGGCGGGGGGCGGGGAGGAGGCATTCCTTAACAGGAAACAAGGTCAGGCTTCTGTGTCAGGCTCCGGAGCTGGCAGCGCCTGAGCTCCTTTGACTCCCAAACGAACACGCTGCCAAGATGCAGCTGCCTTGTCGCTGTAAACTGCCATTTCATAACCAAAGAATCAGATGCCTGCAAGGGGGAGCTATTTATTAAGAGTCACGAACGGATGTTTACTGATGACTAAACTACACTTGATAAAAGCCGCTGAAAAGTCAAAAACTAAAAATACTGGTGAACTTGGTGAGAAAAGCAGGAGAGCGAGCAATCGTATTCTGCACATTGGGACAAAACTAGATGAAAACTTGAGATTTATGTCTCTTCTGATTTCTTTTTTTAATATTCTGTCTTTTATACTTTCTGCTCTTTTCTTGTGAGTTTGGGACTTCGGTTGTTAAGTGTTTCCATTGGTACCGAGTATCTGAACATTCTTGATCTGAGCAAGCATTTCTCTGCCCCAGGATGCCCTACATCTGCAGTTTCTATCATCGGCAGACAGAAGCCTGAGTGACAAAGTGACAAAGATTTCTCCTCTGCGTCAAAAGGAGAAATCTTCCAGAGGGTACACTAATTATAAGTTAAATATCAGAGCCCACGGTGCTGTCTTGGAAGGAAATTTCCACTTTGGCAGACAGCACTATGACAATCACAGCCTTTTTCCCAGGATAACAAATGCCTCAAAAGAAAGCAGACTGAGAAACCTGACATTGCATATGTTATTTCAGCAAAACCAGATCTCATTTGGTGGAATACTTAACTCCATTTCAGTTTTCATAAAGTTTGCAAGTATTACACATGGTAGTGTGAACTGAAATTGTACACTAACTTCACACGTAGGGTGGGGAAGTAGGGTTCTAATCTGAAACAGAGAAGAGAGGACCAGAAGACTGTTTCTCAGTGAGGCAGATCCAGGGTACTCAATCAGAGAAAACAGTATCTGCTGGGGGCAAAACAAACAAACAAAAAGAGCCCTCAGAAGGTAGGATGAAAGGTTTTAGAACAGGAAGCAAAGACCTTTTTATATGGTAGGTAATGGGAACAGATCCTGTGTGGCCAAGTAGGAGGGAAACTACAGGGTGGCAGGACCATAGGGCAGCTGGCATCCCACCAGAGGTCACTAGGGCAAGAATCGAGTTAGAAAGAGGAGCAAGCTGGTCCCACCTTTAGACAAAGTCATCAGCACCAGAATGAGCTTATGGGAACACAGGAAGAAAAGAAGAAATGGAAGAAAAAGGCATGTGCACCATGGTAGCTGCAGAAAGTCTCAATGCAAAAGGAAAGATTAAGACTGGAGGGTGGTCCTAGGGCAGAGAGCCAGCGTGTAAGCTGGAATGACCCAGGGATGTGGCCTGCACGACACCTGTGAACACAACTACCTCTGTGTGTTCCTCTATGTCTCTTCTGAATTCTTTTTTTAATATTCTGTCTTTTATACTTTCTGCTCTTTTCTTGTGAGTTTGGGACTTCGGTTGTTAAGTGTTTCCATTGGTACCGAGTATCTGAACATTCTTGATCTGAGCAAGCATTTCTCTGCCCCAGGATGCCCTACATCTGCAGTTTCTATCATCGGCAGACAGAAGCCTGAGTGACAAAGTGACAAAGATTTCTCCTCTGCGTCAAAAGGAGAAATCTTCCAGAGGGTACACTAATTATAAGTTAAATATCAGAGCCCACGGTGCTGTCTTGGAAGGAAATTTCCACTTTGGCAGACAGCACTATGACAATCACAGCCTTTTTCCCAGGATAACAAATGCCTCAAAAGAAAGCAGACTGAGAAACCTGACATTGCATATGTTATTTCAGCAAAACCAGATCTCATTTGGTGGAATACTTAACTCCATTTCAGTTTTCATAAAGTTTGCAAGTATTACACATGGTAGTGTGAACTGAAATTGTACACTAACTTCACACGTAGGGTGGGGAAGTAGGGTTCTAATCTGAAACAGAGAAGAGAGGACCAGAAGACTGTTTCTCAGTGAGGCAGATCCAGGGTACTCAATCAGAGAAAACAGTATCTGCTGGGGGCAAAACAAACAAACAAAAAGAGCCCTCAGAAGGTAGGATGAAAGGTTTTAGAACAGGAAGCAAAGACCTTTTTATATGGTAGGTAATGGGAACAGATCCTGTGTGGCCAAGTAGGAGGGAAACTACAGGGTGGCAGGACCATAGGGCAGCTGGCATCCCACCAGAGGTCACTAGGGCAAGAATCGAGTTAGAAAGAGGAGCAAGCTGGTCCCACCTTTAGACAAAGTCATCAGCACCAGAATGAGCTTATGGGAACACAGGAAGAAAAGAAGAAATGGAAGAAAAAGGCATGTGCACCATGGTAGCTGCAGAAAGTCTCAATGCAAAAGGAAAGATTAAGACTGGAGGGTGGTCCTAGGGCAGAGAGCCAGCGTGTGTAAGCTGGAATGACCCAGGGATGTGGCCTGCACGACACCTGTGAACACAACTACCTCTGTGTGTTCCCTCTATGTCTCTGATCCCATGATCAGTAGTAAATATTTAGGAAAGACCAAACTGATCCATTGTATTGCTGGGGAAGGTAGTTTGGTAACAGAAATTCTAGATCCTCAAGCGTGGCTTGTCTGGGGACAAGTTGGGGCCATGGCCAGGAGGGGCCGAGGGAAGAAGAGTTTACTGTATCAGGAAAGAAGGAGCAAAAATGCCAAGCAAGGAGACAAAGTGAGGCAAAGGGCCAAAAGGAACTGTGGGCCAGAACTGAGGAACAAGACAAGATGGGGCGCAGCAGACACAGAAGCTGTGCAAGAAGCCAGTGGAGGGCACAGTGGCAGGGGTGCAGTCTTACTCCTGCTGCTTCTGCCGCTCCTTTCTGTTTCAGCTGTGCTTTCCCGGTTGCAAAGACTGGGGATGAGCACACCCTCCACTAGACATGCTGTCGCCAAGGAAGATCCTGATGTCCATGTCTTAGGACTAAGATCTGTCTAAGGACCAAAATCAGAGGGCCCAAGTTACCACCTTCTCACTCCTCTTTGTTTTCTTTCTTTCTTCCTTGACTGGGAAAACTATTAACACCTAGGTAATTCTGGAGAATTCTGGTTCAGTCAGGATGCCAGAAAAAAATGAACCATTACTTCACAGCACAGCTCCAGAAAGTAGTTTATTGGACAATTAACCTGTGTTCAAATCCTACTGTCTGGTTCAAAGGTTTGTGGAAAGCACTCTCCCCAGAGATGGGAAATCTCTGATGGCTCCATCTCTCAGTGCTGCCACTTCCCGAGAATCTGGGGGTTGGCGGCTACTGCAGGTGCTGCTGAACTTCCCCTGCAGCAACCAAGAGACTGCCTTTGGAGCCTCTGTGAGTGCCTGAGGTTGGCCACGGGTCAGTCCTAGATTCAGCCAAGAAATCAGATGTGAGCCATGCTTCTGTTAGAGGTCTTTGCTTGATTAAGTAACCATTTAGACAAAGTGTGTAAAGGGGGCATGTGCACCATGGTAGCTGCAGAAAGTCTCAATGCAAAAGGAAGATTAAGACTGGAGGGTGGTCCTAGGGCAGAGAGCCAGCGTGTAAGCTGGAATGACCCAGGGATGTGGCCTGCACGACACCTGTGAACACAACTACCTCTGTGTGTTCCCTCTATGTCTCTGATCCCATGATCAGTAGTAAATATTTAGGAAAGACCAAACTGATCCATTGTATTGCTGGGGAAGGTAGTTTGGTAACAGAAATTCTAGATCCTCAAGCGTGGCTTGTCTGGGGACAAGTTGGGGCCATGGCCAGGAGGGGCCGAGGGAAGAAGAGTTTACTGTATCAGGAAAGAAGGAGCAAAAATGCCAAGCAAGGAGACAAAGTGAGGCAAAGGGCCAAAAGGAACTGTGGGCCAGAACTGAGGAACAAGACAAGATGGGGCGCAGCAGACACAGAAGCTGTGCAAGAAGCCAGTGGAGGCACAGTGGCAGGGGTGCAGTCTTACTCCTGCTGCTTCTGCCGCTCCTTTCTGTTTCAGCTGTGCTTTCCCGGTTGCAAAGACTGGGGATGAGCACACCCTCCACTAGACATGCTGTCGCCAAGGAAGATCCTGATGTCCATGTCTTAGGACTAAGATCTGTCTAAGGACCAAAATCAGAGGGCCCAAGTTACCACCTTCTCACTCCTCTTTGTTTTCTTTCTTTCTTCCTTGACTGGGAAAACTATTAACACCTAGGTAATTCTGGAGAATTCTGGTTCAGTCAGGATGCCAGAAAAAAATGAACCATTACTTCACAGCACAGCTCCAGAAAGTAGTTTATTGGACAATTAACCTGTGTTCAAATCCTACTGTCTGGTTCAAAGGTTTGTGGAAAGCACTCTCCCCAGAGATGGGAAATCTCTGATGGCTCCATCTCTCAGTGCTGCCACTTCCCGAGAATCTGGGGGTTGGCGGCTACTGCAGGTGCTGCTGAACTTCCCCTGCAGCAACCAAGAGACTGCCTTTGGAGCCTCTGTGAGTGCCTGAGGTTGGCCACGGGTCAGTCCTAGATTCAGCCAAGAAATCAGATGTGAGCCATGCTTCTGTTAGAGGTCTTTGCTTTAGGTGGAAATTAAGGTAATACTTGCTTAAAGCAGCCCAAGAAGATGAGGAACAAAGAGGGTAGTGATGGTTGAACCCAAAAGGAAGTGGCTATGTAAAATGTGGATGAGTGACAGCAAAAAGTCAATTTTTATTTATCTATTTATTTATTTTTGGCCACTTCTACTGGTCTTTCATTTATTTCCACCTTTGTTCTTTGGCCTGTGTGGGCCTCCCATTGAGGTGGCCCCTCTCATTGCAGAGCACCCACTCTAGGCGCACGCGCTCCAGAGCTCTGGCTCGGCAGTTGGACACATCCATCCAGCCACTCTGTGGCACGTGGGATTTTCTCAGGCCAGGGATCGAACCGGCGCCCCTTGCACTGCAAGACAGCATCTTTACCCACTGGACCACCAGGGAATTCCTATTTATTTATTTTTATTACCAATTTTTTTAAATTTTTCCCCTGTCATGCCTCTTTTATTTGTATATTTATTTATATCCATCTTTTTTCTTTATTCTTTGGCATGTGTGGGCCTCCCACTGCAGTAGCCTCTCTCACTGCAGAGTACAGGCTCTGGGCGCATGCGCTCCAGAGAGCTAGCTCCTAATTGGACACACCGGTCCAGCTGCTCCACAGCACGTGGGATCTTCCTGGGCCAGGGATTGAACCAGTACCCCTTGCACTGCAAGGCGGCCTCTCTACACACTGGACTATCAGGGAAGCTCCCCTCAAAAAATCAATTTTTAAAACACATTAATCTTTACATTAATTATTAATATAGGGCTTCCCTGGTGGTCCAGTGGGTAAGGACACCACCTTGCAGCACAAGGGGCGCCGGTTCGATCCCTGGCCTGGGAAGATCCCATGTACCATGGAACGGCTGGACCAATGTGTCCAATTACCAAGCCAGAGCTCTGGAGCACATACACCCAGAGCCGGTGCTCTGCGACAACAGAGGCCACTGCAATGGGAGGCCCACACGGGCCAGAGAACAAAGATGGATGAAAATAGATAAATGAAAGACCAATAGAAGTGGCCCACCCTTCTCCTTCCCCAACCCTCCCCTCCCCCAAAAAAGCTATAAAAAAAGAATTATTAATATAACTAGATTCATATGACACAATTACATTTAAATGATTATTAATCTTAAATATTTAAAATAGTATATTGATTTATTTAAATGACAGTATATTTAATCACTACTATTCTCTCAAGCATGACACATGTACTCACTCATTTAAAAAAATTTGGTGTGTCCATCATTGGAGCAGTAGTATATAAAGGTTAAAGGCTCTGGCTTAGGGTCAAACCCAACTACTTCATATAGGTATGTGATAATACACAAATTCAATTCTCTGGGTGACAGCTTCTTCACCTGAAAACAGTAATAATGCCATTGTAGGGAGTCAATGTGATAATCCACATTCAGTGCCTGGTACATAGTATGCACCCAGTAATTACCAGCTCTGTGGGCCAGCCGCCATACTAGGTGGTGGGGACACAGTCACCCCGCCCACTGAAGGGAGCCATGGCATATCCAATTCCCAGCAGGATGAATGCTATACAAAAAAACTTTAAAGCACAATGGCTCCTTGAGTCAGACTGAAATACTATGTGCCCATAAATTACCTCCTTTTGCTCAACATTGATTCCCACCATTCCAAATAAAGTTACTATTTGATAGATGTCCTGATCAGAACTTTCAAAATGCTGGGAGAACAGGGAATTTTAGGGCCTAACAATTCAGCAAAAGCAAAGAACTTTGGCATTTTCAAGTTCAAGCCTTTTGGTACTCTTGTTTCTCAATGTCTAGCTAATGTCTTCAATTCAAAAATCAATTTCCATTTTGACAGTTAGGTCTGCTTCTTAGTCTAGACTTAAGTGCCAGGGAATACATGAATTCTAATCATTCCCTCAATCCTACCTGTCATGCTACCTGGAAGTAGATCCAAAATTCTCATTTATATGCATTCTTCCCCTAGAATGGAAAAGGAAATGGCAATCCACCCCAATATTCTTGCCTGGAGAATTCCATGGAAAGAGGAGCCTGGTGGGCTACAGTTCATTGCGTCTGAGCGATCACTTTTCTCTAGAAGGGGAGGCAATGGACAGTACCTTGCCATTTCCTATGAGAAATGAACAACCATTTCCACAGTGCATGACCATTTCAAGTAAGACTACTCCAGGACTGAGGAAGGGGGCAAAGCAAACAGAAGATACCTGCCTCCCTAGAAAATCTGTCTTCTGGGGTAATGCCAAACTTAAAAATATTTAAAGATCCAGGTAGGATTAAATTCATTGACTCACTCAAACACTTACTAGGTATTTACTGAGAATGACACTGAACCAATTATTTTGAAGAAAAGATGCCTGGAGTGAGATGTCAACTTTCATGGAACTTTACAACAAGCAGTAAAATAGATATAGGCAGAAATAACAAGAATTCAAGGCTAAAAAGTATAACTGCTAGAGTGCTTCAGATGAAGCAAACAATTCTAGCTAGGAGAACAGTGTTTCACCTGAGAGGTGATATTTAGGGCTTAAAGTATGAAAGAGATATTGAAGGAAAGACAGGGAGGAGCATTCTAAGTGGAGAGTGGAGTAGGAATGGATTCCCAGCGGCTCATACAGGGAACAGAGTAGAATAGAATAATACAATTGTAATATAAGATGGGGTGAGAATCTGACCAGGAACATCTTACATGATCCAAGAAGATCATGCCATTGAGTTTGATTTTCTTTCTAAGTCACATTGCGCTGGCTTTTTTTTAGGCGGGGGAGGCGGCACTTCTATTGGTCTTTCATTTATCCATTTTCATCCATCTTTGTTCTTTGGCCTCTGTGGGCCTTCCATCACAGTGGCCTCTCTCACTGCAGAGCACTGGCTCTGGACGCATGCGTTTCAGAGCGCTGGCTCAGTAGTTGGACACATCCGTCCAGCTGCTCCACAGCACATGGGATCTTCCCAGGCCAGGGATCGAACCGGCACCCCTTGCACTGCAAGGCGGTGTCCTTACCCACTGGACCACCAGGGAAGGCCCTGAACTGGCTTTTTTAAACAGCAAGATATTTTTTAAAACGAACTGGCACTATATTACAGAGTAAATTAGAGGGAGCGAAGTAGGCAGGGAGGGGATTCATTTAGGAAACACACAGTGTGAATTAAGGGAATGAGAGGGGAAAATTGATGGCTATAGCTGTGGAACTTGAAGACAAGTCAAGAGTACAGAAAGAAAAAAGAAAGGACTGCCAATCAAATCTCAGAGCAAGTTAAGTCTAAAGATGGACCTGCAGCTAAATCTTTGTGAACATAAAAATCTACTTTTTACCTTGACTATCCAACTACAGTCTCTCTTGATAGAAACAACAGGCCCTTAAATTACTTCTCAATCTATTCTCTGTTCACTCGTGGCCACCGCTGGCCTGCCCCACCTTCTTGAAATATTCTCTTTCCTTCCTGCAATGATGCTACATCTTTTAGTTATTCTCTTACTTCTCGACCACTTTTGCTCATTTATTTTCACTACGAGGTAGAATGCCTCGTACCACCCACAGTTTACATAACCACTTCCTTCTGGTACAGGAGAGAGGGTCTACAAAGGCCCAAACAAGGAAGAATGGAAGTAGAATATCAGTCTTTATGCCCACAGGCTTGGAACTTGCCACGGAACAACTTCAGACTTTGCTGGGTGGATCAAATGACTCAAACTAGACAATATAGAAGGAGTATCTGCATCCCAATTAGAAGACCATCTCTACTTGCACAATCCCAAACAAGTCTGAAGATTCTGCTGCAAATAAGTGAATTTAGCTACAATGTATAGGTCTGGCACAAAGTGAAAATTAAAAGCAGCAAAAACTACTCCACAAAATTTATAGTTGATTGCTGCAAATGACTTTTATAATAACTTTGATGAAACATAATTCACACACCAGAGAGTTCACTCATTTAAAGTATACAATTCAAACAGTTTTAATGTACTCACACAGTTTAATAACCATTAATAATCAATTTTTAGAACATGTTCATCCCCATAAAAAGCTCTATATGCTTTAGCAGTCACTCCCAATTTCCCTTCATCCTCCTAGTCCCAGGTGACTACCAATCTACTTTCTGTTGATGTGGACTTGCCTAATCTGGACATTTCATTTAATATGTGTGGTCTTTTGTAACCAGTTTCATTCACTTAGCAAAATATTTTCAAAGTTCCTCCATGTTGTAGCATGTATCAGGTACAGCTACAGCATTCCTTTTTATTGCTAAATAACACTCCATTGTATGACTATATCACATCTTGTCTATTGATTCATCAGTTGAGGGACATTTGGGTTGTTTCTACTTTTTGGCTACTGTGAATAATGCTTCTGTGGTCATGTGTATACAAGTTTTTATGTGGACATATGTTTTCGTATCTTCTCGTGTATAGACGCCTAGGAATGGAATTGCTAGATCACATGGTAACTTTATGTTTAAGCTTCTGAGGAGCACAAGTCTATTTTCTAAAGTGGCTGCTGCATCATTTTAAATTTCTATGATCAGATACAATTTATTTTTTTTTTAATATTTATTTATTTAGGTGGGGGTGGGTTGGGGAGGGAGGGGAGCAGGCGGGCCACTTCTATTGGTCTTTCATTTGTCCATTTTCATCCGTCTTCGTTCTTTGGCTTCTGTGGGCCTCCCATCGCGGTGGCGTCTGTCGTTGCAGAGCACCGGCTCTGGGCGCATGCGCCCCAGAGCTCCAGCTCGGTAATTGGACACATCAGTCCAGCCGCTCTGCAGCTCGTGGGATCTTCCCAGGCCAGGGATCGAACTGGCGCCCCTTGCACTGCAAGGCGGTGTCCTTACCCAATGGACCACCAGGGAAGCCCACAATTTATTTTTAATACGTCATCTTTTTGAGAAATAATTAAAGGCATTTCACAACAACATGTGCTTAAATAAATAAAGGTATGTGCAATAAGGTAAGATAAATGATTAAAAGCAGAAGAGAAAAAATGAAACAAAGGGCAAATTAAGAAATGAAAAACGAATTAGAATACCAAATAAACTACTTTGTTAGAGGTGGCCACAGATGTAGTTCCAGGCTCTCAAGCAGGCCATGCAAAAGGGAAATTGCAACCTGTTCTCTATTTTGTAAATCTATCGTATAAAAACAGACCAGCTACTTGAAGAAGGATGATGAAGATGATGTTGCTAACTGGTAAGGAGACTAGAGATATACAGCTTTCCTGGGTTTTCACAGAAATGGCTTCATATAATATAATGAATATTATTTCCCTCTAGCAAACAGTAGGCTTCCTTGGTTTACTAGAAACAGGAATAGCAGGCTTCCTTGGTGACTCAGACAGCAAAGAATCTGCCTGCAATGCGAGAGACCTGAGTTCGATCCCTGGGTGGGAAGATCCCCTGGAGAAAGGAATGGCTACCCACTCCAGTATTCTTACCTGGAGAATCCCATGGACAGAGGAACCTGGCTAGCTAAGTTCATGGGGTTGCAAAGAGTCGGGTACAACTGAGTGACTCACTTCACTAGTAAACATGGCCATGGGTTTCATAGGGATGCTTTTTATATTAATAACATACTTTAATCCCAACTGGTATCATGTATCAAAGGACTATCTAGTAAAAAAAAAAAAAAAGAAAGAAAGAAAGAAAAATCTCCCTGAGTGGTCAAGGAAACACAAAGCTCTCTGATTTTAGTCCAGGTTTGTATCTACTAGCAACTCAGTGAATTTGTGCACAGTTAAGTCCCTTGATTTAGCACATGCTGAATATAATGCCCAGATGCTGACATTCATCAGGAAAAAGAAAGGCAGTGTGCCAAGCTACTATGTGCTGTTCATTGCAAAGAATGGAAAGAAGATTGCTGAAAAAGCTTAGTCCATGAATCAAAAGCAACTCAGAAGCACTGGCCTTAGCAGGCGCCTTGCACTGCAAGGCGGTGTCCTTACCCAATGGACCACCAGGAAGCCCACAATTTATTTTTAATACGTCATCTTTTTGAGAAATAATTAAAGGCATTTCACAACAACATGTGCTTAAATAAATAAAGGTATGTGCAATAAGGTAAGATAAATGATTAAAAGCAGAAGAGAAAAAATGAAACAAAGGGCAAATTAAGAAATGAAAAACGAATTAGAATACCAAATAAACTACTTTGTTAGAGGTGGCCACAGATGTAGTTCCAGGCTCTCAAGCAGGCCATGCAAAAGGGAAATTGCAACCTGTTCTCTATTTTGTAAATCTATCGTATAAAAACAGACCAGCTACTTGAAGAAGGATGATGAAGATGATGTTGCTAACTGGTAAGGAGACTAGAGATATACAGCTTTCCTGGGTTTTCACAGAAATGGCTTCATATAATATAATGAATATTATTTCCCTCTAGCAAACAGTAGGCTTCCTTGGTTTACTAGAAACAGGAATAGCAGGCTTCCTTGGTGACTCAGACAGCAAAGAATCTGCCTGCAATGCGAGAGACCTGAGTTCGATCCCTGGGTGGGAAGATCCCCTGGAGAAAGGAATGGCTACCCACTCCAGTATTCTTACCTGGAGAATCCCATGGACAGAGGAACCTGGCTAGCTAAGTTCATGGGGTTGCAAAGAGTCGGGTACAACTGAGTGACTCACTTCACTAGTAAACATGGCCATGGGTTTCATAGGGATGCTTTTTATATTAATAACATACTTTAATCCCAACTGGTATCATGTATCAAAGGACTATCTAGTAAAAAAAAAAAAAAAGAAAGAAAGAAAGAAAAATCTCCCTGAGTGGTCAAGGAAACACAAAGCTCTCTGATTTTAGTCCAGGTTTGTATCTACTAGCAACTCAGTGAATTTGTGCACAGTTAAGTCCCTTGATTTAGCACATGCTGAATATAATGCCCAGATGCTGACATTCATCAGGAAAAAGAAAGGCAGTGTGCCAAGCTACTATGTGCTGTTCATTGCAAAGAATGGAAAGAAGATTGCTGAAAAAGCTTAGTCCATGAATCAAAAGCAACTCAGAAGCTGGGAGAGTAACTTGGTAGAGGGTGGGAAAAGGATTGGAGCATCACATAAGTGACATGAAAACGACGACAGTCACATTTGCTTCTTAAATGATGGCAATAATGATTCCAACTAAAAATTCAGGTCATAGCATATAGTGAAGGTGGGGGTGGGAGGAGGCTTAGACTAAGAAGAAAGATAATGCCCTAGTTCAATCGCCTAGCTGGCACTGTGTCTACCTGGATTTAGCACACTTCCTTTTACATATGTTCTTTTGGTGAATATTTAACTTGACTAAACACCTCTGCTTGACTGCCAATTATAAGAATATTATTGATGGTATTAGATCAAATCGGGGAAAATAAACTAAGTCAGGTTTTCATTAACAATCTAACTACTACTGGGCTTCCCTGGTGGTCCAGTGGGTAAGCATACTGCCTTGCAGTGCAAGGGGCGCTGGTTCGGTCCCTGGCCTGGGAAGATCCCACGTGCCTCAGAGCGGCTGGACTGATGCGTCCAATTACCGAGCCAGAACTCTGGAGCACATGCGCCCAGAGCCAGCGCTCTGCGACAACAGAGGCCACCGCGATGGGAGGCCCACACGGGCCAAAGAACAAAGATGAATGAAAATGGACAAATGAAAGACCAATAGAAGTGACCCACCTGCTCCCCTCCCTCCCCACCCCACCCCCACCCAAATAAATAAATAAATAAATAAATCTTTAAAAAAAAAAAACCAAAACAATTTAACTACTACTGAAAAACCCGGAGAGAGCTTCCCTGATGGCCCAGTGGGTAAGGACACCACCTTGTAGTGCAGGGGTCACCGGTTCGATTCCTGGCCTAGGTAGATCCAACGTGCCGCGGAGCAGCTGGCCTGGTGTGCCCAACTGCGAGTCAGCGCTCTGGAGCATATGTGCCCAGAGCTGTTGCTCTGCAGTGGGAGAGGCCACTGCAATGGGAGGCCCACACATGCCAAAGAATAAAAGGATGGATGAAAATAAATATAAATTAAAAAAAAGAGAGACATGATGGGGAAAGGAAAAAAAAAAAAAAAACCTGGAGAAAATACTGTCAAATAATAAGCAGTTGTATGAGACTTCCCTGGTGGTCCAATGGTTAAGACTCCGAGCTTGCACTGAATGTAGTTGTAAATGTCATATGCAAAGCAGGATTTTGCCTAGCTATTGGCTGCTGTGGTTCATGTTCCTGAGGACACAAATCACTACCATGCCTGTCGCCTGCTATCCTTCTGCCCAGCTTATGACAAAAAAGAACCTTCCAAGGTGATGAATCACAAGGCCAAAAAGATTGCACCTTTGGAGAGACAGTTCCTCCTGAGGAAGTGGCCGTCCAAGGAAGTCAGTTAGTGCTGTGCCTCTGTGGGTTTAGACCAAGAAATGCACACTTCACACACACACACACACACACCCCATCTCTTCCTGCACCTGGGACACCAATACAGAGTCTTGTTCAAGTACTAAATTTTGTAAGATAAAATGTTTTTCTTTTTTAGGCAAGGGAAACCGACTGCCAAAGAGAGCCTGGGGAGTCCTTAAGGCCCCTCCATTAACATGAAGGAGCAGAACAGCTCCATCTATTACATCAAAGCCTCATCAGAGACCCTAATCCTTTCTGAAAGGAGCTCTCAGGCAGCCAAGCCTTTAATTTGATGAATAATGGGCCCTCTGATTAACCCTTACAAAGCAAAGCACAGACACATAGACACTGCAGGGAACAAGTGTTCCTGGGGGTTGAGAAAGAAAGTGGGGGTGGGTAGTGTGGCTAGCTCCTACTCCCACTGTTGTGAATTAACTCTATGCATAGGTTTCTAAATGGTTAGCTTTCTCTTTTCCTTTCATATTTTCCCTATTCTCTCTCTCTCCAGGGAATATGCCACTTCCCTGCTCTGTACTGGTGTGTCCTGAGCTTCAAGCCACTCTTACTCAGTGACATGCATAGACAGGTAGGTGATTTGGAATGACTATGTTGCTAAATAGACTGACAGCGCAAAACAGTGTCATGATAGGCTTTTTCAGGCCATTTGCCCACCCACCCTGCTCTAGGACAAACTACTTGTGCTAAAAAAAAAAAAAAAAAAAAAAAAAAGTAGGAACCCATGCCTCAGAGGAAGGGAGAAGTGAAAGGAAACGGGAGCAAAAGCTCAAGTCTTTCTCTGATTTGTTCTAATGCAACAGAAGATGTGTAGATTTAAAAAAGCAATTGATCCTGTTTGTGGAATCCTATTACTGGATGTAGACAACTGTATACTATGTTGGCAAGGACAGGTAACAGGTTAGATGGGTCATGAGTTTCATACTGGTGTGCAGTAATAAATCACATACAGATGAGACTTCTGGCTCATTTTATGAGATAATGAGATGAATGACTGAACATATGACACAGTGGTCAGTTATCATGTGGATGATATAAATTCTATTGTGCTAAGGACATTTATCTCTGTATTGATCTGGCTTTCCTAGCAAGGATCATAAATTATGAGCCTTCCATAACCATAAGATAAATACTCTAATAACCGAATGCCACCAACTCCTGGTTTCCCAATAAATTTCTACAGGGTTTCAGTTAGAGAAGTAAAATGCAGAGAATCTGGGTTTTTTAAATCTTTATTTTGTTGTCAAAATTATATATAGTATGAAGAACATTGAGGAAGCCTGGGAGCCTGTCTTTCCCAAACAAACATCAGTATGCTCAAGCCAGCAGGCACAAGCTCCCTAAGTCTCACTGTGACATTTTCAAGGATTTTTTAAGTGACTGTTATTATACTAGTATCTTGAAACTGGCCATGGTAGGAGTATTTATACCATGGAAATTAGTAAAATCAATGAACAATGTAAATGAGCCCCCTATCCCCACTTACTCAGTTGTTAAACATCACTGCTTGTGGACTAGAGATCCTAGGGAAAACTGTTTAATAATTCAATAGCACAACTCAATACTTCATGGGTAGACATCTCTTTTTAGCACCTTTTTCCCTAATTCTTTTTTCTCATTTCCTGTCTTCTGTTGGATTCATTAAATTTTTCTGTAAATCCTTTTTTTTCTGTTGATTTAGAAACTAGATATTATTTTTCTATACGTTATTAATGTTACCTTTCATGTTTAACATACTTGCTTAACTATAAATTTTGAAGTAGTTTTATCTTTGTTTGGGGTGCAAGAACCTATGTATGCCATAATCATGCATTAAACACTGCCCCCCCATTTTTATGAGTGTTTTTATATATTTTATCCTAAATAGTTCTCCCTCTTATAGTCGATAATTATTTATATCATTCCTCCAGATTGTTTCATGATCTTAATTTCATTTGAAATGAATTTATGTTTTATTAGTTGTTTTGGTGGGTTGTCCTGCTCAGCCTTAGATTTCTTTACATGTTTTGAAATATCAATTTGCAGGTTCACTTTGTGGAGAAAGATTTCGTTTCCCTCTCACTTTCTCTGTGTCCATCCTCACAGTCTAACAATTGTACGGCTGTTTCTTCTCTGGGTCTCTAGCCCTGAGCTAGGTTGTAGAATGGCATTTGTGCAACTGTTAGGTATACAGAAGAGCCCAGCCCTGTGGCAGCAGAAAGTCCAGCTGCTTATGGACCTTCTACCACCTTGAGTCAGAAGCCGGCTAAAAGCCACAGTCCCAGGGAGCAGTCAGTACTACCTCAGGTGATGGAGAACAATGTGGAAGAAACCGCCACAGTCAAAATACAGAACCACATGACCTTTCCCCGATCCCACACTTCTTCCATCTTCTTTTTATCAGTCCTGGAGAACCACCCCAGACACCACTTCAAGCAGGAGTCCGGCTGGATTGCCTGAAGCCCTCTTAGCCATTTTATTCACAGGAGCCACACTCCCAGCCACCACCGCTGGCTTCTGATCCCAGTAGACCGTGACTTCAGCTCACCAGAGCACTTTTGGGTTTGTTCATTCCGATCTGTGTCACAGTATTTAGATTCCTTCCTTCCCTCCCTAGCTGCATGTTTTTGGCATTTTCTTTTTACGTGTGGCCTGTCTTTGTTTGGGAAAAGCAGAAACTTGAAAAGCCCCTGTAACAGAAAATCTCTTACAAAGGCAAAATTAAAAAAAAAAAAGAAAGAAATTCTTAAATTTTGAATGTGTTGAATGATTTCTTCTTCTTAATACTGTCCTAAATTGTTTTTTTAGTAACACCCATAAATTGTGTATTAAGCTACTAATATATGTGGCCAAGATTTATTTTACTTGTTAACATATTTTAACTATTTTGAAGTGTTTTCTTTTGGGCAAGAACCTATGTATGCCATAATCATGCATTAAACACTGCCCCCCCATTTTTATGAGTGTTTTTATATATTTTATCCTAAATAGTTCTCCCTCTTATAGTCGATAATTATTTATATCATTCCTCCAGATTGTTTCATGATCTTAATTTCATTTGAAATGAATTTATGTTTTATTAGTTGTTTTGGTGGGTTGTCCTGCTCAGCCTTAGATTTCTTTACATGTTTTGAAATATCAATTTGCAGGTTCACTTTGTGGAGAAAGATTTCGTTTCCCTCTCACTTTCTCTGTGTCCATCCTCACAGTCTAACAATTGTACGGCTGTTTCTTCTCTGGGTCTCTAGCCCTGAGCTAGGTTGTAGAATGGCATTTGTGCAACTGTTAGGTATACAGAAGAGCCCAGCCCTGTGGCAGCAGAAAGTCCAGCTGCTTATGGACCTTCTACCACCTTGAGTCAGAAGCCGGCTAAAAGCCACAGTCCCAGGGAGCAGTCAGTACTACCTCAGGTGATGGAGAACAATGTGGAAGAAACCGCCACAGTCAAAATACAGAACCACATGACCTTTCCCCGATCCCACACTTCTTCCATCTTCTTTTTATCAGTCCTGGAGAACCACCCCAGACACCACTTCAAGCAGGAGTCCGGCTGGATTGCCTGAAGCCCTCTTAGCCATTTTATTCACAGGAGCCACACTCCCAGCCACCACCGCTGGCTTCTGATCCCAGTAGACCGTGACTTCAGCTCACCAGAGCACTTTTGGGTTTGTTCATTCCGATCTGTGTCACAGTATTTAGATTCCTTCCTTCCCTCCCTAGCTGCATGTTTTTGGCATTTTCTTTTTACGTGTGGCCTGTCTTTGTTTGGGAAAAGCAGAAACTTGAAAAGCCCCTGTAACAGAAAATCTCTTACAAAGGCAAAATTAAAAAAAAAAAAGAAAGAAATTCTTAAATTTTGAATGTGTTGAATGATTTCTTCTTCTTAATACTGTCCTAAATTGTTTTTTTAGTAACACCCATAAATGTGAAGAATGTATTAAGCTACTAATATATGTGGCCAAGATTAACACCTGTGAGATGTGCCCCCGATTTTATTTTATAGGGAGGAAGTGAAGTTTAGGCAACAAGCCACAAACTCCCCCTATACTTCCATTTTCATCCATCACGCCTTTGCATTCCCCTAAGCAACCTTGGTGAGGTAATGTTTATACTAGAAAGAAATTTCCAGAGTCTGTGGGACACAGTGAAAGCTATGCTAATGGGCAAAGGAAAGTCTAGAGGCACACCGGCTTACCTCAAGAGACAAGAAAAATCTCGAATAAAAAATCTAACCAAGCAGTTAATAGAATTAAAAAAGGAACAAGCAAAGACCAAAGTCAGCAGAAGAAAAGAATAATAAAGATCAAGAAGAAAAAACTGAACAGTTTCAAAGGGGAATTCTACCAAAAATATAAAGAAGAGCTAATCCTATACTTCTTAATTCCAAAAAACTGAAGAAGATAGAATACCCCCAAATTCATTCTATGAGGCCGCCATTACCCTGATACCGAAACCATACAAAGATATTACCAAAAAAGAAAATTATAATCCAATATATATCTCTGATCAAAAATCTTCACAAATCTTAGCAAATCAAATTCAACAATATATAAAAAGAATTCTGTACCAGGATCAAGGGATTTATTCCAGGAATACAAGGGTAATTCAATATTCACAAATCACTTAATGTGATATACCATATTAACAAAAGAAAGGATGAAGTCACATGATTATCACAACAGACACATAAAAAGCATTTGACAGGGGCTTCCCTGGTGGTCCAGTGGGTAAGGACACTGCCTTGCAGTGCAAGTGGCGCCGGTTCGTTCCCTGGCCTGGGAAGATCCCACGTGCCGCGCAGCGGCTGGACTGATGTGTCCAATTACCGAGCCGGAGCTCTGGAGCGCATGCGCCCAGAGCCGGTGCTCTGCAACGACAGACGCCACCGCAGCGATGGGAGGCCCATACGGGCCAAAGAACAAAGATGGATGAAACGAGACAAATGAAAGACCAATAGAAGTGGCCCACCCACCCCCTCCCTCCCCACCTCACCCCCAAAAATAAATAAATAAATCTTTAAAAAAAAAAAAAAAAAACATTTGACAAAACCCAACATTTGATATAATAGGAACACATGTCAACACAATAAAGGCCATTGGTGACAAACCCACAGGCAACATCATACTTAATGGTGAAAAACTGAAAGCCATTCCTCTAAAATCAGGAACAAGACAAGGATGCCTGTTCTTACAACCTCCTTTTAACACAGTATTGGAAGTCCTAGCCACAACAATCAGACCAAAAAAAAGAAATAAATGGCATTCAAATTGAAAGGAAAAAGTAGAAATGTCACTATTTGCAGATTACATGACACTACAATATACAAAACCCTAAAAAATCAAATTAGCTCTCTACACTAATAATAAGCTGTTAGAAAGAGAAAGAAAGGAAATAGTCCTATTTAAAAGTCACGTTGAAAAAAACAAAATACCCAGGAATAAAGTTAACTGGGTAAGTGAAAGTATACTTCACTTTTTAGAGAATATACTCTAAAAACCATAAAACAGTGATGAAAGAAACTAAAGATGATACAAAGATATGCCATGTTTTGTGGCTGGAATAATTACTATTGTTAAAATGTCCAGATCTAATATTGTTAAAATGTCCAGCAATCTACAGATTTAATGGAATTCCTATCAAAATACCCATGGCATTTTTCATTAGAACTAGAATAATCCTAAAATTTATACAAAATCCCCAAAGACCTTGTATTTTCAAAGCAATCTTGAGAAAAAGGGACAAAGCTGAAGACATCATACTCTTTGACTTCAGAAAAGCTATAGTAATCAAAACAGCATGATACTGACACAAAAACAGACATACAGATCAATTGAGCAAAATAGGCCAAAAATAAACCCACACACAAATGGTCAACTAATCTATGACAATGGAGGCAAGAATATACAGTGAATGGTGAATTCAGTCTTTTCAATAAGCAGTGCACGGAAAACTGGACAGTTACAGTTAAAAAAATATTAGAACATTTTCTTACACCATATATAAAACTAAACTAAACTAAAACTGAACTAAAGACCTAAACCAGAAACCTTAAGATTCCAAGAAAAGAACATAGGTAGAACACTCTTTGACATTAGTTTTAGCAACAATTTTTTGGATCTGTCACCCCAGACAAAAGAAACAAAAGCAAAAATTAAAAAAATGGAACCTAATCAAGCTTAAAACCTTTCGCACAATAAAGGAAATCATCAAAAAATGAAAAGACAATCTATGATAGAAAATGTTTGCAAATGATATGATTAATAGGGGGTTAATATTTATAATATATAAACATCTCCTACAACTCAATCTTTTTAAAGGTCTCAACTAAAAAATGGGCAGAAGACTTGAATAGATGTTTTCCCAGAGAAGATATACAGATGGCCAACAGACACAGAAAAAGGATGCACAATATTGCTAATCATCAGAGAAATACAAATCAATACCACAATGAGATATCACCTCACACCTTTCAAAATGTCTATCGTCTAAAAGTCTACAAACTACAAATGGTAAAGATGGAAAGGAAATCATGGTACAATATTGATGGAAATGGAAACTGGTGCAGCCACAATGGAAAATAATATGATGGCTCCTCCAAAGCCTAAAAACAGAACTGGCATTTGATATGTACTAGCAATTCCACTCCCAGGTACATATCTGAAGAAATGAAAACATTAGTTCAAAAAGATACATGCACTCCAAAATTCAGAGCAGCATAATTTACAAGAGCCAATATAAGCTAGCAACCTACATGTCCATCAGCTGATTTGTGGATAAAGATGTAGTATATGTAGATACAGGATGGAATATTACTAAGCCATAAAAAATTAAATCCTGTCATTCGCAACCATGTGGATGGATCGAAAGGGTATTATGCCTTGTGAAGTGAGAAAGGGAAAGAAAAGTACTCCATGTTATCACTTACATGTGGAATCTAATAAATAAAGCAAATGAAGGTATATAACAAAAAAGGAAACAGACCCACAAACATAGCGAACAAACAAGCGGACACTAGTGGGAAGAGGAAAATGGGAGTGGCAAGATGAGGGTGTGGAACTAAACGAACTAAACTAAGTGCAAAATGAATAACCAACAAGGACATATTGTACAGCACAGGGAAATACAGTCATGTTTTATAATAACTTTA
The DNA here is from genome assembly GCA_022376925.1 of Tragulus kanchil. NCBI lineage: Eukaryota > Metazoa > Chordata > Mammalia > Artiodactyla > Tragulidae > Tragulus > Tragulus kanchil. The sequence continues at coordinate 267,118,260 of JAIOJX010000026.1, read as the reverse complement.
AATGGAGTATAGATTACAAAAACATGAATTACTATGTTGTACACGCGAAACTAATATTGTAAATCAGCTATGTGGTGGTGGTGATGCTCAGTCATGTCCGACTCTGTGACCCCATGGAGTGTAGCCCACCAGGCTCCTCTGTCCATGGAATTTTCCAGGCAAGAATACTGGAGTAGGTTGTCATTGCCTACTCCAGGGGATCTTTCCAAACCAGAGATCAAACCTGCGTTTCTTGTGCCTCCAATACTGGAAGGCGGGTTCTTTACCACTGTACCACCTGGGAAGCCCCTACTTCAATTTAAAAAATAAAAATAAAAAAGAAAGGAAACTGCCAGCTCTGCAGAATGTCATGTCACTTGAAGGTGGTTCTGAAATATCATGTGCTATGATAGCATAGATTTTTCTCTTAATTCTGGGTTCAGAAATGCCTCCTCTTCAACCTTTCCCTGGACTTCTGAACCAGGTGGTAAAGGATGTGATGGTGGGAATAGCAACAGGTGACTGGGGTCAGGAGAAAGAAAATAGTGTAAATGGAGAGGAACAGGCGAAGTTGTTGGAGAGCAATAACCACTAAGAGTGCTGGGAAGAACATTTGTTTTGATGTTACGTCCATACAGCCAAAGCAACCAAAGAAGAATCCACAGGTAACCATGTAGTTGTCTTCATTCACTTTTACCAATCCTACTGCAATTTTATTTTTGCTTTGGCAAAGCATATGTATATTGCTTTTGTTTAGTTACTCAGTCTTGTCCAACTTTTTGCAACCTCATAGACTGTAGCCTGCTAGGCTCCTCTCTCCAAGGATTTTCCAGGCAATACTGGAGTGAGTTGCCATTTTCTTATCCAGGGGATCTTCCCAACCAGGGATAGAACCCACATCTCCTGCAAGTCTCCTGCACTGCAGGCAGATTCTTTACTACGAACCAGCAGAGAAGCTCATGTGTATGTTAGGGGAGTGAATTTGACCTTTTCCATCCCCTCATAATCTTCCTTAATATTATGTTTGTGACTAGAAGAGATTGTCCAAAGATTATGAGTCATAATATCTAACTTCTAATCAGATCCATAATATGCTATGTATAATTTTGAAGATACCACCTTCTGTCTGAGGTTCTTGGTTCTTCAGAAGGAACTGATGTTTACTGTGCTCCTGTCATGTTCCAGAAACCATGCCATATATTGAGGATACAAAGCTGAAAAGACATTCTCTGCTCCCAAGGTACTCAAAGTTTGAGTGGGGAGACAGACACACAAACTAATAATTTCAGAATGGCTTGACCTGCTCCTCTCCCTTCCTTATCATGAAGGTTTGTCAAAGACACCATGACAACATGAAAGCATAAGGAAAAGGGGACCTAATTCAACTTAAGTAGCCAGGGGATGCCCCTACTTATTCAACTTTGCTAGAATAGGCAGGGAGTATGGAAGAGAAAATGCTATTGCATAGACAAACAGAGTCTATCCTGAATGATCTAGTGTATTGAAGTGCTTAGTCACCTCAGTTGTGCTCAACTCTGTGCAACTCTATGGATGTGCAACTCTATGGACTGTAGCCTACCAAATGTCCATGGTATTTTCCAGGCAAGCATACTAGAGTAGGTTGCCATTTTCTTCTCCAGGGGATCTTCTCTACTCAGGGATTGAACCCATGTCTCTTACATCTCCAGCATTGGCAGGCAGGGTCTTTACCACTAGCACCACCTGGGAAGCCCAGTGTATTGAAGAGTCTTGGTGTAGCCTTTCAGTAATGCAAAGCCACAGCATGATTGTGAGGAGAGCATTACCTGAGCAGTTTGGGGTTCAGAAAGATCATGCTGTCTTGGAGTGATGGCTTGCAATGACTGTAGTTGTAGAACCAAGGAGAGTAATACGGAAGCTGTTGCTTTATCGTAGCACAAAGCTGAGTCAACACTCTGGAACACCAGAGACCTGTATGGTGGAATATTCTGAGCACCCCAAAAAGACAGATAGCAAAACTACCTGCCTAAGCTGGGAGTGGACAGGGGAAAACATATATCCTAGATGACAGTTAATGCTCCCACTTCTAGAGCCTCTGGGTGCTTTATCCCTGGACAACAAGATAGACAGAAGACCATGTCTAAACACTCCTAATTCATATGGGCATAGGGGAAGAAGAAGGGTGATTTTGACTGGTATTGTCTGGTCACCCTGACACCATGCATGGACTGACAATAGAAAGTAGGGGAAGAAGCTGAACAGCCAGACATGGATCCTCTTCACATCTTCACATGAAGGAAGGTGGTTGGGTGGTTGCTGACACTCTGCCTCAAAACCATACATATGGGATCATTGAGCCATAAAGAGCAGTGAGTACTGATATGCGCTACAACATGAATGGATCTCAAAACACACTAAGTGAAAGGAGACAAACACAAAAGGTCACCTACAGTATGATTCCATTATAGGAAATATTCAGACTAGGTAAATCCACAGAGAAAAAAGAGACAAAAAGCAGAATATTGTCTGCTGGAGACTAGAGGGTAGGGGGAAACAGAGAGTAACTGCTTAATGGGTATGGGGCTTCCTTTGGAATAATCACAATGTTTAGGAAGGAGGTGGAAGTGGTAGTTGCACAACACTGTGGATTACTGAATGCCATTCAACTGGTCACTTTAAAGTGATTAATATTATGTGAATTTCACATCAATTAGAAACACACACACACTGCAGTATCATGAATCTCAGAACAGATACGGTACTATAAGGCAGACCTGGGTTTGAATCTTGGCTCTGCCAGTTTCTAGTAGGTCAAGTGGTGAGAGCTCGGGCTGGTCACTTAATTCCTAAAACGTCCAGCTTCCCACTTGAGTAGTAACCTGCCTTACCTGGCAGCAACACATGTAAAATCCGCACTTTACTATGGCACGTGACAAGCTTTAAATAATTCTTTAACATTAACTCTTCACACACAACTCCAAATTTATTCAACAGAACTGTTGCTTATATCGTAGCACAAGCTGAGTCAACACTCTGGAACACCAGAGACCTGTATGGTGGAATATTCTGAGCACCCCAAAAAGACAGATAGCAAAACTACCTGCCTAAGCTGGGAGTGGACAGGGGAAAACATATATCCTAGATGACAGTTAATGCTCCCACTTCTAGAGCCTCTGGGTGCTTTATCCCTGGACAACAAGATAGACAGAAGACCATGTCTAAACACTCCTAATTCATATGGGCATAGGGGAAGAAGAAGGGTGATTTTGACTGGTATTGTCTGGTCACCCTGACACCATGCATGGACTGACAATAGAAAGTAGGGGAAGAAGCTGAACAGCCAGACATGGATCCTCTTCACATCTTCACATGAAGGAAGGTGGTTGGGTGGTTGCTGACACTCTGCCTCAAAACCATACATATGGGATCATTGAGCCATAAAGAGCAGTGAGTACTGATATGCGCTACAACATGAATGGATCTCAAAACACACTAAGTGAAAGGAGACAAACACAAAAGGTCACCTACAGTATGATTCCATTATAGGAAATATTCAGACTAGGTAAATCCACAGAGAAAAAAGAGACAAAAAGCAGAATATTGTCTGCTGGAGACTAGAGGGTAGGGGGAAACAGAGAGTAACTGCTTAATGGGTATGGGGCTTCCTTTGGAATAATCACAATGTTTAGGAAGGAGGTGGAAGTGGTAGTTGCACAACACTGTGGATTACTGAATGCCATTCAACTGGTCACTTTAAAGTGATTAATATTATGTGAATTTCACATCAATTAGAAACACACACACACTGCAGTATCATGAATCTCAGAACAGATACGGTACTATAAGGCAGACCTGGGTTTGAATCTTGGCTCTGCCAGTTTCTAGTAGGTCAAGTGGTGAGAGCTCGGGCTGGTCACTTAATTCCTAAAACGTCCAGCTTCCCACTTGAGTAGTAACCTGCCTTACCTGGCAGCAACACATGTAAAATCCGCACTTTACTATGGCACGTGACAAGCTTTAAATAATTCTTTAACATTAATGTCTGTACTCTTCACACACACAACTCCAAATTTATTCAACTAATTTTAACTCCCAAGTATCTTTTATGCTACACCTTATTAAGTTGAGGATAAATTTTCTTTGCCTTCCTCTGTAGAACGAGTTTTGCCAAAGACAAAGATTTTCACATAGCAGAGACCCTGATCATAAAAGGAGCGGTGCACTCTAGGTCTACAGTGATACAAGCTGCAATTACCCCAGATCAAGCTCACAGCAAATATCACTGAGTGGTCACAATCCTCTGCCCTGGATGCAGCCTCTGAATCCTTCTAATACAGCAGTCAAGAAAGGTGATCAGGTGGTTGCTGATGGGGTGCAAGATGACGCCAATCTGTCATCTCTTTTTTTTTTCTTTCCTTTTTTTATTGGTCTTTCATTTATCTATTTTCTTTGTTCCTTGGCCCGTGTGGGCCTCCCATCGCAGCGGCCTCTGTTGTCGCAGGGCACCGGCTCTGTGCACATGCACTCCAGAGCTCCGGCTCGGTAATTGGACACATCTGTCCAGCTGCTCCACAGCACGTGGGATCTTCCCAGGCCAGGGATCGAACTGGTGCCCCTTGCACTGCAAGGCGGTGTCCTTACCCCCTGGACCACCAGGGAAGCCCCTGTCATCTCTTTCTATTGTAATTTCCTCTCAGAGAAGCACATGTGGCCACGAAATCTTAGTTCAAAGTGTATTTACTTCTTGAAGTTTTCAATTAAGGCCAGTAAATCATTAACAATCACAAAAGTATCCCTCTTTTACTATTGGGCAATAGGTAAGAGGAGGAATTTAACTTAAACCCTGAACATTTTAGACATAACAAAAAAGAAAGGAAAGAGAAGAAAGGGAGGAAGGAAGGAAAGGGAAGAATATTCACTCTAGCTTTGTGGTGTAATACTAATACTTGAGGTTGTGCTGAAGCTGTGTGTATTAAAGGATTTTACATTATCCTCACTGGTAGATGGGTAACACTGCTTGAATTGAAGGGTTTAAGTTTTGGGCCTCCACTGAAGGCACAAAGTCTCACTATTCATTAAAATATATAGCCCTTTAAATAAAATTTTTCTTTAAAAAAAAAATTCAATAGTCCTTCCAAAAATCAATATGGGATTTTTCTCCCCACTCGTTAACCTGGTATGAGAGCTATATCATACACCTGATGACAAAGTATAAAGTCCAAATACTGGGGAGTCACCAGAAGCCACATATGTACCCAACAGGAGATGAAAAAATCAAAAAAATCAATGATGACTTACTGTATTTAAAATCACTGTTACAAATTTCAAATCTACTTAAAAACAACAACCAAAAAAACAGCCCTTGCCTCATCACCCTCAAAGGGCAATGTCTGTTATTTTTAACCCTGCCAGAAATTATCAGTAGGCTGGAAGAATGCAGTACTATGACATGAGCCTTCATTTCCATTTTTAATTAACATTCTTATTGACCCTGAGCCAGATGTGCTTTTTCAATAAAGCCTGTGGAAACTTCAGTAGCCTAGGAATGAAGAAGCAGGCAAGAATCTGGGGCTTAGCATCAAACCAGAAGACCATCAGAGGCGTTGGGAGAAGACTCGCTCCATGTTCCCACCTTGTCCTTACTTATATCTCTCCCAGCCACACATCAGCCTCAGTGAGGATCACAACTGCCTTCCCTCAAAATCCACCAACTGGCTCTGCTTCCTGAGTCCCTCGTCTTATGGCACTATTGTTTTAGGTTACAGTATTCATCGTGATCACTCACATTTGCTGTGCTCTCAGTCTGTACCTCACTGAATTCTCGCAGCACTCTAGAAAGAGCATTACTGCAGACTGCTACCTGTCTACACACTCTCCACTCACCACAGGGACAGTGCCCTGGTACTGACCTGGGCCTGTGGCTGCCCTGTCCAAGGACTGCGTTTCTCATCTTTCTTTGTAGCTAGATGTGGCTACATGATAAATTGTAGCTAACAATATATTGTATGAAAGCTTTAAGAAAGGAAGCTTTCGTTTTTATCTCCTTTCATCAGCCCATAAATGCTGGAGCTACAGCACCCATCTTGGTCCATGAGGTACCTTGGGAGTGGAAACACTCAAGGACTAGCACGAGGACAGGAGCCTGGAGGTGCCATGTGCCCTGCCAGGCCAGTAGGACATGTGAGGTTTAAGTCCTAGCTTACTTTATGTGAGAGGAAAAAAAAATCTACCTTGGCTAAGCGACTGTTATTTAGGGTTTTCTTTCATAGCAGACTTGATCATGATCTCAAGTGGTTAAGCGCTAATTAGTACTCCCACATTACAGATAAGGAAAATGAGGCTCAGAGAGGTTAAGCAACTTGTTCAAGGCGAAAAATCTCAGTGACAGCGCTAGACTACAATCCAATTTCTGATTCAGTGCTCTTAATCTCTCCAACATATATTCTCTAAAAAGGCCCTTTCCCATGCTGAAAATAACGGCATCGTGTTTTAACTCCTCCCTCTCTGTAGCATGTGTGTCCTCCCATAGTCAGGTGCCAAGCGCTGTGGGTTCTACCTCCCAGGGTCCTGGCAACCACTTCCTGTCCCACTGCTCCCTCCTTAGGTAGACAAGTGTGGCTGGCTGACAGCAGAGACAAAGGTGCTCAGCCTGTACAGGTGTGCCCCCAGGATACGCAGGGAGCTAGGGTTGTCTGTGCTCCAGGCAACCAAGACTCCTGCTGGGGCTGGTTCTCTCAGACTGAACTTGAGGCTGCATTGTTGCCCGTGAGAAGGAAGCCGAGGAGTGTGTCTGTTCTGAGCTATGGAAGCCAGGAAGCTGAAGTCTAAATCAACAGAAGCTGGACAGCAGATACCAGAGGCATCAAAGAGGAAGATATCATTGACACTTGCTCTTTTTCTTCCCAAACCAAAGATCTCACACATTTTATTTTATTACTGAATCTACTATTACAGAGTCAAACAAAACAAAGAGAAAATAATATCCACGCCCTACCATAAAAAGTTTTCATCTTGATGTGGTAAGAAGTTAGCAACCCAAGCATCGCTGTGTGTGCCATCTCATATGGGAGTCCGTACAAACTCAGCCTGGCTCTTCTCCAGCATCTCCTCTTCGAGATGCACCTGATTCTAAGACCAGTTTTCCCAAAAGAATTCACTGGGAAATGGAACAATTCTGCTTTTGTTTCTCAGTCAGGAATTACTTGATCTTGAAAGTCTTGTGAGAAAAACAGAATTAATCACACATCCCATGTTGGTAAGGGAAAGGAGGGAGTCAGTGATACTTTCAAAAAGCAGTTTCAAAATAGTGGTATGGCCAAATGCAAAACATAATAAAAGCAACAGACCCTACTGGCTGGACCTGAATATATATGAAACAGGTCTTCTTGGGTTCAAATCCTAGCTCCACTCCTTAATAGCTGTGGTCGTGGAACTTGAGGCTCAGAGAGGTTAAGCAACTTGTTCAAGGCGAAAAATCTCAGTGACAGCGCTAGACTACAATCCAATTTCTGATTCAGTGCTCTTAATCTCTCCAACATATATTCTCTAAAAAGGCCCTTTCCCATGCTGAAAATAACGGCATCGTGTTTTAACTCCTCCCTCTCTGTAGCATGTGTGTCCTCCCATAGTCAGGTGCCAAGCGCTGTGGGTTCTACCTCCCAGGGTCCTGGCAACCACTTCCTGTCCCACTGCTCCCTCCTTAGGTAGACAAGTGTGGCTGGCTGACAGCAGAGACAAAGGTGCTCAGCCTGTACAGGTGTGCCCCCAGGATACGCGGGGGAGCTAGGGCTGTCTGTGCTCCAGGCAACCAAGACTCCTGCTGGGGCTGGTTCTCTCAGACTGAACTTGAGGCTGCATTGTTGCCCGTGAGAAGGAAGCCGAGGAGTGTGTCTGTTCTGAGCTATGGAAGCCAGGAAGCTGAAGTCTAAATCAACAGAAGCTGGACAGCAGATACCAGAGGCATCAAAGAGGAAGATATCATTGACACTTGCTCTTTTTCTTCCCAAACCAAAGATCTCACACATTTTATTTTATTACTGAATCTACTATTACAGAGTCAAACAAAACAAAGAGAAAATAATATCCACGCCCTACCATAAAAAGTTTTCATCTTGATGTGGTAAGAAGTTAGCAACCCAAGCATCGCTGTGTGTGCCATCTCATATGGGAGTCCGTACAAACTCAGCCTGGCTCTTCTCCAGCATCTCCTCTTCGAGATGCACCTGATTCTAAGACCAGTTTTCCCAAAAGAATTCACTGGGAAATGGAACAATTCTGCTTTTGTTTCTCAGTCAGGAATTACTTGATCTTGAAAGTCTTGTGAGAAAAACAGAATTAATCACACATCCCATGTTGGTAAGGGAAAGGAGGGAGTCAGTGATACTTTCAAAAAGCAGTTTCAAAATAGTGGTATGGCCAAATGCAAAACATAATAAAAGCAACAGACCCTACTGGCTGGACCTGAATATATATGAAACAGGTCTTCTTGGGTTCAAATCCTAGCTCCACTCCTTAATAGCTGTGGTCGTGGAACTTGCCTCTTCTGACCTCACTTCACTTCAGTCACTCAGTTGTGTCTGTCTCTTTGTGACCCCATGGGCTGCAGCACACCAGACTTCCTTCTCCTTCACTCCTATCTCCAGGAGCCTGCTCAAACTCATGTCCATTGACTCAGTGATGCCATCCAACCATCTTGTCCTCTGTCGTCCCCTTCTCCTTTTGCCTTCTATTTTTCCCGACATCAGGCTCTTTTCCAATGAGTCATCTCTTTGGATCAGCTGGCCAAGGTATTGGAGCTTCAGCTTTAGCATCATTCCTTCCAATGAATATTCAGGGCTGATTTCCTTTAGGATCAACTTTAGGATTTAAGAAAACTAGGATTTCCTTTGACCTCCGTTTCTATAAAATGAGGATAATATTAGAAATCCCTCATTATCTTCTGGGTTCTAGACACATATTATATAATTTAAATCCTTACAGCAACTCTCTGAGACAGGTATTCTCAGTCCCAATTTGACAAATGAAAACCAAGGATCAGAGAGATTAAATACCTTACCCAGGGTTACAGAGCTATTAAGTGACACAGCTGGATTTCACACACTGCTCTCCCATGTCTGCCTCTTCTTGATGATGAGCCCAGCAGTATCCGAGAGGGGCTGATGGGGACAGGCTGTGGACGGATGTGTGACCATGTCCCCATCTCTCCATCCCCAGCCCATATACGCAGCTCACAGCTCACCATCACTTGTTTATTTCAACTGCAAATTCTTTTTGATTTACATTATGACATTCAAGTACATGTTTTCTTTTAAAGAAGAAAGAAAGAAAAGCCAATATGGTACATTGGTATAAATGGTACATTCAGACTGTGTTGTGTGCTATGTCGCTTCAATCATGTCCAACTCTGTGTGACCCTATGGACTGCAGCCTGCCAGACTCTTCTGTCCATGGGATTCCCCAGGCAAGAATACTGGAGTGGGTTGCCAAGTCTTCCTCCAGATATTCAGGCTAACTTTTCCTAAAAATCATCTAACATTAAAAAAAATCTACAAATAATAAATGTGGAGGAAAGGGAACCCTCCTACACTGTTGGTGGGAATGTAAATTGATACAGCCACTATGGAGAACAGTATGGTGGTTCCTTAAGAAACTAAAAATAGAGCTACCATATGATCCAGCAATTCCACTCTCAGGCATATATCTAAAGAAAACCATAATTTGAAAGAATCCTTGTACCTGATGTTCATCGCAGGACATGGAAGCAACCTAAATATCCATTGACATAGAAATGGATAAAGACATGGTGTGTGTGTGTGTGTGTGTGTGTGTGTGTGTGTGTGTGCGCGCGTGTACACCAATGTGTGTGTATATATGTATACACACAATGAAATATTACTTAGCCACAAAAAGGAATGAAATAATGCCATTTGCAACAACATATATGGACTTAGAGACTGTCATACAGAGTGAATTCAGAAAGAGAAAGACAAATATCGTATAATACTGCTTATATGTGGACTCTAGAAAAATAGTAGAAATAGAGTCACAGATGAGGAAAACAAACGTATTGGTTACTAAAGGGGGAACATGAGAGGTTGGATGAATTGGGAGAATGGGACTGATACATACACACTATCTTATATAAAATGGGTAACTAACGAGAACCTACTGTACAGCACAGGGAACTTTACTCAGTGCTTTCTGATGACCTAAATGGGAAGGGAATCTAAGGAAAGAATGGATATATACATATGTATAACTGAATCACTTTGCTGTATAGCAGAAACTAACAACACTGAAAGCAACTATACTCCAATAAAATTTAACCTTAAAACATAACAAAAGTCACCTAACATAATGTGCCACAAGCACTAATATGAAATCTATGACATATGCTACAGACTTGGTTGCTTCAAGGTCTAAATGCATCATTTGTTGGGAAATTAACAGAATGTGTTGACAAGAGTCTGGGGCACCTACTTTTACAATCCCATTTGCTAGTTTCGGATTAGCTTAAACTCCTCATTGTCAGGTTCCCAGGACAACAGTCTATTTCAGGTAAGTGCAGATACTACACTGTGTTAACTCGCAGGATTAACTTAACCTAAAATATCTGATCACCCATGGGATTCCCAGGCAAGAATACTGGAGTGGGTTGCCAAGTCTTCCTCCAGATATTCAGGCTAACTTTTCCTAAAATCATCTAACATTAAAAAAAATCTACAAATAATAAATGTGGAGGAAAGGGAACCCTCCTACACTGTTGGTGGGAATGTAAATTGATACAGCCACTATGGAGAACAGTATGGTGGTTCCTTAAGAAACTAAAAATAGAGCTACCATATGATCCAGCAATTCCACTCTCAGGCATATATCTAAAGAAAACCATAATTTGAAAGAATCCTTGTACCTGATGTTCATCGCAGGACATGGAAGCAACCTAAATATCCATTGACATAGAAATGGATAAAGACATGGTGTGTGTGTGTGTGTGTGTGTGTGTGTGGCATGTACACCAATGTGTGTGTGATATATGTATACACACAATGAAATATTACTTAGCCACAAAAAGGAATGAAATAATGCCATTTGCAACAACATATATGGACTTAGAGACTGTCATACAGAGTGAATTCAGAAAGAGAAAGACAAATATCGTATAATACTGCTTATATGTGGACTCTAGAAAAATAGTAGAAATAGAGTCACAGATGAGGAAAACAAACGTATTGGTTACTAAAGGGGGAACATGAGAGGTTGGATGAATTGGGAGAATGGGACTGATACATACACACTATCTTATATAAAATGGGTAACTAACGAGAACCTACTGTACAGCACAGGGAACTTTACTCAGTGCTTTCTGATGACCTAAATGGGAAGGGAATCTAAGGAAAGAATGGATATATACATATGTATAACTGAATCACTTTGCTGTATAGCAGAAACTAACAACACTGAAAGCAACTATACTCCAATAAAATTTAACCTTAAAACATAACAAAAGTCACCTAACATAATGTGCCACAAGCACTAATATGAAATCTATGACATATGCTACAGACTTGGTTGCTTCAAGGTCTAAATGCATCATTTGTTGGGAAATTAACAGAATGTGTTGACAAGAGTCTGGGGCACCTACTTTTACAATCCCATTTGCTAGTTTCGGATTAGCTTAAACTCCTCATTGTCACGGTTCCCAGGACAACAGTCTATTTCAGGTAAGTGCAGATACTACACTGTGTTTCAAACCTCAAGTTGCATTGAGGTTCACACCACGAGAAAAGCAGATTTTATCAGCTGAGTTTATAGGTGGAGTCTAAGTGAGATTAAATTGAGCCCTCTATGTCTTTAAAATGATCTATTAGGTAATCTAAATCAGATGCTCTTTAGGGAGGTATAACCTTGAAACACACAACTTTATTCTTCTCATGAAGGGAAAAAAAAAATCCCAGTTTTTCAAAATAAGAAAGAAGCTGGGTTGCATTTATAAACATATTGATCAATATGTTTAGAGGGAAAAGGGGAATGGAGGTATTAGAAATGTTTCTAGCTTCTTCATCAGTTTTTACTAATTCACTAATTCCCTATAGCTCAAGAGATGCTAATTAATTCAAGTAACCACAATGCTAATCATTGGCTAAATAAATCTAAAATGAAAAGAGTCTGTCACCAGAGATACCGCTGCTCATTGTAATTAAAATTACCAATTTCTGAAGTAATGTAAATAAAGGTTATTGTATCCTTCTACTCAGGCGTAATATCTCCATGCATGACCACCTGAGAATCCACCAGGACTCAAAAAGGTAAAAACATTCATGGAAGCTTATCAGTCTCTGAGTTAGGATATTTATCATTCCAAGAGTGTTATTTGTTGATATTGTAAAGTCATGTGGGATTAAGCTGCCTTGAAATGCAAAATGGAGAATGGAGAAGGGCTGAGAATTATTGCCATGAAGGGAGTACAATCAATGTCAAGATATCAACCATTCTGAAATGATTACCTTTACAAACATTAAGGCCTAGAGAAAAGCAGATGCCCCAGGTTTGAGTTTCAATTTTTAAGGAATAAGTTTATCTAAACACCCATTTGTTTTAGTAGTTTTGTAGCTTTTGGTGATCTCACCTTGTTAACATTCATTGCAACTGTTTATAGCTGTTTGAATGTCATTTTCAGGGATAGAAAAGGTGGCCTCAACATTTCATAACTAAATGGCAGGGCTTGACCATGATATTCACTCTGGGAAATACACACACGTGCACGCTTAGTTGCTCAGGCCAGTCACCCTGGAAAGAAGTGCTGTGCAGATACTACACTGTGTTTCAAACCTCAAGTTGCATTGAGGTTCACACCACGAGAAAAGCAGATTTTATCAGCTGAGTTTATAGGTGGAGTCTAAGTGAGATTAAATTGAGCCCTCTATGTCTTTAAAATGATCTATTAGGTAATCTAAATCAGATGCTCTTTAGGGAGGTATAACCTTGAAACACACAACTTTATTCTTCTCATGAAGGGAAAAAAAAAATCCCAGTTTTTCAAAATAAGAAAGAAGCTGGGTTGCATTTATAAACATATTGATCAATATGTTTAGAGGGAAAAGGGGAATGGAGGTATTAGAAATGTTTCTAGCTTCTTCATCAGTTTTTACTAATTCACTAATTCCCTATAGCTCAAGAGATGCTAATTAATTCAAGTAACCACAATGCTAATCATTGGCTAAATAAATCTAAAATGAAAAGAGTCTGTCACCAGAGATACCGCTGCTCATTGTAATTAAAATTACCAATTTCTGAAGTAATGTAAATAAAGGTTATTGTATCCTTCTACTCAGGCGTAATATCTCCATGCATGACCACCTGAGAATCCACCAGGACTCAAAAAGGTAAAAACATTCATGGAAGCTTATCAGTCTCTGAGTTAGGATATTTATCATTCCAAGAGTGTTATTTGTTGATATTGTAAAGTCATGTGGGATTAAGCTGCCTTGAAATGCAAAATGGAGAATGGAGAAGGGCTGAGAATTATTGCCATGAAGGGAGTACAATCAATGTCAAGATATCAACCATTCTGAAATGATTACCTTTACAAACATTAAGGCCTAGAGAAAAGCAGATGCCCCAGGTTTGAGTTTCAATTTTTAAGGAATAAGTTTATCTAAACACCCATTTGTTTTAGTAGTTTTGTAGCTTTTGGTGATCTCACCTTGTTAACATTCATTGCAACTGTTTATAGCTGTTTGAATGTCATTTTCAGGGATAGAAAAGGTGGCCTCAACATTTCATAACTAAATGGCAGGGCTTGACCATGATATTCACTCTGGGAAATAGACACACCTGCACGCTTAGTTGCTCAGGCCAGTCACCCATGGAAAGAAGTGCTGTGCGTGGGCAACCATGTAGTTCAAGTCATCAATGAGTCTGAAGTTGAACAGCCATAATCCTCTTGGTGGATTTGCCCTTGAGTAAGAGAAACCCATCTTAAGTGCCTCACTAATCAGCTCAAAAGCCATTGATGAAGTCCTAAATCCTAATAAAACCCCAAAACTTTTAGAAGCAAAACAAAAAAGCATAGTTCACAGATACCTTCTGGTCAAAGGCTGGGAAAGAATTTTTATAGATTAGTCCAAAGACCTGACATTAGTTTGAACTAAAAAAAGAAATGACATCATTTAGGACCAAAGTGAATCTGGTAAAGATATTATCAAAAGACTACTTCTGAACTGAGCTTCCTGACAATACAAGAGGTCTGGATAGGACTTGAACCAGATAAATTTGTTATGCAAATAGCTTCAGCCAAAGGGGAAAGGGCTGATAATGAAATCACTACAAAGCCAGACACATATTACAGAGGTGACAAAAAACATCAGGCAGGGTCCTAGCATATGGATAAAAAGCAGTACAGAATTTACGTGAGCATCATGTTTAATTTATCATAACTAAGCTGTCAGGAGTCATGCTTTGACAAATGCATAACTAACACGTATAAATGAGTCAATTATCACTAACAACCAAAGGTTCAAACCAAACAGGCTGATGTTTCCCTTCTTTTTTTTTTTAAACCCTCAAAATAGGTTTACTAATAGGATTGATTTTGGACCTTAAAATCTACCTTCTTCAAAGTAAGAAGGCTGGAACCACATCTGAAAAACACTAAACCACATCCTGGCACTTACAGCCTGCCTCTGATCCCACCCATGCACTTATTTATGTCTTTCTCTCTCTTTCTCTCTCTTTCCCTCTATCTCTTTCTCTCACTCTCTCTCTCTCTCTCTCTCTCACACACACACACACACACATACACACACGCACCCCTTCAGATCCCTGCAGCGACAATGAGAAGTCATAAGGTCCTTTGGTGAGCGGTGACTATTCTGGACCAAGAGAAACAGAAATTACACAGCTGGCACTGCTATGGTTCAGCAGTTACATGGAGACAGAGTATTAAAGATTTTAAAGCTGTTAAAATTTTTTCTAGTCCTATGTATTCTTTAGAAAGAACTAGTTTAGTTTACTTTAATACGAGGCATCATGGCTCCGTCCACAATGGGAAATGAAGAAATTATCTGGATAATTCAGGTTTAAAAACACTTTTCCTGAAATTGCCAGATAACCCTCTTCTCACCTCAGTTCCAGCACTAATGAAAAGTTTATCATCTGAAGGTCTTAACATTTCATCTTTTTACCCTTTCCTTCTCAATATGAGTAAGCGAAGTATAAAAGTAAACCAAGGCTCTCTCTTTAAATAGACATTTCTAACCCAGTGAGTGTCTTTGTTTACATTTAACTAGAGATTTGAAAAAACAGAATGAAATAGAATATGAAAATTATATTTGGTAGGCTCATTCCTTTAGGAAACCAAAAAGACATAAAATACAATAATTTACTACCTAAAAGACATAAAATATAATAATTCCTAATCTTGACAGTTATATTCCTAAAAGTTTTGCAAAAGGAAAAATTCATGGTTAAAGAATCACAGATGTTATGAAGAAAACAGAATTGAGGAGCTGAGGTCAGGAAAGAATCTATGAACACCTGTAAAATATAATAAAACCAGTAAGGACAAATCATTAAATAAAGAGAATACTGATGACATTTTTCCATGTCTTAAATTAGTAGCAAAGCACACAATCACTTAATTTCTCTTTGCCTTCCTTGATTCATTAGAACCTTTTCAGACTCTCTCCTCTGCCATTTCAGTAAGATGCTTTTTCTCTGTATCAGATGCATGCATACTTTTAAAGGCACTGTTTTCTGTGTTGCATCTTCCATTCTAGTATCAACGCTTTTCTAAGTCTAAAGCAACTCTGAGCACATTCAGAATTCTTAGAGTTGGGGAAGACTTAACCAGATTTAAATGGGCATATAATAGGATTTGCCATAAGAAAAGTCAACAGTAGACAGAGATTTTGATATTATATTTAATCCTGAAAGTCACAGCCCTATCATCAACTATGTATCTTTACTCCCACATCTATCCATACAATGGGTGTCCCTGGTAGCTCAGCTAGTAAAGAATCCACCTGCAATACAGGAGACCCCCGTATTCCAGGTTCAATTCCCGGGTTGGGAAGATCCCCTGGAGAAGGGATAGGCTATCCCTATTCATGCAATACTGTGCTTAGTTTACGAACACAAACATACTCTTGATGAAGCAGAGGGAAGCAAAAACTTTGGTGAGTGAGTCAAATCACACTTTAGAGGCATTTAAAGCTTGATATAGCAACGTGTATTTGTGAATATGTGGTATAGGTTTCTAGGCCAACAGCTTAGAGAAGGTCAGTCAAGGGCATCTGTGTGCAGCAGCAGAATGAAAAGAAAAACTCTCTGGAGTCAGTTTTTGCCAGTAAAATCAATGGAACCTGAACCCTTGAATTTCTTTCTCTGGGGTCAGAAATGGGTTCCTAGCCACCAGGATGTCTTCAGCTCACCAGTGCCTTCTACCTCTTTCTTTGGCTTCTGAAAATCAGGAAGTGGCTCTTCCTCTGCTCATCTGGGAGCATCAGCCCTCCTGCTGTATCTGTTGCTCCTGCCAACATGGCCCACTATCACCAGCCTTGACTTGTGACTGCTTTTGCATTCTGCAGTTACTGCAGAAACATCAGAGTTGGGACCAGAGGCACAAGAAATTGTCCTTCATCCCTGGCCCTGAATTTCATGGTCACATTCCAACACAGCCTTCCTTAGTAGAGTTCCTGGAGTTCTTTTCTTTTTTAAGTATTTATTTTTTTTATTTTTGGCTATTCTGGGTTTTCACTGCTGCCGCAGGCTCTTCTCTAGTTGCTGGGAGTGGGGCTACTCTCTAGTTGAGGTAAGCAGGCTTCTTGTTGTGGTGACTCTCTATACTGCCTTCTTTTCATTAGAACCTTTTCAGACTCTCTCCTCTGCCATTTCAGTAAGATGCTTTTCTCTGTATCAGATGCATGCATACTTTTAAAGGCACTGTTTTCTGTGTTGCATCTTCCATTCTAGTATCAACGCTTTTCTAAGTCTAAAGCAACTCTGAGCACATTCAGAATTCTTAGAGTTGGGGAAGACTTAACCAGATTTAAATGGGCATATAATAGGATTTGCCATAAGAAAAGTCAACAGTAGACAGAGATTTTGATATTATATTTAATCCTGAAAGTCACAGCCCTATCATCAACTATGTATCTTTACTCCCACATCTATCCATACAATGGGTGTCCCTGGTAGCTCAGCTAGTAAAGAATCCACCTGCAATACAGGAGACCCCTGTATTCCAGGTTCAATTCCAGGGTTGGGAAGATCCCCTGGAGAAGGGATAGGCTATCCCTATTCATGCAATACTGTGCTTAGTTTACGAACACAAACATACTCTTGATGAAGCAGAGGGAAGCAAAAACTTTGGTGAGTGAGTCAAATCACACTTTAGAGGCATTTAAAGCTTGATATAGCAACGTGTATTTGTGAATATGTGGTATAGGTTTCTAGGCCAACAGCTTAGAGAAGGTCAGTCAAGGGCATCTGTGTGCAGCAGCAGAATGAAAAGAAAAACTCTCTGGAGTCAGTTTTTGCCAGTAAAATCAATGGAACCTGAACCCTTGAATTTCTTTCTCTGGGGTCAGAAATGGGTTCCTAGCCACCAGGATGTCTTCAGCTCACCAGTGCCTTCTACCTCTTTCTTTGGCTTCTGAAAATCAGGAAGTGGCTCTTCCTCTGCTCATCTGGGAGCATCAGCCCTCCTGCTGTATCTGTTGCTCCTGCCAACATGGCCCACTATCACCAGCCTTGACTTGTGACTGCTTTTGCATTCTGCAGTTACTGCAGAAACATCAGAGTTGGGACCAGAGGCACAAGAAATTGTCCTTCATCCCTGGCCCTGAATTTCATGGTCACATTCCAACACAGCCTTCCTTAGTAGAGTTCCTGGAGTTCTTTTCTTTTTTAAGTATTTATTTTTTTTATTTTTGGCTATTCTGGGTTTTCACTGCTGCCGCAGGCTCTTCTCTAGTTGCTGGGAGTGGGGCTACTCTCTAGTTGAGGTAAGCAGGCTTCTTGTTGTGGTGACTTTTCTCATTATGGAACTCGGGCTCTAAGGCACACAGACTTCAGTAGTTGCGGCACATGGCTCAACAGTTGTGGCTCCGAAGCTCTAAAGCACAGGTTCCATAGTTGTGGCTCACAGGCTTAGTTGTTCCACAGCATGTGGGATCTTCCTGGATCAGGGATCAAACTCAGTCTCCTGCATTGGCAGGTGAATTCTTAACCAATGAGCTACCAGGGAAGCCCTTCCTGGAGTTCTTTACCTCTCCTCCATTCTGACTATGACGGCCAAAAGCTAGGAGGAATTGAATGGACAATCAAACAATTTCAGGGAGCTTGGATTATGCTGTATTTGAAATGAAAATGAAATACAGGTTCATAGTTCTTTATATAAAACCCTTGGGCCAAATATGTTTTGGAATTCAGAATTTTATCAAATTTTAGAAAAGTAAACCAGTGCATTTACTGTATGTTATGCAACATCCCCAGCAGGATCTGGGGCAGCACATTGTAATCAAACACATTAATACATCTGCAGCAATTCACATGAATATTCACACTCAGTAGGATAAATAATGGCTATAAATAGACTCACTTCAGTTTAGGTCATGTGTTGCCACCAAATCAGTTCACATAAGGTCAAGGTTTGCAGCTAAATGACTCAAATACAGAAAAGCTTCCATTTTTCAGAGTTCTTTGGATTTTGAAACTGTGAACAAGGGATTACATTTCTGCTTAAGGAAGGTGATCAAGAAACCCTGTTTGGGGCTTCCCTGATAGTCCAGTGGGTAAAGAGTCTGCCTTGCAGTGAAAAGGGCATTGGTTTGATCCCTGGCCCAGGAAGATCCCATGTGCTGCTGAGCGGCTGGACTGGTGTGTCCAATTATGAGCCAGCGCTCTGAAGCGCATGTGCCCAGAGCCAGTGCTCTGAAACCAGAGAGGCCACTGCAGTGGGAGGCCCATACAGGTCAAAGAATAAAGATGTATAAAAATAAATAAATAAAAAATCAATAAAAGAGGCCAAATTTAAAAAAAAAAAAAAAAAAGAAAGTTAAAAAATTTAAAAAAGAAACCCAGTTTGCTTCCTTGCTTTGTCTCTTTGTGGAAGTTAAGTCTGTACATAGGTGTTAAGCTAGATAAATTTGTGCTGAACCTTTCCTTCTTCCTGTTTATCAGCATTTTGATCACTTCTTTTCTCCTCCCATGACTTCTGAACCCCCTGTTTGATACAGTAGACGCTGAGGGCACCTCTTTCTAGCTTCTGTGCTGGGATATAGCTTGTAACAGCCTTGTCTAGATCCCTGCCGCATACAGTTCACTAGGCCCCTTGCTTGCGGTCACATAATCACCTCCAACACTGAGCACCTTCCCCAGATTCAGGACTAGCATGGTTCTCTACCGGGTGACAGGCCAAAAGCTCATGTTCCCAGCACTCAGTCCCCACCCTACTGGTGCTGCTGTTGGTTCTGCTACTGTCTTACTCCCATGAGATACTGCCTAGTTTCTGGTACACAGCTCCCACCAGGTACATCACCCATCAGCTGAGTTTTCGTCTTGTTCTCCACACTCTGAGGAGCTGGAGCTCCTTACCTTGGTGTCTCAGGCCTGAGATCTTACTTTACCCCTCAATCATCCTGGGAGCAGGACTACACCATAGATACTAAAGTAAGCTGCAAAACCTTTATGAAGGCTGCTACCTTCTGCTTCCTCTCTAGCCCAAGTGCAGGTCTCAAATTTTTAGACGAGTCTCCTCTCTTATTAAACAAGACCCATTGGCAATACGTGCCCCAAGACAGAGTGCTCAGATAAATGTGACACATATGTTCAGGAGGACAGATTATAACCAAGAGTCAAATGGAACTCCTTATTTTCAAATTCTGTGCAATCATCTTCTATTATTTACTGGAACAAATCCTGTGTCATGATATACTAGAAGGCATAACAACTTCTAACACCAAGTCAGTTCCACAGCTTGTATTTCTCCAATCACTCTCCAAGGCCTTGCCAGATGAACAATTTTTAGGGGAAGAAATACTTACTGTGAAATGAAGTGGTTGAATTCCTCACACCATTTCTCCGGATGAAGTAAAGTAGGTGGAGGATTTCTGAAAAACAAAAGCATTTTTTTTTCCTTAAAAAAAAAAAGTGTTCCGTTAAATGCAAAATATCAACTTCTCTTTACCAGTGTTGTTCTAAATAGATCTGATAAATTCTGTGTTTATTTCTTTCTGGGCAGGAGTCATTCATCAATGGTAAATTATAAAGAGCCAGCCCCTGTTCTTTTAGTGGCTCATTTTCACTGAATGAAGGCTAACTATGTCCACAGCTCTCTGTAGGACCTTTCTGTTAAACACATCAGGACCGTTCCTTGGGGAGGGGCACTGATCAATCACACAGCCACAGCCACTATAACTGAAAGCTGAGTATTACTTGTGCAATAACAAAGCTCTATGCCTAGTGCTAGGGGTTTGAGAGAGGACTTATAATTTTATAGGATTTTCAGATTATTATGATATCATTTGAATTAATCAGATGATACATTTTTAAAGTATACCTATAAATTCACTGGTCACATTTTTAACTTTTCCTATATGTCAACCTCCATAATAGGCACTGGGCAAAGCAAAACAGTTCCAGACCCTAAGAAGTTCCTGGGTAGTAAGAACAGAAAAAAACTAAAAGTACTAGAGATCCAGAGAGAACTAGAGAATTGTGGAAAAGCTCTGGTAAACCGGTAAGAAGGTAAGAAAAGGAAAATGTAAGAACCCTGCATTTGGTTGAATATTTACCCAAAACCTTTATGAAGGCTGCTACCTTCTGCTTCCTCTCTAGCCCAAGTGCAGGTCTCAAATTTTTAGACGAGTCTCCTCTCTTATTAAACAAGACCCATTGGCAATACGTGCCCCAAGACAGAGTGCTCAGATAAATGTGACACATATGTTCAGGAGGACAGATTATAACCAAGAGTCAAATGGAACTCCTTATTTTCAAATTCTGTGCAATCATCTTCTATTATTTACTGGAACAAATCCTGTGTCATGATATACTAGAAGGCATAACAACTTCTAACACCAAGTCAGTTCCACAGCTTGTATTTCTCCAATCACTCTCCAAGGCCTTGCCAGATGAACAATTTTTAGGGGAAGAAATACTTACTGTGAAATGAAGTGGTTGAATTCCTCACACCATTTCTCCGGATGAAGTAAAGTAGGTGGAGGATTTCTGAAAAACAAAAGCATTTTTTTTTCCTTAAAAAAAAAAAGTGTTCCGTTAAATGCAAAATATCAACTTCTCTTTACCAGTGTTGTTCTAAATAGATCTGATAAATTCTGTGTTTATTTCTTTCTGGGCAGGAGTCATTCATCAATGGTAAATTATAAAGAGCCAGCCCCTGTTCTTTTAGTGGCTCATTTTCACTGAATGAAGGCTAACTATGTCCACAGCTCTCTGTAGGACCTTTCTGTTAAACACATCAGGACCGTTCCTTGGGGAGGGGCACTGATCAATCACACAGCCACAGCCACTATAACTGAAAGCTGAGTATTACTTGTGCAATAACAAAGCTCTATGCCTAGTGCTAGGGGTTTGAGAGAGGACTTATAATTTTATAGGATTTTCAGATTATTATGATATCATTTGAATTAATCAGATGATACATTTTTAAAGTATACCTATAAATTCACTGGTCACATTTTTAACTTTTTCCTATATGTCAACCTCCATAATAGGCACTGGGCAAAGCAAAACAGTTCCAGACCCTAAGAAGTTCCTGGGTAGTAAGAACAGATAACTAACATAACTAAAAGTACTAGAGATCCAGAGAGAACTAGAGAATTGTGGAAAAGCTCTGGTAGCCAGACCACTTCCTGGTAAGAAGGTAAGAAAAGGAAAATGTAAGAACCCTGCATTTGGTTGAATATTTACCCAAAGAGAATCAGTGTTAAAACAAAAGTGACATTACCTTTAATTGCTAAAAACTTTTTTTTCTCTAGCTGTAAATGGATATAGGGGCTTATGGGCAGGTTGAGTTCAGCAAATAAAGTTACATTTCTGCACACCTGAACTATGACTGTAAGTCTTAAACCCATTATATATCTTTGTTTTCACTTGGG
Source organism: Tragulus kanchil (assembly GCA_022376925.1). Lineage (NCBI taxonomy): Eukaryota > Metazoa > Chordata > Mammalia > Artiodactyla > Tragulidae > Tragulus > Tragulus kanchil. The sequence continues at coordinate 267,096,184 of JAIOJX010000026.1, read as the reverse complement.
TTCTAACTGCTTTCTAAAGCCATAGATTACTCAGTTTCAATGGGCAGAGGAAAGGGAAGTATCAGAAACAAAAGAATGTATCTGATAATATGATTGTAAACTGCCTCTCAATACCCTTCCTTTTTTCATTTCTTCTAGTACAATTTTTATTCTGATACAATGCTGCCATATATATTTTTCCTGAGTTTATTACAGCTAGATGTGGCCATGTGACTCAGTAATTATATATTACTAAAACTGTTTTATGATATTTCTAGAAAGTCTTCTGAAAAGAGACAGCTATCTTTTTTCTTCACTCTTTCTGCTTCCTGGAACATGGATGTGATGGCTGGAGCTGGAGCAGCAGTTTTGTTGTGAAATGAAAATGTGAGCTATGAACTAAGTATGGCAAAGAAGATAGACAGGATATTGGATTCATGATGATATTTTAAAGCTGCCATACCAGCTCTAGACTGCTTCTCCGTAGTCTTCCTTAATAGGAAAGAGAAATAAACTTCCATCTTCTTAAAGCCCCTGTTATAAGTAATTAGTCCTAATTGAGCTGATCATATTTCAGAGATTACCCTATTACATGATTAGAGCATAATTTTGTAAGTGTATGACAGGCACAAAGATATGTGGAAGCCTAATAAAGTGGCCGCTTATCCAGTCTGGGGAATCTCAGAAGACTTTAAAAAGAAAATGAACTTCAGCTGGCCCCTGAATATTGGCTGGATTTTTCAAGACAGAGGAGAGGAAAACCATTTCAGTTTTAGGAAAAAAGGATATATCAAGTCACAGAAGTGTAAAAAAGTCTAGTGGTTCAAAGATCATGAGAAATTTTTTGAGGCTAGACTATATGATTCTTTCACATTTAGAAAGAGAGTAACAGGGAAGGATGAGGTAGGAAGGAAGAATGATGAGAGAAACAATATGATTTCCCTGTTCCGCATAAGAATTTGATTATTATTCACATCTTCTGATTCAGAAATCCAAAGGAAAATTACCGTGTATCCAGCTAGAAAGAGTAGTGGCTGAAAATTTGCCCTTCAGTTATTTTGGAGGCTGCCTCTATTTCATTTATTCAATAATATTTGCCTTCAACTTTCCCCGGCATTCTTTAAATAATAAAAGTACTATCACATAACTGCTGCTTCAAAACCAGCTTAACTGAACTGTTCTTATTGACTCTAGCTGTTTGAAATCGTACGTCCATATGTCCCTCCAGTTCACCTCACTCTCAGTGAGCAGATTATTCTAAATCATCTCTACAGCCTTCTCCACAGCTCAAACTTCCCTTGTTCTCCTTGGGTTTTCTGCTCATTCTGCTCTCACAGAGGTCAGTTCCACAGAGAAGAGCTGTTCAAGCAATCTTCTGTCTAACAGACTTCATCTACCCCCAAAGCCATTAACTGTAATCAAGAAGTCACTTGTAGGCAGACTTGATTAAATCCTAGTAGCCTTGACCTTGGCCAGTTGAGCATGGAGGGACAATCCTCTGCCGCAATTAGAGATTGACCTCGCACAGGATTCATGATAAATATTTTAAAGCTGCCATACCAGCACTAGACTGCTTCTCCGTAGTCTTCCTTAATAGGAAAGAGAAATAAACTTCCATCTTCTTAAAGCCCCTGTTATAAGTAATTAGTCCTAATTGAGCTGATCATATTTCAGAGATTACCCTATTACATGATTAGAGCATAATTTTGTAAGTGTATGACAGGCACAAAGATATGTGGAAGCCTAATAAAGTGGCCGCTTATCCAGTCTGGGGAATCTCAGAAGACTTTAAAAAGAAAATGAACTTCAGCTGGCCCCTGAATATTGGCTGGATTTTTCAAGACAGAGGAGAGGAAAACCATTTCAGTTTTAGGAAAAAAGGATATATCAAGTCACAGAAGTGTAAAAAAGTCTAGTGGTTCAAAGATCATGAGAAATTTTTTGAGGCTAGACTATATGATTCTTTCACATTTAGAAAGAGAGTAACAGGGAAGGATGAGGTAGGAAGGAAGAATGATGAGAGAAACAATATGATTTCCCTGTTCCGCATAAGAATTTGATTATTATTCACATCTTCTGATTCAGAAATCCAAAGGAAAATTACCGTGTATCCAGCTAGAAAGAGTAGTGGCTGAAAATTTGCCCTTCAGTTATTTTGGAGGCTGCCTCTATTTCATTTATTCAATAATATTTGCCTTCAACTTTCCCCGGCATTCTTTAAATAATAAAAGTACTATCACATAACTGCTGCTTCAAAACCAGCTTAACTGAACTGTTCTTATTGACTCTAGCTGTTTGAAATCGTACGTCCATATGTCCCTCCAGTTCACCTCACTCTCAGTGAGCAGATTATTCTAAATCATCTCTACAGCCTTCTCCACAGCTCAAACTTCCCTTGTTCTCCTTGGGTTTTCTGCTCATTCTGCTCTCACAGAGGTCAGTTCCACAGAGAAGAGCTGTTCAAGCAATCTTCTGTCTAACAGACTTCATCTACCCCCAAAGCCATTAACTGTAATCAAGAAGTCACTTGTAGGCAGACTTGATTAAATCCTAGTAGCCTTGACCTTGGCCAGTTGAGCATGGAGGGACAATCCTCTGCCGCAATTAGAGATTGACCTCGCAAGGGCACACTGGAGAAATGGATGCACGTGTCCACGTTCATGTGAAGAACACTGTCCTTTCCTGTTTCTAGTCTGTCCCTTAGAAGGAACTATGGACAGGGGCTACTGTTCATTTGTTGGCCTGAACTAATACAGCAGGACACAGAGGAAAACAGCAGATCACCACTCACCCAGGCTACAGTCAGCCTATTATGGCCTCACATGAACTCCACACAAGAAAACACTTTCTCTGAGCTTGGCATCATAGGAATTTGGTTTTAGAGAAGCTCATTTGACCTTGTGGATGCCCTGCCTTTCCTGGAGTGCATCCATCATACTTAGGTTCAATAAATTGAGGTTTTGTGAAAGATTACTATCTGAGCCTAATGAAAACGAAAAGGAATTTGAAGGCTTTACAGTACTTTGTTTGCACTGGCAATATAAATTCTAGTTCTCCTGACATGCAGGAAGAGCACCAAATGGTAACAATGGTACATTTTTGGATCCTCTAAACACGGCAGATGCAAGCTGCAACCCTGCCCAAAAGGGTCTCTCTCTGAAAGGAGAGATACTTCATGTTACATGCTTCCTCTTGCTTCATGTTCAGTGAAATAGGAGAGTCAGAGCACAGCTGAGACAGGCAGGCATCTCTCAGGTATGCCTATGCATGCTGAGAGCCTGCAGGATGTTTGAATGCTGAGTGGCTGAAAGAACCATGAATCTGAATAAAAAGCTTTCATTTGGACAATATTTATAAATATACCAAGGTAACGTAGAAAAAAGATTAGGCAGTAAAGGAAAATGACTATATTCAATTTGAGGTTTCTGGATTTTACTCTTGTGATTTGGACTCCAAATTCAATTTCTACAAAATAATTCCTGCAAACAGACGGCATTAGAGCTACATGAAGCTAGTAGCAAGGGGTGATGCCCATATTTGACATCATGATCCCAGGTCCAGCAAATACAATGGAGATAAAGTTTAACCTTCTTCTCCTAAAGCCTCTGTAGGACAATGTGATTTGCTGAACAGTCAAATTGAATTCATTTTAGTTCCTGAAATAGAGAAGCAGCTGATTGCTAAAGGCGGGCAACTAACCTCAGGACAACCAATCCAAATTTAACCTGGTGATCTGTGTCAAGGCATGACTCAAAATGATATGCTAGGACTTCCCTGGTAGTCCAGTGGACACAGAGTCCACCTTGCAGTGCAAGGGGCGCTGGTTAGATCCCTGGCCTGGGAAGATCCCACGTGCCGTGGAGTGGCTGGACCTATGAGTCCAACTACCGAGCCAGTGCTCTGGAGCGCATGCGCCCAGAGCCGGTGCTCTGCGGTGAGAGAGGCCACACAGGCCAAAGAACAAAGATGGATGAAAATAAATAAATGAAAGACTAATAAAAGTGGCCAAAAAAAAAAAGATACGCTGGGTCAATCTGATTCTCTTTAGAAGGTTTTCTCCTTTTTTTCCCACCTTGAATGGAAATAGAAAAAAAAAACAAACATATTAAAAAAACAGGAGAATGAGGCAGTTTAGTAACGGGATCTGAAGCTGAAAGATCCATGATGACAGGCAAGTACAATATACAAACTGGTTTAGAAAGCAGATTCTAGGAACAGGTAGGAAGCTAGGGAATGAGGAAAAAGCAAATCAGGTAGAAGAGAAAGGAAGAAATGAGCCACACACAACCCAGATCCCATTATGGGAAACAATGTAGGTTTCTCTTCAGTTCCTTTTGTGATTCTTCTCTCTCTGGTATAACTATAATATATTGGTCCTAGCATTCTGTTCCTAGCTTTATTCTCCTCCTATTCGGAACATTCACTGAAGGCTCACTATATATCAGAAGCTTCCTAATCTCCTGCCTCGGCTTCTCCTCTGCCTTTTCGCTAGTGCATCCACCTCTCTACTAGGTGCTCCATTTTTATTTCCCAGGGGCACCTTAGAGTCAGCATGTTCAAAATCTAACTCATTGTCTTCTCCTAAATCTGCATTCTACCTGGTAGTTGAAGTCAGTTGAGTTCAACCCTCTCCACTGACTCAACATCCAATCTGAAAAAAGAAGAATAAGGGCACCCCTTATTAAAGAAGTCCACATTCTAATGCTTAGAGGTTATCCGCATGCTATCTTCCATGGCAAAAGGGACTTTGCTGATGAATACAGTTAAGGATCTGGAGATGGAAGATTACTTTGGATTCTCTGGATGAACTCAATTTAATCTCAGCTCCTTTAAAGCAGAAAAGAGAGGCAGAAAGAAAGAAGAGGCAAGACAGATTTCTGAAGTGTGAAAGGTAGCCTACTTGCCACTGTTATCCTTGAAGATGAGGGAAGCACCATGAGCCAAGGAATGCAGGTGGCCTCTGGAGGATGGGAATGGGCCTCACCTGACACCAGCAAGGATATCGGGATCTCAACTATACAAATTCAAGAAACTGAATTCTGCTAATGATGTGAATGAACAAGGAAATCAATTCTTCCCTGGAGCCTCTAGAAACGAATGCAACCCTGCTGACACCTAGTGAGATCCACGTCAGATTTCTAACCTACAGAGCTGGAAGATAATAAATTTGTGTTGTTTTAAGACACTAAATTTGTTATGACAGCAATAGAAAACTAATACATCAACCAACCATCACCACCTATCAATTCTAGTTCCTAAATTCCTTTCTCATCACCCCATCTCCTCGTTCATGGCCTAGTGCAACCACCTAGCATCTCTTCAACTTGCTCCAGTGGCCTCCTTACTTTTCCTCTCTCCTTCTATCTTCACCTCCCTCTAATTCATCCTACACTAGGCAGCTAGAATTTCTTTATAATATACAAATCTGACCTTATTTTCTTGTTCAAAATTCTGTAGTAGACTAATATGATAAAATGTCAACTCTTTTGCACGATATATAGATGGCCACACCTGCCTATCTACCCAGTCCCATCTCAAACCACCTACCTATGCTCACCCAATGCTGTAGTACTGAACACTGCAGAACTTGTAGCACTTAAAGCAAGTCCTGTTCTTTCATGTTCCAGGGTCTTTGCACATGCTATACCTTCAGTTTCTAATGCTCTCCTCGATTTGTCCACTCAGCAGGCTCCTGCTCATGCTTCATGTGTATCTTTAGTAGCCAGCACAGCAGCACTAAGTAAATTTTGAATGAATGAATGACTATATGAATGAATGCACATAAACATACACATTGTTGCAAGCAAACCAAGAAATGATGCCAGGACAAAATATGACCTTGGTCCTCAAAGTAACAAACTAAACAAATACAGAACAATTTCTTTGAATGTGACAAAAATTCACAACAAGCAGCATTTGAGGAACAAAGGAGCCCCTTAGATAGTAATCTGCATTGGATCTGACAAACTAAACCTCGTCTTCATCATTTGGGATACAAAAGTAGCCCAAATTTCCCGGACTCTGAACATATTTGACTAAAGTGAGCAAATAAATCGTGATTTAAACGGTATTATAGACACTGTTGAATGTCAGGACCATTGCATACATGCATAGGGGCTGAATACAGAAGAAAACCAACACTAATAATTATTCATGTTGACTGCTTACTACAGTACACCAAGCTCTATGCCAAGTGCTTCACATGTAGGGCAACAGAACATCACAACAACCATATTCCTATTGCAATAGGAACTATTATTCCAGTCTCACAGGTGGGAAAAATGCAGCTTAAAAGAAGTAATTTTCTTAAAATTTTTTGAAAAAATTTTTCTAAAAAGTGGAAGGATCACGTTTCAAATAAGTATTTCTGTCTCCAATGTTTATACACCTCACTGTTCCCTGCATTTCATCTCATAAAGAGTCCATTACTGGGCTTCCCTGGTGGTCCAGTGGGTAAAGACACTGCCTTGCAGTAAAAGGGGCGCCAGTTTGATCCCTGGCCTGAGAAGATCCCATGTACTGCGAAGTGGCTGGATCAATGTGTCCAATTACCCAGCCAGTGCTCTGGAGCTCATGCTCCCAGAGCCAGTGCTCTGCAACGAGAGAGGCCTCTGCAAAGGGAGGCCCACATAGGCCAAAGAACAAAGATGGAAATGAATGAAAGATCAATAGACGTGCCCAAAAAAAAAAAAAAAAAAAAGAGTCCATTACTTTGGAAGACCAATTAAGAGAACACATACGCAAAAAATGACAAAAACAATTAGCAAGCAATACCTCTAGAAGGTATAAAATGAAGTCATCAAATATTAAAGCACATTCACCAAGAAGATACTGAGTAAGATTTATCAGTGCAGCTAAGTTAATTAAGAGAGACTACCTAGAAGTTGTCAATTTTGAGGCTGACGCCAAATAAGATATATCAACCAGCTGGTAGGAAGGGAAAGGTGTAAGGAAAGAAGAGAGAGAATAAAGGAAGGAAGATATAGAGGCTGATGTATAATAGCTAATAATCACTAACACACAGTTAAATTAACACAGGAGTGTGCTAAAAAGGAAAAACTATTGTATTTCTTTATTCATAAAAGCAATAAAGCAAGATATTTGAGCACAATCATCTATTCTGAGAGTATTAACCATAGCAAGAGGGCTGCCATTCTTTTTCTTTTTTTTTAGTAGTATATGTGATTTATTTATCTGTATTCCAAGACATATATTGGTTGAAACTAATAAATGAATAAAGGTTTTTTTGTTATTTCTTCCCTTGAAATTTTCCCATTGTTTTCTTCATGATCTTTGTTTGTTCTTTCTTTTCTATACTGTTTTTTTTTTACACATGTGGTGATTCTTGGTTGTTTACTTTTTTTTAAAAATTCTTTATTTTAAAGGTTTTACAGAGTTTTGTTGTTCACAGACATGTATGTGGGCTGCCATTCTGACACCAATTGCTAGATTCACTAACGAGGGGGAATGGTTAGGTCTATGCCCATGTCTTGGGCTTCCCTGGTTGCTCAGACATTAAAGAATCCACCTGAAATCTGGGAGACCTGGGTTCGATCTCTGGGTGGGAACATCCCCTGGAGAAGGGAAAGGTTACCCACTCTAGTATTCTTGCCTGGAATTCCATATCTTATCCATTGGTCACAAAGAGTCAGATAATTGGATTAAAGATCTGCTGAACATGGCCTTGCCCACCAGAGCAAGATCCAGCTTTCCCCACAGCCAGTCCCTCCTAACAAGAAATTTCCATGAAACACTTAATTTCATCCTTCAAAGGGCAGACAAAATTAAAAGTATAATCACCAAAAACTAACCAAACTGATCACATGGATTACAGCCATGTCTAGCTCAATGAAACCATGAGCCATGCCATGTAGGACCACCCAGGACAGATGGGTCATGGCAGAGAGTTATGATAAAATGTGGTCCACTGGAGTGGCACACAAATATTGAAGGGGATGGCAAACTACTTCAGCATTCTTTGCCTTGGGAACACCATGAACAATATGAAAAGACAAAAAGATATGACACTGAAAGATGAACTCCCACGGTCGGTAGGTGCCCAAAATGTTACTAGAGAATACAAATAGATCTAGAAGGAATAAAAACGCTGAGCCAAAGCAGAAACAATGCCCAGTTGTGGATATTTCTAGTAGTGAAAGTAAAATCTAATGCTGAAAAGAACAAAATTGCATTGGAACCTGGAATGTTAGGTTCATGAATCAAGGTAAATGGAAGTGGTCAAACAGGAGATGACAAGAATGAACACTGACATTTGAGGAATCAGTAAATTAAAATGGACAAGAATGGACTCAGATGACCTTTATATCTAATACAGTGGGCAAGAATTCATTAGAAAAAATGGAGTAGCTCTCATAGTCAACAAAAGAATTTGAAATGCAGTACTTGGGTGCGATCTCAAAAATGACAGAATGATCTGGGTTCATTTCCAAGGCAAAGTATTCAGTACCACAGTAATCCAAGTCTATGCTCCAACCACTAATTCTGAAGAAGCTGAAGTTGAACATTTCTATGAAGACCTATAAAGATCCTTTTCATCACTTGGGGCTGGAATGCAAAAGTAGGAAGTAAAAAGATACTGGGGATAACAGGCAAGTTTGACCTTAGAGTACAAAATGAAGCAGGGCAAAGGCTAACAGAGCTTTGCCAAGAGAACATACTAGTTACAGTAAACACCCTCTTTCAACAACAGAAGAGACAACTCTAAACATGGACATCACCAGATGGTCAATACCACAATCAGATTGATTATATTCTTTGCAGCCAAAGATGGAGAATTTCTGTACAGTCAGAAAAAATAAGACCTGGAGCTGACTGTGGCTTAGATGATGAACTACTTATTACAAAATTCAGACTTAAATTGAAGAAAGCAGGGAAAACCACTAGGCCATTCAAGTGTTACCTAAATTCCTTACTATTATACAGTAGAAGTTATAAATAGATCCAAGGGATTAGATCTGATAGAGTGCCTGAAGAACCATGGATGGAGATTCATAACATTGTACAGGAGACAGTGATCAAAACCATCACCAAGAAAAAGAAATGCAAAAAGGCAAAATGGTTGTCTGAGGAAGCCTTACAAATAGGTAAGAAAAGAAGTGATGCAAAAGCAAAAGATATGACACTGAAAGATGAACTCCCACGGTCGGTAGGTGCCAAAAGTTAGAATACAAATAGATCTAGAAGGAATAAAAACGCTGAGCCAAAGCAGAAACAATGCCCAGTTGTGGATATTTCTAGTAGTGAAAGTAAAATCTAATGCTGAAAAGAACAAAATTGCATTGGAACCTGGAATGTTAGGTTCATGAATCAAGGTAAATGGAAGTGGTCAAACAGGAGATGACAAGAATGAACACTGACATTTGAGGAATCAGTAAATTAAAATGGACAAGAATGGACTCAGATGACCTTTATATCTAATACAGTGGGCAAGAATTCATTAGAAAAAATGGAGTAGCTCTCATAGTCAACAAAAGAATTTGAAATGCAGTACTTGGGTGCGATCTCAAAAATGACAGAATGATCTGGGTTCATTTCCAAGGCAAAGTATTCAGTACCACAGTAATCCAAGTCTATGCTCCAACCACTAATTCTGAAGAAGCTGAAGTTGAACATTTCTATGAAGACCTATAAAGATCCTTTTCATCACTTGGGGCTGGAATGCAAAAGTAGGAAGTAAAAAGATACTGGGGATAACAGGCAAGTTTGACCTTAGAGTACAAAATGAAGCAGGGCAAAGGCTAACAGAGCTTTGCCAAGAGAACATACTAGTTACAGTAAACACCCTCTTTCAACAACAGAAGAGACAACTCTAAACATGGACATCACCAGATGGTCAATACCACAATCAGATTGATTATATTCTTTGCAGCCAAAGATGGAGAATTTCTGTACAGTCAGAAAAAATAAGACCTGGAGCTGACTGTGGCTTAGATGATGAACTACTTATTACAAAATTCAGACTTAAATTGAAGAAAGCAGGGAAAACCACTAGGCCATTCAAGTGTTACCTAAATTCCTTACTATTATACAGTAGAAGTTATAAATAGATCCAAGGGATTAGATCTGATAGAGTGCCTGAAGAACCATGGATGGAGATTCATAACATTGTACAGGAGACAGTGATCAAAACCATCACCAAGAAAAAGAAATGCAAAAAGGCAAAATGGTTGTCTGAGGAAGCCTTACAAATAGGTAAGAAAAGAAGTGATGCAAAAGCAAAGGAGAAAAGGGAAGATATACCCATCTGAATGCAGAGTTCCAGAGAATAGCAAGGACAGACAAGAAAGCCTTCTTAAGTGAACAATGCAAAGAGAGAGAGGAAAACAACAGAATGGGAAAGACTAGAGTTCTCTAGAATTAGAGATACCGAGGGAAAATTGCATGCAAAGATAGGCACAATAAAAGACAGAAATGGTATGGATCAAGCAGCAGCAGAAGATATTCACAAGATGTGAAAGAGTACACAGAAGAACTCTACAAAAAAGATCTTAATGAGCTGGATGACCACGATGGTGTGATCACTCACCTAAAGCCAGACATCTTAAGAGTGCTTAGTCAAGTGGGCCCTTAGAAGTATTACTACAAATAAAGCTAGTGAAGGTGATAGAATTCTGCTGAGCTATTTTAAATATTAAAAGGCAATGCTGTTAAAGTGGTACACTCAATATGCCAGCAAACATGGAAAACTCAACAGTGACCTCAGGACTGAAAGAGGTCAGTTTTCATTACAATCCCAAAGAAAGGCAATGTCAAAGAAAGTTCAAACTACCACACCACCACACTCATTTCACATGCTAGCAAAGTAATGCTTAAAATCCTCCAAGCTAGGCTTCAACAGTATGTGAACTGAGAACTTCCAGATGTACAAGCTGGGTTTAGAAAAGGCAGAAGAACCAGAGATCAAACTGCCAACATCAGCTGGATCATAGAAAGAGCAAGGGAATTCCAGAAAAACATCTACTTCTGCTTTATTGACCGGGCAAGAAGCAACAGGCCATTCAAGTGTTACCTAAATTCCTTTTACAAAAATTGATACAGTAGAACTACTTATTACAAAATTCAGACTTAAATTGAAGAAAGCAGGGAAAACCACTAGGCCATTCAAGTGTTACCTAAATTCCTTACTATTATACAGTAGAAGTTATAAATAGATCCAAGGGATTAGATCTGATAGAGTGCCTGAAGAACCATGGATGGAGATTCATAACATTGTACAGGAGACAGTGATCAAAACCATCACCAAGAAAAAGAAATGCAAAAAGGCAAAATGGTTGTCTGAGGAAGCCTTACAAATAGGTAAGAAAAGAAGTGATGCAAAAGCAAAGGAGAAAAGGGAAGATATACCCATCTGAATGCAGAGTTCCAGAGAATAGCAAGGACAGACAAGAAAGCCTTCTTAAGTGAACAATGCAAAGAGAGAGAGGAAAACAACAGAATGGGAAAGACTAGAGTTCTCTAGAATTAGAGATACCGAGGGAAAATTGCATGCAAAGATAGGCACAATAAAAGACAGAAATGGTATGGATCAAGCAGCAGCAGAAGATATTCACAAGATGTGAAAGAGTACACAGAAGAACTCTACAAAAAAGATCTTAATGAGCTGGATGACCACGATGGTGTGATCACTCACCTAAAGCCAGACATCTTAAGAGTGCTTAGTCAAGTGGGCCCTTAGAAGTATTACTACAAATAAAGCTAGTGAAGGTGATAGAATTCTGCTGAGCTATTTTAAATATTAAAAGGCAATGCTGTTAAAGTGGTACACTCAATATGCCAGCAAACATGGAAAACTCAACAGTGACCTCAGGACTGAAAGAGGTCAGTTTCATTCCAATACCAAAGAAAGGGAATGTCAAAGAATATTCAAACTACAGCAACATTGCACTCATTTCACATGCTAGCAAAGTAATGCTTAAGATCCTCCAAGCTAGGCTTCAAAAGTATGTGAACTGAGAACTTCCAGATGTACAAGCTGGGTTTAGAAAAGGCAGAAGAACCAGAGATCAAACTGCCAACATCAGCTGGATCATAGAAAGAGCAAGGGAATTCCAGAAAAACATCTACTTCTGCTTTATTGACCGGGCAAGAAGCAACAGTTAGAACTGCATATGGGACAACCTACTGGTTCTAAATTGGGAAAGGAGTACATTAAGGCTGTATATTGTCACCCTGCTTATGTAACTTATGTGCAGAGTACATCATATGAAATGCCAGCCTGGATAAAGCACAAACTGGAATCAAGATTACCAGGAGAAACATCCATAGCCTCTGATATACAGATGATACCACCCTTATAGCAGAAAGCAAAGAGGAACTAAAGAACTTCTTGATGATGGTGAAAGAGGAGAGTGAAAAAGTTGGCCTAAAACTCAACATTCAAAAACTAAAGATCATGGTATCATTTCATGGCAACTAGATGGACAAAGAATGGAAACACTGTTTGACTTTTCTTGGGCTCCAAAAAATTACTATGGATGGTGACTCTAGCCATGAAATTAAAAGACTATGACAAACCTAGACAGTGTATTAAAAAGCAGAGACATCACTTTGCTGATAGAAGTCCATATAGTCAAAACTGTGATTTTCCCAGTAGTCAGGTCTGGATATGAGAGCTGGACCATAAAGAAGACTGAGTGCCAAAGAAGTGATGCCTTTGAGCTGTGATGTTGGAGAAGGCTTTTGAGAGTCCCTTGGACTGCAAGGAGATCAAACCAGTCAACCTTAAAAGAAATCAACCCTGAATATTCATTGGAAAGATTGATGTTGAAGTTGTAGCTCCAATACTTGGGCCACCTGATGCAAAGACATGACTCACTGAAAAAAGAGCCTGATGCTGGGAAAAACAGAAGACAAAAGGAGAAGGGGACAACAGGGGGCGAGATGGTTGGGTGGTATCACTGAGTCAACGGGCATGAGTTTGAGCGAGCTCTGGGAGATGGTGAAGGACAGGGAAGCCTGGCGTGATGCAGTCCATGGGGTTGCAAAAAGTCAGACACAACTGAGTGACTGAAGTGAACTGATGCCCATGTCTCACCCCTCATGATCACTGCCTACCTCCAGCCAAAGTGGTTTCTTTTCATCCTAAATCACATCTTCCCTGTTCAGAATTATTGAAAAGTTTTTATATTTATTTGTAATACATGACTTTATCTTAATACAAAAAAAATTCCCCAGGGATAGAGAAAGCAAAGAGTAAAATACCTCTTCACTACCACCCCTAATCCCAGTTTTCTCCCTGTGCCAGTATGGCTTGTATTCTCTCAGATAATTTTTTTGCATTTTTAAATACTTGCTATAAATATATAATATATATAGCTTTTCTGTGCTATAAATCATAGTAAATATAATATAAATTTATATCAGTATTTAAATTTATAGTCAGGGCCAGGAGAAATGGGATTATATGCTACACTAAGTGTCCTGTTACCTACTTTTTCCGTTCGCTAACTTCATACCTAAATAGTATCCCACAATGTATGCATACATATAGTTTAGGCATTCATTCACTGATAGATATTCAGACTGTATCAATTTTTTCCACTGTTAGAAAGAAACTGAAATGGTTTAACAATGTCATATGTAATTTCTAACTTTTAAAAGTCTCTTAGGTGGTGGGCACCTGTCAGTGAATATTTAGAATCCTATATAGGATCTGCATAGCTCAAACACAGAGAGAGCAGGCATTGCCTGCCTCATTTTCTCAAGGTGACACACTGAGCAACTGCAGAGCAGAGGATAAAGTGACCATCCAAAGGGCCTGTACGGTTGTGAAGAGTGCCCCTGGGTCACACCTCCCAGAATATGCTGTGAATGGGAACTCTGAGTTATTCAACCCCACCAGTGTCAGACCAAGAACCCTGCTCCTGAGGTCCCCTCTGCCACTTGCAGGCATCTGCTTCCTGATTTGGACAGTGGATGTTTCTGGGAAATGATCCTGACACACAGGATACAGACCAAGATTTATTAAAAATATACATATAATTCTGCTGAAGAGGAATCATTTGAAAAAATTAAATAGGTGAAGCTATATCTTTAAAATCAGAAAAGAGATTCATGGAAATGACACACAAAGCAGAAACACAATGCCACGTGCTGCAGTCTCAGTAAATGCGAAAGACCAGTCCAGGTTGGAAGGGACATCCCCAGAGTGCTAAATCCACAGTGAAGGCAGCTCCATCAGGGTCAGTCTTCTGAAGTAGGGGAAAGGAGGAGAAGAGGTTTGCAAGGACAACACTAGATGAATGGGAAGGCGTCTGGAATGAAGCAAATTTACAAAACGATAAGTACCGTTTCTTCTTACCCTTTAAGTTCTCAACAGGGGCTTCTGTAACAAAGGACAGACAATAGGAGAAAAGCATATAAATCTGCTTAATATAGGCTTTACATGCATAGGAACCCTCATAAGGAAATGAAGAGCCAAAGAAATAGTTAAACCTGAGTGTGCTGAAGAGAGGAGACTCCTGGAAAGACATGATGGGACAAAAGAGCAAGTGCAGTGAATGCGGAAACGTGGCAAGGCCTGCCCACGCAGGTCCTCTCAGCGTCCGCTGTCTTGGTCTTCTGCAGTAAGGATACTCCTTTGGATGCAGGGAGGGCAACTCTCACAAGGGGGTTTTATGAGCTGCTTCTAGGGAAGGTCAGAAAGCCCTTCCTGCACATGCCATTTCTCAAAATCCTTCAGCTTGAAATATTCAGTATCCCAAGGTCCCATATTTGAAGGTAGCGTGTCCTGAGGTGTGTCACAAAACCTAAATGAGCCTAAGTCACATCTCAACATTACATCAGCATTGTCTAAAAAAGTAGGCATTTTATGATTAACACTTATGATAATTTTTCTACAATAACTGACAAAGTTAATAAAGACAGTAGAAAAGCAAAAATTTATTCTTAAGCCTCAAGCTTGTTGATTCCTTTTACTATTTCCTGCTTCTTAATAACCTAATTTGATACTGTCCCTTAAGTAGCACCACTTCCAATGTTAAGCTATAATCATTAAAATGTAAAGTTACCACATAAAATCACATAGGTTATAATAAATCCATTTTTAACCATTTACCATCAGTAAGTGACAAGATGTTCATTTCCTTTGGCTTTGTAGTCCAGCAAGAATCTGTTTCAAAGATCATCCCAGAATCCCAAGATTACATTATGTTCCCTACGTCAGAAAATCTTTAAAATGGTCATGGAAATGACACACAAAGCAGAAACACAATGCCACGTGCTGCAGTCTCAGTAAATGCGAAAGACCAGTCCAGGTTGGAAGGGACATCCCCAGAGTGCTAAATCCACAGTGAAGGCAGCTCCATCAGGGTCAGTCTTCTGAAGTAGGGGAAAGGAGGAGAAGAGGTTTGCAAGGACAACACTAGATGAATGGGAAGGCGTCTGGAATGAAGCAAATTTACAAAACGATAAGTACCGTTTCTTCTTACCCTTTAAGTTCTCAACAGGGGCTTCTGTAACAAAGGACAGACAATAGGAGAAAAGCATATAAATCTGCTTAATATAGGCTTTACATGCATAGGAACCCTCATAAGGAAATGAAGAGCCAAAGAAATAGTTAAACCTGAGTGTGCTGAAGAGAGGAGACTCCTGGAAAGACATGATGGGACAAAAGAGCAAGTGCAGTGAATGCGGAAACGTGGCAAGGCCTGCCCACGCAGGTCCTCTCAGCGTCCGCTGTCTTGGTCTTCTGCAGTAAGGATACTCCTTTGGATGCAGGGAGGGCAACTCTCACAAGGGGATTTTATGAGCTGCTTCTAGGGAAGGTCAGAAAGCCCTTCCTGCACATGCCATTTCTCAAAATCCTTCAGCTTGAAATATTCAGTATCCCAAGGTCCCATATTTGAAGGTAGCGTGTCCTGAGGTGTGTCACAAAACCTAAATGAGCCTAAGTCACATCTCAACATTACATCAGCATTGTCTAAAAAAGTAGGCATTTTATGATTAACACTTATGATAATTTTTCTACAATAACTGACAAAGTTAATAAAGACAGTAGAAAAGCAAAAATTTATTCTTAAGCCTCAAGCTTGTTGATTCCTTTTACTATTTCCTGCTTCTTAATAACCTAATTTGATACTGTCCCTTAAGTAGCACCACTTCCAATGTTAAGCTATAATCATTAAAATGTAAAGTTACCACATAAAATCACATAGGTTATAATAAATCCATTTTTAACCATTTACCATCAGTAAGTGACAAGATGTTCATTTCCTTTGGCTTTGTAGTCCAGCAAGAATCTGTTTCAAAGATCATCCCAGAATCCCAAGATTACATTATGTTCCCTACGTCAGGCCAATGCTGGAGATGGGGTTTGCCATTGAGCTTTATAAATATTTGGGCATTATACTACATTTCCAATGTTCACAGTATGCATGAATTGTATTTTCTCATTCTCTGTAAAGCACATTGGGGTACCTTTCCCTTCTCTGTCCTCTCACTGTGTAAACACACAGGATACATAGGCAACTCAGTCACGCATGCAAGGTGAGTGAGGAAAAAAGTCAAGGACAATAGAAAGTGCTTTATCAAGTGATTTGCAGCACACTGTCTGAACCAATATGACCATTTGCTGACATCCTTTCTTCAATATTCTCCTTCAGCAAGAACTCAGCAACTCCATCAAATGCAACTATTAATGTCTGATGTGTCAGAGAAGTTGCCCAAGAGCTGGCTAGTAATGTCCCTTTTGCTCTTTATACACAGTCTGAGTCACAAGTCTTTTTTTAATGCGGTTTTAAATGTGTGATTTATTAATTCATGATTTTAAAGATATGTGTTTAAAATAGATGACATTATTTTCTAAATGTTCTCCTATCCTCAAATTCTAGACTGTTTGATGGGTTCTGTGTGATTGTACAGGCTTCCCTGGAATTTACCTGCAATGCGGAAGACCTGGTTTGACCCCTGGGGTGACTGCCACAGTGTGTCAAAGCATTCTGAGATACAGAATCACTCTCCCATTAGGTTAACATTTTAAGAAAAAACACACTTATATGTGGTAGGGTGAAAGTTGCGGTGATGAGCTAGTGGGCCAGGGGACAGACAAAGCTAAAGAGCAAGCGCTAGCCATGCCATATTTCGCTGGAGCATCCAGCCTGGGTTCTGAACTAATTGAGAAGAAAAAAGTCAGCAGATTGGGTCTAAAATGACACCTTTATTACTGATAAAGTTGATCTCAGAGAATGTGCTTTTACGTGCAGGAAGTAGGCTTCCTAAGACTGAAAGACAGAGCTAGAAAGACTTAACCTGGCTCGTCTTGGGCCCAGGGCTGGGCCACCAGAGGCCTCTCACTAGATGCCAGGCTCTGACTACTGAGCTGAGTATAGGCTGAGAACAATCCTCTGGGGGGGGCTGGGGGGGCTTCCCCTGGTGGTCCAGTGGGTAAGGACACCATCTTGCAGTGCAAGGGGCGCCGGTTCGAGCCCTGGCCTGGGAAGATCCCACGAGCCGCGGAGCGGCTGGACTGATGCATCCAATCACCAAGCCGGACCTCTAGGGCACATGAGCCCAGAGCCGGCGCTTCGCGATGACAGATGCCACCGCGATGGGAGGCCCACCGGAGCCAAAGAATAATGATGGATGAAAATAGAGAAATGAAAGACCAATAGAGATGGCCCGCCCGCTCCCCTCCCTCCCCAACCCGACCCCCCGCCCAAAAATAAATAAAAATAAATTAATCTTTAAAAAAAAAAAATCCTCTAGGGGCAGGCAGACTCTCAAAAGGAAGGAAAGGGATACAGCTGGGGCCTGTATGTCCAGTGCCTCTCCAAATTCCTCATTCTCATATAGCTCCTCTAATCCTCTAGGCTCTATCAAGTCTGGTCCAATCAGAAGACAGGAAAAACACTAGTAATTAGATCAGGTTAAATTTAATATAAAGAATTAACTTGTAATAGGGGATTAGATACTAAGGATTGAAGAGAACTTGAACAAGGACAGATATGAGAGCAGCTACTATGTCTAGATGAGAAAGAACATCCAAGGAAGAAACTTATTTGGAAGAGCCCTTGCCCTCAAGGCTGAGACTCAGACCTCACTGGAAAAGATGTGACTATGGTCCATTGTGGGTGAAGTTCTCAGAGGTGAGACAAGGCAGGGCTGGCTAACAGGAAACCACCTGCCTGGTACCTGAGACTCCCTAGGAAGATGCCCAGTGAGTTCTAGTTAAAGCTCACTGGAGGGTGAATATCACTGGGTGCCCTAAACACCACTAATAGCCATAGGCCACAGAAGCAAGAAGGAAAAGTCACCCTGAAACCAGTAAGAGGCCCTTTCATCTGGCAGTGACCTTCTGGTGCCCTCTACTGACAAAGCTTAACTTACACCATATGGCAAAGGAGAAATGTTTATGAGTCCACTCCACTATCACAAACCAGGGAAAAGAAGAGTAGATTTGGAACCGAAAAGAACTACATTACTAACTCAGGGCTGGGCCACCAGACCCAGGAGCTCTGACTACTGAGCTGAGTATAGGCTGAGAACAATCCTCTGGGGGCTGGGGGCTTCCCTGGTGGTCCAGTGGTAAGGACACCATCTTGCAGTGCAAGGCGCGGTTCGAGCCCTGGCCTGGGAAGATCCCACGAGCCACGGAGCGGCTGGACTGATGCATCCAATCACCAAGCCGGACCTCTGGGGCACATGAGCCCAGAGCCGGCGCTGGATGACAGAGGCCACTGCGATGGGAGGCCCACAGGAGCCAAAGAACAAAGACGGATGAAAATAGAGAAATGAAAGACCAATAGAAGTGGCCCGCCTGCTCCCCTCCCTCCCCAACCCGACCCCCGCCCAAAAAAAAAAAATAAAAAAAACTTTAAAAAAAAATCCTCTAGGGGCAGGCAGACTCTCAAAAGGAAGGAAAGGGATACAGCTGGGGCCTGTATGTCCAGTGCCTCTCCAAATTCCTCATTCTCATATAGCTCCTCTAATCCTCTAGGCTCTATCAAGTCTGGTCCAATCAGAAGACAGGAAAAACACTAGTAATTAGATCAGGTTAAATTTAATATAAAGAATTAACTTGTAATAGGGGATTAGATACTAAGGATTGAAGAGAACTTGAACAAGGACAGATATGAGAGCAGCTACTATGTCTAGATGAGAAAGAACATCCAAGGAAGAAACTTATTTGGAAGAGCCCTTGCCCTCAAGGCTGAGACTCAGACCTCACTGGAAAAGATGTGACTATGGTCCATTGTGGGTGAAGTTCTCAGAGGTGAGACAAGGCAGGGCTGGCTAACAGGAAACCACCTGCCTGGTACCTGAGACTCCCTAGGAAGATGCCCAGTGAGTTCTAGTTAAAGCTCACTGGAGGGTGAATATCACTGGGTGCCCTAAACACCACTAATAGCCATAGGCCACAGAAGCAAGAAGGAAAAGTCACCCTGAAACCAGTAAGAGGCCCTTTCATCTGGCAGTGACCTTCTGGTGCCCTCTACTGACAAAGCTTAACTTACACCATATGGCAAAGGAGAAATGTTTATGAGTCCACTCCACTATCACAAACCAGGGAAAAGAAGAGTAGATTTGGAACCGAAAAGAACTAAATTACTAACTGGCACAGGAAAGAAGTGAATGAGAAAAACAGAGAGAGGCTAAGAGTTTTACAGTGTTTTTTGTTGTTGTTGTTGCTGTTTTGTTTTGTTTAAGATGAAACACCAGATTTTAAGAAATTTCTATTTCAGGGCAGGAGAGGGAAGGATTAGGACTTTGGGGTTAGCAGATGCAAACTGGTATACATAGAATGGATAAACAACAGGGTTCTACTGTATAGCACAGGGAACTATTTGCAAAATTCTGTTATAAACCATAATGGAAGAGAACATGAAAAAGTATATCTGTTTATCTATATATCTGAGTTACTATGCTATACAGTAGGAATTAACACAATATTATAAATCAACTATACGTCAGTAAAATATTTTTTAGAAAAGAAATTTCTATTTCAGGCTTAGTGTAGGTAACTTCCAACCATCATCAACTGAATGAGTTCAGTCTCATCTGCCTTATGGGCACTTTGCTGAATATATTTAAGAGGCAATGAAGGGATAATGAAAAACTTCTTTATCCCCTACTTCAACAATTTGTTTAGTCATGGTGTGTATCAAATTTTCGCACTAAGACTCATTGCTTTCTATCCCAGAAGTTTCTTATTGAAATGGGAATGTTCTGGAAAGCATCCTATTATAAACCTTTATTGGCTAAAACTTTACTTGGGATAAAATGCAGACAAGACTAAAAACTTAGAAAAAGGAACTCAGAACAAGGACCAGTGAGGGGACAGGACCACAAACACACTTAATCTCTTTGTGGCTTTCATATCGTATGATTCCAACTTTGTGTAAGCTGAAAAAGTGAAGAGTCAGGTGGTACACAAGATCTCTTTTTACTCTTTCCTGTCTCTTTGCCTCTAAGATGTCACCCAGCACAGAAAAGAAAAGACATCAGTGAAAGTCAGTGTAGTTCAAAATGCTTATTCCAGGGTTATGACCACCCAGGGGAACTCCTTTTCTTCAGTGCCTTCTTTCCAACTCAACAGTCACCAGTGCTCCCTATGGAATAGGCTGAGGGGAGCTGATAATTGCTCTTTCCTCACCCCTTCCCCATTATCTCAAGCCTTTTCAGGAACCCAGGACTTTCCCTTACACTGGGTCAATTTTTCTTCACTAATATTATTTCTGGGGTGTGAATCCTTAACTTCTTGAGAGCTTATCATGTATTATAAGGACTGTGCTAAGGATTCACACATACACTCTCTAAAACAGGTTATACAGCTTCTTGTTTTAGAGAGGGAAAAAAAAAAAAACAAGGCTTAGGGCAGTTTATAAGCTGGTAATGGTGTGGCCAGGCCACAGTGTAGATAGCCTGATACCGAAGAATCACAATCACAGCCAATGGGAATTCCTCTTGGCTAATCAGACAACACATTATCTTCCGATTCTGCCAAATTATGTCCTATTAATACAGGAATATGTGTCTGATTTAATAAGCCAGTTGCCTTTTTGACACCCCATCAACTTAAACACAGTACTCTTCAGGCAAGCAAGACATGAACAAGCAACCCCAAAGAATATTTTGTTTGGGATGCAAAATTATCAGTAATAATGAATATGAGCTGAGAATGTTTTCATCTGTTGAGTTTCAGGCATCCTCTGTCATTCAGCTCCCTCCAAAGTCACAGCTGGTAAAACCAAATGGGTCATTTTACCACAATCAGACTAACGTCACAGTTCAAGAAGCACCATTTGTCCTCTAAGGCAAAGCCATGCACCTAATTACAACACACTGTTAATAAATTTATAATAGACAAAAGACATTGACTGCTATGGATTTTTTTCCCTAGCAAAGCAAAACCATTTAAAGGGCATTTTGCACGGCTATTTCTTCTTTTATCGTTTCAATAAAGTTAGTAATGTATTCCACACAGGAAAAAGCAGGGCAGATCTCAGATGAACAGATTGTATCATCAGATCTTACCACATTGTCTCTAATGGGGGAAATTAGCAGCTGAACATCAACACCTGTCACCATGAGCAGACCCTGGCACACACGCCAGGTAGGAAGACTGTGCTGTTCCTTAGAGCAATCTGAGCCTGGGCCACCACCAGACCCAGTGCACATGCCAATGCCCATAGAAGCAGGCTCCATTTAAAGTTAAGTGGATATATTAAATGCCAGGGGAAATGCAGCTGCAGTTCCCTAGGAAGACCGGGTGTTTACAACTGTGAGTTCTAGAAAGGTTTTATGGAGATTGTGCTAATTGCAAGTGGAGCCACACAGACAGAGGCACAAAGACTCGCCCCAGCAGGACCACTGAACATTCATTCATGCCCTTGCAGGGGTGAGATGTACCAAAGTAGCAACCCCCTCTCACACCTGGGTGGCTTGAGTCTTGTCTTCACTAGGCCGATTATAGCCAATTGTTTCACCAGCTTCAAGATCAGTTGCAGTCACTGAAACTGAATGAATTTACATCGCAAGTCCTGGCAGTTTGTGAGCAAGCCCAAGTGAACAAGCCCACATTTATTTTTCTGACATCATAAGCATGTCTTCTCTTTATAAGGGCTTTGACCATTTTTCTATCTGGTTGCTTAGCAACCTTTTGAAAGGACAGAAATATGGGAGATGGAGGCTGGAGCCATACCAGTGAGTGAATTTGTATTTATTTCACAGATTCCTTTTCAAAGCTCCTCTGGTGGAGGTGGGTGGAGGAGAAGGGGCTGGGTTATATTACCACAGTGCTGCTATTCTTATAGCAGGAACATACAATGTTAGCAGGCATATTTATACAAGCATATTCAGCAAAGGGTGGATGGATATATCGCTGGTTACTGCATGTTAATAAAGATGAAGAGTAAATACATCAACATCAAATCAAAAGAAACATACTCAATAAACATAATGCCCATTTCATTGTTCTCTCTCAGGAAGGTCTCAGATCACACCTGAGGAAAACCTGCAATCTCTCTCATTTTAAACAGATTATAAGTGGCTAATGTACAACACCATGTTCTTGTCTGTCTGGTAGCCTTTCTTTTGCTAAATGACATTTCCATTCCATTCAGATGCTCAAGTTTATTTGCAAATAATTGAGCAAAGTTGTCTCCCATGATTCTTTTAATTTCCTCTGTGTCTGTGGTTACATTCCTCTTTGTTAAAAATAAACATTTGGGGCTTCCTGGTGGTCCAGTGGGTAAAGAGTCCACTTGCAATGCAAGGAGCACCAGACAACTGTAGTTTTTTTAGACAAGGTTTTATGAGAGATTAAGTGGATATATTAAATGCCAGGGAAATGCAGCTGCAGTTCCCTAGGAAGACCGGTGTTTACAACTGTGAGTTCTAGAAAGGTTTTATGGAGATTGTGCTAATTGCAAGTGGAGCCACACAGACAGAGGCACAAAGACTCGCCCCAGCAGGACCACTGAACATTCATTCATGCCCTTGCAGGGGTGAGATGTACCAAAGTAGCAACCCCCTCTCACACCTGGGTGGCTTGAGTCTTGTCTTCACTAGGCCGATTATAGCCAATTGTTTCACCAGCTTCAAGATCAGTTGCAGTCACTGAAACTGAATGAATTTACATCGCAAGTCCTGGCAGTTTGTGAGCAAGCCCAAGTGAACAAGCCCACATTTATTTTTCTGACATCATAAGCATGTCTTCTCTTTATAAGGGCTTTGACCATTTTTCTATCTGGTTGCTTAGCAACCTTTTGAAAGGACAGAAATATGGGAGATGGAGGCTGGAGCCATACCAGTGAGTGAATTTGTATTTATTTCACAGATTCCTTTTCAAAGCTCCTCTGGTGGAGGTGGGTGGAGGAGAAGGGGCTGGGTTATATTACCACAGTGCTGCTATTCTTATAGCAGGAACATACAATGTTAGCAGGCATATTTATACAAGCATATTCAGCAAAGGGTGGATGGATATATCGCTGGTTACTGCATGTTAATAAAGATGAAGAGTAAATACATCAACATCAAATCAAAAGAAACATACTCAATAAACATAATGCCCATTTCATTGTTCTCTCTCAGGAAGGTCTCAGATCACACCTGAGGAAAACCTGCAATCTCTCTCATTTTAAACAGATTATAAGTGGCTAATGTACAACACCATGTTCTTGTCTGTCTGGTAGCCTTTCTTTTGCTAAATGACATTTCCATTCCATTCAGATGCTCAAGTTTATTTGCAAATAATTGAGCAAAGTTGTCTCCCATGATTCTTTTAATTTCCTCTGTGTCTGTGGTTACATTCCTCTTTGTTAAAAATAAACATTTGGGGGCTTCCCTGGTGGTCCAGTGGGTAAAGAGTCCACCTTGCAATGCAAGGAGCACCAGTTTGATCCCTGGCCCAGGAAGATTCCACGTGCTGCAGAGTCACTGGACTGGTGTGTCCAATTATGAGCCAGCGCTCTGGAGCACATGCGCCCAGAGCCAGTGCTCTGCAAGGAGAGAGGCCACTGCAATGGGAGGCCCACACAGGCCAAAGAATAAAGATGGATGAAAATAAATAAATAAAGGACCAATAAAGAAGCCAAAATTTAAAAAAAAAAAACAAAAAACAAAAAGTTTGAAGGCTAAAACTTTCTTTTTATGATTAGATTAGTTGATTCATCTATTTTATTATTTTTAAGCAAAAAAGCTTATGATTTGTATATTGGTTCTACTATTTCCTATATTTTTGTTTCATTAATTTCCACTTCTATTTTATTAAACTCCTTCTTTTTCTATTCAAGTTTAAAAATTATTTTTTAAATTTCTTGTGCTGGAAGCTTAATTCATTTACTTTCATTCTTTCTTGATTATTAATATAAGTATTTAAAGTCTATGAATTTGCCTCTAATCCCTGCTTTAACTATTTCCTGTTAATTCTGATATGCACTACTTCAATAATTATTTCCTTCTACATATTCTTCAACTATCATTTAGATTTTATTTTAAGCCTGAGTTGTTAAAGATGGTTTTGCTTTTTTCATACCTAGGTGGCAGGAAATTTTTGTTTTCTGAGTTTATTTCTAATTGCATTGTGAACAGTTAACGTTGGCTGTACCATTTATTCTTTTAGAATCTGAGAATGTCTTCATAGTGCTTGTAATAGGCACAATGTAAGTATATATATTTATACAATATATACAAAATAATATCATACATATAGTATCCATGTATTATATAGAAAAAACCTTGTCCCTCAAAAATGGAGAATATTCCTCTTTTCAAGTACTCCTGAAACATTCACAAAAACTTATACTATTACTTATTTTTTTTTAATGTATTACAGCTGCCATGGGATGAAAGCAGTTCAATATCTGCTACTAGTGCATATTTCCTTATACTTTCTGTAGTTTCTGCTTTATGAATGTGATGCCATAAACAGATAAATTTCTTATACCTTCATTAACAAAACAGTCCCTATTAAAAAGGACTTTTTTTTTTTTTAGTTTTCTATACTTTTTTTTTTACTTTTTACTTTTGTTTTGTTGTTTACAGATATGTGTGATCCCAGATTAGAAAAAGGACTAATTCTTGGTCCTGAATTCAATATTGCCTAATATTAAGAACATGCTGCTGGACTTTTCTGGTGGTTCAGTAGTTAAGAATCTGCCTGCCAATGCAGGGAACAGGGGTTCAATCTCTAGTCTGGAAAGATTCTACATGATGCAAGACGATTAAGCCCATGTGCCGCAACTACTGAGCCTAAGCTTCAGAGCCTGGGAGCCACAACTACTGAGTTCAAATGCCGCAGCTACTGAAGCCCATACACCCTATAGACTGTGCTGTGCAACAAGAGAAGCCACTGTAATTAGAAGCCCTGTAGCTCAACTAGCAAGTAGCCCCAGCTTGCCATAACTAAAGAAAGCCCACATCCAGCAATGAAGACCCAGTACAGCCAAAAAAAAAAAAAAAGTGCTATAATTATTGCTTTACAAAATAATGTATCCTTTAAAGAAATAAAGAAACTGAAAAAATTAATTAAAAATTGTGTTTAAAGAATTTTTCATATTAACCCACATATTTACCATTTCCTGTGCTTATCTGTTATCATTCCTTTCAGTATAAAAGACATCCTTGGGGCTTCCCTGGTGGCTCAGTGGTAAAGAATCCACCTATCAATCCAGGAGACACAGGTTCAATCCCTCATTCCGAAAGATTCCATATACCATGGAGCAACTAAGATTGTGCACCACAACTATTGAGCCCACACTCAACAGCTGGGAAACCACAACTACTGAGCCCTTGTACAGCAACTACTGAAACCCATGCACCTTTCAGCCAATCCGTGCTCAACAACAAGAGAAGTCATTGCAATGAGAAGCCTGTGCACTGCAGTTAAAGAGTAGCCGCAGTTCACTACAACTAGAGAAAAGCTCGTTCAGCAACGACGATCCAGCACAGACAATAAGTAAGTAAATAAAATACTATTAAAAAGAGATCATTTAGTATCTCTTATATGGGCTTCCTTGGTGGTTCAGACAGTAAAGAACCTACCTGCAATGCAAGAGAGCCTGGGTTCAATTCCTAGGTTGCAAAGATCTCCTCAAAAAGGAAATGGCTACCCACTAACAAACTCTCTTAGTTTTTGTTGATCTGCAACTGCTTTTATTTTCATTTCTGAAGGACAGTTTTGCTAAACACAAAAATTTTGACAGTATTCCTCAGCATTTTGAATATGTAACCCCGCTACCTTCTGACTATCTTTAG
The DNA here is from genome assembly GCA_022376925.1 of Tragulus kanchil. Classification (NCBI taxonomy): domain Eukaryota; kingdom Metazoa; phylum Chordata; class Mammalia; order Artiodactyla; family Tragulidae; genus Tragulus; species Tragulus kanchil. Next base: position 267,069,991 of record JAIOJX010000026.1, on the reverse strand, counting down.
GTGATAAATCAGCCATTAATCACATTGCTGCTCTTCTGCACATTATCAGCTGTTTTTCCCCCTGCTGACTTTAAGATTTTCTCTTTGTCTTCCAACAAACTGACTGTGATGTGGATAGCAGTTTAGCTTTGCATTTCTTGAGCTTTTTGTTTTGTGTAGACCGATGTCTTTCAACAAATTTAGGATGTTTTTACCCTTTACTTCTCCAAATACTTTTTCTGGATCTTTCTCTCTCTCACCTCCTTCCTGGACTCCCTTTAAATGCTAGCAGAAATATATGATGGTGTACCACAAGTCTTTGTATCTTTATTCATTTTCTTTTTTCAATTATCATACTTTTTAGTGTCCTTATGGGAGAACAGAAGCAGCCTAGCAGAGAGAAAAAGAGTGTGACTGGGATCAACCTTCGTGAATTCAAGTCTATACACCACTATTTATTAACTGTGTGACCTGAGACAATTTACTTGGCTTTTCTTCACCTCAAATTCCTCATCTATAAGATGGAAATATAAATAGTCCCTCCCTACAGCACAGTTTGAGAATTGAGATAATATATGTAAAGTAAATAGAACACAGCCTATCATTAAAAAAGCACCCAGTAAGTCTTTGCCATTATTATTGGTGCTGAAGTAGGAGTTTGGTCATCATCAAGAGATACAGTCTGGAATTAGTTTTGTAACTGAAGCCTGAAATCTGGTGTAAAATGGATAAGTCCCTTGTATGTAACCCTTTTAGCAATCCTTCCTAATTTTCACTTTTCAGTAATCTGGGGAATTTGAGCTCAAGTTTGTTCCCTTAGATAACACTATTAAAAGAGATCATTAGAGAAAAGCTCGTTCAGCAACGACGATCCAGCACAGACAATAAGTAAGTAAATAAAATACTATTAAAAAGAGATCATTTAGTATCTCTTATATGGGCTTCCTTGGTGGTTCAGACAGTAAAGAACCTACCTGCAATGCAAGAGAGCCTGGGTTCAATTCCTAGGTTGCAAAGATCTCCTCAAAAAGGAAATGGCTACCCACTAACAAACTCTCTTAGTTTTTGTTGATCTGCAACTGCTTTTATTTTCATTTCTGAAGGACAGTTTTGCTAAACACAAAAATTTTGACAGTATTCCTCAGCATTTTGAATATGTAACCCCGCTACCTTCTGACTATCTTTAGGTGATAAATCAGCCATTAATCACATTGCTGCTCTTCTGCACATTATCAGCTGTTTTTCCCCCTGCTGACTTTAAGATTTTCTCTTTGTCTTCCAACAAACTGACTGTGATGTGGATAGCAGTTTAGCTTTGCATTTCTTGAGCTTTTTGTTTTGTGTAGACCGATGTCTTTCAACAAATTTAGGATGTTTTTACCCTTTACTTCTCCAAATACTTTTTCTGGATCTTTCTCTCTCTCACCTCCTTCCTGGACTCCCTTTAAATGCTAGCAGAAATATATGATGGTGTACCACAAGTCTTTGTATCTTTATTCATTTTCTTTTTTCAATTATCATACTTTTTAGTGTCCTTATGGGAGAACAGAAGCAGCCTAGCAGAGAGAAAAAGAGTGTGACTGGGATCAACCTTCGTGAATTCAAGTCTATACACCACTATTTATTAACTGTGTGACCTGAGACAATTTACTTGGCTTTTCTTCACCTCAAATTCCTCATCTATAAGATGGAAATATAAATAGTCCCTCCCTACAGCACAGTTTGAGAATTGAGATAATATATGTAAAGTAAATAGAACACAGCCTATCATTAAAAAAGCACCCAGTAAGTCTTTGCCATTATTATTGGTGCTGAAGTAGGAGTTTGGTCATCATCAAGAGATACAGTCTGGAATTAGTTTTGTAACTGAAGCCTGAAATCTGGTGTAAAATGGATAAGTCCCTTGTATGTAACCCTTTTAGCAATCCTTCCTAATTTTCACTGTTTCCTCAGTACATCTGGGGAATTTGAGCTCAAGTTTGTTCAATTCCTTGAGACGGTGGATTTGGACTGAGGTCACCCATCCTACGGAATACAACCCAGAAAATACATTAGCAGCCCAGGTTCCAATTATTCCCAGTCCTAGACCTCTTCATCCTATTGGCTCACGGCCCACAACATCTCCTTTACTATGAGTCACCACTTTTCAGTCCTGTTTCTGCACTGACTGCAAAGTAGTTATGGCTATAATATTTGGTCAAATCAGTTGTCAGTGGAATGTTCCAAAAAGCAGCATTCTGAGAATTTCTAGTTAACGACTACCATTTCATTGAAACAAACGCAGGTGAACTAAACAGATCAGATTTTCTAGTCCATTTGGTCAATATAGGCAAAGTCTAAGCAAAGATGAAGGCAAATTGTCCAGTGCTCACTCTTCACTCTCCAAACTTCTATGCAACTCATATATTTCCCAAAGAATGTGATTCTCATAAGTTTTCCAAAGAAAGCTAATGGTTCTTTGCACTTCACAAAGCACTAACACAAATATATTTCACTTAATCATCACAATAACCTTGTGACCTAGGTGCAGTCACATGATTATTACCATTATACAAATTTAAAAAAAAATTAGAGTGCATAAAGTTATTGAACAACTTTGGCTGCAGAACTGAGGTTACAAACTAATTTCTCTTCTTTTCAACTCATTGAATTTTTCAGAGTATTCCATGAATCAGTCTAAACCTTCGTGAATTCAATTTTCTATACACCACTATTTATTAACTGTGTGACCTGAGCAATTTACTTGGCTTTTCTTCACCTCAAATTCCTCATCTATAAGATGGAAATATAAATAGTCCCTCCCTACAGCACAGTTTGAGAATTGAGATAATATATGTAAAGTAAATAGAACACAGCCTATCATTAAAAAAGCACCCAGTAAGTCTTTGCCATTATTATTGGTGCTGAAGTAGGAGTTTGGTCATCATCAAGAGATACAGTCTGGAATTAGTTTTGTAACTGAAGCCTGAAATCTGGTGTAAAATGGATAAGTCCCTTGTATGTAACCCTTTTAGCAATCCTTCCTAATTTTCACTGTTTCCTCAGTACATCTGGGGAATTTGAGCTCAAGTTTGTTCAATTCCTTGAGACGGTGGATTTGGACTGAGGTCACCCATCCTACGGAATACAACCCAGAAAATACATTAGCAGCCCAGGTTCCAATTATTCCCAGTCCTAGACCTCTTCATCCTATTGGCTCACGGCCCACAACATCTCCTTTACTATGAGTCACCACTTTTCAGTCCTGTTTCTGCACTGACTGCAAAGTAGTTATGGCTATAATATTTGGTCAAATCAGTATGTCAGTGGAATGTTCCAAAAAGCAGCATTCTGAGAATTTCTAGTTAACGACTACCATTTCATTGAAACAAACGCAGGTGAACTAAACAGATCAGATTTTCTAGTCCATTTGGTCAATATAGGCAAAGTCTAAGCAAAGATGAAGGCAAATTGTCCAGTGCTCACTCTTCACTCTCCAAACTTCTATGCAACTCATATATTTCCCAAAGAATGTGATTCTCATAAGTTTTCCAAAGAAAGCTAATGGTTCTTTGCACTTCACAAAGCACTAACACAAATATATTTCACTTAATCATCACAATAACCTTGTGACCTAGGTGCAGTCACATGATTATTACCATTATACAAATTTAAAAAAAAATTAGAGTGCATAAAGTTATTGAACAACTTTGGCTGCAGAACTGAGGTTACAAACTAATTTCTCTTCTTTTCAACTCATTGAATTTTTCAGAGTATTCCATGAATCAGTAGCCCCACAAGAAATATTGTTATTAACAAGTTTAGGCAATGGTGAAGATTTTGTCATGATAAAGTCTCTGGGAAACCCTAAAGTAAATAAATCTGGTTGAGTTTCTTTTCCACAGTATCCCTCACACTTATTTGGCCATAGCATCCATTTTTTTCTAATAACTGTTAACATGACAGAGAATTTTGGGAAACATTGCACCGTACCAAGCTGCCTTACTGGAAAGTCACAGAAAACCAGACTGCAAGAGTCTATGTGGAAAAAAATAGCTATTGTCATTGCGCTGTGAGAAAAGGGGATCCTGCAGGGTACTGTGCAACCCCGCCTGGAGGGTGGGATAGGGGGGATATACATATGACTAATCTGGGATCATATGTATCTGTAAACAACAAAACTGTGTAAAAGTAAAAAGTAAAATAAAAATTAAAAAAGAAGAGTCTAGGAGATTCTTGGAGGAGCATATTCCTCCTCTGAGCAGCCTCCAACCTTTCACAAAACACTTCCTCCACTAAACATGATCCCTGCCTGCAAGTAGAAAGGGACGCCAGTGACAGGAAAAGTGGACTATTAGGATAAGGACAAAGAATAAAACTCTAAATGCATAAATGTACATACTAAAGATCAGGGTACTTCCTAAAGTGGCCCTAACTTTTCAGAATGGAGTTTACAGTAGCACATGTGCATCAGAATCATCCAGGAAATCTTGTGACCATAAAGATTCCCAGACAACAGTCAGACCTGATGAAACAGAATCTCTGGGAATAGGCCCAGGAATCGGCATTTCATTAAGCTTATGAGGTGATTTTGCCCATGATTAGAATCTGAGAAGCATTGTGAACAACAGATGTGAGACACTTTTCCAAATCAGTTTTGGATTCTCATAAGTTTTCCAAAGAAAGCTAATGGTTCTTGCACCTCACAAAGCACTAACACAAATATATTTCACTTAATCATCACAATAACCTTGTGACCTAGGTGCAGTCACATGATTATTACCATTATACAAATTTAAAAAAAAATTAGAGTGCATAAAGTTATTGAACAACTTTGGCTGCAGAACTGAGGTTACAAACTAATTTCTCTTCTTTTCAACTCATTGAATTTTTCAGAGTATTCCATGAATCAGTAGCCCCACAAGAAATATTGTTATTAACAAGTTTAGGCAATGGTGAAGATTTTGTCATGATAAAGTCTCTGGGAAACCCTAAAGTAAATAAATCTGGTTGAGTTTCTTTTCCACAGTATCCCTCACACTTATTTGGCCATAGCATCCATTTTTTTCTAATAACTGTTAACATGACAGAGAATTTTGGGAAACATTGCACCGTACCAAGCTGCCTTACTGGAAAGTCACAGAAAACCAGACTGCAAGAGTCTATGTGGAAAAAAATAGCTATTGTCATTGCGCTGTGAGAAAAGGGGATCCTGCAGAGGTACTGTGCAACAGCCTGGAGGGGTGGGATAGGGGGGATATACATATGACTAATCTGGGATCATATGTATCTGTAAACAACAAAACTGTGTAAAAGTAAAAAGTAAAATAAAAATTAAAAAAGAAGAGTCTAGGAGATTCTTGGAGGAGCATATTCCTCCTCTGAGCAGCCTCCAACCTTTCACAAAACACTTCCTCCACTAAACATGATCCCTGCCTGCAAGTAGAAAGGGACGCCAGTGACAGGAAAAGTGGACTATTAGGATAAGGACAAAGAATAAAACTCTAAATGCATAAATGTACATACTAAAGATCAGGGTACTTCCTAAAGTGGCCCTAACTTTTCAGAATGGAGTTTACAGTAGCACATGTGCATCAGAATCATCCAGGAAATCTTGTGACCATAAAGATTCCCAGACAACAGTCAGACCTGATGAAACAGAATCTCTGGGAATAGGCCCAGGAATCTGCATTTCATTAAGCTTATGAGGTGATTTTGCCCATGATTAGAATCTGAGAAGCATAGCCTAAGGTAGTCAACAACAGATGTGAGACACTTTTCCAATTAAATCAAAGTCACGAACCAAAGTGAAAATGACCTGAGATGCATCCAGTAGGGGACTATTTGGTTCCGTGGTAAATAACCACATCTCAATAAGACCAACCTTCCTGGGGAAGACTATTCCATGGTCTATCAGATCTCTTCATTAGGGAACTTCCCTGCTATTCCATCTAAGTAGCTTTCCTTAATTTGATCCTATTTACTCCCATGTTTTATACAGAGCAAGTACAGCAGTTATACTCAACAAACAAAAATGCAATATAAATGCCACTTCAGGCTCATTTTTTCCACCCAATTACTCTCAAGTGGCTCCATCTCTCAACAAAGTGAGGGTCAACTTAACTGTCCAAGGCAAGCTTAAGTCTCAAATCTTGATTTGGATGAGTAGTGCCATATTCAGAGTCAAGTGTGCAGCCATCAATGGCCCCATTCTTGCAAACAGATGGCATTCTCACAGCTTCTCGGCCACATTACAAAAATTGGGACTCGGAGGGCTGTTCAAGATGGAGGCACTTAAGGAAATTGGAATGTGACCATAACTACTGACTCAGTTATAAGTGCTGTGATTTCTTGGCTTTGGGAAAAGGACCACAAACAGGATAACATCAGTATCATGACAATCAAATGGAATGAGCCAAAGCAGCAGGAGAGAGTTGGATTGCACATCAGGAAATACCTGCTGACTATCTAGATTATTAGGAATGGCAACAAGCTGCCAAGATAGGCTGTATGGTATCTTTGAGGTCAAAAATATTTTAAATAAGGGAAAAGTGGACAGTAACGTTTAAATGCATAAATGTACATACTAAAGATCAGGGTACTTCCTAAAGTGGCCCTAACTTTTCAGAATGGAGTTTACAGTAGCACATGTGCATCAGAATCATCCAGGAAATCTTGTGACCATAAAGATTCCCAGACAACAGTCAGACCTGATGAAACAGAATCTCTGGGAATAGGCCCAGGAATCTGCATTTCATTAAGCTTATGAGGTGATTTTGCCCATGATTAGAATCTGAGAAGCATAGCCTAAGGTAGTCAACAACAGATGTGAGACACTTTTCCAATTAAATCAAAGTCACGAACCAAAGTGAAAATGACCTGAGATGCATCCAGTAGGGGACTATTTGGTTCCGTGGTAAATAACCACATCTCAATAAGACCAACCTTCCTTGGAAGACTATTCCATGGTCTATCAGATCTCTTCATTAGGGAACTTCCCTGCTATTCCATCTAAGTAGCTTTCCTTAATTTGATCCTATTTACTCCCATGTTTTATACAGAGCAAGTACAGCAGTTATACTCAACAAACAAAAATGCAATATAAATGCCACTTCAGGCTCATTTTTTCCACCCAATTACTCTCAAGTGGCTCCATCTCTCAACAAAGTGAGGGTCAACTTAACTGTCCAAGGCAAGCTTAAGTCTCAAATCTTGTTTTGGGAATGAGTAGTGCCATATTCAGAGTTAAGTGTCCAGCCATCAATGGCCCCATTCTTGCAAACAGATGGGATTCTCACAGCTTCTCGGCCACATTACAAAAATTGGGACTCGGAGGGCTGTTCAAGATGGAGGCACTTAAGGAAATTGGAATGTGACCATAACTACTGACTCAGTTATAAGTGCTGTGATTTCTTGGCTTTGGGAAAAGGACCACAAACAGGATAACATCAGTATCATGACAATCAAATGGAATGAGCCAAAGCAGCAGGAGAGAGTTGGATTGCACATCAGGAAATACCTGCTGACTATCTAGATTATTAGGAATGGCAACAAGCTGCCAAGATAGGCTGTATGGTATCTTTGAGGTCAATATAAATAGAAATGCAATCTTTCAAGAAGATTTCCTGCCCAGGCACAGGTGGGTAAACAAGATGACCTTTGCAGATTAGAATAAAGATTTTAATGAGTATTCAGAAGATGCATTTAGAGAAAGTTGTTCTGGGGAACCAAAAAAAAAAAAAAAAAAAAGCTCTTCAGAAGACTAATTCATTTTGGAGATCATCTGAAAAATTTCAGCAGATTTTCCTGGGAATACATTAGCTTTAGAATAACCAGGGAATCCTTCAGCAGATTGGTACACTAACATAATTAAAATAATTAACTGTCTAAATTTGATATATTCCATCACCTATACATGCACACTGCATGTATGGTTGGAATTTGAAGGTTGTAACACTAAAAATTTTCAGTTTGGAATACTTGGCAAGTTACTTCACCTAAAATTGCAATAAACAATCAATAGTAATCCTGCCTACAACTACTACTACTACTGCTTTAGAATCATCTCTGAAACAGTCCAGACATCTATCATTTTGAGATCATACTTGTGTTGAGCTGCCTAGGTCCTGAGAGATAAAGAATATTATCTTTTCAGATATTGATAATCTCTACAGTTCCAGTCACAGAAAGAAGCTATGGCGGGAAGGAGCTCCAAAACACAGGCTCTCAAATTGGATTGCCTGAGTTCAAATCCTAGTTCTACTGCTTACTGTCTGCATGAGCCTGGACAAATTCTCAATCCTATGAAGTCGGGTTTTATCATATAAGTGAGATAAATACAATGATAAAAACAACATTGAGGGCTTCCCTGGTGGTCCAGTGGATAAGGACACCGCCTTGCAGTGCAAGGGGCACCGGTTCCATCCCTGGCCTGGGAAGATCCCACGTGCCGCAGAGCGGCTGGACTGATGTGTCCAATCACCTATCTGGGGCTCTGGAGCACAGGTGCGCCCAGAGCCGGCGCTCTGCAATGACAGAGGCCACCGCGATGGGAGGCCCACAGGAGCCAAAGAACAAAGACGGATGAAAACAGAGAAATGAAAAACCAGTGGAAGTGGCCTGCCTGCTCCCCTCCCTCCCCAACCTGACCCCCGCCCAAAAATAAAATAAATAAATAGATCTTTAAAAAAGAAGAAGAAGAAGCAACATTGGGATCAAATGAGTTCAGTAAAAATATTCATGTAAAACATTAAATGCAATGCCAGGCACCAAGTACACATTCAACAGGTGATGTTAAAGTTGACCTTATTGCTAAGAACTATAAGTAAATCATAAGTCTCTCCACTCTAATTCTCCAGATAATTCCTGATATTGTATGATAAATTTACAAGGAATCAGTCTGCAATATAAAGGAGACTTCCAGGAATCATAAGAGAAATGCTTCTTTTATTTCCTGAAACTTCAGTCTTTTCCTAAGCAAAAGAAATGAGGAATTATGTGCTGCTTATAGATCGTAGGAACCAAAAAAAAAAAACAAATAAAAGAGTAGGAACAATAAGGTGTGATCTGAAGCAAAATTTGTCCTAAAGTTGTCCAGTCAGGGCTTACAATCAAAAAAGCAATAAACAATCAATAGTAATCCTGCCTACAACTACTACTACTACTGCTTTAGAATCATCTCTGAAACAGTCCAGACATCTATCATTTTGAGATCATACTTGTGTTGAGCTGCCTAGGTCCTGAGAGATAAAGAATATTATCTTTTCAGATATTGATAATCTCTACAGTTCCAGTCACAGAAAGAAGCTATGGCGGGAAGGAGCTCCAAAACACAGGCTCTCAAATTGGATTGCCTGAGTTCAAATCCTAGTTCTACTGCTTACTGTCTGCATGAGCCTGGACAAATTCTCAATCCTATGAAGTCGTGGTTTTATCATATACGAAGTGAGATAAATACAATGATAAAAACAACATTGAGGGCTTCCCTGGTGGTCCAGTGGATAAGGACACCGCCTTGCAGTGCAAGGGGCACCGGTTCCATCCCTGGCCTGGGAAGATCCCACGTGCCGCAGAGCGGCTGGACTGATGTGTCCAATCACCTATCTGGGGCTCTGGAGCACAGGTGCGCCCAGAGCCGGCGCTCTGCAATGACAGAGGCCACCGCGATGGGAGGCCCACAGGAGCCAAAGAACAAAGACGGATGAAAACAGAGAAATGAAAAACCAGTGGAAGTGGCCTGCCTGCTCCCCTCCCTCCCCAACCTGACCCCCGCCCAAAAATAAAATAAATAAATAGATCTTTAAAAAAAAAAAAAAACAACATTGGGATCAAATGAGTTCAGTAAAAATATTCATGTAAAACATTAAATGCAATGCCAGGCACCAAGTACACATTCAACAGGTGATGTTAAAGTTGACCTTATTGCTAAGAACTATAAGTAAATCATAAGTCTCTCCACTCTAATTCTCCAGATAATTCCTGATATTGTATGATAAATTTACAAGGAATCAGTCTGCAATATAAAGGAGACTTCCAGGAATCATAAGAGAAATGCTTCTTTTATTTCCTGAAACTTCAGTCTTTTCCTAAGCAAAAGAAATGAGGAATTATGTGCTGCTTATAGATCGTAGGAACCAAAAAAAAAAAACAAATAAAAGAGTAGGAACAATAAGGTGTGATCTGAAGCAAAATTTGTCCTAAAGTTGTCCAGTCAGGGCTTTAACTATCCAATACAAACTTCATACAGTTAATAAACTCTTGTAGGCAAGACTGATGTGAAATAAATGGCTACTGGTGGACCAGCCTCAAGGAACATAAAGGGAGACAAGTTGAATCCTGCTGAGTCTTACACCCTTACTGTGTTCAGTTTATATATTCTAACACCAGAGATTCACCCAGAGCACAGGGTGTTTTCAATCCAACACTTTCCATTTTATGACTTCCTCCTAACTATCAACTAACCCAAATCTTCCATTAGGGCTTGCCTCTCCCCATAGCCATCCTAAGACAGCTAGCTTAAAATACATTGCTCCTTCCATGAACATTCACTCATTCATTCATTCAGTATTGCTTAATTGAGTGTCTACAAGCAAAATCTCTATTTAGAGCTGATGTTGATACACATTTATATATATATGTATTTTTTTTCCCTTTTCTTAGCTATATTTTTTTGTCCCTAACAAGATTTAGGGGAGGGAAAGAATGCAATGACTGGTGTGAGCCAGTAAATGGTACACGAGTCTGTCTGCAAGAGATGTCACTAGACAGGGTTAAAGTACGGAGGAAAGCATACTTCATAGTGAGGAAGGCGACTTCAGCTTTTCTCTCCAAACCTAACTCGTTGTGGTGAGTTCATGACAATTTCAGTTGAATGAATACATGAATTAATGAAGTATAGTCTATTTAACACTCATTCAGGAAAATGGGCACATCAGGTCCTGGCTCAAGGTTACTGAGGTCTTCCAGGAAGAACTACTTGGCAGAATCCAGTCATATTACCAATCCTAAATTGCACGCTAAATAAACATAATAAAGATGTGAGTTGGGAGGAGAATGGCCAGCAGGATATTACTTTTATAGAAATCATATGTGAGGTGGGGAAGTGGGAGGAGGCGGTAGGGAGGGAGCCCAGCCCCCTCCTTTCCTTCTTACCCATCAGGCTTCTGGCTTGCTAAAACTCAAGCAGATCCTTGTTTCCTTTCCTGGGCAAGTATGAATGGCAGTAATTATCCACTAGAGTCACGAGGCAGTGCTGGCTCCCATCTCCTTGCAATTTTGAGGGGTGTATGTGTGTGTGTGTGTGTGTGTGTGTATTCACTACTATTGAAGGGTGGAAAATAGATTACAATTACATTCTGGCTGGCGTTTGAAGACTTGATAGACAGCTGGAGAGAAATCTTCCCTGCAGCTGCTGGAATGAGAGGCTGGCCAAGGGGTGGGTATGCAAAGAGGAAGAGAGGTCTTGTCAGGAGAGGAGGAAACAATGCAATATGGATTCAGTACATTCTCAGAGGAGTATCTTTTTAAATGATTAGAACTCCTAATATTAAAAGTTAACCTGGGGTCCAAGTGGCTAGTTGCATATCTGTGGGAAGTAGGTCCCTTTCAGGAACATTCTGAGTATTCATTTCCAAAGATACTGTCACTGGATCAAACAGCAGCAAGACCCGACTTGGACAAGGCTGGCAGTGGAGATGGGTGCAGCCCATGCACCAAGTCAAAGAGCTCTGCTGGACATTTCTCCCTCTGCATCTGGAATCACTTTTCTAGGATTCTCCAAGAGGTTAAATGAGACGATTTTTATTTCTTTCCACTCCAGCCCAAGTCTTTTTTTAAGTATGGACAGGGGGAGCAGGTGGGGAAGTCTCATTTACTTCCTGAGCACTAAGTGGTTAGATAGTGGAGGACAGGGAAGCCTAGTGTGCTGCATTCCATAGGGCTGCAAAGAGCTGAACATGACTTAGTGACTGCACAGCAACAACAAAGGCCATTTGTGTTATCTACCCAACCCGTGTAAACCCAAGAAGTCCACTAAGAGTGAAAGGTCATAGCCCTCATTTTATAGGAGTGGAAAGTGACGTTCAGAGAGGTGAAACAACCAGCACAAAGATGTTCAGGGTCACAGTGAGCAACTGCAATAGGGCCACTTCAAAGTCAGTCTCCCACCCACAGGCCAACACTGAGTCTTCACCCGGTAGTCGCAGTGGCCACAGTGCTCTGTGGTTTTCTGAAACATTATCTCCCAGGCCATCAGAACCTATTATAGGTTGACAGGGTGAATGTCTCACCCTATTATTGAGCAACTGTTAGCCAGACTGTGGGACACAAGAACAGGCAGGTACAGACCAGAGGGAACAGGAAAGGCTCCAGACTCTGGATCTGGTTCTGAGAAAAAGAGCTTATGGGTGGGGTATGGAAAGACAAAGATGGGAACTTCAGGAGGAGTACAGGGGACAGTCACAAGCAGGGCAGGTCTCTGGAAAGAACGGCCAACGTGAGCAGCCAAAACAAACTCAACCTACTTCCCCGACTGCCTTAGCCAGAGTTGTGTCTGTAGTTCACACACATTCACCCTAGACCACACCAGCAATTCTGTCCCTACAGCTTGAAGAACTTTCATCATAAGTGTCTGCTGTGACTTCACCCTCACAAGGTCATCGCAAGTACCTGTACTACAAGTACAAGCAACAAAAGGAAAGAATGCATTAATTGTGTTTTGAAGGACATAAAGAAAGTAAAAACACAATCCACAGAGTGGGAAGAAATATTTTCAAATCATATATCAGATAAGGACCTAGTATCCAGAATATATTTAAAAAAAAAACAAAAAAACCTTACAACAATGAAAAGATAAAGCATTAACTTAAAAAATGGGCAAGGTATTGAACAGACATTTCCCCCCCCCACCAAAATACAAATGGTCAGCAACCACATGAAAATATGTTTAACATCATTAGTCATTTAGGAAATGAAAGTCAAATCCACAATTTTGTACCACTTCAGACCAACTAGGATGGCTATAATATTTTTAAAATAGAAAATAATAAATGTTAGAGGGGATGTGGAGAAACTGAAATCATATAGGCATGTTGTTGTTTTGTTGTGCTAAGTTGCTTCAGTCATAACCAACTCTTTGCGACCCTGGCATTGTAGTCTCTCAGGCTTCTCTGTTCATGGAATTCTTTTTTTTTTTTTTTTAATTAATTTATTTATTTATTTTGGGCGGGGGTCGGGTTGGGGAGGGAGGGGAGCAGGCGGGCCACTTCCATTGGTCTTTCTCTATGTTCATCCATCTTTGTTCTTTGGCTCCTGTGGGCCTCCCATCCCGGTGGTGTCTGTCGTTGTAGAGCACTGGCTCTGGGCGCATGCACTCCAGAGCTCTGGCGCGGTAATTGGACACATCAGTCCAGCCGCTCCGCGGCACGTGGGATCTTCCCAGGCCAGGGCTCGAACCGGCGCCCCTTGCACTGCAAGGCGGTGTCCTTACCCACTGGACCACCAGGGGAAGCCCTGTTCATGGAATTCTTGAGGCAAGTATACTGGAGTGGGTTGCCATTTCCTCCTTCAGTGGATCTTTCTGACTCAGGGCTCAAACCCATGTCTGTTACATCTGCTACATTAGCAAGCGGGTTCTTTATCACTCACGCCATCTGGGAAACTTTACTTTTATTTCACTTTTGCAGTTTTTTTTTTTTTTTTAAAGAATTGAAGGTCTGTGGCAACCCTGTACTTTTCCAATGGCGTTTGATCAATTTGTGTCTCTGTGTCACATTTTGTGATTCACAATATTTCAAAGTCTTTCATTATTACTGTATTTGTTACGGTGATATGTGATCAGTGATCTTTGATGTTATTATATTATTGTAATTGTTTTAAGGCATCACAAACCACATCCACAAAAGATGATGAACTTAATCCATAAGTATCGTGTGTGCTCTAACAACTCCACCAACTAGTCATTCTCTACCTCCCCTTGGATCCCCCTATGCCCTGAGACACAACAATATTGAGAATAGGCCAATTAATAACCCTACAATGGCTTCTTAAGTGTTCAAGTGAAAGGAAGAGTTGTATGTCTCTCATTTTAAATCAAAAGCTAAAAATGATTAAGCTTAGAGAGGAAGGTATGTGAAAGCTATGCTAGGCCAAAGGCTAAGCCTCACGTGTCAAACAGTTACCCAGGTTATAAATGCAAAGGAAAAATTCTTGAAGAAATTAAAAGTGCTATGCCAGTGAACACATGAATGATAAGAAAGTGAAACCGCCTTACTGGTGATGTGGAGAGTTTGACTGGTCTGGTTAAAGATTAAACCAGCCACAACGTTTCCTTAAATATAAGCCTAATTCAGAGCAAGGACTTAAATCTTTTCAATTCTGTGAAGACTGAGAGAGGTGAGGAAACTGCAGCAGAAAAGTTTGAAGATAAAATTTGAAGAAGTTAGCAGCCGTTGGTTCAAGAAAGAAGCCTTCTCCAGAACACAAAAGTGCTGATGCAGTAGCTGCTGCAAGTTATCCACAGGATCTAGCTGAGATAATTAATGAAAAGGGGCTACACCAAACAATAGATTTTCAATGTAGATTAATTAGCCTTATATAGGAAGAAGAGGCCTCTAGGAATTCTTGAGGCAAGTATACTGGAGTGGGTTGCCATTTCCTCCTTCAGTGGATCTTTCTGACTCAGGGCTCAAACCCATGTCTGTTACATCTGCTACATTAGCAAGCGGGTTCTTTATCACTCACGCCATCTGGGAAACTTTACTTTTATTTCACTTTTGCAGTTTTTTTTTTTTTTTTTAAAGAATTGAAGGTCTGTGGCAACCCTGTACTTTTCCAATGGCGTTTGATCAATTTGTGTCTCTGTGTCACATTTTGTGATTCACAATATTTCAAAGTCTTTCATTATTACTGTATTTGTTACGGTGATATGTGATCAGTGATCTTTGATGTTATTATATTATTGTAATTGTTTTAAGGCATCACAAACCACATCCACAAAAGATGATGAACTTAATCCATAAGTATCGTGTGTGCTCTAACAACTCCACCAACTAGTCATTCTCTACCTCCCCTTGGATCCCCCTATGCCCTGAGACACAACAATATTGAGAATAGGCCAATTAATAACCCTACAATGGCTTCTTAAGTGTTCAAGTGAAAGGAAGAGTTGTATGTCTCTCATTTTAAATCAAAAGCTAAAAATGATTAAGCTTAGAGAGGAAGGTATGTGAAAGCTATGCTAGGCCAAAGGCTAAGCCTCACGTGTCAAACAGTTACCCAGGTTATAAATGCAAAGGAAAAATTCTTGAAGAAATTAAAAGTGCTATGCCAGTGAACACATGAATGATAAGAAAGTGAAACCGCCTTACTGGTGATGTGGAGAGTTTGACTGGTCTGGTTAAAGATTAAACCAGCCACAACGTTTCCTTAAATATAAGCCTAATTCAGAGCAAGGACTTAAATCTTTTCAATTCTGTGAAGACTGAGAGAGGTGAGGAAACTGCAGCAGAAAAGTTTGAAGATAAAATTTGAAGAAGTTAGCAGCCGTTGGTTCAAGAAAGAAGCCTTCTCCAGAACACAAAAGTGCTGATGCAGTAGCTGCTGCAAGTTATCCACAGGATCTAGCTGAGATAATTAATGAAAAGGGGCTACACCAAACAATAGATTTTCAATGTAGATTAATTAGCCTTATATAGGAAGAAGAGGCCATCTAGGACTTTCATAGCTAGAGAAGACATTCATAGCTAGACATGACCTCTGACTACATTTAAATTTGTGTTCCCCTCTAAAAGAATAAGCTTGCTTGGTTGGCTTCTGGTGTTGTCTTTCTTGAAGGCTGGGGAAAAGAGGAGTGTGATAACCTAATTGGAAGAGGTCTGCAGGAATGTGAGGTCATTAACTATAATATAGAATTTAAGACATTATTTTTGACACATCAAGGAATAGAAGGATTCTTGAGAGAAGGGTGAAAAATGAAACTGACTTGAGTACCTAAGCCCAGTCCCTTGGACTCTGAGGCCCAGAGACTCACACACATGTAGAATAGCAATGAAGATCCTATTTGAGATCAAGGAGAAGGAAGTATGATCCTTACTCAGATCAAGATTGTTGTGGGAACAGTATTGTTCACACACACACTGATGTAAAGCTTGGCGTGGAGAGTGTGCTCTAATTCCACCAAGCTCAGGGAGGCGCCTTTGTGCAGACCCAGAAAAGGGAGGTGCTCATGTTTTGCCCTCAGCAACACGCTTACAAAAATAATTACAGGAGACAATGGTGTCTTTGATTTTTGCTGTCAGGTTTCTGAATGCCAGAAAGGCCTCCAAAGGGCACTGCCTACAGCAATTACAGCATTCCCTTGGAATGTTGCTGGAATAGAACATCCACAATTTCTTAGAAATGGAGAAAAGTCTATTATCACTGGATGTTCTGAGACAATGGGGTTCAACAGGGCAAACAAAAGATTGAAAATAGGAGGCCAGTGCATTCGAATCATTGCCATGATTTCATTGAGCTATTTGCTCAATATTTATTGAATACTTCCTATGAGCCAGAACAAGCACATAAAAGAATGACTTTCCATTTTAAGCTGAGACAAACCCTTCCCTACACCTGTGACAAACAGCATCATGCCCTAACACTTCAAGGCCGTCGTGGCGGGGTTGGGGGTTGGAGGGGTGGCGGGGCTAGCTGCTGCAAGTTATCCACAGGATCTAGCTGAGATAATTAATGAAAAGGGGCTACACCAAACAATAGATTTTCAATGTAGATTAATTAGCCTTATATAGGAAGAAGAGGCCATCTAGGACTTTCATAGCTAGAGAAGACATTCATAGCTAGACATGACCTCTGACTACATTTAAATTTGTGTTCCCCTCTAAAAGAATAAGCTTGCTTGGTTGGCTTCTGGTGTTGTCTTTCTTGAAGGCTGGGGAAAAGAGGAGTGTGATAACCTAATTGGAAGAGGTCTGCAGGAATGTGAGGTCATTAACTATAATATAGAATTTAAGACATTATTTTTGACACATCAAGGAATAGAAGGATTCTTGAGAGAAGGGTGAAAAATGAAACTGACTTGAGTACCTAAGCCCAGTCCCTTGGACTCTGAGGCCCAGAGACTCACACACATGTAGAATAGCAATGAAGATCCTATTTGAGATCAAGGAGAAGGAAGTATGATCCTTACTCAGATCAAGATTGTTGTGGGAACAGTATTGTTCACACACACACTGATGTAAAGCTTGGCGTGGAGAGTGTGCTCTAATTCCACCAAGCTCAGGGAGGCGCCTTTGTGCAGACCCAGAAAAGGGAGGTGCTCATGTTTTGCCCTCAGCAACACGCTTACAAAAATAATTACAGGAGACAATGGTGTCTTTGATTTTTGCTGTCAGGTTTCTGAATGCCAGAAAGGCCTCCAAAGGGCACTGCCTACAGCAATTACAGCATTCCCTTGGAATGTTGCTGGAATAGAACATCCACAATTTCTTAGAAATGGAGAAAAGTCTATTATCACTGGATGTTCTGAGACAATGGGGTTCAACAGGGCAAACAAAAGATTGAAAATAGGAGGCCAGTGCATTCGAATCATTGCCTCAGCTATTTGCTCAATATTTATTGAATACTTCCTATGAGCCAGAACAAGCACATAAAAGAATGACTTTCCATTTTAAGCTGAGACAAACCATTCCCTACACCTGTGACAAACAGCATCATGCCCTAACACTTCAAGGCCGTCGTGGCGGGGTTGGGGGGGTTGGAGGGGTGGCGGGGGCAGCAGGGATGGGAAGCCTAAATTTAACAGGATTTGACAACTCTAGACTTACATAATACCACTGATATGCAATGAATTCTCTATCATATTGATAATAGGAAGAAAGGTACATTGGGAAGAAAAATGATTCACTGAACAGATCATTTAAATTTTCTCACATTGAAGACATAATTCACCATCTGTTTCTGAACACCCTATTCTGTAGTGAAAGTACACATGCCTTTTCAAGTCAGTGGTCAAGAGAAAAGCAGACAATGTCGTGATCAGCCTAAAGTAAAAGACTTGGTAAATCACAGGGACTTTGAAATGTTAGAAAAAAACTGTAAATGAATGAGTATAATGTTTTCCCCATTTCCGTTTGCCTGAGAACACTCAGAGCTACTTAAAATTAAAAGTATAATAATTTAAAAATCGTATTTTAAATAGATTGTTAAAATGCACAAAATGTACATGTGTACCTAATGACTCTTCATGCACTAAGATGACATCACAGACCCAACTTGAGAAGAACCCGGGTTTGTTTTCCCCCAAATGACCATCTGTGTATGTCATCACTTGGTATCCAGACATGTAATGGTAGATAGGCTAATGTGGGGTCAGAACTACAGATGCCTTCCCATCTCAAATGAGGACCAAATCTCTGGCCTTGGGGTCATGAATGCAATGCTCCAGCCAACTGAACTCCACTTGATAAGGATATTTTGAAAATCACAAGCCAAACTAGTGGCCAGTCACTAGTCACTCTCGGATAACCTGTATTTCCAAGGTCAGACTGTTTGAATTTAAACTTCACAGCACCACACACACACACACTTAAACCATGTATGTATACCTGTGGTGTTCATAAAAGAATGAAGAATGCTTTCACATGGCTCTGAGTTGAAGTTCTAAATGCTGTGGAAGCATGCCCAAAATAGTCATCAGAAACTGCCACATGCAAATATTCTGTGATACTCTTCCCATTGAGAGGTGAGGTTCATGCCTTCGTGCCTCTATTAAGAAGTGCAATTCGTACCCTTATGCCTTGAATACTGGTCAGCTCCTTGACTGCTCTGATCAACAAACTCTGCAGAAGCGATGTAGTGCCAGTTTGGGAAACCAGACCTTAAAAGAATGATGGCCTTCACTTCCTGTCTCTTGAAACATTTGCTCTTAGAGACTTGAACAGTCTTACCATCTAACTACCCTACTGGAAAAACCATGCACCTAAGGAGAGGGGGTTCAATTGAGCCCAGGCTTCCAGACACTGCCACCAAGGCACAAGGCACGGAAGTGAAGCCATCTTGGACCCTACAGACTGGACCACTCATGTCAGAGTGAGATGAAAGAATCACTCATCTGAACTCTGCTCACATTCCTAGCCTCAAAATCTCAAAATGCAATAAAATGTTTATTTTTTAATCCATGAAGGTTTGAAGTAATGTGTCATGCAGCAACAAATACATGAAACAAAAGCTTACAGGGTGCAGAGCTGCAACTACTTGAGTGATGAGCATACGGGAAAGTGTCCTAGGAAGGTATTAATTAGTAGACAGAGGGAAGTCTGTATCACTTTCCTCTATTATTACTTAAGCTTTGTTTTCCCCCAAATGACCATCTGTGTATGTCATCACTTGGTATCCAGACATGTAATGGTAGATAGGCTAATGTGGGGTCAGAACTACAGATGCCTTCCCATCTCAAATGAGGACCAAATCTCTGGCCTTGGGGTCATGAATGCAATGCTCCAGCCAACTGAACTCCACTTGATAAGGATATTTTGAAAATCACAAGCCAAACTAGTGGCCAGTCACTAGTCACTCTCGGATAACCTGTATTTCCAAGGTCAGACTGTTTGAATTTAAACTTCACAGCACCACACACACACACACTTAAACCATGTATGTATACCTGTGGTGTTCATAAAAGAATGAAGAATGCTTTCACATGGCTCTGAGTTGAAGTTCTAAATGCTGTGGAAGCATGCCCAAAATAGTCATCAGAAACTGCCACATGCAAATATTCTGTGATACTCTTCCCATTGAGAGGTGAGGTTCATGCCTTCGTGCCTCTATTAAGAAGTGCAATTGCCCCTTATGCCTTGAATACTGGTCAGCTCCTTGACTGCTCTGATCAACAAACTCTGCAGAAGCGATGTAGTGCCAGTTTGGGAAACCAGACCTTAAAAGAATGATGGCCTTCACTTCCTGTCTCTTGAAACATTTGCTCTTAGAGACTTGAACAGTCTTACCATCTAACTACCCTACTGGAAAAACCATGCACCTAAGGAGAGGGGGTTCAATTGAGCCCAGGCTTCCAGACACTGCCACCAAGGCACAAGGCACGGAAGTGAAGCCATCTTGGACCCTACAGACTGGACCACTCATGTCAGAGTGAGATGAAAGAATCACTCATCTGAACTCTGCTCACATTCCTAGCCTCAAAATCTCAAAATGCAATAAAATGTTTATTTTTTAATCCATGAAGGTTTGAAGTAATGTGTCATGCAGCAACAAATACATGAAACAAAAGCTTACAGGGTGCAGAGCTGCAACTACTTGAGTGATGAGCATACGGGAAAGTGTCCTAGGAAGGTATTAATTAGTAGACAGAGGGAAGTCTGTATCACTTTCCCTCTATTATTACTTAAGACTTAGTGATAATGCTTAGTGACAAGATTAGGAAACTAGAAGTACAGGGTTGGACCATGACTAAATAATATTCAGTTCTAGCCTAAAATAAGCTACCTCTGACAGTATCACTGCCGTATTCTAGCATGAATAGCCTCTAGAAGAGTAAAAATAGCCAGGAATATTTTAGGAAAAAAAGTGAGGATTCACCCTTCCAGCTAAAAATACATATATACCTTAAAGTAATGAAAGCAGTATGTTTTAGACACAGAACAGAATAGAAAGAGCAGAAACAGATCTATGTATACGTGATATTTTACTGTGAGATAGACAGACATTTCAACCACTGGGAAAGGAGAACCATCCCTCTGACTGGTAGAAAATGGAGGATGTGACCAATGGTATTTAGACAATAGGTTACCTATATTTAATAATTCTAATTACATTCCTACTTGAATTAATCATAAGTTCCAGATGGACTAAAAATCTAAATAACTAAAAATCTAAGTATTTTATTATCTAAATTACTGTTGCTCTTGCTATTGTTCATTTGCTAAGTAGTGTTCAATTCTTTGAGCCATGAATTGCAGCATTCCAGGCTCCTCTGTCCTCCACTATCTCCCAGAGCTTGCTCAAATTCATGTCCCTAGAGTCAATGATGCTATCTAACCATGTCACCCTCTGCTGGCCTCTGCTCTTTTTGCCTTCAGTCTTGCCCAGCATCAGGGTCTTTGAATCAAGTAGCCAAAGTATTGCACTTGAAACCATTTGCTCTAAAAGAGACTCAGTCTTACCATCTAACTACCCTACTGGAAAAACCATGCACCTAAGGAGAGGGGGTTCAATTGAGCCCAGGCTTCCAGACACTGCCACCAAGGCACAAGGCACGGAAGTGAAGCCATCTTGGACCCTACAGACTGGACCACTCATGTCAGAGTGAGATGAAAGAATCACTCATCTGAACTCTGCTCACATTCCTAGCCTCAAAATCTCAAAATGCAATAAAATGTTTATTTTTTAATCCATGAAGGTTTGAAGTAATGTGTCATGCAGCAACAAATACATGAAACAAAAGCTTACAGGGTGCAGAGCTGCAACTACTTGAGTGATGAGCATACGGGAAAGTGTCCTAGGAAGGTATTAATTAGTAGACAGAGGGAAGTCTGTATCACTTTCCCTCTATTATTACTTAAGACTTAGTGATAATGCTTAGTGACAAGATTAGGAAACTAGAAGTACAGGGTTGGACCATGACTAAATAATATTCAGTTCTAGCCTAAAATAAGCTACCTCTGACAGTATCACTGCCGTATTCTAGCATGAATAGCCTCTAGAAGAGTAAAAATAGCCAGGAATATTTTAGGAAAAAAAGTGAGGATTCACCCTTCCAGCTAAAAATACATATATACCTTAAAGTAATGAAAGCAGTATGTTTTAGACACAGAACAGAATAGAAAGAGCAGAAACAGATCTATGTATACGTGATATTTTACTGTGAGATAGACAGACATTTCAACCACTGGGAAAGGAGAACCATCCCTCTGACTGGTAGAAAATGGAGGATGTGACCAATGGTATTTAGACAATAGGTTACCTATATTTAATAATTCTAATTATATTCCTACTTGAATTAATCATAAGTTCCAGATGGACTAAAAATCTAAATAACTAAAAATCTAAGTATTTTATTATCTAAATTACTGTTGCTCTTGCTATTGTTCATTTGCTAAGTAGTGTTCAATTCTTTGAGCCATGAATTGCAGCATTCCAGGCTCCTCTGTCCTCCACTATCTCCCAGAGCTTGCTCAAATTCATGTCCCTAGAGTCAATGATGCTATCTAACCATGTCACCCTCTGCTGGCCTCTGCTCTTTTTGCCTTCAGTCTTGCCCAGCATCAGGGTCTTTGAATCAAGTAGCCAAAGTATTGGAACTTCCACTTTAGCATCAGTCCTTCCAATGAATATTCAGGGTTGATTTCCTTTAGGATTGACTGGTTTGATCTCCTTGCAGTCCAAAGGACTCTCAAGAGTCTTCTCCAGGGCTTCCCCTGGTGGTCCAGTGGGTAAGGACACCGCCTTGCCGTGCAAGGGGCGCCGGTTCGAGCCCTGGCCTGGGAAGATCCTACGTGCCGCGGAGCGGCTGGACCGATGTGTCCAATTACCGAGCCGGAGCTCTGGCGCACGTGGGCCCAGAGCCGGTGCTCTGCGACGACAGTGACCACCACGATGGGAGGCCCACACGGGCCAAAGAACAAAAGACGGATGAAAATAGAGAAATGAAAGACCAATAGAAGTGGCCCGCCCGCTCCCCTCCCTCCACAACCCGACCCCCGCCCAATAAATAAATAAATCTTTAAAAAAAAAAAAAGAGTCTTCTCCAGCACAGTTCAAAACCATCTATTCTTCAGTGCTCAGTCTTCTTTATGGTCCAACTTTCACAGCCATACATGACTAATAGAAAAACCAAAGCCTTGACTATACAGGCCTTGTTAGTAAAGTGACGTCTCTGCTTTTTAACATGCTAAGTTTGTTATAGCTTTCCTTCCACGGAGCAAGCGTCTTTCAATTACATGGCTGGAGTCACCATCCCCAACGATTTTGGAGTCCAAGAAAATAAAGTCTGTCACTGCTTCCATTTTTCACCCTCCTATCTGCCATGAAGTGATGGGATCAGATTCCATGACGTTAGTTTTTTGAATATTGAGTTCCAAGCCATCTTTTTCACTCTCCTCTTTCACCCTCATCAAGAGGCTCTTCAGTTTTTCTTCACTCTCTGCCATAACAGGGGTATCATCTGCATATCTGAGGTTGCTGATATTTCTCTCAAAAATCTTAATTCCAGCTTGTGATTCCTCCAGCCTGGCATTTCCCATTATACACTATGCATATAAGTTAAATAAACAGGGTGACAATATACTGCCTTTTTATACTCCTTTCCCAGTTTTGACTCAGTGTGTTGCTCCATGTCCAGTCCTAACTGTTTCTTCTTGACTTGTATACAGGTTTCTCGGGAGACAGGAGGAGTGGTCTGATATTCCCATCTCTTTAAGAATTTTCCACAGTTTGTTGTGATCCACATAGTCAGGGGCTTTAGTGCAGTCAGTAAAACCAAAGTAGATGTTTTTCTGGAACTCCTTTGCTTTCTCTAAGATCCAATGAATGCTGGCAATTTTACCTTTGGTTCCTCTGAAACCCAGTTTATACATCTGGAAGTTCTTGGTTCACATACTGCTGAAGCCTAGCTTGAAGGAATTTTAGCATAATCTTGCTGGCATGGAAATAAGCATAGTTATACAGTGGTTTGACCATTCTTTGACATTGCCCTTCTTTGGAGTTGGAATGAAAACTGACCTTTTCTAATCCTATGGCCACTGCTGAGTTTTCCAAATTGGCTGACATACTGAGTGTAGCACTTTAATAGCATTCTCTTTTAGGATTTGAAATAGCTCAGCTGGAACTCCATCACCTCGACTAGCTTTGCTCATAGAAATGCTTCCTAAGGTCCACTTGACTTCACACTCCAGAATATCTGGCTCTAGGTCAGTGACCCCACGATTGTGGTTATCCGGGTCACTAAGACTTTTTGCATAGTTCTTCTGTATATTCTTGCCACCTCTTCTTAATCTCTTCTACCTCTGTTAAGTACTTGCCACTTCTGTCCTATATCATGCCCATCCTTGTATGAAATTTGCCCTGATATCTCCAATTTTCAGGAAGAGATCTCCAGTCTTTCTCTTCTATTGTTTCCCTCTATTTCTTTGCTTCTTCATTTAAGAAGGCCTTCTTATCTCTCCTCTTTCACCCTCATCAAGAGGCTCTTCAGTTTTTCTTCACTCTCTGCCATAACAGGGGTATCATCTGCATATCTGAGGTTGCTGATATTTCTCTCAAAAATCTTAATTCCAGCTTGTGATTCCTCCAGCCTGGCATTTCCCATTATACACTATGCATATAAGTTAAATAAACAGGGTGACAATATACTGCCTTTTTATACTCCTTTCCCAGTTTTGACTCAGTGTGTTGCTCCATGTCCAGTCCTAACTGTTTCTTCTTGACTTGTATACAGGTTTCTCGGGAGACAGGAGGAGTGGTCTGATATTCCCATCTCTTTAAGAATTTTCCACAGTTTGTTGTGATCCACATAGTCAGGGGCTTTAGTGCAGTCAGTAAAACCAAAGTAGATGTTTTTCTGGAACTCCTTTGCTTTCTCTAAGATCCAATGAATGCTGGCAATTTTACCTTTGGTTCCTCTGAAACCCAGTTTATACATCTGGAAGTTCTTGGTTCACATACTGCTGAAGCCTAGCTTGAAGGAATTTTAGCATAATCTTGCTGGCATGGAAATAAGCATAGTTATACAGTGGTTTGACCATTCTTTGACATTGCCCTTCTTTGGAGTTGGAATGAAAACTGACCTTTTCTAATCCTATGGCCACTGCTGAGTTTTCCAAATTGGCTGACATACTGAGTGTAGCACTTTAATAGCATTCTCTTTTAGGATTTGAAATAGCTCAGCTGGAACTCCATCACCTCGACTAGCTTTGCTCATAGAAATGCTTCCTAAGGTCCACTTGACTTCACACTCCAGAATATCTGGCTCTAGGTCAGTGACCCCACGATTGTGGTTATCCGGGTCACTAAGACTTTTTGCATAGTTCTTCTGTATATTCTTGCCACCTCTTCTTAATCTCTTCTACCTCTGTTAAGTACTTGCCACTTCTGTCCTATATCATGCCCATCCTTGTATGAAATTTGCCCTGATATCTCCAATTTTCAGGAAGAGATCTCCAGTCTTTCTCTTCTATTGTTTCCCTCTATTTCTTTGCTTTTTTTCATTTAAGAAGGCCTTCTTATCTCTCCTTGCTATTCTCTGGAATTATGCATTCAGTTAGGTATATCCTTCCCTTTCTCTTCTTTTTTTTTTCTCATCTATTTATAAAGCCTCCTCAGATGATCAATCGCTTTGCCTTCTTGCATTTCTTTTTCTTTGAGATGGTTTTGGTCACTGCCTTCTGTATAATGTTACAAAACTCCATCGATAGTTCTTCAAGCATTCTAATCCTTTGAATCTATATATAGCCTCCATTATATAATCATAAGGGATTGGATTTCGGTCACATTTGAATGGCCAGGGTTTTCCAGATGGCTCATTGGTAAAGAATACGTCTGCCAATGCAGGAGATGCATGTTTGATCCCTAGGTCAGGAAGAACTCCTGGAGAAGGAAATGGCTACCCACTCCAATATTCTTGCCTGAGAAATCCCACAGAGAGAGGAGACTGGCAGGATCCAGTCCACCAGGCTGCAAGATCATATAATTTGTATTTTCCAAATTTTCTTCAATTTAAGCTTGAATTTTGCAGTAAGGAACTCATGATCTGAACCACAGGCAGATCCAGGTCTTGATTTGCTGACTATATACAGATTCTCCATCTTTGGCTACAAAGAATATAATCAATCTGATTTCAGCATTGACCATCTGGCGATGTCCATGTACACAGTCGTCTCTTTAGGTTGTTGGAAAAGAGTGTTTACTATGACCAGCATGTTCTCTTTACAAAACTCTGTTAGGGGAACTTCCCTGATGCTCCAGTGGATAAGGAGTCTGCCTTGCAGTGGGTGGGGCACCGGTTCAATCCCTGGCCCAGGAAGATCCCACGTGCCACAGAGCAGCTGGACCAGTGTGTCCAATTACAAGCCAGCGCTCTGAAGCATATGCACCCAGAGCCAGTGCTCTGCAGCAAGAGAGGCCACTGCAATGGGAGGCCCACACAGGCCAAAGAATAAAGGTGGATGAAAATAAATAAAACAACAACAACAAAGACTCTGTTAGCCTTTGCCCTGCTTCATTTTGTACTCTAAGACCACACTTGCCTGTTATCCCCAGTATCTCTTTACTTCCTACTTTTGCATTCCAATCCCCAATGGTGAAAAGGACATCTTTTTTTTCTTTTTTTTTGGTGTTAGCTCTAGCTCTAGAAGATGTTGCAGGCCTTCATAGAATCAGCCAACCCTAGTTTCTTTAGCATCAGTGATTGGGGCACAGACTTGGATTACTGTGATGTTGAATGGTTTGCCCTGAAAATGAACCAAGATCATTTTGTTGTTTTTGAGGCTGCACCAAAGTACTGCATTTCAGACGCTTTGGTTGACTTTGAGGGCTACGCTAATTCTTCTAAGAGATTCTTGCCAACAGTAGCACATATAATTGTCATCTGAATTAAATTTGCCCACACTCTCATCTGAATTAAATTTGCCCACACTCATAAATTTTAGTTCACTGATTTCTATCACTGATTCCTAAGAAGATTTCAGTGTTCAATCTTGCCATCTTCTGTTTGACCATGTCCAATTTACCTTGATTCATGAACCTAACATTTCAGGTTCCTATGCAATACTATTCTTACAGCATTGGACTTTACTTTCACCACCAGACACACCCACAACTGAGCATCATTTCTGCTTTGGCCCAGTTGCTTCATTCTTTCTGGAGGTATTAGTAATTGGCCTCTCCTCTTCCCAGTAATATACTGGACACCTTCCAACCTGTGTGTGTTGGGGGGTTCATCTCCTGACATCTTTTTTTTTTGTCTTTGCATACTGTTCATGGGGTTCTCACAGCAAGAATACTGGACTGGGTTCCCATCCCATTCTCCAGTGGACCAAGTTTTGCCAGAGCTCTCCACTATGACCCAACCGTCTTGGGTGGCCCTGCATGGCGTGGCTCATAGCTTCATGAGTTACTCAAGCCCCTTCACCACAACAAGGCTGTGGTCCATGATGGGGATTATCTAAATACAAGACCTCAAACGATAACATAAAGAATACTTTATAAACTTGAGATAGGAAAGAGCCTCAGAAGCATGATATAAAATTTAAAAGCCATCAATGAAAAACTTGACAGATTTTAATTACATTAAAACTTAAAATTCTGTACAGAAAAAGATACCTTAACTAAAATCAGAAAGTCAGAAGAAACCCTGGGGAAAAAAATGCCTGTAATATATTAGAGTCAAATGGTTAAGAGCCATAATATATTTTAAACATATACAAATTCCCAAGAATATATAACAACCTCAATACAAAAATGGATAAAAAACATCAACAAAGCAATTCACTTCAATAGAGTGCAAATGGCCAAAAACATATAGAAATATGCTTAAATCTACCAATAATCAGAGTAACGAAAATAAGATATAATTTTACCTACCATGTTAATAAGAATTTTGATGATTAACAATACCCAATGTTAATAAAACATAGGGATAAGGGTATTCTCACACTGTCAGAGAAAAATATAAATGGCCACAGGCATCTTTTATAACAACTTGGCAATATGTGTTAACATTAAAAATAAATATGTCTGTTGAGGCACAGGCTCTACTTTTTACTCACTATCCCACAGAAATACACAGTTACACAAAATATATACATCTTCACAGAGACATGGTCTTTAAGAGCAACAAAATGGAGAAACATCCAAAATGGTCATCTATAGATACCTTATGAAACTTCTGTACTATAGGATACAACACAACCATTTTAAAAGAATAGGTAAATATATGTAAGACCTGACAAGGAAAGTTATCTGAGGAAACTGCTAAGTGAAAAAGAAAACCAATAAAATACAAATTATATGATCATATTCTGGTAAAAAAGCAAATTAACAGAAGAGTGTATGTATGCATAAATATAACTTAAGCACAAGAAAAACCTAATCATGTACAAACACATCAACACATACATCCATACATACACCAGAAAAGAGATACTGGACTGGGTTCCCATCCCATTCTCCAGTGGACCAAGTTTTGCCAGAGCTCTCCACTATGACCCAACCGTCTTGGGTGGCCCTGCATGGCGTGGCTCATAGCTTCATGAGTTACTCAAGCCCCTTCACCACAACAAGGCTGTGGTCCATGATGGGGATTATCTAAATACAAGACCTCAAACGATAACATAAAGAATACTTTATAAACTTGAGATAGGAAAGAGCCTCAGAAGCATGATATAAAATTTAAAAGCCATCAATGAAAAACTTGACAGATTTTAATTACATTAAAACTTAAAATTCTGTACAGAAAAAGATACCTTAACTAAAATCAGAAAGTCAGAAGAAACCCTGGGGAAAAAAATGCCTGTAATATATTAGAGTCAAATGGTTAAGAGCCATAATATATTTTAAACATATACAAATTCCCAAGAATATATAACAACCTCAATACAAATTGGATAAAAAACATCAACAAAGCAATTCACTTCAATAGAGTGCAAATGGCCAAAAACATATAGAAATATGCTTAAATCTACCAATAATCAGAGTAACGAAAATAAGATATAATTTTACCTACCATGTTAATAAGAATTTTGATGATTAACAATACCCAATGTTAATAAAACATAGGGATAAGGGTATTCTCACACTGTCAGAGAAAAATATAAATGGCCACAGGCATCTTTTATAACAACTTGGCAATATGTGTTAACATTAAAAATAAATATGTCTGTTGAGGCACAGGCTCTACTTTTTACTCACTATCCCACAGAAATACACAGTTACACAAAATATATACATCTTCACAGAGACATGGTCTTTAAGAGCAACAAAATGGAGAAACATCCAAAATGGTCATCTATAGATACCTTATGAAACTTCTGTACTATAGGATACAACACAACCATTTTAAAAGAATAGGTAAATATATGTAAGACCTGACAAGGAAAGTTATCTGAGGAAACTGCTAAGTGAAAAAGAAAACCAATAAAATACAAATTATATGATCATATTCTGGTAAAAAAGCAAATTAACAGAAGAGTGTATGTATGCATAAATATAACTTAAGCACAAGAAAAACCTAATCATGTACAAACACATCAACACATACATCCATACATACACCAGAAAAGAGACAATGTCTGAGATTATATGAAACAAGCTACCTCTAATACATTTATTATATTTAGTGTATCACAATCTATTTATATCAAGGATCTAAATCACAGTCCTTTTATAATAAAAAAAAAACCTATCAAGCAATACAGTAATCAAAAAGGGTATTGGGCCAAACCACCTTCTCCTTCTAGCTGCATTTTGACAACAAAACGACCTTCATCTTTGCCTCAGAGTCAATACCTCTACATAGCTCTTTCTCCTAAAATATGTTCAACATCTGAGAGATTAACTAACATCTAACAGTTGTTTTTGCAGGACCCACTCTCTAAAGCAGTGATATCGTGGGGAAGAGTGAAGAATCTTCAGTGACTCTTGTCTCATACACTCCAGATAATACCCTTTCCCTTGTCCCTGCCATGGGCTTTTACTAGGATGAACTTCACAACTACAGAAAGTCCTTCTTTTTTTTAATTTTTTTTTTGTAATTTTTTATTTTTGGCCTCTTTCATTGACTTTTTATTTATTTATTTTCCTCCATCTCTACTCTTCAGCCTGTGTGGGCCTCCCATTGCAGTGGCCTCTCTCCTTACAGAGCACCAGCCCAGAGGCTTATGCGCTCCAGAGTGCTGGCTCCTAACTGGATACACGGGTTCAGGGCCAGGGATTGAACTGGTGTCCCCTGCACTGCAAGGCAAACTCACTACCTACTGGACCATCAGGAAAGCCCAACGTCCCTCCTTTTAATATTAATATATATTACACCTCTCAGGTGTTTGGAGGCAGGTAGAACTTTGCTCTAAGAACTAGTTATTTAGTCTCTTTGAAATCCCATGCTGAAATTGGGGCTGTTCCCATACTATAGGAAGTACTATGTATTTAGATTACAGTTCCAAACACAGCTAATTTACCTTATGAAACTTCTGTACTATAGGATACAACACAACCATTTTAAAAGAATAGGTAAATATATGTAAGACCTGACAAGGAAAGTTATCTGAAAAGAAATAAACCAATAAAATACAAATTATATGATCATATTCTGGTAAAAAAGCAAATTAACAGAAGAGTGTATGTATGCATAAATATAACTTAAGCACAAGAAAAACCTAATCATGTACAAACACATCAACACATACATCCATACATACACCAGAAAAGAGACAATGTCTGAGATTATATGAAACAAGCTACCTCTAATACATTTATTATATTTAGTGTATCACAATCTATTTATATCAAGGATCTAAATCACAGTCCTTTTATAATAAAAAAAAAACCTATCAAGCAATACAGTAATCAAAAAGGGTATTGGGCCAAACCACCTTCTCCTTCTAGCTGCATTTTGACAACAAAACGACCTTCATCTTTGCCTCAGAGTCAATACCTCTACATAGCTCTTTCTCCTAAAATATGTTCAACATCTGAGAGATTAACTAACATCTAACAGTTGTTTTTGCAGGACCCACTCTCTAAAGCAGTGATATCGTGGGGAAGAGTGAAGAATCTTCAGTGACTCTTGTCTCATACACTCCAGATAATACCCTTTCCCTTGTCCCTGCCATGGGCTTTTACTAGGATGAACTTCACAACTACAGAAAGTCCTTCTTTTTTTTAATTTTTTTTTTGTAATTTTTTATTTTTGGCCTCTTTCATTGTCTTTTTATTTATTTATTTTCCTCCATCTCTACTCTTCAGCCTGTGTGGGCCTCCCATTGCAGTGGCCTCTCTCCTTACAGAGCACCAGCCCAGAGGCTTATGCGCTCCAGAGTGCTGGCTCCTAACTGGATACACGGGTTCAGGGCCAGGGATTGAACTGGTGTCCCCTGCACTGCAAGGCAAACTCACTACCTACTGGACCATCAGGAAAGCCCAACGTCCCTCCTTTTAATATTAATATATATTACACCTCTCAGGTGTTTGGAGGCAGGTAGAACTTTGCTCTAAGAACTAGTTATTTAGTCTCTTTGAAATCCCATGCTGAAATTGGGGCTGTTCCCATACTATAGGAAGTACTATGTATTTAGATTGTACAGTTCCAAACACAGCTAATTTACTTACATTGTGGAAAACAGGTAGCTAATTCTGGCTTTATCTAAGACAAGTACTTCCATTCTGTATCACGGGTTTTTTTTTCCATTAAAGAAAGAACTTTTTAATATTTATAATATTAACTGACATTCATATATTGTTCATATATTAACTCTAAGAGAAAATACCATGTGGACTAAGAGCTGAAGAAATACAAGACCACATACAGAATAAGAATTCTATTCACAAAATTTCAGCTTCAACTCTTATTATTCATTGTGCTGATTCCTTTTTTAACGTCAGAAGTCTCACTGATCTCATTCTCTATGGTAGTGTTGTGGGTTAGAGAGACTTCCAAGAGCTGCTGAAAGATACATCCAATTCAGTGGGAAGACTTGCTAACGTCTGCTCCCACCCTCCAGTCTCGCTTCAGGGCTTCAGAGAAGTATCCAAAGCTCACAAACACCTATCCACTTAGAAGTTCCCAGAAAGGCTTTAATTTGCCTCCTGCTGCTGGCTCTAATTATTTAGCCAGTGCCTGAGAGGGAAAATCCAGGCTCCTGTTTCTATTCAGCCCAAGTGGCTGCTCTCTTGCTTGTCTCCTGTAGACTTTTTCCTCTCCCACAGACCCTGACACATAAAAAGGCCCTAAAATACTGGGCTGGTGTGTCCTCAGTGTCACCTGTCATATGACTGTGTACCACAGGAAACAATTGCTCATGATAACTATCATTAGTTATTGTGAGTAGACTACTGAAGATTAGTCATTAAACCACCTTGGCTACTCCCAACTGTTGTTTTGTTTCCTGATGGAAGCTGGTATTCTGGCAAAGAGCATTCTCCTTAAAGTATTCTGCCTCTTACCCCTTCTGGTTATTGAAATGAATTCAGCAGAAGAATCTGAACGCAGAAAACTTTCTTAGTAACATTCCACCGTAATTACTGTGTTTTGTACCCATACATACACAAAATGTGCCCTGATGCTGGAAAGACTGAGGGCAAGAGGACAAGAAGGCGACAGAGAATGAGGTGGCTGGATGGCATCATTGGGCAATGGACATGAGCTTGAGCACACACAGGGAGATAGCAAAGGACAGGGAAACCTGGCATGCTGCAGTCTACAGGGCTGCAAAGAGTCGGACAGGATTCAGCAACTGAACATATGCAAAATTAGGATAATCTGCACACATTATCAATTTCAGTCTGAGGGACTACAATTCCCTCAAACATCAGATATATCATTTCATGCACACAGTTAACCTAAAATATCAACATCCCCAACTTTGACATCCTAATATAACTTGGGATTAAGTTATTTATTCACAACTTCATTATTCAACCAGGATGCCTTTTTCTAGGACTTCAGTCCCCAAAATAAAACCTGGTTGAGCAGTTGGTACAGATAATTAAGGGTCCTGTGATCTTTCCTATTCAGCTGAGGAAGGGATCACCACATACAGACAATAAGATTAGTTAATATTTATGGAAATTACTCTCATTGTCATCCAGGTGATTCTCACTTCCCTCTCTGATGGAGCATCTTTCCTAGACTGAGATGTCTTTCTTCTCCACAGGCCTGCAGCACAGATGCAGCCTGCAGAAGTCTAATGTGGCTGCATGCCAGCACCAACCACAGTACGTCAACTAACTAGAAAAACCCGCTCTTTGAAATTCATCACCTTTTCTCCAGATTTGTTCTGCATCTCCAAAAGGTCTCGTGTGTGGAAACCTGGTTCATCTTCATTTTAGCTAATTTTTGGATAGAGGACTATAATAATAAAAACAGACCCTAACTCTCAAGTCTTATCAAATAAGTCATTTAAGATACAAGGTGGTAAATTTCAAAAGGCAGAATAATATGCTGATTTCTACCTCACTTTTATTTTATGAGCACTAGTGGATTACAAGGTAGAAACAGCCAGCAAGAATGGTATTCTGGCAAAGAGCATTCTCCTTAAAGTATTCTGCCTCTTACCCCTTCTGGTTATTGAAATGAATTCAGCAGAAGAATCTGAACGCAGAAAACTTTCTTAGTAACATTCCACCGTAATTACTGTGTTTTGTACCCATACATACACAAAATGTGCCCTGATGCTGGAAAGACTGAGGGCAAGAGGACAAGAAGGCGACAGAGAATGAGGTGGCTGGATGGCATCATTGGGCAATGGACATGAGCTTGAGCACACACAGGGAGATAGCAAAGGACAGGGAAACCTGGCATGCTGCAGTCTACAGGGCTGCAAAGAGTCGGACAGGATTCAGCAACTGAACATATGCAAAATTAGGATAATCTGCACACATTATCAATTTCAGTCTGAGGGACTACAATTCCCTCAAACATCAGATATATCATTTCATGCACACAGTTAACCTAAAATATCAACATCCCCAACTTTGACATCCTAATATAACTTGGGATTAAGTTATTTATTCACAACTTCATTATTCAACCAGGATGCCTTTTTCTAGGACTTCAGTCCCCAAAATAAAACCTGGTTGAGCAGTTGGTACAGATAATTAAGGGTCCTGTGATCTTTCCTATTCAGCTGAGGAAGGGATCACCACATACAGACAATAAGATTAGTTAATATTTATGGAAATTACTCTCATTGTCATCCAGGTGATTCTCACTTCCCTCTCTGATGGAGCATCTTTCCTAGACTGAGATGTCTTTCTTCTCCACAGGCCTGCAGCACAGATGCAGCCTGCAGAAGTCTAATGTGGCTGCATGCCAGCACCAACCACAGTACGTCAACTAACTAGAAAAACCCTCTCTTTGAAATTCATCACCTTTTCTCCAGATTTGTTCTGCATCTCCAAAAGGTCTCGTGTGTGGAAACCTGGTTCATCTTCATTTTTAGCTAATTTTTGGATAGAGGACTATAATAATAAAAACAGACCCTAACTCTCAAGTCTTATCAAATAAGTCATTTAAGATACAAGGTGGTAAATTTCAAAAGGCAGAATAATATGCTGATTTCTACCTCACTTTTATTTTATGAGCACTAGTGGAAGCTGGTTGCAGACTAGATCTGTTAGAATAGAAACAGCCAGCAAGAATGTTTTCACTCTTGTCACGCTTGCTGTTTCCTATAATGCTTGACCCTCTACTTTTTAAACCCCAAAGGAGACTAGAAGAGGAGAAACAGGTATTCTTACATCTGCAGTACTAAGTCTCTTATTTTATACTCGTCCCAGTGATACCAAGTGCCCTTATTACCAAGAGCACTTTCTGCATTACTACTCCCCAGAGGGACATGACTGGGGGCAGGGGTCAGCATAAGATATGCCGTATGGTAAGGATTTAGAAAACGGTATATCCTCAGATTGAGGGTAGGAAAAGAGGGTAGGGTCTTCTCTTATGGTCCTGTGCTCTAATGTGGTTGAAAGGTAAGGGAGCTGCTTACATGCAGACTATGACTCCATTCTTTTAATAATGGATTGCACCCATACAGGTCCTCTAGCTGACAAGGCACACTATCAAGAATGTTGTCCAGGGCTTCCCTGGTGGCCCAGTGGGTAAGGACACCGCCTTGCAGTGCAAGGGGCGCCAGCTCGATCCCTGGCCTGGGAAGATCCCACGTGCCGCGGAGCGGCCGGACCCATGTGTCCAATTACCGAGCCGGAGCTCTGGAGCGCATGCGCCCAGAGCCGGTGCTCTGCGACAACAGACGCCACAGCAATGGGAGGCCCACACGGGCCAGAGAACAAAGATGGATGAAAGTAGACGAATGAAAGACTGATAGGAGTGGCCCGCCCACCCCCCCCTCCCTCCCCACTCCCGCCAAAGTAAATAAATAAATAAATGTTTAAAAAAAGAAAAAAAGAATGTTGTCCATCTGAGTGTCAGGGGAAAGAGAACATGAAACTTGCTTTTCAAAGGCTTCCACCCAGAACTGTCACGTGTTAGCTCCACTCACATTTCCTTGGCCAAAACAACTCATATGCTCAGATCCAATTTCAAAGGGGCAGTCTTAACCTTGTGCCCAAACAAAGGAAATTGGAATACTGACTTCTATGTATTGCATACTTCAGAAGAGATTGACCTCCAAGATACAAGGTGGTAAATTTCAAAAGGCAGAATAATATGCTGATTTCTACCTCACTTTTATTTTATGAGCACTAGTGGAAGCTGGTTGCAGACTAGATCTGTTAGAATAGAAACAGCCAGCAAGAATGTTTTCACTCTTGTCACGCTTGCTGTTTCCTATAATGCTTGACCCTCTACTTTTTAAACCCCAAAGGAGACTAGAAGAGGAGAAACAGGTATTCTTACATCTGCAGTACTAAGTCTCTTATTTTATACTCGTCCCAGTGATACCAAGTGCCCTTATTACCAAGAGCACTTTCTGCATTACTACTCCCCAGAGGGACATGACTGGGGGCAGGGGTCAGCATAAGATATGCCGTATGGTAAGGATTTAGAAAACGGTATATCCTCAGATTGAGGGTAGGAAAAGAGGGTAGGGTCTTCTCTTATGGTCCTGTGCTCTAATGTGGTTGAAAGGAAAGGGGAGCTGCTTACATGCAGACTATGACTCCATTCTTTTAATAATGGATTGCACCCATACAGGTCCTCTAGCTGACAAGGCACACTATCAAGAATGTTGTCCAGGGCTTCCCTGGTGGCCCAGTGGGTAAGGACACCGCCTTGCAGTGCAAGGGGCGCCAGCTCGATCCCTGGCCTGGGAAGATCCCACGTGCCGCGGAGCGGCCGGACCCATGTGTCCAATTACCGAGCCGGAGCTCTGGAGCGCATGCGCCCAGAGCCGGTGCTCTGCGACAACAGACGCCACAGCAATGGGAGGCCCACACGGGCCAGAGAACAAAGATGGATGAAAGTAGACGAATGAAAGACTGAAAAGAGTGGCCCGCCCACCCCCTCCCTCCCCACTCCCGCCAAAGTAAATAAATAAATAAATGTTTAAAAAAAGAAAAAAAGAATGTTGTCCATCTGAGTGTCAGGGGAAAGAGAACATGAAACTTGCTTTTCAAAGGCTTCCACCCAGAACTGTCACGTGTTAGCTCCACTCACATTTCCTTGGCCAAAACAACTCATATGCTCAGATCCAATTTCAAAGGGGCAGTCTTAACCTTGTGCCCAAACAAAGGAAATTGGAATACTGACTTCTATGTATTGCATACTTCAGAAGAGATTGACCATCAGATGAAACAAGATATGAAATTGCCTTTAAAAACTGCAAACCCAAGTCAACAGCAGTCCCCTTACTAATGAGTGCCATACCACTGAGAATATTCAAGACCTTTGCCACACTAAGACTGTATAATCTCACCATAACAATACAAACACAAATGTTTTTTGATATTCAGGTGATACTTCTTAGGCTTTTATTAATGTTGTTGTTGTTTAGTCTTTCATGATCCCATGGACTGCAATATGCCAGGCTTCCCTGTCCTTCACTATTTCCTAGAGTTTGCTCAAACTCATGTCCATTGGGTCAGTGATGCCATTCACCCATCTCATCCTCTGTCATCCCCTTCTCCTCTTGCCTTCAATCTTTCAGCACCAGGGTCTTTTCTAATGAGCTGGCTCTTCACAGCAGGTGGGCAAAGTATTAGAGCTTCACCTTCAGCATCAGTCCTTCCAATGAATATTCAGAGTTGATTTCCTTTAGGATTGATTGGCTTTTATTAATAGATTTCATCAAAGACCCAAGATAATTCCTCCTGTGATCTAGGGATGTACGTCTTTTCCTTACTATCCTCTCCCACTCTAAAAAGCTTTTTACACTTATTTCTAGCATCCCAGAATTGAGTTCATTCCCATCTATATTCAGCGTTTTAGGAACAAAGGAAAAGAAATGGAAGCTAAACAATTTGGTTGCAATTCCTGGCCCTAATACTTGTTACTTATGAAATCTTAGCTAATCTTTCTAAGTCTTGGTTTTCTTCTCTCTTAAAAAAAAAAAAAAAAAAAAAAGATGATCATATTAATTGCACTTACCTTCCAAAGTAAATGGAATAAACATAGTAATATGTAACGTGCTCAGCCCAATGCCTGGTTCATCATAAGCATTCAATGAATATTCCCCTCCCCCTATTTTTTTTAAGAAAAAAGAAGCTTAATAGGAAGTTATTTTAAAGTCATGGTAGCAGTGAAGGTAACTTATATCATCCAAGCCATTGGCAATATCCAGGGAGCAAGAATGGTCCTAGAAAATGGCACATGAGTCTGCCTCAGTGAATTCATTCATTTAGTAAGTTAATCACTCAGGCATTTATATCTCATTCTCTCTGTTCCAACTACTGTGCTAGGCCTATGACTCCATAGATCAGTAGATATTATCCTTCCTTCCATGAGCTCATAATCTAG
This sequence comes from Tragulus kanchil, assembly GCA_022376925.1. NCBI lineage: Eukaryota > Metazoa > Chordata > Mammalia > Artiodactyla > Tragulidae > Tragulus > Tragulus kanchil. Next base: position 267,032,403 of record JAIOJX010000026.1, on the reverse strand, counting down.
TAGAGGGATATACATAAATGAACTGTTTCAAAGTGGAAGAAACACTATAAGAGATAAAAATCCTAACTAGAGCTAGAAGCAGCTCCTAGTCACCACCCGTCTTGAACTCCCAGGCCACTTTATCTTGGTTGAGATACTATCCTAGAGTTCCAGTCCTTTGGTGTAAGGACTTCTCTCTATTGATAAAAGAAAATAGCCCCAAGGGAAGAGCCACATTTTTCTCACTTCCTCCCATCCAAGATCAACCATATGAGGGATATGATCTGGCTTGTCTCTGGGGAGGGCTGTGGCCTCAAACTCCCTGTCCCATTCTCATTACAGTGCCCAATACTTCATCGTCTGAGGTCCTTAATTTAGATCACTCTTTAGCTACCTGGGACTTGATTTGGAAATAAAACAAATTACCTTTGGAATGATTTTAATTCTCTGGAAGAAAATTCCCAGAGAACAAGCCCTGAAATATATATGGCATATATTTATATCAACACATTTACAAATACATTTATAAGCCCCCTTTCAATTTATACTCTGAATATTGAGTTCATTCCCATCTATATTCAGCGTTTTAGGAACAAAGGAAAAGAAATGGAAGCTAAACAATTTGGTTGCAATTCCTGGCCCTAATACTTGTTACTTATGAAATCTTAGCTAATCTTTCTAAGTCTTGGTTTTCTTCTCTCTTAAAAAAAAAAAAAAGATGATCATATTAATTGCACTTACCTTCCAAAGTAAATGGAATAAACATAGTAATATGTAACGTGCTCAGCCCAATGCCTGGTTCATCATAAGCATTCAATGAATATTCCCCCCCTATTTTTTTTAAGAAAAAAGAAGCTTAATAGGAAGTTATTTTAAAGTCATGGTAGCAGTGAAGGTAACTTATATCATCCAAGCCATTGGCAATATCCAGGGAGCAAGAATGGTCCTAGAAAATGGCACATGAGTCTGCCTCAGTGAATTCATTCATTTAGTAAGTTAATCACTCAGGCATTTATATCTCATTCTCTCTGTTCCAACTACTGTGCTAGGCCTATGACTCCATAGATCAGTAGATATTATCCTTCCTTCCATGAGCTCATAATCTAGTAGAGGGATATACATAAATGAACTGTTTCAAAGTGGAAGAAACACTATAAGAGATAAAAATCCTAACTAGAGCTAGAAGCAGCTCCTAGTCACCACCCGTCTTGAACTCCCAGGCCACTTTATCTTGGTTGAGATACTATCCTAGAGTTCCAGTCCTTTGGTGTAAGGACTTCTCTCTATTGATAAAAAGAAAATAGCCCCAAGGGAAGAGCCACATTTTTCTCACTTCCTCCCATCCAAGATCAACCATATGAGGGATATGATCTGGCTTGTCTCTGGGGAGGGCTGTGGCCTCAAACTCCCTGTCCCATTCTCATTACAGTGCCCAATACTTCATCGTCTGAGGTCCTTAATTTAGATCACTCTTTAGCTACCTGGGACTTGATTTGGAAATAAAACAAATTACCTTTGGAATGATTTTAATTCTCTGGAAGAAAATTCCCAGAGAACAAGCCCTGAAATATATATGGCATATATTTATATCAACACATTTACAAATACATTTATAAGCTTTCATCAATATTCTATCAACTCTCCAAATAGTATTCTAGAATGTGATTATCATAATTATTATTTGCTCGCCTAATCATTTTCCTTCATATATTTGTGTCTTTGGTCTCATGACAGCACCTGTGAAAGGCTAGCGCTCCTTGTTAAAAGCACACTCACAAGCTATTCCTATAGGATTGCTGCTGTGCTAATCATGAACAGCGATTAAATATCTCGCGAGCAATTTTAACATTCATCAAACTGATAATGGCAAGAAACAAATTGGAGCCTTTCAGTGTTTTACCAAATGTGCTCTCTAATTCCTTATTACACTATATATTTCTGGAAACTATTTCTATACACAAACCAAGCTGAAAAGAAATGTGCTCAAAATAAAAGAACGAGCCTAAGCTGCTTGCCACCCTGGGGATAATCACAATCACATTAAAATGCAGCTCGATGGCTCATCTTTCGTCTTTCCCCTCTATCAGTCAGTAAATTAATTCCTTTATAGATATGAACATCAATATTCTATTTTTGTAAAAAGTGCCTTTTTTCAATTACTTCCTGAGAAAAGCAGAGTTACTATGGCAATCTCTGAATTCTGCACTCTACAGCTTTCGACTACCACTGTTTTATAAACGGAAAGCTATAATTTAGCTCAATTCCTTTTGCAAGGTATAAGGAGAATGCCTACTCGTTCTTAACTGTCTGGTGGCAACAACATGGCAGGGGGAGTGGGAAATGCATCTTTTCCTAAGGGGATTTTATATCCCAGCACCAGGTAAGGGCCTCAGTAATGATGGGTACAGATAAGTTTGTTGAAGACAAAGATGAAGAAGTTAGTTCTGAATTCCCCTCCCCCAGGATTCTTTCCGATTAATGATCCTGTTCAACATGTGAAGGAGACCACCAACTTGTACAAAGGTTTTTCACTCCTTTGGGTTATGAAGAGCTACCTGGGACCTGATTTGGAAATAAAACAAATTACCTTTGAATGATTTTAATTCTCTGGAAGAAAATTCCCAGAGAACAAGCCCTGAAATATATATGGCATATATTTATATCAACACATTTACAAATACATTTATAAGCTTTCATCAATATTCTATCAACTCTCCAAATAGTATTCTAGAATGTGATTATCATAATTATTATTTGCTCGCCTAATCATTTTCCTTCATATATTTGTGTCTTTGGTCTCATGACAGCACCTGTGAAAGGCTAGCGCTCCTTGTTAAAAGCACACTCACAAGCTATTCCTATAGGATTGCTGCTGTGCTAATCATGAACAGCGATTAAATATCTCGCGAGCAATTTTAACATTCATCAAACTGATAATGGCAAGAAACAAATTGGAGCCTTTCAGTGTTTTACCAAATGTGCTCTCTAATTCCTTATTACACTATATATTTCTGGAAACTATTTCTATACACAAACCAAGCTGAAAAGAAATGTGCTCAAAATAAAAGAACGAGCCTAAGCTGCTTGCCACCCTGGGGATAATCACAATCACATTAAAATGCAGCTCGATGGCTCATCTTTCGTCTTTCCCCTCTATCAGTCAGTAAATTAATTCCTTTATAGATATGAACATCAATCTTCTATTTTTGTAAAACGTGCCTTTTTGCAATCACTTCCTGAGAAAAGCAGAGTTACTATGGCAATCTCTGAATTCTGCACTCTACAGCTTTCGACTACCACTGTTTTATAAACGGAAAGCTATAATTTAGCTCAATTCCTTTTGCAAGGTATAAGGAGAATGCCTACTCGTTCTTAACTGTCTGGTGGCAACAACATGGCAGGGGGAGTGGGAAATGCATCTTTTCCTAAGGGGGATTTTTATATCCCAGCACCAGGTAAGGGCCTCAGTAATGATGGGTACAGATAAGTTTGTTGAAGACAAAGATGAAGAAGTTAGTTCTGAATTCCCCTCCCCCAGGATTCTTTCCGATTAATGATCCTGTTCAACATGTGAAGGAGACCACCAACTTGTACAAAGGTTTTTCACTCCTTTGGGTTATGAAGAGTGGTCTCAGGGCCCATGAAGACCTTAATACCTCCCCATTACAGTGCTCTGCTGAGTTTTGTAGCCTCCTTTTAATCCTACTCAATGCTGTCCTGCAGATTCTCAATACATAGATCACAAGAATCTTCTACAATAAGTCTGCTTTGATGTGGAGACCTCTATGTAATTCATACTGGAAAGCCCAACACCCTTCTTACTGTATACCATGTAGGTGTAGACGTACCACTAGCCACCAGTGGCTACACAAACTGATTACTAATACCTTAGCAACTTATATTTCCACTTCAATTTCTACCTGGATTTCCTTCAGAGATTTTTTCCGCTTTAGACTAAGATCTTTTTGGCACTCCTTTCCCTTTCAGTCAGGTCTTAGACTGGAAGGACAAACGAAGGACTCAACGCACACAAAGTTCAGTGCTCTGCTCTTCAGAGTGGGAGCTTAGAAATGGAATGGGAATAGGGTCAAATTCCTACATAGAAAGACATAGGGTCTGTCTCTCACAAGGAAAGACCTCCCACCTTTAGAGAGTCTATAACAAGTCTTCTTAACCTGGGGCCATAGATGTGCTTCTGAGCATCCATAAACTCTCCAACTAATAGGCAATACTTCATACATTTTCTAGGTAGAAGGTTATATGATTTTCAACAGTTCCCTATGAGCTCAGGGCCCCCAAAATGGGAGAAGCCCACAGGCTTAGCAAAGGTGGACTTCAGATAGAGACTTGCAGCAGATAGCCAGCATTCTTTGGAATTACATCTTCAACATACTGAGAGAAAAGAGCTCTCAACATGGAGTTCTAGTCACAGCTAAGTTATTTTTTCAAAAATGAAGATGTTCTATAATAAAGAAAAATATAAGCCACAGACATAGAGAAGTTATTTATAACATACAAAACAATTAAGAACTAGTATCCATAATCTATAAGACGTTCCTATAAATTAATAAAGACCAAAAAACCCTTTGAAATGCAAGTTGTTAATATGTGATTAAACTGCAGATGTGCATATCTAATAATACAACTGTTCTAAGTATGCCCTCTAGAGAAATCCTCATTACACACATCCACAAGAAGACAATTACATTATTATTTAGATAACAATTTAGACACCCATCAGTAAGAATATGGATAAAGTATGACACAGTCTAATAATGGAATCCTATGAAGCAGGTAAAATGAAAAATTAGATCTACTGCATCAACATGAATAAACCTCAAAAATATGGTGCTTTGCAAGTTACCAATGAATATGTATGTATAACATGAATTACTTTAAGTAACATTTTAAAAGAAAAAAGTTTTTAACAGTGGCTACACAAACTGATTACTAATACCTTAGCAACTTATATTTCCACTTCAATTTCTACCTGGATTTCCTTCAGAGATTTTTTCCGCTTTAGACTAAGATCTTTTTGGCACTCCTTTCCCTTTCAGTCAGGTCTTAGACTGGAAGGACAAACGAAGGACTCAACGCACACAAAGTTCAGTGCTCTGCTCTTCAGAGTGGGAGCTTAGAAATGGAATGGGAATAGGGTCAAATTCCTACATAGAAAGACATAGGGTCTGTCTCTCACAAGGAAAGACCTCCCACCTTTAGAGAGTCTATAACAAGTCTTCTTAACCTGGGGCCATAGATGTGCTTCTGAGCATCCATAAACTCTCCAACTAATAGGCAATACTTCATACATTTTCTAGGTAGAAGGTTATATGATTTTCAACAGTTCCCTATGAGCTCAGGGCCCCCAAAATGGGAGAAGCCCACAGGCTTAGCAAAGGTGGACTTCAGATAGAGACTTGCAGCAGATAGCCAGCATTCTTTGGAATTACATCTTCAACATACTGAGAGAAAAGAGCTCTCAACATGGAGTTCTAGTCACAGCTAAGTTATTTTTTCAAAAATGAAGATGTTCTATAATAAAGAAAAATATAAGCCACAGACATAGAGAAGTTATTTATAACATACAAAACAATTAAGAACTAGTATCCATAATCTATAAGACGTTCCTATAAATTAATAAAGACCAAAAAACCCTTTGAAATGCAAGTTGTTAATATGTGATTAAACTGCAGATGTGCATATCTAATAATACAACTGTTCTAAGTATGCCCTCTAGAGAAATCCTCATTACACACATCCACAAGAAGACAATTACATTATTATTTAGATAACAATTTAGACACCCATCAGTAAGAATATGGATAAAGTATGACACAGTCTAATAATGGAATCCTATGAAGCAGGTAAAATGAAAAATTAGATCTACTGCATCAACATGAATAAACCTCAAAAATATGGTGCTTTGCAAGTTACCAATGAATATGTATGTATAACATGAATTACTTTAAGTAACATTTTAAAAGAATCAAACAGTATATTATATTATTAATAAATGCATATACAATAAGGTTTTCAAAAATGCATGGGAAAGATACACACTGATTTTAGTGGGATGGTTATCTCCAGGAAAGGAGAGAGCGGAATGAGATGGGTAAAGCCTCTTTACCTCTAGTTGTTACATTTTACTCATCATTAAAAAAAAAAAGGAATTTAAGTGGGAGTTCATGGGTGTTACATTTTCTAAGCTTTTTTGTATGTTTTAAATATTTAACACAAAAATGAAATCAAAATGTAAAAATCTAAGTCACTCTCTTCAGGGAATAAATTCTTTTTATCATAAATATCTGTCCTACAGGTTCCTTTCTCTTTCTTCATCTCCCCATCATTCACCAAAACTCTGTGCAGACCTCAGAAAAAATTCTCCCCTCTGCCTGCCTTGCCCCTTCCCTGCTCTGCATCCCCTCTGGACATCCCATTGGACTCAAATGCTCTCAGGTATCAGAACTACCACGTGACATGTATTGGGCTGAACCTCAAGAAAATGCTCCTGTTTGCAGGTCAAAAACATTTAAATACTGGGAATATCATGCAATTCCAGCAATCATTATATTTACATATCTGCCTTTTCTAACTAGACCCTGCATCCCTTGAGTGTTCATGTTAGATTCACTGCTTTGTCTAACCATTGCACACAGAGGGTGCTTGGTGGTCACTGAACTGATCCCATAAGGACAGGCATTTGCTCCAGGCCTCCTTCAGTCTCTTTCCCTTGAATTAAGAGGACAGGATAGTCTCTATAAATTAATAAAGACCAAAAAACCCTTTGAAATGCAAGTTGTTAATATGTGATTAAACTGCAGATGTGCATATCTAATAATACAACTGTTCTAAGTATGCCCTCTAGAGAAATCCTCATTACACACATCCACAAGAAGACAATTACATTATTATTTAGATAACAATTTAGACACCCATCAGTAAGAATATGGATAAAGTATGACACAGTCTAATAATGGAATCCTATGAAGCAGGTAAAATGAAAAATTAGATCTACTGCATCAACATGAATAAACCTCAAAAATATGGTGCTTTGCAAGTTACCAATGAATATGTATGTATAACATGAATTACTTTAAGTAACATTTTAAAAGAATCAAACAGTATATTATATTATTAATAAATGCATATACAATAAGGTTTTCAAAAATGCATGGGAAAGATACACACTGATTTTAGTGGGATGGTTATCTCCAGGAAAGGAGAGAGCGGAATGAGATGGGTAAAGCCTCTTTACCTCTAGTTGTTACATTTTACTCATCATTAAAAAAAAAAAGGAATTTAAGTGGGAGTTCATGGGTGTTACATTTTCTAAGCTTTTTTGTATGTTTTAAATATTTAATACAAAATGAAATCAAAATGTAAAAATCTAAGTCACTCTCTTCAGGGAATAAATTCTTTTTATCATAAATATCTGTCCTACAGGTTCCTTTCTCTTTCTTCATCTCCCCATCATTCACCAAAACTCTGTGCAGACCTCAGAAAAAATTCTCCCCTCTGCCTGCCTTGCCCCTTCCCTGCTCTGCATCCCCTCTGGACATCCCATTGGACTCAAATGCTCTCAGGTATCAGAACTACCACGTGACATGTATTGGGCTGAACCTCAAGAAAATGCTCCTGTTTGCAGGTCAAAAACATTTAAATACTGGGAATATCATGCAATTCCAGCAATCATTATATTTACATATCTGCCTTTTCTAACTAGACCCTGCATCCCTTGAGTGTTCATGTTAGATTCACTGCTTTGTCTAACCATTGCACACAGAGGGTGCTTGGTGGTCACTGAACTGATCCCATAAGGACAGGCATTTGCTCCAGGCCTCTCCTTCAGTCTCTTTCCCTTGAATTTAAGAGGACAGATGAGTGGTGTGAACATTTTCCCACTGCATATCAGCAAGGAGCTATGGAGTAGTCATTGTTGTGGTCTTTGTTTCATGGAGTTCTCTACTTAAGGAAGGAGCTAAAAACCGAATACGTGAGTGAAGAATTCACAAGAACTGCTCAGCTGCAGGACAGAAGGGATTCTTGGGAAACTGAAGAGCCACTTTACTATAGCAACACTGCGTAAACATGCATATCTATGCATTTCCCATTCATCCTTTTCACTTATTCATTTTGTCCAGTATCAGTATGAAACTTATCAGGAATGATGCAATAACCCAAACATGATGTGCCACTTTAACTCCCATTTACAACTAGAGAGCCCCTTGCCCGCCTCTGACAGCTGCACAGAGAACTGACCAGAACCCTTTAACCCAAGAATAGACTGTTATAATTGTTGTTAGTGGTGACGATGCTGTTAGTTTCAGGAATGAGCCAATTTTTGCCTGCTTTACAAAAGACTGAAGCATGGCGCCCATGTCTCCTTTCTTCTGTTTATGTGTCCCATAATTGCTGTTCAAAGCTGGAGGAAATATTCTAATAGGGAAGAACATAACAAAATTTAAAAGTTATAAATACATTTTAGTATTTAGGATATTTGGACTCTTATTTAATAGCTTCAAAAGCATTCTGCTGTTGCCAGAAATAGATGTGTGCAATTTGAATACCAAGGAGCTGTTTTATAAGGGAAATAGAATGAATTGTAGAAGGATTCTGTATACAATCCTTTCCTACATGCTTGCTATATTCAGGACTATGACATTCTTAAAATTTCAAGCAGGGAAACCTGCTCTGGTTACCTTGGTGATAAACCGGGGATAAAAATTACACATAATTGCAGCTGATGTCACTACTTCCATATTGTTTCCAAGGCTACAGATTGTCTCCAAATAATTGTAATGCTTTGTGCATCGGAAGGCCACTATGTAGGAGAAAGCTTAGTACTGCAGTTATTCTTTCTAAATCTATCTACTAAGCCATCCATGGCCTCTCAGGGACTTTGGATAATTATGGAGATAAATAGGCATTGAAAGTGCTTCTATCTTAACCTATCCCAGGAACACAAACATCATTTTAAAAATCTAATATATAGGAAAGCTAGTTTCTATTATGACATATCAGAAAATTTCCTTCTAAAACACATTTTTCTAAATGCTAGCGAGGAAAGCAAACTGCAGAAGAGAGAGAGAGGTGTGAGTGTGTGTGTGTGTGTGTGTTCTGCATGAAAAATACTGACAAATGTGCAGCAAACTGTTGACAGTGTTACTCTCTGAGGGGTAGGATTAAGGCAGTCTTCCATTTTCCATAAGACATGTATTTGTATAATATCTGAATTTTTACAGTTAGCATATATTACCTTTGTAATCAAATAAAACAGTTAAAATTCCAAGTCCCCAGCAGAGCTATTTTTAAACCACCAGCTGGAATGAAATGGCCTCCTAAGTTGCATGAATAGATGAAGCCATTTATAAAGGACACATTTCCCTCTAGTTGGCTTTCATTTGTAAAAGCCGTGCCCACTGAGTTCTCTGACGATGCTGTTAGTTTCAGGAATGAGCCAATTTTTGCCTGCTTTACAAAAGACTGAAGCATGGCGCCCATGTCTCCTTTCTTCTGTTTATGTGTCCCATAATTGCTGTTCAAAGCTGGAGGAAATATTCTAATAGGGAAGAACATAACAAAATTTAAAAGTTATAAATACATTTTAGTATTTAGGATATTTGGACTCTTATTTAATAGCTTCAAAAGCATTCTGCTGTTGCCAGAAATAGATGTGTGCAATTTGAATACCAAGGAGCTGTTTTATAAGGGAAATAGAATGAATTGTAGAAGGGATTCTGTATACAATCCTTTCCTACATGCTTGCTATATTCAGGACTATGACATTCTTAAAATTTCAAGCAGGGAAACCTGCTCTGGTTACCTTGGTGATAAACCGGGGATAAAAATTACACATAATTGCAGCTGATGTCACTACTTCCATATTGTTTCCAAGGCTACAGATTGTCTCCAAATAATTGTAATGCTTTGTGCATCGGAAGGCCACTATGTAGGAGAAAGCTTAGTACTGCAGTTATTCTTTCTAAATCTATCTACTAAGCCATCCATGGCCTCTCAGGGACTTTGGATAATTATGGAGATAAATAGGCATTGAAAGTGCTTCTATCTTAACCTATCCCAGGAACACAAACATCATTTTAAAAATCTAATATATAGGAAAGCTAGTTTCTATTATGACATATCAGAAAATTTCCTTCTAAAACACATTTTTCTAAATGCTAGCGAGGAAAGCAAACTGCAGAAGAGAGAGAAAGTTGCAAGTGTGTGTGTGTGTGTGTGTTCTGCATGAAAAATACTGACAAATGTGCAGCAAACTGTTGACAGTGTTACTCTCTGAGGGGTAGGATTAAGGCAGTCTTCCATTTTCCATAAGACATGTATTTGTATAATATCTGAATTTTTACAGTTAGCATATATTACCTTTGTAATCAAATAAAACAGTTAAAATTCCAAGTCCCCAGCAGAGCTATTTTTAAACCACCAGCTGGAATGAAATGGCCTCCTAAGTTGCATGAATAGATGAAGCCATTTATAAAGGACACATTTCCCTCTAGTTGGCTTTCATTTGTAAAAGCCGTGCCCACTGAGTTCTCTGTGCAATCGCACAGCCACAGTACAGCTACCCTTACAAGTTACATTAGGCACAAATCATGAATCTCTTTGAAAACCAGCATCTGATGTGTGTTAATTTAATAACTTTTTTCTTTTTTGCATCAGCCATAGATGTTGACTGCCCAGAAATCATCACAAAGCAGTTATGGTTAATGAAAAACACCATTAAATTTTAGCTTCTTGGGAAATCCTATTTAAAGTGTAAGGTGCCTGAAAAACAGTCTGGTAACGATGTGATTAACCCTAGCAATTACTAGCATAGTGTGAGCTTCCAAAGCTGCCAAACCTACTGCTAAACCTGGGCTTCTAGGTGCAGCCAGACCTCTGCATGTCAGGTGCTTACTTGACCTACAGCAGACAGAGCAAGAACCTTTATGTCCAGCCCTCTCTCAGGGCTGCAAGGGCCTCATGCTGTTTGGTAACACTGGGCTTCAGCAGTGACCTTGTCAGCAGGACATTTTCCACAAAAGCACACTAGAGCTGGTGCTCACTGTATCTTAGCCACCCTTGCCTGGCTGAGCAGCAGGTTTTGCTTAGTAACAATTTACTGTTGGAGCCCATTTACCACATAAAACATAAAATGGCTCATATCTGGGGGTAGAGACCAGGTTCACAGAACAATCCTCGTCTTTTAGACTAAAACATACAGAAACCACAGAGTTATGATCCAAATAAATAAATTATAAAGCAAAACATAGTCCCTTTGTATCAGAGTCCTGATTCTTTTTCTGCTGGTGAAATTTACATCAAAAATTGCTACTATAAAAGAGATTGGAGATCAAAGAATCCTGTTTACAAGAAAGGCAATTGTCTATACTGGCCAGGCATTATATTATCTACCTGTGAAGAACTGAATACTAACTATTCCTGCTTGCCCTTTTTTTTTTTTTAAATTTTGGCCACTTTTTTTTTATTGGTCCTTCATTTGTTTATTGTCATCCATCTTTGTTCTTTGGCCTGTGTGGGCCTCCCACTGCAGTGCCCTCTTTGGTGGCAGAGCACTGGCTCTGGGTGCATGAGCTCCAGAGCACTGGCTCGCAATTGGACACACCAGTCCAGCCACTCTGGGGCATGTGGGATCTTCCCAGGCCAGGGATCGAACCGGCACCCCGTGCACTGCAAGGCAGACTCTGTACCCACTGGACCACCAGGGAAGTCCCCTGCTTGCCTTTTTGATGGTCATCACTTTAGGGTTTAAAAATGCTTTAACAATTTATTTCTGAGCTTCCTATAATTGGCCAGGTACATACCTACCCAGACATTTATAACGTAATGACAGCTGCAAACTGTACAGTTAAGATGGCAGGCTTGTTTAAGCTACAGGGTTTACATAATATGCTTCTGCATTTTAACAAAGTGGATTCTGTAAGCTCTTAGATAACCTTAAGCATATGAGTTCTGCTGTAGAAAGCTCTTTAGGGCATTATGAGACCAGAATTAATATAGCTTGAATTTTATGAATAAGTAGTCTATAAATAACAAGGGACCCATTCATATCGCTCCCAGGTACTCTATGTGACCCATTTATTTGCCATTTCAAAGGACCATACTAAGAATAGTTCACTTACGACTTGAATCAACATTAGTTTCCACATCACCTACTCCCGATCCCAGTGGAAGTTTCTTTCTAAGGCAGTGGGTAGAGATGGGAAATCTGTTCTAAATCTTTGCATCAATTCATTTGTCTAGAGTGAAAATCACCATTCCAGGAATAAAAATTACAAGTGATCCATGAAAAATCCCTTCTAGGAAATGACACCGGCTAGCATGGAAAAGTACAGAACTGCACCTCTAAGGTCCTCACTGCAGACAGGAGAGCAGCTTGGGTTTAGAAAAGGTCACAAATCTTTCGGTTAAAAAAAAAAAAAAACCACAAATGACGAGGAATGTTTAAAGGCCATGACCACTGTAACTATATGCAGAACCATTCAGAGGTGCTTGTTTTTGTTTTCCCCTGAATGAACAAAATATAAGCATTATTATTTAAGATAAAAATTTATACCTTTACCCCTCCAGAATGCCAGATAACTAGTTTAACCCATTCATTGTGTGTTTTGTGTTTTGTTTTCTGCACAGATTTTACTGGCTTTACAGTACTCCGTATTTTCTGCAACGTGTAAAACAATTCCTTAATTAAGAAACATGCCTTAGAAATCAAAACAAAGGGCAGGAAAACTATTCATGCCCTGACAATGAGCCTTCCTTACAAGTGCCAGACTTATGACATCCCTTTTATGTGGATCCTAAAAAGAAATGATACAAATGAACTTATTTACAAAACAGAAAGAGACTCACAAACTTAGGAAACCTTCCCCCTCATGGTTGCAGAGTGGGAGTGGCTGGCTGGGGACTCTGGGAAAGTCATGTACACACTGCCATGTTTGAAATAGATAACCAACAAAAATCTATTGTATAGCACATGTAACTCTGCTTAATGCTGTGTATCAACCTGGATGGGAGTGGGGCTTAGGGAAAAATGGATACATGTATATGCATGGCCAAATCCCTTTCCTGTTCTCCTGAAACTATCACAAAATTGTTAATTGGCTATACCCCAATAAAAATGGTTTTGGTGCATTATGAGACCAGAATTGAATTTTATGAATAAGTAGTCTATAAATAACAAGGGACCCATTCATATCGCTCCCAGGTACTCTATGTGACCCATTTATTTGCCATTTCAAAGGACCATACTAAGAATAGTTCACTTACGACTTGAATCAACATTAGTTTCCACATCACCTACTCCCGATCCCAGTGGAAGTTTCTTTCTAAGGCAGTGGGTAGAGATGGGAAATCTGTTCTAAATCTTTGCATCAATTCATTTGTCTAGAGTGAAAATCACCATTCCAGGAATAAAAATTACAAGTGATCCATGAAAAATCCCTTCTAGGAAATGACACCGGCTAGCATGGAAAAGTACAGAACTGCACCTCTAAGGTCCTCACTGCAGACAGGAGAGCAGCTTGGGTTTAGAAAAGGTCACAAATCTTTCGGTTAAAAAAAAAAAAAAAACCACAAATGACGAGGAATGTTTAAAGGCCATGACCACTGTAACTATATGCAGAACCATTCAGAGGTGCTTGTTTTTGTTTTCCCCTGAATGAACAAAATATAAGCATTATTATTTAAGATAAAAATTTATACCTTTACCCCTCCAGAATGCCAGATAACTAGTTTAACCCATTCATTGTGTGTTTTGTGTTTTGTTTTCTGCACAGATTTTACTGGCTTTACAGTACTCCGTATTTTCTGCAACGTGTAAAACAATTCCTTAATTAAGAAACATGCCTTAGAAATCAAAACAAAGGGCAGGAAAACTATTCATGCCCTGACAATGAGCCTTCCTTACAAGTGCCAGACTTATGACATCCCTTTTATGTGGATCCTAAAAAGAAATGATACAAATGAACTTATTTACAAAACAGAAAGAGACTCACAAACTTAGGAAACCTTCCCCCTCATGGTTGCAGAGTGGGAGTGGCTGGCTGGGGACTCTGGGAAAGTCATGTACACACTGCCATGTTTGAAATAGATAACCAACAAAAATCTATTGTATAGCACATGTAACTCTGCTTAATGCTGTGTATCAACCTGGATGGGAGTGGGGCTTAGGGAAAAATGGATACATGTATATGCATGGCCAAATCCCTTTCCTGTTCTCCTGAAACTATCACAAAATTGTTAATTGGCTATACCCCAATAAAAATGGTTTTGGTGTAAAAATCAATCAATAAATAAATAAAATAAGCTACTACTAAGCTAATGTATATGCTATGCAGTATAAACATAAAAAGTTCAAAAGTACTATCTACATGCATTTCTAAAGTAAAACAAAATTAATGCAACCACACTAATATGAAATAAGTCACAGTAACAGTAATGATTCAATCACATCAAGGTCCAAAGCAAAAATGTAGGAAGGAGATGACAACTCTGATACTTCTGGATGGAATGGGCTGACAAGTAATCTAAGCCATGTGAAAATCTCAGTATCTCAATTCACAGACTCTATTCTAAGACATCAGGAAGCCTTGAAATAAGAAAACCTCTTATTTTTTAAGAAAACCTGGTAAGAGGTTAATATTCAAAATACATAAAGAGCTCAAGTAACTCAATGGAAAAATACCTTTTTTTCCGCCAATTAAAAAATGAGCAAATAATCTGAATTGATATTTTTCCAAAGAAGATACAGAGACAGCCAACAGGTACATGAAAAGATGCTCAACATCACTAATCATCAAAGAAATGCAAATTGAAACCACCTGTCACAATGGCTATTATCAAAAAGACAAACAATAACAAGTGTTAGAGAGCATGTGAGGAAAGGGAATCTTATGTACTGGTAGAAGAAGCGTAAACTGGTGTAGTAACAATGGAAAACAGTATGGAGATTATTGAAAAACTTAAAAATAGAATTCACATAAGATCCAGAGATCCTACTTCCAGGAATTTACCCGAAGAAAATGAAAACACTAACTTGAAAAGATATCTGACTCCCATGTTCACTGAAGCATCATCTACTCTAGCCAAGATACAGAAACAAGCTCACAGATACAGAAAACCAATCGGTGGTGGTGGCCAGAGGCAGGTATTAGAAGGCAGTTATTGGCAAAGTGGGTGATGGGAATCAAAAGGTACTAACTTCCAGTTATAAAATATATAATGAGGATGTAATGTAAGCATTGTGTCTATAGTTCATAATACTGTATTGCACATTTGAAAGTTGCTAAATACATAATAAATTCTAAAAATTCTCATAAGGAAAAAATCTAAAGCTATGTAGGGAGATGAACATTAAGTAGATTAATGGGGCTGATCACTACACAATACATATAATCATCAAATTATTATGCTGAACACCGGAAACTACTATAAAGTTGTATGTCAATAGTACTTCAGTTAAAACACAGAAAAAAAATTCTGATTTACTTTGTTTAAACCAGAATTTCCCAAATTCATTTGACCCTAACAACCATCATAAGTTGTAATTGTTGTTTAAACAGTTACTCTGTTTAAACATGCTATGAACAAGTGTTTAAGTCTGGGAGATGTTAACTTAGGTCAGTCTAGTCAATATTGTTTCAAGATCTTAAATCAAACGTTTAATAGGCAAAATGTTAAATGAGGGTACAGTAGAAGTAGACCTCTGGAAACAGGATGCATTTCTCTTTAAACAAAATCAACCACCACTCAGAACTTTAATTTTTTGGCAAAATGTTGGAAATGAGGGTAAGTAAAAGGGAACCGCCAATTAAAAATGAGAAAATAATCTGAATTGATATTTCCAAAGAAGATACAGAGACAGCCAACAGGTACATGAAAAGATGCTCAACATCACTAATCATCAAAGAAATGCAAATTGAAACCACCTGTCACAATGGCTATTATCAAAAAGACAAACAATAACAAGTGTTAGAGAGCATGTGAGGAAAGGGAATCTTATGTACTGGTAGAAGAAGCGTAAACTGGTGTAGTAACAATGGAAAACAGTATGGAGATTATTGAAAAACTTAAAAATAGAATTCACATAAGATCCAGAGATCCTACTTCCAGGAATTTACCCGAAGAAAATGAAAACACTAACTTGAAAAGATATCTGACTCCCATGTTCACTGAAGCATCATCTACTCTAGCCAAGATACAGAAACAAGCTCACAGATACAGAAAACCAATCGGTGGTGGTGGCCAGAGGCAGGTATTAGAAGGCAGTTATTGGCAAAGTGGGTGATGGGAATCAAAAGGTACTAACTTCCAGTTATAAAATATATAATGAGGATGTAATGTAAGCATTGTGTCTATAGTTCATAATACTGTATTGCACATTTGAAAGTTGCTAAATACATAATAAATTCTAAAAATTCTCATAAGGAAAAAATCTAAAGCTATGTAGGGAGATGAACATTAAGTAGATTAATGGGGCTGATCACTACACAATACATATAATCATCAAATTATTATGCTGAACACCGGAAACTACTATAAAGTTGTATGTCAATAGTACTTCAGTTAAAACACAGAAAAAGAATTCTGATTTACTTTGTTTAAACCAGAATTTCCCAAATTCATTTGACCCTAACAACCATCATAAGTTGTAATTGTTGTTTAAACAGTTACTCTGTTTAAACATGCTATGAACAAGTGTTTAAGTCTGGGAGATGTTAACTTAGGTCAGTCTAGTCAATATTGTTTCAAGATCTTAAATCAAACGTTTAATAGGCAAAATGTTAAATGAGGGTACAGTAGAAGTAGACCTCTGGAAACAGGATGCATTTCTCTTTAAACAAAATCAACCACCACTCAGAACTAGAAAGTGGAAAAATAGTACCTTTTATTTTGGCGACATTTTGAATAATGTCAAACCTGGCAAAAAGCAAAATCGTGTTCCAAATCCCTATTATCTGGAGCCTAAGATAAAAAAAGGGAAAAAGAAAAAGAATTGGATGAACTAAACATTTAAATCATTTTGAGGTTCTTTATTAGGAAATTAACATGTTGCGGAGAAAATCTTTGCTTTCTTTTTTTTCTATTTGACTCATTTTAAAACGTCAATGTATTGAGTCATAATTTACATTCAGCAAAACTCTCCCTTTCAAGATATACAAGACTGTGCATTTTAACTAACATACACTGACATGTAATCACCACCAGAATCAAACTATAGAACATTTTCATTGCTCTGCACGGCTGCCTGGTGCTCCTTTGTAGTCCACCCCTCCTCCCTTCCCCTATGCCTTTCAGTTTCGATCCTACAGAATAATTTCCTAGATGCCCTGCAGCATCCTTCGAGCCTAATGTTCGTTCATTCATTCAGTATTTACTAATACCAGGATACAAAGAATACAAAGGAGAGAAACCTTGTTATCTTCCCTCAGAAAGTTCCCAGAGATGTACCGGTTAAATCTTTTCTGTTTGCACTGAAGAAACACCTGTTTCAAATAGCTTGAGGAGTTTTATTTAAGGCCATACCTACCACTTCAGTAAAACTAGAGAACACAGACACTCAGGCCCCAAATGAACCAGGCTGAAAAAGGCAAGTTAAGGCATTTGAATAATGTTCCTAAACCATGTTGCCTAACCAACTTCTGTTAAAGTGAGCTTAGTTCTCTTCCCTCTCTCTCTCTCTCTCTCTCTCTCTCTCTCTCGCTCTCTCCTGCCCTCTTCCTCCCTCCCTTTGTCTCTCTCTCTCTCTCTGCCTTTCCCATAGCTGGTTCTACTAATTCATCTTAAAATACATTCAATTATGGTCACCCCAGCCCCAGCTCTTTCCAGCTTTTCAGCTCATAAACTGCTATAGACTGAATGTGTGTTTCCCCTCAAAATTCATATGTTGAAACCTAGTCCCTAATGTGTTGGTATTTAGATGTGGGGCCTGTAGGAGTTGATTAAGTCATGAAAGCAGACTCTGATGAATAGGACTAGTGCCCTTTCAGAAAGGATCCTAGAGAATTCCTTCATCTCTTTTTCTATGTAGGTATACAGAAGCCAGCTGTCTGTGATCGAGGAAGAGGATTCTTACAAGACAGACTATCATTCATAAGTCAACCAGTCTATATGGATTATAACAAGTGGAATGTCTCTACATCTCAGAATTTCTAAGCAAGGGAATCTGATTGGCCAAGTTCTACATTATGCCTTCCTCCGCCACTTTCCTCCTTCAGAGTAGAGTCTACAGGCCTCTTATTATCACTTATGGCCCAGGAAATTGGGGTCATTTGAAGTTCAAAATGCCTTATTCTGGGAATAAGGCAACTGTCACAAAAGCATTTTTAGACTCTAGCATTATGTGATACAAAACACAAAAAATGGGCCAATCTTGTTAAATTGCTTGCACTCCTTGCCTTTTAGTCCACCCTCCTCCCTTCCCCTATGCCTTTCAGTTTCGATCCTACAGAATAATTTCCTAGATGCCCTGCAGCATCCTTCGAGCCTAATGTTCGTTCATTCATTCAGTATTTACTAATACCAGGATACAAAGAATACAAAGGAGAGAAACCTTGTTATCTTCCCTCAGAAAGTTCCCAGAGATGTACCGGTTAAATCTTTTCTGTTTGCACTGAAGAAACACCTGTTTCAAATAGCTTGAGGAGTTTTATTTAAGGCCATACCTACCACTTCAGTAAAACTAGAGAACACAGACACTCAGGCCCCAAATGAACCAGGCTGAAAAAGGCAAGTTAAGGCATTTGAATAATGTTCCTAAACCATGTTGCCTAACCAACTTCTGTTAAAGTGAGCTTAGTTCTCTTCCCTCTCTCTCTCTCTCTCTCTCTCTCTCTCTCTCTCTCGCTCTCTCCTGCCCTCTTCCTCCCTCCCTTTGTCTCTCTCTCTCTCTCTGCCTTTCCCATAGCTGGTTCTACTAATTCATCTTAAAATACATTCAATTATGGTCACCCCAGCCCCAGCTCTTTCCAGCTTTTCAGCTCATAAACTGCTATAGACTGAATGTGTGTTTCCCCTCAAAATTCATATGTTGAAACCTAGTCCCTAATGTGTTGGTATTTAGATGTGGGGCCTGTAGGAGTTGATTAAGTCATGAAAGCAGACTCTGATGAATAGGACTAGTGCCCTTTCAGAAAGGATCCTAGAGAATTCCTTCATCTCTTTTTCTATGTAGGTATACAGAAGCCAGCTGTCTGTGATCGAGGAAGAGGATTCTTACAAGACAGACTATCATTCATAAGTCAACCAGTCTATATGGATTATAACAAGTGGAATGTCTCTACATCTCAGAATTTCTAAGCAAGGGAATCTGATTGGCCAAGTTCTACATTATGCCTTCCTCAGCCACTTTCCTCATTCAGAGTAGAGTCTACAGGCCTCTTATTATCACTTATGGCCCAGGAAATTGGGGTCATTTGAAGCTTCAAAATGCCTTATTCTGGGAATAAGGCAACTGTCACAAAAAGCATTTTTTAGACTCTAGCATTATGTGATACACACAAATCCAATCTTGTCTAATGTGTTAAAGAAGGTGTCACAGAGGAAGTGATATATGAGCTGGATTTAAAGGAGGGCCAGCACGTTTTGGGGCTTCAACAAATGGTAGAGTCCACCTGCTATGCAAGAGACCTAGGTTCGACCCCTTGGTTGGAAAAATCCCCTGGAGAAGGAATGGCAACCCAGTCCAGCAGTCGTGCCTGGAGAATTCCATGGACAGAGGAGCCTGGAGGGCTACAGTCCTTAGGATCACAAAGAGTTGGACACGACTGAGAGACTAACACTTTCACCATGTAGTTAGTGGCAGAGCCCAAGGGGAACGTGGAAGGTGGAGTATGTGAGAGAAAATGGGCAATGAGCATTCCAGGCTAAGAATCCAGTATGTGAAAAACATAAAGAACTAGGGAAGAGCATGTCTTCCTTAGGAAACTTAACTTGACATGACTGGAGAGCAAGGAAGTAAAAGGGGGAAACTTGGGGCCCCTCTAGTGTTAAGCGCTCCACTGGAGACAAGATGAAACTGGGTTTTCATTAAGAAGATGAACAGTGATGTGGAGAACAGATTGGAGAGGTTGACCTGAAGGTAGGGAGACCAGCTGGGAGGGGCTCCTCCAGCTCAAGCCCAGGTTCAAGAGGGCCTGCTCCAGGGCAGTAGAGGGCTCAGAAAGAAGCCAAGGAGGAATGGCCCATCCAGGTGTTTTCAAACCTTGGGAGCATCAGAATAGGCCAGAGGATGTGTTGAAACACACATCATGAGGTTCTACCCCCAGTTTCTGATTCAGTTGGTTTGAGGTAGAGTCTGTGAGTCTGCGTTTCTGACACGCTCCCAAGCAATGCTGATGCTACTGATTCAGGGATCAAGTTTTGAGAACTATTGAAAAAAGAATCATTCCATGTGCCAAATCAAAACTGCAGCATTGTCTGTAAGTCAACTATACTTCAATTATGCGCATGTGTGTGTGTGTGTGTATGTGTGTGTGTGTGTGTGTAAAAATGCAGTGTTCTCTCATTTAAGTCACTTGTGATAGTGGCATTAAAATAAAATGTAGAAAAACAATACTCCCTTACCAGTCAACTGGAATCTGCAAAGTGCCTAGATACAAAAAGCAATTCACTATTGTGTCTGGAGACACAGGTGCACACACCCCCACCCAAACCTACTACTCCCCAGCCCAAATCCTGAGGCTACATTCAAAGCAACCTGAAAAGGCAAAAGTCATCTTATGTAAGGTTTCTAAATCACATTGTAGGCAGTATGGGAATCAACACTGGTCTTACAATAAGAAGTCATTAAATTTGGTTTCTTTGTGGTAAAAATTCTCATTATGACTGTTAGCAATTTTTGCAATTTTTTAGACTGGACAAGTAGCATTAATACAGCACTTTTCATAAGATAACATAGCTGCATGTTAAAATGGTTATTACTTCCAGTGACTGTCAGCATTAGGTCATCTTGCACTCCATCCACTGGGCCACACTTGACACGAGCAGAAGCAGCAGACGGAGGAGATTAAAAGTATCAAATACCAAAGCATCATCTTTGCTAGGCCACCTCCCTTCATAATTTAGACCCTTCTGTTGGAGATTTGAAAATATATTCTAGGCAGATGACATGTTAAGAGAATCATTTCATGGTTGAGTGTCCTCTCAGTGTGATTTATCTCTATCTGCAGACACCAGAGGCCCCCATTTAAGAGATTTATGAGCTACCTGTACAATTCTATTTCGTTGAAAGGAAATGTGTGCATTATTGAAAAACAAAATGAAAATATTTAGTTTAAGATTATGCCACTTTCCAATTAAAGGCTTTAGAGCTAAAAGTTTTGTATTCCCTGTTACCTACCCATTTGTTTACCCCATTAACAAACACTAAAATAATAGCCTGAGGAGAACCGGGAGAAATCTTTCTCATTTTTGAATTCTTGGGTAGGGACTTGAGGTTACAAAACCTGGATATGAATTCCAAATCTGCTACTTAGTAGCAATCTTTATGGGCTTCAGTTTCCATATTTAGAAAATCAGTAGAACACTTCCTTCCAGACTCTGAGAACTAAGGGGAGAATACATGTGGATGCATGTGTACAGGGTGAAGTGTTACACAACTCCATGGTTGCAGAACTAGTCCTAGTCCCTGGGTTGGGAAGATCCCCTGGAGAGGGGAATGGCAACCCACTCCGGTATTCTTGCCTGAAGAATTCCATGGACAGAGGAGCCTGGTGGGCTACAGTGTATGGGGTCCCAAAAAGCAATTCACTATTGTGTCTGGAGACACAGGTGCACACCCCCACCCAAACCTACTACTCCCCAGCCCAAATCCTGAGGCTACATTCAAAGCAACCTGAAAAGGCAAAAGTCATCTTATGTAAGGTTTCTAAATCACATTGTAGGCAGTATGGGAATCAACACTGGTCTTACAATAAGAAGTCATTAAATTTGGTTTCTTTGTGGTAAAAATTCTCATTATGACTGTTAGCAATTTTTGCAATTTTTTAGACTGGACAAGTAGCATTAATACAGCACTTTTCATAAGATAACATAGCTGCATGTTAAAATGGTTATTACTTCCAGTGACTGTCAGCATTAGGTCATCTTGCACTCCATCCACTGGGCCACACTCGACACGAGCAGAAGCAGCAGACGGCGGAGATTAAAAGTATCAAATACCAAAGCATCATCTTTGCTAGGCCACCTCCCTTCATAATTTAGACCCTTCTGTTGGAGATTTGAAAATATATTCTAGGCAGATGACATGTTAAGAGAATCATTTCATGGTTGAGTGTCCTCTCAGTGTGATTTATCTCTATCTGCAGACACCAGAGGCCCCATTTAAGAGATTTATGAGCTACCTGTACAATTCTATTTCGTTGAAAGGAAATGTGTGCATTATTGAAAAACAAAATGAAAATATTTAGTTTAAGATTATGCCACTTTCCAATTAAAGGCTTTAGAGCTAAAAGTTTTGTATTCCCTGTTACCTACCCATTTGTTTACCCCATTAACAAACACTAAAATAATAGCCTGAGGAGAACCGGGAGAAATCTTTCTCATTTTTGAATTCTTGGGTAGGGACTTGAGGTTACAAAACCTGGATATGAATTCCAAATCTGCTACTTAGTAGCAATCTTTATGGGCTTCAGTTTCCATATTTAGAAAATCAGTAGAACACTTCCTTCCAGACTCTGAGAACTAAGGGGAGAATACATGTGGATGCATGTGTACAGGGTGAAGTGTTACACAACTCCATGGTTGCAGAACTAGTCCTAGTCCCTGGGTTGGGAAGATCCCCTGGAGAGGGGAATGGCAACCCACTCCGGTATTCTTGCCTGAAGAATTCCATGGACAGAGGAGCCTGGTGGGCTAGAGTCCATGGGGTCACAAAGAATTGGACTCTTCTGAGCCACAACTAACACTTTTCACTTTTCATAGCAGGAATGGTAGCTGGAGTGAAATATTTTTGTCTTCTCTCATAATTATCATACAAATTCTACTAAAGGAAGGCTGATGAAATACATAATGACAGTTACCAAATGTCTAAGTTCATGCAAAGTCTAGCCAGGAGTTGTAGCTCCCTTGGTGAGTACTGCCCACCTTTCCACAGACGACAGCTTCTCACTGCCACCAAGTCCTATCCCAGCAACCACCCCATCCCAACAACCTTGCAACAACTGGAGCCACCACAAAATGGTGGCCCAATCCATGACTGCCGGGCTGCGGAGGGCTCTCACACAGGGCAGGGCCACAAGGACAGGAGCCCAAATTGTGCAAGTTGGTAGAAGGCGCAGGTTTAAACAGTACTGGGCTAACATCAAGGAGTAGAAACACCAAATCCACAATTTGAGAGAGCAGGCACTGGGAGAAGTAACTGTAAATGTGAGAGCCATGTAAACTTCCAAGTGAACACCAATCATTGCTATTATCTGTCTTTATCATCCACACTCTATCCCTGTTTCTCTCAAAACTACTAAACAGACTTACTAGTTCTCCGCTTCTTTTTATAATTTCTCTTTTTCTAACATAAGCAATACACAAATACAAGAAATACATAAAATTATACTTTGCATTAAAAAAAACTCAGATTCCATTTCAATTTCTATACAAAAGTATAGAATCAAAAGGACAGCCCCTCTGTAGAGGGAAGTACTATTTACAGTTTAATGTATATACCTTTTAAGCCTTTTTCTATTCATTTATGTCCATTCAGATTACAGTAACTAGGATCATATTGTACATAATAATCTGCAAATTGATTTTCTTCATGAAATTCTGGAACATTGTTCTCAGAAGGTAGACCCCAAACCTATAGTAGCATCACTATAACATGAACTTTGCTTAGAAATGCAAATTCTTCCTGCCCTGCCCCCCACCAGACCTTCTGAATCAGAAATCTGGGGGTCAGACTTAGCAGTCTTTTAACAAGTTCTGCAGGTGATTCTAATGCACATTAAAGTTTGGGAGCATCTTTTCAAAAATGTGTCTAGGTCAGGACATTGAGATCTTTCTAATGGATGCATATCATTCCATAGAATGCATATATCATAGTTAGTCAGCCATTCTCCTACTGAAGACAATTTTTTCTAATACAAAAATTGTTTTGATGAACATTCTGGTACATTCACTCCAATGAACTTTCATAGTTATGTCTACAGATAAATTTCTAAGAGAACTGCTGTGCCATTTGTATTCAGATCTTGATGGATACTGACAAACTGCCCTCTAAAAGGCTTTATCAATATTCCCACTGGGAACTGGTGAAGCCTGTTTCCCCACACTTTCACCAAGGTTTGTTACGGACCATCTTTCCCAGTTACAAACCTGATGACTGAAAACAAAATGGCATCATATAATAACTGTAAATGTGAAGGGAGCCATTGTACTGGGCTAACATCAAGGAGTAGAAACACCAAATCCACAATTTGAGAGAGCAGGCACTGGGAGAAGTAACTGTAAATGTGAGAGCCATGTAAACTTCCAAGTGAACACCAATCATTGCTATTATCTGTCTTTATCATCCACACTCTATCCCTGTTTCTCTCAAAACTACTAAACAGACTTACTAGTTCTCCGCTTCTTTTTATAATTTCTCTTTTTCTAACATAAGCAATACACAAATACAAGAAATACATAAAATTATACTTTGCATTAAAAAAAACTCAGATTCCATTTCAATTTCTATACAAAAGTATAGAATCAAAAGGACAGCCCCTCTGTAGAGGGAAGTACTATTTACAGTTTAATGTATATACCTTTTAACCCTTTTTTCTATTCATTTATGTCCATTCAGATTACAGTAACTAGGATCATATTGTACATAATAATCTGCAAATTGATTTTCTTCATGAAATTCTGGAACATTGTTCTCAGAAGGTAGACCCCAAACCTATAGTAGCATCACTATAACATGAACTTTGCTTAGAAATGCAAATTCTTCCTGCCCTGCCCCCCACCAGACCTTCTGAATCAGAAATCTGGGGGTCAGACTTAGCAGTCTTTTAACAAGTTCTGCAGGTGATTCTAATGCACATTAAAGTTTGGGAGCATCTTTTCAAAAATGTGTCTAGGTCAGGACATTGAGATCTTTCTAATGGATGCATATCATTCCATAGAATGCATATATCATAGTTAGTCAGCCATTCTCCTACTGAAGACAATTTTTTCTAATACAAAAATTGTTTTGATGAACATTCTGGTACATTCACTCCAATGAACTTTCATAGTTATGTCTACAGATAAATTTCTAAGAGAACTGCTGTGCCATTTGTATTCAGATCTTGATGGATACTGACAAACTGCCCTCTAAAAGGCTTTATCAATATTCCCACTGGGAACTGGTGAAGCCTGTTTCCCCACACTTTCACCAAGGTTTGTTACGGACCATCTTTCCCAGTTACAAACCTGATGACTGAAAAACAAAAATGGCATCATATAATCACCTGTAGAGGGACGGAATGTAGCTTCTAAAGGGGTGAAAGGAAAACCACGGATAGTCAAAATTACCTTTGGAGATCTCTTAGGAATATGCTGCTTTGGTGACCTGCACACTCACTCCAACTCTGAACAATGCAGCTAGCTTTTTTCTCTAGGCCATCTCTGAGGACTCTGGATGAAATTTTAGGGGCCCTGTCATTTGAAAATTACACATCATTAAACAACAAACTCATTCAGTATAAAGGAATCTCTCACATAAGGAAGAAGCTTTAATGAGATGCACGATCACCTGAGCAAACAGCAGGGTTCCAACCCCGCCCCTCCTCCCCAGCCAGCCCACAGCTTATGTCTTACCTTCACCTAGGCAGAGCTTGGATGCAGGAACCTTCATGCCCTAAGAAGAAGCTCAAGCGTGTCCCATTATCTCATTTCACCTTTTCTTGATTTTGCTATCAAAATACAAGTCCATGTGCCTGACGCACGATGAGGCCAAATAATACCAAAACATTGGAGTTTGGAACGCAGAAAGCTTTGTTGCAGGGTCATGCAAGGAGAGAGGTGGTTTGTGCCCTAAAAATCCCCAAATGCCTCAAAAAGCTGTCAGCAAAGACCATTTCTAGGAAAGGTAGGGGAGGGCGTGGTTAGTTGTTGCAAACTTCCTGGTGTCAGTTGCTTTGTGCTTGAGGTCAGGTCATGGTCACGTAACCATGTTCCTATACATCTCCAATTATTATCCTCTATTCTGACAAGAAAGGCGGGGTCTCAAGGCACAACTTTCCTCTCCGAGGTCCAGGTCCTGGCTAGGAGGAGGCTGATCTCAGCCCCAGGCAGGCCAGGCTGTCATCGCCATTCTCCTACTGAAGACAATTTTTCTAATACAAAAATTGTTTTGATGAACATTCTGGTACATTCACTCCAATGAACTTTCATAGTTATGTCTACAGATAAATTTCTAAGAGAACTTGTGCCATTTGTATTCAGATCTTGATGGATACTGACAAACTGCCCTCTAAAAGGCTTTATCAATATTCCCACTGGGAACTGGTGAAGCCTGTTTCCCCACACTTTCACCAAGGTTTGTTACGGACCATCTTTCCCAGTTACAAACCTGATGACTGAAAAACAAAAATGGCATCATATAATCACCTGTAGAGGGACGGAATGTAGCTTCTAAAGGGGTGAAAGGAAAACCACGGATAGTCAAAATTACCTTTGGAGATCTCTTAGGAATATGCTGCTTTGGTGACCTGCACACTCACTCCAACTCTGAACAATGCAGCTAGCTTTTTTCTCTAGGCCATCTCTGAGGACTCTGGATGAAATTTTAGGGGCCCTGTCATTTGAAAATTACACATCATTAAACAACAAACTCATTCAGTATAAAGGAATCTCTCACATAAGGAAGAAGCTTTAATGAGATGCACGATCACCTGAGCAAACAGCAGGGTTCCAACCCCGCCCCTCCTCCCCAGCCAGCCCACAGCTTATGTCTTACCTTCACCTAGGCAGAGCTTGGATGCAGGAACCTTCATGCCCTAAGAAGAAGCTCAAGCGTGTCCCATTATCTCATTTCACCTTTTCTTGATTTTGCTATCAAAATACAAGTCCATGTGCCTGACGCACGATGAGGCCAAATAATACCAAAACATTGGAGTTTGGAACGCAGAAAGCTTTGTTGCAGGGTCATGCAAGGAGAGAGGTGGTTTGTGCCCTAAAAATCCCCAAATGCCTCAAAAAGCTGTCAGCAAAGACCATTTCTAGGAAAGGTAGGGGAGGGCGTGGTTAGTTGTTGCAAACTTCCTGGTGTCAGTTGCTTTGTGCTTGAGGTCAGGTCATGGTCACGTAACCATGTTCCTATACATCTCCAATTATTATCCTCTATTCTGACAAGAAAGGGCGGGGTCTCAAGGCACAACTTTCCCTCTCCGAGGTCCAGGTCCTGGCTAGGAGGAGGCTGATCTCAGCTCCCTGAGGGTCAGGTCCAGACCCCACCCAGCTGTCATCGCTGGGGAAGCCAGGAGCCCAGGACCCAGCTGACCATAGAATGTATATATCATTCCCTCTCTGGAATGACCACTCCTCCGGACGCCCGCAGGTGCTGCAGACTGTGTCCTTAGCAGACGGCTACTGCCATGAGGTTTCAGAGGCGTTATGGGGGAGCGGTTCACCAGGGCCTCAAGGCCTGGACCGGCCAGCGGGCGGCCCTGGGAGGGCTCTGGAGCCCTGCAGACACAGCCTGGCTGCTCCCCAGGCCCCGCCAAGCTCATCCTCTGGCCCAAGGCTGGGATCTGCCTCTCACCTCCTTCTCCCTCTAAGGACCACCGCTCCGCTGGCTACTGACGGAAGGGGCCAGGACCTACCTGTTGCTAACGGTCACTCACTGACCACTGCCCGCCTGGGGACAGGCCTGACCATGGCACCAGCCAGTGGCTGGGAAGGACCACCAAGGCGGCTCGCTGACCATGGCTCACTTGAGACGGGCCCATTGAGGGCCAAGCGCGGTCCTGGCTGTGCTCTGTTACAATTTGGACCATTTGGGCATGTTTCCAAGTTTCAGTGGCCCTCTGTATTTCTTCAGTGGAATGCCAATTTCTATCCTTTACCCTTGCTTCAACTGGACTGTCTCTTATTTGAAGGGGTTCCTTACACATTGTGCTATGTGTGCTCAGCCCCTCAGTCGCGAACTCTGTGCGACCCAGTGAACTGTAGCTCGCCAGACTCCTCTCTCCATGGAATTTTCCAGGCAAGGATACTGGAGTGGGTAGCCATTTCCTTCTCCAGGGGGTCTTCCTGACTTAGGGGTCAAATCTATGCCTCTTGCATTTCCTGCATTAGCAGGCAGTTTCTTTACCACTGTGCCACCTGGGCTCCTTTATGTATTGAAGAAATTAATTTTGTATCTGTTATATATGTTACAGATACTTTCCTCCCACCTCAGTATTGCTCACTGGCACTCCTTTATATACTCATAGTATTTATCTGTTTCATATGTCTTCCTAACCAGATATTTGTATGGCTGAAGAACACTGAATGTGTCTTACATTTTAAAGTGTATCTACTCATTCCCTCCAGATATCAGGGTTGTAGTAGAATTACCAATAGTAAAATATTCAATAAAGAGACATCCCTGGTGGTTCAGTCAGCTAAAACTCTGAGAATCCAACAATTTCTGATAGATATCCTACAAAAATATAATTAGTTTATAACAATAAACCAACTTGATCACTTACCTAGAAATCCACTTAACTCAGGGGAGTATACCAAAAATAATACAATTTAAAGTTACTTCATGGACACGAGTCTGAGCAAACTCTAGGAGATGATGAAGGACAGGGAAGCCTAGTGTGCTGCAGTCCATGGGGTGGCAAAGAGTTGGACACAGCCACTGAATTGAAAGTTAGTTAACTTAGAAAATTAAAATTAGATCCTTTATTGACTTTAGTTGTGCTCCATTTTATAGCCTGGGTTGGTATTTAATCTATTGTTCCAGAAAATCCAAAACTTAATCTTATATTAGGCTAAACCACCAGAGAGCTATCCATGTGAACTGCATTGTTTTATTAATTTTGACCTAATTTTTCTTTAGGGTCAAAATGTCAATTTACATCCAAATACTGCTGTTGAATTTACCATGAAGATAATAAGGAACACACTGTTAACTGTGTTACCTATCCTGAGCACACTGCTTTTGGTTTTAATCTCCTGAACACTCTAAATCACGTCATTGATTGAACTTTCCTTTTGGCCTTGACAGGAAGCTCAAAAACAAATGTATGGTCCATAGGTGAATAAGAAAGCATGGTATGCATTTTATCAACTTCCCTTTGGCTTAATCTTTTTCCCACCTTTGTTTTCTATCCATACTAAATTCCTTCTCTTACATGTTTTCATCTTGTTGCATAGTCTGCATTTTCTTAAATACTTTTCAGAATAGCCAAATGATGGAGAAATGGGTACCTAACTAGAGAGAAGAAAGAAATCAAGGTATAAGGGTGGACACTAAAAGTAAGACTTCAGCAGTGTCATAGATTTTTTTCAAGCAATAAAGCCTGGCATTACCTGGGCCATAATTCAACCAGGGGACTAACGTCCTTTAACTCCCTCTCTACCTTGAAACCCCTAGTCTAGAGATTTCTCTGACCTGATTGTTTCTCCACTATGTATCCTGGCTCCTGCCTAGCCTGCCCTTGCCTGCCTTCTGCTTCCGAATACCCGCACCTTGGCATGGGGACCTGGGGGCCCTGGCAGTCTTCCTAATAGTAAAATATTCAGTTTTAAAACTCTGAGAATCCAACAATTTCTGATAGATATCCTACAAAAATATAATTAGTTTATAACAATAAACCAACTTGATCACTTACCTAGAAATCCACTTAACTCAGGGGAGTATACCAAAAATAATACAATTTAAAGTTACTTCATGGACACGAGTCTGAGCAAACTCTAGGAGATGATGAAGGACAGGGAAGCCTAGTGTGCTGCAGTCCATGGGGTGGCAAAGAGTTGGACACAGCCACTGAATTGAAAGTTAGTTAACTTAGAAAATTAAAATTAGATCCTTTATTGACTTTAGTTGTGCTCCATTTTATAGCCTGGGTTGGTATTTAATCTATTGTTCCAGAAAATCCAAAACTTAATCTTATATTAGGCTAAACCACCAGAGAGCTATCCATGTGAACTGCATTGTTTTATTAATTTTGACCTAATTTTTCTTTAGGGTCAAAATGTCAATTTACATCCAAATACTGCTGTTGAATTTACCATGAAGATAATAAGGAACACACTGTTAACTGTGTTACCTATCCTGAGCACACTGCTTTTGGTTTTAATCTCCTGAACACTCTAAATCACGTCATTGATTGAACTTTCCTTTTGGCCTTGACAGGAAGCTCAAAACAAATGCATGGTCCATAGGTGAATAAGAACGCATGGTATGCATTTTATCAACTTCCCTTTGGCTTAATCTTTTTCCCACCTTTGTTTTCTATCCATACTAAATTCCTTCTCTTACATGTTTTCATCTTGTTGCATAGTCTGCATTTTCTTAAATACTTTTCAGAATAGCCAAATGATGGAGAAATGGGTACCTAACTAGAGAGAAGAAAGAAATCAAGGTATAAGGGTGGACACTAAAAGTAAGACTTCAGCAGTGTCATAGATTTTTTTCAAGCAATAAAGCCTGGCATTACCTGGGCCATAATTCAACCAGGGGACTAACGTCCTTTAACTCCCTCTCTACCTTGAAACCCCTAGTCTAGAGATTTCTCTGACCTGATTGTTTCTCCACTATGTATCCTGGCTCCTGCCTAGCCTGCCCTTGCCTGCCTTCTGCTTCCGAATACCCGCACCTTGGCATGGGGACCTGGGGGCCCTGGCAGTCTTCCTAATAACTCTAATTTGCTGATTTTGGCCCCAGCCACACTATAATTTTCCCAAATTCACACATGATGTAGGGTTTGGGGAGGGTTTATTTTTTGTTTTTTTCTAATCACATTTACCTTCCAAGTTATGCAGAAAAGTGCTTTCTTTCAGAATTTGTTTTGGAATGCATAAACCTTTTCAGAGTTTTGGAAGCTCCAATGGTGTGACTTATAGGCAAAGATTTCACAATACTATGAAATTAAGGCCAACACTTAGAAATCTAGAGGAGCTTCAAATTCTTTCAGTGTCTGTCTCCAACCAGAGGGAGACTTTGGAAGGTGAGTGGACAAGAGATCCCTCTATCAGCATGCAAGAAA
Organism: Tragulus kanchil; assembly: GCA_022376925.1. NCBI lineage: Eukaryota > Metazoa > Chordata > Mammalia > Artiodactyla > Tragulidae > Tragulus > Tragulus kanchil. The sequence continues at coordinate 267,001,249 of JAIOJX010000026.1, read as the reverse complement.
AGTTAAAGAGATGGAGTCCTGTCATGAAAGCAAATTAGCCCTCTGGCTTATAATCACAGCATTCTAAACACAAGCCTGTAAAATCTCAAGAAGCCTTTTAAAAGCCCTGCGCTCATCAATTATCCCCTTTCACATGTCATTATCCACCTCTCCACCTGCCCTCTGTTTAACCTGATTTTCCCACACGACAAGTCCCTTTCACTTTATTTCCTCCTTCACTGCCAAGCTTTGCTCACTGCCCTCAGATCCACTTATGGGTCAACTATGGCCACTGACTGTTACTAATCACCCTGCTTTTGCTCCCTCCCAAAGTAAAGCAGTCAACAGAGGTTTCTTAAATGCCAAGACCAACAGACATCTTCTTCTCTATGTTCATCATATTTATCCTCCAAGCACACCTAACAGTAATAATAGCTATTATTTACTGAGCACCTACTACATGCCAGGGCCCTTTGTCATATCATCTCTTTCCCTCACAGTGACCAGTCACCTTGCTATTATCTCAGCTAAGAGAGTTTACATCAGTTACCCCAAAGCACACAACCATCAATGGCGGATCCAGAATTCAAATCCAGAGTGGATTAGAGATGGCTGTACATTCTCTGCCAGTCCTCCCTCAGAGAGGTCTATCTTTCTCCTCTTAAATCTGATCTGGTGCTGTGATTTGTTCTGATCAGTAGAATGTGGCAGAAGAACGTGTGTAACTTCCATGGCAAGGTCTTACAAGATCTGAAGTTCTGCTTTGAAGTCTGGTCATCACATGGGAAGGCCAACAACCCTGAGGCTACCATGCTGTGAGGGAGCTGGTGGATAGAGAAGGCCATGTGTAGGAGCCCGGGGCATGAAAGTGAAGATTCCTCTGACCTGGCCCAGTCAACTGCTGGCTGAATGCAGCAGCTGAGCCAGTGCTCCAAGCTTCCTCCCACCATGGGGAGCAGGAAAAACCATCTACCCAAGTCCCACCTGAATTCCTGACTTGCGGAATCATGCTAAACCAGCAACCGTTATTCAAGCCACTAAGCATTTCAGCCACTAAATATTAGGGTTGATTGTTACACAGCAATAAATAACCAAAGAAATCTGATACTAAAAACCTATGCCACATGGCCACTCTATTTTCACTTCCTTCTACTTTCCCTTGAACAAATTCTCTTTATTTTCAGGCTTATTTAATGATACATCTACACTCAAAATAACTTCTTATTTAAAAAAAAAGACTTGAACACACAGTAAGCATACAATTTGGTCCTACATGCTATGACAGATATAAATATTTGGAAAGTTACAGTCCTAGCTCTCAGAGGCCCTTACACCATCCGATCAGAGAGAGAATCAAGTACACGACTGGCCCCTTCACTCACACAAAGGAGTAGGTTAAGATGGATGTGAGAGTGAGGACTTGACAAGGGAAAAGCCCAGGTTCAGGCTTCTGACCGGAACTCTCAGATTTCTTGGGAGCACTCAGTACATGACTGAGAGAAGTTCTCCTGGGGAAGGATCAGCCTTGATTTCTACCTGCCAATAATGCCCCACAAGCATCAGTAAGTCCTCACACCTGTGCCCCAGACACCCCTCTCCTCCCCTCGGCACATGTTGACTTGCTTGGGCCCAGGCACAGCCTCTGCATGCCCTCCTTCCCCTATTTTCTCTAGTTCATCCTTACTTTGTCTCTGGAGGTATCTTTCTAAAACAGGGGAAGTTCTTGTCACAGCTCTCTTGAAGGCAGTTCTCTGCAGATGCAACAAACTGCTCAAAATAGGTTCAAGCAGAACCCATCAGCACAGGGTTCTCCAGGTCACTTTCTGGTCCCACCTGTCATACCACAACTCCGGACCTGGATCCACTTTGGCACTGTCTCCTCTGTTCGTACTACCACTTCACTTCTGAGGCATCACCTCATCCATCCTTGGGTGGACAGATCCAGGCCTCCCTGGATCTCCTCAGTCTAAGTCATGTCTCCTCTTACATACCCACATCCTTTCACCTTCCCTCCACCTGCCTTGGGTGTACTCTTCCTTACACGTGTGTGTGTGTGTGCATATGCACTCAGCCATGTCTGACGGTCTACTACCCTCATGACATGACATCAGACAAGATATCTCCATGGAGTCCCAGGCACCTATTTCTCACTATTCATTTAATAGTTCTACTTGGATGACAAATATGCACTTCAAACTTTATGTCGGAAACAGAACTCTTGATTCCTCCCTTCCCCCATCCCCCGCTTCCACCCACCAAGTCAGCTCCTCCCACCACCATCCCCACCCTCAGGAAGTGGCCTGTTGTCCAGTTTCTCCAGCCAGCAACTTTGAGATTTTTACTATCTCCTCACTTTGTATCATGCCTTACATCTAATCCATCAACAATCATATCAACTCCACCTTCAGATTATATCTATAATCCAGCTACATCTCACCACCTGCACTTTGGTCCAAGGTGCCCTTTTCACTTACCTAGGTTATTACAGCTAAAAGTCTCTTACCTTCCTTGTTTCTCTGCTCACTGCTGTGCCTGACACAGTGCCTGATCACAGTGTATACCAGGAGAATACTGATCAGATGATTAAGAAATTAATTTCAAGCATCCATCTACAGTCCATTTGTAAGTAGGTCACTATTCACACACAGGCTCCTAGTTTTAACTGGGAAACTCTTACATTTTGCCAAGTTCATTTGGCAGACATTTTTTACCCTGGAGTTGTCTTTCCTTACTTGTAAATTTGTTCCAGATGCATTGATTTTTTTTTTTCCAACCCCTTTCCAGTTAGGGAGATTATCATTACTAAACCAATGAACTATGTTCCTGATGATATACATGTTTAGTTACAGCTGGGGTTATTTTCTTTCTGATAGACACAGAAGTGCCAAACATGAACTTTTAGAAGGAAGCAAAGTTGGGGGAGCAGAAGGAAGACTATGATCTCCAGAGAAGTACATCATCATCAAGGCAAACACAAAATACACTTTTGACCTGTTCCTTTAAAGTCACTAACAGAATGGTGAACTGTGCAGAACACCACACCAGGTCCAACAACAAATCTAGTGATGAAAAAGATAGGCCAGTTTCTCCACATGCACCCTTTCTGATCTTGACCTTGAACTGAGGAGTCAAAATGCGTGAGACTCAGCCATATCACCTAGGAAAACTCACTCCCAGCCCCTGGGCTGCTCATGATTGCACCAGATTATATCAGTGGTTGTAAGCTCTTTAAGGTCCTGGACATTCCTCAGAGCTATGGACTACTGTCTTAGTTTTCTCTGACTACTGTAACACAGTACTGCCAACTGGATGGCTTAGATTTTAACTCAAATACTCTGTCAAGACCATAGTTCCAAATAAGGTCACATTCTGAGGTACTGAAGGTTAGAGCCTCAATATAAGTTTTGAGGAACACAATTCAATGCTTGACAACCATCTTCCTAAAAATGGTCCATTTTGCTGATCTGGGAACATGCATGTCTGTAAACAATAAAACTCTGTAAAAGTTAAAAGTAAAATAAAGGTTTAAAAAAACAAATGGTCCATTTTGCATTCACTCTTGGATAGTTTACAGACTTCTTGAAGCTCACCCCCTGCTACATATTAGCTTCTATTAACCATGTGTCTTGGAACAAACCATAACTCTTCTGAGCTATGAATGCTCAAGTCTAAAATGACAAAAACCCTACCTATCAGAATTACCGTGGTGATTCAAAGAAATTACATAGAAGACAGTAACTGTGAATTGTGAATGACAAACAATTGTGGAAGAACTATTCACAATAGTTGAACTAAAGCTACTGGTCTAGAGGAGTGCCCTTCAAATTTTTTTTTGATAGCATATTTTATCGGTAAGAAAAATTTTTGGGGGCCACTTCTATTGATCTTTCATTTATCTTTGTTCTTTGGCCCGTGTGGGCCCCCCATCGCAGTGGCCTCTCTCGCTGCAGAGCACCAGCTCTAGGTGTATACACTCCAGAGCTCTGGCTCAGTAGTTGGATACATGGGTCCAGCCGTTCCGCAGCACGTGGGATCTTCCCAGGTCAGGAATCGAACCGGTGCCCCTTGCACTGCAAGGCGATGTCCTTACCCACTGGCACCAGGGCAGCCCAGTAAGAAATTTTTGAGTGTTTTTTTTTGATAAGGCCAGCCTGTTCTTTTGCACTAACAGGGCAACCCGGTCCAACAACAAATCTAGTGATGAAAAGATAGGCCAGTTTCTCCACATGACCCTTTCTGATCTTGACCTTGAACTGAGGAGTCAAAATGCGTGAGACTCAGCCATATCACCTAGGAAAACTCACTCCCAGCCCCTGGGCTGCTCATGATTGCACCAGATTATATCAGTGGTTGTAAGCTCTTTAAGGTCCTGGACATTCCTCAGAGCTATGGACTACTGTCTTAGTTTTCTCTGACTACTGTAACACAGTACTGCCAACTGGATGGCTTAGATTTTAACTCAAATACTCTGTCAAGACCATAGTTCCAAATAAGGTCACATTCTGAGGTACTGAAGGTTAGAGCCTCAATATAAGTTTTGAGGAACACAATTCAATGCTTGACAACCATCTTCCTAAAAATGGTCCATTTTGCTGATCTGGGAACATGCATGTCTGTAAACAATAAAACTCTGTAAAAGTTAAAAGTAAAAAAAAGGGTTTTAAAAAAACAAATGGTCCATTCTGCATTCACTCTTGGATAGTTTACAGACTTCTTGAAGCTCACCCCCTGCTACATATTAGCTTCTATTAACCATGTGTCTTGGAACAAACCATAACTCTTCTGAGCTATGAATGCTCAAGTCTAAAATGACAAAAACCCTACCTATCAGAATTACCGTGGTGATTCAAAGAAATTACATAGAAGACAGTAACTGTGAATTGTGAATGACAAACAATTGTGGAAGAACTATTCACAATAGTTGAACTAAAGCTACTGGTCTAGAGGAGTGCCCTTCAAATTTTTTTTTGATAGCATATTTTATCGGTAAGAAAAATTTTTGGGGGCCACTTCTATTGATCTTTCATTTATCTTTGTTCTTTGGCCCGTGTGGGCCCCCCATCGCAGTGGCCTCTCTCGCTGCAGAGCACCAGCTCTAGGTGTATACACTCCAGAGCTCTGGCTCAGTAGTTGGATACATGGGTCCAGCCGTTCCGCAGCACGTGGGATCTTCCCAGGTCAGGAATCGAACCGGTGCCCCTTGCACTGCAAGGCGATGTCCTTACCCACTGGACCACCAGGGCAGCCCAGTAAGAAATTTTTGAGTGTTTCTATAATAACAATTTCCTTTCTTATAACTGTATACAAGTATTATTAGATTTTAAAAATGAATAAAATGAAATAATTTTTTAACAATATCCCCAGAACACTGAATAGTTTGACCGGGGAGCTTTGATTGTATCATATGAATAACCTTCCTATACACTGAGGAAGAGGTTTATCGTAAACTGTAGTGGATATAAATCCACAGTTCAAATTGTCTCCATGGTAATTCTGAATTTCAAAAAACGATTTATTGGCACAACTGATTAGTTTATCATTGTTTTTAACCTCATGTGGCTGATGAAGACCTTTCCTAGAAGTGTCATTGTTTCAGATGTGCTTGCATGAGTGGAGTCAGATACAATCTGAGGTTTCTTTGCAGAACTCTTTTAAAGCCACTTGTCCACTTTGTGAAGGTCTCTTTAGTTGACATTTGATGGTATTTATCATATAACCACTTAATGAGACACCATTTAAACTCACTGCTTTCCAGGACACTGTAACTCAACCTACAAGCAGGCCCTTCCTAGCCCATTGGCTCTGGAGCACCCTTGTGACTCATCCGCAGATCAAACCAGGAAGGACCACCATCTAACATTTGGACTGAGTGAAGGCACCAGTATTAGTCTTGAGTCCATGGTCCTAATCCCCCAAATCTGTGAGTATACTAGGTTTCACTGTTAAGTTACCTGCAAGGGAGAATTGAGATGGCAGATGGCATTAACAAAAAACCTGGATTACCCTGAGTGCCCTAAAAAAGAAAAGTGCCCTTCAAATTTTTTGATAGCATATTTTATCGGTAAGAAAAATTTTTGGGGGCCACTTCTATTGATCTTTCATTTATCTTTGTTCTTTGGCCCGTGTGGGCCCCCCATCGCAGTGGCCTCTCTCGCTGCAGAGCACCAGCTCTAGGTGTATACACTCCAGAGCTCTGGCTCAGTAGTTGGATACATGGGTCCAGCCGTTCCGCAGCACGTGGGATCTTCCCAGGTCAGGAATCGAACCGGTGCCCCTTGCACTGCAAGGCGATGTCCTTACCCACTGGACCACCAGGGCAGCCCAGTAAGAAATTTTTGAGTGTTTCTATAATAACAATTTCCTTTCTTATAACTGTATACAAGTATTATTAGATTTTAAAAATGAATAAAATGAAATAATTTTTTAACAATATCCCCAGAACACTGAATAGTTTGACCGGGGAGCTTTGATTGTATCATATGAATAACCTTCCTATACACTGAGGAAGAGGTTTATCGTAAACTGTAGTGGATATAAATCCACAGTTCAAATTGTCTCCATGGTAATTCTGAATTTCAAAAAACGATTTATTGGCACAACTGATTAGTTTATCATTGTTTTTAACCTCATGTGGCTGATGAAGACCTTTCCTAGAAGTGTCATTGTTTCAGATGTGCTTGCATGAGTGGAGTCAGATACAATCTGAGGTTTCTTTGCAGAACTCTTTTAAAGCCACTTGTCCACTTTGTGAAGGTCTCTTTAGTTGACATTTGATGGTATTTATCATATAACCACTTAATGAGACACCATTTAAACTCACTGCTTTCCAGGACACTGTAACTCAACCTACAAGCAGGCCCTTCCTAGCCCATTGGCTCTGGAGCACCCTTGTGACTCATCCGCAGATCAAACCAGGAAGGACCACCATCTAACATTTGGACTGAGTGAAGGCACCAGTATTAGTCTTGAGTCCATGGTCCTAATCCCCCAAATCTGTGAGTATACTAGGTTTCACTGTTAAGTTACCTGCAAGGGAGAATTGAGATGGCAGATGGCATTACAGTTGCTAATAAACTAACCTTAAGATGGGAATTATTACCCTGGATTACCCTGAGTGCACCCAGTAAAATCACAAGTGCCCTTAAATGGGGAAGAGGAAGGTGGAAGTGCCAGTGTCTGAGTGATACAAAGCCTTGACCAGCCATTTCTGGCTTTGAAGAAGGAGGAGGAAGGGACCAAAGAATACAGAGCTTCTAGTCTCTAGAAGCTGGAAGAGGCAAACAAATGGATTTTCCCCCAGGGCCTCCCGAATGGAACTCAACTCTGATGATTCCTTGATTTTAGCCCATTGAGATCCATTTCAGATATCTGACTTTCAGAACCGTGAGAGAATACATTCGTGGTATTTTAAGCCACTTACATTATGTTGTGTTAAAGCAACAGAAATTCATTCCATCACAGTTCTGGAGGCCAGGAGACCAAAATCAAAGTATCATCTGAGGCAGGCTTCCTGAAGTCCCTATGGAAATCTCCTTCCTGGCCTCTTCCAGCTTCTAGTGGCCTAGGTGCTCCTTGGTTTGCGACAGTGTGGCCGTGTTCCTGTGCAACCCTGCCGTCATGTGCCTGTGTGAGTCTAGGTCCAAAACTTGCTCTTCCTCTAAGGACACAGGTTACATTGGATTAAGGACCCACTCTGCTCCAGCGTGACCTCATCTTTACCTAGCTAATTATGCCTATAATGATCTGATTTCTACATAATACCACTCCAGTTCTGTGGTACAGAGAGATTTGGATTCCAACCTATCATTTAAAAAAATATTTATTATTTATTTATTTGGCTTCACTGAGTCCTGGCTGTGGCATGTGAACTCTCAGCTGTGGCATGTGAACTCTAGTTTCCTGATCAGGGATCGAACCTAGGCCCCCAGCATTAGGAGCACAGTCTTAGCCACTGGACCACCAGAGAAATCCTTCAACATACCTTTTTATGGGAGACCTACCACAATTCAACCCCAGGCAGTCATCAAAGGCCATGCTGCTGAAATCCTCTTTTCCCCCTGCTTTTCTGTTCTACATAAAGCACAACACACTCCCATTTGTATCATCTCTAATTTCTCAACCGTGAAGTGGGGATGGGGAAGGAAGGAACCAGAACTTCCAGGGGAGACACTGTAGTTTTGAAATATAAATAAATAGACAACTGATAGCTGTTTCAGGGCAGAGTTTTTGCACTTCAGAGTCATCTGGGGGAACTTTACAATGCAAGCAGTATGCATGTTATTACAAATGTATATATTTGTTAAATTATATATTAATACAAATGCTGAACTTGGTTCCAAACCAATTACACTGGAGTCTCTGGGGGTGGTGCCCAGGCAGTAGTTTTTTTTTAATCCCCAGGGATTCTAAGCTGTATTTAGGACTAAGCACCTCTGAGTTGGGTGACACTCACTGTCTCGGGAACGGCCCTTGATTTTAGCCCATTGAGATCCATTTCAGATATCTGACTTTCAGAACCGTGAGAGAATACATTCGTGGTATTTTAAGCCACTTACATTATGTTGTGTTAAAGCAACAGAAATTCATTCCATCACAGTTCTGGAGGCCAGGAGACCAAAATCAAAGTATCATCTGAGGCAGGCTTCCTGAAGTCCCTATGGAAATCTCCTTCCTGGCCTCTTCCAGCTTCTAGTGGCCTAGGTGCTCCTTGGTTTGCGACAGTGTGGCCGTGTTCCTGTGCAACCCTGCCGTCATGTGCCTGTGTGAGTCTAGGTCCAAAACTTGCTCTTCCTCTAAGGACACAGGTTACATTGGATTAAGGACCCACTCTGCTCCAGCGTGACCTCATCTTTACCTAGCTAATTATGCCTATAATGATCTGATTTCTACATAATACCACTCCAGTTCTGTGGTACAGAGAGATTTGGATTCCAACCTATCATTTAAAAAAATATTTATTATTTATTTATTTGGCTTCACTGAGTCCTGGCTGTGGCATGTGAACTCTCAGCTGTGGCATGTGAACTCTAGTTTCCTGATCAGGGATCGAACCTAGGCCCCCAGCATTAGGAGCACAGTCTTAGCCACTGGACCACCAGAGAAATCCTTCAACATACCTTTTTATGGGAGACCTACCACAATTCAACCCCAGGCAGTCATCAAAGGCCATGCTGCTGAAATCCTCTTTTCCCCCTGCTTTTCTGTTCTACATAAAGCACAACACACTCCCATTTGTATCATCTCTAATTTCTCAACCGTGAAGTGGGGATGGGGAAGGAAGGAACCAGAACTTCCAGGGGAGACACTGTAGTTTTGAAATATAAATAAATAGACAACTGATAGCTGTTTCAGGGCAGAGTTTTTGCACTTCAGAGTCATCTGGGGGAACTTTACAATGCAAGCAGTATGCATGTTATTACAAATGTATATATTTGTTAAATTATATATTAATACAAATGCTGAACTTGGTTCCAAACCAATTACACTGGAGTCTCTGGGGGTGGTGCCCAGGCAGTAGTTTTTTTTTTTTTTTAATCCCCCAGGGGATTCTAAGCTGTATTTAGGACTAAGCACCTCTGAGTTGGGTGACACTCACTGTCTCGGGAACGGCTTCAGCCCTGCAGCTGGTGACGACTCACATTCCTCTCTACTGCTACCCACTGAGCATAGGGAGGATGCTGAAGGAAACAGTTCACGCAGGCCTTGTTATCTGAGTGCAAAACACTCTGCTTAAGGATGATGCCACTTCTGCCCCGCTTTGAGATGAAAGGATGGACTGGTGACAGAGCAGGAACAGAACCAGCAACACGTGTCTGAATCGCAGTTTGAAACACCAACTTCAGATCTGCTTGAGATCTGTCAGGGGAAGGCTCTCTTGTGGCAATTTGCGTGTGGTACCCAGGATGAAGCCATTAGTACAAAGGGGTTCTGGCTGGGACCAAGCCAGTGTGGGGGTGGTGTTTGCTCTGACTTTTAAGTCTCATGTTCATCATGAAAGACAGTCTTACTGTGTGACCCCTACTGAACTTGTAGCCACAATTAAATTCATTTTCCACCCGTGACTTCTCAAGCCATGGCCCTCTCAGTCTACACAGCTCACCAGAGTTTCCAAGCCTTATTAGAGAATGCCATTGTTCCTGGTGACAGAGGTCTTTAGGGGATTCCTAGTCTGTCATTCAGTATACCGGCCACCTTTCTATGAATGTCATCAAAAGGCTAGTACATCCTCCAACTTGCTACACATTTGAAAACAGTCAACAGACAGGATGGTCAGCAGAGCCCTGCTCAGGGCCTCTAGGACCTCCCACCATGGCGACACTGACCCATCACCCCATGGTCCTCCATACACTCCTTCTGGGTTGTGATCCATCACCACGACCATCCTCCAGCCTGTGTTCTCCATCTTGACCACAAAGACATCACAACAGATTTGAACCCAAGGGAAATATTCCAAATATATTCTGTCTTAAAACAGTTCCCGTTTATATTTGTCTTGGAGTAACCCCAAACCAGGACATGAACTGGACATGGTTTATTTTTAGTGAATTCAGCCAATTCATAATGATCACAGATTTCTCTTCAAAGAATCCATTCACTATTCAAAGGAAAAAGAAGAACCTTAGTAATTAGCCTGGCATAAAACCAAACTCACCAGATAGTAGTCCGTAGGTTCTACTCTCTTCACTTTTTTAAAGAATTGAAGCACATTCTCTCTTTCCACCTCTCTAACACTGTTCCGGTCCTCCTGAATTCTTCCAAGATCTGCTGTCAGTGGGTGGGCAGCCTCATCTGCTCAGTCCCTGGGGTATCACTCCTCCCAGCCAAGAAACCTGAACTCATCTGGAGCAACCAAGTTCTCTCCTTACGATCCCCTCACCTGGCTTGGGTTTCAGTCTCACCCTGCCAATAATTTTAGCCTTTCCAGTCTGGACTGGAAAAAAATCATCCCAATCTTGATAGAGCTCTTACTATTGTCTCTTTACCTAGGGACAAGAAATTTCTAGAACGCAGGGAGAGGTTGTACCTACCAAGAGGGATGAAGGGACCTGTAGTGGGAGGCAACCAAGCACCCATCAAACTCATCCACCAAGCACAAAGCTGCCACAAAGGTGAAATTGAGAGGACATGAAAGCCCTGTAGCCTCAGTAAGGCAGGAGCAGTGCAAGGCTGGAAAGTGATAAGGTGAAAAAATGAAGGCGAGTCCCAGCTGGAGCCGTCCCTTCCTGAAAAAGTCCTACAGTCAGATGAAGCCAGGGTCATTAGAAAGAAAGCATAGTGCTGTGGCCGAGCACTGGTGTTTGTGCCAGTTATCGACTGGTAGGTAGTAAACCACCCCCAAACTTAGTTGCACAATCCTTTACTACTTCCCATGAGTCTGGGGTCTGTAATTTTTTTGAGAATTACAGTATCACCACTCGCTGTAAACATAATGAGAGTAGGGACCAAGGCCAGCTCTGCTTCCAAGGGGCAGTCCTGTCATCACATCTATGGGCATAGATGGGGACTTGGGCGGTGGGGGAGGCGGAGGCGGGGAGCTGTCCACATCTCTTAGGAGTGTGGCTATTAGCAAAGGAGTTGTGACATTGGATATTCAAGGAAGATTCCCTCAGAAAGATGCAGTGGAAGTACTGGTAGTAAGGATTTATTGAGAAATGAGTCATCATTCTCAACTTCCCATATAATGATCAATTCCAAAAAAATTTGGAAAAGAAGAACCTTAGTAATTAGCCTGGCATAAAACCAAACTCACCAGATAGTAGTCCGTAGGTTCTACTCTCTTCACTTTTAAAGAATTGAAGCACATTCTCTCTTTCCACCTCTCTAACACTGTTCCGGTCCTCCTGAATTCTTCCAAGATCTGCTGTCAGTGGGTGGGCAGCCTCATCTGCTCAGTCCCTGGGGTATCACTCCTCCCAGCCAAGAAACCTGAACTCATCTGGAGCAACCAAGTTCTCTCCTTACGATCCCCTCACCTGGCTTGGGTTTCAGTCTCACCCTGCCAATAATTTTAGCCTTTCCAGTCTGGACTGGAAAAAAATCATCCCAATCTTGATAGAGCTCTTACTATTGTCTCTTTACCTAGGGACAAGAAATTTCTAGAACGCAGGGAGAGGTTGTACCTACCAAGAGGGATGAAGGGACCTGTAGTGGGAGGCAACCAAGCACCCATCAAACTCATCCACCAAGCACAAAGCTGCCACAAAGGTGAAATTGAGAGGACATGAAAGCCCTGTAGCCTCAGTAAGGCAGGAGCAGTGCAAGGCTGGAAAGTGATAAGGTGAAAAAATGAAGGCGAGTCCCAGCTGGAGCCGTCCCTTCCTGAAAAAGTCCTACAGTCAGATGAAGCCAGGGTCATTAGAAAGAAAGCATAGTGCTGTGGCCGAGCACTGGTGTTTGTGCCAGTTATCGACTGGTAGGTAGTAAACCACCCCCAAACTTAGTTGCACAATCCTTTACTACTTCCCATGAGTCTGGGGTCTGTAATTTTTTTGAGAATTACAGTATCACCACTCGCTGTAAACATAATGAGAGTAGGGACCAAGGCCAGCTCTGCTTCCAAGGGGCAGTCCTGTCATCACATCTATGGGCATAGATGGGGACTTGGGCGGTGGGGGAGGCGGAGGCGGGGAGCTGTCCACATCTCTTAGGAGTGTGGCTATTAGCAAAGGAGTTGTGACATTGGATATTCAAGGAAGATTCCCTCAGAAAGATGCAGTGGAAGTACTGGTAGTAAGGATTTATTGAGAAATGAGTCATCATTCTCAACTTCCCATATAATCATCAATTAATGAAACAGCTAAACTTTCAAATGACTGATCTCCTGGGTAGCTCTTTGGAATGGAAGGTTCCAATTCTGGAGCTACATGGAAATGCAAATTCCTTACAATATAAATTTGTTTTTGAGATTTTTGTTCTTTGAGAGCATCTAGCAAAAATGTAATACTTTCGATACATTGTCCTGAGCAATTTCATTAACTGCTCACAACCACTCTATCACGCTAACACCATTCACATCTCCATTTTACAGAGGAAGAAACTAAGGTGCCAAGACAAGTGACTTGGCCAAGTCCATACAGCGTGAAAGTAGTAGAAGTGGTATTTGAACCCATACAGATTGACTGCAGAACACTGGGATAAGTGAACTGCAAACTATCTACCCCTTCCTGTAGTTATGCTTGGACCCCTGTCACCAATGTGAGCAGTGTGCAAAGCATGAATAGAAACCACAGGCAGCCAAGTCACCCCAGACAAGGCCATCCTGGACCAGGCAAATTCCCAGTTGCACGAGAAAGCCCAGACAGTAGCCACCTAAGAACCCAGATTTACAAGAAATAATAAAGGATTGTGCAACTAAGTTTGGGGGTTGTTGTTTACTACCTACCAGTCAATAACTGGCACAAACACCAGTGCTCGACCACAACACTATGCTTTCTTTCTAATGACCCTGGCTTCATTTGACTCCAGGACTCTCCAGGAAGTGACGGCGCCAGCTGGGACTAGCCTTCATTTTACCGCCCTATCACTTTCCAGCCTTGTGTTGCCTTACCAGTATGCCAACCCATGAAGACAGTTTATAACTATTCTTCACCTTTTACTCCCTGTTTTTTTTCTGGAATCAACAGGAAATGAGGGTGCCTCAGACTCTTCAGTACTATTTTGAGCTCTGTTTCCTGGTCTACCCTCTTTGCACGTCTCTCTACCATTTCAGAGCAAAGTGGGAATTAGCCAAGGGGACTATAATATCTCACTAAAATAATGAGATCAGGGCCAGGAGGAAGAGAGCATCGAAAGAGCTCAAAGTCCATTCATCTCATTCTCTGGCCTTTCCCTCCTCTCTGGGTGGGCTTCCTACTCAAAGGGATGGGGACCTTAACTCCCTGGAGGCACACTCCTGCTTTGCCACCTGATCCCCAGATGAAACCCTGCAAAGATGAATTTTCCCTGCCTGCCAAGAGTCAGGAAGGGCAGCAAGCTGCACCTCCACAGGAACTAATAGCCTCAGCTGCTCAACTCAAATTAAAAGAGTTTGGAAACACGTTTCATGGAGGCAGAAGCCTTCTGGGGTATTTCTGAGCTCCTAGCCTGTTCTCAAAAAGAGTCCCGGAAGGGCCCCAAGACATTATGGGAAGGCTACACCACTCTATCACGCTAACACCATTCACATCTCCATTTTACAGAGGAAGAAACTAAGGTGCCAAGACAAGTGACTTGGCCAAGTCCATACAGCGTGAAAGTAGTAGAAGTGGTATTTGAACCCATACAGATTGACTGCAGAACACTGGGATAAGTGAACTGCAAACTATCTACCCCTTCCTGTAGTTATGCTTGGACCCCTGTCACCAATGTGAGCAGTGTGCAAAGCATGAATAGAAACCACAGGCAGCCAAGTCACCCCAGACAAGGCCATCCTGGACCAGGCAAATTCCCAGTTGCACGAGAAAGCCCAGACAGTAGCCACCTAAGAACCCAGATTTACAAGAAATAATAAAGGATTGTGCAACTAAGTTTGGGGGTTGTTTACTACCTACCAGTCAATAACTGGCACAAACACCAGTGCTCGACCACAACACTATGCTTTCTTTCTAATGACCCTGGCTTCATTTGACTCCAGGACTCTCCAGGAAGTGACGGCGCCAGCTGGGACTAGCCTTCATTTTACCGCCCTATCACTTTCCAGCCTTGTGTTGCCTTACCAGTATGCCAACCCATGAAGACAGTTTATAACTATTCTTCACCTTTTACTCCCTGTTTTTTTTCTGGAATCAACAGGAAATGAGGGTGCCTCAGACTCTTCAGTACTATTTTGAGCTCTGTTTCCTGGTCTACCCTCTTTGCACGTCTCTCTACCATTTCAGAGCAAAGTGGGAATTAGCCAAGGGGACTATAATATCTCACTAAAATAATGAGATCAGGGCCAGGAGGAAGAGAGCATCGAAAGAGCTCAAAGTCCATTCATCTCATTCTCTGGCCTTTCCCTCCTCTCTGGGTGGGCTTCCTACTCAAAGGGATGGGGACCTTAACTCCCTGGAGGCACACTCCTGCTTTGCCACCTGATCCCCAGATGAAACCCTGCAAAGATGAATTTTCCCTGCCTGCCAAGAGTCAGGAAGGGCAGCAAGCTGCACCTCCACAGGAACTAATAGCCTCAGCTGCTCAACTCAAATTAAAAGAGTTTGGAAACACGTTTCATGGAGGCAGAAGCCTTCTGGGGTATTTCTGCCAGCTGCCTCCAGCTACTCTGTTCTCAAGAAAATGGAGAAGATAACCCATGGGGAAGGAGGGCCCCCAAGACATTATGGGAGCTAGGGACTGCGGTCCACTAAAATGGGACTAGAAATCACCAAGAAAGAAAACAAAAATGACATGTTAAAGACAATTGTTTTTCCATTGGAGCATTTTTAAACTTTTTTTTTTTTTTGGCTGTTAGGCACTCAATAAACGCTAAATGATGCTAATTCTTCTAGCTCTTCCTGCTTTATGAGTGAAGCTCGCATTGTGAGGGTTCGTTGCTCAGAGGGCCAAAAGCTAAGTGACCTGAGCTGATGAAGAGAAACCAAAGCTCCCCCAGGGTAAACCCAGCGTTACTGTGCCATTAAACACCCACCCACCTCACTCATTACATTCCAACTATAGTTTAGCTTTAATTTCTTTTCCTTATATTTCACAGCCCTAAGGGAAAATGTCCTGTGACAATTCTGTAAGCCTGAGACAATTACTGGTGACTCAGGACTCCCTGCTGCCTCTGCAGCGTCTCACAGCTAGGAGCTGGCTTCCCACCCATGGGGGAACAATTTGGCTTGTGAATTAGGAAAGTTAGAATAAAAGGAATCTTTACCTTTTAAAAATGATAGAAATTCAGATGAAATGAGATATTCGGCCCAAGGAGCCTCTTTCAGAACAGGAGTCAACCGTAGGCATTGAGACCCTATGGAAATCTTTCACTTAGATTCCTGCTTTCTGGGTCCCACCACTCACAGGACCCAGGAAGCCCAAGACTATGCTTGCTAATCCTTTCTCATTTCTCCTCCTTGCTCTTTTTTTTTTTTTTTTTTAAAGTTGTTCGACTTCTGCCCATTTTACATCTGCCAGTGAATGGGCAAGTGACACTAAAGCTATGCTCTCCTTGAGACAAAAAAA
The DNA here is from genome assembly GCA_022376925.1 of Tragulus kanchil. Classification (NCBI taxonomy): domain Eukaryota; kingdom Metazoa; phylum Chordata; class Mammalia; order Artiodactyla; family Tragulidae; genus Tragulus; species Tragulus kanchil. The sequence continues at coordinate 266,985,133 of JAIOJX010000026.1, read as the reverse complement.
AAAAGAACCCTGTCTTACTCATGTTGCAACTCAAGCACTCACCCCAAGCCTGACTTATAATGAACCAAGTTAAAGATGTCCTAGGTTAGAAGGCACAGTCTTCCCCAACCCCTAGCAGACAGTGTTCCAAGAAACTTTTATAAATGAATAGTATTAGCATAAAGTTTTAGACAGACTTAGTCCTCGGACTCAAGTCTAAAACTCTAGTTGGTCACAAGAGCCTAATAATGCTCCAAAAGTGAGAAGCTCCGTTGTTTTACCGCCTCTTCCCAAATAACCATTTAAAATAGTTTCCATGAGAAAATGCATTCCAAAGCAGCATGCTAGGAACAGATTTCCAGTTCCTCCACAATCAAAATGAGGTTTTCCTACTGAAAAAGTAAGGGGAAGAGGAGGAGATGATGCCTATACCAGAAACAGGCCTGATGGTCATGGCAGGCACAGGCTTTGCAGAAGACAGAAATGACTGAGTACCAACAATGACAACCTGAAATGCCATTCTGCTTTTATATAACACAGGTTCTGCAATTCCTTAGTTCCAACACTGGTCTTAAGTGTTCTAAATCAGGAACTAAAAGGCAGTTGCCTGAAGGGGAGTTTGGAAAAGGAGGAATTTCTAGTTGGGAAGTCATAAATCACTGAGCCAAGGAGGGCCTGTGCTCACCTGTGATGACACTTGATTTCTGTTCTTCAGTTTTTGACTAGTACAGATGCCAATAAAATTCTCACTCTCAGGTTTCCTGAGTCAGTTAGAATAAAAGGAATCTTTACCTTTTAAAAATGATAGAAATTCAGATGAAATGAGATATTCGGCCCAAGGAGCCTCTTTCAGAACAGGAGTCAACCGTAGGCATTGAGACCCTATGGAAATCTTTCACTTAGATTCCTGCTTTCTGGGTCCCACCACTCACAGGACCCAGGAAGCCCAAGACTATGCTTGCTAATCCTTTCTCATTTCTCCTCCTTGCTCTTTTTTTTTTTTTTTTTTAAAGTTGTTCGACTTCTGCCCATTTTACATCTGCCAGTGAATGGGCAAGTGACACTAAAGCTATGCTCTCCTTGAGACAAAAAAAAAAAGAACCCTGTCTTACTCATGTTGCAACTCAAGCACTCACCCCAAGCCTGACTTATAATGAACCAAGTTAAAGATGTCCTAGGTTAGAAGGCACAGTCTTCCCCAACCCCTAGCAGACAGTGTTCCAAGAAACTTTTATAAATGAATAGTATTAGCATAAAGTTTTAGACAGACTTAGTCCTCGGACTCAAGTCTAAAACTCTAGTTGGTCACAAGAGCCTAATAATGCTCCAAAAGTGAGAAGCTCCGTTGTTTTACCGCCTCTTCCCAAATAACCATTTAAAATAGTTTCCATGAGAAAATGCATTCCAAAGCAGCATGCTAGGAACAGATTTCCAGTTCCTCCACAATCAAAATGAGGTTTTCCTACTGAAAAAGTAAGGGGAAGAGGAGGAGATGATGCCTATACCAGAAACAGGCCTGATGGTCATGGCAGGCACAGGCTTTGCAGAAGACAGAAATGACTGAGTACCAACAATGACAACCTGAAATGCCATTCTGCTTTTATATAACACAGGTTCTGCAATTCCTTAGTTCCAACACTGGTCTTAAGTGTTCTAAATCAGGAACTAAAAGGCAGTTGCCTGAAGGGGAGTTTGGAAAAGGGAGGAATTTCTAGTTGGGAAGTCATAAATCACTGAGCCAAGGAGGGCCTGTGCTCACCTGTGATGACACTTGATTTCTGTTCTTCATTTTCTTGACTGGCACGCTTACAGATGCCAATAAAATTCTCACTCTCAGGTTTCCTGAGTCAGTTTGAAACGGAAGCATGGAGAAGAGCACTGGACTATAAGCTTCTTAAAGCCTGGAATAGCCTCTTCATTTCTTTTTTTTTCTTTTAATGGAAAATTTTATACAAGTCAATATATGTAACCCAGGAATTGCCTCTCAGAAAGCTCCGAGAACAGTTCCCCCTCCTAGTCATTTCTTTATACCCCTGCCCTCTCGGTACTGAATTCACAATTCATTAATAAATAGACACAATTTAAGAAAGGGCTTTAACGTTTCATTATAGTTGCAAAATGGGAGGGCTTTTGAGTCAAGTTTTAGAGGTTCAAATCATTTTCCCTCCCCTGGTGCAGGAGCAGGGCTTTCTCCCTGGAACTCCAGTTTTCTGCTCTAGAAAAAAGGATAGTGAAAGCACCTACCTCAAGGGGCCCTATGGGAACTGAATGCATTTGCTTTTGTGAATTACACATTATACCTGCCACATGGATGACACGCAGTATATCTAAGCTAGGGTTTCCCAGGTAGCTTAGTGGTAGAGAATCCACCTGCTAATGCAGGAGCTGCAGGAGCCATGGGTTTGATCTCTGGGTCAGGAAGATCCCCTGGAGGAGGAAATGGCAACTCACTCTGCAAGGGAGAGGGAAAAGGACAGGGCACAATTTTTGAATAGAATGGCACACCCAGAGATGCCATGACAGTTCCGCCTTCCTAAAGAACTGGAATAATCCTCCCCCTCATTAGCATATGGAATTACCCAGCCTATAAAAGCTAAGAATGCCCTGTTTTCCGGGCTGCTGGATTTTGCTCTGCCATGGGCCACACTCTGTCTGTGGAGTGTGCTTTCTCTGAATCTGAATAAACCCTTTTCTTACCTATCACTTTGCCTCTCGCTGAATTCTCCTCTGTGAAGAGACATGAATAACCTGAACCTCAGTGGATCCAGACACTGGGTGAGTGATTTTAATTACCAGGGTTTGGGTTGGGTTCAAGTCCCAGTCACGTGGGTTCAAGTCCCAAGCAGGGTTTTGGCTGGGTTCAAGTCCTGGCCGCGTGGGTTCAAGTCCCAAGCAGGGTTTGATTAGGTCTGGGCCCTGGGTTTAAGTCTCAAATTGAAGTTGAACATTTTCAACTCCAGTATTCTTGCTTCAATAATCCCATGGACGGAGGAGCCTGGCAGGCTACAGGCCATGAGGCTACAAAGAGTCGTACACGACTGAGCAATTGAACATGCATTTTATAAAACCAATACCAGGAATTGCCTCTCAGAAAGCTCCGAGAACAGTTCCCTCCTAGTCATTTCTTTATACCCCTGCCCTCTCGGTACTGAATTCACAATTCATTAATAAATAGACACAATTTAAGAAAGGGCTTTAACGTTTCATTATAGTTGCAAAATGGGAGGGCTTTTGAGTCAAGTTTTAGAGGTTCAAATCATTTTCCCTCCCCTGGTGCAGGAGCAGGGCTTTCTCCCTGGAACTCCAGTTTTCTGCTCTAGAAAAAAGGATAGTGAAAGCACCTACCTCAAGGGGCCCTATGGGAACTGAATGCATTTGCTTTTGTGAATTACACATTATACCTGCCACATGGATGACACGCAGTATATCTAAGCTAGGGTTTCCCAGGTAGCTTAGTGGTAGAGAATCCACCTGCTAATGCAGGAGCTGCAGGAGCCATGGGTTTGATCTCTGGGTCAGGAAGATCCCCTGGAGGAGGAAATGGCAACTCACTCTGCAAGGGAGAGGGAAAAGGACAGGGCACAATTTTTGAATAGAATGGCACACCCAGAGATGCCATGACAGTTCCGCCCCTTCCCTAAAAGAACTGGAATAATCCTCCCCCTCATTAGCATATGGAATTACCCAGCCTATAAAAGCTAAGAATGCCCTGTTTTCCGGGCTGCTGGATTTTGCTCTGCCATGGGCCACACTCTGTCTGTGGAGTGTGCTTTCTCTGAATCTGAATAAACCCTTTTCTTACCTATCACTTTGCCTCTCGCTGAATTCTCCTCTGTGAAGAGACATGAATAACCTGAACCTCAGTGGATCCAGACACTGGGTGAGTGATTTTAATTACCAGGGTTTGGGTTGGGTTCAAGTCCCAGTCACGTGGGTTCAAGTCCCAAGCAGGGTTTTGGCTGGGTTCAAGTCCTGGCCGCGTGGGTTCAAGTCCCAAGCAGGGTTTGATTAGGTCTGGGCCCTGGGTTTAAGTCTCAAATTGAAGTTGAACATTTTCAACTCCAGTATTCTTGCTTCAATAATCCCATGGACGGAGGAGCCTGGCAGGCTACAGGCCATGAGGCTACAAAGAGTCGTACACGACTGAGCAATTGAACATGCACATACCTAAGCTGACACTTTCCCATCATCATATCATTCCTTGTCCTATATTTTGCCCCTCAAATAAGTTTCTCAGCGAACCTGGTAAAAAAGCTTAGTGATGAAAGCTGGTTACTGTAGTGGGTTTAATTGTGGTCCCCAAAAGATATGTCCCCTTGGAACCTGAGAATGTGACGTCATTTGGGATAAGTGTCTTTTGCAAATGTAATGAAGACACGGATCTTGGGATGACATCATCCTAAACTAGGATGAGGCCTAATTCCAATGACAAGTGTCCTCACTGGTCAGACAGAAAAGACTGAAGAGGGACAGGGCAGAGAGCCATGTGAACACAGAGGCAGAGGCTGGAGTTATGCTGCCACAAACTAAGGAACCCCAGAAGCCACTAGAATCTGGAAGGAGCAAGAAGGATTCTCCTCTAGGGCCTTCAGAGGAAGCAGGGCTCGCTGACATCCTGATTTTGTACATCTGGCCTCTAGAACTGGGAGCGAGCACATCTCTGTTGTGTTAAGACACCGGGTTGTGGTAATTGGTAGTCGCAGCCGTTGGAAACTAATATAGTTGGGGACAGTTGGAACAATCTAAATTAGGTGAGGAAAACAAGCCTGAATGTAAACTGGAATTATCACGCGTACTTTTCCCAAATCTGGGTACTACAGGGAAACTTCTCTCTGGGAAGGAAAAAATCACCAGCTTCAGGGACTGGAATGTTCAAGCCCATCCTGTCCCGTGCATTCCCAGTCAAGGACATTTCTGCTGGGAATCGTAAAAACACTGCGATTTTCCATAGGAACACAGTGGAAACTCTCTAGCCCCAGAGAAACAGGCCTGTGACAGTGCTCCTGGCCCTCGTCCAGTAAGTGCATCCTCACTGGTCCCCACTGCCTCCTGACCCCATCTGTGGAGGTCAAAGAGGTCACAAGCCAGAGACTCCCAGTTAAGGAAAGATACCTGGTGACCAAGAAATGTCCATAACTGCATATTTCTTCTAACTCTATGGGTTCTTGCAAATACATCTATGAAACAGAGCTCCTTTTAAGCGAACAATATGCCCAGGTCATCAGCAAGATCCTTCTGAGTGTCTGGAATTCTACAGGATTCCTCAGGAGAGAGTCGTGAGAGGCATGTCAAACCCACTGAGGCCTAGAGAAACGATTTTCATTCTTTCCCTCTCCTCTAACTCCAAGAGAAAAATAGCAGCAGACAGAGCAGTGACTGTCAGAGAGGGGTGACTTTTTTTGGAGCAAAGGCATTAGGCAAGATGACACATGCTGACAAGTTCAACACACAGTGGCTGCTCTGCCAATCAGCAGATAATTTCTGTGTGTTTGCAATGAAGGAAAGATTGCAAGTCACGTCGTGACTAAAGATTGGTCACGACGAGCCCGCATGTCATCTTCTAAAGTGAAGGTCAAAAGCCGGGGGCAGGTGAGTGGAGGCAGGCAGCGGAAAGCAGAAGACCCCTGAGCAGGCAAGGCAAACACATTCAGGCAGGTCTCCCTCTGTTTTCTGACAAAGCCCAGGGAACCTGTGTCACCACCTGCTCCGCGGACGTCTGAGGCCTCCCCCGTCACATGTAGCCAGCACTGCATTAAGTCCTAAGTCCTTTACAGCTCATGAAAGTCACTTCTTCCCTGACTCAGGACAGGTGTTCTTTTCTTCCCTTAGTTGGTAATTTATTCAATTTATTTCCAGTCAGGAAAAAGATTGTAGGAAAGAGGCAGGTAAGAAAGGCCACACACAATACTTTGGCCCCCAAGAATGCTCTGCCATGCATTTCATTGTTTATTTGAAGAGAGCTTCAGAACACTGACAACAGTCATAACCAAAGAGGAAGGGAAACATTCTGAAACCAAATAGGTTCAAAGGATTTTTGTCATTACTTGTCATTAGCTTTTCTCCGTTGGAAAAGGGGAAGTGCTGAGCTAGGATGAGAGAGATCCGCATGAAACACAAAGGAAGATAATCTAAGTGCCTATCTAAAGTATGCAAAGACTGAATTTCTCCATCAAAGAAGTTTTCTGAGGAAAGGATATGCTTTTACCACTGAAGATTTAGATACAGTATCCATACACACACACACACACAAACACACTTGGCAATCTACAACCCTTCATAAGAAAATTGTATGATTCTAATTAATAAGATCATTTTAAGTAAATAACTTGGTGAAACAACTATGCACTGTATATAAACATGTTACACTTTTTAAATTAAACCTCCGTCCTTCCTGCCCAGAAATGTCAAGCTGGCCATTAAGGCTGTGATAAAGGCCGGTGTCGAGCACAGGTGATCACTCTGAAGGCCTGCTAACGGCTAGTGCTGACATTCCCTAGTTCAATCTGAGTCGTCACTTGCGCAGGAACCAAGAGATGGTGAAAGGGTCAGAGGTTACACTGGGAAGAAAGAAGCTTCATTCAACCTACTTTGGGATAAGGACCCTAGCCACGCCTAAGCTCCTTTCCTAGCAATTCACCTGTCCCGAAAGTTTGCCCTGTCCTGAGGCAAGCAGTCGGTGGCTTGGTTATTTGCATTCCAGACCTGGAAACTTCTCCCAAGACAAAGGGACGGGAGTGAGAGTATAAAAGTTATTAGAGATCAGAGGTTTGGCTGGACACAGAAGCAAGCTAAGAGAAGTCGCTGGAGATAAAGGGTCTGTTAGACACAAACATATTTGCATGTGTATATGTATACACACGTATGTGCACACACACTTTTCTAACCTGCCTCATATTTATCATCCTAGGAAATTTTTGAACACACACAAATACGTACTAAAAAGAGAAAAGAAAAAAAAAACATAGTCAAGTAGATGACCTCTTATCAAAAGTACCTATGTCTTGCTAATCAGCAACTACACTTTAATTCTGATAACTGAGAAATTATTCAGCTTCAGTAAATAAAGAGTAAGCCATTTGTAAAACACACGCACAAAATATTCCAGATACCACCTCTCATTTTCTGACATATAAGCATACACAACACTGTTTTAGGGTGCTGCACTCTTCCATTAGTTTGAACACTCGTCAGACTATTAATTTAAAAGGCCAGGAGCTTTGTCTGTCCTAATCACCAAGACCTCTCTTTGTACTTAGGAAAAGGCAAAGACCAACTCTGACTTGGGTGGGAATCATCTGGGCAATAATGGTGGGTGGCTGTTCACATCTGGATTAGGTATAAAACGATACCATCATGATGATGAACACCACAGAGCCTCATCTGCATATAAATAGACCTAATCAGAAATGCAAATTGCAATCAGGAGAAATTTTTAAAGGCTGTGATAGCTGTGTGATTGTGCAGATAAGGAAAGGTTAACACTTGTATTGTTAGAGCAGTTAAATGGCTCCCAGCCGCCAGAGCCTGCCTTTGAAAGAGAAATGCAGAAGGTACAAATCTTTCAACCTGCAGCATGCCTGCATGGAGCCCCCAGATAGCTTCATTTTCTGTAACTAGTGCCTGGAGTTGGCCAAACATCAGCCCTGTTCTGATGAAAGACAACTAAACCTTCTGTACAAAACCCTACTGAATACAGACAATAGAAAACACATTGGTATTTAAATACCCTTCAAACAGACTTCTTTCAGCAGTTTCCCACTGAGACAGAAATAAAGGGTTGGAGAGAAACTCATGCCTGATGTAACATTTTCCTAAAATTTTTTAGTGCTGGTACACATTTTTTTTTTTATCCCTAAATTTTTCAGCATACTGGAGAAAGAGTCAAACTGAAAAAACTTATGACCAGATATGATTATATAATTTTAAAAACACCAGTACTTAGATTACTTAATCGAAAACCGCATTTTTCAGTCTTCTCACGCAAAGCCCCGAAAATGAACATCTCAGAAAAATGGGAGCAGCTGAAAATATGCAATTGTTACAACATATTCCTACTACTTTTGGAATATGTTATCTTTCAGGAACACCCTCTTTCCCTCTTCCTCCCCACCCCTGCCACCATCCCCCGAGAAATTATTCAGCTTCAGTAAATAAAGAGTAAGCCATTTGTAAAACACACGCACAAAATATTCCAGATACCACCTCTCATTTTCTGACATATAAGCATACACAACACTGTTTTAGGGTGCTGCACTCTTCCATTAGTTTGAACACTCGTCAGACTATTAATTTAAAAGGCCAGGAGCTTTGTCTGTCCTAATCACCAAGACCTCTCTTTGTACTTAGGAAAAGGCAAAGACCAACTCTGACTTGGGTGGGAATCATCTGGGCAATAATGGTGGGTGGCTGTTCACATCTGGATTAGGTATAAAACGATACCATCATGATGATGAACACCACAGAGCCTCATCTGCATATAAATAGACCTAATCAGAAATGCAAATTGCAATCAGGAGAAATTTTTAAAGGCTGTGATAGCTGTGTGATTGTGCAGACAAGGAAAGGTTAACACTTGTATTGTTAGAGCAGTTAAATGGCTCCCAGCCGGCCAGAGCCTGCCTTTGAAAGAGAAATGCAGAAGGTACAAATCTTTCAACCTGCAGCATGCCTGCATGGAGCCCCCAGATAGCTTCATTTTCTGTAACTAGTGCCTGGAGTTGGCCAAACATCAGCCCTGTTCTGATGAAAGACAACTAAACCTTCTGTACAAAACCCTACTGAATACAGACAATAGAAAACACATTGGTATTTAAATACCCTTCAAACAGACTTCTTTCAGCAGTTTCCCACTGAGACAGAAATAAAGGGTTGGAGAGAAACTCATGCCTGATGTAACATTTTCCTAAAATTTTTTAGTGCTGGTACACATTTTTTTTTTTATCCCTAAATTTTTCAGCATACTGGAGAAAGAGTCAAACTGAAAAAACTTATGACCAGATATGATTATATAATTTTAAAAACACCAGTACTTAGATTACTTAATCGAAAACCGCATTTTTCAGTCTTCTCACGCAAAGCCCCGAAAATGAACATCTCAGAAAAATGGGAGCAGCTGAAAATATGCAATTGTTACAACATATTCCTACTACTTTTGGAATATGTTATCTTTCAGGAACACCCTCTTTTCCCTCTTCCCTCCCCACCCCCCTGCCACCATCCCCCCTAAATAAGAAATACATTGTACAATCAGATTTTCACAGTTTTGGAGAGAAACTGTTTATGAACTATTTATTATCCTAACAAGCCTCGTTCACAACGAACTCATGAGCCAAGAGCGCCATCTTGTGTCCTACCTTGGAATCTTAAAAAGCGTTTTCACAGGATGCATGTCAAAGAGGGGAGGGTCTCCGTCCCCCAGTTCAATAGCTGTGATCCCCAAGGACCAGACGTCACATCGAGCGTCATAGGAAGAGTCATACTGCTGCTCACAGGCAATGACCTATCAGACAAAAGCAGGACACAACACATCAACCCCACTGACACCTCAGATGCTCTAGAAGGTCCTTGGCCAATCTCAGGCCCATTCTCGGTTCCCTGGCTATACTGATAATGAATTCCAGTAATAATAAAATGTCAGTCTTCTAGGCCTTATTTGTATGACTGATATGTTCACTAATTTTTAAAATGTATGAATTCAGTGTAAAAACATGCACTGAACATTTTAGACACCAAGGACAGTGTAAGGGCAGCTACCTCATCATGCCCACCCTGACGTCCTTCACCCTGACGTCCTTCACCCTGACGTCCTTTACAGAAAGGCTTTGTCTACACCCTTCATCTCATTACCAGCTGCCGAGTTCAACAGTGAGGAACAACTGTTCTCAAGGATGCCTGTCTCCTGCACAGAGTCCCTAGGAGTATGGTACTGGAGCAGAAAGCTGTTGGAAGATTGTTCAGTGGCTAACTTAACATCGGAATCACTCCCTCGCATTTCCTTTTTCCAAGAAAATCTGCCCTCCTCAAACCCCAACAATGGGTTAATGTTTCCCAGCTCTGCAGCAGGTATAAGCCTGGCCTAAGAGAAGTGCTGACGCTCTTATGACCAGATATGATTATATAATTTTAAAAACACCAGTACTTAGATTACTTAATCGAAAACCGCATTTTTCAGTCTTCTCACGCAAAGCCCCGAAAATGAACATCTCAGAAAAATGGGAGCAGCTGAAAATATGCAATTGTTACAACATATTCCTACTACTTTTGGAATATGTTATCTTTCAGGAACACCCTCTTTTCCCTTTTCCCCTCCCCACCCCTGCCACCATCCCCCCTAAATAAGAAATACATTGTACAATCAGATTTTCACAGTTTTGGAGAGAAACTGTTTATGAACTATTTATTATCCTAACAAGCCTCGTTCACAACGAACTCATGAGCCAAGAGCGCCATCTTGTGTCCTACCTTGGAATCTTAAAAAGCGTTTTCACAGGATGCATGTCAAAGAGGGGAGGGTCTCCGTCCCCCAGTTCAATAGCTGTGATCCCCAAGGACCAGACGTCACATCGAGCGTCATAGGAAGAGTCATACTGCTGCTCACAGGCAATGACCTATCAGACAAAAGCAGGACACAACACATCAACCCCACTGACACCTCAGATGCTCTAGAAGGTCCTTGGCCAATCTCAGGCCCATTCTCGGTTCCCTGGCTATACTGATAATGAATTCCAGTAATAATAAAATGTCAGTCTTCTAGGCCTTATTTGTATGACTGATATGTTCACTAATTTTTAAAATGTATGAATTCAGTGTAAAAACATGCACTGAACATTTTAGACACCAAGGACAGTGTAAGGGCAGCTACCTCATCATGCCCACCCTGACGTCCTTCACCCTGACGTCCTTCACCCTGACGTCCTTTACAGAAAGGCTTTGTCTACACCCTTCATCTCATTACCAGCTGCCGAGTTCAACAGTGAGGAACAACTGTTCTCAAGGATGCCTGTCTCCTGCACAGAGTCCCTAGGAGTATGGTACTGGAGCAGAAAGCTGTTGGAAGATTGTTCAGTGGCTAACTTAACATCGGAATCACTCCCTCGCATTTCCTTTTTCCAAGAAAATCTGCCCCCTCCTCAAACCCCAACAATGGGTTAATGTTTCCGCCCAGCTCTGCAGCAGGTATAAGCCTGGCAAGGTACTAGAGAAGGGGGTTCTAGAGAAGCTTATGTTTCAGCCCAGCTGCTGACTAGCTCCTAGAGAAGGCAAACCAGAAAAGGCCCTTGGGCTTATTGTTGGTTTAGAGAGCTCGGAAAATCTTTTTCTATCAACTTTTTGAGTTAGACAGGAAAAGCCTTCGACTTAGACTCTGGTGGTTCTCACAATGAATAGGAGGGAACTACTCTCAGAGCATGCTGAGAGGTTATTTCTGGGTTACAGATATTTGACTTGAATAAAATTTTCCATTAAAAAAAGAAATAACGAGGATATCCCAGGGTTTAAGAAACTTACAGAAAGGCGGGGGTGGACCAGAGGATGTGCAGGGACCAAATGCTTCTATTTGAACTAAAAAGACATGTCCTTTTCATCACAAGGGACTGAGATGCAAAAGTATTAAGTCAAGAGATACCTGGAGTAACAGGGAAGTTTGACCTTGGAATGAAGAAGCAGGCCAAAGGCTAACAGAGTTCTCAAAAGAACACACTGACCATGGCAAACAGCATCTTCCAATAACACAAGAGATGATACTACACATGGACATGATCAGATGGCCAATACTGAAATCAGATTGATTATTGTCTTCGTAGTGAAAATGGAGAAGCTTAATACAGTCTGCAAAAACAGGACTTGGCGCAGACCACGGTTCTGATCATAAACTCCTATTGTACAATTCGGGCTTAAAAGTTGTGGAAAGTAGGGAAAACCACTAGGCCGTTCAGGTATGACCTAAATCAAATCCCTTATGATTATAGAGTGGAAGTGAAAAATAGATTCAAGGAATTAGTTCTAATAGAGTGGCTGAAGAACTATGGATGGAGGTTTATAACACTGTATAGGATGCAGTGATCAAAACCATGCCCAAGAAAAAAGAAATGCAAAAAAGGCAATCTGGTTGACTGAGGAGGCCTTATAAATAGCTGAGAAAAAAAGAAAAGAGAAAGAAAAAGGAGGCAATGAAAGATATCCATCTGAATGCAGAGTTCCAAAAAATAGTAAGGAGAGATAAGAAAGCCTTCCTAGTGAACAATGCAAAAAAATAGAGGGAAACAACAGAATGGGAAAGACTAAAGAACTCTTCAAGAATACTAGAGATACCAAGGGAACATTTCAGGCAAAGATGGGCACAATAAAGGACAGAAATGGCATGGACCTAACAGAAGCAGAAGAGATTAAGAAGTGGTGGCAAGAATACGTTGAAGAGCTATACAAAAAAAGAGGTCTTCATGACCCGGATAGTCATAATGGTGTGATCATTTACCTAGAGCAAGACACCCTAGCGTGTGAAGTCCACTGGGCCCTACGAAGGATTACTATGACCAAAGCTAGTGGAGGTGATGGAATTCCAGCTGAGCTATTTCAAATCCTAAGATGAAAGGCTATTTCAATCCGGGTGGACCAGAGGATGTGCAGGGACCAAATGCTTCTATTTGAACTAAAAAGACATGTCCTTTTCATCACAAGGGACTGAGATGCAAAAGTATTAAGTCAAGAGATACCTGGAGTAACAGGGAAGTTTGACCTTGGAATGAAGAAGCAGGCCAAAGGCTAACAGAGTTCTCAAAAGAACACACTGACCATGGCAAACAGCATCTTCCAATAACACAAGAGATGATACTACACATGGACATGATCAGATGGCCAATACTGAAATCAGATTGATTATTGTCTTCGTAGTGAAAATGGAGAAGCTTAATACAGTCTGCAAAAACAGGACTTGGCGCAGACCACGGTTCTGATCATAAACTCCTATTGTACAATTCGGGCTTAAAAGTTGTGGAAAGTAGGGAAAACCACTAGGCCGTTCAGGTATGACCTAAATCAAATCCCTTATGATTATAGAGTGGAAGTGAAAAATAGATTCAAGGAATTAGTTCTAATAGAGTGGCTGAAGAACTATGGATGGAGGTTTATAACACTGTATAGGATGCAGTGATCAAAACCATGCCCAAGAAAAAAGAAATGCAAAAAGGCAATCTGGTTGACTGAGGAGGCCTTATAAATAGCTGAGAAAAAAAGAAAAGAGAAAGAAAAAGGAGGCAATGAAAGATATCCATCTGAATGCAGAGTTCCAAAAAATAGTAAGGAGAGATAAGAAAGCCTTCCTAGTGAACAATGCAAAAAAATAGAGGGAAACAACAGAATGGGAAAGACTAAAGAACTCTTCAAGAATACTAGAGATACCAAGGGAACATTTCAGGCAAAGATGGGCACAATAAAGGACAGAAATGGCATGGACCTAACAGAAGCAGAAGAGATTAAGAAGTGGTGGCAAGAATACGTTGAAGAGCTATACAAAAAAAGAGGTCTTCATGACCCGGATAGTCATAATGGTGTGATCATTTACCTAGAGCAAGACACCCTAGCGTGTGAAGTCCACTGGGCCCTACGAAGGATTACTATGACCAAAGCTAGTGGAGGTGATGGAATTCCAGCTGAGCTATTTCAAATCCTAAAAGATGATGCTATTAAAGTGCTGCACTCAATATGTCAGCATATTTGGAAAACTCAGCAGTGGCCACAGGACTGGAAAAGGTCAGTTTTCATTCTAGTACCAAGGATGAGCAATGCCAAAGTATGTTCTAACTACTACAAAACTGCACTCAATGCACATGCTAGCAAAGTAATGTTCAAAGTCCTTCAAGCTAGGGTTCGGCAACACATGAACTGAGGACTTCCAGATACACAAGCTGGATTTAGAACAAGCAGGGGAACCAGAGATCAAATTGCCAACATACACTGGATCACAGAAAAAGCAAGGGAATTCCAGAAAAACATCTACTTCTGCTTCATTGACTATGCTAAAGCCTTTAACTTTGTGAATCAGAACAAACTGTGGAATACGCTGAAAGAGATCTAAATAACTGACCACCTTTCCTGCCTCCTGAGAAACCTATATGCAAGTCAAGAAGCAATAATTAGAACCAGACATGGAACAACAGACTGGTTCAAAATTAGGAAATGAGTATGTCAAGGCTATAAATTGTCACTTCATTTATTTAACTTATATGAAGAGTATATCATGCAAAATGTCGTCAGGCAGGATGAAACTCAAGCTGGAAACAAGATTTCTGGGAGAAATATCAATAACCTCAGTAATGAAGGTGACACCACCCATATGGCAGAACTAAAGAGGAACTAAAGAACCTCTTGATAAAGGTGAAAGAGGAGAGTGAGAAAGCTGGCTTGAAACTCAACATACAGAAAACTAAAATTATGGCATTCAGTCCCAATACTTCACAGGAAATAGATGGGGAAACAATTGAAACAGTGACAGACTTTATTTTCTTGGCTTCCCAAATCACTGTGAATGGTGACTGCAGCCATGAAGTTAAATGCTGCTTACTCCTTGGAAGAAAAGCTATGACAAACCAAGATAGTATATTAAAAAGGAGAGACATCATTTTGCCAACAAAGATCTGTATAGTCAAAGCTATTTCCAGTAGTCATGTATGAATGTGAGAGTTGAAACATAAAGAAGGCTGAGCACTGAAGGATGGATGCGTTTGAACTGTGGTGTTGGAGAAGACTCTTGAGAGTTCCTTGGGCAGAAAGGAAATCAAACCAGGCAATCCTAACGGAAATCAATACTGAATATTCATTGAAGGACTGATGCTGAAACTGAAGCTCTAATACTTTGGCCACCTGATGCAAAGAGCCAACTCACTGGAAAAGATCCTGAGGCTGGGAAAGATTGAAGGCAGAAGGAGAAGAGGGCAACAGAGGAAGAGATGGCTGGATGGCATCATCAACTCAGTGGACATGAATTTGAGCAAACTCCAGGAGAAAGTGAAGGACAGGGAAGCCTGACTTGCTGCAGTCCATGGGGTTGCAAATTGTGAGACAGCACTGAGCAACTGAACAACTGCCCCCTTGACCAAAGGTGATCCACAGTTATGAGAAGGTGGGGGACTTTTACAGTCTGTAGCCATATTGGTTCAAGCAGCCAATGAGACATACAGCCTCACTGGCAAAAGTGATGTGCCTGCCTGTCCTTTTAGGCCATCTGAAGGTCTTTTGAGTACGAACTGGTGGGGAGGAGAAGACTAACAAAGCAGGACCATTCTGGCTACTGTGCTGAGGATACATTAATATGGAAGATGAGTAGAAGAAGCAAAACCAGTTAAAGATGCCACTGCAGAAATCCTAACTAGAGACAGCCAGAAATAATCAGATTTTTGATTATATAATTTTGAAGGTAGAGTCAACTGGATTTACTGAGTGAGGCTTATAAGAAAGAGGCGTTCAGAGACTTTAACCTGGGTGATTCCAGAATAGAACTGGCATTTAATGAGATGGGGAAGACAGTCATAGAAGCAGGTTTGAGTTGAACAGCATGTGCTCCACTGGGGACATTCTAAATTGGAGATGACTGTGAGACTTCCAAATGGAGAATTTAATTTTAGCTGGGTAAGACTCAGACTTCTGACCTAGAAAATAAACATGTCTTGTTTAAAGCCATTGAAATGTGTGAGATTATGTCACTGACAGAAAACTAATACACCTGCTCTCCACCAGACCCAGAACACTAGTCTCAAGATGCCAGGTGAACATGCCCGTCACCTTGCCCGAGACCTGTTGCTCCTGCTTTTATAATTGCCCTCTACTCTTCTCTTCTGATTTCTGAGCTAAAATACCTTTTCCATGGACCTGCATCCTTGGCCTGATTTCAGCCTCATCCTTTGAATAGACTATCTTGCCACAGAAGAATCCATTTAACACATTAACACGTTAACAGGATACTTTTAACACATTATTTTCAAATGTGCGTTCAAGCTCAAGTTCAAATAATTTCAGTTTTGGAAGCAGAGGGCATTACATTGTCTCCAAAGACCTCACTTTCATCACCTCAATCAGGTGAAAAACTACATTATTTTAAAAGATCTCAAGAGAAGGCTATTTAACACCTTCCCTTTCAGAAATGACATTTCCAAATGTGTGAGACAAACATAATTTTAGACCTATCAATCAGCAAATAGTTCACCATCCTTATACATTCCTGCACGGGAAAGAGAAATAAGACTCTATCTACCCTTCCCCAACAAGAGTTACGGCCAAGTGAAATTCAAAGTGAACCTGTAAAAAATTAAATGACAAATGATGAAGGTGAAGGAGGAGAGTGAAAACCTGGCTTAAACTCAACATTTAAAAACCGAAGATCACAGTATCCAATCCCATCACTTCAAGGCAAATAGACAGGCAAACAATGGAAACAGTGACAGACTTTATTTTCTTGGACTCCAAAATCACTGCAGATGGTGAATGCAGTCATGAAATTAAAAGATGCCTGTTCCTTGTAAAAAAAAAAAAAAACTATGGCCAATCTAGACAGCATATTAAAAAGCAGAGATGTCACTTTGCCAACAAAGGTCCATACAGTCAAAGCTATGGTTTTTCCAGCAGTCAGGATGTGAGAGTTGAACCATAAATAAGGCAAAGCGCCAAAGAATTGATGCTTTCAAACTGGTTTTGGAGAAGACTTTTGAGAGTCCCTCATACAGCAAGGAAATCAAACTAGACAATCCTCAAGGAAATCAACCCTGAATATTCCTTGGAAGGACTGATGCTGATGCTGAAACTCCAATACTTTGGCCACCTGACATAGTCAACTCACTGGAAAAGACCCTGATGGCAGGAGAAGAAGAGGGGACAACAGAGGATAAGACGGTTGCACGATATCATTGACTCAAAGAACATGAGTTTGCATAAACTCCAGGAGAAGGTGAAGGACAGGGAAGTCTGGCATGCTGCAGTCCTTGGGGTCACAAAGAGTTGGACACAACTGAGTGACTAAACAATACATTGAAGACAATACATACTGGCATGTCTAATAAAGGATGAGGTTCCAAAAGCTTTGGTATTAGAGGGAGACCAACTCAGGCCAAGCAAGACAATGAAAAAGTATCTAGTGCCCATGGTCCACAACTTCCACAAGAGATTCTAATCAATTTCTGCCATCTTGGATGGGACAGAGAAGGTAATTCCAAGAACCTGTCCAAATGTAGGAATGGATATATACTATTGTTTCTCGAGTGCTGTTAAAAAATATTCAAAACGTGTATCTGTTTTTCACAGAGAGACACACACTATATTCAGCTCAGCCTGATTAATATAAGAGTATCCTTTGGCCAAATTCTCTTCCCTAAACTCAGCTTGTAATGTGACAAGGGAATTATCTAAGTTTAGCTTTCTAAAGATGTCCATAGAAAATTTCTGCAGCAAAACAACTCATTTTACTATAAGTATAATAAATAAGTTTATTAATTAATACTTATTGAGTCCCCATGAGCCAGGGGTACCACAGACATGGCCCTAGATGGGCACACAATCTTCCTGTGAGACAGGTACTATTGCTACTTTCAGAAGTAAGGAAACTGAGGCAGAGAATAGTTAGATAGTTTCCCCAATGCCCAAAGCTAGCCATGGATAGGGACAGAATTTGCACCCAGGCAGAGGAGAGGCATCTAAACATCACAATATGATAAGTACTTTCAATAATAAAGGTTATAAAGGAACAGCTTAATTATTAGCATCTGTACTCACATTTTGACCAAACTAACCATATGTTTTTGAGATTTGTGTCATCTAAACTCCGTGTTTTCAGAGTCTCTCTTTCCATTTTTCTTTACTGGGTTATGTGTGATGGGATTAAGAGAAGTACTCTACAAGGTTGCATCCTGACCGAAGGTCAGCGCATCCTGGAATTGGATTCCCTATCAGTCCAACATCAAAGTCTGCAACTATTTCTTCTGGAGAAAAAGCAGTACCATTCTCCTTAGCTCAGCATTCTTCTTGTCTCTAGGTAAAATAAAACTGAGTTAAGACTGCTTAGAGAGTCAGTTGGTCTTGCCCCCAGGAGAAAGTGACCTCTCAAACAGCTCTCTGAATCACTTGCTACAATGCTCCACAAAGAAAAGGTGAGTCGCAGTGGCAATTAACAGCACTGCCCTGGAACCAGGGCTTCCAAGTTCTGTAAGTCATATTAAAGAGGCAGAGACAGGGGAGTTTGAAGTGGCATTGCCACAGGCCCAGGACACCAAACACCTCATCCTCTCCCATCCCTCCACGTCCCTAGGAGGAGACACACCTTAGGCAAGTGTATATTCTTCCTCACCCCAAGCCTTTGCTTCAATCACAGGAGTATAAATGATGTTGGTGGCAGTGGAACGAGGAAGATAGAACAGGTGTATGTGAGAGAGAGAGTTCAAGAGAAGACATGCGGGATTTGGGAGGCTAGGGAAAGGGGCACACCGAGGAAGACTAATATGTGACCCTGGGTGACCAGGAGAACAATGGTACCATTCACAAGACAGGAAAGTCAGGAAGAAACCATCTGTTTGGTAGGTAGTATAATGAGTTGAAACTGGGTCTAAGCTCTATCCTTAACTAGGTATAGAAAAGTCATGTGTGCTCTTGGAAACTCACTGTTTTTATTTTCACATGTAGATTCAATGAGGAAAACAAAATTCCATCAGGATCAGAAGCATAATAAACTAAAAGGTAACAATGAAACTCTGATGTGCTTTCAGTGACCACATGGAATTGTTTATTACAGTAACTATAACTTACATTTCACAACTCTATACACTTTAATCCTCCTATTGTTGGTTGCCAACACAGCGCGTCAAAATTTATAGTTTGGATGCATAGTTATAAGTGCTAGAATCAGATACAAATTTGTATATTATGAACTTTAACAAACTGGAGTATTTCTTTTAATTCAGTACAATGACTAGAAAAACTGCTAATGAATGTCAATTTTACAAAGCAATAATTCTCCATACTTGATTTTTTTTATATATTTTTTAAAGATTTATTGATTGATTGATTTTGGTAGGGGAGGGGTGGGGAGGGAGGGGAGCAGGCGGGCCACTTCTATTGGTCTTTCATTTGTCCATTTTCATCCATATTTGTTCTTTGGCCTGTGTGGGCCTCCCATCACAGTGGCCTCTCTTGTCACAGAGCACCGGCTCTGGGTGCACGCGCTCCAGAGCTCCAGTTCGGTAATTGGACACATCAGTCCAGCCCCTCCGCGGCACGTGGGATCTTCCCAGGCCAGGGATCGAACTGGCGCCCCTTGCACTGCAAGGTGGTGTCCTTACCCACTGGACCACCAGGGAAGTCCCGTACTTGATTTTACAGTCTTACAAGCATGTTCATATGAAGAGGACATGTCTTCTGGACCTGGCAAAAGCTAAGAGCATAGAATTAAATGAATTAAAATAAGAGACTCCTAGAGCAGTTACTTGCTAATGACCTATTTTCTCCAAGATTAAAATGCTGTCTCACTGAGTTTCAATGAGTTTCAGGATGCATAAATCCCTACAGACTTGTGCATAGTCACCTTTAACCACCGTCAACTCTTCAGCATGACATCAGTTGAGTCTTTATACTGTGTCTGAGTTTTAATGAGTCGTTTTATCCACTTGGTGTTAATCTATCTTTAGTCTCATCACTTCTTCTAGATTTTAAAGGGGCCAGTCTTACAATCTCATCAAAGTGACCCCTGAAGTAAACAAAAGTAACTCAGGGTGAGGATTATGGCTTATCTTCCTTCCTTCCCCATCCACATCAATTTGTGGCACTCATCAGAGAAGGGAAAACCTTGGATTGGAATCAGAAAGTAACCTTTCAGTGGTGAGGATTATGGCTTAATCCAGATGACCACATGGAATTGTTTATTACAGTAACTATAACTTACATTTCACAACTCTATACACTTTAATCCTCCTATTGTTGGTTGCCAACACAGCGCGTCAAAATTTATAGTTTGGATGCATAGTTATAAGTGCTAGAATCAGATACAAATTTGTATATTATGAACTTTAACAAACTGGAGTATTTCTTTTAATTCAGTACAATGACTAGAAAAACTGCTAATGAATGTCAATTTTACAAAGCAATAATTCTCCATACTTGTTTTTTTTTATATTTTTAAAGATTTACTTATTTATTTATTTTGGTAGGGGAGGGGTGGGGAGGGAGGGGAGCAGGCGGGCCACTTCTATTGGTCTTTCATTTGTCCATTTTCATCCATATTTGTTCTTTGGCCTGTGTGGGCCTCCCATCACAGTGGCCTCTCTTGTCACAGAGCACCGGCTCTGGGTGCACGCGCTCCAGAGCTCCAGTTCGGTAATTGGACACATCAGTCCAGCCCCTCCGCGGCACGTGGGATCTTCCCAGGCCAGGGATCGAACTGGCGCCCCTTGCACTGCAAGGTGGTGTCCTTACCCACTGGACCACCAGGGAAGTCCCGTACTTGATTTTACAGTCTTACAAGCATGTTCATATGAAGAGGACATGTCTTCTGGACCTGGCAAAAGCTAAGAGCATAGAATTAAATGAATTAAAATAAGAGACTCCTAGAGCAGTTACTTGCTAATGACCTATTTTCTCCAAGATTAAAATGCTGTCTCACTGAGTTTCAATGAGTTTCAGGATGCATAAATCCCTACAGACTTGTGCATAGTCACCTTTAACCACCGTCAACTCTTCAGCATGACATCAGTTGAGTCTTTATACTGTGTCTGAGTTTTAATGAGTCGTTTTATCCACTTGGTGTTAATCTATCTTTAGTCTCATCACTTCTTCTAGATTTTAAAGGGGCCAGTCTTACAATCTCATCAAAGTGACCCCTGAAGTAAACAAAAGTAACTCAGGGTGAGGATTATGGCTTATCTTCCTTCCTTCCCCATCCACATCAATTTGTGGCACTCATCAGAGAAGCTATGCTGAAAAACCTTGGATTGGAATCAGAAAGTCTGAACTCCATTATTCACAAGCTGGACCCCTCTGATCAAGTCCTTTGAAAATTTTGAGCTGAAGTTTCTTTAGTTATAGTGACCTCACCTTCTAGATCTGTAAGGTGGCCAGGTGAGTCTGGATAATATCAGCTATCTCTTCCAGCTCTAATATTCTATGACTTCATGATTTCCAAAGAAGTGGTTTGGGGATGGTATCTCAAACTGAGAGGCTAACCTCTCTATGCAAATCATTTAGTGAACAGTAGATCATTCTGGAGTGTGAACCAGATGACCAGAACCTTGAGGGGATTTTATCACCAACATTTTATAGAAGGTCTTAAGGTTTATGAAAAGATGCTGGTTGCTGGGATAATGCCTCCGTTAAGGAAGATGAACTTCAACAACAGAGCGATTGTCTGGATGCTGGTTAATGGAGCATGTCCACGTTCCTACCTTGAAATGCAAACTTAAGACTTTTCTGATACATTTAGACTACATTGATGCTTATTTCAGAAAAAGGAAAGACACTAATGCTCAGATTACTGGCAATATCTATGCACTAACAGCCTCAGTGCTCAATACCAATAGCTATTCTACCAAGAGATGGACTGGAGCCTCCAAAATGTCGGTCATTACCACCTTGTTGGCCCAAAACTTCTTTATGGAGGGAACTGAGGACAAGAAATACGTTTTCATTATGGTTTACTTATACTGGTCTTTGCAGCAAAAGCAGCAGTCAGCTTTGTTAGGGCAGTTCTTGATAAGCCTTCTTGAAGTCTTACTCCACCCCAGTACCCCCCAAATTACTTGCTAATGAGTCGTTTTTTTTCAGCACCTTGTGCATAGTCACCTTTAACCACCGTCAACTCTTCAGCATGACATCAGTTGAGTCTTTATACTGTGTCTGAGTTTTAATGAGTCGTTTTATCCACTTGGTGTTAATCTATCTTTAGTCTCATCACTTCTTCTAGATTTTAAAGGGGCCAGTCTTACAATCTCATCAAAGTGACCCCTGAAGTAAACAAAAGTAACTCAGGGTGAGGATTATGGCTTATCTTTCTTCCTTTCCCATCCACATCAATTTGTGGCACTCATCAGAGAAGCTATGCTGAAAAACTTTTGGATTGGAATCAGAAAGTCTGAACTCCATTATTCACAAGCTGGCCCCCTCTGATCAAGTCCTTTGAAAATTTTGAGCTGAAGTTTCTTTAGTTATAGTGACCTCACCTTCTAGATCTGTAAGGTGGCCAGGTGAGTCTGGATAATATCAGCTATCTCTTTCAGCTCTAATATTCTATGACTTCATGATTTCCAAAGAAGTGGTTTGGGGATGGTATCTCAAACTGAGAGGCTAACCTCTCTATGCAAATCATTTAGTGAACAGTAGATCATTCTGGAGTGTGAACCAGATGACCAGAACCTTGAGGGGATTTTATCACCAACATTTTATAGAAGGTCTTAAGGTTTATGAAAAGATGCTGGTTGCTGGGATAATGCCTCCGTTAAGGAAGATGAACTTCAACAACAGAGCGATTGTCTGGATGCTGGTTAATGGAGCATGTCCACGTTCCTACCTTGAAATGCAAACTTAAGACTTTTCTGATACATTTAGACTACATTGATGCTTATTTCAGAAAAAGGAAAGACACTAATGCTCAGATTACTGGCAATATCTATGCACTAACAGCCTCAGTGCTCAATACCAATAGCTATTCTACCAAGAGATGGACTGGAGCCTCCAAAATGTCGGTCATTACCACCTTGTTGGCCCAAAACTTCTTTATGGAGGGAACTGAGGACAAGAAATACGTTTTCATTATGGTTTACTTATACTGGTCTTTGCAGCAAAAGCAGCAGTCAGCTTTGTTAGGGCAGTTCTTGATAAGCCTTCTTGAAGTTAACAAGTTCCAAAATTCTAGACTCTAGATCCACCCCAGTCACTCCCTTCTTCCCTCTCTTAAAGGAGTTTATAGGGTGAAACTGTACCTACAAGTTGATAACACAACTGCTTTGACTATATCATCTTCTCACCCATCCTCAGGCATGGGTGACAGAGTTCTATTGAGGAGGCTGGCCCTTTCCTCAGCCATGAGATGGAGAAAAGTAACCATGAAAAGCTCTGGAACTTGAAAGTCAGTCCTTGACACAAGGGTTTGTGAAAAAAAAGAAATAAAGGAATAAATAAATAAAAGAAAAGCTCTGGGGCTGTGGAAAGCCATGCATCTCTGGTTGTTGCAAAAAGACCCCAGGGTCAGGCATCTTCATTTCGATTTTGCCACTTCCTCAATGAAGAACTTTAGCATATTATTAAATCTCCTTGTATCTCTTTTTCCTATGCAAACTAAGCAGCCCCTTCCTCGTGGGTCTTACCTGAAGCACTGCTCAGGAACAAGCTGATTATCCAGCTTTTTCTATGTCACCAGAATGTTAGTAGTAAGTATCACTGGGTCACAAATGTATGAATAGCATACATTTTATTTATTTATTTACTTCTTTGAACCTTTTTACATTTTCTAAAATGTCTAAAGGGAACACAAATTATTTCTATAACAAAAAAGAATGTATTTTGTCTGTTTTTCTGTCTTAAACATGTAAATAAGTATTGGAAAGTTTGCCTTGACCTTCATACGGGTTTCCTTGCTCAGGGGTATTATTGCCTGTGGGAATTCTTCATCAACAAGATGACAGGTTAAATGATGGTGGCGGCGGGGTGTCTCTTGGTTGTAAAACTAGGGTCCCATGAGTTTAAAAAAGAATTCTCTTCCTAACCATATCCCTTCCCATTATAAGCACAAAACTCAGGACAATACTTTCACATTCTCAGGCCACCACAGTCCCATGATTACAATGTCACTTCAGCCTAGACCAAGAGTAGGGCTTACTGATAAAGTTCCCAAAATAGGGGTGCAATCTACCCTCTATATTTGCAGAAAGACTTGGGCTATAAGAACCTGAGAGAACAGTCTCTCCTCATCTCAAAGTCTTCATTATCTGTAAAGAGTATCTGTATTAGACTGGATGTAAGGGGAAGAAAAAATAGTCAACATATGAACACCTGCATTCAGAAAACCTAGATTTTTCCAACCTATTTAACTTAAACCATTTATCAACTGATGAATCAAAGAGCTGCTGGGCTAAAAGCTCATTCAAGAATATGATTTTTAACCAATACTTTCAAGCAAATAATATTATAGTAGCACCATCCACCATAAGGAAAAATATATTTTGCTCTTTTAAAAAAATGATTTACCAAACTTTAAAAAACAATAGCTGTTATTCAGACTATTTTCTCTTTCTAATAATTTAAAAAATGTCACTAAAAAGGCAATTAGGTTTGCTTTATATGTTCTGATTTCTCATCTTACTAGAACTGACTGTGTGATCCAAAATTATAACCAAAGGTCAAGATTAAAATTTCAGTCAAGTACACAGGCAAAAGGCTGTTATCTCAAGAGCTAAATTCAGCTTAAAAAGAGGCAGAGCAAATAGACCTAGAGCTATTAATCCTTGGCTGACCTTGAGCCCAAAAACACAGTCAATAACCTGCAAATAAGATGGACTAAGAAGTAGGAAGGCAAATAGGATTCTTAATTTTGCTTACATAATTCACACAGCATAATTAATAAATGTTATTCATCAGAAAGATTTCTAAAATATAATTTCCCTGGAATTGTAAATCACAGTTATAAATATTCCAGTGGCAAATATTATCCATCAGTTTTACATATAAACATCTTAAAATGTTACAAGCTGAGATACTAAATAAGTGTATAAATCTCTTCCCTTGGATAAACCGTACCTTCAAGGGAGGATACATTTGAGATTTGAAGGTGTTTTTTTGCAAAGGGGATACAGACTAGAAAATGGAAATTGATGGGGTGGTTTTTTTTGTCTTTTTTTGGTTCATTCATAAAATTCAAGGCTAGAACTGAATCTATATTTTGTATACTGAGAAACTGCTAGAAATCATTTAAAGTGTACTGTTCATATGAAATTCAAATAGGCCTCTAATTAAAATATGGTGTTCTACAAGTCGTGGAATTGTAACACTCAGCTTATGCCTTCAGACATATATATATATATATTCAAATTAAAAACACCCAGAGCACTTGTACACAAGCTCACTCCCTGCCATGGCTGGTGGAGGGCAGAGGGGAACTGTTCTGGGTTTGAGGCCAGCACACAATACTGATTTTTGTGCTTAAATTTCCCAAAGCCCCGGAAGCATATCACTTCTGTTGTTGTTATGGACTGTATCCTGCCAGGCTCCTCTGTCCATGAGGCTCCCCAGGCAGGAATACTAGAATAAGTTGCCATTTACTTCTCCAGGGGATCTTCCTGACCTAGGGATCAAACACACATCTCCTGCATTGGCAAGCCAATTCTTTACCACTGAGCCACCTGGAAAGCCCAGCGTATCACATGGTCTTAATTATATGGCAAACCCTGCTCTCAAACTCAGGACCAGTATCACAGAACTCCCCCATGAAAGCAAAACCCGTGCCCCCCCAACCAGATACGCAAAATGGAAAAACTCTACACAGGCAAAAGGCTGTTATCTCAAGAGCTAAATTCAGCTTAAAAAGAGGCAGAGCAAATAGACCTAGAGCTATTAATCCTTGGCTGACCTTGAGCCCAAAAACACAGTCAATAACCTGCAAATAAGATGGACTAAGAAGTAGGAAGGCAAATAGGATTCTTAATTTTGCTTACATAATTCACACAGCATAATTAATAAATGTTATTCATCAGAAAGATTTCTAAAATATAATTTCCCTGGAATTGTAAATCACAGTTATAAATATTCCAGTGGCAAATATTATCCATCAGTTTTACATATAAACATCTTAAAATGTTACAAGCTGAGATACTAAATAAGTGTATAAATCTCTTCCCTTGGATAAACCGTACCTTCAAGGGAGGATACATTTGAGATTTGAAGGTGTTTTTTTGCAAAGGGGATACAGACTAGAAAATGGAAATTGATGGGGTGGTTTTTTTTGTCTTTTTTTGGTTCATTCATAAAATTCAAGGCTAGAACTGAATCTATATTTTGTATACTGAGAAACTGCTAGAAATCATTTAAAGTGTACTGTTCATATGAAATTCAAATAGGCCTCTAATTAAAATATGGTGTTCTACAAGTCGTGGAATTGTAACACTCAGCTTATGCCTTCAGACATATATATATATATATTCAAATTAAAAACACCCAGAGCACTTGTACACAAGCTCACTCCCTGCCATGGCTGGTGGAGGGCAGAGGGGAACTGTTCTGGGTTTGAGGCCAGCACACAATACTGATTTTTGTGCTTAAATTTCCCAAAGCCCCGGAAGCATATCACTTCTGTTGTTGTTATGGACTGTATCCTGCCAGGCTCCTCTGTCCATGAGGCTCCCCAGGCAGGAATACTAGAATAAGTTGCCATTTACTTCTCCAGGGGATCTTCCTGACCTAGGGATCAAACACACATCTCCTGCATTGGCAAGCCAATTCTTTACCACTGAGCCACCTGGAAAGCCCAGCGTATCACATGGTCTTAATTATATGGCAAACCCTGCTCTCAAACTCAGGACCAGTATCACAGAACTCCCCCATGAAAGCAAAACCAGTGACCCCAAATTTTTGTATGTGTCTTTAGTACTCACAGGCTCTGAAGGAACACATTTGCTGGGAGACCCAGGAGAATCCCACAGCCCTCCCCTCTCTAGCAGCTTCCTCCACATCAGAGATGGATGCTGGAAGGGATCCTAGGATTCAGTAAGTCAATACCCCTATTTCACAGATGAGGAAACTGAGGACCTGGGGGAGAGCTGAGTCACAGAGTTGGTTTGTGGCCAAACTGGGAGCAGAGTCCATGCCACCCCCATGAGTGAGGCATCTCCCTGGGACTCTTATAATACACAGAATGCTGAGCCATTGCTAAAGGGATTTTGTGTTCTATAAGCCAGAGCCGCTGTAACTGGCATACTCTGAGCATGCAGTGCTCCCTCCACTTAGGCAGGTGGAATTCTACTGCCTCTCACCTCCCCATGCCCTTGCTTTCCCTTCTGTTGACCCTTTCCATTGTCAGTGAGTGCTCTACTCTACCAGAGTGGGAGTCCTACTGGCGGCCTCCCTGGTGGCTCAGATGGTAAAAGGACCTGCTTGCAATGCAGGAGACCAGGGTTCATTTCCTGGGGCAGAGAGATCCCCTGGAGAAGGAAATGGGTACCCTCTCCAGTATTCTGGCCTGGAGAAGTCCATGGAGAGAAGAACCTGACGAGCTATAGTCCATGGGGTTGCAAAGACTTGGACATGACTGAGCGAGGAGCACATTAGCACAGGAGCTCAACAGTTCAGTTGGTTTCACAGCTGTTAGACTGGGTGTTCTTACCCCAGGTGAGGAAACAGATTCAGGAGGGTTAAGAAACTCTCCCAAAGTCATACGGCTAGTAAGCAACACAACTGAAGCATAAGTCACAATAGGAAACTAATGGGAAGGGGTAGTTTTTATCCTCCACAGTACATCTGAAAAACAGGAAGGGAAGCAGATCAAACAGAACACTTGAAAGCTCCCGCAGGGACACACCCCTTTATCTGCATGTGGTCTCTGGGTGCTATCCTCTTCCAGGCTGACATCACCACGCAAATCAGGTCACCCTTGGGCATGTCACACAGTCCTACCAAAGACTGAGTTCCTTTAATTTTTAAAACCAGAGATGGTGTGGGGAAAACCTGGGTCACAATAGAGCACCATGAATACTAGTCCACCCACCCCACCT
This sequence comes from Tragulus kanchil, assembly GCA_022376925.1. Taxonomy (NCBI): domain Eukaryota; kingdom Metazoa; phylum Chordata; class Mammalia; order Artiodactyla; family Tragulidae; genus Tragulus; species Tragulus kanchil. The sequence goes on along the minus strand of JAIOJX010000026.1, from coordinate 266,957,435 downwards.
GCTCCTGCATCACTCCCACTCCAGGCCCCTCCGGGTCCCATTTCTAACGCGGACCGGCCGCCTCCCTCTGCTTTTCTCAGACAGCTCAGGGCCCATTGTGCAGAGGAGCCAGGGCAGCGCTGGCCGAGCTGTGAACTCCCTTTCCCTTCCGTGGGACTGAGCCCCTGTGCACTTGGCAGGGCAGGGGAGGCACTAACCAGAGGGTAGCCACCTGGTGATTCAACTCCAAATGCAGGAATTGCAGAGGCAGGCTCTGACATTTCTTGGGTAAACACTTCTGCCCCTGCAGGAACAGGTCTTTATCTTTGATGGATGAACATGGGGAAACAACAGGTAACTGGACGCCCCTTACCTCCCCACAGAGGGCTGGGAGGACAGTCTGAAAAGCCCCAAATGCTCAGAGGCCATTACAGTGACACATCTTACTTAGCCCTCAGCAGGAGGCAGGATGGGGATGGCAGCAGCATGAGGCCTCTGCTAGGGGGCCTCATGAGCGTCCGCACATCTGGGAGCTGAGGCCTCAGATGGGGTCCTATATTTAGATATGCCAGGAGGAGGGTAGGGACAAGTCACCACCACCTCCAGGGCCAGCCCCCCACCTCCGCACTGACAGATGACATATGACTCAACCCCCCAGAGCTCCAGCTCAGAGGGGAGCTGTGGCTGAAGCTGAGGGTAAATCTGGGGTTGCACTTGTCACTGCACCCCTTCACCCACTGCAGCCCCAAGTCCTTTGAGTTGTCTTTCAGGGCCCTCAAAGACAGGGCCACTGTGGGAATACAAGCAGGGTCAGCCCCAGGAGGAGAAAAGAAGGAACCCCAGCTTCTTAGAGGCTAACCCAGGAATCTGGGGGAACTAGGGAACACAGACAGCTGCAGAATCTCAGAGATGAACGTTCTAGGGGAAGACACACAGGCCTTTCAGTCAATGATCCGAAGTTCTAAGCCCCTTGCTTGAATCTCCTAAGCAGCCCAAGCCTACCTTCCTCATAGCAAAGTGACTGGCAGATGGAGTCCCAAGAATCTCCAGCCTCTTAAAACAGACTCTGGTAAAAATCAGACCCAGAAAGTCTCGTCTTTGCCATTGTGTGTGCAGGCTTAAATCGCTCAGTTGTGTCTGACTCTTTGTGAGCCCATGGTCTGTAGCCTACCAGGCTCCTCTATCCATGGGATCCTCCAGGCAAGAATACTGGAGCGGGTTGTCATTCCCTTCTCCTGTGGATCTTCCCGACCCAAGGACTGAACCTGGCCGAGCCCTTTTGTGCACTTGCAGGGCAGGGAGGCACTAACCAGAGGGTAGCCACCTGGTGATTCAACTCCAAATGCAGGAATTGCAGAGGCAGGCTCTGACATTTCTTGGGTAAACACTTCTGCCCCTGCAGGAACAGGTCTTTATCTTTGATGGATGAACATGGGGAAACAACAGGTAACTGGACGCCCCTTACCTCCCCACAGAGGGCTGGGAGGACAGTCTGAAAAGCCCCAAATGCTCAGAGGCCATTACAGTGACACATCTTACTTAGCCCTCAGCAGGAGGCAGGATGGGGATGGCAGCAGCATGAGGCCTCTGCTAGGGGGCCTCATGAGCGTCCGCACATCTGGGAGCTGAGGCCTCAGATGGGGTCCTATATTTAGATATGCCAGGAGGAGGGTAGGGACAAGTCACCACCACCTCCAGGGCCAGCCCCCCACCTCCGCACTGACAGATGACATATGACTCAACCCCGCAGAGCTCCAGCTCAGAGGGGAGCTGTGGCTGAAGCTGAGGGTAAATCTGGGGTTGCACTTGTCACTGCACCCCTTCACCCACTGCAGCCCCAAGTCCTTTGAGTTGTCTTTCAGGGCCCTCAAAGACAGGGCCACTGTGGGAATACAAGCAGGGTCAGCCCCAGGAGGAGAAAAGAAGGAACCCCAGCTTCTTAGAGGCTAACCCAGGAATCTGGGGGAACTAGGGAACACAGACAGCTGCAGAATCTCAGAGATGAACGTTCTAGGGGAAGACACACAGGCCTTTCAGTCAATGATCCGAAGTTCTAAGCCCCTTGCTTGAATCTCCTAAGCAGCCCAAGCCTACCTTCCTCATAGCAAAGTGACTGGCAGATGGAGTCCCAAGAATCTCCAGCCTCTTAAAACAGACTCTGGTAAAAATCAGACCCAGAAAGTCTCGTCTTTGCCATTGTGTGTGCAGGCTTAAATCGCTCAGTTGTGTCTGACTCTTTGTGAGCCCATGGTCTGTAGCCTACCAGGCTCCTCTATCCATGGGATCCTCCAGGCAAGAATACTGGAGCGGGTTGTCATTCCCTTCTCCTGTGGATCTTCCCGACCCAAGGACTGAACCTAGGTATCCTGCGTTGCAGGCAGATTCTTTCCATCTGAGCCACCAGGGAAGCCTGCCACGGCCATTGACTTCACCCTTACTGAGAGCTGGGAGAGATCTTGACTTCATTATTTCAGGAACTCCAGGGACTCTGAATGTGGGAGTGGGAAGCGGCTCTTCTCCTTGGAAACTGTCAACATTCCCTGAAACTCAGAATGGACCTTGGAGGCAGAGACTCCACAGGCCAATTGTCTTCCTGCTGAGAAGAGGACAGGAGGGGTTGGGCTCAGGCGAGAGGCACCATCTTCACAGCAGGTGCTGTGACAGGTACAGCAGCAGGCACTTTCAGGACACCACTGCATTTTTTCCTCTGAGGCTTTTTATTTCCTTCTTATTTTACCTCTTTAGACTTCTCCCATCTTGCTAATCAGAATACTCAGCAACTCGCTTGAGGCCCATGGTTAGGTGGGTACACAGGGTATGTACAATTTGTTCCCAAGTCTATCTGACTTCAAAATGTGTACTCTCATTTTCTATACCAAAAGTGAAGCCATATTAAAATAACTGAAGCACATTCACTTTTTTCAAATGAGTGGCAGGGCTCTAACTAAAATCCAAATCTCCTCACTTCTTTTCTGAAGGACTTTGGTATTTTATTTTTCCAGATCCTCCTCTTAGGTATTAAGCACATCGGTTTCTAGTGTCACATTGAAATATTGCATTTTCCTCAACACACTAGCAAGTATAATTCTTATAATTAGGAAGTATAATTCTAAAATAATTTTTCACTTGAATAAAAAAGATTTTCCTCTTATCTGGTATACTGGTAATCATAAACTGTTTGCTCTAGTACAATGGTTAGGAGGGAGAATTTTGGAGTTAATACCTAGGTTAGAATCCTGGTGGCGTCCCCCAACACCTGTCCAAGGACGAGAACCTTCTGCGACTTATTTACTTTCTCTAAAACACTGGGCTAGTCACAGCAGTACTTTCATGGGGTTGTTTTAAGGATTACAAATGAATTAATTCATACAAAGCACTTAGTGCCTGGCACATAGTAAGCACTCAACAAATGCTATTAATTCTTATTGGGTACCATTAGCTGGAGCTTAGGGAACAAAATGGTAATAATGACAACAATAATATTTCAGCTCTGTAGTGGTTTATGGCTTTCTCAGCCCTTCAGCACAAAATACCTCATTTGTCATCTCTATTCCTGGCAGTGCCAAAGGAAATAGCATTATTGTATCGTTTAGCTAGGAATGGCATAATTAATGAAAGCAAGAGTGGTTGCAGAAAGCCTGTGATGGTTCTGCGCTGGTGTAAGCTGGTTGTTATGGCAACCATCCCCTGTCAACGACCCTCTGCCAAGCAGAGAGAGACCCATTTTTGGAGCCGTCACAGCACATCTGTTTCTCCGCTCAGCTGATTAGCTCTTGTTTGCAACAGCTAGCAGATGGAAGCAAAAATGGGGGAAAAAATCTAAAAAGAAGCAAATGTTTATCTTATCCACAAGTCTTTTTCTAATACAAAAAGGCAACTTTGGCTGTTTTAGGAAGATGCCAAGTAAAGGTAGATTAAGGATCAATTAGCTTTAACTACTGGATCCTTTATCTACGGGCTATTCTTCCCATTGGTAAGAAGGCAAAGTGTAGTCAACTTATAAATTACAGGTGGTTGGTCCTTCATGTATGATTTTTAAAATAATGTGGCTCACACTAATTTCAGAGTGTTCTTCTACCACCCCTCCATCTTTGCATGGCTTTGACAAAGTATCCAGCTCAACACATATTCCATACCGCATGACCCGTATGAAAACACTGAAGCAGAAGGATACAAGGCCAGTGGCTAGGAGACCTGAATTCTGGGGTCACATCTGCTCCAAACTAACACAAAGCATCTTCTCCCTGCCTCAGTCTCCTCACCTGTAAAATGGAAGTTGTATGCCCACTCACTTTGAAAAGCCAAAGAGTTCCATTACTTACCAGATATGTGAATCTAGGTACAGTATCTCCTACACCTCTTTAGCCTCACTGTTCTAAGTGGTAAAATGAAGAAAATAGTATCTACTCTAGACAGCCATTGTGAGAATGAAATAAAACAACATTTAAAAAAAGCACCCATCCCAGTTCCAGTGGGTCTTCAGTAAAGTCAAGTGTCCTTTCCACTATACATTTGCTTGGCAGGTGGAATATTCAAACTATCTGCCAACCAGCTGCACATGGCAATGAAACTGGTTCCTGAGCTCTCCCTTCACACCACATATTACCCCATGGAGTTGCTGGGCTACTAGGAAATCTGGGTGTCCCAGGGAAGGAGACAGGCACTTTTGGTGCCCAAAGAGCACTCCAGGGGTTCTGGATGGCAGCCACTTACCATCTAGGACAGAAGTATTACAATATTTTAACAATCAGCATGGTCCCACTAGTGCATCCCAGGTAACTATAAGGGATTATTTTAACAGAGTCTACAAATATCCTCAATACAAACAATAATGATGATGGTCACTTTTCTCGGGTTTCAATCATTTATAAATATTCAGTTTAATTCTTCACTACCTGTGTTGAAGAGAAAGGTAGATTAAGGATCAATTAGCCTTAACTACCTGGCAAAACCATAAATAAACATAAATTATGTTTGTGTCCCTTTCTGCTATGAACTAGGATATTATCTGGCCCATGTTTGATGGAAATAACCAACAGTGGGCACAGGCTGTGCTGGAAGTGCCTTAGTGCACTGAGTCACAGCGTAAAGATTCCAGTCCTAAGCCTGGGCACTTAGGCTGGCACAGCCTTAGATTCTTTCTCTATAAACTCAATGCCATCATGCCTAACTGGCATCTTCATAGGGAGTGACCACTTAAAAATAATATTTGCAAAAGTTCTATGCAGATATGGGATGCTACTATTGATATACTTGTAAGAAACTCGCTATCAGGAGGCAGAGAAAAGAGGCAATAAACAAGGGTAGAGGGAGGACCATGTTAGTTAATGCAGTCTTCCCTTTAGCCATGTTATGTCTAAGATACAACCCACAGTCACAAGCATGTAGGGAGATCAGAGGCTCAATGTCAATAGAAGATGGAGTGAAGTGACCTACACCAAGTATCTCAGGAGATAATCGAAAAATGCCTGGCCAGAGAGCAGTAGAACGGCACAGAATCCTCAAGTTGTTGAGGGTCCATGTGAAAAGGCAGTTCATTATGGTACATCTAGAAGAACATATGGTGATTCTAGCACATCCAAAAAGAACTGTACTTGCCTCAAACATCTAAGGCTGAGGGAGAGGGGTGTGTGTGTGTGTGTGTGTCTGTGTGTGTGTGTGTGTGTGTGTGTGTGTGTGTGTGTGTGCAGACAGACAAAGCTGAACTTCCTAGTTAAGCTAGCACCTGTAACATGAAGATCTGTAGGTTCTAAATGACTGGCTGATTACCTTAGCAATCTGAATTATTTACTACAGAGGAAGGGTGCTAAGTATCTGGAAGGTTGTTATAGGTTGAATTGTGTCCTCCAAAAAAAGACACATTAAGGTGCTAGCCCCAGGCTCTAGAATAGAATGTGAAATTTCAGAATGTGAAATTATTTGGAAATAGGGTCACTGCAGATGTAATAAGTTACGGTGAGTCATACTAGAGCAGAGTGTGTCCCTAATCCAATATGACTGGTGTCCTTATAACGTGATGGCCATATGAAGGCAGACACACAGGAGACTGCAATGTGATGGCACAGGCAGATACTGGTGATACGGAGCTGCTAGCCAAAGAACACCAAGATTGCCAGCAAACCACCAGAGGCTGAAGGCTCAAGGAATGAACCTCACAGCTTCAAACAGAGCATGCCCTACCAACACCTTGCTTTTGGACGTCCAGCCTCCAAAACTATGAGATATAACAAACTTCTGTTGCGTCTATCAGCGTAAAGATTCCAGTCCTAAGCCTGGGCACTTAGGCTGGCACAGCCTAAATTTTTTTGCCATCATGCCTAACTGGCATCTTCATAGGGAGTGACCACTTAAAAATAATATTTGCAAAAGTTCTATGCAGATATGGGATGCTACTATTGATATACTTGTAAGAAACTCGCTATCAGGAGGCAGAGAAAAGAGGCAATAAACAAGGGTAGAGGGAGGACCATGTTAGTTAATGCAGTCTTCCCTTTAGCCATGTTATGTCTAAGATACAACCCACAGTCACAAGCATGTAGGGAGATCAGAGGCTCAATGTCAATAGAAGATGGAGTGAAGTGACCTACACCAAGTATCTCAGGAGATAATCGAAAAATGCCTGGCCAGAGAGCAGTAGAACGGCACAGAATCCTCAAGTTGTTGAGGGTCCATGTGAAAAGGCAGTTCATTATGGTACATCTAGAAGAACATATGGTGATTCTAGCACATCCAAAAAGAACTGTACTTGCCTCAAACATCTAAGGCTGAGGGAGAGGGGTGTGTGTGTGTGTGTCTGTGTGTGTGTGTGTGTGTGTGTGTGTGTGTGTGTGTGTGTGTGCAGACAGACAAAGCTGAACTTCCTAGTTAAGCTAGCACCTGTAACATGAAGATCTGTAGGTTCTAAATGACTGGCTGATTACCTTAGCAATCTGAATTATTTACTACAGAGGAAGGGTGCTAAGTATCTGGAAGGTTGTTATAGGTTGAATTGTGTCCTCCAAAAAAAGACACATTAAGGTGCTAGCCCCAGGCTCTAGAATAGAATGTGAAATTTCAGAATGTGAAATTATTTGGAAATAGGGTCACTGCAGATGTAATAAGTTACGGTGAGTCATACTAGAGCAGAGTGTGTCCCTAATCCAATATGACTGGTGTCCTTATAACGTGATGGCCATATGAAGGCAGACACACAGGAGACTGCAATGTGATGGCACAGGCAGATACTGGTGATACGGAGCTGCTAGCCAAAGAACACCAAGATTGCCAGCAAACCACCAGAGGCTACGAAGGCTCAAGGAATGAACCTCACAGCTTCAAACAGAGCATGCCCTACCAACACCTTGCTTTTGGACGTCCAGCCTCCAAAACTATGAGATATAACAAACTTCTGTTGTGGTCAGCCACCCAGTTTGAGCTACTCTATATGGCAACCCTAAGAAACTAGGATAGAGTGGACATGGCTTTGATTCCAGCACAGGAGGAAAACCCACTTTAACTACTTGGCTGGCCTAGGGCAGCCCCAAGGCAGTGAAGGGGGCATCTGTTGGACTGTACCATGGGCATTTGCATGAGTAGCAGCCGGAATGCTGGAGCCCCGGTTGCCTCTAGGACACTCACAGATGATGATGTCATAACCTCCCCTCAGTCTGTTCCTAAAAACGAATCCATGCAGCTTGCAGCAGTCACACAGGGAACTCTTAGAACCTGGGGTTCTGATGGCTCTACTGAATCCACAAAGTCTGGAACCACCTACCTCTGCACTCACAGGAGAAACTTCATTTCCTATTGCTTAAGTCATTTTCTCAGGGTCATCTGTTGAATACAGAGTCTCTGTTGAGCATCTTTCTTTCACTTTTAAATCATCTTCCTAAGTCACAGTATGCTACTGATACACTCAGAACAACAACAACAAAAATCTCTGCTGATCTTGACTTCTAGATTAACTCTTACTATGCCAATAAGTATTTCCCCAGTAGCCTGGGTTCAAAGTACTATCACACCACAGTCATGAAATTAAAAGATGTTTGTTTCTTGGAAGAATAGCTATGTCAAATCTAGTGTTTTTAAAAGCAGAGACGTACATCACTTTGCCAACAAAGGTCCACATAGGCAAAGCTATAGTTTTCCCAGGAGTCATGTCTGGATGTGAGAGTTGTACCATAAAGAAGGCTGAGTGCCAAAGGACTGATGCTTTTGAAATGTGGTGCTGGAGAAGACTCTTGAAAGTCCCCTGAACAGCAAGGAAATAAAACCAGTCAATTTCAAAGGAAATCCACCCTGAATATTCACTGGAAGGACTGATGCAGAAGCTGGAGCTCCAATACTCTGGCCAACTGATGCAAAGAACCAATTCATTGGAAAAACACCCGAGGAAAGATTGAAGGCAAGAGAAAAGGGGGCAAGAAAGGATGAGATGCTCGGGTGCATCACTGACTCAGTGGACACGTGTTTGAGCAAACTCAGGGAGATAGTGATGGATAGAGAAGCCTGGCATGCTGCAGTTCATGGGGTTGCAAAGAGTTGGACACAACTTAGCAACTGAACAACAGCAACTATCACGCTAACGGCACCCCCTAGAACTTTTCTTCTACATCACTGAGTTCATACCATTTTTACTCAGCATCTTTCAGCTTTACTAAAGTTTACATGAGATGGCAAGGGAGAATAAGTGGAGACTGTTGTGAATATGATCATTTATGCTGCAGCTTTGAGCTGCCCTGGTGAAATGTTGTTAGAACTGTGAGCCAACACTTGACATGGATCTGGTCACATTCCATCAGCTACCTGGAATGAATTAAATGTTGAATTAAATATTTGAATTAAATATTATACTTAGGCTGGTGAAATCAAAATGGAAATATGAAAAAAATCATTTGATTCAATTTCACAAAAATTGGGGTTTCCTGAGTGGCTCAGTGCTAAAGAGTTCATGTGCCAACATAGGAGACACGGGTTCAATCCCTGGTCTGGGAAGATGCTACATGCCATAGAGCAACTAAGCCCATGTGCCACAATTATGGAGCCTGTGTTCTAGAGCCTGGAAGGCACAACTAGTGAAGCCTATATGCTCTGGAGCCAGTGCTCCGCAACAAGAGAAGTTACCACAATGAGAAGCCTGCACATTGCAACTAGAGAGTAGCTCCTACTCATCACAACTGGAGAAAAGCCCAAGAAGCAATGAAGACCCAGCACACTCAAAATAAATAAATAAAATTACAAAAAAATAGGATCAAGAATCTTTGGCTGTGTTTTTTATTCCACTGGCATTGGCATTGCACATGCTGCTGTCATATTTAATCTAAATACCACTTATTTACATAAACAGAAGTGAAAGCATACTAAAGTCAATATACTATGCAGGCCACTATGTGAAGACAATATTCATTTGAACTATTCTTGATTATACTTTCAAAGACTCCTCTTAACCCAAAGCCTGCTCACAGACAACAATATAAATGTTTGTTGAAAGGAATGCTACTCAGCCTTAAAAAAGAATGAAATGACGCCATTTGCAACAATATGGATGGGCCTAGAGATTATCATGCTAAGTGAAGTAAGTCAGACAGAAAGACAAATACCATATGATAGCACTTATATGTAGAATCTAAAGAACAACTTATGAAGAATAAACAAATTTATTTCCAAAACAGAAACAGACTCACAGACAGAAAGAACTGACTTGTGGGTGCCAAGGGGGTGAGAGGGTAGAGGAGGGGTGGACTGGAGTTTGGAATTAACAGATCCAAACTACTGTGTATAAAATAGATAAACAAGACCTATTGTATAGCATAAAGAGCATCAATATCCTATAATAAACCATAAGGGAAAAGAATATAAAATACATATAGAGAGAGATATAACTGAATCACTACTGAAATTAATGAAACATTGTAAATGTTAATGAAACATTGTAAATCAACTATACTTTAATAAAATTTTTTTAAGTTTGTCAAATTGACAAATATTGCAGTTACTCCTGTGAACATTTTTTTTCACCTTTTTAATTGATTTTTATTTATTTATCTTTCATCCATCTTTATTCTTCAGCCTGTGCGGGCCTCCCATTGCAGTGGCCTCTCTCACTGCAGAGCAACAACTCTGGGTGCATGCACTCCAGAGCACTGGCTCCAAACTGGACACACTGGTCCAGCCACTCTGCAGCAGGCCGGGGATTGATCTGGTGCCCCCTACACTGCAAGGCACACTCCTTACCCACCGGACCACCAGCGAAGCCCCCCTGTGGACATTCTTTTTTTTTTTTTTTTTTAATTTTTTTTAGGCGGGGGCGGGTTGGGGAGGGAGGGAGGAGGCACTTCTATTGGTCTTTCATTTCTCTATTTTCATCCATCTTTGTTCCTTGGCCTGTATGGGCTTCCCACCGCAGTGGCCTCTGTTGTCGCAGAGCACCGGCTCTGGGCGCATGCGCTCCAGAGCTCCGGCTCAGTAATTGGACACATTGGTCCAGCCGCTCCGCAGCACGTGGGATCTTCCCAGGCCAGGGATCGAACTGGTGCCCCTTGCACTGCAAGGCGGTGTCCTTACCCACTGGACCACTAGGGAAGCCCTGGACATTCTTATAAAGGGTCATGGAGCAAAAAAATTCTTTGGATAATAAAAATGTGAGGACTGTGTGGGACTAAATCCAAGGAGATGCAGCCTGGTCCCAGAGTGTCTTGGATGCAAGCACACATTCTGAGAGAATCTCTGAGTCCTACACAGAGAAACTGGGCACTTACTCCTGAGAGGCACTGTCAAGGCTCTCCACACCATAATCTGCCTCCTCTTCAATTTATCCACTACAACAGGCAAGATGCAACACTGGCTTTTCCCTGATAAGGAGGGAACAAGTTCCAGGCAATCTGGGCAACAGAAGCTCACCATGGACCACCAAATTGCCTCTAGCAGAAACATTCCAGGTATTTTTTTCAACCCAGTGGAAACTGAAAAGTCACAAATATTTCATAAGAAATGTGTGAAGTCAAGAGCAGGTTTCTCTCTCCTGTGTTTTGTGGTTCTGAGAATACCAACCTGCTGAAGTCTGGAATAGGAATACCATCTTCTGACTTATGTCACCCTAAATAAGAGTCGAGTGATCTCAGCTATGCTTTCCTTTAATAATAAATTAATCAAAATCTACAGAGAAATTTGTGAATATCAATAGTTGTGAAGCCCTCCTCAAACTACCCTCCAAACTCATCTTCTCCTTTGACTTTTCTTTTTTTAACCAATATATATTCCAAAGAGATGACCCTCTACAAGAAGGTCCACAGAGGTGCTTCCCAGGTGGCTCAGTGGTAAAGAATTAGTCTGCCAATACAGGAGACATGGATTTGATCCTTGATCCAGGAGGATCCCACATGTTGTGGAGCAACTAAGCCCGTGAGCCACAACTATTGAGCCTGTCCTATAGAGCTTCAGAGCCGCAACTATTGAGCCCATGTGCCACAACTATTGAAAACCATGCGCCCTAGAACCCGAGTTCCACAATAAGAGAAGTCGCCGCAACCAGAAGCCTGCTCACCTCAACTAGAGAGTAGCCCCCATTCCCTGCAACTAGAGAAGAGCCTGTAGCAGCAGTGAAAACCCAGAATAGCCAAAAATAAATAAACTTTTTTTTTTTTAAAAGGAGGGCCACAGGAATAATCTTATATTTGTCACTTCAATTCAACAAACAGATGCATATTGAGCACCAACTCTGTACCAAGCGCTGAGAGCTGGGCATCCCAAGTTCCTGCCAGAATTGAGAGTCCATTTGGGAGACCTGCTTGCCAACAACTACATACAATGGTCATGGCTTGCTAATGGAAAGTGTAAAGGCTGTAGTGGACACTCAGGGAAAAAAGCCTCAGTGTTGGCCAAGGATGTGGAAGGTTTCCTAGGGGAGCTGCATTTGAGTAGAGACTGGAAGATTGAGGAGGAAAGTTCCAGAGTTCTTAAGGCCACTCCAGATGATGTAACAATATATGGAAAGGTTTAAAGAAATTATCTATAGGGACAGATTTAGGGAACTACTTGTTTTGCCTTTCCGTTACTGTTGAGGCATTAAAAACGAGTAAATTGGGGATAGCCCAGTGGAAACTGAAAAGTCAACAAATATTTCATAAGAAATGTGTGAAGTCAAGAGCAGGTTTCTCTCTCCTGTGTTTTGTGGTTCTGAGAATACCAACCTGCTGAAGTCTGGAATAGGAATACCATCTTCTGACTTATGTCACCCTAAATAAGAGTCGAGTGATCTCAGCTATGCTTTCCTTTAATAATAAATTAATCAAAATCTACAGAGAAATTTGTGAATATCAATAGTTGTGAAGCCCTCCTCAAACTACCCTCCAAACTCATCTTCTCCTTTGACTTTTCTTTTTTTAACCAATATATATTCCAAAGAGATGACCCTCTACAAGAAGGTCCACAGAGGTGCTTCCCAGGTGGCTCAGTGGTAAAGAATTAGTCTGCCAATACAGGAGACATGGATTTGATCCTTGATCCAGGAGGATCCCACATGTTGTGGAGCAACTAAGCCCGTGAGCCACAACTATTGAGCCTGTCCTATAGAGCTTCAGAGCCGCAACTATTGAGCCCATGTGCCACAACTATTGAAAACCATGCGCCCTAGAACCCGAGTTCCACAATAAGAGAAGTCGCCGCAACCAGAAGCCTGCTCACCTCAACTAGAGAGTAGCCCCCATTCCCTGCAACTAGAGAAGAGCCTGTAGCAGCAGTGAAAACCCAGAATAGCCAAAAATAAATAAACTTTTTTTTTTTAAAAGGAGGGCCACAGGAATAATCTTATATTTGTCACTTCAATTCAACAAACAGATGCATATTGAGCACCAACTCTGTACCAAGCGCTGAGAGCTGGGCATCCCAAGTTCCTGCCAGAATTGAGAGTCCATTTGGGAGACCTGCTTGCCAACAACTACATACAATGGTCATGGCTTGCTAATGGAAAGTGTAAAGGCTGTAGTGGACACTCAGGGAAAAAAGCCTCAGTGTTGGCCAAGGATGTGGAAGGTTTCCTAGGGGAGCTGCATTTGAGTAGAGACTGGAAGATTGAGGAGGAAAGTTCCAGAGTTCTTAAGGCCACTCCAGATGATGTAACAATATATGGAAAGGTTTAAAGAAATTATCTATAGGGACAGATTTAGGGAACTACTTGTTTTGCCTTTCCGTTACTGTTGAGGCATTAAAAACGAGTAAATTGGGGATAGCCTGCGATGAGGCTGACAGTAATGAGGCTGAAACAAGAAGGGCTTTGTTCTTCATCCAAAAGAGTCCTGACTTTGTCCTACAGTATTTTGCAAAGTAGGGTTCATGAGATCTCTATGAATATTTTTTATAGTTTTCCTTTGTTTCAATGATAGTTTTATTTTATAATAATGAAATAGGAGACACAGTAAAAACATGTTCCAGATCATCTGGATGGTCATTTGCCACACTATTTCTGTACCCATATTTATGTTTATTATTAAACTGGCACCAAGTCAGAAGAGATGAACCAGTTAGAGACCAAAGGAGATGCTATTTAAACAAGATCACACAAGCTGAGACAGCGTGAAATAGTAGGCGAACTGGGTCACCACATGGTACGCGGTAGTAGGAATGACAGAATAACTCAGAATAATCTATGCTGTCATGCTCTGAAACGTGTTCACATTGCAAAGGACAACTGAGGTTCTCAAAACAATGTCATTTGTCTCCTTAAATTAAAGCCGCTAACACGAATGCTGCTAGCTTTGTAGCTTTTTCATAATACATTTCCGTCCTTTTAGGTTTATAAGTGATAAAGAGTGTATATCTAGTTTCATGGTTTTTAAAACCAATTTAGGAGATATTTAAGATTTAAGAAAACACTGAAGCCACAGGGATTTCCTTTTTCTCTAAAATGGGTCTGCCTATTACCCAAGGATAAAAGAGGACCATAGAGATGGAGGAAATTTGAGCATATTGGCATGAGCTATTATTGGGAAACACACGGTTTCCTAGGGGAGACTGCTGAAATTAATGGTCATGGCTTGCTAATGGAAAGTGTAAAGGCTGTAGTGGACACTCAGGAAAAAGCCTCAGTGTTGGCCAAGGATGTGGAAGGTTTCCTAGGGAGCTGCATTTGAGTAGAGACTGGAAGATTGAGGAGGAAAGTTCCAGAGTTCTTAAGGCCACTCCAGATGATGTAACAATATATGGAAAGGTTTAAAGAAATTATCTATAGGGACAGATTTAGGGAACTACTTGTTTTGCCTTTCCGTTACTGTTGAGGCATTAAAAACGAGTAAATTGGGGATAGCCTGCGATGAGGCTGACAGTAATGAGGCTGAAACAAGAAGGGCTTTGTTCTTCATCCAAAAGAGTCCTGACTTTGTCCTACAGTATTTTGCAAAGTAGGGTTCATGAGATCTCTATGAATATTTTTTATAGTTTTCCCTTTGTTTCAATGATAGTTTTATTTTATAATAATGAAATAGGAGACACAGTAAAAACATGTTCCAGATCATCTGGATGGTCATTTGCCACACTATTTCTGTACCCATATTTATGTTTATTATTAAACTGGCACCAAGTCAGAAGAGATGAACCAGTTAGAGACCAAAGGAGATGCTATTTAAACAAGATCACACAAGCTGAGACAGCGTGAAATAGTAGGCGAACTGGGTCACCACATGGTACGCGGTAGTAGGAATGACAGAATAACTCAGAATAATCTATGCTGTCATGCTCTGAAACGTGTTCACATTGCAAAGGACAACTGAGGTTCTCAAAACAATGTCATTTGTCTCCTTAAATTAAAGCCGCTAACACGAATGCTGCTAGCTTTGTAGCTTTTTCATAATACATTTCCGTCCTTTTAGGTTTATAAGTGATAAAGAGTGTATATCTAGTTTCATGGTTTTTAAAACCAATTTAGGAGATATTTAAGATTTAAGAAAACACTGAAGCCACAGGGATTTCCTTTTTCTCTAAAATGGGTCTGCCTATTACCCAAGGATAAAAGAGGACCATAGAGATGGAGGAAATTTGAGCATATTGGCATGAGCTGATTACTGTGTGAGGAAACCACCCTGGCAGTCACAGACAGGAAGGGACCCCGGGACAGAATGGAGATGGAAGACCTCTAAGGAGATGACTGCCCAGGTCCTCTTATTAAAGGAATCCATCTGCTTGATTCCACCTGCTCTTCGAACAGAGTGTCGCGGAATTCAGTGCTCACCTGACAAGCCAACCTGTACCTATGCTTCAAGGTCTTTCATATCTAGCCCGGAAATTTCCCTAACTTATATATGTGTCATTTCACAGAGGATTTTGTGGTGATGTCAGAAACAAAAATTAGGGTCAAATCCCAAGTTTTGCTAGAGAGTCAAAACAAGTACAAAAGAGAAGCTGCTACACACCCAGTAAAGAAAAAAAAAAAAAAAAAAAACAGGAGTAAGACATATAGCTCTGTGGGCCAGTTGAAATTGGAATCCGTCTCTTCACCAAGCCACGCAGCACTGGGGCTGTCTCTACCAGGGAAGGTGACTTTTTCTAACTCACATAATGACTGGATGAACTTGCCAACCACGACCCTTGGACAGCACAGCATCTTCTGGAGAGGGAACCCTTTTCTAACAGCATAAAGGTATTCTTTGAGCTCTCAGTGGCTTAATCCTGCTTTTCTGCAATGAAGTGTCTTCCTCACCCAGCAAATCACAACTCTGACAGTTCCATAAGGATAAAAGATTTTCTTCTTCCTGAAAGTTTTGTGAAGGGTGTGACTTTCCCCTATAAAAGGCACAGTGCCGAGGTTTTCAATAAATACACAGAAACAGATGCCCTCTGCCCACCTCAGGAGCCATCCAGAATGGAGTGCCAACAGATGTGTTTCTCCGTAGACGTGTGCTGGTGAGTTGAGCCGAGACACCTGTAAGAAAAGGGGGTCATAATTCAGCAGTGAGCAGAAGAGGATGCTAGTAGACAGGGGCTGGCAGACTTCTTCACAGAGGGTCAGACAGCAAACATCTTAGGCTCTGAGAGCCTAAGGCTCTGTCAGCCACTCCACTCTGCAAAAGCAGCTCAGACAAGACAGAAGCAAATGAGTGCGACTCTGCCTATTACCCAAGGATAAAAGAGGACCATAGAGATGGAGGAAATTTGAGCATATTGGCATGAGCTGATTACTGTGTGAGGAAACCACCCTGGCAGTCACAGACAGGAAGGGACCCCGGGACAGAATGGAGATGGAAGACCTCTAAGGAGATGACTGCCCAGGTCCTCTTATTAAAGGAATCCATCTGCTTGATTCCACCTGCTCTTCGAACAGAGTGTCGCGGAATTCAGTGCTCACCTGACAAGCCAACCTGTACCTATGCTTCAAGGTCTTTCATATCTAGCCCGGAAATTTCCCTAACTTATATATGTGTCATTTCACAGAGGATTTTGTGGTGATGTCAGAAACAAAAATTAGGGTCAAATCCCAAGTTTTGCTAGAGAGTCAAAACAAGTACAAAAGAGAAGCTGCTACACACCCAGTAAAGAAAAAAAAAAAAAAAAAAAACAGGAGTAAGACATATAGCTCTGTGGGCCAGTTGAAATTGGAATCCGTCTCTTCACCAAGCCACGCAGCACTGGGGCTGTCTCTACCAGGGAAGGTGACTTTTTCTAACTCACATAATGACTGGATGAACTTGCCAACCACGACCCTTGGACAGCACAGCATCTTCTGGAGAGGGAACCCTTTTCTAACAGCATAAAGGTATTCTTTGAGCTCTCAGTGGCTTAATCCTGCTTTTCTGCAATGAAGTGTCTTCCTCACCCAGCAAATCACAACTCTGACAGTTCCATAAGGATAAAAGATTTTCTTCTTCCTGAAAGTTTTGTGAAGGGTGTGACTTTCCCCTATAAAAGGCACAGTGCCGAGGTTTTCAATAAATACACAGAAACAGATGCCCTCTGCCCACCTCAGGAGCCATCCAGAATGGAGTGCCAACAGATGTGTTTCTCCGTAGACGTGTGCTGGTGAGTTGAGCCGAGACACCTGTAAGAAAAGGGGGTCATAATTCAGCAGTGAGCAGAAGAGGATGCTAGTAGACAGGGGCTGGCAGACTTCTTCACAGAGGGTCAGACAGCAAACATCTTAGGCTCTGAGAGCCTAAGGCTCTGTCAGCCACTCCACTCTGCAAAAGCAGCTCAGACAAGACAGAAGCAAATGAGTGCGACTGTGTTTCCACAAAAACTTATTTATGAAAGTATATCATTGTCACATGTCATATTCTTCTCTTGATTTTTTTCCACACCATTTAAAAATATAAAAATGAGGGCTTTCCCAGTGGCTCAGTGGCAAAGAATCCAGTGCAGAAAACAGTGCTTGGATTCCTGGTTCGGAAGATACTATATGCTGCGGAGCCACTAAGTCTGTGTACCACAATTACTGAGCCCATGTGCCGCAAGTACTAAAGCCTACACACCTAGAGCCTGTGTTCTACCCAGCAGTGAGAAGCCCGTGCACAACTAGAGAGTAACCCCAACTTGCCACAACTAGAGAAAAGTCCATACAGCAGTGAAGACACAGCACAGCCCAAAATAAATAAATAAAATTTTAAAATATATACATATAAAAATCATTCTTAATTCATAGGCTGTATAAAAACAGGAGGCAGGTCAGATTTGGCTCACAGGCTGCAGTTTGTCAAACACTACAGATGGGATCATTTATCACTTTATCTAAATCACTTGAATATTTTTTTAATGACCATTGCTATCCATACTGCTGCAAAACTGAAATCAAAAGAAAACATCAAGAACTAGGATTAACCTCAAATACTTTACTACTATATTTCCAAAATATTTCAGGTGATATCTTTCTAAAGATGGTCCTTCATTTTTTTCATTTGATGGAGGAAGAAAATTGGCATGTATTATCTATAATTGAGCATCAGTGTAGATGTAAAAAGTTTTCAGAGCCTTATCTTACCTAGAAGGCTAGAAAACTGTCAAGAAAAATACATTTGTCAAATGGAAAAAGAAGTTGACTGGTAATATTATTATATAGGGCTCAATGTTGAGGACTTGAATTTTAATATAATTCCAATGTACTTTGTCTTAGTCTTCATCCAGTTCTCTTATGCCACAAAAGATGGAAAGGTAAATTGGATTAGGAGTCAGAGACCTGCTTCCCATCCCAATTATGTCTTTTTCTATAACTGCATGACCTCAAGCAGACAACCTCACTCTGAGTCTCAGTTTTCTCACCTTGAAACTGGGGATGATTCAGCTCATCACGCAAAGACTTCTTAAATACCAAGTAGAAAAACAAATGTGAAAATGACTTATAAATCGTAAAGCAGTTTACAAATATAAGGCACTCTTATATACCAAGCAGAAATTTGCCACAGTCCTTAAGAGAATTAACAATAGTTTCCACTACTGTTGCTCATGAGAAGATCTCAGAAACCTGGATAGGTGTGTTCATCAGCAAAGAACGTGTCTTTAAGAATACTAGGCACAGGGCTTCCCTGGTGGTCCAGTGGGTAAGGACACTGCCTGGCAGTGCAAGGGGCGCCGGTTCAATCCCTGGCCTGGGAAGATCCCATGTGGCGCAGACCGGCTGGATCAATGTGTCCAATTACGGAGACGGAGCTCTGGAGCACATGCGCCCAGAGCTGGCGTTCTGTGACAACAGAGGCCACTGCAATGGGAGGCCCACACAGGCCAAAGAACAAAGATGGATGAAAAATAGATAAATGAAAGACCAATAGAAGTGGCCCTCCCGCCCGCCTCCCTCCCCAACCCGTCCCCCTTCCCCCCCCAAAAAAAGAATATTAGGCACAGATTTGCCAAGTACCATGGGTTGTTTTCTGGGGGTCGTTCTGCTAATTGTTTGCATTCTTTATTCTTTATTAGGAAGTCAAAGAGGGCTCTTTAAACTCTGTTTAAATCCCCTGAAATTTTTGTTTTTAAGAAAATAAACCAATTACTTGGTGAAATTTCATTTATCTTTGAGTAATTTCTTCTGATTTGCCCCATTAAACATGTATTATCTATAATTGAGCATCAGTGTAGATGTAAAAAGTTTTCAGAGCCTTATCTTACCTAGAAGGCTAGAAAACTGTCAAGAAAAATACATTTGTCAAATGGAAAAAGAAGTTGACTGGTAATATTATTATATAGGGCTCAATGTTGAGGACTTGAATTTTAATATAATTCCAATGTACTTTGTCTTAGTCTTCATCCAGTTCTCTTATGCCACAAAAGATGGAAAGGTAAATTGGATTAGGAGTCAGAGACCTGCTTCCCATCCCAATTATGTCTTTTTCTATAACTGCATGACCTCAAGCAGACAACCTCACTCTGAGTCTCAGTTTTCTCACCTTGAAACTGGGGATGATTCAGCTCATCACGCAAAGACTTCTTAAATACCAAGTAGAAAAACAAATGTGAAAATGACTTATAAATCGTAAAGCAGTTTACAAATATAAGGCACTCTTATATACCAAGCAGAAATTTGCCACAGTCCTTAAGAGAATTAACAATAGTTTCCACTACTGTTGCTCATGAGAAGATCTCAGAAACCTGGATAGGTGTGTTCATCAGCAAAGAACGTGTCTTTAAGAATACTAGGCACAGGGCTTCCCTGGTGGTCCAGTGGGTAAGGACACTGCCTGGCAGTGCAAGGGGCGCCGGTTCAATCCCTGGCCTGGGAAGATCCCATGTGGCGCAGACCGGCTGGATCAATGTGTCCAATTACGGAGACGGAGCTCTGGAGCACATGCGCCCAGAGCTGGCGTTCTGTGACAACAGAGGCCACTGCAATGGGAGGCCCACACAGGCCAAAGAACAAAGATGGATGAAAAATAGATAAATGAAAGACCAATAGAAGTGGCCCTCCCGCCCGCCTCCCTCCCCAACCCGTCCCCCTTCCCCCCCCAAAAAAAGAATATTAGGCACAGATTTGCCAAGTACCATGGGTTGTTTTCTGGGGGTCGTTCTGCTAATTGTTTGCATTCTTTATTCTTTATTAGGAAGTCAAAGAGGGCTCTTTAAACTCTGTTTAAATCCCCTGAAATTTTTGTTTTTAAGAAAATAAACCAATTACTTGGTGAAATTTCATTTATCTTTGAGTAATTTCTTCTGAGCAAGTGATTCACTGATACATTTTAAACACTAAATTCTTTCTTACCAATAAAACAATGAATATTCAAAATCATCCATCTTTTCTCCTACTACACTGGCATCGAAAAAGAGCATTTTAAAAAGTGCTTCCATAAATGCTTTTTCATTATTTATAACAATAATGCTGAAGTATTAACTATGGTTGAACTCATTCAGAAGAGTAAATCGTTTGATAAGCTTAAAAAGGAAAATCAAACAGCTTGATGGTTTCAATATACAAGTGTTACAAGGAGATATTTAATAGTTCTCCGGCCTTAGGTGATACGGTTCTGTTAGGTGGTACTGTTTCCTCTCACCCTTCCATTTCTTGTTAATGTTACCAGTTCAACCAGCCTCACATGTAGCAGCAATAATCACAATTTAAAGGGATGTTAGTTTCCAGACCCAAAGGACTACTTTACCTTCTGCTCACTGGGAATAAGCATGCCTGAGGCTACAGAAAGTCATTTAAAAGACCAAACGGCTTTCTCTTTTCATATGCAAAAGAAGAATAGACAAAATGTAAATTATAGGCAGTTGCCCAGAGTTGTGAAATCTTTCTCTGCAAACCAAAGTTTTTCCATCAAATTCTTCTCTTGAAACACTTTTATATCCTCTCTTTAATAAAATTGCTTCTAAAGCTGAAAACAGATTAACAAACAGCATCTCCTAGAGTGATCCATCTGGTGAACCCCTCCCCTACTCTCCAGCCTGCCTGTGACTGGAAAGGCCCCCAGCCTACAGCGTAGAAGAGAGGCCCTAGTCTTCTGAGATTGCAATAAATTGTTGCCTTTGGCAAAACCCCACACGTCAAGAAAACAAACGACAAGCAGTCATTACCAAAGTCAACGAGCTTAACTCCTCCTTCTGTTGTCAGAAGAATGTTATTCCCCTTGACATCACGGTGGATGATTCGGTTATTGTGCAAATGCTGAAGGCCCTGCATGGAGTCACCACCAAACAACAGGAAAGAGAAAGGAAAATTTGCATGGTTAGTTTTAAACAATTACCCTACTATTAAAATCTAATCAAAGCCCATATTAGGTTTCACCTCCCTGCTCTTAGCCACCTTGTGTATTATAGGGCAGTTTCCCCTTGTAACATGCAGTGGGGAGCCAACCAATGACAAAGTGACACTTCTGTCCCCACCTTGGAGGACATCCTTACCAAGAGCGCCCCATATAAGATGTATGAGATTACTGCTTCGTCCAGCCTCCGGCCGCACCTGAGGAGACCTTTGACAAGCTCGGTGACAGAGCCACCATTACACAGCTGCAAACGGAGGTGCCAGGGAAGAGAGACAGCGGGACAACACATGCAAAAATAAAAGAAAAAGATGTTAAGAAATGCCCACTGAGTACTGAACCCATGTAGTGAATTGGCAAATAAGAAAACTCTAGGTTGGAACAATGAAACTTCTTCAAATTTCCATTGCACGGTCAAATCTAGTTGTATGGTGTGTGTGTGTGTGTATTTATTCAAGGTGATAACTTATGATTAAAAGTACATGTCTAAAAAGTTGATTTTTCTTTCAATTCTCAAATATAAAACCACAAGACATTATTTAGACATTAAAAAGAGCATAGGGCTTCCCTGGTGGTCTAGTGGGTAAGGACAGTGCCTTGCAGTGCAAGGGGCGCCAGTTCGATCCCTGGCCTGGGAAGATCCCATGTGCCGCGGAGTGGCTGGACTGATGTGTCCAATTACCGAGCCAGCGCTCTGGAGCACGTGTGCCCAGAGCCAGTGCTCTGCAACAAGAGAGGCCACTGTGATGGGAGGCCCACATGGGCCAAAGAACAAACATAAATAAATTAAAGATCAATAGAAGTGGCCAAAATAGAAAAAAAAAAAAAAGAAGAAGAAGAAGTTTCTTAAAAAAAAAAGAAAAAGAGCATATAAGTAATCATAATGACTTACTGGGTATTTTTCATTTTAAACGAATATTATACATTTTAAAAAACATATGCATTTTGAAGGAAAGACCAAAAGAGTCAAGATGCATGCCCTTTAATTGTTGGGAAGGAATCAATTTTATTTCAGATCTTCCTGTCTCCAGTGCTGGCACTGCAAGGTACCAGAAGCCTAACCAGCAGCTCTTTCTAGAGCCGACACTGCATGTTAGATTTATGGAGTGGAGTCGCATCATCTGTTCACTTGACCTTTTCATATTCAACTTCAAGAGCTCAATAATGTTATGCTCTTTTTTTTCCTGTAATTAAAAACACTGTATATGTGTACCTTTCATATTTGTTGTTATATAATATACTGACATGTTAGAGTACATAAATCAAGCATACTTTTTTTTCACAGCAACTTAAGAATTTTTAGGATAATTACACCCCGGCCGCACCTGAGGAGACCTTTGACAAGCTCGGTGACAGAGCCACCATTACACAGCTGCAAACGGAGGTGCCAGGAAGAGAGACAGCGGACAACACATGCAAAAATAAAAGAAAAAGATGTTAAGAAATGCCCACTGAGTACTGAACCCATGTAGTGAATTGGCAAATAAGAAAACTCTAGGTTGGAACAATGAAACTTCTTCAAATTTCCATTGCACGGTCAAATCTAGTTGTATGGTGTGTGTGTGTGTGTATTTATTCAAGGTGATAACTTATGATTAAAAGTACATGTCTAAAAAGTTGATTTTTCTTTCAATTCTCAAATATAAAACCACAAGACATTATTTAGACATTAAAAAGAGCATAGGGCTTCCCTGGTGGTCTAGTGGGTAAGGACAGTGCCTTGCAGTGCAAGGGGCGCCAGTTCGATCCCTGGCCTGGGAAGATCCCATGTGCCGCGGAGTGGCTGGACTGATGTGTCCAATTACCGAGCCAGCGCTCTGGAGCACGTGTGCCCAGAGCCAGTGCTCTGCAACAAGAGAGGCCACTGTGATGGGAGGCCCACATGGGCCAAAGAACAAACATAAATAAATTAAAGATCAATAGAAGTGGCCAAAATAGAAAAAAAAAAAAAAGAAGAAGAAGTTTCTTAAAAAAAAAAGAAAAAGAGCATATAAGTAATCATAATGACTTACTGGGTATTTTTCATTTTAAACGAATATTATACATTTTAAAAAACATATGCATTTTGAAGGAAAGACCAAAAGAGTCAAGATGCATGCCCTTTAATTGTTGGGAAGGAATCAATTTTATTTCAGATCTTCCTGTCTCCAGTGCTGGCACTGCAAGGTACCAGAAGCCTAACCAGCAGCTCTTTCTAGAGCCGACACTGCATGTTAGATTTATGGAGTGGAGTCGCATCATCTGTTCACTTGACCTTTTCATATTCAACTTCAAGAGCTCAATAATGTTATGCTCTTTTTTTTCCTGTAATTAAAAACACTGTATATGTGTACCTTTCATATTTGTTGTTATATAATATACTGACATGTTAGAGTACATAAATCAAGCATACTTTTTTTTCACAGCAACTTAAGGATTTTTAGGATAATCTTGACTAAGTACAGAAGATAATGTGCAGGTCTGGGTTTGCTATATGCCATTTTTTTAATTTATTTTTTTTAAGTTTTTATTTTACTTTTAACTTTTACAGAGTTTTGTTGTTTACAGATATGTATGATCCCAGATTAGTCATATGTATATCCTGCCCACCCCACCCCTCCAGTCCATCACACAGCACCCCTGCAGGATCCCCTTTTCTCACAACAAAATGACAATAGCTATTTTCTTCACATATGATAGTACAGGCCTTCATGCTACCTCCTTTATGCCTCCCACCCTCTGTTCCTTCCCCACAATGTCCACATGTCCACTGTCCATGTCTGTCTCTCCATCACTTCACTGCATGTGCCATCATCAACCATCCTACTAGATTCCATATATATGTGTTAGTATACTGTACTTGTCCTTCTCTTTTTGACTGACTTCACTTTTTATGATACGTTCTAGATCCAGCCACCTCATTAGGGCTGATTCTTCTGCATTTCTCTTTACAGCTGTGTAGTATTCCATTGTATATATGTACCAAAGCTCTTGTATCCATTTGTTTGTCAATGGGCATCTAGGTTGCTTCCATGTTCTAGCAATTGTATAGAGAACTGCAATGAACATTGGAGTACAGGTGCTTCTTTCAGATTTGATTTCATCAGGGTATAAGCCTAAGAGTGGGATTGCTGGGTCGTATAGTGCTTCTATTTTTAGTTTTTTAAGAAATCTCCACACTATCGTCCATAGAGGCTGTATCAATCTACATTCCCACCAGCAATGCAAGAGGGTTCCCTTTTCTCCGCACCCTCTCCAGCATTTATTGTCTGTCAATTTGTTGATGGCAGTCATTCTGACTGGTGTAAGGTGATATCTCATTGTAGTTTTGATTTGCATTTCTCTAATTATAAGCGAGGTTGAGCATCGTTTCAGCTACATGCCATTTTAAATCAAGGGTGCTTAAATGGTTTGAGCAGGGTCTGTAGATACCTTCAAACTGTAGGCAGCATATTATACATTCATCTTGCACTTTTCTGCTAAGAAAATTCACAGCTTTTGTCAGATTCTCAGAGGCATCCTTGTCCTTACAAAGATCCTCCTTTAGAGACCTAGGTTTCCTCCTGGTACTTTGTGTGCAATTTGAGAGGGTTAACTAGTGAACAGTATTGGGGGTGGGTCTCCTAGTTGTGTCTGATTGAGTCAACTGGCTTTTGTAAGCAAGGAAATCTGCCGGAGAAAAGATTAGCACCTTTGCTAAAAAAGACACTCTTTATCAAGAAAATAATACATTAAGATCTATTCGACTATAATTGCTAACATCTACAAGGTTTTAATAAATGGTGAGGAGATGTGTTTGGTTGATGTATGTATCACTCCCTGCTACGTATGTGGCAGATACCTTGCACACACCTTAAGAATCAAGATGGGCTTTCCTGATGGTCCAGTGCGTAGACAGTCCGTCTTGCAGTGCAAGGGGCACCAGTTCAATCCCTGGCCCGGGGAAGATTCCACGTGCCACAGAGTGGCTGGACCAGTGTGTCCAATTATGAGCCAACGCTCTGGAGTGCATGTGCCCGCAGCCTCTCTCTGCAATGAGAGAGACCACTGCAATGGAAGGCTCACACAGGCCGAAGAATAAAGATGGATGAAAATAAATATAAAATAAAAGGCATGATGAGGTGGGTGGAAAAAGAGTTCTAAAAAAAAAAAAAAATTCAAGATAAGGTGGAACTGAATCTGCCCATGTTTACATTGCTCTTAAAATATAAAAAACTAAAAATATAGAGTGGGATTGCTGGGTCGTATAGTGCTTCTATTTTTAGTTTTTAAGAAATCTCCACACTATCGTCCATAGAGGCTGTATCAATCTACATTCCCACCAGCAATGCAAGAGGGTTCCCTTTTCTCCGCACCTCTCCAGCATTTATTGTCTGTCAATTTGTTGATGGCAGTCATTCTGACTGGTGTAAGGTGATATCTCATTGTAGTTTTGATTTGCATTTCTCTAATTATAAGCGAGGTTGAGCATCGTTTCAGCTACATGCCATTTTAAATCAAGGGTGCTTAAATGGTTTGAGCAGGGTCTGTAGATACCTTCAAACTGTAGGCAGCATATTATACATTCATCTTGCACTTTTCTGCTAAGAAAATTCACAGCTTTTGTCAGATTCTCAGAGGCATCCTTGTCCTTACAAAGATCCTCCTTTAGAGACCTAGGTTTCCTCCTGGTACTTTGTGTGCAATTTGAGAGGGTTAACTAGTGAACAGTATTGGGGGTGGGTCTCCTAGTTGTGTCTGATTGAGTCAACTGGCTTTTGTAAGCAAGGAAATCTGCCGGAGAAAAGATTAGCACCTTTGCTAAAAAAGACACTCTTTATCAAGAAAATAATACATTAAGATCTATTCGACTATAATTGCTAACATCTACAAGGTTTTAATAAATGGTGAGGAGATGTGTTTGGTTGATGTATGTATCACTCCCTGCTACGTATGTGGCAGATACCTTGCACACACCTTAAGAATCAAGATGGGCTTTCCTGATGGTCCAGTGCGTAGACAGTCCGTCTTGCAGTGCAAGGGGCACCAGTTCAATCCCTGGCCCGGGGAAGATTCCACGTGCCACAGAGTGGCTGGACCAGTGTGTCCAATTATGAGCCAACGCTCTGGAGTGCATGTGCCCGCAGCCTCTCTCTGCAATGAGAGAGACCACTGCAATGGAAGGCTCACACAGGCCGAAGAATAAAGATGGATGAAAATAAATATAAAAAAATAAAAGGCATGATGAGGTGGGGGTGGGAAAAGAGTTCTAAAAAAAAAAAAAAATTCAAGATAAGGTGGAACTGAATCTGCCCATGTTTACATTGCTCTTAAACAATAGTACTTGACTAAAAATCTAATATAGTATTGTGTGTGGGGGCTGTCATCTCTGATTCTTTGTAACCCTGTGGACTGCAGTCTGTCAGGCTCTTCTGTCCATAGGATGCTGCAGGCAAGAATACTGAAGTGGGTTGCCATGCCCTCCTCCTGGGGATCTTCCCAACCCAGGGACTGAAACCAAGTTTCCTGTGTCCCTTGCATTGGCAGGCAGATTCCTTACCTCTAACACCACCTGGGAAGCCCCAACATAGAATCTGGAATCTTTAATAAAGCTAGGATAAAATTACTATCGCTCAGGAATGATTCAGGAGGGAGCCAAGAACAGTGAAATGCACTGAAGGCTATAATGGTCCCCTGAGTCTGGGATTATAAAAATGTCCTTGAAATCCTGCCTTTACCAATGTCTGGTGTAACTTGTTAACACCAATATCTCCCATGGTCCTAATTGCCCTACCTCCCAGGGTAATTTCTTCCAAAAGATTCCACATTCTTTTTATTTCAACTATGTCTGACATGACCCTGAAGGGCACATAACATTCAATGTTCAATCGAATACTCTCTTGAGCCATGAATGCATTTTCAGTGTCATGATTTGTTGAAGAACCTTCAAAGCTAAGCTTTCAGCAAACACAAAATAATTTTATCAGGACTCTGCCAGTTAGATTTTATATTTTGGCAATAAAAATTGGAGAAGTGACCAGAGTCAAATGATGATCATGGAAGAATGCAGAACATGAAAGAAGGGAAGCTTTCAACCCATGAAAACAAAAGTCTTTCTGGGGTTGACGGCATAGAGCTTGGAGAGTTTGAGAGAATAAGATTAGGGTGAGGATTCTCCCTCTTGTGTGGGGGGGTGGTTGTATAAAGGGATAATGATAATGAAGCCATTTCATATGAACCTGTTTTTATTCAGAAATCTGCAGGGAGACCTTCTAACAGAAGCCTCATGCCAACAAAGGGGTGTCTGTGCTGAGTGAATGGCAGTAAAGTACAGGTCGGTCCATCAAGCCTGGTATTCTAACTGTCTCAACAATCTGCTCATGACCTGTGAGAGATTTAGAATTTAATGCTCCATCTGGAGACAGAGAAGGCTAGGATTTGAATGCAAAGAAAAGACAGTGAGTACCCCACGGTAAGAAAGAGTATCAGGAACCTAAGACACATGGAGACACCAAGGCAGACAACTTAGGGTCACTACACCATTGGAGGTTCCTGGCCTCAGTGCCAGGGCTTACATGAGCATCTGTTGTATTCAGATCTAGATGTCACCCTGGAGAAGGAAAGAGGAAGAGGGAAAGAGATAACCATTTAAAAACTAAGTCCTTACCCAAGTGACTAAGCTTTAAACCAGAGTGTGAAAATGGGATATGACTTCCCAGAACTTGCCTCTTTCCAAAGTACTGAGTGGATTACATTTAACAGGGTGAGTTCAAATCCATTGTTTCCTCTAGGCAAGCTGGGGGTTCAAGAACAAAGCTGGGTTTAGCTATTGCAAAGAATGTGACCTCTTTATTCTCAACAGTTTGTGACTTTCCAGTTTATCACCCATTACTCAATCATGAACACAGTCCCTGCAGTCAAAAAGCTCAACACCAGAAATGGACATGTGAATAATAAGAGTGGCAGGTGGAAATGGGGTATACCCAGGGTGTGTAGTAGCCCTGAAGAGGGAAGGGTGAATTCTGCCATGCTAGAGTGAAGAGGGAACAGTCTGGAAATCTTCTCAGATGACATAACACATACAATGAATCTGAAGGACAAAGGAGAGCCACCTTGGAAAAGTGACACAGTGTGCAAAGAAAGAGAAAACAAAAGCATGAGGTGGGCAGCAATGTGTCTGTTTGCCTGTCTGTGCACATTATGAGTGTGTCTTTGAATTCTGCCACTGTTGGGACAAAAGGACAGAATCTAGTGCAGAGAGATGGAGAACTAGAGAGGGGAATGGGAATGCAGGTATGCCATGCTAAGGAGGGTGGACTTTATGCCCACGTATTATGATACCATAATACGCCATCAGACAGGAGCGTTAAGCTTTAGGCAGGTTTTTAGGCAGGAGGTCTGTTCAGATTTCCAGAAAGATGACATGGGTAGCAGATTGGAGGGTGGACAGAACAGGAAGACACAGGGAGCTGGACACCTGTCAGGAGGTGCTGAAGCAGTCAGGAGAAACAAGGTCAAAAAGCCAAGTCCTGAGGACAAAGAATCAGGGACAGACACAGGGCAGAGGTAGGGGGGCTTTCGTGAGATCACACTGACAGGGATTTTTGGCCAATTTGATAGACAAAGTTAAGAAGAGACAGAATCTAGGGATCCTATGAGACTAAGAATATCACTATAGTTCTTTGACCCTCTGAAGCCAAAGCAGTAATAGACACGCAAAGCTCTGTAGCACCTTCATCAGTACCCCTCCTCAGCCCGGCTTCCCTCTCAGGGAGGCACATGCTTACCACAAGTGCACTATTAAAATTCTACCCAGAGAACATTTAAATTAAATGCTGGGTGATGATCCAAGCTAACTCAACCCTAGAATTTTCCCCTGAAACCTCATTTTAGTCTCTCACAATGCCCTACTTTAAACCTGGCCATTTCTGCAACAAGCGTCTCTCTGGTGGCATTTTAGATAGGTAGCTAACATATAAACTTTCTTCATAGTTCCAGAACCTACGAAGGGTTAAAATCAGCCATTTTGTCAGCAGGATCAAAACTCAGAGGCGAATTTTAAGAACAATAGCATCAGACTCGGCTGGTGCCTTTTGTTCACTAAATGTCAGAGTTTAAAGAGCTGTCTGACTTCTTGTGGCTCAAAGAAACATGTAATTAAACTGTTCAGGGCACCGTTAGACGAAGCGGTACTGTGAAGTGGATAAGCCCAAAAGCAAGATTTTAAAGGGCAGCCTGTGGGTTACAGAAAAAGGACTTAGGGTACTCGGATATAAAAAAGGAAAATGGATACATACTGACAATTGTCTAATCAAAGTAAATATTCAGTGAAATGGACTGAACACTTTAAAAGCATGACAGGGGTACTATATTTAAATGCATCAAATAAAATAATCCCCTTAAAGCTGTAAAGAAGCAGCCAAGCCTCCTACCCCACCCAGCCACCTGCAGCCTTTATCCCTGCCCACGCTGCCAACTATCAGACCCATGTACAGAGGTAGGTCTCCATCCCTGCCCCCACACCCTCAGCATTCAGGAAATGCGGCAGCTGGATGCATCTTGAATGTAATGACTGCAGGCAGGAGGTCTGTTCAGATTTCCAGAAAGATGACATGGGTAGCAGATTGGAGGGTGGACAGAACAGGAAGACACAGGGAGCTGGACACCTGTCAGGAGGTGCTGAAGCAGTCAGGAGAAACAAGGTCAAAAAGCCAAGTCCTGAGGACAAAGAATCAGGGACAGACACAGGGCAGAGGTAGGGGGGCTTTCGTGAGATCACACTGACAGGGATTTTTGGCCAATTTGATAGACAAAGTTAAGAAGAGACAGAATCTAGGGATCCTATGAGACTAAGAATATCACTATAGTTCTTTGACCCTCTGAAGCCAAAGCAGTAATAGACACGCAAAGCTCTGTAGCACCTTCATCAGTACCCCTCCTCAGCCCGGCTTCCCTCTCAGGGAGGCACATGCTTACCACAAGTGCACTATTAAAATTCTACCCAGAGAACATTTAAATTAAATGCTGGGTGATGATCCAAGCTAACTCAACCCTAGAATTTTCCCCTGAAACCTCATTTTAGTCTCTCACAATGCCCTACTTTAAACCTGGCCATTTCTGCAACAAGCGTCTCTCTGGTGGCATTTTAGATAGGTAGCTAACATATAAACTTTCTTCATAGTTCCAGAACCTACGAAGGGTTAAAATCAGCCATTTTGTCAGCAGGATCAAAACTCAGAGGCGAATTTTAAGAACAATAGCATCAGACTCGGCTGGTGCCTTTTGTTCACTAAATGTCAGAGTTTAAAGAGCTGTCTGACTTCTTGTGGCTCAAAGAAACATGTAATTAAACTGTTCAGGGCACCGTTAGACGAAGCGGTACTGTGAAGTGGATAAGCCCAAAAGCAAGATTTTAAAGGGCAGCCTGTGGGTTACAGAAAAAGGACTTAGGGTACTCGGATATAAAAAAGGAAAATGGATACATACTGACAATTGTCTAATCAAAGTAAATATTCAGTGAAATGGACTGAACACTTTAAAAGCATGACAGGGGTACTATATTTAAATGCATCAAATAAAATAATCCCCTTAAAGCTGTAAAGAAGCAGCCAAGCCTCCTACCCCACCCACTTCTGACGGTAGGCACCTGCAGCCTTTATCCCTGCCCACGCTGCCAACTATCAGACCCATGTACAGAGGTAGGTCTCCATCCCTGCCCTCCTCCCTACACCCTCAGCATTCAGGAAATGCGGCAGCTGGATGCATCTTGAATGTAATGAGCATTTTGCTCCAAACCAAGAAAAATAGAAAAATCATTTACATTCCACATCTATTTTCTAAAACATCGTTGAATATTGACTCAATCGCAGTATGTGCATTTGCTAAGATGGTCATAATTTCAAGCAATAAAATGTTCCTTGCTCAATAAGCCATCAACTTTCCTCCACGTTATTAAAGAATGCCCCATGCAACACAATCACCAGCCCTTTATTCTAGTCAAAACCCTAACCTTCAAGTAGATCCTGTACGGGCATGCTGATTTGCCCTAAGATGGCAGAATTTAGGAGGAATTTGTTTTCAGTGCTCTTCTGTTCAGCGGACTTTATCTTTCAAGGGTGTTAGGTTCTACAGAGGGCATAAAGCAAAAGGCAAGGATTGTCAAAATTACTCTTGAAGATGTCGTAGGGAGCGCTTAGGCTTCCCCGGTAACTCAGATGGTAAATAATCTGCCTGCAATGCAGGAGACCTGGGTTTGATCCCTGGGTCCAGACGATCATCTGGAGAAGGACGTGGCAACTCACTCCAGTATTCTTGACTGGAGAATTCCATGGACAGAGGAGCCTGGTGGGCTACAATCCATGGGGTCACAAAGAGTTGGTCACAACTGAGTGATTAAAACTTTCACTTTTAGTTAGGGAGCACCATGTTTGACAATGGCCACCTCTCAGGAAGGCAAACAACAGTTTTCCTCCACAATGTTGGGAGACATTGTGTTTATTTCACTGACAACAGGTAAAGTCACTGGCTTGCACCTAGAAGAATGAAAATGATATCACTTGAAACACTGGAGTTTCAATTGATCTAGGGAAGACATGCATGCTAGGGAGGCAGGAGGGCCCCAAGACTCCCACCTTCCACTTCAGCCTCTCTCTAGGACACATCGAAACCCTGTGGATAGGCAAAAAAAATGCATCAAATAAAATAATCCCCTTAAAGCTGTAAAGAAGCAGCCAAGCCTCCTACCCCACCCACTTCTGACGGTAGGCACCTGCAGCCTTTATCCCTGCCCACGCTGCCAACTATCAGACCCATGTACAGAGGTAGGTCTCCATCCCTGCCCTCCTCCCTACACCCTCAGCATTCAGGAAATGCGGCAGCTGGATGCATCTTGAATGTAATGAGCATTTTGCTCCAAACCAAGAAAAATAGAAAAATCATTTACATTCCACATCTATTTTCTAAAACATCGTTGAATATTGACTCAATCGCAGTATGTGCATTTGCTAAGATGGTCATAATTTCAAGCAATAAAATGTTCCTTGCTCAATAAGCCATCAACTTTCCTCCACGTTATTAAAGAATGCCCCATGCAACACAATCACCAGCCCTTTATTCTAGTCAAAACCCTAACCTTCAAGTAGATCCTGTACGGGCATGCTGATTTGCCCTAAGATGGCAGAATTTAGGAGGAATTTGTTTTCAGTGCTCTTCTGTTCAGCGGACTTTATCTTTCAAGGGTGTTAGGTTCTACAGAGGGCATAAAGCAAAAGGCAAGGATTGTCAAAATTACTCTTGAAGATGTCGTAGGGAGCGCTTAGGCTTCCCTGGTAACTCAGATGGTAAATAATCTGCCTGCAATGCAGGAGACCTGGGTTTGATCCCTGGGTCCAGACGATCATCTGGAGAAGGACGTGGCAACTCACTCCAGTATTCTTGACTGGAGAATTCCATGGACAGAGGAGCCTGGTGGGCTACAATCCATGGGGTCACAAAGAGTTGGTCACAACTGAGTGATTAAAACTTTCACTTTTAGTTAGGGAGCACCATGTTTGACAATGGCCACCTCTCAGGAAGGCAAACAACAGTTTTCCTCCACAATGTTGGGAGACATTGTGTTTATTTCACTGACAACAGGTAAAGTCACTGGCTTGCACCTAGAAGAATGAAAATGATATCACTTGAAACACTGGAGTTTCAATTGATCTAGGGGGAAGACATGCATGCTAGGGAGGCAGGAGGGCCCCAAGACTCCCACCTTCCACTTCAGCCTCTCTCTAGGACACATCGTAAACCCTGTGGATAGGCAGAAGCACTCCAACATCTCAGCTTCTCACATTCTCTTGCTTTTGCTGAACAGATAGTATGTGATTATAGGATGCAACTCAGCTGCATTTCAAAGTTCTCACCTTCTCCATTCCCAAATGTCCTGTACTTTCCTCCTGACTGACTCCCAGGCACTCCACAGACTCTCATTCTAAAACTCAGCCAGAAACTGTCATCAGAGTCAGCATTCCGTGCGCCAGGGCTTTCTTAACCATCTCTGGCCAATCAAACAGGCCAAAGCTATGGTCTAGACCATCAGAGTCTCACTATGACCCTGACTTGTTAACATGATAACCTTGACTCATGCCACAACATCAATGAATGAAAATGATTTAAAGTGTTAACTTGCAATGATACTGGGGCTTAAACTGGACTTTCTAGAGCCTTGCTGCTGCTTAGTCATTCCAGTTGTGTCCAACTCCGTGCAATCCTATGGACTACCAGGCCCCTTGTCCATGGAATTCTCCAGGTAAGAGCACTGGAGTGGACAGCCATGCCATCCTTCAAGCGGATCTTCCCAACTCAGGGATCAAACTGGGGTCTCCTTCATTGCACCACTAAGCCACCGGGGAAGCCTCATAAATATATATATTTGCAACCCCATGGACGGTAGCTTGCCAGGCTTCTCCTCATCCATGGAATTTTCCAGGCAAGAATACTGGAATGGGCTGCCATTTCCTCCACCTTCTACAGTCTTACATAAATGCAAAATCTGAACAGAGGTATCCTTTTTCCCCAACTCTGGCTTAGATACTAAACTGACACATAGATCTTTGAGAGGAAAAACAGGTTAAAAGATAGTTCTTTCATTTCGCTTTAAAATATAAGGAGTATTTTTTGACTTTACATCCTCATTTACTACCACTCTAAATTCTAAACTATTTCTTTTAAGTTGAACACATGATTCAAGCAGAAACGAGTAATATTTACCTGTGGAAGGTTTCATACCAAAGGAAAATAGCAAAAATTTATTTCACATCTTAGAATACCTAGCCATTTTGTCTGAATATGGTACTTTTCTTAAAGATCTAATTTTTTATTATACTTCATTTAGGTGAGATATAATAAAACTTACAGATTTTTCTGAATTTAGTATTAACTTAGGATAAAACTTATTCACAAATTTTCCAAAACATTGTTATGTATGTGTGTTTTTCTCCATATCTTTCTCCTGTACTAGGTGTCTGTTATGGAAGAAAGCTTTGGTCTCCTTTCTGGTAACAATCAGCCAGAAACTGTCATCAGAGTCAGCATTCCGTCGCCAGGGCTTTCTTAACCATCTCTGGCCAATCAAACAGGCCAAAGCTATGGTCTAGACCATCAGAGTCTCACTATGACCCTGACTTGTTAACATGATAACCTTGACTCATGCCACAACATCAATGAATGAAAATGATTTAAAGTGTTAACTTGCAATGATACTGGGGCTTAAACTGGACTTTCTAGAGCCTTGCTGCTGCTTAGTCATTCCAGTTGTGTCCAACTCCGTGCAATCCTATGGACTACCAGGCCCCTTGTCCATGGAATTCTCCAGGTAAGAGCACTGGAGTGGACAGCCATGCCATCCTTCAAGCGGATCTTCCCAACTCAGGGATCAAACTGGGGTCTCCTTCATTGCACCACTAAGCCACCGGGGAAGCCTCATAAATATATATATTTGCAACCCCATGGACGGTAGCTTGCCAGGCTTCTCCTCATCCATGGAATTTTCCAGGCAAGAATACTGGAATGGGCTGCCATTTCCTCCACCTTCTACAGTCTTACATAAATGCAAAATCTGAACAGAGGTATCCTTTTTCCCCAACTCTGGCTTAGATACTAAACTGACACATAGATCTTTGAGAGGAAAAACAGGTTAAAAGATAGTTCTTTCATTTCGCTTTAAAATATAAGGAGTATTTTTTGACTTTACATCCTCATTTACTACCACTCTAAATTCTAAACTATTTCTTTTAAGTTGAACACATGATTCAAGCAGAAACGAGTAATATTTACCTGTGGAAGGTTTCATACCAAAGGAAAATAGCAAAAATTTATTTCACATCTTAGAATACCTAGCCATTTTGTCTGAATATGGTACTTTTCTTAAAGATCTAATTTTTTATTATACTTCATTTAGGTGAGATATAATAAAACTTACAGATTTTTCTGAATTTAGTATTAACTTAGGATAAAACTTATTCACAAATTTTCCAAAACATTGTTATGTATGTGTGTTTTTCTCCATATCTTTCTCCTGTACTAGGTGTCTGTTATGGAAGAAAGCTTTGGTCTCCTTTCTGGTAACAATCAGTAATTAATTTCAGAAATGACATTTTTACTTGCTTTTGTTTGCAGAGGTGTGGTGATTTAAGAGGGTTATTAATAACATTTTTCTGTCCTCTAAAAACCACTCTGTGGAATAGCTTCTCACAGGTCCTTTCATCACATTCGGCAAGGAAACAGCAAAGGCAACATAAATTTAATCTCAATATACAGGATGAAAGGAGCAATATTAAACAGATCATAATTTTATTGCACGAGTTTCCAAAAGCACTCCTTAAAAAAGCTGCAGGCAGAGCAATGTGCTGTGTGGACTGTTGTCAAGGCACTGTGCGGACTGTCATTATCTTCCAGCTGTGTGTGTGTGTGTGTGTGTGTGTGTGTTGTGTGTGTGTGTGTGCGCGTGCATGTGCATGTCGTGTGTGTGTGAAATCAGGAACTGCACCCGTTTCAACCAGAGATCCCAAGTCCATTCCCTAGACCCAACAGACAGCATCATGGGCAGCAGCAGCAGAGAATGGGAGAAAAGCAAAGTGTGGTCCTTCTCTAGTTCTGCTGTGTAACTGGTTATGGGACAGGAAGCATAAAGCACTCCTTCGATGGGTCTCTGCTCCTCAGTTGAATACTAGGAGAGTGACCTGAAACAAGGCTCTAGGAGTCCAGGAATCTCTGAGTCTATAAGCACACTAGAGGCCCTGGACAGAGCTAACCCTCAGCAGCTTGGCATGGATGGCCCGCTCCTAGACAGAAAAGACTGGAGAGAATATCTGGTTCCCTACGCCCCTGGCCCTCAAAAGTTTGAAATTCAAGCAGAAACGAGTAATATTTACCTGTGGAAGGTTTCATACCAAAGGAAAATAGCAAAAATTTATTTCACATCTTAGAATACCTAGCCATTTTGTCTGAATATGGTACTTTTCTTAAAGATCTAATTTTTTATTATACTTCATTTAGGTGAGATATAATAAAACTTACAGATTTTTCTGAATTTAGTATTAACTTAGGATAAAACTTATTCACAAATTTTCCAAAACATTGTTATGTATGTGTGTTTTTCTCCATATCTTTCTCCTGTACTAGGTGTCTGTTATGGAAGAAAGCTTTGGTCTCCTTTCTGGTAACAATCAGTAATTAATTTCAGAAATGACATTTTTACTTGCTTTTGTTTGCAGAGGTGTGGTGATTTAAGAGGGTTATTAATAACATTTTTCTGTCCTCTAAAAACCACTCTGTGGAATAGCTTCTCACAGGTCCTTTCATCACATTCGGCAAGGAAACAGCAAAGGCAACATAAATTTAATCTCAATATACAGGATGAAAGGAGCAATATTAAACAGATCATAATTTTATTGCACGAGTTTCCAAAAGCACTCCTTAAAAAAGCTGCAGGCAGAGCAATGTGCTGTGTGGACTGTTGTCAAGGCACTGTGCGGACTGTCATTATCTTCCAGCTGTGTGTGTGTGTGTGTGTGTGTGTGTGTGTTGTGTGTGTGTGTGTGCGCGTGCATGTGCATGTCGTGTGTGTGTGAAATCAGGAACTGCACCCGTTTCAACCAGAGATCCCAAGTCCATTCCCTAGACCCAACAGACAGCATCATGGGCAGCAGCAGCAGAGAATGGGAGAAAAGCAAAGTGTGGTCCTTCTCTAGTTCTGCTGTGTAACTGGTTATGGGACAGGAAGCATAAAGCACTCCTTCGATGGGTCTCTGCTCCTCAGTTGAATACTAGGAGAGTGACCTGAAACAAGGCTCTAGGAGTCCAGGAATCTCTGAGTCTATAAGCACACTAGAGGCCCTGGACAGAGCTAACCCTCAGCAGCTTGGCATGGATGGCCCGCTCCTAGACAGAAAAGACTGGAGAGAATATCTGGTTCCCTACGCCTCCAACTTTGGCATGGGCCAACACAATTCAGAAAAGGTATTAATAGCTGAATATTGTGTTGCTGAGGCATGAATAATTCAGAGTGCCAGGGCAGCCTCATTATCTGTACTTAGTCACCCAGAAAAAGCAAGAGACAGTCCATAGGGGAGCATTTGCACAAGGCTCAGTTCATAGTTCTGGGTTCCTTCTCAACTTTCAAGGCCAGGCATAGCCCTTTCTGGTTGCCTTGGCTGTGCCTGAGGGGCTAACGTTCGGTCACTCCTCATCAGGAAGAACACATTCTCCAGGTGGTGGCAGGTCCGAGCTGTGAACCTATATGCCTGGTTGAATGGAGGGATGGGACGTCCCTTTTCGGGCCTTGGAAAACTCCTGGAAGTTCCAGTTTTCTCTATCTGAAGACAGAGTCTTTTTGAGTCAGGGGTCAAATAAAAAGAAACTAAGACTTCTTGGTCATTGTACTTACATTATTAAATTATAATAAGGTTTAAAACACTGAGATCTTACAGAGCTTAAGAATCACTGACCCTAGAAACAATACCTTCCATATCGCATGAAAATAAGCATTTAAAAAATTAATGTCATTAATATTCTAGAGCTTCACTGGCAGGTTAAAATCCGTAATATTCCCCGGGAAGAAGTGGGGGATAACAAAATTTGAAAGATGATACTATGAGAACATGTTAGGTGCCTAACCAACCAGTTAAATAGCCAAAGATGATTCCTGAAAACCAAAATACCTTATATCTTTATATTTTGAAGAACACAACTACTGTGACAGAAATGTTCCCTACAGAGTACCCCATCTGAACACAACAAATGAATTTCCTATACATGGTTGCTATGGCAGCCAATACATATTATCTCATGGAGCCAGGTGGAAGATTTTCAACAAAAGGCCCTAGACAGTAAATCTAGGACTGGCTTATCCTTCTCTCTTCAAGCTTCCACCCATGCCCCCACGCTCATGGATCACACATGTGACTGCCGGCACTGAGACTGGTTCAGAGGGCTGGAGTCTAGGACAGATCATGGTTGGCCTCGTAAGCAAAAGGCACAACAGGCCTGTCCTCATATACTAATTTTACATGCTGTCACTGTGTCTTTGTAGTGTGAGCCCCATGGAGGAATGGTATTTGTGGAGAATGGACTCTTTTGCACCCAGTCACACACATTCACTCCCATTAACAAGGTAG
Source organism: Tragulus kanchil (assembly GCA_022376925.1). NCBI lineage: Eukaryota > Metazoa > Chordata > Mammalia > Artiodactyla > Tragulidae > Tragulus > Tragulus kanchil. The sequence continues at coordinate 266,919,199 of JAIOJX010000026.1, read as the reverse complement.
AAAAAAGGCAAGAATGCAGTGGATACAGCGATGCTGTCTTCAGACTGTCTCTTGAAAGCAGATGTTGTCAGAAATCAGCTGCTCCCTGCTCCCAAGCCTCAGTGGCACCTCTCACCAGGACTTGTGCCCAGCTACAGGAAATGACCTCCCCCAAGGACACACGCCCACCCAGGGTGGCATGCACCCAGTGATTGGCCGATGCAGAAATAAAATCCAGGACGACCCTGCAAGAGCATTCCAGGTCTTCTCCCTGAGGATGGGCTGACATCTCTGCTGCAACCACATTGATGTTTAATGTCTCCCTTGTCCAACCCCACCTTCCTTCCAGGTCAAGCTCCAAGAAGTTTCCAGTAACCTTCTAAACAACTGTCTGAGTGCACTTTCCTAAAGTCCAATCTAAGATGAGGATTAGTGAGCACAAATGGGCTGATTCAAGTTTGGTAACCAAGTAAACCTTGGGTTAACAACTTTTGAAAACGAGTGACAATCAATTGGAACATGTTTCCTGTGAAATTTTCCCAGCCTGGGGTGGAAAATGACCTTTTCTAACTATATTACTGTATTCATTGTATTAGAAAAAAATTATTAAACCTCAGAAGCAGAGAAACATGCACATTTTCAGCACATAGCCTACCTGTAAGAATGCAGAGTACCCCATCTGAACACAACAAATGAATTTCCTATACATGGTTGCTATGGCAGCCAATACATATTATCTCATGGAGCCAGGTGGAAGATTTTCAACAAAAGGCCCTAGACAGTAAATCTAGGACTGGCTTATCCTTCTCTCTTCAAGCTTCCACCCATGCCCCCACGCTCATGGATCACACATGTGACTGCCGGCACTGAGACTGGTTCAGAGGGCTGGAGTCTAGGACAGATCATGGTTGGCCTCGTAAGCAAAAGGCACAACAGGCCTGTCCTCATATACTAATTTTACATGCTGTCACTGTGTCTTTGTAGTGTGAGCCCCATGGAGGAATGGTATTTGTGGAGAATGGACTCTTTTGCACCCAGTCACACACATTCACTCCCATTAACAAGGTAGAAAAAAGGCAAGAATGCAGTGGATACAGCGATGCTGTCTTCAGACTGTCTCTTGAAAGCAGATGTTGTCAGAAATCAGCTGCTCCCTGCTCCCAAGCCTCAGTGGCACCTCTCACCAGGACTTGTGCCCAGCTACAGGAAATGACCTCCCCCAAGGACACACGCCCACCCAGGGTGGCATGCACCCAGTGATTGGCCGATGCAGAAATAAAATCCAGGACGACCCTGCAAGAGCATTCCAGGTCTTCTCCCTGAGGATGGGCTGACATCTCTGCTGCAACCACATTGATGTTTAATGTCTCCCTTGTCCAACCCCACCTTCCTTCCAGGTCAAGCTCCAAGAAGTTTCCAGTAACCTTCTAAACAACTGTCTGAGTGCACTTTCCTAAAGTCCAATCTAAGATGAGGATTAGTGAGCACAAATGGGCTGATTCAAGTTTGGTAACCAAGTAAACCTTGGGTTAACAACTTTTGAAAACGAGTGACAATCAATTGGAACATGTTTCCTGTGAAATTTTCCCAGCCTGGGGTGGAAAATGACCTTTTCTAACTATATTACTGTATTCATTGTATTAGAAAAAAATTATTAAACCTCAGAAGCAGAGAAACATGCACATTTTCAGCACATAGCCTACCTGTAAGAATGCAGAGAACACGGCATCTGCTAAGGCACCCATGACATGCAAGAGAGATCGACTCCCCGAAGGTGCATCTTACACTGTTGAGGCAACAAAGCATCTGCGCACCCTGGTGCCCTGTTTGAGTCAATGACCACCCAACAGGAGCCTCTTACCTCCAGGACCAGCCACAGCTGTCCTCCCACACAGTGATCCACTTTGTAAAACATCCCATAAAACTTTACAACATTGGGATGATTCGGGAGAAACTGCAAAATGTTGTATTCTGCCTCAATCTCTTCATCCATATCCTACACAGGGTAAAAAAAATATATATGGATACTGGATTCAGTATAATGTGTGAGGAAGGGTACAGGAGTGATACCAGGATCAAGTAACCACTTAATAAAGCATATTTTGTCTGTATGTTTTATGTCATCACTACCATATCTTGAAAATACCTTACAAGGCACATTTAGATATCAACTAACATCTTCTAATCATTACATCAGTAAAACCTATTCATTATATATCTTTAACATTAATATCATGAGTATGTTTTTAAAATTTAAAAATGTCTGAATTTTCAAAAACAATTAAGAGAAGTAGCTCAAAGGGACCCAACCAGGATAGGACACATATAACCTCACTGTGTTAAACAGTGTACAACATTGTAAGCTCAGTGTTCTGAAATAGGATGCCAGGCTAAGATGATTGAATACCACAAGTCTGGGCCACTCTGTAATTTGAGCATTCCAGGTCTTCTCCCTGAGGATGGGCTGACATCTCTGCTGCAACCACATTGATGTTTAATGTCTCCCTTGTCCAACCCCACCTTCCTTCCAGGTCAAGCTCCAAGAAGTTTCCAGTAACCTTCTAAACAACTGTCTGAGTGCACTTTCCTAAAGTCCAATCTAAGATGAGGATTAGTGAGCACAAATGGGCTGATTCAAGTTTGGTAACCAAGTAAACCTTGGGTTAACAACTTTTGAAAACGAGTGACAATCAATTGGAACATGTTTCCTGTGAAATTTTCCCAGCCTGGGGTGGAAAATGACCTTTTCTAACTATATTACTGTATTCATTGTATTAGAAAAAAATTATTAAACCTCAGAAGCAGAGAAACATGCACATTTTCAGCACATAGCCTACCTGTAAGAATGCAGAGAACACGGCATCTGCTAAGGCACCCATGACATGCAAGAGAGATCGACTCCCCGAAGGTGCATCTTACACTGTTGAGGCAACAAAGCATCTCGCACCCTGGTGCCCTGTTTGAGTCAATGACCACCCAACAGGAGCCTCTTACCTCCAGGACCAGCCACAGCTGTCCTCCCACACAGTGATCCACTTTGTAAAACATCCCATAAAACTTTACAACATTGGGATGATTCGGGAGAAACTGCAAAATGTTGTATTCTGCCTCAATCTCTTCATCCATATCCTACACAGGGTAAAAAAAATATATATGGATACTGGATTCAGTATAATGTGTGAGGAAGGGTACAGGAGTGATACCAGGATCAAGTAACCACTTAATAAAGCATATTTTGTCTGTATGTTTTATGTCATCACTACCATATCTTGAAAATACCTTACAAGGCACATTTAGATATCAACTAACATCTTCTAATCATTACATCAGTAAAACCTATTCATTATATATCTTTAACATTAATATCATGAGTATGTTTTTAAAATTTAAAAATGTCTGAATTTTCAAAAACAATTAAGAGAAGTAGCTCAAAGGGACCCAACCAGGATAGGACACATATAACCTCACTGTGTTAAACAGTGTACAACATTGTAAGCTCAGTGTTCTGAAATAGGATGCCAGGCTAAGATGATTGAATACCACAAGTCTGGGCCACTCTGTAATTTAGAGACCACCTTCTGTGTAAACCCAAAACATCACGCTTTCCAAGAGAATAACTTTGAAAATCCTAGAGGCCCAAAACCGAAACAGTAGTAAAATGGACAAAAGAGAAAAATCAAAGGAGGTTTTGACTCCAAATGGAGTCCCTTCATTCAGATGGGCTGAGGAGTCATAACTCATTTTTCAGACTTCATGCCTCATTTAAGTATCCCTAGAAAATCACCCCAAAACCAATAAGGAAGTTGAAAGCTCAGCATGCATGAAACACTATACTGGTTACTTACACTGATTGGATCTAGAATTTTTACTGCAGCCAGACTCCCATCTCTCTTGTTAGTCACCTTGTAGACCTTGCCATACGTGCCTTTACCAATGGTTTCTATAATTTCCCAGGTATCTGAGGGATCTGGAAGTGATTCGAGTCCTAGCATCGTGGTGTTGTAATGAAACAATCCATACAGATGTCTCCTGGTGGGAAGAAAAGCTTGTTATGGGTAACAGATCACAGGATTCATGGCAGTGGGCTTTTGAAACAAGAATATTTCTATTTCTTAACCAGCACCTTTGTGATACTTTCCTGTTTTTTACTATCCCCTGGTATTTAAGTAGATTTTTAAAAGGGATTTGAAGCCTCTTTGAGAAATGAGGGTAGAAGATAGAGGGGTGGGCGACATGGGTCTGAAGCAACTTTAAAAACACAATTCTAAAAGGAGAGGTTATATTCACACAGAAGAAGGGACGAAAGGGCCAAAGAGGATGTTCAGTCATGGCTGGACAATCTCATTCTAGGTTACTAGTGGTGACTGCTGCTGTCAGAAAAACAGCCAAAAGCCATAGGTCTGAGATCTTTGTACCAGGTTATAAAACCTTGACTGGGTCTCTCTGATGATCTTTAGCATCCAGCCTTTTTGTGAAAGTCTGAGCTATCAAGAAGGAGAGCCTGGTGCTTGTACCGGGCATTGAAACCATGAACAAACCCCTGTGTTCCTATCCTTTGAAACAGAAGGCTTATATTGGGTCGTCCCAGCCTCCCTTGATTCTCAAAAGGTTGGCTCAAGAATTACTGACTAAGAAATGTGAAGAGGTCAAAAGAAAGCACAGCTGTGGGGCCAGGAAACCGGAAACAACTTGGACTATAGATCCACCACATAGCAGAATCACCATCTCCCAGTTCCCTGGAAGTGAAACCCAAAACATCACGCTTTCCAAGAGAATAACTTTAAAATTGGGCCAAAACCGAAACAGTAGTAAAATGGACAAAAGAGAAAAATCAAAGGAGGTTTTGACTCCAAATGGAGTCCCTTCATTCAGATGGGCTGAGGAGTCATAACTCATTTTTCAGACTTCATGCCTCATTTAAGTATCCCTAGAAAATCACCCCAAAACCAATAAGGAAGTTGAAAGCTCAGCATGCATGAAACACTATACTGGTTACTTACACTGATTGGATCTAGAATTTTTACTGCAGCCAGACTCCCATCTCTCTTGTTAGTCACCTTGTAGACCTTGCCATACGTGCCTTTACCAATGGTTTCTATAATTTCCCAGGTATCTGAGGGATCTGGAAGTGATTCGAGTCCTAGCATCGTGGTGTTGTAATGAAACAATCCATACAGATGTCTCCTGGTGGGAAGAAAAGCTTGTTATGGGTAACAGATCACAGGATTCATGGCAGTGGGCTTTTGAAACAAGAATATTTCTATTTCTTAACCAGCACCTTTGTGATACTTTCCTGTTTTTTACTATCCCCTGGTATTTAAGTAGATTTTTAAAAGGGATTTGAAGCCTCTTTGAGAAATGAGGGTAGAAGATAGAGGGGTGGGCGACATGGGTCTGAAGCAACTTTAAAAACACAATTCTAAAAGGAGAGGTTATATTCACACAGAAGAAGGGACGAAAGGGCCAAAGAGGATGTTCAGTCATGGCTGGACAATCTCATTCTAGGTTACTAGTGGTGACTGCTGCTGTCAGAAAAACAGCCAAAAGCCATAGGTCTGAGATCTTTGTACCAGGTTATAAAACCTTGACTGGGTCTCTCTGATGATCTTTAGCATCCAGCCTTTTTGTGAAAGTCTGAGCTATCAAGAAGGAGAGCCTGGTGCTTGTACCGGGCATTGAAACCATGAACAAACCCCTGTGTTCCTATCCTTTGAAACAGAAGGCTTATATTGGGTCGTCCCAGCCTCCCTTGATTCTCAAAAGGTTGGCTCAAGAATTACTGACTAAGAAATGTGAAGAGGTCAAAAGAAAGCACAGCTGTGGGGCCAGGAAACCGGAAACAACTTGGACTATAGATCCACCACATAGCAGAATCACCATCTCCCAGTTCCCTGGAAGATATGGATAAAGGCCTGGCACACATTCCTTAGTTATTTTTACAGAAAAGCAGAACTCCCCCACACCAGATGAAAACTGCTGACCCTAAGAACAGAGTCCCTAGACTTGTTGAAACCAGAAAGTTGATGATGCTTGCAACTTCACCTTGATGCCAACCAATCTGAAAGTTGTGTACAAGCCACAAACCCTGTAGCCCCCTCTCTCACACTGCCTTTAAAACTCCTTCTGTGAAAGCCATCCAGGAGTTCAGGTCTTTGGGGCATAAGCCGTCTGTTCTCCTTGCTGTATTTTCCTTCACTACAACCTGGTGTAAATAGATCGGCTTTACTGTGAATGTGTGAGAGAACCCAAGTTTGGTTTGGTAGTAGCATCAGTCAGTGCACAACATCCACTGCCATCCAGGTCTAGGGTCCTGCAAGGACTAGCTAAGTCCAGACCCCATTCATACTGCAATGGCCTACTGTGAGAATCACATGGATGGCTAACCAGAAGCAGCAAACTCACTCTGCCTTAGCAGTACTCTATTTAATAAGGACTTGGCCCTGTAAAGCTTAAGTACTTTGAAGGACCAGCAGCAAGCTTGGCAGGCAAACAAAGTCATCTAGACTCATCCCATGAAAAAAGTCCCTTCAAGCGTAGCTACTCCAAGGCGAGAAGCAGGGTCCCAACCCCAGGCTGCTTCTACCCCAGGGGAGGGGCCATTAGACCCCAACAGGAACAGCCACAGCATCCAATCTCCATGCCCCGGTTTGGTGTCCACTCAGGTTGAGAACTTCTGCCTCATGCTGGGCAATTAAATTTGCACTGCTAATTCTAATAATCTTCTAGACTACGTTTCTTCAAGACACGGCCTATTGACTTGGAACAAAAATCTACTTTTCTTCCGTACCATTTCTGCTGGGGGCATTTCAAAGATACTGAAAACCATTACCAAAACAAAATAAGATCTCATAGCTGTGGTGCTGATACTGGAAGGGAATCTGTCTTTCCAGAGTCCACCTGGCAGGCGTATCATGCTCTAAAGGGGTCTGCAACCAGCACCTTAAAGCCCAGGCCAGGCTCTCCCTGGGCTGAGACAACGACTCTAAAAGCTGCACTTGTTCACTTACCAGTGTTGACGAAATCCTGTATTTGGGATGCTTTTTCTACAATAAAATGCTATCATTTGTGTCCAAAATAACATTTAAAAAACCCCAGTGTCCCTCTGGCTTAGGGAGGCTAAGGAAGCAGGTGCCTGCGCTGTGCCACCCATGGGAGACCAGTGGTGTGACCAGTCACCCTGGTCTGCTCAGTTCAGCCCTGGAAAATCTCAGAACTACGCAAACCGGGAGAGACTGCCTGCCACCCCGGTCTCTGGAATCTCCTCTGAGCAACAACAGGACATCCCTGATTAAGCACCCTCCATCGCCACCAACTTACTTCCCTGTTATGGGTTAAACTGTAACTCCCCCACTCCATCCCAACTCATAAGACTGTGTGTGTGTTAGTCATGCAGTCATGTCCTGCTCTTAACTGCCCCCTTTTAAGACCTGTAGTGGTGGCTAACCAGAAGCAGCAAACTCACCCCTCTGCCTTGAGTCACATGGATGGCTAACCAGAAGCAGCAAACTCACTCTGCCTTAGCAGTACTCTATTTAATAAGGACTTGGCCCTGTAAAGCTTAAGTACTTTGAAGGACCAGCAGCAAGCTTGGCAGGCAAACAAAGTCATCTAGACTCATCCCATGAAAAAAGTCCCTTCAAGCGTAGCTACTCCAAGGCGAGAAGCAGGGTCCCAACCCCAGGCTGCTTCTACCCCAGGGGAGGGGCCATTAGACCCCAACAGGAACAGCCACAGCATCCAATCTCCATGCCCCGGTTTGGTGTCCACTCAGGTTGAGAACTTCTGCCTCATGCTGGGCAATTAAATTTGCACTGCTAATTCTAATAATCTTCTAGACTACGTTTCTTCAAGACACGGCCTATTGACTTGGAACAAAAATCTACTTTTCTTCCGTACCATTTCTGCTGGGGGCATTTCAAAGATACTGAAAACCATTACCAAAACAAAATAAGATCTCATAGCTGTGGTGCTGATACTGGAAGGGAATCTGTCTTTCCAGAGTCCACCTGGCAGGCGTATCATGCTCTAAAGGGGTCTGCAACCAGCACCTTAAAGCCCAGGCCAGGCTCTCCCTGGGCTGAGACAACGACTCTAAAAGCTGCACTTGTTCACTTACCAGTGTTGACGAAATCCTGTATTTGGGATGCTTTTTCTACAATAAAATGCTATCATTTGTGTCCAAAATAACATTTAAAAAACCCCAGTGTCCCTCTGGCTTAGGGAGGCTAAGGAAGCAGGTGCCTGCGCTGTGCCACCCATGGGAGACCAGTGGTGTGACCAGTCACCCTGGTCTGCTCAGTTCAGCCCTGGAAAATCTCAGAACTACGCAAACCGGGAGAGACTGCCTGCCACCCCGGTCTCTGGAATCTCCTCTGAGCAACAACAGGACATCCCTGATTAAGCACCCTCCATCGCCACCAACTTACTTCCCTGTTATGGGTTAAACTGTAACTCCCCCACTCCATCCCAACTCATAAGACTGTGTGTGTGTTAGTCATGCAGTCATGTCCTGCTCTTTGCGACCCCATAGACTACAGCGCACCAGGCTCCTCTGTCCATGAGATTCTCCAGTCAAGAATACTAGAGTGGTAGGGCTTCCCTGGTAGTCCACTGGGTAAGGACACCGCCTTGCAGTGCAAGGGGCGCCGGTTCGATCCCTGGCCTGGGAAGATCCCACGTGCCATGGAGCGGCTGGACCGATGTGTCCAATTACAGAGCCAGGGCTCTGGAGCGCATGCGCCCAGAGCCGGTGCTCTGCGACAACAGAGGCCACTGCGATGGGAGGCCCACATGGGCCAAAGAACAAAGACGGATGAAAAACAAATAAACAAAAGACCAAGAGAAGTGGCCCACCTGCCCCCTCCTTCCCCAACCCGTCCCCTCCAATAAATAAATAAATAAATAAATAAAAAAGAATACTAGAGTGGGTTGCCATTTCCTCCTCCAGAGGATCTTCTCAACTCAGGGATCAAACCTGGGTCTCCTGCACTGCAGGCAGATTCTTTACCAACTGAGCCACCCTGGAGCCTGCCCCAATTCACATGGTGAAGTCCTAATCTCCAGGATCTCATAATGTATTTGGAGATAGAGCTTTTAAAGAAGTAAACGAGCTATCTAAGGTAAATGAGGTTATGAGGTCGAGGGGAGGGGGGAGGTTAATCCATGTGACAGATGTCCTTTAAAAAAGAGATGAGGGCACAGACACACACGAGGAAAGACCCTGTGAAGACAGAAGAAAGACGGTCATCCACAAGCCAAGGAGAGAGACCTCCGAAGGAACTGACTTGGCTGACACCTTGATCCAGGACTGCTAGCCTCCAGAACTGTCAGGAAATAAATTTCTGTTGTTTAAGTCACCAGCCTGTGGTACTTGTTATGCGAGTCTACCTAGCTAACTAATGGGCTTCCCTGGTGGTTTTAGAGGGTAAAGAATCCGCCTGCAATGCAGAAGACCCGGGTTTGATCTCTGGGTCAGGAAGATCCTCCAGGAGAAGAAAATGGCAACCCACTCCAGTATTCTTGCCTGGGAAATCCCATGGACAGGGGAGCCTGACGGGCTACAGTCTATGAATTTGAGGAGTCAGACACAACTGAGCGATTAAGTGTGCGCGCACGCACGCACGCACACACACACACACACACAGCCAACTAACAGACTCTCAGTCTAGAGATGAAACTGAAGCCCAGGTTGGCTTCAGGACTGTTTAGGGGCAGAACAGGAGTGGGAATTCAGACCTCCAAAGGCCCAGGACCTTTGTTCCACAGAACGGAAGTAAGGGAGTCATCTGATCAGCAATGGTTCTCTCTAAGCAACTGCACCAAATATTGAAAATTTCTGCAGGAAGATGCTCTCCCACATGGAAGCCAAATGCCTAATAGACCTATTAGACAGTGATCTCTGATCCCTGAAAAATAAGAACTCTCCAGAGGGAGTCATCTGCAGTCGGCACCAGTGATGGGTGAGCAGGAGGCAGATCCATCAGGTTCCACTGCCACGCCCATCACTTACATCTAGACATTCATTCGTAGACAAGGTTAAATAAAGGTTCAACAGAACAGGCACACATTAATACGGCTGCCAGTCTGCTCTCTTTAAAATCAATACCCGACTCTGTAAACTCTGATGATTGATTAAACAGCCAGCCCCAAAAGTGACTGCTTATACAGCCCCATTAAGGTGGTGATAATCTGCTCAGACAGGTAGCCCTTCGGGCAGCTAAAAGGCCGTTCTTGACAGGAATGTTAACCTTGAGGGCAGACGGTGCATTTTATGCCCATTTTTTAAATAGCCAAAAAAAGCTCATGACAGGTAGCCCTGTGAAGACAGAAGAAAGACGGTCATCCACAAGCCAAGGAGAGAGACCTCCGAAGGAACTGACTTGGCTGACACCTTGATCCAGGACTGCTAGCCTCCAGAACTGTCAGGAAATAAATTTCTGTTGTTTAAGTCACCAGCCTGTGGTACTTGTTATGCGAGTCTACCTAGCTAACTAATGGGCTTCCCTGGTGGTTTTAGAGGGTAAAGAATCCGCCTGCAATGCAGAAGACCCGGGTTTGATCTCTGGGTCAGGAAGATCCTCCAGGAGAAGAAAATGGCAACCCACTCCAGTATTCTTGCCTGGGAAATCCCATGGACAGGGGAGCCTGACGGGCTACAGTCTATGAATTTGAGGAGTCAGACACAACTGAGCGATTAAGTGTGCGCGCACGCACGCACGCACGCACACACACACACACACACAGCCAACTAACAGACTCTCAGTCTAGAGATGAAACTGAAGCCCAGGTTGGCTTCAGGACTGTTTAGGGGCAGAACAGGAGTGGGAATTCAGACCTCCAAAGGCCCAGGACCTTTGTTCCACAGAACGGAAGTAAGGGAGTCATCTGATCAGCAATGGTTCTCTCTAAGCAACTGCACCAAATATTGAAAATTTCTGCAGGGAAGATGCTCTCCCACATGGAAGCCAAATGCCTAATAGACCTATTAGACAGTGATCTCTGATCCCTGAAAAATAAGAACTCTCCAGAGGGAGTCATCTGCAGTCGGCACCAGTGATGGGTGAGCAGGAGGCAGATCCATCAGGTTCCACTGCCACGCCCATCACTTACATCTAGACATTCATTCGTAGACAAGGTTAAATAAAGGTTCAACAGAACAGGCACACATTAATACGGCTGCCAGTCTGCTCTCTTTAAAATCAATACCCGACTCTGTAAACTCTGATGATTGATTAAACAGCCAGCCCCAAAAGTGACTGCTTATACAGCCCCATTAAGGTGGTGATAATCTGCTCAGACAGGTAGCCCTTCGGGCAGCTAAAAAGCCGTTCTTGACAGGAATGTTAACCTTGAGGGCAGACGGTGCATTTTATGCCCATGTCTGTGCTCTGGGTCTCGTGGAACTAGCCAGGAGTGATCAAAGAAGGGCCAGGAGCAGTTTGGAGTAAGAGGGATGAACATGGGACCTCAGGACTATACAGAACCCCCAGAATTCCCTCAGAGGTGCCTGGGCTTGCTACCATCCCCCACATAGGCTCTCCCTCATTTATTTAAACAAAGAATAAAAAGGTGACCTCAGGGGACTTGAAATCTTAAGTTAAATGGGCTATGTTTATTGCAAAAGAAATAGAAGGATGAATCTATCTGGAAAGAGGTGAGTCATGGCATCTTTCAGCATGGGAGGGAGCTCATGCAGTTTACACCCCAACTCGGAAGTCCTGTGGGCCTGGACAGGTCTTTGTGTACGGCTAGTCTAGATAGAAGACTTCATGAATACGTCTTGATTTTTTTTATGTAGTAGCATTACAGAAGTCAATGCCACAGGCAGATTTCTGACCAACGTCACTACTCTCAGAGCAAGATTCTGCTGTCCCCTTTCTCCCTGTGGCATCCAGACCCTTCCACTAGGGGGGAAAGCTATCAGCAAACCAGGGAGGACAGCATCTAGGAAAGAAATTCCCATTCAGTACTTATGGGTAATGTAGATATTAAAGGAATATTTCCTGACCTTTGCCCACACATCACACTTAACCAAATATTTAGGAAATACCCAACTTCTTATTACTTATTCCACCAGATAGATATTTAATAAGAGGGGCTTCCAAGTGGTAAGCAGGAGGCACAGGTTCGATCCCTAGGTTGGGAAAATCCCCTGGAGAAGGAAATGGCAACCCACTCCAGTACTCTTGACTGCAGAATCCCATTGACAGAGGAGACTGGTGGGCTATAGTCCATGGGGTTGCAGAGGCGAACATGACTTAATGACAACAACAACAATTTAATAAGAGACTTTAAACAACAAGGCCCAACTATATAGCACAGAGAACTACATTCAATATCTTGTAATAGCCTATATGAAAAGAAATCTGAAGAATACATACAATATATATACATACATATTTACATAGCTGAATCCCTTTGTTATACACCAGAAACTAATACAACATTGTATACCAACCATACTTTAACAGAAAGAAAAGAGAGATTCTATCCTTGTGGTAACAGAGTCCCTTGGAAGTTAAGAACAATAGCCTTTTTTTGTCTTGTTTTGCTGTTTCTAGAAAGAAACCTCTTAGAGTCAGAGGCCACGCCTCTTTGCACCCATTGGGAAATCAGGCTGTCAGTAACATTCTTTCTATTGATAAGTACAAACAGACTGGGCATGACCTCTGTTCTTGCTCCAGGAGAGGACAGCTCAGCTCCAGATCCTTCTACCACACAAGAGAGGGGCGCCTTACCCAGGTTACTTCACACTGCGGTGAGGTGGTCCCCATGTGGCTGTAAACCAATAGCACATCTGCTGCTTTATCTTATCAGGATTGAATGCCTAAAGCCTTCCTGGGGAGCTTTGGTTTCAGTTACCAGCAGAGGACCCACTTTAAAAAATAAGCCCAAATATTCCATGCTTAAGTTGTGTCAAACGTTACACCATAGAGATTTAAATTGCATACATTTCTGGCAATCACAAAAGAAAGTCAGGCAAATCCGATGGAAGGCCCAAGAAAGAGTATGACCAAAATTAAGACTTTTTTTCCCCTAGGGAAAGACAGAAAAAATCTATGAGAGAAATTCCCATTCAGTACTTATGGGTAATGTAGATATTAAAGGAATATTTCCTGACCTTTGCCCACACATCACACTTAACCAAATATTTAGGAAATACCCAACTTCTTATTACTTATTCCACCAGATAGATATTTAATAAGAGGGGCTTCCAAGTGGTAAGCAGGAGGCACAGGTTCGATCCCTAGGTTGGGAAAATCCCCTGGAGAAGGAAATGGCAACCCACTCCAGTACTCTTGACTGCAGAATCCCATTGACAGAGGAGACTGGTGGGCTATAGTCCATGGGGTTGCAGAGGCGAACATGACTTAATGACAACAACAACAATTTAATAAGAGACTTTAAACAACAAGGCCCAACTATATAGCACAGAGAACTACATTCAATATCTTGTAATAGCCTATATGAAAAGAAATCTGAAGAATACATACAATATATATACATACATATTTACATAGCTGAATCCCTTTGTTATACACCAGAAACTAATACAACATTGTATACCAACCATACTTTAACAGAAAGAAAAGAGAGATTCTATCCTTGTGGTAACAGAGTCCCTTGGAAGTTAAGAACAATAGCCTTTTTTTGTCTTGTTTTGCTGTTTCTAGAAAGAAACCTCTTAGAGTCAGAGGCCACGCCTCTTTGCACCCATTGGGAAATCAGGCTGTCAGTAACATTCTTTCTATTGATAAGTACAAACAGACTGGGCATGACCTCTGTTCTTGCTCCAGGAGAGGACAGCTCAGCTCCAGATCCTTCTACCACACAAGAGAGGGGCGCCTTACCCAGGTTACTTCACACTGCGGTGAGGTGGTCCCCATGTGGCTGTAAACCAATAGCACATCTGCTGCTTTATCTTATCAGGATTGAATGCCTAAAGCCTTCCTGGGGAGCTTTGGTTTCAGTTACCAGCAGAGGACCCACTTTAAAAAATAAGCCCAAATATTCCATGCTTAAGTTGTGTCAAACGTTACACCATAGAGATTTAAATTGCATACATTTCTGGCAATCACAAAAAGAAAGTCAGGCATTACGAATCCCGATGGAAGCGCACACTAAGAAAGAGTATGACCAAAAAAATTAAACCTGAATCTGATCGAGCTTCTAGATTACCAATTTACAGGAATAACACAGATCAGGCAACATGCTAGACAACACCATAGGTGTATAAAAAACTAAATCCAGAATCTAAGTAAGAAACGCTCCAAGACAAGTGACCCAACCTCTTCAAAAAACAAACCACAAATAAAAATAAATAAACTGAAAGGGGTAACCTCAGGATTCAGTGGTGCTTATGATACATGCCAAATGTGAAATACAGTGTGGATTCAAAAAAACAAGTTTAAAAAAAAAAAACAGTTATGAGGTGATTAGAACACAGACTATTTATTTCGTGATAGTAAAGAAACATAGCTAGTTAGCTTTTAGTTGTGATAACTACATCTGTGGTTGTGCTTTCAGTCCCTATCTTTTATCAATGCATCCTGAAATATTTACAGGTGTAACAGTATGCTGTCCAGAAAAACATAAGTGGAAAAATAGGGGCATATGTGACAGAAGATAGACTATGGGGGATTATTACTGAAGCTAACTATATAAGGCTTCATAATCACATTTGTTTTACTTTCGTATGGTTTTCTACTCCTTATTTTGGGGATTAGAAAGTTTTACAAAGTATGTGTAATTAATGTATATCAGCATACATTCTGATATTTATACACCAGGTCCATCCCACCTCTCTCTGAAGCACTTCCCCATGGTGGGTGATATGTTATAGAAAGTCTCTGGAAAACTAGCAGTTAACAGACTGGGCATGATCTCTGTTCTTGCTCCAGGAGAGGACAGCTCAGCTCCAGATCCTTCTACCACACAAGAGAGGCGCCTTACCCAGGTTACTTCACACTGCGGTGAGGTGGTCCCCATGTGGCTGTAAACCAATAGCACATCTGCTGCTTTATCTTATCAGGATTGAATGCCTAAAGCCTTCCTGGGGAGCTTTGGTTTCAGTTACCAGCAGAGGACCCACTTTAAAAAATAAGCCCAAATATTCCATGCTTAAGTTGTGTCAAACGTTACACCATAGAGATTTAAATTGCATACATTTCTGGCAATCACAAAAAGAAAGTCAGGCATTACGAATCCCGATGGAAGCGCACACTAAGAAAGAGTATGACCAAAAAAATTAAACCTGAATCTGATCGAGCTTCTAGATTACCAATTTACAGGAATAACACAGATCAGGCAACATGCTAGACAACACCATAGGTGTATAAAAAACTAAATCCAGAATCTAAGTAAGAAACGCTCCAAGACAAGTGACCCAACCTCTTCAAAAAACAAACCACAAATAAAAATAAATAAACTGAAAGGGGTAACCTCAGGATTCAGTGGTGCTTATGATACATGCCAAATGTGAAATACAGTGTGGATTCACAAAAACAAGCTTAAAAAAAAAAAACAGTTATGAGGTGATTAGAACACAGACTATTTATTTCGTGATAGTAAAGAAACATAGCTAGTTAGCTTTTAGTTGTGATAACTACATCTGTGGTTGTGCTTTCAGTCCCTATCTTTTATCAATGCATCCTGAAATATTTACAGGTGTAACAGTATGCTGTCCAGAAAAACATAAGTGGAAAAATAGGGGCATATGTGACAGAAGATAGACTATGGGGGATTATTACTGAAGCTAACTATATAAGGCTTCATAATCACATTTGTTTTACTTTCGTATGGTTTTCTACTCCTTATTTTGGGGATTAGAAAGTTTTACAAAGTATGTGTAATTAATGTATATCAGCATACATTCTGATATTTATACACCAGGTCCATCCCACCTCTCTCTGAAGCACTTCCCCATGGTGGAGGATATTTTATAGAAAGTCTCTGGAAAACTACATGTAAAAGCAATGAGATTAGAACACTCTCTAACACCACACAAAAAATAAACTCAAAGTGGATTAAAAACCTAAATATTAGACCAGATACTATAAAATTCATAGAGGAAAACACAGGTAGAACACTCTTTGACATCAATCACAACAATATCCTTTGGGATCCATCTCCTAGAGTAATGGAAACGAAAACAAAAATAAACAATTGGGTCCCAATTAAACTTAAAAAGCTGTTGCACAGCAAAGGAAACCTAAACAAAATGAAAAGACAACCTACAGAATGGAGTAAAATATTTGCAAATGATGCAATTGATAAGGGACTGATCTCCAAAATATACAAACAACTCATGCAACCCAATATCAAAGAAACAAATAACCCAATCAAAAAATGGGCAGAAGGTCTAAATAGACCTCCAAAGAAAACACACAGATGGTCAAAAGGTACATAAAAATATATTCAGCATCACTGATTACTAGAGAAATGCAAATCAAAACTACAATGAGGTATCACCTCACACTGATCAGAATGGCCAGCACCAGGAAGTCTCCAAATAAGAAATGCTGGAGAGGGGGTGAAGAAAAAGGAATTCTCCTACATTGTTGATAGGAATGTAAAATCGGTGCAGCTGCTATGGAGAACAATATGGAGGTTTGTTAAAAAAAACTAAAAGTAGGGCTTCCCTGGTGGTCCAGTGGGTAAGGACACTGCCTTGCAGTGCAAGGGGCGCCAGTTCGATCCCTGGCCTGGGAAGATCCCACGTGCCGCGGAGCGGCTGGACTGATGTGTCCAATTACTGCGAGTCGGAGCTCTGGAGCGCATGCGCCCAGAGCCGGTGCTCTGCGACGACAGATGCCACCGTGGTGGGAGCCCACACAGGCCAAAGAACAAAGATGGATGAAACTAGACAAATGAAAGACCAGTGGAAGTGGCCTGCCCACCCCCCGCCCTCCCTACCCCCACCAAAATAAATAAACAAATAAATGTTAAAAAAAAAAAAAAAGAAAAACTAAAAGTAGAATTACCATATGATCCAGTAATCCTACTCCTGGGAAAATAACCAGAGAAAACCATAATTTGAAAAGATACATGCACCCCAATGTTCATTACAGCACTATTTACAATAGCCAAGACATGGAAGCAACCTAAAGATCCATTGATAGATGAATGGATAAGGAATGTGAATGGAAGAATATTTCAGACACAGGAAACAAATCTGTGGCTATCTAAGAGGGAAAGGAGGTGGGGAGGGATAAATTAGGAGTCTGGACTTAGCAGATACAACCTACAACAAACTCAACTGTATAGCACTGGGAATTTTCAGTATCCTACAATGAACCATAATGGAAAAGAATATGTAAAAGAATATGTATTATGTAACTGAATTGCTTTGCTTTATACCAAAAACTAACACAACACTGTAAATCAAATATACTTCAGTTAAAAAAAAATTTTTACGGGGCTTCCCTGGTGGTCCAGTGGGTAAAGAATTCATCTTGCAGTGCAAGGGGCACCAGTTCAATCCCTGGCCTGGGAAGATCATACGTCCTGAGGAGCAGTGGACTGGTGTGTCCAATTACAAGCGAGCGCTCTGGAGCACATGTGCCCAGGGCTGATGCTCTGCAGCAAGAGAGGCCACTGAAATGGGAGGCCCACACCTGCCAAAGAATAAAGATGGATGAAAAATAAAAAAATAAAATAAATAAAAAAGATGACTTAGAGGCAATAAAAAATTTTTTTTTAATTTTAAGTAAAAAAAGAAATGATATATTTATACAATGGAGTATTACTCTGACATAAAAAGAATGAACTAATACCATTTGTACCGTGGGTGCACCTAGAAATTATCTTAAATGAAATAAGCCAGACAGAGAAAGATAAATATCATATGATATCACTTACATGTGGAAACTAAAAAAATGATACAAATGGACTTACAAAATAGAAACAGATCCACAGACGTGCAAAACAAATTTATAGTTACCAAAGGCAAAAAAGGAGGGGAAGGGATAAATTAGGAGTTTGGGATTAACACATATACACTATTAAATATAAAATACATAACCATGGGAGGGGGGCTCAGGTGAGAGGAGTCAAAGATATGTCTATGACGTATTTGGCATTATATAGAGCTGTAAACAACAAAATTCTGTAAAAGCAAAATTAAAAAGAAAAAAAAATAGATAACCAACAAGGACCTACTATATAGCACAGAGAACTACACTCAACCGTCTATAATAACCTATATGGAAGAAGTATCTGAAAAAGAATAGATAAATGTATATGTATAACTGAATCACTTTACACCTGAAATGAACACAACATTGTAAATCAACTATACTTCAAGAAAAAAATTTAAGTCTCCAAGTCTCATGTGAAAAGACACTTTGATTCTAAAGTACTCACACTCATATTGTCAGAAAGTCACCTTTCCAATCCACCGCTAGGTGACTGAGGCACAGTCAGTCCCACTTGGTGGCTGATGTCCCAGCCCAAACTGCCACTAAGTGCACAATTGTAGTTAGAAGAAGCTAATGAACCGCTGAATGGCACAGGAAAATCAATAGGCAGGAGAAGGCAAAATGACCTTCTCCTGCCCGTCCAACTCCCGTTTTTGTGTGTGTGTGTGTGGTTTTTGGTTTTGTTTTTTTTTTCCAGAAGGAGGAAGAGAGAAAGAACATCAATACACAATGAAATGAATAAAAAAGGCTCATCACCAAAAAGATCTGTAATCTCTTTCATCTGGTCTCTGAAAAAGAACTGCCCAATGGCCTGAAACTGAATCTGCCCAAAGCTAAACACAAAGTCACTTGCCCACTAACTAGCTGGCTGGCTGGCCCCTAAGCAGCTGGAGAAAGGCCTAGAGGGAAAATGAAGGATAGTCCAAGGTGAGAAAAATTTTTTATCTTAAATGAATGAACTAATACCATTTGTACCGTGGGTGCACCTAGAAATTATCTTAAATGAAATAAGCCAGACAGAGAAAGATAAATATCATATGATATCACTTACATGTGGAAACTAAAAAAATGATACAAATGGACTTACAAAATAGAAACAGATCCACAGACGTGCAAAACAAATTTATAGTTACCAAAGGCAAAAAAGGAGGGGAAGGGATAAATTAGGAGTTTGGGATTAACACATATACACTATTAAATATAAAATACATAACCATGGGAGGGGGGCTCAGGTGAGAGGAGTCAAAGATATGTCTATGACGTATTTGGCATTATATAGAGCTGTAAACAACAAAATTCTGTAAAAGCAAAATTAAAAAGAAAAAAAAATAGATAACCAACAAGGACCTACTATATAGCACAGAGAACTACACTCAACCGTCTATAATAACCTATATGGAAGAAGTATCTGAAAAAGAATAGATAAATGTATATGTATAACTGAATCACTTTACACCTGAAATGAACACAACATTGTAAATCAACTATACTTCAAGAAAAAAATTTAAGTCTCCAAGTCTCATGTGAAAAGACACTTTGATTCTAAAGTACTCACACTCATATTGTCAGAAAGTCACCTTTCCAATCCACCGCTAGGTGACTGAGGCACAGTCAGTCCCACTTGGTGGCTGATGTCCCAGCCCAAACTGCCACTAAGTGCACAATTGTAGTTAGAAGAAGCTAATGAACCGCTGAATGGCACAGGAAAATCAATAGGCAGGAGAAGGCAAAATGACCTTCTCCTGCCCGTCCAACTCCCGTTTTTGTGTGTGTGTGTGTGGTTTTTGGTTTTGTTTTTTTTTTCCAGAAGGAGGAAGAGAGAAAGAACATCAATACACAATGAAATGAATAAAAAAGGCTCATCACCAAAAAGATCTGTAATCTCTTTCATCTGGTCTCTGAAAAAGAACTGCCCAATGGCCTGAAACTGAATCTGCCCAAAGCTAAACACAAAGTCACTTGCCCACTAACTAGCTGGCTGGCTGGCCCCTAAGCAGCTGGAGAAAGGCCTAGAGGGAAAATGAAGGATAGTCCAAGGTGAGCCTTGGCTTTGGCAATAAAAAGAACCCACAAAACAAATTTCAGATGGTGCCCTTAAAACTGATGTGCTTAGTGAAAAATAAGGAAGAAAAAAAAAAAAACTAATCCAAAGGAGAAGGGTTCTCCTGATAAACTCCCTGTTCATTCACCTGTGTCTTTTCAGAGGCTCTCAGCTGATACACCATAGAGGGTCAAAAGTAAATATAGGAGCTTAATTCTTACAGGGCTGAAGTGAGCACTAAATAACCTCACTGTGAAGTGTGGCCATTTCTTCCATGTCCTCCTGCTCTTCCCTTGTGCTTTGCCCATCACCTCTGTGGATTAATAAAAAAATTACACTTGGGGTTTTGAGGCGACTGTACATGAACAACAGGTCATAGATTAGCCCTTGTGCACTCAGTGACTAAGTCATGTGTACTCTTTGTGACCGCACGGACTGTAGCCTGCCAGGCTCCTTTGTCCATGGGATTTTCCAGACAAGAATACTGGAGTGGGTTACCATTTTCTCCTCTAGAGGGGGATCTTCCCAACCCAGGGATGGAATCTGTGTCTGTTGCGTTGGCAGGTGTATCCTTAACTACTGAGCCACTTGGGAAGCCCATTAGATCAGCCCAAATTACCATAAAATTTATCATTTACGCATTTAGTAAGTAGTTATTAAATGCCCGTTGTATGCAAGCCTTCAACTACGTAATACACTTAAGGTGCTAAACTTGTTTACAAAACCTCTATGACTTCTGGCTAAGATAGAAGGGTAAAGTCAGGTATCAGGTTTCCCTAAAACTAAATGAATGACCATTGTTAATAGCAAAAAAGTGAGATTCATCAAAGAAAACAAAACAAAAATGTACAGCAGGAATCAAACAAAAGAAAGGATACAATTTCATGCCATAATCTTTGAAAAGTAGCATTTGGGGAAAGTGAGAGATGGAATGATCCCAGGAATGACTGCTATTCTCAGTTCAGCTCTATCTTCTCCCATAACAGTGAGTTTGGGAGATGATTAGACAAAACCCTGAAAAACCTAAGTAGCACTCTCCATTTAGAGAGATCAAGGGTGAGTTAGAGACAGAGAAATGGGTCCAGGCTCATCACTTATATATGCAATAAGAATTTATTAACAACTTTTCATCTGCATTACTCAAAACTAGGCTTTGTGAGTCATTCAAAGAAGTAAAAGAAATAATCAGGCTCTGTTCTGAAACAAGTTACATTTCCAAAGATATGCAGGAAAAGATGCCTCCTGCCAAGTAGAATAATGCTAGCACAGCAGTTTTAAACAATATTTCAAAAAAGAAAAGCAAAGTCAGTATCCATCAAGCATGACTGCCCCTAATGTCCACTACCCATACCTCAGAGGGCAAAATGAACCAGTCTAGACAGATAGATGTTTCCTGGTAAAATCACTGAATAGCAAGACAGAGAAAGAACATTTTTTTAGGTACAGAGGACATGTACGGACATGTACATACACACACACACACACATACAAACATATACTCCAAAATAAAAGGGAAAGAAAACAGAACAAAAGTTCAGGCTTCTCTCCATGCTGACATTCAGTACTCAATAAAGGAAATCCTGTAATTTATGTGCACAAAAGTCTGAGGGAGAAAAAAGTGTGAACAAATATTTTTATATTTAGCCTAAGTGTTTTCAAGTATAGAGACAAAAGACATTTTCAGACATGCAAGAGCTCAGTGATTTCATGAGTCCTACTTAAAAAATAAAAATAGGGCTTCCCTGGTAGGTCAATGGTAAAGAGTTCACCTGACAATGCAGGAGACACAGGTTGAATCCCTGATCCGGGAAGATCCCACATGCTGCAGAGCAGCCAAGTCAGTAAGCCACAACTATTGATCCCGTGTTCTAGAGCCTCGGAGCCACAACTATTGAGCCCATGTGCCTCAACTACTGAAGCCCGTGTGCCCGAGAGCCCGAGTTCCAGAACAAGAGAGGTCACTGCAACAAGAAGCCTGCTCAACTGAACTAGAGAGCAGCCCCCACTCCCTGCAACTAGAGAAGAGCTTACAGCAGCAGTAAAAACCCAGAATAGCCAAAATAAAATAAATAAATAAATAAGAACTCACATTTTAAAAATTTAAATAAAAAATAAATAACTTGAGTCCAAAACCCAGCAAACAAGGAGATAAAGGTGGATTTCTAGTAAAAGTCTGATAGGAATATCTGAACTTATTTCTATTTAGAAATGATGCAAAACAGCACTATGAAGTACATTTACGGAGGGAACTTTTATACATTTTAATAATAAACCAAATTCAGAGGAGGGGGAAAGTTTCTCTCCTTTCTAAAGATGATTAAGAAACTGAAATTTAAATATACTCTTTAAAATTAGAAAGTTAACCAAGTGAAATGACAATATTAATTTAAAAAAAAAACAAGGAGAAAGCATGTGTTAATTTTCTGTCATTTCACTGAGTCACTAATAATTGATAAATTGAAAAACAGAGGTTAAAAGAATCTCTAAAAGACCAAACAATTGACTATAAATCCCTGACATTATCACTAAAATGTGTACTTACTCATACAGACATATACATGAGACAAACCATGAGGTAAGAGACGGGGGGAGGGGCAGCATTAAAGATAGAAAACATAATGTACGTTAAGAAGCATTAAGAATGTAAAGGCTGGGAAAAAAAAAAAAAAAAGAATGTAAAGGTTGGGATTTCCCTGGTGGTCCAGTGGCTAAGACGCCACATTCTCAACGCAGGGGACCTGGGTTCAGTTCCTGGTCAGGGAACTAGAACATGCTGCAACCAAGATCCAGTACAGCTGAAAGGGTTTTACCTCGATTTGAGACTTAAACCCAGGGCCTAGACCTGATAGAACCCTGCTTGGGACCTGAATCCATGTGGCTGGAGCTTGAATTCCAGCCAAAACCTGGTTTGGGACTCGAATCCACGTGGCTAAGGCTTAACCCCAGCCAGAACCCTGCTTAGGACTTGAACCCACGTTGTCAGGACTCAATCCCACCCAAAACCCTGTCTGGGACTTGAACCCACGTGGCCGCGACTTAATCCAGCACTCACCCAAAGTCTGGACCCACTGTGGCTCAGGTTCTTCGTGCCTCAGCGCAGAAGGAATTCAGCGAGAGGCAGAGTGATAGGCAAGAAGAGGATTTATTAGGATAGGGTACTTGTAAGAGGTGCAAGCAGGCGGGCAGGAAAGCTCTGCTCTCCTCTCTCTCAATTGAGTGGTCAGCAGTATATATATGATAGTAGACAACCACCCCTCAAGTAGATGTAGATGCAGGCCATACATCATTGGTTGCTTCTTCGCCAGCTCCTCCTTTATCAGCTGTTTATACCCAGTCAAGCCTGCTTTACTGAACAAGCAGCAGCTCTCCTGAGTTATCATCAACTCACTGGCCTCCCAACCTTTCTCAGGTTTCTCCCTTCTACCTATCATCTTCTACTAGGAACCCCCCTACTCTGCCCCTATCCCTAGCATGTGTTAATTTTCTGGGGTCCCATTTAAAAAAAATTTTTTTTGAGTCACTAATTAATTGTTTTTAAATTTGAAAAACAGAGGTTAAAAGAATCTCTAAAAGACCAAACAATTGACTATAAATCCCTGACATTATCACTAAAATGTGTACTTACTCATACAGACATATACATGAGACAAACCATGAGGTAAGAGACGGGGGGAGGGGCAGCATTAAAGATAGAAAACATAATGTACGTTAAGAAGCATTAAGAATGTAAAGGCTGGGAAAAAAAAAAAAAAAAGAATGTAAAGGTTGGGATTTCCCTGGTGGTCCAGTGGCTAAGACGCCACATTCTCAACGCAGGGGACCTGGGTTCAGTTCCTGGTCAGGGAACTAGAACATGCTGCAACCAAGATCCAGTACAGCTGAAAGGGTTTTACCTCGATTTGAGACTTAAACCCAGGGCCTAGACCTGATAGAACCCTGCTTGGGACCTGAATCCATGTGGCTGGAGCTTGAATTCCAGCCAAAACCTGGTTTGGGACTCGAATCCACGTGGCTAAGGCTTAACCCCAGCCAGAACCCTGCTTAGGACTTGAACCCACGTTGTCAGGACTCAATCCCACCCAAAACCCTGTCTGGGACTTGAACCCACGTGGCCGCGACTTAATCCAGCACTCACCCAAAGTCTGGACCCACTGTGGCTCAGGTTCTTCGTGCCTCAGCGCAGAAGGAATTCAGCGAGAGGCAGAGTGATAGGCAAGAAGAGGATTTATTAGGATAGGGTACTTGTAAGAGGTGCAAGCGGGCGGGCAGGAAAGCTCTGCTCTCCTCTCTCTCAATTGAGTGGTCAGCAGTATATATATGATAGTAGACAACCACCCCCCTCAAGTAGATGTAGATGCAGGCCATACATCATTGGTTGCTTCTTCGCCAGCTCCTCCTTTATCAGCTGTTTATACCCAGTCAAGCCTGCTTTACTGAACAAGCAGCAGCTCTCCTGAGTTATCATCAACTCACTGGCCTCCCAACCTTTCTCAGGTTTCTCCCTTCTACCTATCATCTTCTACTAGGACTCTACAACCACCTACCTATCCTACTCTGCCCCTATCACAGCCAAATAAATATTTTTTAAAAAAGAATGTAAAGATTTATTATATCGATAAATATAGGATTCTTTAATGAGAACAAACCAAGTCTATAGAGATCCACATTAAAATAAACTTAAGAGTCTTTATGACACAGAAAGGTTGAAAGTGAAAGGTCTAAAATAAGCCATTCAAATGATAAGAACAAAAATCACAATATTAATATTTGAAAAGAGTAAATTCAAGGCAAAAATTATTAAATAATATAAAATGTTATTAATACATTCAATAATAATAATTGAGAAATTAAAACGGACAAGGCACTATTCTACATACTGTCAGAATAAGCAAAGTTTAAATCAGTAATGAATTTATAACTGTTATAAATCTTTCAGCATCCAAAACAAAGTGTCAAAATTTATAAAAACAGAAACTTCTAGAAGAAATCAACAAAACACAATAATAGTACCAAATACTGTTGTTCGTGACAGAATAAGGAGACAAAATAAGAAATATGAATCAGACAATCAAAATGATTAACCAAGTAGATAAATATCAAAGCACACAGTCTAACATAAAACTTCTTTTCTAGTACTGATGGGATAGTCAGTTTTAAAAAGGTAGTATACGTTAGTCCACAAAGTCTCAATGTATTCCAGGAAAGCAAAGTTAGAATAATCTTCCCTGATGACACTGCAATAAACTAAATATTAAATAATAAAAATAAGGAAAGACTTTGCTACCTGAAAAATTTAAAGCTCTCTCAGATCTTGATGAAATGGAAAAAGTTAAAACTGAAATTAGAGTATATAAAAAAAATAACAATTTTAAAAATAGTACCCCACAAAAAAATTTTAGAAGTTGAGCTCAAGGTAGAAGCTGGGGAAGAACAACTGATAATAATAAGCCAGTCTAGTCAAGAAAAGGAGATTGTTACTAATAGGAGACAAGATACAACCTCAAGGACCATCATTATGGAGAGATCGTATGATAAATCATAATAATTACATAAAATATCATATGTATCCACTTAAAAGAAGGTAATCCCTTCCCCCTTCAGGTTTCTCCCTTCTACCTATCATCTTCTACTAGGACTCTACAACCACCTACCTATCCTACTCTGCCCCTATCACAGCCAAATAAATATTTTTTAAAAAAGAATGTAAAGATTTATTATATCGATAAATATAGGATTCTTTAATGAGAACAAACCAAGTCTATAGAGATCCACATTAAAATAAACTTAAGAGTCTTTATGACACAGAAAGGTTGAAAGTGAAAGGTCTAAAATAAGCCATTCAAATGATAAGAAAAAAAATCACAATATTAATATTTGAAAAGAGTAAATTCAAGGCAAAAATTATTAAATAA
This sequence comes from Tragulus kanchil, assembly GCA_022376925.1. NCBI lineage: Eukaryota > Metazoa > Chordata > Mammalia > Artiodactyla > Tragulidae > Tragulus > Tragulus kanchil. The sequence continues at coordinate 266,893,349 of JAIOJX010000026.1, read as the reverse complement.
TATAAAATGTTATTAATACATTCAATAATAATAATTGAGAAATTAAAACGGACAAGGCACTATTCTACATACTGTCAGAATAAGCAAAGTTTAAATCAGTAATGAATTTATAACTGTTATAAATCTTTCAGCATCCAAAACAAAGTGTCAAAATTTATAAAAACAGAAACTTCTAGAAGAAATCAACAAAACACAATAATAGTACCAAATACTGTTGTTCGTGACAGAATAAGGAGACAAAATAAGAAATATGAATCAGACAATCAAAATGATTAACCAAGTAGATAAATATCAAAGCACACAGTCTAACATAAAACTTCTTTTCTAGTACTGATGGGATAGTCAGTTTTAAAAAGGTAGTATACGTTAGTCCACAAAGTCTCAATGTATTCCAGGAAAGCAAAGTTAGAATAATCTTCCCTGATGACACTGCAATAAACTAAATATTAAATAATAAAAATAAGGAAAGACTTTGCTACCTGAAAAATTTAAAGCTCTCTCAGATCTTGATGAAATGGAAAAAGTTAAAACTGAAATTAGAGTATATAAAAAAAATAACAATTTTAAAAATAGTACCCCACAAAAAAATTTTAGAAGTTGAGCTCAAGGTAGAAGCTGGGGAAGAACAACTGATAATAATAAGCCAGTCTAGTCAAGAAAAGGAGATTGTTACTAATAGGAGACAAGATACAACCTCAAGGACCATCATTATGGAGAGATCGTATGATAAATCATAATAATTACATAAAATATCATATGTATCCACTTAAAAGAAGGTAAGTTTTGGTTCAACTAATATGAAAAAATATCAAAATACACAATTAAAGATTTTTTTAATTATTGAGTAATGTGTAAATATAGCTTTTGTGTAAATAGAAATAAAAATGTTCATTTACAGCCATTTTATGTATATGCATGTATATCTATGCATTTTCCAGAAGGCTACAAAATTCAAACTTTAGGGAGAAGTCTGAGTCAGAGAATTCAGAAAAGAAGTTAACATTGAAACTAATATAATCTTTAAACACTTTATACCTGTCTACATATAATTTTTGTTGGGACATATTTTATTTTAAAAGATACAATCTATTTTAACAGATAAGAGATATCTAGAAAGGAGATTATTCTGGACCAGATAAGCAAAAGCCACATGAAGCCGTCAAAGCCCATCTTGAGAAGAAGAAAGAAAAACCCAAAGGCTTGAGAGAGAACTGGTAAATGAGTTCACTGTGAATTCTGTAACCAGGCCCGCTGAGGCCTGCTGAGCTTCGTCAGCTCTCCTTGATATTTCCTACGATGTTCTACTAAGAAGCAGCCCAGCAGCCCAAACCCCCTTCTTAAGAGCCGACTGGAGTCCCTCAAAGGCTAGCTTTAGTGCCTAACAACCCCAAAGGAACCTGTCCTGTACCTTGCTGAAGACCCTGAGCTATCCCCATAGTGGAGGTGCAGCCTTACCTTGCTGAAAAGAAAACAATCTGAAGCTGAAACCCCTTGAACACCTGTGGTCAGTCATGCCTAGCGAGTAGGATTTAAATAGAAACTTGTCCAGCAAGTCTAGACTAATAAGAATATTCATGAAAAAATATCCACATCTGAGTATGTCACTCAGAATATTTTGTCTGTATGTTCTAGTATGTTCTATATGAATCACGAAACATAGGACAATGCTTTCAAAGCTGGAAGGATAGCTTTTTAAAAGAAGTCAGAAGAGTGAATGGTGAAAGTTCAGAGGAAATTTGTCCAAATATTAAATATAATAACCATGCAGAGATGTTTACATTTTAAATGATGTTAAAATTACATGATGTTAAAATTTAAAATACACACGCCAGAACACATTAGGATAATTTCAAACTAACACATAAGCAAGGGCATGATGCAACGGCCAAAGCTGTAAGACAGAGACGAGGCCCATTTGTAGGAACTGGCTTCTTCACAAACAACATATCTGTGTGCTGATAAGACCCACCCAAGTACAGTACAGATCTCATCTCTTTTAGGAGGCCTCTCCTACTCTTGCCAGGAGAGGGGCCTTTCTTAGTGGTCTACTGTATTAGGTACTCTTTTCTAGCAGTTATCATATTGCTTGACATTTATTGTTCATATGGGGGTTTTCTCCACCAGTGAGCTCCTGGTGGAGAAAACACTTTATACCTGTCTAAAACATATTTTATTTTAAAAGATACAATCTATTTTAACAGATAAGAGATATCTAGAAAGGAGATTATTCTGGACCAGATAAGCAAAAGCCACATGAAGCCGTCAAAGCCCATCTTGAGAAGAAGAAAGAAAAACCCAAAGGCTTGAGAGAGAACTGGTAAATGAGTTCACTGTGAATTCTGTAACCAGGCCGCTGAGGCCTGCTGAGCTTAAATCAGCTCTCCTTGATATTTCCTACGATGTTCTACTAAGAAGCAGCCCAGCAGCCCAAACCCCCTTCTTAAGAGCCGACTGGAGTCCCTCAAAGGCTAGCTTTAGTGCCTAACAACCCCAAAGGAACCTGTCCTGTACCTTGCTGAAGACCCTGAGCTATCCCCATAGTGGAGGTGCAGCCTTACCTTGCTGAAAAGAAAACAATCTGAAGCTGAAACCCCTTGAACACCTGTGGTCAGTCATGCCTAGCGAGTAGGATTTAAATAGAAACTTGTCCAGCAAGTCTAGACTAATAAGAATATTCATGAAAAAATATCCACATCTGAGTATGTCACTCAGAATATTTTGTCTGTATGTTCTAGTATGTTCTATATGAATCACGAAACATAGGACAATGCTTTCAAAGCTGGAAGGATAGCTTTTTAAAAGAAGTCAGAAGAGTGAATGGTGAAAGTTCAGAGGAAATTTGTCCAAATATTAAATATAATAACCATGCAGAGATGTTTACATTTTAAATGATGTTAAAATTACATGATGTTAAAATTTAAAATACACACGCCAGAACACATTAGGATAATTTCAAACTAACACATAAGCAAGGGCATGATGCAACGGCCAAAGCTGTAAGACAGAGACGAGGCCCATTTGTAGGAACTGGCTTCTTCACAAACAACATATCTGTGTGCTGATAAGACCCACCCAAGTACAGTACAGATCTCATCTCTTTTAGGAGGCCTCTCCTACTCTTGCCAGGAGAGGGGCCTTTCTTAGTGGTCTACTGTATTAGGTACTCTTTTCTAGCAGTTATCATATTGCTTGACATTTATTGTTCATATGTGGGTTTTCTCCACCAGTGAGCTCCTGGTGGAGAAAAGAGGCCATGCCTTAATAATTTTCTCTGCCTTATCAACAAATACCCAACGTATAATCAACATTCAATAAATACATATTTAATATAGGATTTAAACAATCAGAACTTTAGAAACCAATGAGGTTTCCTTAATTAAAAAAAAAAAAAAAAGAAAAGAATTCTAGTTTCCTAAAACGCTAAGATGGCTGAGCACCAAAGAATTGATGTTTTTGAACTGCAGTGTTGGAGACAACTCTTGAGAGTCCCTTGGACTGCAAGGAGATCAAACCAGTCAATCCTAAAGGAAATCAATCCTGGATATTCATTGGAATGACAGATGCTGAAGCTGAAACACCAAAGAAAAGACCATAATGCTGGGAAAGACTGAAGGCAAGAGAAGAGGGCAACAGAGGAGGAGATGGTTGGATGGCATCAATCACACAAGTCAATGCACATGAGTTTGAGCAAGCACCGGGTGATGGTGAAAAACAGGGAAGCCCGGTGTGCTGCAGTCCATGGAGTCACAGAGAGTCAGACACGGCTGAGCAACTGAACAACACAGAGAACTAAAGGAGCAAAATTATTACAATGCTCATAAAATTCCACCATCCAAACATAATGACACTGAATTATAAATATCATTGCAGATACAAACACACACAAAGATGAATATCTATGTTTGTTTATTCATTTCACAAGGCAGAGGATCTGGTTTCTAGCCTAATCTCCCTACTGAATCACAATTTTAAAGTTTCTGTCAGTCATGAAATTCAAGACATCTTATCCTCATCCTTACCCTCAAGAGCATCAGCCATCAGTAAACCCTCCAGGGCTCACTATCTTTACCTTTATAAAACCCTCCCCTTGGGAGGGTTATAAAACCCTCCCCCTGGTGGTCCAGTGGGTGAAGAGTCCGCCTTGCAGTGCAAGGGGCACTGGTTTGATCCCTGGCCTGGGAAGATCCCACATGCCGCAGAGCGGCTGGACCGATGTGTCCAATTACAAGCCAGTGTTCTGGAGTGCATGCACCCAGAGCTGATGCTCTGCAGCAACAGAGGCCACTGCAACGGGAGGCCCACACAGGCCAAAGAATTAGGATGGACGAAAATAAACAAATGAAGGACCAAAAAAAGCGGCTAAAATTTAAGAAAAAAGCACACAAACCACTCCTCTCCCCTTGTTTCCTTTACATCTTATTTTCCTGGTTCCTATTCTGCCTCTTCACTCTCCCATTAATGTGGACATTTAAACCCAAGTCCTGCCTTTAGGACCTGTCTTACAAATGCCTCATCTACACTCAGAGGTTTAACAGTCATGTTTCGGAAGGTGGTAACATCTTTCCAGACCTATCTCTGTTCCTTTGAGCCCCAGCCCAGGGTTACTAACTGCTTGTCATACATCTTCACTTGCATATACCCCCTAGTCCTCAGGCATTGTACATATAAAACTAAAGCAACCACGTCTGGCTCCTTAAAGTCACTACTCAACTCCCAATGTCCATTAGGGGCTCCATCATTTTCCTGGTAGCCAAGCCACTGCTTACTCTCATGTCAGTCTGCCACCAAGCAATGCCTATTCCTTGTTCATTTTTGTCTCCCCCATCTCATCCTCACTGCTGCCACCTCTATGCGTCTCAAGGAATGGCTACCAGAGCCTTCTTGTCTCCCTTCCTCTAGCCTCCTTTTATTACAACTCCTAATATATCTCACAACCACATACAACGTCCAAAACCATCAATCAATTCATGTTACAATCTTCCTTAAACAAATAACCTGTGATGGCAGAGGATCTGGTTTCTAGCCTAATCTCCCTACTGAATCACAATTTTAAAGTTTCTGTCAGTCATGAAATTCAAGACATCTTATCCTCATCCTTACCCTCAAGAGCATCAGCCATCAGTAAACCCTCCAGGGCTCACTATCTTTACCTTTATAAAACCCTCCCCTTGGGAGGGTTATAAAACCCTCCCCCTGGTGGTCCAGTGGGTGAAGAGTCCGCCTTGCAGTGCAAGGGGCACTGGTTTGATCCCTGGCCTGGGAAGATCCCACATGCCGCAGAGCGGCTGGACCGATGTGTCCAATTACAAGCCAGTGTTCTGGAGTGCATGCACCCAGAGCTGATGCTCTGCAGCAACAGAGGCCACTGCAACGGGAGGCCCACACAGGCCAAAGAATTAGGATGGACGAAAATAAACAAATGAAGGACCAAAAAAAGCGGCTAAAATTTAAGAAAAAAGCACACAAACCACTCCTCTCCCCTTGTTTCCTTTACATCTTATTTTCCTGGTTCCTATTCTGCCTCTTCACTCTCCCATTAATGTGGACATTTAAACCCAAGTCCTGCCTTTAGGACCTGTCTTACAAATGCCTCATCTACACTCAGAGGTTTAACAGTCATGTTTCGGAAGGTGGTAACATCTTTCCAGACCTATCTCTGTTCCTTTGAGCCCCAGCCCAGGGTTACTAACTGCTTGTCATACATCTTCACTTGCATATACCCCCTAGTCCTCAGGCATTGTACATATAAAACTAAAGCAACCACGTCTGGCTCCTTAAAGTCACTACTCAACTCCCAATGTCCATTAGGGGCTCCATCATTTTCCTGGTAGCCAAGCCACTGCTTACTCTCATGTCAGTCTGCCACCAAGCAATGCCTATTCCTTGTTCATTTTTGTCTCCCCCATCTCATCCTCACTGCTGCCACCTCTATGCGTCTCAAGGAATGGCTACCAGAGCCTTCTTGTCTCCCTTCCTCTAGCCTCCTTTTATTACAACTCCTAATATATCTCACAACCACATACAACGTCCAAAACCATCAATCAATTCATGTTACAATCTTCCTTAAACAAATAACCTGTGATGGCTCCCTACTGCTAAATTAAAGACAATATTCTTTGAATATTTAAGACCTCAACAACCTTAATAAGCCTTCCATTCCTGTCTCAAAACTCCTTCCATTTTCTTGTGTCAATCTTGTGATGAATTTCAACCTAACCTCCATGATTTCCAGAGCCATCCTTGGATGTTCACACCTCTGTCATTTTATCCAGGTGATTTCTGCCCACAGACGTGCTCATTCCACCATATCCATTCATCCAGAATCCTGCCAGCCCTTCAAGAGCCAGTTCATGTTCCCTAACCCCTCCACAAACAGGCAGCACCTCCTCCCCTGAACTCAACTCCCCATCAGGGCCCCAGCTTCTTACAGACAGGGACCATCTAATTCATGTGAATCCTCTCTGTGCTTGCATCTGCTGTCACTCAGCAAATGTTTACAAAACCAAAGAAGAGAAGAAGAGGTTGAGTGCATTTAAACAGGGAGAACTGAATTTTGGAGTCCCAAAGCAATAACTTCAGCCGATCCTTGAAGAATGGTATATGCCTTGCATTAGTGGAGATTGTGGAAAAGCTATTCAAGAAAAAAATTAGTGAAGTCAGGTTGAGCCTTTTCAACGAGAGCCCTTCACTGTGCAGGGCTGTCCTGAGTATATCAGGATTGGGCATCAGCCCCGTTTTCATTGTGACAACCACAGACAGACCCCAGCCCTGCTTCCAGGTGAGAAGGATAAAGTCAAGGCCCTGCAGAGAGAGCCATGGGCACTGGAGGGGAAACTGCGGACCCCTGACAAGATCTGGCTGGAGCAAAAGAATTACTTCCACCAAGGCAGTGAGATGAAGGACACCCAGGACCATCTCTCTTTCACTCCTTCATGCTGCTGTGGAGGAAATAACGTAACTGACAGCCACGCCTTCTCCCAACAGCTTCACTCGTGTACACACGGAGAAGCAGCAAAATACGAGGTAAAGAGCATGGTCACCAACCCTGGGTTCAAACCTCAGCTTTTATACTTACTAGCTTCATTGGCAAGGGGAGACTTGCTTAACCCTCTGTGCCTCTGGTTCTCATCCATTATACAGGAATAATGACTTAGCTTTCAGAGTTCTATGGTAGTCGCAGTCAATAGAAACAAAACACATTGTTTACGACTTACACATTAAGATGTTTACATCTTACACATTTACACATTATTACATCTTGGGAAAATCCACTAACTAAAAAAGAGAATATCACCACTGGAAACACTTTCAATAACCGGGAAAGCCTATCCTATCATACAGAAGATATTCTGAGTAAATACTAGATGCTGGACACTACACCAGGTGCCATACCTCCATGAGACAGCAGCCGTTACTATTTCCACTTTATAGATAAGACAACTGAGACACTGAAATGTTAAGTGAGTTAAGCTGGGAACCAGGATTTAAATCTTCTGGTCTACCCCACTCTGACTCATTGATTCAACTAACATTTAATGAGGATCTACTAACTGTCTGATGGGCTTCTCAGGTGGCACTAGTGGTAAGGAATCCACCTGCCAATGCAGGAGATGCAAGAAAAGTGGGTTCAGTCCCTGGGTCAGGAAGATCCTCTGGAGGAGGAAATGGCACCCCACTCCTGCATTCTTGCCTGGAAAATTCCATGGGCAGAGGAGCCTGGAGGGCTATCCTCCATGGGGCCACAAAGAGTCGGACACGACTAAGCAACAGAACATGCACACACACAAACTGCTTGGCATTGCTCTCGTTGCTGAGGATATAGCAAAACAGGCTGATCCTCAGCTGGTCATTAAAACAGGCTAAAACCACACCTTCGTGGAGCTTATATTCTAACAGGAGGAGAGACAGAATCAACTAAATAAACAGATGACGGATGGTGATCAGCTGCTAGGAGAAAATAAAGCAGGAAGGGTGGATAGAAAGAGTGGTAGAAGGTAGGGAATGGCAGTTTTAAAACACATGGCCAGAGAAGTGTTGTTGAGTAGGATGCATCTGAGAGATGAGAGGAAAGAGATAAAAGGGTAAAACTCTAAGCCAGGGGTTGGGAAGCCATTCCTGATAGAGGGTGTAGGAAGTGCAAAGGCCCAGAAGCAGCAAAATACGAGGTAAAGAGCATGGTCACCAACCCTGGGTTCAAACCTCAGCTTTTATACTTACTAGCTTCATTGGCAAGGGGAGACTTGCTTAACCCTCTGTGCCTCTGGTTCTCATCCATTATACAGGAATAATGACTTAGCTTTCAGAGTTCTATGGTAGTCGCAGTCAATAGAAACAAAACACATTGTTTACGACTTACACATTAAGATGTTTACATCTTACACATTTACACATTATTACATCTTGGGAAAATCCACTAACTAAAAAAGAGAATATCACCACTGGAAACACTTTCAATAACCGGGAAAGCCTATCCTATCATACAGAAGATATTCTGAGTAAATACTAGATGCTGGACACTACACCAGGTGCCATACCTCCATGAGACAGCAGCCGTTACTATTTCCACTTTATAGATAAGACAACTGAGACACTGAAATGTTAAGTGAGTTAAGCTGGGAACCAGGATTTAAATCTTCTGGTCTACCCCACTCTGACTCATTGATTCAACTAACATTTAATGAGGATCTACTAACTGTCTGATGGGCTTCTCAGGTGGCACTAGTGGTAAGGAATCCACCTGCCAATGCAGGAGATGCAAGAAAAGTGGGTTCAGTCCCTGGGTCAGGAAGATCCTCTGGAGGAGGAAATGGCACCCCACTCCTGCATTCTTGCCTGGAAAATTCCATGGGCAGAGGAGCCTGGAGGGCTATCCTCCATGGGGCCACAAAGAGTCGGACACGACTAAGCAACAGAACATGCACACACACAAACTGCTTGGCATTGCTCTCGTTGCTGAGGATATAGCAAAACAGGCTGATCCTCAGCTGGTCATTAAAACAGGCTAAAACCACACCTTCGTGGAGCTTATATTCTAACAGGAGGAGAGACAGAATCAACTAAATAAACAGATGACGGATGGTGATCAGCTGCTAGGAGAAAATAAAGCAGGAAGGGTGGATAGAAAGAGTGGTAGAAGGTAGGGGAATGGCAGTTTTAAAACACATGGCCAGAGAAGTGTTGTTGAGTAGGATGCATCTGAGAGATGAGAGGAAAGAGATAAAAGGGTAAAACTCTAAGCCAGGGGGTTGGGATGGGAGCCATTCCTGATAGAGGGTGTAGGAAGTGCAAAGGCCCAGAGGCAGGAGTTTGCCTGGTTTATTCAGGAAAGTTCAAGAATCCAGTGCAGCTTCAGCGGAATAAGCAAAGAAGATAAGCAGGAGGTGGGGTCAGAGAAAATAGGGTGGAGAAAGAGGGGAGATCACATATGTCTTCATCAGCCTTGTAAAGTAAGGACTTGGATTTTACTTAGAAAATTGTTGGTGGGATCTGAAAGGAGGAACATGATCTGACTTACGTTCTAACAAGTTACTCTGGTGGCTGCGTGGAGAGTGGACTGAAGGAGGTGTGACTTGGAGGTCCCTTAAGAACAGCCAAAGCTATTGTCAAGAACAAAGAAGTACCAATGCCTTCCTCCGTTCTAGCAGGTGTGATCATAATGGACCTTTATTTTCAGAGCAGAGTGCTTAAGAGGACTCCTCCTACTCCATCTAGGATGTCTTGTTGAGTACATAGGTCACAGGGAATGTTCCTTCAACTATTCTGTATTAGAACCCTTTCTAAAACAGAGTGTCAGGGTGTACCCACAGCAGCTGGCTGGAAATGGCCACATTCTTACTCATCACTCCTCAGTATTCCCTCACTTTGGGAGGTGAAGCTGAGTACAGAGTTGGTGGTCCAGTCTTAGTACACAATAAGGGAACATTTCCCATCTGAATGGGAACATTTAGATCATGGCCAAGTGGCCAAAGAGAGCTAGGCTTAAGCTTATTTAGCCAGACATTCCACAAAACTGCATGCTGACACCTACTCTAAGTCAGTCAATGAAAGGCTCTAAAATGAATCAAATTCGGCCCTGACCTAAGTGGGCATACTGTCCCGTGTGTGAAAGGATACAACCTGAATACAAGTTCCTATACAGTAATAGGTATACACCACACATGATACACTATATAGTATAGTTACCTGAGTATAGTTGTATAGTTACTTGAATATCTGAAAAGAAGTAACTATAGGAAAGTGACAAATGCCTCAAAGGGAGGGAGACAGTCTATTCAGAGGATCTGGAGTGGCCTTTGACTTGGCCTTATAGAGGAAACTCGAGCTAGAGACACAGAGATGAGCAGAAGTGGGGCACACAGAAGAAGAAACTGGAAAATGAGGAACTCAGGATGGCAACCAACATTGGGAGAGTTTGAAGAGACTAAGGAACTATCATAAAAATCTCTTGGCAGGGCTTCCCCGGTGGTCCAGTGGGTAAGGACACCGCCTTGCAGTGCAAGGGGTGCCAGTTTGATCCCTGGCCTGGGAAGATCCCACATGCCGCGGAGCGGCTGGACCCATGTGTCCAATTACCGAGCCGGAGCTTTGGAGCGCATGCGCCCAGAGCCGGCGCTCTGCGACAACAGAGGCCACTGCGATGGGAGGCCCACACGGGCCAAAGAACAAAGATAGATGAAACTAGACAAATGAAAGACCAGTAGAAGTGGCCCGACCACCCCCGTCCCTCCCCAACCCGCTCCCCCGCCCCCCGCCCCAAATTAAAAAAAAAAAGTCTTGGCAACATATTTAAAATGAAGATTCTGGGCCCACTCCCAGCAATTCTGAGTTGATGGGTGGAGAAATTTGTTTTTAGCAAGAAGCCTCAAGTAACTCTGAAGCAGTTATTTCCTACTCCACTACACTTTGGAGAAATACCAACAGAGATGAATTAAAACCATCCATGCAAATTTTTCCTTACTATTTTCTCTCATAATAATAACCCTGTTTATTTCCTCTATGGCACTAATTGTAACAGATACTATTTATGTATCTTTTACTTACTACTGTTTCACTCCACAGGATATGAGCTCTATTAAGTCACCATCATACAGCAAATACTATACTTAATACTGGCAAGTTAAGCAAAGCATTCCACGAAGAACATTTAGATCATGGCCATGGAAAAGGCCTTAAGCTTATTTAGCCAGACATTCCACAAAACTGCATGCTGACACCTACTCTAAGTCAGTCAATGAAAGGCTCTAAAATGAATCAAATTCGGCCCTGACCTAAGTGGGCATACTGTCCCGTGTGTGAAAGGATACAACCTGAATACAAGTTCCTATACAGTAATAGGTATACACCACACATGATACACTATATAGTATAGTTACCTGAGTATAGTTGTATAGTTACTTGAATATCTGAAAAGAAGTAACTATAGGAAAGTGACAAATGCCTCAAAGGGAGGGAGACAGTCTATTCAGAGGATCTGGAGTGGCCTTTGACTTGGCCTTATAGAGGAAACTCGAGCTAGAGACACAGAGATGAGCAGAAGTGGGGCACACAGAAGAAGAAACTGGAAAATGAGGAACTCAGGATGGCAACCAACATTGGGAGAGTTTGAAGAGACTAAGGAACTATCATAAAAATCTCTTGGCAGGGCTTCCCTGGTGGTCCAGTGGGTAAGGACACCGCCTTGCAGTGCAAGGGGTGCCAGTTTGATCCCTGGCCTGGGAAGATCCCACATGCCGCGGAGCGGCTGGACCCATGTGTCCAATTACCGAGCCGGAGCTTTGGAGCGCATGCGCCCAGAGCCGGCGCTCTGCGACAACAGAGGCCACTGCGATGGGAGGCCCACACGGGCCAAAGAACAAAGATAGATGAAACTAGACAAATGAAAGACCAGTAGAAGTGGCCCGACCACCCCCGTCCCTCCCCAACCCGCTCCCCCGCCCCCCGCCCCAAATTAAAAAAAAAAAAAAAGTCTTGGCAACATATTTAAAATGAAGATTCTGGGCCCACTCCCAGCAATTCTGAGTTGATGGGTGGAGAAATTTGTTTTTAGCAAGAAGCCTCAAGTAACTCTGAAGCAGTTATTTCCTACTCCACTACACTTTGGAGAAATACCAACAGAGATGAATTAAAACCATCCATGCAAATTTTTCCTTACTATTTTCTCTCATAATAATAACCCTGTTTATTTCCTCTATGGCACTAATTGTAACAGATACTATTTATGTATCTTTTACTTACTACTGTTTCACTCCACAGGATATGAGCTCTATTAAGTCACCAACATACAGCAAATACTATACTTAATACTGGCAGAATGTTGAACGAGGGTACCTGGTGGTCCAGTGGTTAAGAATCTGCCTTGCAATGTGGAGGATGCAGGTTCAATCCCTGGTTGGGGAACTAAGATCCCACGTACCTCAAAGAAACTAAACCCACACTGCCAACTACTGAGCCTGAAGTAGCCAAATAAATAATTAAAAAAAAAATGTTGGGGCTTCCCCTGGTGGTCTAGTGGGTAAGGACACCGCCTTGCAGTGCAAGGGGCGCCAGTTTGATCCCTGGCCTGGGAAGATCCCACGTGCCACGGAGCGGCTGGGCCCATGTGTCCAATTACCAAGCTGGAGCTCTGGAGCGCATGCGCCCAGAGCCGGCGCTCTGCAACGACAGACGCCACCGCGATGGGAGGCGCACAGGAGCCAAAGAACAAAGACGGATGAAAATAGAGATATGAAAGACCAATAAGTGGCCCACCCGCTCCCCTCTCTCCCCAACCTGACCCCCGCCCAAAATAAATAAATAAATAAATCTTTAAAAAAAAAAATGTTGAACGGGAGCACTGGGTCTGAATCCTGGAGGCCTTGAATCCTGGAGGCTATTCTAAAGGCAAGTCACTCAGCCTCTCTGTGCCTCAGTTCCTTCTTCCATAGAACATGGATAATAAGCACACGTTCACTATGTGCTTGTGCTATGGATAAAGATAAACCTGCAAACAATGTGTGAACTTAGATCTATCCCTGATCCTGGTTCATAGCAAGCTCTCAATAAAGTATTAACATTATTATTATTAGCCAGTGGGAGGCTACAGAAATTTCCAAACAAAATAGTAACCTAATGGTCAGTTTAGGAAGAGTCATCTGGCAGGAGTATGTAAAGATGGATGAAAGGAGCAGGCTCTAAGTACGAAGATGAACCAGAAGGCTACTGTGCATTTTGGTTAACATTCTAAGGCTTTGTACTAAGGCAAGTCTCGGGAAAAGAGAGAGGGCAGTCTGAGAGAACACTAGTAGTAGCAGAATCAACAGATTTGGAGCAAAACATAGGCTGTAGAAATGAAAAGGAATTGAAAGACAGCTAATGATTTGAGCCTGGAGATCTAAGAGACAGTCTAGCAAAACAGGGAGCCCCAGCAAAGGCACAGTTCTGGGGAGAAATTCTGAGTCCTTCTTGGGACCCGCTGGGTGGAAAGGTATGTGACAAGGAGACAGAGCTGGAGCTCAGGAAAGAGGCTGCTCTGGGAGACCTGCTCGGGGAACAGTCTGTAGAGAGATACTTACCCGTGACCTGTGGGGTTCCCAAGGGAGATGTGTGTGGCGCGGAGGGGCAGGGGCAGAACCTCACACACTCTGTCTCTGGTGGGGGGTGCGGGTGTGGAAGAGGAACCAAGGGAGCTAACAAGGGAGGTCGGGAGAGAACAGAGAGCAGAGTTTCCTGAAGAAATGGGGTTAATAATGTTCCTGAATGAATAATATGGAGGACAGTTAAGGAAAGGTCTGGAATTTTGTCTTCAGAAAGATATTGTGAGGAGGCTCCAGATGAGAGTGTGGAGAAAATGACCAGGACTTAAACCACCTCACTTGGGAGCTAAAAGCAAGTGTTCCTAATGGCATCCAGGCAACATGTCCAGCTCTGTCTGCAGAATCGCACCTTGGGCAGCAGCTGGACCCTGCACACCCTCACTCAGTCAGCAGTGACCCTGTGCTCACAGAGTGGTCGGGAAAGACAATGAGTATGGACCAAACTTTTTTTTTTAAAGATTTACAGAAAAGTCAGACAAAAGTCATAGTTTCATGGGTTCATGATAAAGCCATTTGTCAGGCTGGGATGCGGAGGTGGGAAGGAGGCTCAAGAGGAGAAGATATATGTATACTTATAGCTGATTCACTCGGTTGTACAACAGAAGCTAACACAACACTGTAAGGCAACTATACACCAATAATAAAAAAAAAAATTTAAAGAAAAGAAAAAATTGTCATTTGTCACTTAGGCCTCTATTGCAGTCTAGCCCCTGTAGATGAAAAAAATCTCATTTAGCTACCTAAAAATATATTGACCATACTTTGCAAAAAACCATAAGTAACTGGAAAAGCATTAAGAAACAGAACACGTTCTGTTAAACCCTTGCTTTCACTTAGAGAAACAATTCTATTTTTCTGTGGTGGAATATTTTGCTCTAAGGCAAAAAAGTCACTACTATGGATTAAATGTGATCTCCTCCCTTCCCCTGAGCCCCACAAATTTCTGTGTTGAAGCCCTAATCCCCAATTCAATGGTATTTGGAGGTGGGGCCTTTAAGAGGTGATTAGGTCATGGAGCCTTCATGAATAGGCTTAGTGCCCTTAGAAGAAGAGACAGAGAAGATGGCTCGCCCTGCCACAGGAAGACACAGAAAGAAGGCGTGCAAATCTGCAATCTGCAAATCAAGAAGTGTGCTCTCAACAGAACCCAACAGTGCTGGTACCCTGGTCTTGGACTTCCCAACCTCCAGAAACTGTGGGAAAAGAACCCAAGAGTTTCCTGAAGAAATGGGGTTAATAATGTTCCTGAATGAATAATATGGAGGACAGTTAAGGAAAGGTCTGGAATTTTGTCTTCAGAAAGATATTGTGAGGAGGCTCCAGATGAGAGTGTGGAGAAAATGACCAGGACTTAAACCACCTCACTTGGGAGCTAAAAGCAAGTGTTCCTAATGGCATCCAGGCAACATGTCCAGCTCTGTCTGCAGAATCGCACCTTGGGCAGCAGCTGGACCCTGCACACCCTCACTCAGTCAGCAGTGACCCTGTGCTCACAGAGTGGTCGGGAAAGACAATGAGTATGGACCAAACTTTTTTTTTTAAAGATTTACAGAAAAGTCAGACAAAAGTCATAGTTTCATGGGTTCATGATAAAGCCATTTGTCAGGCTGGGATGCGGAGGTGGGAAGGAGGCTCAAGAGGGAGAAGATATATGTATACTTATAGCTGATTCACTCGGTTGTACAACAGAAGCTAACACAACACTGTAAGGCAACTATACACCAATAATAAAAAAAAAAATTTAAAGAAAAGAAAAAATTGTCATTTGTCACTTAGGCCTCTATTGCAGTCTAGCCCCTGTAGATGAAAAAAATCTCATTTAGCTACCTAAAAATATATTGACCATACTTTGCAAAAAACCATAAGTAACTGGAAAAGCATTAAGAAACAGAACACGTTCTGTTAAACCCTTGCTTTCACTTAGAGAAACAATTCTATTTTTCTGTGGTGGAATATTTTGCTCTAAGGCAAAAAAGTCACTACTATGGATTAAATGTGATCTCCTCCCTTCCCCTGAGCCCCACAAATTTCTGTGTTGAAGCCCTAATCCCCAATTCAATGGTATTTGGAGGTGGGGCCTTTAAGAGGTGATTAGGTCATGGAGCCTTCATGAATAGGCTTAGTGCCCTTAGAAGAAGAGACAGAGAAGATGGCTCGCCCTGCCACAGGAAGACACAGAAAGAAGGCGTGCAAATCTGCAATCTGCAAATCAAGAAGTGTGCTCTCAACAGAACCCAACAGTGCTGGTACCCTGGTCTTGGACTTCCCAACCTCCAGAAACTGTGGGAAATAAAACTCTGTTTTAAGTCACCCATTCTGTGGAGTTCTGTTACAGCAGCCTGAACAAAGCAGTCACCTGGCCATACCACAAATCAAAAGGGAAAACCATCTGAGCTCATCACTGGGGGCTCTATGAAGATTTGGGAAGGAAATCTTTCAAATTTACAAGATTTCTTATTCTATCGAGTTCTAAGTTACTTCACGTAACTAAATAATGAGCACTTTCTATGAACTATCAATAAGTCTGGTTAACTCTATTCTAAAAATACATTCCTGAATCCAGTACCTGCCACCTCGACTACCAGGGCCACCACAAACCTGTAAGGAGACTTTAGGGCAAATTAGAAAAAAACACCCCTCAACACCCCTGTCAAGCACCTCCTCGGGGCACTTCATATAGCCCTGCTACCTCTTCCAGAGGTTCAAGTCACCAGGTCCCTACCAGGACCACAGTCTCGGCCCTCCCTTCCTGTCTCTGGCTTCTGTCCCTGCCCCTCCGTCCCCAGCAATCTGTTCTTCACACAGCTACAAGCAAGATGTGCTTTAAAGTTATGCAAAATGCCAGTGCAATTAGAACAGAACCCCACCTTGGTCCATTAAAGGCCACAAGGCCTTGCCTTCCCTGTAGCCTTTTCCCCCTTGACCTCAAATTCTTGTCATTGGTCTGGAGTGGCAGCCTTGTATTTTTGTGATCCTACCAAATCTCTCAAGTGTCGTCACCTTTCTGTGCTTCAGTTTCTCATCTGAAAATGAGTTGAACTAATCGCTGTTTTCTGAAGTTTGCTCCAGGTGCCGCTCACTGACCTTTGCTCCAAACCCAAGGAGGGCTGTAGTTTAGCTTCCCCGGTATGAATTCCTCCTTCCCTGAGCCCCACAAATTTCTGTGTTGAAGCCCTAATCCCCAATTCAATGGTATTTGGAGGTGGGGCCTTTAAGAGGTGATTAGGTCATGGAGCCTTCATGAATAGGCTTAGTGCCCTTAGAAGAAGAGACAGAGAAGATGGCTCGCCCTGCCACAGGAAGACACAGAAAGAAGGCGTGCAAATCTGCAATCTGCAAATCAAGAAGTGTGCTCTCAACAGAACCCAACAGTGCTGGTACCCTGGTCTTGGACTTCCCAACCTCCAGAAACTGTGGGAAATAAAACTCTGTTTTAAGTCACCCATTCTGTGGAGTTCTGTTACAGCAGCCTGAACAAAGCAGTCACCTGGCCATACCACAAATCAAAAGGGAAAACCATCTGAGCTCATCACTGGGGGCTCTATGAAGATTTGGGAAGGAAATCTTTCAAATTTACAAGATTTCTTATTCTATCGAGTTCTAAGTTACTTCACGTAACTAAATAATGAGCACTTTCTATGAACTATCAATAAGTCTGGTTAACTCTATTCTAAAAATACATTCCTGAATCCAGTACCTGCCACCTCGACTACCAGGGCCACCACAAACCTGTAAGGAGACTTTAGGGCAAATTAGAAAAAAACCCCCCTCAACACCCCTGTCAAGCACCTCCTCGGGGCACTTCATATAGCCCTGCTACCTCTTCCAGAGGTTCAAGTCACCAGGTCCCTACCAGGACCACAGTCTCGGCCCTCCCTTCCTGTCTCTGGCTTCTGTCCCTGCCCCTCCGTCCCCAGCAATCTGTTCTTCACACAGCTACAAGCAAGATGTGCTTTAAAGTTATGCAAAATGCCAGTGCAATTAGAACAGAACCCCACCTTGGTCCATTAAAGGCCACAAGGCCTTGCCTTCCCTGTAGCCTTTTCCCCCTTGACCTCAAATTCTTGTCATTGGTCTGGAGTGGCAGCCTTGTATTTTTGTGATCCTACCAAATCTCTCAAGTGTCGTCACCTTTCTGTGCTTCAGTTTCTCATCTGAAAAATGAGTTGAACTAATCGCTGTTTTCTGAAGTTTGCTCCAGGTGCCGCTCACTGACCTTGCTCAAACCCAGAGCTGCCGACATGGAATACTCGGGGGAGAGACCAGGAATGGGCATTTGACCAAACTCCCTGAGTGAGTCCAGTGATGTCTAGGTTTATTGCTAAGTTCTCTTCCCCAGTGTTGTATGAATTTTAAGCCTTAGGCCTATACAAATACTGGGAGACAAGAAAAAGAACCATGGCATAAATGACTTTATCCAATATTGCTCAAATCGTCATTCCCAAATCACAAAGCAGTCGCCAAGTTGCAGGCACTAAGGAATAATATGCACCCACAGCTATGACAAATGATTAAGTGATCAGATTTTTTTCACTTTCTCACCAAAGTATGGAGAAACTTATCTTAGTTTTAACAGCCTTAAACCTGAGTGAAATACATTAAAAATAAACTGCAAATTACGGATGACCAACGCCCTTCAATTTGGCCTCAAGCTGGGAAATTCTGTGCAGAAATGAAGTGGTTTATAATCCCATAGGCCCGTTCTATTATAAACTGCGGGTGGCAAATCAAGTGGCTATGAACTATGATGTGTGTGTGTGAAAAATCAATACTCAAGGAGGGTATTTCTGCACTCCTCTAACGGGAATTTACCAGCCTAGACAAAAGGCCTGGGTCTTGAGGACCCAGGAATTGAGATGGTGCCTGAAAAGGGTTTCAGGCTACAGTGACTATCAACCCCCTCATCTGCCCACCAGCTAGGGCAGCTGTGCCTGCCCTTTGCAGAAAAGCAATTGAAAGCAAGCTCAGAAGAAAGCTGGAAGGAAAATAACTGCAACTCACATTGATGACCTATTTTCTGAATCCGGCTTATCTGAGATTGGATTGTCATTCCTCCAAAAACCAGTCGAACACTTCAGGCCCAGGAAATGGCGTCTTTGAGGAGTTTCCAATTTGAACCATAAAGGCCCACCTTGGTCCATTAAAGGCCACAAGGCCTTGCCTTCCCTGTAGCCTTTTCCCCCTTGACCTCAAATTCTTGTCATTGGTCTGGAGTGGCAGCCTTGTATTTTTGTGATCCTACCAAATCTCTCAAGTGTCGTCACCTTTCTGTGCTTCAGTTTCTCATCTGAAAATGAGTTGAACTAATCGCTGTTTTCTGAAGTTTGCTCCAGGTGCCGCTCACTGACCTTGCTCAAACCCAGAGCTGCCGACATGGAATACTCGGGGGAGAGACCAGGAATGGGCATTTGACCAAACTCCCTGAGTGAGTCCAGTGATGTCTAGGTTTATTGCTAAGTTCTCTTCCCCAGTGTTGTATGAATTTTAAGCCTTAGGCCTATACAAATACTGGGAGACAAGAAAAAGAACCATGGCATAAATGACTTTATCCAATATTGCTCAAATCGTCATTCCCAAATCACAAAGCAGTCGCCAAGTTGCAGGCACTAAGGAATAATATGCACCCACAGCTATGACAAATGATTAAGTGATCAGATTTTTTTCACTTTCTCACCAAAGTATGGAGAAACTTATCTTAGTTTTAACAGCCTTAAACCTGAGTGAAATACATTAAAAATAAACTGCAAATTACGGATGACCAACGCCCTTCAATTTGGCCTCAAGCTGGGAAATTCTGTGCAGAAATGAAGTGGTTTATAATCCCATAGGCCCGTTCTATTATAAACTGCGGGTGGCAAATCAAGTGGCTATGAACTATGATGTGTGTGTGTGAAAAATCAATACTCAAGGAGGGTATTTCTGCACTCCTCTAACGGGAATTTACCAGCCTAGACAAAAGGCCTGGGTCTTGAGGACCCAGGAATTGAGATGGTGCCTGAAAAGGGTTTCAGGCTACAGTGACTATCAACCCCCTCATCTGCCCACCAGCTAGGGCAGCTGTGCCTGCCCTTTGCAGAAAAGCAATTGAAAGCAAGCTCAGAAGAAAGCTGGAAGGAAAATAACTGCAACTCACATTGATGACCTATTTTCTGAATCCGGCTTATCTGAGATTGGATTGTCATTCCTCCAAAAACCAGTCGAACACTTCAGGCCCAGGAAATGGCGTCTTTGAGGAGTGCATGAACCAGAATGTACAACACATCCCTGTCACCAGAGGACTTTCTTCGGACCAAGGTTCCAAGTGGTATAACTTCACCGGCTATTGTGGCAGCGGCTGGTAAATCTCCCGAATCCTTAGGGGTGCTTCACTATTAGCCAGGATTAATGTGATGCTAATTGGTAGTGAACTTGATCTCTTTAGTGTCTCCTACCAGCATAAATAGCAGAATCAAAACCATCCTCGCAGACTCCAACTACACATCATGTAATAATTCCAGGATTGGAATATATTGTAGTATTCTCATCAGCTGTGCCCCTTCAATCCACACATTGCACAACCAAACCAATTGTCATCTTTTTCTGACTCAAGGCCTAAATCAAGGCCTGCAGGCAGTTTCACTTTTGAGCTGCAGTTGCACCTGCATGAAAATGCCATGTGTTTCTGATCTGAATTCCTAAAAAGTGACTGTTGAATAGCATTTAGCAGCATGCTCTGAGCTAAGAGGAAAGAGGAACAGCTGGGAACAGGAAGGCAATGCCTTCCTACCTACCTGCAGCGAGATCCTTTTCTGGCCAGTCCAAGTGGCATCCAAGCCCTTGGAAGATAACTGAAGACTGCAAAGCAGCAGGCAGCAAGCACCAATAGCCTTGGATTTGCTGGATTCATAAATTATGAGGAAGAGTCTCTTTAACCCAGGACCAAGAGCCCAGGGGGAATGCTTCCTGGATGTGATAAATTTAGGCACAACTTTGAAAGAAAAAGTGAATAGGATTCATGTCAATGAGGCAGGAAGGAAACAGTCAAGAAACAGTTCTCAGAGGTTGCAGGCAAAAGACGGTCACTTAGAGAAAGCTCGTGTTACAGCTTGTAGACTCATAACATAGCACTCAACTGACTGATCATCGCATCTGTTTGCTGAATGAAGGGATAGGTGAATGAATGAATAAACAGGATACAAAAAAGAACAGAGTCCCGTAGAAGGGTCACAGACATAGTCAAGAGATGAGTCAATATACAGAAATCAGTTGATGGCAGAGTTTTCCGGCAGCCTGGAGGGTTAAAATTTGAATCCAGAGGTAATAGGGGAGCCACACCAGGTTCTCAAGCAGTGGGGTGAAATTAGAATTTTCTTTGAGAGAGACACCTGGCAGTTTTCACAGGAAGAGGCTGAACAGGCAGACAAGATAGTTTCAAAAATCACTGACAGTCCCCTGCCCAGGTGCCAGCAATGGAGGATCAGCTAAAACACCTATAACCAAGGGCTTTGCCTGGGCATCCTGGCAACTTATCCTGCCTTCCTCCCCCACTTCCCCACCCCTACCTCCCCCCGACCACACTTGTCAGCTCAAAACCTACCATCTGAAGGAAGGGACATGCTCCTGCAAGTGGCTGAGAGCCTGATCGCCTTCAGACAAGTTTTTTTTCATCTGAGAAACAAGTTAACAGCTCATTCCCAGTGTGAGCACAGTAGCGACAACCTGACAGCCATTTGCATGATTTCTCTTCTGGAAGCAGCTTCAAAATAACAATAGGCAAACTAGATGGAAT
Source organism: Tragulus kanchil (assembly GCA_022376925.1). Classification (NCBI taxonomy): domain Eukaryota; kingdom Metazoa; phylum Chordata; class Mammalia; order Artiodactyla; family Tragulidae; genus Tragulus; species Tragulus kanchil. The sequence continues at coordinate 266,872,010 of JAIOJX010000026.1, read as the reverse complement.
CTATTCATTTTAAACTTGCTTGAGCTGCTAGCATTAAAATGAAGCTAACTACTAAAGGACCATAAACATTTTAAATCCACAAATTATGTAGTGGATCATTTGTTCTCTCTGAGGAGACCGTTAAGGGAATCGACGTTATTAGACTCATCCACTGATTTGATTCTGGGATTCTGATGGCCACTCGAATTTTGGATGTACTAATAAGCTTTCTAAGAAAGTACCTTGCTTAGAAAGTTCATCTAAGAGTGGCAGAAAAAAAAATGGCATCAAAAATAATATAAGGGTAGATAAATTAAAGACCAATAGAAGTGGCCCGCCTGCCCCCTCCCTCCCCAACCCCCCCAAAAATAAAAATATAAGGGTATCAAGATAACAATGATGTACTAATATAGTACCAAGAATAAGATACACACATATCATGTCAGCAATGACTCAAGAATCCAAAAGCAAAAGAATGTCATAAATGACTTCTGCAGGTATGGACATCACTACACGGTCTGCAGCACTGCGACAGAGGAGATTGTGTCTGTCACGGTCACCCTTAAACATCCCAGGCTTAACACAGCACCTGGTGCGAGGCCTTAATGTTGAAAGCCGTGACTAAATGGATGAATAAGTGCATGAAGGACAAATGTGACTTCTTTACTTAATAAAGGCAATTAAGATACCTAAGAAATTTTTGCATAAGTTATTTTTTAAAATAGATGGAAACAACACAAATTTCAACATTTATTCATAAGCCTGTATGCTCCCATGTCTGCACAACTGCCCACACACATCTCAAGTCAAAACACCTTCAGAAAGTAAGGACATCAAAGAGAAAGAGTTTCCTTTTGAAATTCTTAATGCAGCTGAAATATTTTTAAATGAATTACCACCGGTTAACCTTTCAGTCTTTCTCATTCATTTAGTGTCAGGCACTGCATTGGATGACTAAAGAACTGCCAAGGAAGGCCAAAAAAACAGCTAACTTTGGGGTTTCTCCCACTGGATAATTTTTCCAAAGAATATCCTATTACTTCTTTACTCTAAACAGATGCATTTTGGCAGCACCAAAATAATCCATTTTATGCTCCATTTTAATATCCGATTTTCATTTCATGGGTTTTATCCTCAATTCCAAATAACATTCTAAGTCATGAGGACACGTTAAGAATACGGAATAACATTTTAAATCCACAAATTATGTAGTGGATCATTTGTTCTCTGAGGAGACCGTTAAGGGAATCGACGTTATTAGACTCATCCACTGATTTGATTCTGGGATTCTGATGGCCACTCGAATTTTGGATGTACTAATAAGCTTTCTAAGAAAGTACCTTGCTTAGAAAGTTCATCTAAGAGTGGCAGAAAAAAAAATGGCATCAAAAATAATATAAGGGTAGATAAATTAAAGACCAATAGAAGTGGCCCGCCTGCCCCCTCCCTCCCCAACCCCCCCAAAAATAAAAATATAAGGGTATCAAGATAACAATGATGTACTAATATAGTACCAAGAATAAGATACACACATATCATGTCAGCAATGACTCAAGAATCCAAAAGCAAAAGAATGTCATAAATGACTTCTGCAGGTATGGACATCACTACACGGTCTGCAGCACTGCGACAGAGGAGATTGTGTCTGTCACGGTCACCCTTAAACATCCCAGGCTTAACACAGCACCTGGTGCGAGGCCTTAATGTTGAAAGCCGTGACTAAATGGATGAATAAGTGCATGAAGGACAAATGTGACTTCTTTACTTAATAAAGGCAATTAAGATACCTAAGAAATTTTTGCATAAGTTATTTTTTAAAATAGATGGAAACAACACAAATTTCAACATTTATTCATAAGCCTGTATGCTCCCATGTCTGCACAACTGCCCACACACATCTCAAGTCAAAACACCTTCAGAAAGTAAGGACATCAAAGAGAAAGAGTTTCCTTTTGAAATTCTTAATGCAGCTGAAATATTTTTAAATGAATTACCACCGGTTAACCTTTCAGTCTTTCTCATTCATTTAGTGTCAGGCACTGCATTGGATGACTAAAGAACTGCCAAGGAAGGCCAAAAAAACAGCTAACTTTGGGGTTTCTCCCCACTGGATAATTTTTCCAAAGAATATCCTATTACTTCTTTACTCTAAACAGATGCATTTTTGGCAGCACCAAAATAATCCATTTTATGCTCCATTTTAATATCCGCATTTTCATTTCATGGGTTTTATCCCTCAATTCCAAATAACATTCTAAGTCAAATGAGAACTTTGCCAACACATCAGCTGGTATTAAAAAAAAAAAAAAAAAATCAGATCTTAATTGTAAAAGGAGAGGGGATCTTGGATATTAAGTCTGTCCTAAATGGAGCAGCCATTGAAACACAAAACATGTTCGAGATTTTTTTTTAATTTAGGGGTCTGAAGTTCACCTGTTTTGACACACACACACACACCAGTTATACACAGAGCTCATCTGTGTCTGTAAGGAGATAAGAAAAAGAATGGCTAAAGAGAGAGCTGACTAAGGATGTGGTTTTGATGTGGATCATGTTCCCAGGGGCTTGTTCCTACGCTTTTATGCCTCTGTCTGTGTAAAGGACCATCTTCCTTCATCCTGAATGCTGTCGAACTTACTATGATGTTGCCATTCTACTGCCCCGATCATATTTTGGATACCACTGTGTTGAAATCCTTTGGTATTCCTATTTTTAAATTAATCCTTCTAACACACCCTCTAATTAAACTACGGTTGGTTCCAGCCTATCAGCACTCAGTGTATCGTGGTGGGACAGATCCTGGTGACATACAGCTGCCCCCTTGCGCTCAGGAGGATCACAAGCAGTGTGCTGTGGGAGCCCGGGACAAACAGCGTTAATCTAGCCCAGGAAGCGCTTCCCCAACTTGGTTGCACATTGGAATCACCTGGGCAGATTTAAAATACTAACTCCGGCCCCACTCCTAGAGATTCTGATTTAATAAATCTGGAGTAAGGCTCTGAGTTTCAGCAGTTTTCACACTTCCCCAAAATGAAATCTAGTTTTAGGACATCAAAGAGAAAGAGTTTCCTTTTGAAATTCTTAATGCAGCTGAAATATTTTTAAATGAATTACCACCGGTTAACCTTTCAGTCTTTCTCATTCATTTAGTGTCAGGCACTGCATTGGATGACTAAAGAACTGCCAAGGAAGGCCAAAAAAACAGCTAACTTTGGGGTTTCTCCCCACTGGATAATTTTTCCAAAGAATATCCTATTACTTCTTTACTCTAAACAGATGCATTTTTGGCAGCACCAAAATAATCCATTTTATGCTCCATTTTAATATCCGCATTTTCATTTCATGGGTTTTATCCCTCAATTCCAAATAACATTCTAAGTCAAATGAGAACTTTGCCAACACATCAGCTGGTATTAAAAAAAAAAAAAAAAAATCAGATCTTAATTGTAAAAGGAGAGGGGATCTTGGATATTAAGTCTGTCCTAAATGGAGCAGCCATTGAAACACAAAACATGTTCGAGATTTTTTTTTAATTTAGGGGTCTGAAGTTCACCTGTTTTGACACACACACACACACCAGTTATACACAGAGCTCATCTGTGTCTGTAAGGAGATAAGAAAAAGAATGGCTAAAGAGAGAGCTGACTAAGGATGTGGTTTTGATGTGGATCATGTTCCCAGGGGCTTGTTCCTACGCTTTTATGCCTCTGTCTGTGTAAAGGACCATCTTCCTTCATCCTGAATGCTGTCGAACTTACTATGATGTTGCCATTCTACTGCCCCGATCATATTTTGGATACCACTGTGTTGAAATCCTTTGGTATTCCTATTTTTAAATTAATCCTTCTAACACACCCTCTAATTAAACTACGGTTGGTTCCAGCCTATCAGCACTCAGTGTATCGTGGTGGGACAGATCCTGGTGACATACAGCTGCCCCCTTGCGCTCAGGAGGATCACAAGCAGTGTGCTGTGGGAGCCCGGGACAAACAGCGTTAATCTAGCCCAGGAAGCGCTTCCCCAACTTGGTTGCACATTGGAATCACCTGGGCAGATTTAAAAATACTAACTCCCGGGCCCCACTCCTAGAGATTCTGATTTAATAAATCTGGAGTAAGGCTCTGAGTTTCAGCAGTTTTCACACTTCCCAGATGAGTCTAAGTTTGGCAAAGATGAAAGTCATTGAGGCAGGGCAGTGGTCTAACATTTTAGAGGGTGTCAACATCCCCTCAAAGGCTTCTAAAACCCAGACTGCTGGGCTCCAAACCCAGAGGAGGAGCCCAAGAATGTGCATTTCTATCAACTCCCCAGGTGATGTGGCTGCCTGTTCTAGGGCACCAGGTGAGGTGGGGAGCTGGAGGGAGGAGGAGGAAGAAAGGAGTGTTCCAGCCAAAACAATGACCCAGAGACAAGAAAGAGTGCCCAAGGGCAAACACACATTCCAGCAACTACAAGATTTGTTCCACGGCCAGAGTTTAGGAAGCCAGGAGAAGGTCACGTAAAGATCAAGGCTGAGAAGTAGGTGGGCACACACCCTGTTCATGCCTTCCCTGGTTTGGCCTACGAAGAAACTGACTCCAGGAGGCAAATAAGTGTGGGCTCTTCACAAGGACTGGCCCCAGCAGAGGTACAATCAATAACCCCCTTAAGTCTCAGGTTACAAAAAAGACCCAACTAGATTATCATTAAAATCTGTTAATACCCTCTGCAGATATAACATTTTGTAGCTTTCATGACACTTTGGCAAGCATTATTTCATTCAGTTCTCATATTCTGGAAGGCAAGAAAGGCTGGAACTCCTCTCTTCATTTTGCTGACAAGGAAACAGGAATCAAATGATGGGGCTGGGTCTCAAACCCAAGCATTCAGCCTCCTGGTCTAGTGATCTTCTCTAATTCATTACCCAGCAACTTTTTTTTTTTTAATATATTTTTATTTATTTATTTGACTGCACCAGGTCTTGGTTGTGGTATGTGGGATCTAGTTCCCTGACCAGGGATTGAACCCAGGTCCCCTGCATTGGGCCAAGCAGTGTGCTGTGGGAGCCCGGGACAAACAGCGTTAATCTAGCCCAGGAAGCGCTTCCCCAACTTGGTTGCACATTGGAATCACCTGGGCAGATTTAAAAATACTAACTCCCGGGCCCCACTCCTAGAGATTCTGATTTAATAAATCTGGAGTAAGGCTCTGAGTTTCAGCAGTTTTCACACTTCCCAGATGAGTCTAAGTTTGGCAAAGATGAAAGTCATTGAGGCAGGGCAGTGGTCTAACATTTTAGAGGGTGTCAACATCCCCTCAAAGGCTTCTAAAACCCAGACTGCTGGGCTCCAAACCCAGAGGAGGAGCCCAAGAATGTGCATTTCTATCAACTCCCCAGGTGATGTGGCTGCCTGTTCTAGGGCACCAGGTGAGGTGGGGAGCTGGAGGGAGGAGGAGGAAGAAAGGAGTGTTCCAGCCAAAACAATGACCCAGAGACAAGAAAGAGTGCCCAAGGGCAAACACACATTCCAGCAACTACAAGATTTGTTCCACGGCCAGAGTTTAGGAAGCCAGGAGAAGGTCACGTAAAGATCAAGGCTGAGAAGTAGGTGGGCACACACCCTGTTCATGCCTTCCCTGGTTTGGCCTACGAAGAAACTGACTCCAGGAGGCAAATAAGTGTGGGCTCTTCACAAGGACTGGCCCCAGCAGAGGTACAATCAATAACCCCCTTAAGTCTCAGGTTACAAAAAAGACCCAACTAGATTATCATTAAAATCTGTTAATACCCTCTGCAGATATAACATTTTGTAGCTTTCATGACACTTTGGCAAGCATTATTTCATTCAGTTCTCATATTCTGGAAGGCAAGAAAGGCTGGAACTCCTCTCTTCATTTTGCTGACAAGGAAACAGGAATCAAATGATGGGGCTGGGTCTCAAACCCAAGCATTCAGCCTCCTGGTCTAGTGATCTTCTCTAATTCATTACCCAGCAACTTTTTTTTTTTTAATATATTTTTATTTATTTATTTGACTGCACCAGGTCTTGGTTGTGGTATGTGGGATCTAGTTCCCTGACCAGGGATTGAACCCAGGTCCCCTGCATTGGGTGTGTGGTGTCTTACCCACTGGACCACCAGGGAAGTCCCACCCAGCAACTTTTGATCCTACCCCTAAGTGAAAAAGCCTGTATGAGAACCACGTGTCTACATGTTACTGACCATTTCTCTTTCTATTACGTGGCTTCCCCAAAATGTATCTGATCAATCTCCTACGAACATTTTGTTGTTTCCAATCTTTCCACATGTAAAAACTATTGCAACAACATCTTCAGACCTTCTCGTGTGGCACTAGTGGTAAAGAACCTGCCTGCCAGTGCAGGAGACATAAGAGACGTGGGTTCGATCCCTGTGTCGGGAAGATCCCCTGCAGAAGGGCATGACAACCCATCCCAGTATTCTTTCCTGGAGAATTCCATGGACAGAGGAGCAACAGTTCATTGGGTTACAAAGAGCTGGACACGACTGAAGTGACTTAGCACACATGTACACCCAATAACATCTTCACATTCTTGAATGAATTCTTGTATACATACCTGATGAATTTAGGCTAAAGTCCTGGACCAAAGAAGTTGCATATCTCTAAGGTTTATGCATAGCTTTGGGAGCAAAGATATGGCAAAGACTAGAGAATGATCCAAAACATCAGAAACATTTAAATATACCATTTCTCACATTGAATGAGTTGTTTTCAATCACTGGTTCTTCTAAATAAAAGGCAATCACAGACTTCTACTTGGTATCAGAACACTCTAGATTTCATGCACACACAAAGCTCCCAGGGAAGCTTGCACATCTTCCTCACTGTGACTTTAGAGGTACTTTGGCCTCCGAAGTCTTAACTAACTGCTTATGCCTTCTTGGACATTAACTGCCCTTTTAAATTCTCCTAAGTATTAATTCTTTCTGTACTAACTGCCTATCCAGTCTCTTCACTGGGAAACCTTCAGCTTCCTTTCCTTTCAAAGTCAGAATGGAAAGGCTAACTATGATGATATGCACACACAGAGCCCCACATGTATGTGGTTTGTTTTGGTTTTTTTGGCACCCAGGAAAGGTTTCCTTGGCAACCATCTACATCAGGGCCTCAATGCCTCCTGCTCAGTAAGTCCCTGATATTATCAAAGAACAAGACTTCTCTCCAGAGATTTTACTACTTTCTCCCCAGAGTACTTCTTCCCATAGGCAGGAAGGGTGGGTGTCTTGTTTACCATCAGCCACTGAGCTCCCAGTGTTTGGCAAGAGATCTCAAAACATGTTTGCTAAGTGAATGGATGAGATTTAGCAACCTCTCTTTTGTATGTAACACTTGTGAAATTCATAAGCACTTAGGATATTAAAAAAAAAAAAAATTTGACAAAACAGTTTGCAAACAGCCATATGGTGGTTTTCGCACAAGATATGTTAAGAATGAAAATATCCTAGTTCCTCTCATTTGATCTGAACTGAATCCACAATGCCTCCATTAGAACTTGTAAGAACTGAACATACAGTAGACATATTATTTCTCCAACCAGATTACAAAGTGAGAGCTGTTCTTACCACAGTTACTGAGTATGGCTGGGGAAGGTGTCCACTGCCCACAGCCAGCCAAGGAGAACACTGGAGCCAAAATCTCACTCAGACTCTACTCATCTAATCATGGGCCACAGCACGGTACTGCATATCCTCGGAGGAAAGGCCAACTTTTTCTAATGATCACAAAGGCACCTGTCACTCACCAAGTTGTACAGCATTTTGTAATTCACACAAAAGCATTAGATGGGTTCTCTGTTTCTTCCATTTATTCATACTCCTCAACCACAGGTAGCAAAGTTCTTAACTATGGCAGGCACTCCATCAACCTACATCAACTAGACTGAGTATGCTGTTAGTTGATAATTAATTCATAATTTCATTAAGACTACTCTGAAGGAGGAAAAAATCCCAGCCAAATCATGGTTCACTCATTTGGGATCAAATACCATTTTAGCCATTGAAGAGAATTCAGAAAACATGTCCTTCTCGCTTAATATGAGAAAAAGTGGCTGAGAGAATCTTCTAGATTAACAGACTCTTAGAATAACACCGTGAGGCCAACCCAGATAGAAATTAAACTCTCCACTCATCCAGACCATAAAATACCCCTCCAGCAGGACCAGCCTTCAGTCCCCGGCTAAGCAAGTCTCACAGTTAAGTGAGCAGCTTTGCAATTTCAATTTCACTTTGAATTCCAACTGGGTAGTTATATTGCATGAGTTATTTTTTTCATAACATCAAGATTTTCTAACTTTCAAAATGAACTCTGATAGAAAAGAAATAAATCAAACCTTTATAAGATCTAATAGATGTCAGAGTGTTCATTCCTTGGCAGAAATTCTAATTCTTTTTTTGAAAAAAAAGATTAATCATCAAACTGACTTAGTATAAAACTGAAGTTCCTCATTTATATTACATTTATATTACTTTCCACTTCTATCAACTCTAAAGGGATAATTTTCTATATTGAATTATTTATATTCTCTTGTAATCAGATATCTGATAAACTTTTAAACATTTATACACCTGCCTAATTCAAAGATGATAAGTGAATACTGAAAATGAAAATCCACCTGTCAGAACTCAGGGCTGTACAGAATTTCTGCATGTCTGCTTATCTATCTACTTATCTGCATCCCTACATACACGCCTGAATAATAGATACCCAGTCACTGTTAAATGAATGATGAATAAACATAATAAATACTGTGACTTTAGATGGGGAGTCAGATAATGTCCACAATAGTAGAGAAAATAATACATTACCACATTATTTCAGCACTCCATGAATTTTAATGCACCCTACCTTGTTTGTTATTGTAATTTCTATAGATAAGTCTTCCATGTTTTTAATTGGAGGAATATTGCTTTACAATGTTGTGTTGGTTTCTGCCATACAACATGCATCAGTCATAACTCTGTGTGTGTGTGTGTGTGTGTATCCTCCCTCTTGAGCCTCCCTCTCCTTCCCCCTATCTCATCCCTCTAGATCATCACAGGGTGCCAGGCTGGGATCTCTGTGCTATATAGCAGCTTTCCACTAGCTAGCTGTTTTACACATGGTAGTATATATATGTTAATGCTACTCTCTCAATTTGTCCCATTCTCTCCTTCCTCTGCTGTGTCCACAAGTCCATTCTCTGTGTGTGTGTCTCTATTCTTTCCCTACAAATAGGTTCATCAGTACTATTTTTCTAGATTCCACATATATGTTAATATATATTTTATTTAATAGATATTTTTCTCTTTCTGACTTCACTCTGTATAACAGGCTCTAGGTTCATCCACCTCACTACAATTGACTCGAATTGTTCATTTTTATGGCTGAGTAATATTGCATTGTATATAGGTACAACAGCTTCTTTATCCATTCATCTGTCGGTGGACATTTAGGTTGCTTCCATATCCTGCCTATTGTAAAGAGTGCTGCAGTGAACTTTAGGGTACATGAAAAGTCTTGGCAGTGTTGGATTTCTCCTGTAGCAGGGGTCCTCAACCCCTGGGCCATGGACCAGTACCATACTGCCGGAGGTGAGCGAAGCTTCATCTGCCATTCCCCATCCCTTTCATCATTCACATTACCTCCTGAACCACACCCACCTGCCCTGTCTGTGGAAAAGCTGTCCTTTGTGACACTAGTCCAGGGTGCCAAATAGGTTGGGAACCACTGTCCCGCAGTACTAAGACTCATAATACAAGCAAATTTTAATTTGGTATCAGTCACAAGAATTCCTAATTTAGATACGAGCTTTTAAAAGAAAGAATTAAATTTGCTCCTTTAAAGTGTCAAAACAAGATAGTTTATATATTGCTTAACTGTTCTGACTTTCTGTATTAGTTTCCTATTGTTGCTGTAAATTAACACGAACTAGTAGCTTAAAATAACAAAAATCATGTTATACTTCTGGAGGTCAGAAGTCTGAAATAGGTGGCTTTTGTTTAGTGCTATAAGTGGTGTCCAACTCTTTGCAACCCCATGGACTACAGCCTGCCAGGCTCCTCTGTGCATGGGATTTCCCAGGCAAGAATACTAGAGTGAGTTGCCATTTCCTTCTCCAGGGGATATTCCTGACCCAGGGATCAAACCCATGTCTTCTGCAATGCAGGCGAATTCTCTATTGCTGAGCCATCAGGGAAGTGGTATTACTGGGCTAAATTCAGTGTGATGGTTGGGTTATATTTCTCCTAAAAAGCTCTGTGGTCACAGAGAATCTGTTTCTTTGTCTTTTCTAGCTTCTAGATCCCACCTGCATTCCTTGACATGTGGTCTCTTCTCCACCTTCAAAGTCAGAAACATAGCATCTTCAAATTTCTCTCTGACTCTGTCCTTTGACTGTCCTGCCTCCCTCTTTCACTTATAAGGATCTTTGTGTATCAGGCCCACAGTTAATCCAGGTAATATCCCTATCTCAAGATTTCTAATGTAATCAGACTGTCAAGTGTCTTTTACCATATAAGGTTACATATTCACGGGTCCTGGGGATTAGGACATGCACATATTTGGAGGGTGGAGGGAGATTTTGACTACCTACCACCTGTTCCAAACCATGGCTGGCATTTTTTTTAAACACGATTTTTAAAAATTCTATTTATTTTTGACTATTCTGGGTTTTCACTGCTGCTGCACACTCTTCTCTAGTTGCAGGGATGGGGCTAACCTCTAGTTAAGGTGAGCTCTGGCAGTCCCTTTCATCATGGTCACATTACCTCCATCCCTTTCATCATTCACATTACCTCCTGAACCACACCCACCTGCCCTGTCTGTGGAAAAGCTGTCCTTTGTGACACTAGTCCAGGGTGCCAAATAGGTTGGGAACCACTGTCCCGCAGTACTAAGACTCATAATACAAGCAAATTTTAATTTGGTATCAGTCACAAGAATTCCTAATTTAGATACGAGCTTTTAAAAGAAAGAATTAAATTTGCTCCTTTAAAGTGTCAAAACAAGATAGTTTATATATTGCTTAACTGTTCTGACTTTCTGTATTAGTTTCCTATTGTTGCTGTAAATTAACACGAACTAGTAGCTTAAAATAACAAAAATCATGTTATACTTCTGGAGGTCAGAAGTCTGAAATAGGTGGCTTTTGTTTAGTGCTATAAGTGGTGTCCAACTCTTTGCAACCCCATGGACTACAGCCTGCCAGGCTCCTCTGTTCATGAGAATTCCCAGGCAAGATTACTGAGTGGGTTTCCATTTCCTTCTCCAGGGATATTCCTGACCCGGGGATCAAACCCATGTCTTCTGCAATGCAGGCGAATTCTCTATTGCTGAGCCATCAGGGAAGTGGTATTACTGGGCTAAATTCAGTGTGATGGTTGGGTTATATTTCTCCTAAAAAGCTCTGTGGTCACAGAGAATCTGTTTCTTTGTCTTTTCTAGCTTCTAGATCCCACCTGCATTCCTTGACATGTGGTCTCTTCTCCACCTTCAAAGTCAGAAACATAGCATCTTCAAATTTCTCTCTGACTCTGTCCTTTGACTGTCCTGCCTCCCTCTTTCACTTATAAGGATCTTTGTGTATCAGGCCCACAGTTAATCCAGGTAATATCCCTATCTCAAGATTTCTAATGTAATCAGACTGTCAAGTGTCTTTTACCATATAAGGTTACATATTCACGGGTCCTGGGGATTAGGACATGCACATATTTGGAGGGTGGAGGGAGATTTTGACTACCTACCACCTGTTCCAAACCATGGCTGGCATTTTTTTTTTTAAACACGATTTTTAAAAAATTCTATTTATTTTTGACTATTCTGGGTTTTCACTGCTGCTGCAGGCTCTTCTCTAGTTGCAGGGAGTGGGGGCTAACCTCTAGTTAAGGTGAGCAGGCTTCTTATTGCAGTGACTTCTCTTGATATGGAACTCAGGCTCTAGAGCACATGGGCTTCAACTATTGCAGCACATGGGCTCAATAGTTACGGCTTCAAGGCTAGTCTAGAGTACAGGCTCTGAAGTTGTGGCTCACACAGCATGTGGGATCTTCCCAGATCAGGGATCGAACTCACGTCTCCTGCACTGGCAGGCAAACTTCATCACTGAGTTACCAGGGAAGCTCCGTGGCTGGCATTTAGCATCAAGCAGTGCCTTGGGGAGGCAACACAGAAGTAATGAATGAGATACATTTGGGGAGTGAAGGAGACTAGTGTTTGAATCCTGACTTTGACTATTTACCAACTATATGGTTTTCGCCAATATATTCAAATCCTATGACCCGCAGTTTTTTCACTTGAGAAATGGGGCCGCTGTATCTACTTCATTTTGTTTTATAAGATTAAGGAGAAAACGAAGAGAAACCAGCTGGCTCTCAATCCACAGTAGGTGCTGAATAAATGAGTCAATTTCTCTCACCTACACACTGAAAGGCCACAGCATCATTAAAGCCAACTACATGCTGATCTGTATTATATCGAGGTGAGGTTAATTACTATAAGATTCAGTGTAGAGAGGATTTCTCTGGCCCAGAAACTTAAGGATAAACCATGGATTACAGGCTTTTCTTTAGCTTAAACATAGCATCTTCAAATTTCTCTCTGACTCTGTCCTTTGACTGTCCTGCCTCCCTCTTTCACTTATAAGGATCTTTGTGTATCAGGCCCACAGTTAATCCAGGTAATATCCCTATCTCAAGATTTCTAATGTAATCAGACTGTCAAGTGTCTTTTACCATATAAGGTTACATATTCACGGGTCCTGGGGATTAGGACATGCACATATTTGGAGGGTGGAGGGAGATTTTGACTACCTACCACCTGTTCCAAACCATGGCTGGCATTTTTTTTTTTAAACACGATTTTTAAAAAATTCTATTTATTTTTGACTATTCTGGGTTTTCACTGCTGCTGCAGGCTCTTCTCTAGTTGCAGGGAGTGGGGGCTAACCTCTAGTTAAGGTGAGCAGGCTTCTTATTGCAGTGACTTCTCTTGATATGGAACTCAGGCTCTAGAGCACATGGGCTTCAACTATTGCAGCACATGGGCTCAATAGTTACGGCTTCAAGGCTAGTCTAGAGTACAGGCTCTGAAGTTGTGGCTCACACAGCATGTGGGATCTTCCCAGATCAGGGATCGAACTCACGTCTCCTGCACTGGCAGGCAAACTTCATCACTGAGTTACCAGGGAAGCTCCCGTGGCTGGCATTTAGCATCAAGCAGTGCCTTGGGGAGGCAACACAGAAGTAATGAATGAGATACATTTGGGGAGTGAAGGAGACTAGTGTTTGAATCCTGACTTTGACTATTTACCAACTATATGGTTTTCGCCAATATATTCAAATCCTATGACCCGCAGTTTTTTCACTTGAGAAATGGGGCCGCTGTATCTACTTCATTTTGTTTTATAAGATTAAGGAGAAAACGAAGAGAAACCAGCTGGCTCTCAATCCACAGTAGGTGCTGAATAAATGAGTCAATTTCTCTCACCTACACACTGAAAGGCCACAGCATCATTAAAGCCAACTACATGCTGATCTGTATTATATCGAGGTGAGGTTAATTACTATAAGATTCAGTGTAGAGAGGATTTCTCTGGCCCAGAAACTTAAGGATAAACCATGGATTACAGGCTTTTCTTTGTTAGACAACAGTGTTAAATATCAGCAGGGCCTCTTGAAAACTTGTTCTACTCAGTAACTTAAATGTCAGACTGATTTAAGACAATGGAAAGGATTTCTCTTTATCTCTGATTCTCAATTACCTCCTAGTGAAGATACTTATAGCCAGGAGTTACCAAATCATGTTTGAAATCTACAGAAAATGCTAACATTAGGGTGGAGTTCATATGAAGAGGGCATTTAAAAATGCCAAGTTTCTAAATACTTTTTATTATACTTTCAAAATTCAGAAGCTATATAGGCATAATATATGTTGAGTCAACAAACCTGACCAAAGGAAAAAAATGTAATAACTATTTGAATGTCATCATTTGGGATGTCATAGATAAAGTACTATATTTGGAGTTAAATACTGTTATTCCTTATTTGTTCCATAAACATTTATTTTCTCTTTATACTGTGGTAGATACTAAAATGAAAAGAAAATGAAAAATCAGTAAGATTCTGTTGCCTAACCTCCAGACTCTCTAAAGCTAATGGGGAAAGGGACAAAAACATGTTATTGGGGCGGGGGTTTCCCCTTGTTGCTCAGTGGATAAGAACCCGTCTGCCAATGCAGGAGACACAGTTTCGAGCCCTGATCCGGGAAGATCCCACATACTGGAGAGTACCTAAGAGTACCACAGAGTACCTGTGCAGAGTACCACATATCAACAAAGACCCAGCACAGCCAAAAAATAAATAAATAAAAGTTGTTTAAAAAAAAAGTAAACACAATTTAAAAAAATAAGATTATTTTTAACAAAATTTCTCCTTTAATGTTAGTTTTTAGTTGACATATAATTTACTTAGAGTGAAATGCTCAGATGTTACTTGCACTATTCAGTCTGATTTTGTCAAGTATACATCAAGAGACAAAATATTTCCACCACCCCAGAAAGCTCCCTTGTGCACAATTCAAGTTAATCCACACTCTTCTTAAGCAAAAACTGATCAGATTGCCATCATCATACCTTAGTTTCGCCAGTTCCAAAATTTCATACAAGTGGAATCATTTGGTATATACTTTTTTGGGTTACATTTCTTTCATTCAGTGTATTTTTTATATTGATCCATACTGTTAACATTTATTAGTAGTTCGTTTGTGATTGGTTGGTTGGTAGGTGTGCTTTGCTCTATAATATTCTTTTTCTGGATAAATCACATTCTCCATAGTACAAAATGGAGTTGCTAATGTTTTGTTTTTTTTTCAAATCTACCTTTATGATCTCTTTGCTTAATATAGTGCCTGGCACATGAGAAACACTTAATAAAATTCTGGTAAATAAACGAAGGAATGAATGGTGGGCCGGGCAAAAAGAGGAGCTGGAACCAAACAGCACCTAAACCGGTCTACCATCTTCAATCCTGCCATCGAGTAGCAGCTACCCCTTCAGCTCTCCAATCACTTGCCCCAACCATTTGAGCAAGACCAGCGACATGAGAATCAAGTCACATATGCCCACTTTTCAAGTCCACTGTCCCCCTTCCTCACCCCCAGGTGACAAGCCAGTGGTTCTCAACCCTCGCTGCACACTGAGCTTTTAAAATTTCCAAGTCCACATAATGCCCACAATTCCATTTGACTAAAAATCAGTAAGATTCTGTTGCCTAACCTCCAGAATCTCTAAAGCTAATGGGGAAAGGGACAAAAACATGTTATTGGGGCGGGGGCTTCCCTTGTTGCTCAGTGGATAAGAACCCGTCTGCCAATGCAGGAGACACAGTTTCGAGCCCTGATCCGGGAAGATCCCACATACTGGAGAGTACCTAAGAGTACCACAGAGTACCTGTGCAGAGTACCACATATCAACAAAGACCCAGCACAGCCAAAAAATAAATAAATAAAAGTTGTTTAAAAAAAAAAAAAGTAAACACAATTTAAAAAAATAAGATTATTTTTAACAAAATTTCTCCTTTAATGTTAGTTTTTAGTTGACATATAATTTACTTAGAGTGAAATGCTCAGATGTTACTTGCACTATTCAGTCTGATTTTGTCAAGTATACATCAAGAGACAAAATATTTCCACCACCCCAGAAAGCTCCCTTGTGCACAATTCAAGTTAATCCACACTCTTCTTAAGCAAAAACTGATCAGATTGCCATCATCATACCTTAGTTTCGCCAGTTCCAAAATTTCATACAAGTGGAATCATTTGGTATATACTTTTTTGGGTTACATTTCTTTCATTCAGTGTATTTTTTATATTGATCCATACTGTTAACATTTATTAGTAGTTCGTTTGTGATTGGTTGGTTGGTAGGTGTGCTTTGCTCTATAATATTCTTTTTCTGGATAAATCACATTCTCCATAGTACAAAATGGAGTTGCTAATGTTTTGTTTTTGTTTCAAATCTACCTTTATGATCTCTTTGCTTAATATAGTGCCTGGCACATGAGAAACACTTAATAAAATTCTGGTAAATAAACGAAGGAATGAATGGTGGGCCGGGCAAAAAGAGGAGCTGGAACCAAACAGCACCTAAACCGGTCTACCATCTTCAATCCTGCCATCGAGTAGCAGCTACCCCTTCAGCTCTCCAATCACTTGCCCCAACCATTTGAGCAAGACCAGCGACATGAGAATCAAGTCACATATGCCCACTTTTCAAGTCCACTGTCCCCCTTCCTCACCCCCAGGTGACAAGCCAGTGGTTCTCAACCCTCGCTGCACACTGAGCTTTTAAAATTTAAGACCTGACTTCAGCCTCAGCAATTTTTACATAACTGAGACACAGTAGAGTCCAGGCACCTATTCACAACTGCTGACATGATTCATAACAACAATAGTATCTTAATTTTACAGGAATGATTTTCTTCAAGTACTTCATTAAGACCTGTACTGTTTACTATTATTTACTATGCAGTTAGCAAGCCAGATGCTTAGAGCCGGGAGCTCACATTATGTAGGAAGAGATGAGAGAAAAAATGAGAAGCACTGTGTATTTTATGCCGTTAGCACAACCCAAGAGAAAGCACATAATTGGTAGCACATTAGAAATCCTGTACAATGAAGTCTGCAGTTCCCACCCCAGATGCCAGGGTGGGAGATGATGGCAGTACAGACCAGTGCCAGTGATGTGCTTTTGTAAACAGTGCAGAATTAAGGGGCCCCTGAAGCTTTTCCAAGTCAAAATCATTGTGGGGCAAAAGGAGAGCACCAGAGGGATAGTCAGGAGGCTTGCGTTCTATTCCCAGGTACCTGCCTTATCATCTTGAATTCAAATTAGGTACTAAGCCCCTTCATGGAAGGCCATGGTAACTAGGTTAATCTCTTTTATTGGGTTTATTTTGAAGGACAAATAAAGTCTCAAAGTTTGCATAGGACATAAAGACCATTCCAGGCAGAGGATATTTAGGTGGCAAACGAAAGAAACATACAATGGCATGACATGCTTGGGAACTACAAGTACTTTAGATTCTCCAGAGCATAAAAGCCAAAGAGAAGCAGAGGGGACCAAGGCAGACCTACTCCTGAAAGGCTCTGTGTGCCACACTGGGAAGCTTCAGTTGCATTCAGCACAGGCAACTAGAGAATCATCAAAGAGTTACCATAAAGACCACAAAAGCACCATCATAGTGTGGCAGAGAAAAATCACTCCAGCATCAGAGTGAAATTTACTCTGGCATCAGAAAGAAATGGAGGAAAGGGAGCAATCACTACCCAGCAGCAAGAATTCTAATTAAAAGACTCCTGCAATCGCTTCACCTCTCTTGCTTTCAGCATTCTCCCAT
This sequence comes from Tragulus kanchil, assembly GCA_022376925.1. Lineage (NCBI taxonomy): Eukaryota > Metazoa > Chordata > Mammalia > Artiodactyla > Tragulidae > Tragulus > Tragulus kanchil. The sequence goes on along the minus strand of JAIOJX010000026.1, from coordinate 266,854,643 downwards.
ATAAAATGGGCAGTGTATTAGGATCTTGATTATAAAAGAAACATAATTTCAACTAGCCTTTTTCAAACTAGCTTTTTGTTTGTTTGGTTGGTTTTGGGCCACTTCTATTGGTCTTTGATTTATCTATTTTCATCCATCTTTGTTCTTTGGCCTGTATGGGCCTCCCATCGCAGTGGCCTCTCTTGCTGCAGAGCACCGGCTCTGGGCGCATGCGCTCCAGAGCTCCGGCTCGGTAATTGGACACATTGGTCCAGCCGCTCCGTGGCACATGGGATCTTCCCAGGCCAGGGATCGAACCGGTGCCCCTTGCACAGCAAGGTGGTGTCCTTACTCACTGGCCCACCAGGGAAGCCCTCAAACTAGCTTTTTAAAACAGGTCATTTCTTGGTTCCCATTCCAGAAATGTCCAGGTATTACTGGATTTCAGGGGTCTTTCAAAGACTTTAATCAAAATTCTCTCCATCTTTCTAACATAATCTCTCTACATGAGAAACCAGATGCCCACCGCCACCTATGTACATAATATATAATTTATAGCTCGTCCAGTAGACTAACAGTTCCATATAAAGTTCCCAGAGATGACTCTGATTGGTCTGGCTTAGGTCAAGCACCTAACCCAGAACCAATCACTACAAACCAGGAAATGGCGTGCTCTGATTGGCCAGGCCTGAGTCAATACCCATTCCTGTAAAGTAGGGATAGGTCTACCCCATTCAAGCCACATGAAATGAGTTCCCCATAGGTAACAGGAATTCTGCTCTCAGATGAAAAAGAATAGAGGCTGAATTAGCAAAAATAACAGATGTCTACTAGAAGAGATTATACCGAATTTTGTAAAATCCCCAGGCTGTAAGCCATCTTTTCAGTATAATACCATTCTCCTTTGGGATCAGGCCAGGTTCTCAGAGCCAGGTCTCAGTCCAGAAAGGACATGTAGACATCTCTTACTGATATTGGCCAAAGTTTTATCTTTTGAGATTCCACATATATACAAACATGTGCTAATGAAGAATAATGAACAGAACCTGATGACATCTTGATACAGTTCATCTTCACACTAAAAGAAAAGGAAGGAGAATAGATTCCAGTGAAGCAAGTTCTCTTTAGGAAAGAACTAAATATCAAACTCCATTTAATAATGTTCATTGTGATACTAGAGAGGGTTTTAAAGAGAGCCACAAACTTAGGTCCAGAAAATAAACTTCCCAAAGGAACTTAAGGATTTATCAGCACAAAGAAGAGATTAAGAATATTAAATAAATGACTAGTATCAGGAAGATGACTTGGTCTCTATCTCCAATATTACAGAGTTGTACTAGACACAGAAATAACTAATTACTTCTTCCTCTTTCCCTCCTCTTTTTACACTCTGCCTTTTGATAGGAAGAATTTGGGATATCTTTAAATGATATATTTGTATATAGTGAAAAAGTATTCTAAATTAATACAGACACTAGAGTAAGCTGAGCACGAAGGAAGGAAGGAAGAACGGAAGGAAGGAAACAGGAAAGAATCCCATAGATTTATGGACAGTTTGAGATTGTTGGTTCTTTCCAAAGGCAATAAGAACTAAATGATGTTGAGGTTTCTTGAGTTTCTACCTAATCTTAAAATTCAATTAGGTGAAAATTTATATTTTTTTCACTTGACTTTTGGCTGTGTTTCAAAAGATGTTCAAAACCTTCCCTCATACATAAAAATATCCAAATGTAAATCATTCAAACAATATTCTATTTATACATCACTTAACACTTCAAGAAAACAATAAAGTGGTATGACTGTAACCTCTCTTGCTTCTGAGTACCAAGTAAATGCATCACTAATTCAAGCTTTTCAAACTCAAAAAATAAAGCAAAAACTTCATCAAGAAATTTCACATAGCACTTAGTCTTGTGATTTTTAAACTCACATTTGCTATTTATGTTTAAAGTGGTTTATAAGCCAATCAACTAACATTTATAAAACATCTATAATGCACAAAATATTATCCTAGACATGGTAGGAAACACAGAGGCAAAAGGTAGGGTTTCTACCTTCATGAAATACTGATTAAATTGTATAGACAAAGCATAAAGACTTTGAAAAGTTAAACAAAAATACAAAGAATGTAATATATGAAATATCACATGGCAGGTCACAATTAATTATAAACTGAGGGGACAAACCCTAAGTCCCAGGCAGGGGAAACTGCTGTAGGCTAAGAGATTGCACAGAGATGGGAAATTCTAAAGAGAACCGGAAAGGTTGGTAAGAAGAGAGAGGGAAAACACAACAGGAGGATCTGAAACACAAAGGTGGGATCTGAAACAGGTAGCGGATCTGAAAGATTGACCCTTAAATCCAAGGAAGTTTTGACTTAAGAATATTAAATAAATGACTAGTATCAGGAAGATGACTTGGTCTCTATCTCCAATATTACAGAGTTGTACTAGACACAGAAATAACTAATTACTTCTTCCTCTTTCCCTCCTCTTTTTACACTCTGCCTTTTGATAGGAAGAATTTGGGATATCTTTAAATGATATATTTGTATATAGTGAAAAAGTATTCTAAATTAATACAGACACTAGAGTAAGCTGAGCACGAAGGAAGGAAGGAAGAACGGAAGGAAGGAAACAGGAAAGAATCCCATAGATTTATGGACAGTTTGAGATTGTTGGTTCTTTCCAAAGGCAATAAGAACTAAATGATGTTGAGGTTTCTTGAGTTTCTACCTAATCTTAAAATTCAATTAGGTGAAAATTTATATTTTTTTCACTTGACTTTTGGCTGTGTTTCAAAAGATGTTCAAAACCTTCCCTCATACATAAAAATATCCAAATGTAAATCATTCAAACAATATTCTATTTATACATCACTTAACACTTCAAGAAAACAATAAAGTGGTATGACTGTAACCTCTCTTGCTTCTGAGTACCAAGTAAATGCATCACTAATTCAAGCTTTTCAAACTCAAAAAATAAAGCAAAAACTTCATCAAGAAATTTCACATAGCACTTAGTCTTGTGATTTTTAAACTCACATTTGCTATTTATGTTTAAAGTGGTTTATAAGCCAATCAACTAACATTTATAAAACATCTATAATGCACAAAATATTATCCTAGACATGGTAGGAAACACAGAGGCAAAAGGTAGGGTTTCTACCTTCATGAAATACTGATTAAATTGTATAGACAAAGCATAAAGACTTTGAAAAGTTAAACAAAAATACAAAGAATGTAATATATGAAATATCACATGGCAGGTCACAATTAATTATAAACTGAGGGGACAAACCCTAAGTCCCAGGCAGGGGAAACTGCTGTAGGCTAAGAGATTGCACAGAGATGGGAAATTCTAAAGAGAACCGGAAAGGTTGGTAAGAAGAGAGAGGGAAAACACAACAGGAGGATCTGAAACACAAAGGTGGGATCTGAAAAACGCAAGGTAGGCGTGATCAGATGAGAACCAAGCACGGGGTTTCTCTCCCAGAGCAGTGGGTAAATATTTCCTGGGTAAATATTGGGGATAAATCTGGCCTTGAATTTTAGGGGGTAGGGAAGATTCTTAAGGGAATTCCTAAATAAGCATTTTCTCACAGTTTATTTTTACATGCTGCTTATTATGTTGCAGATACAGTTCTAAGTGCTTTATAAATACAGACTCAGTTAATCCTCATGACGACCCTTTAAGGTAGACACTAGGAAACTAAAGCACAAAGAGGTCACAGTCACTTGCCTGCAGCCACACGCTAGCAAGGGGTGGGGCCAGTGTTCACAGCAGCGGTCTGACTCCAGGCTCCATTCTGAAAATTACCGTGCTATGTACACCCTGCAAGGAACAACCAGGAAGAAGTGGGCCTCCCAGAAGCAGATCAGGAATCCCCACTCAGGGTGTAAGTATTGGGTCAGGCTGTAGTGGAAGAAGAGGAGAAGGGACCCTGTGCCGGAAAGAGACAAAATAATGGTTGGTTGAACATGGGCTTCCCTCATGGCTGGGCTTTCCTCATGGTTCAGTCAGTAAAGAACCCGCCTGCAATGCAAGAGATACAAGAGGACAGGGTTTGATTCCTGGGTTGGGAAGATTCCTAGATATAAATAGCAAACCACTGCAGTATTCCTGCCTGAAAAATTCCATGGACAGAGGAGCCTGGCAGCCAACAGTTCCTGGAGCCACAACTAAACCACTGAATATGGGTGATGTGAGGAATAAGGGGTGGGGATAAACACTGTAAGAGAGGAAAAATCAAAGAGAACTTGGAACTTTTATTTTTATGCTTCCTCTAGACAGAGGCAGGTCTGGTTGGGGAAGATGGGTCCCACTGTAGACACGAGAAGTATGAGCTCCCTGAAGTCAAACAAACCTGGGATTGAACCTAGCTGTGCGACTTTGGGCAAGTTACACAACCACTCTGTGCTTCTCTTCCTTCATCTGTAATAGGAACAATTTCACTGAGATAATATAAATCAGGGGACATGGCACAGCCTCTGATGAGGAGAAAGCCTTTTACTGGAGCCCTTGAGACACAGGAGGATGGAACTCAGTCAGGATGAGTTCATGGCTGGAGAATGTGGATTTGGGGATGCGGGGAGGAAGAACTTAAAATAATCAAGGAACAGAAAAGTGACTGCCTCTGTGCTAGGTTCTTTAAACACCTTATTGTATGTAATTCTCACAACAACCATTTACAACGTGGCTTAGGAAGATGGCATGCTGCTTATTATGTTGCAGATACAGTTCTAAGTGCTTTATAAATACAGACTCAGTTAATCCTCATGACGACCCTTTAAGGTAGACACTAGGAAACTAAAGCACAAAGAGGTCACAGTCACTTGCCTGCAGCCACACGCTAGCAAGGGGTGGGGCCAGTGTTCACAGCAGCGGTCTGACTCCAGGCTCCATTCTGAAAATTACCGTGCTATGTACACCCTGCAAGGAACAACCAGGAAGAAGTGGGCCTCCCAGAAGCAGATCAGGAATCCCCACTCAGGGTGTAAGTATTGGGTCAGGCTGTAGTGGAAGAAGAGGAGAAGGGACCCTGTGCCGGAAAGAGACAAAATAATGGTTGGTTGAACATGGGCTTCCCTCATGGCTGGGCTTTCCTCATGGTTCAGTCAGTAAAGAACCCGCCTGCAATGCAAGAGATACAAGAGGACAGGGTTTGATTCCTGGGTTGGGAAGATTCCTAGATATAAATAGCAAACCACTGCAGTATTCCTGCCTGAAAAATTCCATGGACAGAGGAGCCTGGCAGCCAACAGTTCCTGGAGCCACAACTAAACCACTGAATATGGGTGATGTGAGGAATAAGGGGTGGGGATAAACACTGTAAGAGAGGAAAAATCAAAGAGAACTTGGAACTTTTATTTTTATGCTTCCTCTAGACAGAGGCAGGTCTGGTTGGGGAAGATGGGTCCCACTGTAGACACGAGAAGTATGAGCTCCCTGAAGTCAAACAAACCTGGGATTGAACCTAGCTGTGCGACTTTGGGCAAGTTACACAACCACTCTGTGCTTCTCTTCCTTCATCTGTAATAGGAACAATTTCACTGAGATAATATAAATCAGGGGACATGGCACAGCCTCTGATGAGGAGAAAGCCTTTTACTGGAGCCCTTGAGACACAGGAGGATGGAACTCAGTCAGGATGAGTTCATGGCTGGAGAATGTGGATTTGGGGATGCGGGGAGGAAGAACTTAAAATAATCAAGGAACAGAAAAGTGACTGCCTCTGTGCTAGGTTCTTTAAACACCTTATTGTATGTAATTCTCACAACAACCATTTACAACGTGGCTTAGGAAGATGGAGTGGGGGGAAGCTTTTCTACACACTGGGTCAGGCTATAGTGGAAGGAGAGGAGAAGGGACCCTGTGCAGGAAATGGATAAAATAACGATGGGTTGCATATGGGCTGCCCTTGTGGCTCAGTGCTTTACCACCTTGGTAAAGAACCGGAGAGGGAGGAACCTTTTGGGGAGTGTCTAAACTCCAAAGTCCTGGGTCCCCACAGCTTGTTGCCTCCCTAACAACTGTGAAGCTATGAAGAGCTGTCACCAAGCCGGACAATATCCGAGATGAGGAAGAGGGATGAGGACCAAACACTGGGGAAAGGAGACCAAGAGGGACCCCAGCATCTTGTAGTCATGGCTGCCATCTGCAAACCACTGGTGTAAGCTGGCAAGCACAGTCATTCTTCAAACACCTAAAAGTCAAAAAACGAGACCCTGGGCAGCTGTGACCTTCTCCACCCAGCCTGCCTGTGAAATAACAGAAGAAAACATATACATTGGTCTCTGCTCTGGTTCCTGGTCTGTGCCTCTTTTAATTTCCTAAATCTTAAGAGTACGGGGAACCTCTTTAGTTCTAATATCTAGTCTTTACATTGCCATTGGTTCCTGACACAGAGCTGCTAAATTCCTTGGAATTTCCTGGGTGATAGGAGTGCCTTTAGCTCTAATGAGGCTCCTGAATGCTCCTGGGTAGCGGCTGGTCACCAGAAATACCAAGCCATGATTAGATTTTCAGCCTCACTCCCCATTCCATGAAAAGAGTAAAAGGAGCTGGAGACTGAGTTAATCATTGATCCTATCTATCTGATAATGCCTTCATGAAAACCCCGTAAGTATGGGCTTTGGAGCACTTCCAGGTTGATGAGGCCGTTGACATGCTGGGAGGGTGGTTCCTCCAACTCTACAGGGGCAGGAGCTCAGCACTTGGGACCCTTCCAGACCTCACTCAATGTTTCTCTCCATCTGGCTGTTCATCTATATCCTTTATTGTATTTTTATTATCCAATAAACTGTGTGTGTGTGTGTTAGTCACTCAGTCGTGTCTGACTCTTTTGTGACTTCATGGACTGTAGCCCACAAGGCTCCTATGTCCATGAAATTTTCAAGGCACAAATCCTGGAGTGGGTTGCCAATCCCTTTTCCGGGGGATCTCCGCAACCCAGAGATCAAACCTGGGTTTGATCTTTACCATCTGAGCCCCCAGCATGGACTCAATAAACAGTAAGCATAAGTAAGTGTTTCCCTAGCTTCATGGAGCCATTCTAACAAGTGATCTAATTCAAGAAGATCATGGACTCTCTGATTAATAGCCAAGTCAGACAGAAATTATGGGTAATCCGGCGATTTGCTACTTGTGATTGGCACCTGAAGTGAGGCTGAAAGGCAGTCTTGTGGGACCGAGCCCTTAAGCTGCAGGGTCAGCACTAACTCTACTCAGCAATTGTCAGAATTGTCAAAGGAGACCAAGAGGGACCCCAGCATCTTGTAGTCATGGCTGCCATCTGCAAACCACTGGTGTAAGCTGGCAAGCACAGTCATTCTTCAAACACCTAAAAGTCAAAAAACGAGACCCTGGGCAGCTGTGACCTTCTCCACCCAGCCTGCCTGTGAAATAACAGAAGAAAACATATACATTGGTCTCTGCTCTGGTTCCTGGTCTGTGCCTCTTTTAATTTCCTAAATCTTAAGAGTACGGGGAACCTCTTTAGTTCTAATATCTAGTCTTTACATTGCCATTGGTTCCTGACACAGAGCTGCTAAATTCCTTGGAATTTCCTGGGTGATAGGAGTGCCTTTAGCTCTAATGAGGCTCCTGAATGCTCCTGGGTAGCGGCTGGTCACCAGAAATACCAAGCCATGATTAGATTTTCAGCCTCACTCCCCATTCCATGAAAAGAGTAAAAGGAGCTGGAGACTGAGTTAATCATTGATCCTATCTATCTGATAATGCCTTCATGAAAACCCCGTAAGTATGGGCTTTGGAGCACTTCCAGGTTGATGAGGCCGTTGACATGCTGGGAGGGTGGTTCCTCCAACTCTACAGGGGCAGGAGCTCAGCACTTGGGACCCTTCCAGACCTCACTCAATGTTTCTCTCCATCTGGCTGTTCATCTATATCCTTTATTGTATTTTTATTATCCAATAAACTGTGTGTGTGTGTGTTAGTCACTCAGTCGTGCCTGACTCTTTGAGACCCCATGGACTGTAGCCCACCAGACTCCTTTGCCCATGGAATTTTCCAGGCAAGAATACTGGAGTGGGTTGCCAATCCCTTTTCCGGGGGATCTCCCCAACCCAGAGATCAAACCTGGGTTTGATCTTTACCATCTGAGCCCCCAGCATGGACTCAATAAACAGTAAGCATAAGTAAGTGTTTCCCTAGCTTCATGGAGCCATTCTAACAAGTGATCTAATTCAAGAAGATCATGGACTCTCTGATTAATAGCCAAGTCAGACAGAAATTATGGGTAATCCGGCGATTTGCTACTTGTGATTGGCACCTGAAGTGAGGCTGAAAGGCAGTCTTGTGGGACCGAGCCCTTAAGCTGCAGGGTCAGCACTAACTCTACTCAGCAATTGTCAGAATTGTCAGGTGTGGAAAACTCATACATCTGGCACCAGAAATGTGAATATGGTAATAGTACAAGAGTAATGGAGAATCAAGGAGTTTTTCCAAGCCACTTCTCCAGTGAGGGCTCTCCAGTCAACAGCACATGGGGGACCTATTCCAGGAAAAAGCCCAATACAATATCCAAAACAGTCAGTCATCTGGGGGCTGCTTTCTTTTCTTCCTACTAATCTCACTTTGGAGGACTCAAACACAGCCTTGTTCTGCACCTAAAAATCCCATCTTTGTACACTACTGTACACTACCCTCTCAGAGGCACGTTCCTATTCTGCCCCCCTTCTCTGAGATGGCCTGGTATTGGACTGGAATTTTCCATTGCCTTTTGGCCTGGGTGTTCTAATCTCCTAGCTATTGGCTTTTATCTGGGAAAGGGCCACCACTTCTGGCCCAAGCATTTTCTGACCCTCTTAAGATCACATATTCCCTGCAGGTTTTGTAAACTATGTTAATCCCTTTCTGGAAAATATCCGTGGCACAAAGGTTAGCTGGGATCCAGTCAAGGAAAGCAGAGTTGCTGAGAAAGAGTAATCAGAGGTCTTAAAGGTCACCAGAATACTGAGGACCAGAAAAGCCATTTGAGTTAGCTAGTGAGAGCTAAAGGTAGTTTTCAAAGCAACAGAGCAGATGCTAAGCAAAAGAGGCAGAAGCCACTCTGCAGGAATGAAGAACAGAGGAGCTCTAAACCACTTTCCCTCCCAAAACTCAAGAAGGGAAAAATAGTGTGAAGAGAAAGGGGGGTCCATATGGTCAAATGAAATTGTTTCTAAAGGTAGGAAAAAACTAAAGGTTATTTTCTAGCAGAGGATAAAGAAATAGAATATGAAACCAAAGTATAACATCCAATAAAACTTCCCTGGGTTCGATCTTTACCATCTGAGCCCCCAGCATGGACTCAATAAACAGTAAGCATAAGTAAGTGTTTCCCTAGCTTCATGGAGCCATTCTAACAAGTGATCTAATTCAAGAAGATCATGGACTCTCTGATTAATAGCCAAGTCAGACAGAAATTATGGGTAATCCGGCGATTTGCTACTTGTGATTGGCACCTGAAGTGAGGCTGAAAGGCAGTCTTGTGGGACCGAGCCCTTAAGCTGCAGGGTCAGCACTAACTCTACTCAGCAATTGTCAGAATTGTCAGGTGTGGAAAACTCATACATCTGGCACCAGAAATGTGAATATGGTAATAGTACAAGAGTAATGGAGAATCAAGGAGTTTTTCCAAGCCACTTCTCCAGTGAGGGCTCTCCAGTCAACAGCACATGGGGGACCTATTCCAGGAAAAAGCCCAATACAATATCCAAAACAGTCAGTCATCTGGGGGCTGCTTTCTTTTCTTCCTACTAATCTCACTTTGGAGGACTCAAACACAGCCTTGTTCTGCACCTAAAAATCCCATCTTTGTACACTACTGTACACTACCCTCTCAGAGGCACGTTCCTATTCTGCCCCCCTTCTCTGAGATGGCCTGGTATTGGACTGGAATTTTCCATTGCCTTTTGGCCTGGGTGTTCTAATCTCCTAGCTATTGGCTTTTATCTGGGAAAGGGCCACCACTTCTGGCCCAAGCATTTTCTGACCCTCTTAAGATCACATATTCCCTGCAGGTTTTGTAAACTATGTTAATCCCTTTCTGGAAAATATCCGTGGCACAAAGGTTAGCTGGGATCCAGTCAAGGAAAGCAGAGTTGCTGAGAAAGAGTAATCAGAGGTCTTAAAGGTCACCAGAATACTGAGGACCAGAAAAGCCATTTGAGTTAGCTAGTGAGAGCTAAAGGTAGTTTTCAAAGCAACAGAGCAGATGCTAAGCAAAAGAGGCAGAAGCCACTCTGCAGGAATGAAGAACAGAGGAGCTCTAAACCACTTTCCCTCCCAAAACTCAAGAAGGGAAAAATAGTGTGAAGAGAAAGGGGGGTCCATATGGTCAAATGAAATTTTTTCTAAAGGTAGGAAAAAAACTAAAGGTTATTTTCTAGCAGAGGATAAAGAAATAGAATATGAAACCAAAGTATAACATCCAATAAAACTTCCCTCTTGTTGATAAAATATTTCCGTTTGTCATCAAGAATTATCTTCACTTTCCAAAAGCTTTGATGAGCAAGTACCGTATATAAAAATATAGGTCCTCTTTCATTTGGATTTTTGGATTTTAAAAAGATACACACAAAATCTAATATATGCAAATCCTTTTAAAACTATAAGCCTTATAGGACTCTGTGACTCCTCTTGATTAAATTTGACTGGCATGAAAAGCAGTAATTGAAGTATTAAGAATCAATTAACAGTGATCTGGCTGATTGTCGTTACACCTTTAATTAGCAATACTGGTTTCAGTATCACAGTGCAATGGTTAGCAGCTATAAATGAATTGATTGCCCAGCCACCAGCTGACATTTTGAGCACCTTGATACATCATCACTTTTCCTACTACTAATTAAGATTTATATCTTCCACTGAATTAATATTGCAAAGGCCTTTGTGATGGAGGCAGCATTTTTCTGCTGGCTTTGTGTCCGTGGGTCTCACTAGGTAGAGCGTAGACACTCTGGGACCACAAATTTGTAACCTCCATCCCAGGACTCACTTCAAACTGGATCCGCTGTTGATTCATCCAACAAATATTTATAAAAGGACGACCACATGCAAATCACTGTGCTAAAGGCCAGCGTAAGAATGGAGGTGAGAAAGGAACACCAAGATGAATAACTCACCCTGACTTTAAGAAGCTCATCATTTCTGGAGGATACACACACTGGGCTACTCACTGCATACAGTAAGATGCAAATTACAATAGGCTAGAAATAATGTGAATAGGAGCACAGAAAGTAAAGCAATGAGTTCTGATTTCCAACAAGTGACTCTAAAAGTGCTTATTGTCACAAAGGTTTAAGAGCTCACCCCCAAATCATACACCAAGGAAAGGGATTTTTATTTTAATTACACGGCCCTCTAGACATTCATGCAATGGCTCATTCATCTCCTGCCACAGTTCTCCCTCTGCAGAGAAAAATATAGGCCCTCTTTTATTTGGATTTTTGGATTTTAAAAGATAAACACAAAATCTAATATATGCAAATCCTTTTAAAACTATAAGCCTTAGGGACCAGCACAGCCTGTTTGCGACTCTGGCTTGGGGTTCCACTCATTGGTCAGGGGGTCAGTGCCTGCACCTCTTCCCTTCCTCCCAAAGCAGTTCACTGCCAACGGTTGCTCATTTAATGGTGTATGTGCTGCTATAACTAAATCAGCATGCCTAAATCACTTTGGAAGCATTTTTAAAGGCTCTCTTTCAGGCCCCACGGTAAGAGATTTTATTTAAACTGAAAGCCTCAGTTACAATGATGCTAGAAGTCTTCCAACCAAATTTTGAGAAATATGGCCTAACCCAGCTTTCTAGCTCTTCTATTGAGGAAACCGATGTAATTGACCCAGGTAGTGTATAAGAACAGCAAAGACTTACACAGCAGGTGTGGTTCCAGGTGTTTTACACACACAGTAATAGCTCCTTTAATTCTCACAACTCTTACAGATAGGGCACAGAGAAGTGAACTAAGTTGCCCAGGGTCACACAATGAAAAAAAATATGAAATCTAGCTTCTGAGCCCCAGACTGCCTGACTCCAGAGCCCGGCATAATCGTTACCCCACTGGGCAAATGTGGGTCAGAGCCCAGGTCATCTGACTCCCAGGCTGGGGCAGTCTCCACCTCACCACACTGCCCGGAAGGCTGTGATTTTCAAGTAAGGACCCAGGAGTTCTTCTGTTGGCCACTGAGAGCCCCAGTGGTTGGTTTTTTCCTTCTGGGAAGAGCTGGTTTATTTTGGACATGTGCCCTTAACACTTTTCTTCCACTGCAGCATTCCACACTTCTCTTCTCTTAGAGCATCTTGAGAGTTGGAGAAGCTCAACTGTAGAGCCATAGGTAGGCTCTGATTTAACTGATACATCTGTTGGGCAATTAAACTGCTGCATCCATTAGCAGTTCCAGTAGGCTAGGAGGAAAAACATAGTACACACCCACTGCTGAGTGTGTGCTGAATAAGAGTTACACTTCCAACTTTGCCTCAACATTGAGGCATTACCATTTTTTTCTGCTGGAAACGATTGAGAGAACCAAACTTCTCGTGGAAGAGTTTGAAAAAGAAGTTCCAGGTCATTAAGAAGAAAGAATGGGAAACTGGGTTGGAAGAAATCAGCTCCAAAGCACAAGGGCCTTCCTGCAGATTCAAGCATGCCCATCTACACAAGAGAATAACCTTCATGAGACATTTCTCTTTACGACTCTGCTGTTAGGAACCTCTGGCAGGCTGCAACATCGATTAAGCAAAGCTCTTTGTGAATCTCTTCATTACAAAAAAAAAAAATTCCCCTTGGTCTCCTTAGTGAGCCCTTTCTTGCTGCTTTGCTGCTTTGGGGCCGACAGCTAAAGGTTCTCATTCCACCTAGGTCTGACTCAACTGCCGACTACTTCCTGACGTTCAGAAATCTCATCTCCAGGTCCCTGCTGCCTTCCTGCATGAGGCTGACTGCCAGTTCTCGTTCCCAGGAGGGACCTTGGCTCAGGCGAAGTGCCAGCTTCCCACCCTACAGTCTTGTTCTCAGAGACGCTGTCCTTGATCAGTAAACCGCCTTGTCACCAACCTAAGCTTCTTTTCACCATGTTGGACCTGTGATAATCATGGTGAGACAGTCAGCATGCATTCCTGATGCCAGGGCCCCTCTGGACAAAATGCAGAGCTCACTTTGGTAGGACTTCTGCTTTCACCATCTGCTGATCTCTAGACAGTCAGAGCTAACAAGTGCAATTGTGGGAAAGGGATACCTGGGGTTTTACTGTGAAACCAACCTAGCAAACAAGCAGTTCATGCCATTGTGGGAGCTAAGCAGTCTCCAGTGGTTCTACCCCATCCAAGGTTTCGTACTACGCACAGGTTTTTCCATTTTGGCAGGCCCATTTTCCAACACTGTGCCCTTAACACTTTTCTTCCACTGCAGCATTCCACACTTCTCTCTTAGAGCATCTTGAGAGTTGGAGAAGCTCAACTGTAGAGCCATAGGTAGGCTCTGATTTAACTGATACATCTGTTGGGCAATTAAACTGCTGCATCCATTAGCAGTTCCAGTAGGCTAGGAGGAAAACATAGTACACACCCACTGCTGAGTGTGTGCTGAATAAGAGTTACACTTCCAACTTTGCCTCAACATTGAGGCATTACCATTTTTTTCTGCTGGAAACGATTGAGAGAACCAAACTTCTCGTGGAAGAGTTTGAAAAAGAAGTTCCAGGTCATTAAGAAGAAAGAATGGGAAACTGGGTTGGAAGAAATCAGCTCCAAAGCACAAGGGCCTTCCTGCAGATTCAAGCATGCCCATCTACACAAGAGAATAACCTTCATGAGACATTTCTCTTTACGACTCTGCTGTTAGGAACCTCTGGCAGGCTGCAACATCGATTAAGCAAAGCTCTTTGTGAATCTCTTCATTACAAAAAAAAAAAATTCCCCTTGGTCTCCTTAGTGAGCCCTTTCTTGCTGCTTTGCTGCTTTGGGGCCGACAGCTAAAGGTTCTCATTCCACCTAGGTCTGACTCAACTGCCGACTACTTCCTGACGTTCAGAAATCTCATCTCCAGGTCCCTGCTGCCTTCCTGCATGAGGCTGACTGCCAGTTCTCGTTCCCAGGAGGGACCTTGGCTCAGGCGAAGTGCCAGCTTCCCACCCTACAGTCTTGTTCTCAGAGACGCTGTCCTTGATCAGTAAACCGCCTTGTCACCAACCTAAGCTTCTTTTCACCATGTTGGACCTGTGATAATCATGGTGAGACAGTCAGCATGCATTCCTGATGCCAGGGCCCCTCTGGACAAAATGCAGAGCTCACTTTGGTAGGACTTCTGCTTTCACCATCTGCTGATCTCTAGACAGTCAGAGCTAACAAGTGCAATTGTGGGAAAGGGATACCTGGGGTTTTACTGTGAAACCAACCTACAGCAAAGCAAGCAGTTGTCATGCCATGTGACCTGGGAGCTAAGCAGTCTCCAGTGGTTCTACCCCATCCAAGGCTTTCGTAGATACCCTTTATCAGGTGGAGGAAAGTTCTCTATTTCTAGTTTGTTGCAAGCTTTCAATCATGAATCAATGTTGAATTTTGTCTTCAAAATCTTTCTCTGCATCAATCGATATGATTACATACTTTTTCTTCTCTAGACTGTTAATACGGCGAATTATGTTGATTGATTTTCATACATTGAATGCCTTGCATTCCCAGGACAGACTCCCCTCAGTCATATTCTTTTTTAGATACTGGACTTGATGCGCTAATATTTTGTTTGGTATTTCTGTGTCAATGAGGATACTGATCTGGAATATTCTCATAGTGGCTACATTTAATTTTGGTATCGGGGTAGCACTGACTTCATAAAATGGGTTACAAAGTGTTTCTGCTCCTATTTTCTGAAAGATTATGTTGGACTGATTTCTTCTTTAAGTACCTGGTCGACTTAGCTAGTGAAACTGTCTAGTTTTGGAGGTTTCTGGTTATAAATTCAATTACTTTTGATAGTTATAAGAATATCCAGGTTATCCATTTCATCTTGGGTTAGTCTGGGTAGTTTTTGGTTTTTTGAGAAATTGGTCCATTTTATCTAAGCTAACAAATTTATGTGCATAAGAAATGGAAGCCCCAGTCCTACAGCCTCAAGGAAATGAATTATGCCCAATAACCTAAGGCAATTCTTCCCTCGTGAGCCTCTGATGAGGAGAAAGAACCTGGTGAGGCCCCCAAGGAGGGAACCCAGCTAAGTCATGCCCAGACTTCTGACCTACAGAAACTGTGAGATAACAGGCATGTGTTGTCCTAAGCAGAGGAGTGCCACATGCGTAGCCAAAGAGAGAGCTTCTCAGAGGACTCACCTAGGCCAGACACAGGCAGCACCTGCAGAGCCTCGTGGTGATTATTTCAAAGTCCTGCAAGGAAGGGGATCTTAAGTCCATTTAAATGTAGTTGGAAGGTGGGAGGGTGAAGGCACAGGTACCCTTTGCCACTGTTCTGTGAACCTCTGGAGACTGGGAGCCTCAGTGCTTAGGGAGGGTGTGTTACAGTTGCTCTTACCTTATTTCTTCCTCAATTCTCCCCATTGACTTGAATCCTCCTGCCCCAAGGTCTATAAACATCAGAGAGGACATGAGTACAGTTCAGGTATATCATCTACAGAACCCAAGGGACACAAATAATTACTTAGTACTAAAAAGATTAAACTCAGATGGAGAAGTATTATCCTTTATCATTTCTGTCTCTGCAAATGGGCAGGCACACACATGGTTGGCATTTCTTTTTCTTCCTTCCTTCCCACATTTCTTTTTTCCATCCCACCTTCCTTCCTTTCCCCTTTCCTTCAATAAATATTTATCAAATATTTACTTCATATCTGGTGCTATGTTAGGCTTTGGGGACACCTGTGGTCTATGAATCATGGGGCCAGAGTTAAATAACACTAATGTCCATCTTTTCTTGGCATATGCATGTGATCATAGCTGGGTACATAATGTCCACATTATCCCCAATGGAAAATGAGAAGTAATGTGTGACACTTATGACAAAAGCTTTTTTTAAATTTTTTAAAAAGTGTATTTATTATTTTTATTTATTTGCACTGGGTCTTAGTTGTAGCATATGGGATCTAGTTCCCTGACCAGGGATCAAACCCAGGCCTCCTGCATTGGTAGTTTAGAGTCTTAGCCTCTGGACCACCAGGGAAGTCCCATAACCAAAGCTTTTAAGGTGTACATATGTCTGTTGGTGGGAATGTAAATTGGTGCAGCAACTATGAAGAACACGAAGAAGGTTCCTTAAAAAAACTAAAAACAGAGTTACCATATGATCCCACAATCCCACGCCTGACCATATATCCAGGGACAGCTCTAATTCAGAAAGATATATGCACTCCAATGCTCACAGCAGCAGCACTATTTATAATAATTATGACTTGAAACAACCTAAATGTCCATCGACAGAGAACTGGATAAACAGGATGTATATATACATACAATGGAATATTACTCAGCCATAAAAATGAATGAAATAATACCACTTTCAACAACATGGATGAACCTGGAGTTTACTATAGTAAGTAAATTAAGTCAAACAGAGAAAGACAAATATCATATGATATTACTTATATGTAGAATCTAAAAGATACAAATAAACTTAATTACAAAGAGAAATAAACTTACAGACATAGAAAACAAGCTTATGGACATTGAATGGGCAGAAGGAGTGATAAATTAGGAGCTTGTGGTTAACAGATACCACTATACATAAAATAAACAACAGACCTACTGCATAGCAAAGGGAACTATATTCAGTACCTTGTAATACCTTATAATGGAAAAAAATTTGAAAAAATCATATGTGTATGTATATGTGTATAACTGAATCACTGCTATACATCTGAAACTAACACAAAATTGTAAAACAACTATACTTCAGTTTAAAAATTAATCTTTTTAAAAAATTTAAAAGCAGATATGTTTCCTCCATGCTCTTTCCTCTTCTACCTGTTGTGTACAGGCCAGAATGAGAAGGCAGCAAAGCCCCAAGAGAGAAAGGAAGTAAGCTAATACTCCTGAATCCTCCTGTGAAGGAAAGTCACTCATCAACTAATGATCCATACGTACTCTCCTATCACATTTGTGCCATGACACAGCTTTGGGGGTGTCTTTCTTCTTTTTTTGGCCACTTCTATTCATCTTTCATTCACTTATCTTTTGTTGTTGTTGTTGCTGTTCTTTGGCCTGTGTGGGCCTCCCATCACGGTGGCCTCTGTTGTCGCAGAGCACCAGTTCTGGATGCATGCGCTCCAGAGCTCCGACTTGGTAATTGGACACATGGGATCTTCCCAGGCCAGGGATCGAACCAGCACCACTTGCAGTGCCAGGCAGTGTCCTTACCCACTGGACCACCAGGGAAGCCCGATGGTCTTTTTTTTTTTTTCTTAGCAGTTAGGCTACCCTGACATATAAACTATTAAAGTGGGGAGCTACTGTTTATGTGAATTGGCTTGGTGGTTTGGTACTAGATAGCCAAAAAAACAGTACAATAACTAAGGATCTCCTACTGGAGTTGAGCCATTAGGTGCTTTGGAAATGTGTTTGTTTTAGCAGTTTAGCTTAT
Organism: Tragulus kanchil; assembly: GCA_022376925.1. NCBI lineage: Eukaryota > Metazoa > Chordata > Mammalia > Artiodactyla > Tragulidae > Tragulus > Tragulus kanchil. Next base: position 266,837,081 of record JAIOJX010000026.1, on the reverse strand, counting down.
CCTACCTGAAGCAGAATGATGGCAAAAATGGTCCCAAATCCTCCTCACTCCTCCCTGGATCTCTTTATGCATAGACAGATAGATAGATAGATATAGATATAAATATAATTGCTGTTCCTGTCCATTTTGGCTGGGGTTTTCTGTCCCGACCCTTGACACTGGGTTCAGTCATGGAACTGACTACAGTCATTGGATATTAGCAAATACAGCAGAAGCAAATGCTTGAAAAAGCACTTGCACATTTTCACCTTCTGTCTCTTGTTCCCCTAACTCTGCCATAAGAACGAGCTCAGGCTAGCCTGAGAGCAGATAAGACACATGGAAAGAGCTGACTTGGCATGGCTGTCTCAACCAACATCAGCAGAGCCACCCACCCAGCGTATTAACTCATAAGCAAAAATAAGGGTTTATTGCTACAGGCCACCAAGATCACTGTGGTAATGAAAGTGAGCAAGACCCTGTAGGGGGCTTCCCTGGTGGTCCAGTGGGTAAGGACACCGCCTTGCAGTGCAAGGGGCGCCGGTTCGATCCCTGGCCTGGGAAGATCCCACGTGCCGCGGAGCTGCTGGACTGATGTGTCCAACTACCAAGTTGGAGCTCTGGAGCGCCTGCACCCAGAGCTGGTGCTCTGCAGCGAGCGAGGCCACTGCAATGGGAGGCCCACACAGGCCAAAAGAACAAAGATGGATGAAAATAGATAAATGAAAGACCAATAGAAGTGGCCAAAAAAAAAATAAAAAAGACCCTGTAGGGTCCCCCTAGGTACAAAAGCCCCTCCATGTTCCCCATTTTTTGTTGGTAGAAAAAAGGCGTTAGTTTTCTAGGCCTTCCCCAAGTTTCAAACTGGCTGTGAGGTTTCTATCCCATGCTATTCCTCTTTCACATCAGATGTACGTGATGGTTGAAAGCTTTCCTAGGGAGAGAGGAGACTCCATTCTTTCAGGAAGGCTTGGTTTCGCCAAATCTCCAATGCTCTGTGCTGTGGGTAGGTCTTTGTTTAAATTATGGAGCTGATTACAGTTACTCCCCCAAAGAGTTTACATTCTCTGATTATTTTCTTCTTTTCCTCTGTAAGTGAACCATATCGGCTTCTTTAATTTACAAAAGTCTGACTGCCCACCAAATAGCCTTAGGATATAAAAACCAGGAAAATTTATAATTAAGGTACCATAGCATTGGTTTTTTTTTAATTTATTTCTTTACTACTATAGCGTTTTAAAAGATAGCAGAAATAATGATAAAAGATGTGGGCATCAAATATATAAATTGAGCAGAAAAGGACATTAAGAAATAACTGTTCCTGTCCATTTTCTGGGGTTTTCTGTCCCGAGAAGCAACGAGTTTTCAGGCTTTAAAAGCCTGAAGTCTCTTGGTCCCCTAACTCTGCCATAAGAACGAGCTCAGGCTAGCCTGAGAGCAGATAAGACACATGGAAAGAGCTGACTTGGCATGGCTGTCTCAACCAACATCAGCAGAGCCACCCACCCAGCGTATTAACTCATAAGCAAAAATAAGGGTTTATTGCTACAGGCCACCAAGATCACTGTGGTAATGAAAGTGAGCAAGACCCTGTAGGGGGCTTCCCTGGTGGTCCAGTGGGTAAGGACACCGCCTTGCAGTGCAAGGAGCGCCAGTTCGATCCCTGGCCTGGGAAGATCCCACGTGCCGCGGAGCTGCTGGACTGATGTGTCCAACTACCAAGTTGGAGCTCTGGAGCGCCTGCACCCAGAGCTGGTGCTCTGCAGCGAGCGAGGCCACTGCAATGGGAGGCCCACACAGGCCAAAAGAACAAAGATGGATGAAAATAGATAAATGAAAGACCAATAGAAGTGGCCAAAAAAAAAATAAAAAAGACCCTGTAGGGTCCCCCTAGGTACAAAAGCCCCTCCATGTTCCCCATTTTTTGTTGGTAGAAAAAAGGCGTTAGTTTTCTAGGCCTTCCCCAAGTTTCAAACTGGCTGTGAGGTTTCTATCCCATGCTATTCCTCTTTCACATCAGATGTACGTGATGGTTGAAAGCTTTCCTAGGGAGAGAGGAGACTCCATTCTTTCAGGAAGGCTTGGTTTCGCCAAATCTCCAATGCTCTGTGCTGTGGGTAGGTCTTTGTTTAAATTATGGAGCTGATTACAGTTACTCCCCCAAAGAGTTTACATTCTCTGATTATTTTCTTCTTTTCCTCTGTAAGTGAACCATATCGGCTTCTTTAATTTACAAAAGTCTGACTGCCCACCAAATAGCCTTAGGATATAAAAACCAGGAAAATTTATAATTAAGGTACCATAGCATTGGTTTTTTTTTAATTTATTTCTTTACTACTATAGCGTTTTAAAAGATAGCAGAAATAATGATAAAAGATGTGGGCATCAAATATATAAATTTAGCATAAAATTACATTAAGAAATAATCTCCTCCCACTATCCAATCAAGGTGGCTCAGCAGATTGCAAAGATAATATCTCATGCAGCAAAGCATTGGATAAATGGCCCTCCTCAAAACAACCATGTAATTTCTGCACAGGAAGCAGTACTGTTTTTACTTATTTACGCTTTAACTGTTTTAGCAATACTTATATTTGAGAGACAGGGAGAGTATGGGAGGCAGGGAAGATGAAGAGATGCCTTCTCACAGTTCACAGCTGGCCAGGAATGGCCACAGAGGTTTGAGGAGGTTAGGGAGCTCCTGGAATCATCTGGCTCTATTCTGAGGGCTCTGGTTTTCCAAATGGGCCTGAAAGGGTGAAGGAAAGGATACGGTAAGCAGAGAGAGACAGCAGCCGGGATGCACAAGGACAGCCATGCAGACCAGACTGATACCCAGCTTCAGGAGAGAGACCATTCACACACAGTCCTGCTTCTACAAGTGCTAATAAGACCTCAGACACACGGTTTTTTGGACCTAACAGCAGTTCAAAGACTGTCCAGAAAAGCAAACACAGTTTAGTTGAGCAGAAAATGTGCTTCAGAAACCCACCTGTTTAATTTCAGGATTTTTTCTTTTTCTTTTGATATGCAAAAAATACATTTGTTTTGGCCTCAATTTGAAGAAAACAAAAAGGTCTTTTTTTTTTCCATTTTTTATATTCTGGTTTTATTCAAGAGTTTATTCATAGGCAGCACTTTAAAATCAGGCTTTTAAGATTAAAGACCAAAACTAAAAAATTTAGCTGAAAGAATGGTCATCTTAAGAATTTAAACCCTAACATGTCCTGTGGGATTAGTCTCACACACAGATGTGCAAGATCGGTTTCATGTATAACCCTAACATGTCCTGTGGAATTAAAAGTCTTCACACACAGACATGTAAGACTGGTATCATTTAAAATAAGCAACAGAAAAATCAAAGATGGTGGGCAAGTCTGTGCATGGAGATAAACAGCCGTTTCTGCCTTCCAGAGTCTGAATGTATTTTCATTGTGTAAGTCATAGTGAGCTAGTTTGATTCATCACAGAATAAAAATGTCTTTTTATAGGAGAAAAATAAAGATTCCTTTCTCAATCTCTCAAGCAGATTGCAAAGATAATATCTCATGCAGCAAAGCATTGGATAAATGGCCCTCCTCAAAACAACCATGTAATTTCTGCACAGGAAGCAGTACTGTTTTTACTTATTTACGCTTTAACTGTTTTAGCAATACTTATATTTGAGAGACAGGGAGAGTATGGGAGGCAGGAAGATGAAGAGATGCCTTCTCACAGTTCACAGCTGGCCAGGAATGGCCACAGAGGTTTGAGGAGGTTAGGGAGCTCCTGGAATCATCTGGCTCTATTCTGAGGGCTCTGGTTTTCCAAATGGGCCTGAAAGGGTGAAGGAAAGGATACGGTAAGCAGAGAGAGACAGCAGCCGGGATGCACAAGGACAGCCATGCAGACCAGACTGATACCCAGCTTCAGGAGAGAGACCATTCACACACAGTCCTGCTTCTACAAGTGCTAATAAGACCTCAGACACACGGTTTTTTGGACCTAACAGCAGTTCAAAGACTGTCCAGAAAAGCAAACACAGTTTAGTTGAGCAGAAAATGTGCTTCAGAAACCCACCTGTTTAATTTCAGGATTTTTTCTTTTTCTTTTGATATGCAAAAAATACATTTGTTTTGGCCTCAATTTGAAGAAAACAAAAAGGTCTTTTTTTTTTCCATTTTTTATATTCTGGTTTTATTCAAGAGTTTATTCATAGGCAGCACTTTAAAATCAGGCTTTTAAGATTAAAGACCAAAACTAAAAAATTTAGCTGAAAGAATGGTCATCTTAAGAATTTAAACCCTAACATGTCCTGTGGGATTAGTCTCACACACAGATGTGCAAGATCGGTTTCATGTATAACCCTAACATGTCCTGTGGAATTAAAAGTCTTCACACACAGACATGTAAGACTGGTATCATTTAAAATAAGCAACAGAAAAATCAAAGATGGTGGGCAAGTCTGTGCATGGAGATAAACAGCCGTTTCTGCCTTCCAGAGTCTGAATGTATTTTCATTGTGTAAGTCATAGTGAGCTAGTTTGATTCATCACAGAATAAAAATGTCTTTTTATAGGAGAAAAATAAAGATTCCTTTCTCAATCTCTCAAGCAGATTAAGTGACTACTCAATAAGCAAAAATAATATCTCAAATCCTTAAATGATCATCACCAACACAAGCTCTGTTAGCTACTCCTGATTGCCTGATTTTTTTCTAAGCAACTCACTCTGCAGAAAATACTCCAAAAACATCAGAGTGACAGAACTGAATCCTGAGGAGACATGACAACTAGATAAGCAATTTGAGGAGAAAGAGTAGGGCTGTGGGTTCTCTTCTAAAGGAGTCCCAGACTGCCCTACATTGGAGTTGAAGTTTCTGGAAAGATCCTTTTAGCAGTGCTTTAACTTCTCCCATCAAAGCTGCAGCCAGTACACCATGATCAAGTCGGGTTTACTCCAGGCATGCAAGGATTCTTCAATATCCACAAATCAATCAATGCAATACACCACATTAACAAACTGAAAGACAAAAATCATATGATAATCTCTATAGATGCAGAAAAAGCCTTTAACAAAGTCCAGCACCCGTTTATGAAGAAAACTCTTCAAAAAATGCACCTAAAAGGAACGTACATCAACACAGTGAAGGGCATACATAAGAAGCCCACAGCAAACATTATTCTCAATGGTGAAAAACTGAAAGCATCCCCTCTAAGATCAGGAACAAAACAGAGGTGTCCACTGTCACCACTATTACTCAACATAGTCTTGGAAATCCTAGCTATGGAAATTAGAGAAGAAAAAGAAACAAGGAATCCATATTGGAAAAGAAGACATAAAACTCTCACTGTTTGCAGATGACATGATACTGTATAGAGAAAACCCTAAAGATACTATCAGAAAATAACTAATCAGTGAGCAAATCAGTGAATTTAGCAAAGTCTCCAGATATAAAATCAATACACAGAAATCAATCACATTCCTATATGCTAACAATGAAAAATCAGAAAAAGAAATCAAGGAATCAATCAAAGATGGTGGGCAAGTCTGTGCATGGAGATAAACAGCCGTTTCTGCCTTCCAGAGTCTGAATGTATTTTCATTGTGTAAGTCATAGTGAGCTAGTTTGATTCATCACAGAATAAAAATGTCTTTTTATAGGAGAAAAATAAAGATTCCTTTCTCAATCTCTCAAGCAGATTAAGTGACTACTCAATAAGCAAAAATAATATCTCAAATCCTTAAATGATCATCACCAACACAAGCTCTGTTAGCTACTCCTGATTGCCTGATTTTTTTCTAAGCAACTCACTCTGCAGAAAATACTCCAAAAACATCAGAGTGACAGAACTGAATCCTGAGGAGACATGACAACTAGATAAGCAATTTGAGGAGAAAGAGTAGGGCTGTGGGTTCTCTTCTAAAGGAGTCCCAGACTGCCCTACATTGGAGTTGAAGTTTCTGGAAAGATCCTTTTAGCAGTGCTTTAACTTCTCCCATCAAAGCTGCAGCCAGTACACCATGATCAAGTCGGGTTTACTCCAGGCATGCAAGGATTCTTCAATATCCACAAATCAATCAATGCAATACACCACATTAACAAACTGAAAGACAAAAATCATATGATAATCTCTATAGATGCAGAAAAAGCCTTTAACAAAGTCCAGCACCCGTTTATGAAGAAAACTCTTCAAAAAATGCACCTAAAAGGAACGTACATCAACACAGTGAAGGGCATACATAAGAAGCCCACAGCAAACATTATTCTCAATGGTGAAAAACTGAAAGCATCCCCTCTAAGATCAGGAACAAAACAGAGGTGTCCACTGTCACCACTATTACTCAACATAGTCTTGGAAATCCTAGCTATGGAAATTAGAGAAGAAAAAGAAACAAGGAATCCATATTGGAAAAGAAGACATAAAACTCTCACTGTTTGCAGATGACATGATACTGTATAGAGAAAACCCTAAAGATACTATCAGAAAATAACTAATCAGTGAGCAAATCAGTGAATTTAGCAAAGTCTCCAGATATAAAATCAATACACAGAAATCAATCACATTCCTATATGCTAACAATGAAAAATCAGAAAAAGAAATCAAGGAATCAATCCCATTCACCATCAAAACAAAAAGAATAAAATATCTAGAAATAAACCTAAATAAGGAGACAAAAGAACTGTATACAGAAAATTATCAGATACTGATGAAAGAAATCACATATGACATAAACAGATGGAGAGCTATTCCATGTTCCTGGGTTGGAAGAATATCGTGAAAATGACTATACAAAATGTAATGTACAGATTCAATGTGATCTCTATCAAATTACCAATAGCATTTTTCACAGAACTAGAACAAAAAACAGCACAATTCATATGAAAACACAAAGGCCCCAGATAGCCAAAGCAATCTTGAGAAAGAAGAATGGAGCTAGAGGAATCAATCTTCCTGACTTCAGACTATACTACAAAACGACAGTCATCAAGACAGTATGGTAGGGCTTCCCTGGTGGTCCAGTGGGTAAAGAGTCTGCCTTGCAGTGCAAGGGGCACTGGTTCAATCTCTGGCCCGGGAAGATCCCACGTGCCGCACAGCAGCTGGACCAGTGTGTACAATTACGAGCCAGCACTCTGGAGCACATGAGCCCAGAGCTGGTGCCTTGCAACAAGACAGGCCACTGCAATGGGAGGCCCACACAGGCCGAGGAATAAAGATGGATGAAAATAAATAAATTAAAAAACAATAAAAGAGGCCAAATTTAAAGAAGAAGAAGAAAAAGACAGTATGGTACTGGCACAAAAACAGAAATATAGCCCAATGGAACAAGATAGAGAGCCCAGAGACAAATCCACACACTTATGGGTGGGTACCTTACTTTTGACAAATGAGGCAAGAATACACAATGGGGAAAAGACAGACTCTTCAATAAGTGGTGCTGGGAAAACTGGACAGCTACATGTAAAAGAATGAAATTAGAACACTTCCTAACACCATACACTAGGATAAACTCAAAATGGTTTAAAGATCTAAATGCAAGACCAGAAACTATAAAACTCTTAAAGGAAAATATAGGCAGAACACTCGATGACCTAAATCAAAGCAAGATCTTCTATGACCTCCCCTCCTAGAGTAATGAAAATAAAAACAAAAATAAGCAAGTGGGACCTAATCCAACGTAAAACCTTTTGCACAACAAGGAAACTATAAACAAGTGAAAGACAACCCTCAGAATGGGAGAAGATAATAGCAAATGAAACAACCAACAAAGAGTTAATTTCCAAAATAAGGAGACAAAAGAACTGTATACAGAAAATTATCAGATACTGATGAAAGAAATCACATATGACATAAACAGATGGAGAGCTATTCCATGTTCCTGGGTTGGAAGAATATCGTGAAAATGACTATACAAAATGTAATGTACAGATTCAATGTGATCTCTATCAAATTACCAATAGCATTTTTCACAGAACTAGAACAAAAAACAGCACAATTCATATGAAAACACAAAGGCCCCAGATAGCCAAAGCAATCTTGAGAAAGAAGAATGGAGCTAGAGGAATCAATCTTCCTGACTTCAGACTATACTACAAAACGACAGTCATCAAGACAGTATGGTAGGGCTTCCCTGGTGGTCCAGTGGGTAAAGAGTCTGCCTTGCAGTGCAAGGGGCACTGGTTCAATCTCTGGCCCGGGAAGATCCCACGTGCCGCACAGCAGCTGGACCAGTGTGTACAATTACGAGCCAGCACTCTGGAGCACATGAGCCCAGAGCTGGTGCCTTGCAACAAGACAGGCCACTGCAATGGGAGGCCCACACAGGCCGAGGAATAAAGATGGATGAAAATAAATAAATTAAAAAACAATAAAAGAGGCCAAATTTAAAGAAGAAGAAGAAAAAGACAGTATGGTACTGGCACAAAAACAGAAATATAGCCCAATGGAACAAGATAGAGAGCCCAGAGACAAATCCACACACTTATGGGTGGGTACCTTACTTTTGACAAATGAGGCAAGAATACACAATGGGGAAAAGACAGACTCTTCAATAAGTGGTGCTGGGAAAACTGGACAGCTACATGTAAAAGAATGAAATTAGAACACTTCCTAACACCATACACTAGGATAAACTCAAAATGGTTTAAAGATCTAAATGCAAGACCAGAAACTATAAAACTCTTAAAGGAAAATATAGGCAGAACACTCGATGACCTAAATCAAAGCAAGATCTTCTATGACCTCCCCTCCTAGAGTAATGAAAATAAAAACAAAAATAAGCAAGTGGGACCTAATCCAACGTAAAACCTTTTGCACAACAAGGGAAACTATAAACAAGTGAAAGACAACCCTCAGAATGGGAGAAGATAATAGCAAATGAAACAACCAACAAAGAGTTAATTTCCAAAATTACAAGCAGCTCATACAACTCAACCCCCAAAAAAACCAACAACCCCATCAAAAAATGAGAAAAAGACCTAAACAGACATCTCTCCAAAGAAGACATACAGATGCCCAAAAAACACATGAAAACATACTCAACATCGCTCATTATTAGAGAAATGCAAATCAAAACTACAATGAGATATCGCCTCACACCAATCAGAACGGCCATCATCAAAAAGTCTACAAACAATAAATGCTGGAGAGGGTGTGGAGAAAAGGGAACGCTCTTGCACTGTTGGTGGGAATGTAAATTGATACAACCACTATGGAAGACAGGATGGAGATTCCTTAAAAAACTAGGAATAAAACCACCATATGACCCAGCAGTCCCACTAATAGGCATATACCCTGATGAAACCAAAATTGAAAAAGACACATGTATCTCATTGTTCATTGAAGCACTGTTTACAATAGCTAGAACATGGAAGCAACCTAGATGTCCCTCGACAGATGAATGGATAAAGAAGCTGTGGTACATTTACACAATGGAATATTACTCAGCAATAAAAAGGAATGCAAGATGAACCTAGAGCCCATTATTATACAGAGTGAAGTAAATCAGAAAGACAAAGATAAATACTGTATACTAACACATACATAGGGAATCTAGAAAGACGGTACTGATAAATTTATTTGCAGGGCAGCAATGGAGAAACAGACATAGAGAACAGACTTATGGACATTGAGGTGAGGGAGGAGTGGGTGAGATGTGTGGAAAGAGCAACATGGAAACTTACATTACCATATGTAAAATAGATAACCAATGGGAATTTGCTATAAGACTCAAGGAACTCAAACAGGGGCTCTGTAACAACCTGGAGGGGTGGGATGGAGAAGGAGATGGGAGGAAGTTCAAGAGGAAGGGGACCTGTGTGTACCTATGGTTGATTCATGTTGATGTTTGATAGTAGACAGCAAAACTTTGTAAAGTTATATCCTTCAATAAAAAAATAAATTAAAAAGAAAAGCTACAGCCAAGGTGAATCTACCATTTGCAGTGGGTAAGGGTTTCTTCACTTGCCAAACTTTTTTTTGTAGTCTTCAGACCAGATTCAGAAGCTGCCTACAAGGGCACTTTGCTGAGCCGGGCGGACGCCTTGAGTCCCGGCTGGCTGAACACCCAGACGATGTGCAGTGGGGAGACTGTAAGGTCAGCTTCCTCCCTCCACCAGCAGGTTTGGCACAAGATAAATCCATTAATATTTCCCCTTGAAAGAAACAGGCTTGTTGAACGCAGAGAGGACAGAGCTTCCCCCACATCCCATAATTGCTGCTGTAGATATTTTTAGTGAGTATTAGGAATTTATGTATTATTTACTTATACCAGTATTTAGGATTCCCAAAACGCATTCTCTTGATTAAAATATATATACCAGATTTATTTTTCCATACAGAGAACTCCTTTTGGGCTCTAGTCTACAATGTCCTAGAGAAAGAATGCTGGTATTTAAAATGAGAGTTTGGGGGCTTCCCTGGTGGTCCAGTGAATGGAGTCCGCCTTCCAGTGCAAGGGGCACTGGTTTGATCCCTGGCCCAGGAAGATCCCACGTGTAGCGGAGTGGCTGGACTGGTGTGTCCAACTACAAACCAGCGCTCTGGAGCGCATGCGCCTAGAGCCAGTGCTCTGTAATGAGAGAGGCCACTGCAATGGAAGGCCCACACATGCAAAACAAAAAAACAAAACAAAACAAGAAACAGAGAGTTTTGTTAGATCCTGCCTAAGTTAAATCCATTTAGTTCCAATTCACTGTCCTTTTTACTTAGTGAAATAGACTGAATCTTAGATAGCAGCATTTGCACACCAGTCGCCTCATCCAAAATCACCTTCTTTTCACCACAGATTCTTCTCTGATTATTCACTCCACAAACACTTGTCACAGGTCAGTCTGGGGAAGCTGCTATGCCAGGCCTGGGGACATGACAGTGAGCAAAACACTGTTCCCACCACCATCAGATATTCCAGTCAAGTTTGAGAGACTCTGTGCAAACTGCTTTTTCACATTCCAAAAAAAGCTGCCTTGTCCCTTCATCTTATGTGAGACTGAGTTATCCTACTTCTCTTTCTTACCAAAAACTGGATCATGAAAGCCAAACATCCTCACTAAAAATGCTGAAAAACGTTAACATGTAGGAAAGAGAAGGGTAAAACCATACATAATCCTCTCAGAGATAAAACACTACTGACAAAACAAGGGAGGCAATGTTCACAGCAGGGCTATCCACAATAGCCAAGATACGGAAACAATCTAAACAGCCATGGATGATGAATGGATAAAGAAAACGTACACACACACACAGTGGAATACTCCTCAGCCATAAACAAGTAGTAATGCCATTTGCAACAACATGAATGGACCTAGAGATTATCATACTAAGCGAAGTACGTCAGAAAGACAAATATCATATAATATCACTTATTTGTGGAATCTAAAAATATAACACAAATGAACTTATCTACAAAAGAGGCACAGAGAACAGACTTGTGGTCGCCAAGGGGTCATGGTGGAGAGGGATGGATTGGGAGTTTGGGAACAGAGGATGCAAACTATTTCATATAGAATGGCTAAACAATAAACACCAAGGTCCAACTGTATAGCATAAGGACCTATATTCAATAGCCTATGACAAACCATAATGGAAAAGAATACGAGAATGAAAGGATATACGTGTATAACTGAATCACTTTGCTATAAATTATAAATTTGCACAACACTGTGAATAAACTATACTTCAACAAAATTTTACAAAATTTGAAACATCAGGGAGGAATGTATTTCTAGGCCTTTTTCAGTGTGAGTGTCTATCTGTGTTTCTCCAATTCTACATACTATTTTGTTAGGTTTACTGATAAAAGAAAAGGTACAAGAGAGAACAAAAAAGAGAGGGAGATAAACAGAAAGAGACAGATTTTTAAATTTTTACTTTATATGGGAGTAGAGTGGATTTACCATATTGTGTTAGTTCCAGGCATATACAGCAAAGTGATTCAATTATACATATATCAATTCTTTTTCAGATTTTCTAGTTGTACAGCATGGTATTGAGCAGACTCTGTGCAAACTGCTTTTCACATTCCAAAAAGCTGCCTTGTCCCTTCATCTTATGTGAGACTGAGTTATCCTACTTCTCTTTCTTACCAAAAACTGGATCATGAAAGCCAAACATCCTCACTAAAAATGCTGAAAAACGTTAACATGTAGGAAAGAGAAGGGTAAAACCATACATAATCCTCTCAGAGATAAAACACTACTGACAAAACAAGGGAGGCAATGTTCACAGCAGGGCTATCCACAATAGCCAAGATACGGAAACAATCTAAACAGCCATGGATGATGAATGGATAAAGAAAACGTACACACACACACAGTGGAATACTCCTCAGCCATAAACAAGTAGTAATGCCATTTGCAACAACATGAATGGACCTAGAGATTATCATACTAAGCGAAGTACGTCAGAAAGACAAATATCATATAATATCACTTATTTGTGGAATCTAAAAATATAACACAAATGAACTTATCTACAAAAGAGGCACAGAGAACAGACTTGTGGTCGCCAAGGGGTCATGGTGGAGAGGGATGGATTGGGAGTTTGGGAACAGAGGATGCAAACTATTTCATATAGAATGGCTAAACAATAAACACCAAGGTCCAACTGTATAGCATAAGGACCTATATTCAATAGCCTATGACAAACCATAATGGAAAAGAATACGAGAATGAAAGGATATACGTGTATAACTGAATCACTTTGCTATAAATTATAAATTTGCACAACACTGTGAATAAACTATACTTCAACAAAATTTTACAAAATTTGAAACATCAGGGAGGAATGTATTTCTAGGCCTTTTTCAGTGTGAGTGTCTATCTGTGTTTCTCCAATTCTACATACTATTTTGTTAGGTTTACTGATAAAAGAAAAGGTACAAGAGAGAACAAAAAAGAGAGGGAGATAAACAGAAAGAGACAGATTTTTAAATTTTTACTTTATATGGGAGTAGAGTGGATTTACCATATTGTGTTAGTTCCAGGCATATACAGCAAAGTGATTCAATTATACATATATCAATTCTTTTTCAGATTCTTTTCCTGCATAGGTTGTAACAGCATGGTATTGAGCAGACTTTCCTGTGCTATACAGTAGGCCCTTGTTGATTATCTACTTTAGTATCTAATAGAATATATACACTAATTTCAACCTCCTAATTTATCTCCTCCCACCCCTCGCCTTATCTCCTTTGGTAACCATAAGTTTGTTTTCTAAACTGAAACAAAGACAGACTGATGCAAAGAGACAGAGGCAGAGAAAGGGGGAGAGACCAAAAGAAAGGCAGACAG